>CP142453.1:98145833-99390000 GCA_038049695.1 Cinnamomum chago | reverse complement strand
AAGTGATAAGAAGGTGCGTCCTTGAAAATGAAATTATTTCTATTCTCACCTTTTGTCATTCTTATGCTTGTGGAGGTCACTTTGGAGCTAAGAGGACGGCTAGAAAAGTGTTAGAATGTGGTTTCTATTGACCATCTTTATTCAGAGATTCATACTTATTCTGTAAATCATGTGCTCATTGCCAAAAGACAGGTAACATTTCCCAAAAGAATGAGATGCCACAAAGCCCCATACTATTCTGTGAGATTTTTGATGTTTGAGGCATCGATTTCATGGGACCATTCCCTGTATCTTTTGGTTATGTTCACATTTTGCTTGCTGTTGATTATGTCTCGAAATGGGTGGAAGCTAAAGCCACTAGGACTGATGATTCTAAAGTTGTTGCAGATTTTATCAAATCTAACATATTCTCCAAGTTTGGAATTCCAAGAGCCCTAATAAGTGATCGAGGCACTCACTTTTGCAATAGAACTGTGGAGATATTGCTGAGAAAGTACCATGTGACCCACAAGGTGTCCACTGCTTATCATCCGCAAACTAGTGGACAAGCGGAAGTGTCAAATCGAGAGATTAAGTCCATACTTGAAAAGACAGTCAATCCAAGTAGAAAAGATTGGAGTTTGCGCTTGGATGATGCATTATGGGCATATAGGACTGCAAATAAAACGCCCATTGGGATGTCACCTTATCGGTTGGTGTTTGAGAAACCATGCCACCTTCCAGTTGAGTTAGAACACAAGGCTTATTGGGCTATCAAGAGTTTCAACATGAAGATGGATGAAAGTGGAGAACACAGGAAGTTGCAACTACAAGAGTTGGAGGAAATTCGGAATGATGCATATGAGGAAAGAGTTTAAAGTTGGTCAACAGGTCCTTCTATATCAGTCACGGCTTCGTTTGTTTCCAGGTAAGTTGCGTTCTCGTTGGATTCGGCCTTTTGTTGTTACTAATGTTTTTTCATATGGTGCAGTTGAAATTCAAAGTTTAGCCACTTCCAAAGTGTTCAAGGTGAATGGCCATAGACTTAAGCCTTTCTATGAAGGTTTCCAAATAGAGAATGTGGAAAAATTAGACCTTGAAGATCCGATCTATCCTGATTGAGAATGAAGCATTGAGTCGAGCCAACGACAATAAACAAAAGCGCTGCTTGGGAGGCAACCCAAGGGGAGTTCGTTCCTTCTCTTTTTATTTTCGCATTTTTATTTTGTTTGTTTTTTGCCTTTTCTTTACATTTTACCTTACATTGGGGACAATGTAAGTTTTAAGTGTGGGGGAAGGGATTTAGGTTGTGTTTTAATTTTAGATTTTTGAAAAAAAAATCGAAAAAAAAAATTTGGCCTTTTGTTTTTGTGGTTTTCAACGATTTTTGGTTGTATATGTCATGAGCAAGATTCAATTGAGCTTGAGAAATTCATAACATGATTGAATAAGTAATCTTTCAACTTGTGATTAATTAGTAGAGTTATTTTCGTTGAGGATGTTAGTGACTAAATTTGGTAGACAAAAAGCCGGTGAGATTTTGAGCCGTTCGACTGACACATCCATATCAGTCTCACTATTTTCTTTCATGAGGGATATTCTTCCATAGATTTGTTTCTCTAGAACTTGCCTTGATTCTCTTCGAGGTCACATAGACACAAGCATGCATGAACATGATTAAGGTCATCGTTGTTATAAGCTACATAAGCCAACTAGCCTACCTTGCAATTAATTTTTCCCTTGTTGAACCTCTTTGAGCTTTATATCTTTCGTTTATTGTAAACCCACATTACAAGCTCTGAACCTGAAAAAAAAAAAATATATATATATATATATATCTTTACCTAAGCCGTAGAGCTAGTGGAGCATTGTTCATCATTATGATAGGTGTGCAAGAAATAAGTGTGGGGGTGTCGGAATTTGCGGTATGACTATGACTGGTGTAATGGAACATGTGTTCATTCTCAATTTATGAGTTCCATTGTTTCTTCAAAAAAAAAAAACAAAAAACAAAAAAAAAATCAAAAAAATAGTTTATGAAGTGATGGAGGAAATTGCTGTCCATGTTCATGAATCCTCCTAAAATTCCAAGAAAGGGTATGTTCATATGTGATACATACAAAGGTGGAAGTTGTTGCGAAGAATCGTTCCTTGCTGCGAATGAAAAGTGTTCCTTTTGAACGATCTCTTTTTCAATACTAGAGTTTTACATGGTTTAAATGCGTTGAAGCCAAATTGAAGAAGCTGTTGAATGGAGTGATTGGTTTTATGTCTTCTATATTCAAGCTTGAAGTTTTTCTCCACTAGTTTTGATGGCTTTTGAGCTACATTCCCAAATATTTCCCACCTTGATCCTAAACCCCGTTACAACCCTTGAAAAGTCCTTATGATTCGTGTTATGCATGTGATCCCAGTGGTGGAGAATGAGAAGATATGCAAGCCTATGGTAGATCATTTCTATTGGAATAACTTAGAGCGAAACACCTATCCTTCAAACACATGAGAGTCGAGTATTTATTTCCGTGAGGGTCTACGTATTTAGTTTACTCCATCATCGAGTGAAAATGCTTACTAAGTAATTGTAAGTTGTTTAAAAATGTTTGCTCATGATATGTTAAGAATTTTGAAGAACTTGGTTGTTTTGTGTTGATGGTTTGCAACCTTGGTATTCTTGAAAAAAAAATTTGAATTTAAGTGTTGCCCGAGGACGAGCAAAAAGTTAAGTGTGGGGGAATTTGATAAGAATGAAAAATGTTATATTTTTCTCTATTAATATTTAGTTCTTTGTACTTATTTGATGTCTAATTGCACTCATTATTCTTATATTTTGATTTAGGATGCAATTGGAGGGCTAAGCGCAAAACGAAGTTAATTGGGCAATTTTAGATGAATTTTCGCATCGCTTAGCAAGCTGGGCATAACTCTCTCATCCGAGCTCTAGTGGAGACGATTCAAGATATTGTGGAATGTCAAAAGAAGGTGATCATATTTGATGCTGAATGGACGGAACTGATTCAGAGCCAGGTCGAGTTTAGAGGAAATCAAGCAGAAGGGCATTATGGTAAATTTGAAGAAATCAGAAGTTCGTCGAAACATATCCAATATTGGGCTCATATTGTGCAGAACGAAAAATAGGTCAACTTTAATTCTTGGGTCGAGTCCAACAGAAGCCCGAATGAGAATATATGGTCAAGAAGAAGATTTTTACTAAGTTAGAATTTAATTGATTATTTTATTAATTTCCATCTTCAATCCCATGCCACTTCAAATTCTCTCAAAACAACTCACGGTGCATTCTATCTCAGCGTCTTCTTTCTATCATCTCTTTCATCTCTCATCCTCTCCTACTTTATCTCTCCCTCATTCCTTTTCTCTCCATCAGATGGGCCCAATCACCTATTTTTTCTCTCCTTTCCTAACCCAACCCACCTCTATAAATACCCATAACACAACATTCAGATTATAGTCTCTGCACCCACGAATTCTCCCTCTCTCCTTTCTCCTTTCTTTTTCCATTTAATTTATTTTGCAAGTTAGCATGGCCTTGCGTGGCTAATTTTCTGTAATTAGTTGAAGGAGACTGAAGCCTCGGAATAAATACTGTGAGATCTAATTTATTTTCATTGTTCAATTTATGCTTTGAATATGAGTTGTTCTTCTATTCTTAATTTGTTATCATGATTGTTTCGTTTAATTGCTAGGATGCATACTAGTATATTTTTCGTTGCAATCTACAGCTAAATTAGAAATCAAATCCGTAATTGTTTGATCCATCAAATTTGCGAAGCAACTGATCTTTAATAATTTACTGCTCAGTAATTGTTAGATATTAGGAAGAACACTTGGCTAAATTAAATGCAACCGCGTGTGCTTGTGTTATTTGGGTTCATCGATCTCTCTGATTTTAATGCTTTTACTAAATCAAATCTATAGCGCTTGTCTTGGGTTGTTTAGTAATTAGGGTTAATTAGAGCGCGTGTTTTCTAATTAACTGATTAAGGAGGTAGGAATTTAATTCCAACGATGAATATTCAAAGTGTTAATTGATTTATTTTTGCATCAATGATCAGTTCTGAATTTCTGATTGTGGATGTTAACTTTGACCAATGCTTGCTCATTTGATTGAATTCGTTACCTTATTGCTCTTTATTTATTTTTGCTTCCAGTATAATCAAAACCCCCATCTTTGATCACATAGCACAAAATTTGGCTAAACACTCTCCTTGGGAACGATCTTTACTCGCACTACTACATTTATTATTTTTGGAGTAAAGGTTTTATTATATTTGGGTGCCGCCGACAGCACGACCAGGATGGTGAGTCACCGTGCTCCCTTAGTGTCGTGGTTTTCAACCACCTTCTGCTTAGTTCGCCTAACGAGCGCCCATGTCGTTCCAACAAACCTAATTCTAATAGATCAGGGAGCTCTTCCCCTTCTGCATTTGCTAGTCTATATGTATTTCCAAAATATAGTTCTGTAATTACATATGGGCCTTCCTAGTTGGGTTGTAGCTTACCTCTGGGATGCTGAAGCTGGGATGGAGTGATGCGCTTCGGCACGAAGTTGCCAACTTTGAATTTTCTTTCTTTGACATGTTTGCCGTAGGCTCTGGCGACCCCACCTAGTGGGAAAAGGCTTGGTTTGGTTTACATGTTTACCGTAGGCTTTGGCAATTCGCTTCCGGTATATTTGTGCATTCTCTACTACTTTTATTCTTTTCTCGTCGAGTAGGTCTAGCTGAAGTAGCAATGATCCTCTCCTCTGGTCTTCTGTCATATCTTCATCTAGCTGGATGCGCAGTGACGGGTGAAGGACTTCGAGAGGAGTGATTGCTTTCATTCCGTAGGTCAAAGAGTATGGGGTTTCTCTTGTAGGAGTTCTGATAGAAGCCCGGTACACCCACAATGCTTCGACCAAATGGCCTGGCCAATCGGTACCCTTGGTGGTTTACATAGTCTTCTTGATGATCTTCAGTAAGGTCTTGTTGGTTGCTTTGGCTTGACGATTTGCGTGGGGGTAATATGGGGTTAAATGATACAATTCTTTGTTGTATTTTGTGCACAATTCACTCATTTGTTGGGGATATAAATTGTGGATCGTTTTCTTTTATGAATACCTTGAGAACGTCAAACTGGCTATCATGTTTCTCTTAATGAATTTGACCACTGTATTAGCTTTGATGTTGGCATTTTCCTTAGTTGTTATTGTTAATATGAATGTCTCAAATGTAGTCAAGCGAATCACCATCACTATGTCAAATGGACCAAAAAATGGCTGCTCAAAACTGTCATTTTAAAAAAAAAAGACACAACCGTCCATCGTTGGGTCTGTCGTTTATTTCGTAGCTGTTTTTCTAAACAAGAGTTTAAAACCGTCGATAATCGTAAAATAAACGACAGTTTTGGTATGTCACTAAATTTGAAATAAATAACAAATCAAAATTGTCGTTAAATGGGAAGTTCGATTGGGTAAGTATTATATAAAACGACAGTTTTAAGCTGTCGTCGTTTTATTTTTGAGAAAAAAAATAATGATAAAATATGAGAATGATTATTTTTTTAACTTGTTAAAATCATATAATGATCACTCCACATATGTACAACATCCATTCATATTCATTCATATACTAATCTACAAACATTAATGTTTCAAACATCCATTAATTAATCATTCAAATTAACACCCATCTAAAAACATATCCATTGAAATACTCTCAACATTCGTTCATAACAACACTAGAATAGAACATCCATCCAAAACCCAAAATTCAAAATGTCAAACAAGAAAAAAAAAAAAGGTCCATACAACTATCTGTCCATCTAATAACATTCAAATAAATACTAGAGTTGAGAAAACCTAAATGTAGGCCAAACAAACATATCTCCAGGCTTGAGATCTTCCATCTTTCTCACTCCATCCATCAGCTCGATGTCACCGTCCAGAATCTCATCTAGAACAATTTTATAGTAATTTGAATCATCCGGTGACACCCCCATCAAACTCCCATAGGCAACGATTGTGTTCTTCCTATAATACATCAACTTGTAAATTTTGGTTCTCGAGTTTGACTTCTTGATGTGTAGATGGCGGCCTCACCTACATTATAATTAAAAAGCACTTGATGTGAGTAATCTATATGATTCAATAATTTAAATAAGTTTAGAAATATATATCTTATATGCTATGATGTGTTTTACTTGAGAAGAACTTCCTTGATCGGTCGAAGACAGCATTTGCATCCCATTCTGAAAAAGGGAAGCAACAATCTTCTCCATGTCCGCCATCCGTGATTTCAACCCATCCACCTCAGTCTTGAGGGCCACATGCAATTTATGCTCTTCTTCATAGGTTCACTTATAAGGATTTGAATGATGCACGATAGATCTTGAGACATCCAACCCTAAGCCCTTGACACGTCCACGATCATCTTGACCAAAAACCTATTGAAAAAAATATAAAAGGTCAATATCTGCTCATGACATATATTCATTGCTAAATATGAAAATCAAATTGATATCTAAATAAAAGCATAAGATGATCCACATACCATTGCAACCCCGTCACTGTCGATATCTTGACCTGCAATAGAGGGGTACCGTCCACACATTCTACGAATCGTTTCCTATAATATAAATTGTTAAATAAAACATGTTAGGAAATTAAAATATCATAATTATCATGACAAATGGATGCATGTAGTCAGGATTTAAATGATTTTGTTCCATGTTCATGGTGGAAGAGTCCCCACAAAGTCATGTGAGGCAGAAGGCTAACATGAGTCTGCCTAGAAGCTGCACAACACATTGATTATAATTCTATGTGGTTATAATCTAAATTCAACCAGAATATTATGGTAAGGTGTCCACTTCAATATGAGAGTGGGCCCCACCTCCAAAATTATAGATGTGGATTAGGTGTAGGTCACAGTATCCAAGTCTTCAATTCATCATCTCCATCTTTATCCCAATCATTATCCAATCCTGAATCTGTTATACTTTTTAATCAGATTGGGTTAATCTTAATCTATGATAAAGAACTTGCCACTGGTGGTTGTACCATATTTGGTTCACCATACACATTTATTGTGTTTAATCAAATGTTAGATCACCAACTCAAACTAATAGGTGGGTTCCACATCTGATTCATACCTAGATGTGCACTTGATTACAGGCCCTGAACCTAAATTATATTTCTTACCTGGTCCTATACCCAGGCTTCTTTTTGATATAGTGTAGTGCCAGGCCCATCTGATTGACCTGTTAATAGACCTACATATGAGGGATTCTGATTTGCTGTAATCACTTGGAACATCCAAAGGAGGCTTTGCATGTAATTTATAGTAGCATTTATCTTATAGATGTCAAAATTAGTCTCTACAAATTTCGTTGGAGAAAGAATGACACAAAAGCAAGAGAGAATGCCTATAGCTACATGGATGGTTAAAGTTAGTCTTCCATTGATATTTCTCTCTTTTGAATGTTCTTTGGCACAACAAGGACCTAAATATATTTCAACATCATCAACATTTTATCTCAGCAAGGACCCAAATTCCTTACGTTGATTAGATCGGCCCAACTTAAGATCCTACAAACAAATGATGGGAAAAACATTCACTTTATGCACTATATATGGACAAATAAGTTTGTTCAAGGTGATGGTGGGATCAGCTTGTTCAATGTGTTCTCAGATTTCTTAAAACATATGAACCCATTTCAATTCTAGAGGGCAATGAACCCCAATTTTTTATTCAGGTGATTTTCCCCAACCTAAAAGGCCTCCAGTTTGTAAGCTAAGTTGAAGATTGTTTTGAGCAACAAAATCACAATTCAGTAATCAGAAATATGAATCTCAAATAAATGGCTTGACTTCTTACCGCATGGTGACTTGAAGGAGTGTCATCCTTCTTATAATGTGTCTTGATAAAGATCTCACATTGGGTAACCTCCCTTTCAGGATGTCGTTTCTGCTGAAAATGTTAGAATGAAACATTGGCATTACAAAATAAATTAAGTAGGGAACCAAAATGGCTTGTAAGAATCATACTTACCAACTCATCCGCAACCCTTGTTTGCCCTTTTCTACCAGAAGTATGCGGGCTCTTCGATGATGCCCTTGCTGCCTTTCTTTTCTTACCTAGCTGTTCTTGCTAGGTAAAACATTTTTGAACAGTTGCAACAATTCAGTTAAACTCTCATTAGACCACTTATGTCTGGCCTTCATGCTCAACAAATCAATCGTCACCGACAACTTCGTATGTTCAATGTGACATGAGGGATATCGTGGTTTTATCGCATCATCCATCAACTTCTTGTATCGAATATTCTCCGGTGAATCATTTTGAACTTGAGAAAATTCTTCATCATTAGCTTCCTCACAATCTATAGATGTATTACCCCCCACTTGAGTTCATATATAATTCTAGAAAGCAATCTCATTATAGTAGTGAATCAAATCTCCAAGTTTTGACAGTAAATGCACAAAATAACTTCATGACCAAGTAATAGAAAGCCATTTTACAACCCAAATAACAGTAACAGTAGCACTTAATAAAGTTACTCAAATGCAACCCACTTGATAATTTTTTCTCAAATTAGCATTAAAATATTACATTTGTGGTTTACAGACAGGATATGCAAAATTGGATGTAAAAAACCACAAGCGTAGGTATCCATGTTAAAGAAACATTAAATGTGGTCAGTTACATTGAGATGACATGACTAAATCACTTATTCATGGATACTATATGGAAAAGTGAAACATTTTTCTGCAAAAAATGTTTTTTCATCTTTCATCCCACGATGTGATATAGATTTTCATAATGAACAATTGATTATCAACTACCATTCTCTCCAAGCTTAATTAGATACACCCCTGGAAATTAGGATAGGTTTATATTATGAGAAAACCATTTTTGAAGTTTAAACCAGCATTTGCATGATAAGAAATATTCACAAACCAAGCCATATACATACGCACATATATACACCACAAACAATCCATTCAATATATCTTGCCTAAGATACCAAATTAAATGTATTTAAATCACCATATGCATATATATATATATATATTTTGCAAAGTTTGAGGCATTGATATTTTTTGCCATATCTACATCTGAATACTCCTAGTGGAATGGCATGGTACAACTTATCTGCTTGGAACATAAGAAATGCCTTGATTGACCTCTTAAATATTTCTCTCCAATACAATTTCCTGAGGTTACCAATGCATCTAGTAATCCAATCTTAAAAGATTGAAAAAATAAAATGAATTAATCAAAGCTACCATGAATATCATGTTCTACATAGAGTAAGCAAATTCAAATAGATTCAGATTCTTTAAAATCAATTTAGCCCAAAGAAGGCTACTCAGAAAGAGAAAAAAAAAATGTTAACAACCAAAGCATCATCACTATCATCAAAGACATATCCAGTCCATAGAGGGCTGATAGAGGGCTGGCTCTCAAAGATCTGAACCATTTAAGAATGAAGGAAAAACATAAAATCACATAGACGAACGAGGCACAAACCCTCTTCAATGGGGTTTTCTTCGCTCATATAGATATTAACACATGAACCCATTAATCTTCCATTCAAACCCCAAAAAGAGATAGAAAAAAAAAACATCAAATATAAACATGAGGTATCAAGTGGGCTGAATCAAATGGATACATGTTGTAAATCCACCTTCCAAAGATTTGAACCATTCAAGTTGGATGAACAATAATAAGAATTTTGATTGTTAAGTATTTTTTTCATCATGAAATGGCTGTCAATCAGACAATAAGACCATCAATTCAATGTGAGTTCTATTTATAAAAAAGCCTTGTGGCTTGTAATCCAATCACATCTAAACCTTATGTACAAACCCCAAAAATAGCAGTTTATTTACCTTATGCACAATGAAGAAGATGAGAGGTGGCTGGATACCTCGTTTGGGTGAGAATCGAGAGGTCTTTGGAAGAATATGATATTTGGAGGAGCAACGTTTCCATTTTAAAAAACAGCCCCAACAAGCCCATAAGAGACATAGTAAGAGAAAAGAAAAATCAAATAAAGAATGGTTAATGAAGATGAACAAAACCCAAGAGTTCTGATACCAAAAAGAAATCTATTCAATCATCATAGCATTCCTCTAAATGGGTCTTTTCTTATGCTTCCCATTTACTCCAATCCAACATAGAGCAAAAACAAAGCCAAAACAGGGGAAAAACTATCCACCCAATTCCCAGAAAGGAAAAAAAACAAAATCATATAAATAATTAGGATTCTTGTGAAGGCATACAACAACATGCAAGTGCATTTACTCCTTCTATCCATCATTTCTCTTAAACAAAAAGAAATGATCGATCATTTATTTGCCCTAGAAATACATTGAAGATATAAAAAAAAATAGAAACAACAACAACAATCGTCAGACCCTAAAATCCATAAAGAAGAAGAAGAGAAAACAAATCAAGAATGAAGAGAGGCCATGATTTAGGAAAAGAAAAGGAAGTGAAAAGAGGACAACGAAACATGAAGAAGAAGAGAAAACAAATCAAGAATGAAAAGAGGCCACGATTTAGGGAAAGAAAAGGAAGTGAAAAGAGGACAATGAAACATACCTAGACACCATCAAAGGCGGTGATGGAGAAAGTGTAGTGGGGATCGCTGATCATCAATGGAGTTGTGGGATGCCAGGCAAAAGAGATATTAAGGGTGCAAAAGACCTAGGGTGCGAAAATGAAATGAAAGGGGTTTTTGGGTAGTGTCAGGCGGGTTTAAGTATAAAAATGATGGTACCTGTATATCGATTTTTAAAATAGTATACTGACACTAAGTATATTGTCGATCTTTTAGAAATGGGGGGGGGGGGGGGGGGGGGTATACGTCATTATGAGCCATAGCTTTTAGGTGTTGTTAAATCCAATAAAAACTGCCCTTTTTAACCAATTTTGAGGTAGTGCATCTTTGGTACCAACTAATTCATAAACATCCATCCATCATTAATAATCATGATTCCTAGGGTAGTCCTGGTTTTAAAGTAATGGGAAAAGACTCACAATCTGTCTCATTAATCTGACTCATGACCTCTTCCAGTCAAGGAATTTTGCACTACTCTGGCTCGCCTATGGCTTTTATGATGATCAGACAATCGTGTTTTTATATTGTTTATACTTCTTTTTTCTTTTTTTTTTGGATTTATATTTTTTTTTTCGGTTTTGTGATTTTTATGGGGGTTTTTTTTTGGCATAATCCTAAGTAATAACTAATTTATTTGGGCTTACTTGAACTTGCAGCCCTTCATTGGCATGAAGCCCAGGGTTTGCCTAGAATGATTATGATTTTCCATTGTGTGTGCTAGTGATGTGTTGCGCACCTTGAATATTTTGACTATTAGAAAATGTGTGCGTTTAAGACCTCTCAACCTACATGTTTTTATCAGTGGATGTTTGGTCTGGGTCTTATCATTTTGCTCTTTTCAGAAATGAGAGTGTCGAAATATTTTTGATCTCCGCCATTTGGGCCTTGGTCTAATGATAACATGTCTCACTCGAATTTTATCATGGTATTTTCTTTGATAGATTGGAAATGATCTTTTTTTTTTTGGGATGTTAGGATAATGCAATTAGCCCATAAGCTTTTAAATTGGCCCATCTGAAAACTAGACTGCTAAAATATTTTAGACCTCAGCTATTTGGGCCTTGGTCTCATATTAAAAAGTTTTATGTGCCTCCTTATTTTCTTTGTTTAATAATGTGGATATGATTTCACTTGTTGATGCATTCAGATAAGGCTCTTATATTGGGAATCTTTAGTTTGCTCTCACCGAAAACGAGAACGTTGAAATATTTTAGACCTCCACCATTTGGGCCTTGGCCTTACAGAGTTTGAACAATTAAGAGATTTGTGATCTTCGAACGATGATTCCCTATTTTTACTTGATGATCTCCGGTCTTTTGTTATCCTAATTGTTTAACCCTCATCTTTTGTTGAACCTGTGGTTTTCCCTTTTTCTTTGGGCTCCAGGTTTTGTTGTAGTGTGTCTAGCTTCTTTAAATGTAGTTTGTCCATGTTTTGGAAGGCATGCTCTAAATTTTCTTTGTAACCTAGTAGAAATATATCGTGAGAGTCTTTGAGCAAGGGTGTGATTTTGAAGTTTTGGTTGTGCCACTACCGGATGGTCATGTAGGGTAAAACTTCCTTTAGTCATGGAAGTTTCTACATCATTCACCGGAACTGCCGGAATCCTAACTGGCACATTTGGATAAATACCCGAAAGTTCTTCTATAGTCAAGTCTCCGAAAGTCTTTCCTAAAGCCTCAGCAGTGGTCTCAATTCTTTGCGAAAACTAATTAGGTCACACTCTATATTGGTTTCTAGCTTGGGAATGGCCTATATCGTTGTGGTTGGGTCTTCTTCTTCGAGGGCAGGGTACCATTCTAGGGGAAGGATTGCAGTTGAGGCTTGACTTGAAGGTTCAACTCTAGGTATTTGTCTTTTTTCAAAGTATTATATGTAATCTTGGCTTATGATTGTTGGGTTGGTCAAGGGCGGGCATGATAAACCTTTTAGAATACTCTGAAGTCTCAGTCTCGCATTTAGATGGGCCTTAATCGCAGCTAGAACAGGATTAGGCTCTGTCTCATTGTGGAAGTCATGCTTGTCCTCTAAGATAGATTTAATTATTTCGATCTCCTTTGATTTTCTAAGAGGCTTTGACCTATGAGGCTCAATAGTTAAGACATCATGTGATTGTGGTTCCTCCTCTAGGGTCTTTTCTAGTGGGCAGGCAAGATCTATGAGGGGGCTTCCTTGTTGGATTTCAATGATAAGCCTAAAAGTCTCTTGGCATTGATTCTTAGGTCGTGCCTTGGACTTGTTAATGGGATCAGATGGCTTTATTCATTCCACTACTAGAAAAATGAGTTTTGGCTCGTCAAAAACACGGGCGGCCGCCTGGGGCGGTCGCAAAAAAGGTCATTAGCTACCGCCGCGGTCGCTAAAAGTTTTCCTAATTTCCTTCCTTCCCACTCCTCTTTTTCCTTCTCCCGCCCTGCTCCCGCGCTCAACCTCCCAACGATTTTTTCCTCACTCTCTCTCTCTCTATTTCTCTCTCTCGCTCACTCCCTCCCCCTCCCTCGCTCCCTCCCTCTCCCTCTCGCTCTGCCCTTGCTCCCGCGCGCCGGAGCCGTTGCTGACGAGGTGCTGTAATCCTCTCCATTGAGAAGATCTCTCTCGGCGGAAAGGTCAGATCTTTCTCCATGTGCGGATTCGTTTTCCCATTGATTTGGGTGTTGTTTTGGGTTTCTGTGGTTGATTTCGGTTTCTGGTTCTTCATTTGAGTTGAGCCGATGAGAGTGTCATGGAGATTTCTCGGCCTCATTTGAGGTCTTCATGTTATTATTTATGGTTTCTGTTATTGATTTGGTTTTGAAATGTTTGGAGTGAAATTTTTGAGATTTCTATTTCACATTTTGAGGTTTCATCTGGAGTTTTGTTCTAAAACCCTATCTTCGTTACTCTATAAATCCCACCTCACAGACGCCTTTTTCTTCTCTTCCCCTTTCATTTCTCCACTCCAGGTTTACTACGAAACCCTAAAATCTCTCTCTCTCCCCCTTTCTTCTTCATTTATCTTCTCATGATTTTGATTTTGATTTTTGATTTTGACTTTTCTTTTAGAGATTGTAGATCTTATAAGCAAGACAGCTTCTTTGTCTGGATCTAGTTACAATTCAGACAAACATTTACCTGACCTCTGCTCATGATTTCTCAGGCCCTTTAAAATCTGGAACATTATCATTACATGAATGCATGCATGTATTCATTCATGTATCTCAGTTTTTTGTTTTAATCATCCACATCTTTATTTAAAGTTCTTGCCTTTGGTGTTTCTACATTTTTTTTGTTATCTTCTTAGCTTCATCATGAAAGTCCACGAGGATCCTAACCCTAGAGGGGGGGGGGGGGTGAATAGGGTGTGCTACAACTATGACCAATTTAAACCAATTTTAATTTCTTAAACAAAACTAGTCACATGTGATGAATAATCAATCAATATGCGGAAGCTAAACAAATCAATCACCACTTAGCAATCACCACAACACAATATTTATAGTGGTTCGGCCAACGTGCCTACATCCACTACCGGCTTGTGTATCCAACACCCCACCGGATTCCAGTATTTATGCTTTTTACTAGGCTAAGCAATAACCCTTACAATGTTGCTTTTCAAAGGCTAAACAACAACCTTACAATGTGCTTTTCAAGGCTAAGCAATAACCTTTACAAAATGCTTTTCTTAGGCTAAGCAATAACCCTTACAATGTTGCTTTTCAAAGGCTAAACAACAACCTTACAATGTGCTTTTCAAGGCTAAGCAATAACCTTTACAAAATGCTTTTCTTAGGCTAAGCAATAACCTTACACAATGCTTTTCTTAGGCTAAGCAATAACCTTTACAAATCAATATTTCTCTAAGAAAGTGTTTACTCAACACTCTAAGAGATTACAATTTAAGCTCAAATAAATTGCCTCTAAATAGGCGGATATGAAAATGAAAATCCTAACTCACACAAACACTCAATGAATGCAAAGATGTATGCTTATGAAGTGTGTGTGTGAAAACTTCAATCAAGTTTAAAAGTAAGCTCAATCAATTTATGCTTAATGCAATTTGAAAGTTTAAGGCATAAAAATATATGATTGAAGTTCTATGCAAATCACTTGAACAATTACACACTTGTGAATGATATGAAAATCTAAAGATCACAAGTTGTATGAAAGTGTTTAAGCCTAATCAAGTGATGCATGTGCAATGTTGTTTTCAAAACTAATTAGTTTAACTAAAGTTTAAATGTATGAAAACAACAAAGGAAGTTTCAACCAAGACAAAGAATCATGCATTAAAGGAAATCAAAGATTTTAGGCTAAGCATGATTAAGAAAGTTTAAAACGAAACTTGGGTTGAAATCAAAGTGATGAATCCAATCTTGAATATCAAAGATGGAGGGAAGAAAGGATTCAACACATCATTGTTATCATGCTTGAAATCATTTTCCAAAGTTTCAAATAAAGCACATAACAAATGATTAATTAAAAGTAAAACTTACTTGGAGATTTAACTTAGTTGATCCAAGCTTAAGCTTTACTTAATGACCCCTTGAAGTCTCTTAGATCATCCCCTTTGTCTTCTCTCAAAGCTCCTCAAAGAGGGTTTCAAAATCTCCAACCAAAGACAAAGGAAAGAGCTCATTTAAATACCAAAAACTGCCCAACGGCTAGTTTGGCCGGTTGACCGGCCATGACAGGCCGGTTAACCGGCCAAGCACAACGGTCAGATTTCTGACCGTTGGGGCGCCAGGCAAATTCCTGCTGCAGTGTTCCCGGTCGACCGGGACCTCTGCGCCGGTCGACCGGCGACACTGCCGGGAACCCAAAAATTCCAATTTTTGCAATTTGAAGATTTTCTTTGTGGAATTTTGTGGGTCACTAAACCAAGCTAAAAAACATGTTTTAAAACATTTAAAAACATGAAACACACAAAGCCTAAAATGATTCAAAGGTTTAAAACCAAAGGCTAGCTTGATTTGATAAAACTCTTTTCAAATGAAAAAGCATACAAAAAATGAATCTTTTTGTGAAGAATGTATGCAAGGCTCAAACCTAAATTCTCAACAAGATTTACCAAACATAATGCACAAAGAATTAGGTTTTCAAAAGAGTTTGGGTTTCAAAACTAATGCATCCAAGTTTATGACCAAAACATGCATAAACCAAAAACTTTTCCAAATCTAAAAACCAATGCATGTATAAAACTAGATTTCAAGATATTTTAAATCAATGCATGTGTGTGAATTCAAATGATGCTAAAGTGCAAATGCATCCATCAAATTGCAATTACAAAATCCCTAACAATCTCCCCCTTTGCAATTTGATGGCAACTTACTCATCATTGAAATTACACACTCTGTCTTCAGCTCCCCCTCAGCTGGACAAGTCTTGAAATCTTCTTGGATGCTTCTTCTCTTAGCTTGGGCTCTTTTCTTCAATCTTCTTGATGCTTGGAGCTTGATCATTCTTCAAGCTTTCTTTCCATCTTCCTCTCTTTAGCCAAGCATCTTCTTTAGCTCCAAGCTTTCTTTCTTCTATTTGCTCTCCCCCTTTGACCATGCCTCTCTCTCTTGAGAACTTGAAAGCTTTCTCCCCCTTTGATGGATAGGAGATCTTCGAGTACTTGAACTCTCGAACTCTCTCCCCCTTTGAAGAGTAGGAGATCTTTGAGTCACACTTGAACTCTCTCTCCCCCTTTGACATTAAATTGCAAAGGTACCTACACACATGAGACAAGAAGAATACCTTTAGTAGCACCTGTTAACAAATGTAATCGAAAATGAAATACATAACAGGCTATCATGTATGAAGGTTAACTCTAAGGGCTCATTAGCATTCCAAGGGTGAATTTGATCAAAACTAATTCTTCCTATGAAGGTTTACACTCCCCCTCAATCCATTCTCTTCTTTTGTCAAGCTTTTGACAAGATATAACTATTAGATTCAAGAAGTAGATGGTTTAACCAAGTGAGGGTTAACTTCAAGGAAAGGATTAGATTCATTTAACTATTAAGCACAATATGATCAAATTACCAAAAGAGAGCTAGGTCTAATGGGAGAAGCAATCATGGATATCAATAGAAACAAACATATCAATTGAGATTAAAGGATGTGACTATAAAATCAATCACTCTAAAATGGATTTAAGAATATTACTATTGAAAAAAAAAAATCCAAATAAGAGCTATCCATGATGCAATGGGGTTTACTCAAACATAGCATCAATCAATATAACTAATGAAAATCATATGCTATGTAAGTTTTGAAATCATTTCATTCAAACAATAAATATGACTATTAATGTGCAAGAATGAATGAAATGAATTTCAAACATGAAGCCAACCTCAACTAATAACCAACCATTATTATGAACACATAAACATGGTGGTCATGAGATATACCTATAAGAGCAAGTGAGGAGGCAATCATGAGCATTATGATGCTAATGGTGTGTGACATGGAATGATCATATTACTTATCAAGTTTAGTCCAATGCACACAAGGTCTATCACATACACAAGATAAGATATCAATTGGATATGAAATCAATGGAACATTATACCAAATGAAACCAATTGAATATGATAACATGAGTAAAAGCAAGGATGTGATACACTTCCATCAAGCATCATAAATGCATATTCATCACTTTTAATGATATTCCTAAAGAGCATAGTGATGAACAAGGCAAATTGCAATGCAAAAGGATAAAGCTTTGTAATGCATGCAATTTCCAAAGTGTCTAGATCATATGAATTCAACACTAAGAAATCCATCAAACAAGAGATATAACTATGAAATACAAGTAATGGATTTCAAAAAGGTTCATATGATCAAGAACACTAATATGAGGTTGAAACATGTATAAGGATGATATCAAGAGAATACACATGAATCAACATCATAACCATCCACAAAGAAATGACTATTAGGCATAGAGGATGGATTTGGGTTCTAGTATGGTTTTTACAAATGTTACAAGTTCACAACCATACATGGAACCAATAGTCATTTGCATATGAAAAGAATGTAAACACATAAGCTAGAGATGCAAACAACATACATTTCCATTTCTAAAGATAATGAAACCAAAAGAAAAAGGAAATGAGAATAATGGAACATGCTTAGATGAATATAACTAGTGATGTTATAGGCATTTCCATTCAAACAATCTTCAAAACATTTTGAAAGACAAAATCCAACAATGAGCACAAAAAGAATGATTTTGAAGATCAATTTTCAACATTGTATTTTGAAAGATATAACTTAAATGAAACACATACAAGTTGATTTTTCAAAACAATATTCTCCATATAAAAGTATAACTTAGAAATCCATGGAAAACTTGAATTGATTCAAATCATTTGTTCAAACAATATTACTATGACATCTACACAAATGATTCAACAACAATTGATCATGAAAAAATTAGCTATGAAAGCTTTTAAAGACACAATCAATTAATCATGTAGAAATGCAATGCAAAACATATGAGTGCAACAAGCAAATCAAACATGATGAGATTATAACCAAATGATTTTGAAAACCATGATATGTAACTAGAATGGTGCATGAAAACAAAATCAAATGATCATAAATAGGCAATGCATCTTAAGAAATGTACTTAAAAGAAAACAAGATGCAAATGCAACATGACCAACAAAATGATTTAACTATTAGAGAATAGGTTGGTCAATGGGGTCCAAGGCCTTAAGGTTTGTCTAAGTAAATAACTTTTGGAATCCACCTAAGGTCTTGTGAGGGTTGAACTTTGAGGTCTATTTTGGGGTTCTCACCAACTAAAGGAGATTTGACTTGATAAATTTTCAATTTTAACTTATCACCGTGATATTTAGATTTCACTAAATTTAGCTTAGATTGGTGATTAGTCTTTTGAGGTTGGTGAGTTTTCTTCTTAGGGGATTGATTCATTTTTCTTTTCTTCTTATTTTCTCCCTTTCTTTGACTTTTGAAATTTAGATTTAACTTTGTAATTTTCTTCAAAAGTTCTTTCATGTTTTGACTTAAGGGAGGTAGGTTGAGAAGCTTTTTGTTAATAGATTCTTTCAAATTTGGTTTGACTTGTTTAAGCTTTTTAGAATCTATCTTAGGGGACTCCATTTTAAGAGATTTAACTTGTTTAGTCATTTTGGAGTCTTTCTTGATTTTTAGTGTCTTACCCTTCAAGTTTGATTTAACTTTCTTTGGTTCAAAGATGGGATTAGACACATTGCTTCTTCTTAGTTTGCACTCAAACCTAAAGTGTCCTTCAATGCCACAATAATTACATTTAGACATGGGCAAAGAAGTGTGAATGCTAGAGAATGAGGACTCACCCTTCACAAAAGTGTTGGTGAATTTAGGGTTATAAGACATATTCCTATTAAATCCAATACCCGTCCTATCTCCATGAGATTTACCCAATTTAAATAATTTTTCAAGTCTTTCTTCACTTTGGGTAAACTTGCACTCATACTTTTGTTTATAGCTTTCAAGTTGAGTGACTTTGGTTATAAGGATTGAATTTTCATGTTTAACTTTTGAAAGTTCATTTTCAATTTCCTTATATTTGCTTAGCTCTTCATTGGCAAGTTTTAATTCAAGTTTTAGTTCATTAACAACATTAGATCCAAGTTCTTGAGATTTTAACTTACTTTTAATCAACTTGGCTTCTAAATTGATAAAGTCTTTGTCTTGCCTTTTTATTTGATCTCTTAGATTTAAATTTTCCATATTGACATTATCATAATCCATCTTTAATTCTCTTAGATCATCTTGAATGTTAGATAGATTATTTAAAGAGATCATGAACTTAGATTCTACACAATTTATGAATTCATCTTTTTCTCTAAGTTCATTTTTAGAAGAGACTAATTCTTGGTTTAGCCTATTAGATTCTTCTTTTAATCTTTTATTTTTCTTGGAAACCTCTAAGGACCATGTGTACAATTCCTCATAGGCTTCATGTTCATCAAATTCTTCTTCTTTTAATTCAAGTTGAGATTCTTTAATTTTAATGTTTGAATCTCCATAAGATGGAAGAATGAGGGGTCTAGAAGAATCTACAAGGTTTAGCATAGTGGAGTCCATTTTAATGATTTTCAAATAAGCACAACTCTAGGGTTTTAACTCTAGGTTTTTACACCTAATCAAGAGTTCCAAACACTTGATCCTATAAGATAGAGCACGAGGCTCTGATACCAATTGAAAGTCCACGAGGATCCTAACCCTAGAGGGGGGGGTGAATAGGGTGTGCTACAACTATGACCAATTTAAACCAATTTTAATTTCTTAAACAAAACTAGTCACATGTGATGAATAATCAATCAATATGCGGAAGCTAAACAAATCAATCACCACTTAGCAATCACCACAACACAATATTTATAGTGGTTCGGCCAACGTGCCTACATCCACTACCGGCTTGTGTATCCAACACCCCACCGGATTCCAGTATTTATGCTTTTTACTAGGCTAAGCAATAACCCTTACAATGTTGCTTTTCAAAGGCTAAACAACAACCTTACAATGTGCTTTTCAAGGCTAAGCAATAACCTTTACAAAATGCTTTTCTTAGGCTAAGCAATAACCCTTACAATGTTGCTTTTCAAAGGCTAAACAACAACCTTACAATGTGCTTTTCAAGGCTAAGCAATAACCTTTACAAAATGCTTTTCTTAGGCTAAGCAATAACCTTACACAATGCTTTTCTTAGGCTAAGCAATAACCTTTACAAATCAATATTTCTCTAAGAAAGTGTTTACTCAACACTCTAAGAGATTACAATTTAAGCTCAAATAAATTGCCTCTAAATAGGCGGATATGAAAATGAAAATCCTAACTCACACAAACACTCAATGAATGCAAAGATGTATGCTTATGAAGTGTGTGTGTGAAAACTTCAATCAAGTTTAAAAGTAAGCTCAATCAATTTATGCTTAATGCAATTTGAAAGTTTAAGGCATAAAAATATATGATTGAAGTTCTATGCAAATCACTTGAACAATTACACACTTGTGAATGATATGAAAATCTAAAGATCACAAGTTGTATGAAAGTGTTTAAGCCTAATCAAGTGATGCATGTGCAATGTTGTTTTCAAAACTAATTAGTTTAACTAAAGTTTAAATGTATGAAAACAACAAAGGAAGTTTCAACCAAGACAAAGAATCATGCATTAAAGGAAATCAAAGATTTTAGGCTAAGCATGATTAAGAAAGTTTAAAACGAAACTTGGGTTGAAATCAAAGTGATGAATCCAATCTTGAATATCAAAGATGGAGGGAAGAAAGGATTCAACACATCATTGTTATCATGCTTGAAATCATTTTCCAAAGTTTCAAATAAAGCACATAACAAATGATTAATTAAAAGTAAAACTTACTTGGAGATTTAACTTAGTTGATCCAAGCTTAAGCTTTACTTAATGACCCCTTGAAGTCTCTTAGATCATCCCCTTTGTCTTCTCTCAAAGCTCCTCAAAGAGGGTTTCAAAATCTCCAACCAAAGACAAAGGAAAGAGCTCATTTAAATACCAAAAACTGCCCAACGGCTAGTTTGGCCGGTTGACCGGCCATGACAGGCCGGTTAACCGGCCAAGCACAACGGTCAGATTTCTGACCGTTGGGGCGCCAGGCAAATTCCTGCTGCAGTGTTCCCGGTCGACCGGGACCTCTGCGCCGGTCGACCGGCGACACTGCCGGGAACCCAAAAATTCCAATTTTTGCAATTTGAAGATTTTCTTTGTGGAATTTTGTGGGTCACTAAACCAAGCTAAAAAACATGTTTTAAAACATTTAAAAACATGAAACACACAAAGCCTAAAATGATTCAAAGGTTTAAAACCAAAGGCTAGCTTGATTTGATAAAACTCTTTTCAAATGAAAAAGCATACAAAAAATGAATCTTTTTGTGAAGAATGTATGCAAGGCTCAAACCTAAATTCTCAACAAGATTTACCAAACATAATGCACAAAGAATTAGGTTTTCAAAAGAGTTTGGGTTTCAAAACTAATGCATCCAAGTTTATGACCAAAACATGCATAAACCAAAAACTTTTCCAAATCTAAAAACCAATGCATGTATAAAACTAGATTTCAAGATATTTTAAATCAATGCATGTGTGTGAATTCAAATGATGCTAAAGTGCAAATGCATCCATCAAATTGCAATTACAAAATCCCTAACACATCATATTCCCAAAAAGCCAATAGAGGGCATATGCAAACGCACTCTGTCCCAAAACCATAAATCATAAATGTTTCATGGCAATTTCTTCGTTTGCAAGATGAAAAGATTATGATTTCCAATTTACTCGTCCCTCACTCAGAGTGATGAAGTTGTTTCTTCACTGGCAATGGAATTATGGTTTTGTATCAACTGTCCAGTGAAAAAAAAGATGTGAGCCATTGAATGAGTTTTTCTAGTGGTCGTATACTCGTACTGTTTTTAATTGCAAAACAATGGTACAGATGTTCTTTTCTTTTTCATGACTCCTGGACATAGGATTTGATCTTGAATACAAGTATAATATGTACATGTAGAACAGTAAGGAGTGCAATTTAACTCTTGAGGAAAATTGACCTGCCCATCAGGCTGCAACTCATATCTAATTGTGTAACCCCCCGGGGCATTGTCTGATGATAATAACCATCTGTTTGATGTTTCTTTGGTTTTGAGATTGGGGTGGAAGTTGGGATTAGGATTGGGAGGTTCTCAACTCATAAAGTTGCACCAGTTTGTAGTTAATCTTTCTTCCTGAAGTCCATGTTGGTGAATCCATGTAAGGACTAGGATGCAAGATAATGGAAATCAAGGAAGCTGGGATTAGGCATAAAAAATGAACCAACATGTCCAACACACTTGATAGAGCCTTTCTTTTTCTTCTTTCCAATTTAGATGAGATTATTTGTTTAGATGTCATACAACTCAGATGTGTTTATAGATTTTATATGAAAATTATTCAAACTCATTCCTTACACACAATATAGAAATATTAAGATTGACAGATAGATACTTTCATTTCAAACTGTTCATTTCTCTTACAGCAAGCGTTTCCTACTTTGAACTGTGTTTGTTGCCCAAAGAGCCGCCCCATAAATGACCACATTTCCATCACTCTGAACGATCAGGCGGTAATTGTTGGATCCTCGCGCGCTGTTACTTGTCCACACCACGTCTGAACCTGAAAGAACGACGAGGTTCCCATTATTCTGTAAGGTAGCTCGGCATGAAGTGCCCCTTCCATTTGTTCCAGAGGATCTCAGGGACACATGGTTGGAATACATTGCTCTTATTTTCTATTTTCAGCTTTTGATTTCATAAGATACTGTTTCTTTTCCATTTATGTGGTTGTTGGATCAAATTGATTGATGACATGCAGTTATGGGTGATGATTACCAGTGGATGAAAATAGAACCTGACCAGCTTTAGTTGTGTAACTTGGGCCTGCTCAAACCAAAAACCCAGATTGCCTGGTGGTTGTTGGTTTTGCCAGATTTGGTTTCCAATCTTGCTTGGGCCTGAATTGAACACACATTGAATTTTGTTCTGGCTCTGCTTTGTGCATGCATCTCATCTTTAGAACTATTCTTCCACCATAAAATCTGTCTTACAAATGGAAAGCAAGATTTGTAGTTCTTGCATTGTTCCTTTTTTAGATTCACCTAACCCACTCAATGATTCCTGCAGTATCTTCTCTTCCCTTTTCTTATGCCCCTTTTGGATTTCCATTCTCTTGAATTTTCCATTCGCTGATTTTTCAATTTGATTCGCTGATTTTGGGTCTCTGACATTTCATCAAGAGCAAAAAAAAAAAGAAAGAAAGAAAGAAAGAAGTGAGATAATCTAATGTTTTTAAATGAGACAACCAATCATGAAGTGGGAGGGGTAGCCAACAAACTTGTTGGTTCAACCTAACAAGCAGCAGATCTGCCAGGACACTAATGTTTTGGCATTATTAGTTTTTTTTTCTCTCATACTTGTTGAAAGTTGCCGGCCATATGGTATAAGGTGGTGATTCTGAACCGTTGATGTGTTTCTAAATCGAACGTTCATTTCACCACCTTTAATCAAATGGGCTGGCCATGTCTTTGGAATTGTTAGACATATTTGATTTTAAACACTGGTTTTACATTTGTTGGGGTCTATTGCCTCATGTCTCACACTAAATTGGCCCAGTTGGGTCTCACCCAAAAATAGTATGTGAACACTAGAATGATCCCATCAATATTTTAGGTGCCAGATGTATATAGCCTTAAGCATTAGTACACAGTACATTTCTTACCCCCTTCATGCAGGAAGGTGGACCACAGTTGGAGAACCACACTGATGTCATTAGAGGAAGGCAGGAAAATATTTGAAATCTATTTTTATCCACTCCTTGGTATACTGCACAAGGGGTGCAGAGCTGTGAAGCCTAGGATAACTATGAATTTGAAAACCCATTTCAAAACATCACATGACAGAAATTTTGGATCAAGTTTTTCAAATAACAAAGTTCAAGTTTGGTCTATTTGAAATTTGGAATTGTAGATAACTAAGGCCTGTACCTTTCAGTTTCTGTTGGGGTCCTCTGTAAGTACTTTGAGTGTTGGCTAATTCATTGGGTGGACAAAACATGGGAGTCCATGTATTTTCATATTCTTAGATGGACCACTTCGTGTTGAAGAAGGATTTCAAGGATTTCAACTATGCAAGAGTCAGAAGATAAAATTCGCGAAAATTCAGGCGCGCAGAAGCAGACCGATCGATCGGCCATCAGAACCCATCAGAACCGATCGATCGCCTTAAAATTGCTTACAGTTAAAACTCAGACCGATCGATCGGTCTGTCTTGACCGATCGATCGGTCAGCGAACAGAGTCCGGCCAGTTTGTATTTTGTTCTCTCTGAAACTCTGTCTTTTAATCCTAATGAGACTCAATCTCTTCCATACGAATTCCAGAGCTTATTTAAGAGATTAACCTCTTCTCAAACCCTGCACTTCTCTATGATCTAAACCCTAGTATATCCTAAGAGAGATCTTCCCCCTCCAGAGAGTTCTTGTGAGAATTACATGTGCTGAAGCATTACTCTTTGGAGAACCAACTTCCATCCTCCAGCCAATTCGTCTTGCTCAAGGCGTGGAGATCGAAGCACGGGAGAAGGTGAACGGCGTGTTCGTCGACAAGATTCACGGTGGTCCTTAGGTTGTGGTCAACTGTAAAGGAGAGTGAGTTCATCTTGTAACCTTTGCATACATAGTGCTTGATCTTTCTGGACCGGTGCTTAGGTCCCGTGGTTTTTTCCCTTTCCAGGGTTTTCCACGTAAAAATCTGGTGTCCATCTGATTGCTTGATTAACTTAGATTTTCCGCTTTCCATATTATTGTCTGTGCTGGGATTTGTTTTATTCTCTGTTAGGTTTGTGCTTTTCAACCCTCCAGGAATTTTCAATTGGTATCAGAGCGGTTCACACTATTCTGTTGTGTGAGATCTTCACAGACTTCTGATATGGATATAGTTAGAGATGGATCCTCCATTTCCAAACCTCCTCTCTTGGATGGATCGAACTATCATTATTGGAAAGTTCGAATGACTGCCTTTCTTCAATCCATAGATTTGGAGGTCTGGAATTGTGTGGAACTTGGTTACACCAGACCTACTGTTGTTACTGATGACAACAAGACCATTGAAAAACCCATGCCCCAATGGACCAAGGATGATAAACAAGCCTTCAATTATAACAGTAAAGCATTGAATGCTGTTTTTAATGGTGTTTCTCCTTCTGAATTTCGTCGAATTTCTATTTGCAAAACTGCTAAAGAAGCTTGGGATATACTAGAAACTGTTCATGAAGGTACTCTCAAGGTAAAACAAGCCAAACTTCAGAATTTGGCTACTGCCTTTGAAAATTTGAAAATGGATGAATCTGATGTGTTTGATGATTTTAATGATAAGTTGACTGCCATTGTTAATTCTACTTTCTATTTGGGTGAAGTAATTCCTGAACCTAAAATTGTTAAGAAGATTCTTCGTTCTCTTCCTGAGAGATTTGACCCAAAAGTAGTGGCAATTGAAGAGTCCAGCAATTTGGACTTAATCAAACTTGATCAATTGGTTGGCAACATGCAAACATTTGAAGCCAATCTCAGGAAAACGAAGAAAGCTAAAGGGATGGCTTTGAAGTCTCATTTGGAGCATGAAAATGACTCTGATCAAGAGACTGAAGACCCAGAACTTGATGCTCTCTTTGTTAAGAAGTTCAAAAGATTTTTGAAAAACGACAAGAAGGAGTTTAGAAAGAACTTCAAAAATTCCTTTCAAAAAGGACAGAATAAACCTTCTTCTTCGTTTAAACCAAATGCTGGTCAAAATCCTGAAAAACAAGTGTCCAAAATACCTCCCAAGAGTACACACTGTTATGAATGCAAAGGTTTCGGTCACTATGCCTCTCAATGTGTCAATAGAACTTTTCGATCTCAAGGAAAGGTTCTGAACGTGACATGGGATGATGATTCAGACCAAGATTGCAATGACACTGAACCAGAATCTTCATCACCTGAACATGGGAAGTTTATGGCTTTTATGGCAAGATCTAATGAGTCTGTTTTGCAGGATGAAGTGGAAAAATCTGATGATATTAGTTCAGAGGATCTTAATCCTTTGTCAGAAAATGAACAGGATTTAGTGGAAGCTTATAATAGTCTCCTAAAACACTCTAGGAGAATGACTCACCTGAATGATATTCTAAAAAGAAAGTGGAAGGCTGCTGAAAAAGAAAATCTGGATATTAAATCTGAACTCAGTGAAACCCAAGGTAAAGTATCTCAACTTGAAACACAGCGTGCCATTTTATCTGATAAGTTGATTTCTGAAGGGAATGGACGTGAGTCACTCCATAAGCTCTTTGTTCAAGCTGAGAAGGAAATACTGAGTCTGAAACAAGAACTGAATTTAAGCAAAGCGGATAATGCTAGCCTTTTGGACAAACTAAAGAAGACTATTGCTGAAATGGACTCTACCAAATCTGATCTTGATCGAATGAACAAAGGGTCAAAGAAGCTGGATGAAATTCTGGGTGCACAAATCATGTCAAGCAGCAAGCACGGCCTTGGATTCGAACATGGTGCTGCTTCTACCAATACCCAAGGTAAATTTGTGCGAGGTAAGACACTGTTTTCTATTGATCCTACTGTTTCTAACTCACAACATGTGAATCACATTGTCAAGAAACATATGCCTCAACGTACTTTTGTTCCTACTTGTCACTTCTGTGGAATTCTTGGACACATTAGGCCTCATTGCAATAAATTACGTAAAAGACTCCAAAATGGAAGAAGAAACATGAATTTGATTCCTTACACTCTCAAACGAAAATCCATTTGGATACGTAAATCTGATCTCTATTGCAATGTGGTACTCACTGCTCTTAAAGCTCAAAGTTCACATGTCTGGTATCTAGACAGCGGATGCTCTAGACACATGTCAGGAGATAAGTCACTTTTCACATCTCTCGAGAGTCATCATGGTGGCAATGTTCAATTTGGAGATGGAAGCAAATCAAAAGTCATCGGTAAAGGATCTGTCAACCTACCAGGTATGTCAACTCTTAATAATGTCTTTCTGGTTGATGGACTTAAGGCAAACTTGCTGAGCATTAGTCAATTCTGTGAGTCAGGTAATGAAGTTCACTTTTCCCTAAACTCTTGCACTATTGTTGATAGTCATGGAAAACATGTGCTCTCTGGTAAAAAGAATTCAGATAACTGTTATGTGGTTGCTAATGAAAAAGTCTTGAACTGCAATTCTGCTACCATCAATACGTTCCTCTCTCAAACGAAGTACGCTCACACCATCTTGAAGAAATTTGGAATGGATTCAGCCAAACATTCCAGCACTCCAATGAGCACTACAGTGAAACTGAGTTTAGACTCCTCTGGGAAAGATTTTGATGAAAGGATTTATCGAAGCATGATAGGAAGTTTGCTATACTTGACTGCTAGTAGACCAGACATCTCCTTTAGTGTTTGTGTTTGTGCTAGGTATCAGTCAAAGCCTAAGGAATCTCATGTGCAAGCTGTGAAGAGAATTTTAAAATATGTTAGTGGCACCACTAATTTTGGTATTTGGTTTTCAAGAGATACTACCATGAATATTGTCGGCTTCTCTGATGCCGACTGGGCAGGTTGTGTAGATGATCGGAAAAGCACGTCTGGCGGCTGTTTTCTGATTGGAAATAATTTGGTTGCATGGCACAGCAAGAAACAAACATCTACTTCTCTATCCACAGCTGAGTCCGAATACATTGCTGCTGGAAGCTGCTGCACACAATTGCTATGGATGAAACAGATGCTGTCTGACTATGGAATTGCTCAAACCACAATGGTTGTGTATTGTGATAACAAAAGTGCCATTGACATCTCTAAAAACCCGGTACAACACTCCAGAACCAAACATATAGACATAAGGCACCACTTTATTAGAGATTTGGTGGAAGAAAAGATCATTTCCTTGGAGCATATTCCTACGGAGAATCAACTTGCTGACATCCTTACCAAACCACTGGATCCCACTAGGTTTGATACCCTTCGTAAGTCCCTAGGTATTTGCCCTCACCCTTAGTTGTTACTGCTATATCTTTTAGTAGTTTTCTTTTCTTGTGTTTCATTGGATTTTGCCAAGTTTAAGTCTTTTTCTGCACTAAAATTCTATAATAGTTTGATGGTTATGGTTCATTGCACATGATCAGTACTCTTTACTCCGTTAAAAAAAAAAAAAAAAAAAAAAAAAAAAAAAAAAATTTGTTTGCCGGAGGACCAGGACTACCTACAAGTATGTGTGCTCAGTAGTGTGAAAGTCACCTATGATGGTATTTTATTGTTGATTCTCAGTGACACGTTTGGGTTTGAAGCCTTTTTAACCCGAGCCAGTAAGTCCGTAGAGGTATTGCCATACTTAGTGCCCTAAAGCCATCTGGTTTGGGAGACATTGACTGAATGCTCGTTACACGGGTTATCTAGAAAGCTTAATAAACCTGAACATTGCACTGTCACTTCAAAAAAAAAAAAAAAAAAAAAAAAAAAAAAAAAAAAAAAAGGAGCTGAGTCTGGTTTGTGTAATTTTCTAATCTATCCTAGAACAGACTATTTTTTTTAAACCATACACCCTTGCACACTTACTTGGTGAAATATTAGTGTAAGATCAGAAAGGAAGAAACCCCTGGCACATTTTAGGTGACCCAGGCCCATTCCAGTAAAAAAGGCCTAGGACCGATCGATCGGTCACCATAGACCGATCGATCGGACGTCGTGCAGCTTTTTAAAACCGTTTCAGCTACTTGTATTTCTTTCTTTCTCATTCTGTTTCTCTCCTTCCTTCGTCTTCCCTGGTTCTCTGCCCTAGCCATTTCACCCCTCTACACGGGTTTCTCTTGTAGGATTATTGCTTCACAGGTATGATTATTTCTCCATTTTTTTTTCTCTTTTCTTTTTCCTACATTGTCTATCTTTGGATTATGGATGTTTGGATGGGTGATTGGAGATTGTTGGAGATTGGCTGTGGTTGGAGCCTCATTGTGTTTATGTTACAATCTTTTGCCTGAAATTAGATCTATTTAGTTGTAGCAATTGTGTTTCAATATGTACATCCATTTTTGGGATGTTCATTGTTCTAAACTTCATGCTGGAAATTGCTCTCTACACAATACACTACAGGTGTTTGTTGAATTGACTACAAGAAGAAAATGGCACCGAAAAAGAGAACAAGTCATAGGGGGAGTTCCTCTTCAGCCCCCACGTTTGATGCTACTAGATTTCAAAGTCTGGTTAAGGAGAACTCATTCACTAGTGTGTTTTCTAAAAAACAAGTCATAGTGGAGCGTCAGGTTCGGTTCGAAAAGATTGCTATTGACTTCAGTGTCTGGCTCCGTGAAAGAGCATGGGATTCTCTCTATGTGTTTGACCCTAGAGCTTATGGGTCTTTGGTACAGGAATTCTACACCAATTTCTTTGAATATGGGGATGAATCGTTTAAAACATTTGTCCGGGGGATGGAGATTGAGATTAATCCCAACATTTTAGGACAATTTCTTAACATTGATAGGAGTCTAAATGCTGACTACCCGACTCCTGAGCCTGATTCCGACGACATGGAAGACGACCCCGCACCTCACATTGACTGGGCTGAAATTTTTTCCACATTAACTGCTGGTCGGCTGACTTCCTTGCCCGGTGCCACCCTGAAGCAGAAGTTTCTCACTCCTTCCTTTAGGATGTTGAACCTCTTTGTCTGCTTTAACCTTTACCCGAAGGGGCGATATTCCGAGGTGATCACGGAGACAATGTACTTACTTTATATAATTGGGACTGGTCGTACCATAGATGTTCCCCTCACGATATTCAGGCACATGCGGGGTGCCCACCTAGGAGCTTCTTTTACATCCCTACCAGATGGTGCTCTGATCACTCGATTTCTTCTCTCTCGAGGAGTTGCTGTGGGGCCACAGGATTCTTTAGTCAGGGGGAGAGGCCCCATTACTTTTCGCACTGTTAGTCTCTCTTCAGCACATGTGGATGAGAGTGGGGATGAGGGACACGCTCATGAAGATGCTGAAGCTGCTAACATTGATGAACCTGCCAGGCCTTCCTATCTGCAGGACTTTGAAGACAGGCTTCTCGATCAGTCGGTCCAAATGGAACTCCTTGAACATCGTATGGATCATCAATTTCAAGAAGTATTTTCTCAGATGCGGCAGTTACAGATTGGAAGCACACGGATGGAGGACAAGCTGGATTCTCTTATTAGTCGATTTCCCCCTCCGCCTCAGTAGCCATTGGGCTTTTTCTTTTTGAACTTTTAACTGTTAGTTCTGTTTAGTTTTTGTTACCATCTCTCTCTTTTCTTTTTGCTGACCCTTGCCAATTTATGGCCAAAAAGGGGGAGACTTGGTTGTTAGGTTGTTAGGTTGTTAGTCTTACTTTCTGCTCTAGACTTACTATCTTCTCTTCTGCTCATATGTTGATATGTTGCTGTTTACTTAACTTTTTATATAGCATTTAGTTATTCTCTATATACTTGTGTGTTTAATTTGATCTTCTGTCAAAGATTGTCGGTGACAGGTTCTGCAGGTATCAGCAATGGAAAATGGTGTTAGGAGTATAGTCCTTCTATGGAAAATTTTCAGGGTAGATTTATTGTATTAGTTGTTTTGTCCATGAATTGCCAAAGGGGGAGATTGTAAGTACTTTGAGTGTTGGCTAATTCATTGGGTGGACAAAACATGGGAGTCCATGTATTTTCATATTCTTAGATGGACCACTTCGTGTTGAAGAAGGATTTCAAGGATTTCAACTATGCAAGAGTCAGAAGATAAAATTCGCGAAAATTCAGGCGCGCAGAAGCAGACCGATCGATCGGCCATCAGAACCCATCAGAACCGATCGATCGCCTTAAAATTGCTTACAGTTAAAACTCAGACCGATCGATCGGTCTGTCTTGACCGATCGATCGGTCAGCGAACAGAGTCCGGCCAGTTTGTATTTTGTTCTCTCTGAAACTCTGTCTTTTAATCCTAATGAGACTCAATCTCTTCCATACGAATTCCAGAGCTTATTTAAGAGATTAACCTCTTCTCAAACCCTGCACTTCTCTATGATCTAAACCCTAGTATATCCTAAGAGAGATCTTCCCCCTCCAGAGAGTTCTTGTGAGAATTACATGTGCTGAAGCATTACTCTTTGGAGAACCAACTTCCATCCTCCAGCCAATTCGTCTTGCTCAAGGCGTGGAGATCGAAGCACGGGAGAAGGTGAACGGCGTGTTCGTCGACAAGATTCACGGTGGTCCTTAGGTTGTGGTCAACTGTAAAGGAGAGTGAGTTCATCTTGTAACCTTTGCATACATAGTGCTTGATCTTTCTGGACCGGTGCTTAGGTCCCGTGGTTTTTTCCCTTTCCAGGGTTTTCCACGTAAAAATCTGGTGTCCATCTGATTGCTTGATTAACTTAGATTTTCCGCTTTCCATATTATTGTCTGTGCTGGGATTTGTTTTATTCTCTGTTAGGTTTGTGCTTTTCAACCCTCCAGGAATTTTCATCCTCTTCTGAGAGTATAATAAGGAGAGGAGGAAATGAAACAGCATATAGAATTAGGGAACTAAGTACTTTTTTTTTTCTGAGACTCCAAAAGAGAAACAAAACCTAACATAGCAGGTTAAAATTCTTGCTACTGAAGTTATATGTCAATCCATCCCAAGAAAAAAAAAAGCCAAATTGCTTCTTGTTTAAATCCTCACTTTATTCCTCTACCATGACTACCTTCATTAAAGAACTTGGCAAAGTTTTTGACAGGAAAAAAAAAAAAAAAAAAAAAAGTGAGGCTCAGCATAGTGAAAATCTTGTGTGTAATAGAATGGAGTCAAAGGAAATCTACCATATTATAATGGTACTAGAATTTATGTCACTGATGTGATTAGGCAGAGGATGATATAGTTTTGTCATATGACAAATTCCTTCATTTTCTTGCTTGCTTGTTGATACAAAATAGGGACACACACTTGAATATTAGCTTTTCGCAGTCCCATAGAATGCCCTGCATCCATCCTGTTCTGCAACTATGTTTCCAGAGCCTGTTTTGATTGGGAGATTGATTCCTTAGTTTACATGCGTATTGGAGTCTTGAGCTTTAAAATTTGAAGAATTTAGGTTGGTAAAAGACATTTCAAAATCCCCACAATAATTCATTCTTCTATCATTCCTATTTTAAATTAATCCAGGTCAATCAAAGTAGTAGGTGGCCAGGATTTCAGAGAAGCACACTAGTAGCTAAACCACATCATCAGATGATGAGAGGCCTGGGAAGTTGTTTCCTTTCATGCTCTTTATACACAAAACAAAGAAAACTCTTCATGGTGGCTTATGTAAGGGAATCATACAGATATTAAATACTAGCCAGTGGTTCAATCATGGCCCATTACTCACCTAGGACCTGTTTTTACATAGAATACACAGGAGTTGATTACATAGGCATTCAGGGTCAACTGAGCTCCAACTTTCTTAATTATTTCTTACTTTCTTGTATTATTTGTTTGGCTTTCCTTGTTTCCATTGTACTTTGTTGGCTAGACTTAGATTTCTAAATCCCTCGTTTTAGTGAACTCATAGTATGTCATAATATCATCATCAACAAGGACTTAAGCTTTTTATCTGAAGTGCCTTTGTGAGTTCTAAATTTTAGATATCATCATCTAAATTTTAGCTTTTAGATGAGTGTGACATGCTTTTTGTGTTTTCTCAAGTAAGCTAACATTGAATTATGATTGTCAAATTTGGCTGATCTTTGGTCCTAATTGTTTATCTTAGTTGTGGAAATTGAGAGAGCATATATATATCTAGATATGAGAGAGAGAGAGAGATCTGTATCACTGTAAAACTCTTGATGGAACCCATTTCAATGTAATGACCATATACTGAATTTGTCCATTCACCTGTGAAATGGCCATGGATCATCGCAATTTTCGTGCACTATGTCCGATGTTGTAGCTTTTTATTAGAGTCCTGCAACAAATTAGATGTCACTATTTTAATTAATTTATTTTTTAATGGGTTTAGATGTCACCAATGAATTCAAACATTTAAAAAATGACGTTGCCAAAAAAATCAGTTGAAACGATATTCAGTGGGCTCAATATTCAAGTATAGCATTGAAGGAAAATACAAACAGGTAGGGATTGAAATGTCACAGAGCTATAAGGGGTAAACACCAATGGAAATACAGGGAGGTAGGAACTCAACTAGCCCAACAGCTCCAACCCAGTGGGAACCAGCCATTATGTTGCAGAGAATCTCTCATTCCATCAGAGTCCCATCCCCCAAACACTTTTGCATAATTAAGGGAGGAAGAGAGATTTTATCCATGCACAGAAAAATGTATACAGGAGCCAAAAATTCTGCTTTAAGTCTCTTACCATTTCCTCTTTTCCCTTCATTTCTATATGATTTGTGATATGAGTTCAAGGAGTAGCTGTTATGAAAGAATCTGATTGTGATTGTCTAGTTTAGTATGGCTTGTTTAAATTAAGCTGGTTATGGGTCCAATCCAATTCATCTAATTTATAGGTACATTAGTGCACTGCATCCTATAGTGATGTATGCTAAACTCCAAAATGAGTAGTTAATGGTACATGAGGTTACCCATGTCACATCTCTTGATAATCTCTTAAAACATAATCTCTTTTGAAATAAGGAGTCCTATGTGCAAATAAGTAGAATCATTGGTTTGGTGTTCCTGGTGAAATCAAACCATTTCAACCTAATTCCGAACTTGATCAGATTGTTATTGAACATTTACTGAATTAAACTGAGAATTACTCAAATGAAATATTGAAATTGTATCATTTGGGGGGAAAAAGAAGAAATAGTTCACTGTTTGAATCCATTTAGTTTGAATTTTGAACTAAGTAACTATCAAAGAGACCAATGTTATCAATTCAGTAACATCTGTCTTTTCATTTTCATTTAGTTTGAATACAGACAACTTTCTTCCACTGCTATTGTTTCTGTTTGCAAAATTACCAGGAGAAATATATTGAGACGTCTCTCTATCTATTCTCCTCCAAGTGAGTTGTTGGAATCTTATAAGCCCAAATTCAACCAGAAACGTTATTGAGAATCTATTGCTTGGGATTGAACGATTTCACTCAGGTCTTGATTTAGACTTTTTTTAAGCTATTGTTTCTATCATCTTTAACGTTTGGATTGACTTTTCTCTGATTTGGTATTAACCAAATGCCCATAGCAAAGTCTCTGATTTGTTTCTATGAACTTGTTTTTGTTAGTTGCCAAATTAGAGATCTCATAACGTTACATGTGCAAGATTTCTACTGTTCAATCACTTCATCTCAGATTTTGCAGGGTTTGAGACCATGAAATTTCTTGGTATATGGTAGTTGCATGTATTCTATGTTGTTTTTTCTTAATTTATTTTCATGACATAACTTCTTGAAATCCATGCTTCTTCTTAATTAGATCTTTGTGGTCAAATAGTTAGCTCAGTTATTTACAGATGACTTTGGTTCTGGAATTTAGTACATGGAAATGAATTCTGATATTATTATAGGTGCGTTTGGATGCACCTCCACCCGACCCACCTGACTGACAAGTGACAACTGCCCTTCCCGTTCCCCGACCTGACCTGAACTGCAATTCGGGTTCTCTTCATCTAATAGAACCTGCAACCACTGACTCCACACTTTTTATAGATCATTTATCAACTACTTTAGGAAAGTTGTATCAATCAGGATGCATCAAAAAGAAATATACAAAACAATGATATATAGTGCGAGCCAAGTTGGGCCTGGGCTGCCAAAGCCTAAAGCTGCCGCTAATAGACTCGGATCAAAATCTATAAACCCACACCTGCCTCATACCCAAATCCGCTCCTAATAAGGGCTGTCACCCATTGCCCTCTCTAGGTTGGATAGAGAGTTGAAGAGTTTTATATGACAGTATCCATCGGTTTGGCATATCGCAATTCTTATGTTGCCAGACAGATTATCTTCTGAAATCATGTATGTCTAGATAGAAACTTAAATCTTTGGATGAATCAGTTGTGTTCTTGGATTTGGTTGTGCAGAAAGGAAGAGTATTTAAATGTTAATTTCAATTATCTCGTTTAATGAAATTTATCTTACAAACATTTGAACAGATATGTCAGGACGAAAGAGGAGAGATCGTCCGCTGACGATGGACGAGCTGTTATGCCAGGCCAGCGGACCGTCTGGGGAGCCTAGACCGGCACCGGATGCCGCCCAGTCTAGTTCGATGGCCCCACCGAGTAGGCCATCGACATCTCATCCGAGTCCATCCACTCCAGTGGATGCTTCGGCGTCGTCCAGTGCTTCAACTCCACCATCAGCAGATACACAGACTGGTATAAGTTTATTTAATTAAAACATTTTAATTCTAGCAAATTATTTTATTTCAATTTAATTAGATTACCTCTAATTTAAACAGGTGCTACGAGCACGGGCCCATCTTCCAGTAGGGGGAGAGGCCCTGCTAGAGGGATCCGGACGTGGAATTCCGGCCATCCCATTGACGTAGAGTTTGATGAGACATATCATCCGGTGGGCCCTCATGCTCGCCAGCTCATCAGCCAGTTAGGACATATGGTCCGGGATCCATATGCATTTCCTTTGACCACACTTGATTGGGAGGCATTCCCGGTGGATACGATAGATCGTACCTGGCAGCAGGTCAAGGTAATAATTTTACATTTCTCCTCAGGATGTGTCAATTTAAGCCATAACTTAATGAAAAATAATTTGTCAATGAAAAATTATTTGTCCTTTTCAGGACAATTTGAGGGCATGTCCTGAGCTCTTCCGGCCAGTTTGCATGTCGAAGTACCGGAAGATGTGGAAAGATCATAAAAATAAAATAAAGACGCAGCACTGGAAGCCTCATCAGGATGCGCCTGACATACTTCAGCGAGTTCCGACTGGCGTTCTTCCTGATCAGTGGACTCAGCTCGTCCGGTACTGGACGAGCGAGGAGGCTCAGGTGACAAACTTGTAATTTTTTTATTTTAATTTTAACATTTTACTAGTAACTAACGTAACTAACAAAAATTCCGATTGATAAATATTGAAAATAGAGAGTGTCTGCTACGAATGCACGGAACCGCGCATTGCAGGGTCCTGCACATAGGTTGGGGACTCGACACATCACCCAGGTCCGCCATGAGGTAAAAAGTTAGATCGTACAGTTAATTTATGTTTTTTTCATTCTGTATGATAGTATACTAGTAATACATTTCTCCACCAAACAGTTGCATTCCGAGGGTGTTCCGGTCGATAGGATGTCCGTCTGGATGCGTTCTCGAGATCCTCGCCACCCAGAGGTTGCAGCTATCTTCGTAAGTTTTTATATTGAACTGTTTAAATTATGTTTCTATTACTATGTCTTGTTATGCATGATTATATACTAAATGAATGAACTACGCAGGCCCAATATCAGTCACGCCTGGAGGAGTTACCTGAGGAGGAGCGCAGCTTGCCATCGCGGAGGGATGAGATATTCCACTCCGTCGTTGGCCGGGATGGGCACGGATACACGTTGACGTATGGGACGGGCATTCCACGCTCGCACATCACGCGATCAGAGTCATCCGGTGCTAGCTCCTCCCAGGGCATACGCTTCCGTACGGATGAGGAGGTTCAGGAGTTGATGCAGTCCATGAAGGCAGCGATCAGGGAGGAGGTGACAAATGAGGTCAGGGCAGAGATGAGGGCAGAGATGAGGGCCGAGTGGAGAGCGGAGATGGCAGAGCTTGAGAGTCGTCTATCACAGAGTCGCGTCCCGCTCGCTTCAGACCCACCACCCACTACTCAGGTTAGTAAGAAAAAAAATTTGTACATATAAATTGTCAATTATGTCATTGATGCATCAATACTTATGTCTTTTTTATTGTTTTTAACTGTATAATAAATAATTACAGGCACCAGACGCTGGCAGCGGCCACAGGGCTAGACATGACTTCGGTGGAGAGGGCAGTCATGATTTAGCAGGCTCGACTGATCCTGACCAGGTAATGTGTATGTCTCCAGGATCCTATATATAAAGACCCATAGGTAACTGATGGTTGGAATCTTGGTGCCTGTATAGAATAGCCATTAATTAGTGCTTATTCAGTCAAACTCAAGTTGTGCTAATTGTATGAATGGCACGACCTGACTAGACACCCTTTGGGAAAAATGACTTTACCCATTTGACTTGACTGACTCGGGGATCTGATCATCAATTCGTATTGACTCACCCACTCTTCCTGACCCCAATTTTTTTTATTTGGTAGACCCGGATTGCTCGTAATATTGAAACATAGGTTTAAGTTAGAACTTTTACTTAAAACTTAGAAATCGAGCCTCCGGGCGCCCAAAATGAGCAAACGGGCACGGGTCCCTACTCATTCATGACTTGCAGGAACTGACGGAACGAGAATCCGACTCCCGGATTGCTCGTAATGTTGAAACGTAGGTTTAAGTTAGAACTTTAACTTAAAACTTAGAAATCGAGCCTCCGGTCGCCCAAAATGAGCAAACGGGCTCCGTTCCCCATGAAACTTGATGGGCACTGGTCCCTACTCATTTATGACTTGTAGGAACTGACGGAACGAGAATCCGACTCCCGGATTGCTTGTAATGTTGAAACGTATGTTTAAGTTAGAACTTTAACTTAAAACTTAGAAATCGAGCCTCCGGGCGCCCAAAACGAGCAAACGGACTCCGTTCCCCATGAAACTTGACGGGCACGGGTCCCTACTCATTCATGACTTGTACGAACTGACGGAACGAGAATCCGACTCCCAGATTGCTCGTAATGTTGAAACGTAGGTTTAAGTTAGAACTTTAAATTAAAACTTAGAAATCGAGTCTCCGGGCTCCCAAAATGAGCAAACGGGCTCCGTTCCCCATGAAACTTGACGGGCACGGGTCCCTACTCATTTATGACTTGCAGGAACTGACGGAACGAGAATCTGACTCCCGGATTGCTCGTAATGTTGAGACGTATGTTTAAGTTAAAACTTTAACTTAAAAATTAGAAATCGAGCCTCCGGCCACCCAAAACGAGCAAACGGGCTCCGTTCCCCATGAAACTTGATGGGCAACGATCCCTACTCATTCATTACTTGCAGGAACTGACGGAACGAGAATCTGACGCCCGGATTGCTCGTAATGTTGAAACGTAGGTTTAAGTTAGAACTAAAACTTAAAACTTTGAAATCGAGCCTCCGGGCGCCCAAAATGAGCAAACGAGCTCCGTTGCCCATGAAACTTGATGGGCACGGGCCCCTAGTCGTTCATGACTTGTAGGAACTGACGGAACGAGATTCCGATTCCCGGATTGCTCTTAATGTTGAAAAGTAGGTTTCAGTTAGAACGTTAACTTAAAACTTAGAAAACGAGCCTCCGGGCGTCCAAAATGAGAAAACAGGGTCCGTTGCTCGTGAAACTTGACAGGCATGGGCCCCTAGTCATTCATGACTTGTAGGAACTGACGGAACGGGATTCCGACTCCCGGATTGCTTGTAATGTTGAAACGTAGATTTAAGTTAGAACGTCAACTTAAAACTTAGAAATTGAGCCTCCGGGCGCCCAAAATGAGCAAACGGGGTCCGTTGCCTGTGAAACTTGACGGGCATGGGCCCCTTGTCATTCATGACTTGTAGGAACTGACGGAACGGGATTCCAACTCCCGGATTGCTCGTAATGTTGAAACGTAGGTTTAAGTTAGAACTAAAACTTAAAACTTAGAAATCGAGCATCCGGACGCCCAAAATGAGCAAACGGGCTCCGTTGCCCGTGAAACTTGACGGGCATGGGCCCCTAGTCGTTCATGACTTGCAGGAACTGACGGAACGAGATTCCGAATCCCGGATTGCTCATACAGTTGAAACGTAGGTTTAAGTTAGAACGTAAACTTAAAACTTAGAAAACGAGCCTCCTGGCGCCCAAAATGAGTAAACGGGGTCCGTTGCCCGTGAAATTTGGTGGGCATGAGCCCGTAGTCATTCATGACTTGCAGGAACTGACGGAACGAGATTATGACACCCGGATTGATCGTACAGTTGAAACGTAGGTTTAAGTTAGAACGTTAACTTAAAACTCAGAAAACGAGCCTCCGGCCGCCCAAAATGAGCAAACGATGTCCGTTGCTCGTGAAACTTGGCGGACACGGGCCCGTAGTCATTCATGACTTGCTGGAACTGACGGAACGAGATTCCGACTCCCGGATTTCTCGTACAATTGAAACGTAGGTTTAAGTTAGAACGTTAATTTAAAATTTAGAAAACAAGCCTCCGGGTGCCCAAAATGAGTAAACGGGGTTCGTTGCCCGTGAAACATGGCGGGCACGGGCCCGTAGTCATTCATGACTTGCAGGAACTGACCGAACAAGATTCCGACTCCCGAATTGCTCGTACATTTGAAACGTAGGTTTAAGTTCGAACGTTAACTTAAAACTCAGAAAACGAGCCTCCGGCCGCCTAAAATGAACAAACGGTGTCCGTTGCCCGTGAAACTTGACAGGCACAGGCCCCTAGTCATTCATGACTTGCAGGAACTGACGGAACGAGATTCCGACTCCCGGATTGATCGTACAGTTGAAACGTATGTTTAAATTAGAACGTTAACTTAAAACTTAGAAAACGAGCCTCCGGGCGCCCAAAACAAGTAAACGCGGTCCGTTGCCCATGAAACTTGACGGGCACGGGTCCCTAGTCATTCATAACTTGTAGGAACTGACAGAACGAGATTCTGACTCCCGGATTGCTCGTAATGTTGAAACGTACGTTTACGTTAGAACATTAACTTAAAACTTAGAAAACGAGCCTCCGGGCGCTCAAAATGAGCAAACAACGTCCGTTGCTCGTGAAACTTGACGGGCACGGGCCCCTAGTCATTCATGACTTGGATGAACTGACGGAACGAGATTCCGACTCCCAGATTGATCGTACAGTTGAAACGTAGGTTTAAATTAGAACGTTAACTTAAAACTTAGAAAACGAGCCTCCGGGCGCCCAAAATGAGCAAACGGGGTCCGTTGCTCGTGAAACTTGATGGGCACAGGCCCGTAGTCATTCATGACTTGCAGGAACTGACGGAACGAGATTCCGACTCCCGGATTAATCGTACAGTTGAAACGTAGGTTTAAGTTAGAACGTTAACTTAAAACTTAGAAAACGAGCCTCCGGGCGCCCAAAATGAGGAAACGGGGTCCGTTGCTCGTGAAACTTGACGGGCACGGGCCCGTAGTCATTCATGACTTCCAAGAACTGACGGAACGAGATTCCGACTCCCGGATTGATCGTACAGTTGAAACGTAGGTTTAAGTTAGAACGTTAACTTAAAACTTAGAAAACGAGCCTCCGGGCGCCCAAAATGAGCAAACGGTGTCCGTTACTCGTGAAACTTGACGGGCACAGGCCCCTAGTCATTCATGACTTGGAGGAACTGACGGAACAAGATTCCGACTCCCGGATTGATCGTACAGTTGAAACGTATGTTTAAATTAGAACGTTAACTTAAAACTTAGAAAACGAGCTTTCGGGCGCTCAAAACGAGCAAACGGGCTCCGTTGCCTCTAAAACTTGACGGGCATGTGCCTGTAGTCATTCATGACTTGCAGGAACTGTCGGGACGAGATTTCGATTCCTGGATTGCTCGTAATGTTGAAACGTACGTTAAAATTTTAATTTTAATTCTTAATTTTTTTATATTTAGTATAAATTGCCAATTTTTATACTTATCTTTTAATATTTATTTTTCTTTTTCTGTTCAGGTTTGAGTGCATCGGATATACCACGGCACCCGGCACGGAAAATTTTTCTTTTTCCTGTAATTGTAATGGATATATTTTATTGAAACTTTTGTAATGTTTTGAATGCAATTAATATAAGACTTTCTTATTTTATTTGTAATTTTAATTGATGGTAGTAGTTGTATATATTTAGGCTTTGTTATTTGTAATTTTAATTGATGGCAGTAGTTATATATACTCAGGTACAAGTACAGGTACAGGTGTAAAAAAAGGGAAAATGTTGAGAAAATACAGAAATTTTATTTAAAAAAAAAAAGCTTACTGGCGGCCGCTAAAAGTACTATTAGTGGTTGCTAATAGTTTCAAAAATTAAAAAATAATAATAACAATTCAAAAAAAACAATGTATTAGCGACCGCTAATACTTAAAAAAATTTAAAAAAAAAGAAAAATTCAAAAAAATGAGGCATTAGCGACTGCTATATGTAGCATGGCGGTCGCTAAAAGTCGAAAATTTTTATTTTTAAATTTATTTGCGACTGCCATGTAGCGGTCGCAAAAAGTATTAGCGACCGCCAGTGGCGGTCGCTAATACCTTTAGCGACGCGGTTTTCGCGGCCGGCGCTCGGCGGTCGCTAGGCGGTCGCTAAAGAGTATTAGCGACCGCCAATCGACTTTTAGCGACGACAAGTGGCGGCCGCTAAAAGTCAATTTTCTAGTAGTGTTCTAATGGTATGCTCGACCTAATCAGCATCTTTCTAACCTCAGATTTGAGTTTCTCTATATCCTCTTGTAATTCGTTAAACATGTTTGGATCTAGAAACTCAACTCCTGAATCTTTGTCAACCTTTTTCGGTTCAGCTGGTGTTGGAATGGGTTCAAGATGCGTTGGCTTGGGTTTAGGAAAGTTTTGTTCATCGTTTGGTTGCATGTTTTTTTGTCTTTGGATCATGATTTGGGTTTTGTATGATGGCGTGGTATCCAAGTTCTTTTGTTTGTATTGTGGTCTATGTCTTTTAATGGTATTGGTCTTGGATCGAGGTTTTGGATCACATATGATTTTGTTCGTTTGTGTTTGGTGTTTTATTTCAAATGAAGATGGTTTAAAATAGTCTATGAGTTTCCAGACTTGATTCTAAGTCATTCGATTCAAACCTGACTGGTTCGTGTGTTTCAAATCTTATGACATCAAAATCCTTAATTAATTCATCCACTCGTTCGATTTGATGGTCAAGTATCTTCATAGTCATCATGAGTTCAGATTCTTCGTGTGAATCATTAGGTTGTTCTGTCCCAAGCGCCTTTGGTTGAATTGTTATGCCTTTTATTTGTTGTGTCGGGTGATCTTCATTTGGTTATGTTTGGGGTAGCATTTGTGGTTTTGATGTTTCTAATTGTATGGTTGTTTGTGATTGATTTGGTTCGTTTGTTGGATGTGTAATGATCTGAGTCTTACCATCCCTAGGTGTTTCATATTGCTCATAATTTTCATTAAGCATGTCATAAAACTCTTCAGGAGGCATGTCTTTAAAGATGGGGTTGTAAATCTTGTTGGAAGATTCCGAAGTTTGGTCATTTGGTGGATAATAGGTTATCTCGGGAGGTAGAGGTGTCAAATGTGGAGGATCATATGTCCAATTCTTGAGAACACGATCTGGTGAGCTATCAATTATGGGATACAGCATGTCTATGAGTTCTTCACCTTTGGGTTGATGGAAGGGAGCAAAGTATGTTCTAAGCATACGTATCCTCTCTTCTACCTCATAGCCTTTCCATAATGTTGGGACTTTGATCTCTTCGGTCATAAGTCTTCTTAGAATTTCTGAGATTAATCTAAGTTTCCATTCTAGGTATTCACCACCTATGAATTGTTCCTCTAGGGGCTTCCCTGTATTAGCATATGAATCATTTTTTGGAGTGATACTCTTGAACCAATCTGGGTTAGGCAACTCTAGCTCGCTTATGTCCCCCATTTTAGTAAACTCTTCTTGAAGATGTTTTTGAGATACTTTGGTTTTACGTGGTAAAAATGGATTTTGGGTTTTCATATTTGTGGTTAAATTTCTGTCTTGGTTTTGATTGGATGTTTGACAAAGTTGGTTAGTCGAAGCATGAGTGGATTGTTGATATATGATCGTTGGAGATTGGGTTGGTGGATGTATTGAGTTGGATGGTATGGTTGGGTGTGGCTGGAATTGGTCAGCGATCATAGTAGGTGGTGTTGTTTGGTTGAATGGTGAGGGTTGGGTGGGATGGTGGTTTTCATTGGATGGCGTGGATTGGAATGGTTGATAGGTTGGATAAGGATGTATGGTTATTGAAGATTGGATAGGTTGATAAGGTTGACTGGATTAGACGAATTGGATTGGTGAGGGGGTTTGATTGGGCGAGATGGTCATGGCAGGTTGGATGGTTTGGATTGGTGAAGGAATTTGATTGGATGGGATGTTTTGGATGGACTGGTTAGTTGGAATGGGTGAAGGAGTTTGGTTGGACGGGAAGGTTTGAATAGATTGGCAGGTTTGAATGGACAAATGAGTCTGATTGGATGGGATGGTTTGGATGTATTGGTAGGTTTGAATGGGTGAATGAATTTGATTAGATGGGATGGATTGGTTGGATTGGTAGTCTTGATCAGGATGGATTAATATTTGGTTTGTCGTTATAGATTGTGTGTTTTCAATGTAGATTTGTTGGTTATTAAGGTTTAGATTTTGATTTATTTCATGATTAATGTGCATTGTGTTTTGATTTGATTGAGTGTAATATTGTTGAGTCAGTTGGGAAGTAGTTTGATATGATTGGGGATGATGGATTGGGCCATGGTTTGGTTTTGTGCATGTGTTCGTAAGAGGTGTGATTGTTTAAGTCTTCGTTTGCGTAAAAGTGTCGTGTAGATCTAAGGGAAGAAGCTTGAGTTGTTATAATTCGGTTGGAAAGGTGTCGATGATTTTGTGTTCCGCTGTGGTAGTTTTGGTTTATATTTGTGTATGACTTGTTTAAGTTTTGAAAATCCTGAGTCGTGTGGTTCGTGTAAGATTGGTAATTTGAGTCAAGCATGTATGATCTTTGAGGTGTAATAGTTTGGTGTGGATTTTGATAGGCCATCTTATATTTGATTTCCAAAGCAATTATCAAACAATATTATGTAACACCAGGAGAATTTTGGTGTTCAAAATAGAAGGGAGGAAAGAGGAGAGAAAGTTCTTTTTTTTTTTATAATTAATTTTTATTTTAATTAGTGGTAAAAAATGGGAAAGTTTTAATGGTGGTTTATTTCTTAAAACCACACGAATAAGTGACAGGAAAACAAAAGAGGTCCCATCACGATCGCCATGCTGTTGGCATGGAGATCGTGGGACCAATATAAGACCCAAGTTCGTGATAGGACAACAAAAAGGTCCCATCACGATTACCAGGCAATCGGATGTAAATTTTGACCCCCGCCTGGGAAAGGACATCTTTGGGGCTTAGGGAAGTCTCCATTCATCCATATATGCTATTAAATTTTACATCGAAAATAAGGATTCCGACTACCCTCAAAATCGATGGAACACGATCGCCAACTACGGTAACGACTGTAATATCGTTCTTTGACGAAAGACGAAGAAATATGGGGAGAAAATAAGTGGGTGGGTTCTTCCTCTCGTCTAATGTGCTGTCGGCAACACACGATGGTTGTCCTGTCATGTTAATTTGGGTCTCTTTGGGTCTGTTTAATGTAGGGTCAATTCAAGGTCTTGAGTTAAAATCCAAGTAAAGGTTAATCCTCATATAGCAAAATCATAGTATATCCAAGTAAAATAAAATAATTAAAATAAAGAAAATAAAAAGGGGGAGGTGCCAAATATTTAAGAAGAGCATCAGCCCCATTCCCGAGTACCCCCTTTTGATCCCTTGGCAAAATAGGGTTTAAAGGCTAACTTCTCAAACCAAAATGATGATGCAAATGAGAATTTGATCGACTTGTGATCTCTGTGTTTTTCTTGTATGATACACAAGTGATAAAAATGAAAGGCCGATGGGCCAGTGTTTGTTTTAGGGTGGCCGATGGGCCATGACTGTTTAAAAGTGTGTGCAAAATCACTCATCTCATCTCGTCATTCTCATTTATTCAATTTTAGAAATAAGTTTTTCTTTCCCTTTTGTCATTAAGGTCGATTAAATATCTGGCTCCTGAGGTTGAGGAAGAAATAAAGAAAATCATTTTGGTTTTATTTTGTTGGTTTTATAGTTTTTATGGATTTTTTATATTGGGGCTAGAAGGACCTAACTAAGGGATTTTTACTTGGATTTATGTGATTATTGCTTTATTACTGATCATCGAATTAACCATAACCTAAGGTCCTAGACCGCCCACATCACCGATTCCCAATTGGAACGGGAAGAGTGATGGGACGAAACCTAATGCTCTAGTCTATCTAATGGGGAAGTCCGATCTAATCCTAGGGTGCAAATAGCCTAAGTTTGATGGTTTTAGCGCCTAAGTAGCTGGTTAAGTGTGATTTTGTTTTATATTATATGTTGATTAAGAAGTGGATTAGGGGTGTCTTGGGGTCTTGTTTTAGTTGTTGAAAGTTCTAGAGTTTTAGAGTTTAATTTGAAAGGTGAAATGAAGTCGAAATTGGTGAAACAGAGTTGGCGTAGGACTTGAGCGCACACATAGTGGCGCCTAGGTCACTTTGGTGACTTGGGCGCACAAGCAGTGGTGCCTTGGTCACTCCGGTGACTTGGGCACATAGGCGTGGCGCCCAAGTGGTTGTTTTGTGTGGTTTGGCTAGTGGTGATGGTATCGACTTGATTTTGGGATTTCGTGGGGTTTTGCTTGATGTAATTCTTTGTTCTGATGTCGTTTTATAGGTTCTGAGTGGTTTTATTTTAATAATTTTAAGTCCGGAATTCGAAACCCAATTAGAATTCACAACTAGGGCCAGCCAAAGGACTTGGGTGCACTTGTGGGTGCGCCTAAGTATTTTGTGCACTTGGGCGCACCAGCAGTGGCACCCAAGTTATAATTTGATGCTCTTTGGTTGTCCAACTTCGGTTTGAGGTTCCGGATGGGTTTAGGTTGTTTAAAATTTTATTTTCAGGATTGTTATTGGTTCTTTGAAGGTTTTGAGATGTTGATTGAGGTCGAGATTTGAGGTGAATAGGGATTCGGCGGTCTTGGGGCTAGAATGGGACTTGGGCGCACCTATAGTGGCTCCTATGTCTCTCTGGGTGACTTGCGCGGACCTGTGGTGGCGCCCAAGTGGTTGGTTCGCGGGTTTTGGTTATTTCTGAGATTCGTTCACTTAGATTTGGAATTTCAGGTGCTTTATGTCAATAAATTGTGAATTCGAGACTGGTTTTGAGTCTCTGGACCCTAAGTGTGATAATGGTTTGAGTCCGAGAGTTGAAACGCAACTGGAACGCATCTCAAGGTTGTACCAGAGAGTTGAGCGCACCTGTGTGGGTACCTAGGTGTTCTTGGTGACTTAGGCGCACTTATAGTGGCGCCCAAGTACTGTTTACTAGGTAGCTACGAGTTCGATGGTTTCTAAGGTACTTCTAAGTGGGTTCCGGGTATTCTAACTTGTGTTGTGAGTGAGGGATGTTTTTATTCTATAGATGTGATTAGTCTATCGTTTCAATTAGGTTTTGATTAGGGTCTTAATTAGGGATTGGTTATTAGGGTTTGAATTAGAGTTTAATTAGAGCTTCGTATTTGGGATTGGTAATTGGACTTTGTTGATTAGCGGTTTGCTAATTAAGTTTATCAATTAGGATTTTAATTGGAGTTTACGGTTTATTAATTAATCTTTTTAATTAGGATTTTAATTAGAGCTTTGATTAATTATTATTTGTTAATTAGGATTTTAATTAGGGTTTAATTTAATTAAGTTTTAATAGTTTGGTTAATTAGGGTTTAATTAATTGGAACTTTAGTTATGGATTTAGTTAGTTAGGTTTGATTATGATTAGTTGAATTAAGATTTGTGAATCCACTTAGGCGTGAATGGAGTAACCTAGGATCATTTACATAACATCTACTTTTTATGGATTTTACTATTTCTTTTAATCTTTTCTTTTGTTCTCTTCTCTTATTACTAAAGAGCAGGATGAGAAGGGAAGAGTTATATGCTTTTTGTGATTTTTTTGGTATTTTATGCAATATTAATGCAACTCAACTTAAAGTTTGATGATTTGATAATTCGAAGTTCAGAAGTTCGGCAGTCAACCAAAATCATCACAAACATGGAACACAAGTTAAATGAGATGCAAAATATAGGAAATGCTAGCCGGAAGGCGAACTGGGGACCTGGGCGCCCGCACCTATAGGGGCGCCCAACTGTCTCTGCAATACTTGGGTGCACATACAGCGGCGCACAACTGTCTCCCCTGTGGGTTGTGATGCACTTGTGACTTTTCAGTGATATTCCGACACGATTTCCGACACTTCGCGACTAAATGGAGGGTCCTAATATGAATTACTGATATCAGAATTTTTGGGTCCAAAAATAATGATGCGAGGATCGAGATTTGAGGGACAGATCCTTTTGGTTGGAACTTGGGTGCACATAAGTGCCTCTATGCTTCCTTTCTTTCTTTTCTTTATCCCTTTTTGCAATGTATTTAGGCTTTTTCCAATGCTTTCCGCGATGTTCAGAATGCATAGTTACAAATCCGAGGGCCTTGATATCAACTTGTATGAGAATGAATTCGGATCTAAGAAACGAAGTGCATGCGAAACAAAATCGGGACTGAAACCGTACCTAAAGACTTCGGTGCATCCACAGTGGTGCCCAAGTGCTTTTCTGCACTTTTCTTTTTCCTTTCCATCAATATATTTATGCTTTTCGCACAATTCAGAACACAAAGTTACAGATCCTGATATCAACTTGTATGAGAATGAATTTGGATCTAAGGAATGAAGTGCTCACGAAACAAAATTTGGCGTTGAAACCCTACTCCAAAGACTTGGGCGCACCCACAGTGGTACCCAAGTGCTTTTTCTCACTTTTCTTTCTCAGATTCAGATTTTTTTCCAATGAAAATAATATGGATGCAAGATCTATCCTAATCACGAGTTCGAGATGATGAAAATGATGCAGATCTACAACCTATGAATGATCCTAAGCAAGTTTCCAATGATAAGTGATTACTAAATATCAGGTCTACTACAAAATACTACTATTAGTGTGGATCTATGAAGTATGCATGATCCTAAGCATGTTTCTAACTATTAATGATGATGGATAGTAACTAAAAAGGCTAGATCTAGAAATATTGGTTTGGATTTGTGTTTCCAAAGTCATAGATTGGAGCTCTCGCACAAATCTATGGCCTTTAGAAGCTTTCTCCATTGCTGGTCTTGAAAACAAGAGTGCTCCCTCTTCTCCTTTTTGCTATATTTAAAGCTCTCTCTATGGTGGCTACTCTCTTTCTCTCATTTTCCTTCTCTTTTCCTCTCTTTTTTTGGGTAGCCTCCTCTTCTAAATGATATTAAGGGATCCTTAAATAGAGGCTATTTGCGTGCATGAGGGGTTAGGGTTGCTGTTTGCGCGAATTTCTATAAGCTTCATGCAAACCAAGGCGAATAGGGTTTTGGGTGGCTTGGGAGCGCACACACCCAAGTATGTTCCATGAGTGTGCGCCTAGGTTCTTTCTTGGGGTTTAATAGATCTAGGGTTTGTTTGGGTAGTTTTCGGATTGAATTCAGACAAAAATAGTGGAAACTAGGCTTGGGCGCACTTGTGGGGGTGTCCATGAGCATTTTCAAGGTGACTGGGGACTTGGGCGCACCTGTGTATACGCCCAAGTGCATTTTGGGACATGGGCACACCTGTGGTGGCACCTAGGGATATTTCAAGCACAGCCTTTAAGGCAATCTTCCGGCGGCCATATCTTTTGATCCGTTTGTCGGATTTGGAGGTTCTACATATCAACGGAAAGCTCCTGAAACGTAGAATATTTTAGTCCTCACGTAATAATGATTAGAGGTTAGAAAAAGGTAGTGTTATCTGGATCATTGGTTCTAGCCTCCTAACCCATGCTAATCGTATCATACTTGGGCAAACTAAATGTATTCTTTGCAAGGATCAACTCAAGTATGTCCTAAGAGGTCCACAAAAGGTTTGAATAGTGACATGGTCTGCTCCTCGTGTGAGTAGTGAGTTTGACTCAGGACCCTGATGCGACTTGGCTTTTCTCTCACGAATTCCTAGGTATCGTCGAACTAAGTCTAAAACTATCAACAAGCCTCTTCATCATTGTTAATTAATCAGAATTATACCATTAGTCATTCAATTATGGGTGAAATGGGGGCACCGCTATATGTGACAGGTGTTTAAGGCTATCATATGGGACCAAATGAGGTGTCTACACATGGCACTAGAAGTCCTGGCCTGTAATGTTGGGAGCTTAACGATAGATATTGATGGATGGACCGTATAAAGAGACAATGTTAATTAAGCGTATCGAGAAGCGGAGTTTACAAGGGTACACGTTATTAACTGTTGGGAATCGTAAGGATGGATTACTTATACCCGAGCTCCATGCCTCATGCCCTTGACTGACATCATCTCATATTAGGATGATAAGGCAATCCAGTTTGGAGTACCCCCACCTAGTGATCTATAGGATTTGTTAATGTACGAGTGGTCTGCCGAGGGATATGATGCCGGCATGGACATTGATATTAAGTGATTGACACAGTAGGTATTGTGTGGAAGGGGTACTGAGACCGCCGGTGCTCGGACCGGGTGTGGATGAGTGTCGAGGTAGACCTAGCACGTAAGACGAATGACTGTGACTTGGCCAAGGCTATGGATGAGTGTTGAGGTAGATCTAGCACGTAAGACACATGGCTGAGACTTGGCTGCGGCTATGGATATTGATGGACTCGTGTACGATCCTATTCGATGTGATGGCAGCGATGGGTGGCTACGACCCCCATGGTTGATGTCTATCGATAGTTGTTGGGACGACGATGATCGGTTGGCTCTGACCTCCCACATCCATTGTCTTCAACTGTGGACGTACCTTTGTGTACTCTTGTGGACGTATATTGGATGTTTGATTATTATATAGTATGGATGTCGTTGCTTGGTGTCTTTAACTGCCGACATTGTTGCGGTTGGATCAGGATATGATGGTTACGGATATGGTAAGGTTACTTCTATAGGTAACTGAAAGTCCTTGGGATCCTAACCCTAAAGGGGGGGGGGGGTGAATAGGGTGAGCTACAATTGTGACCAATTTAGACAAATTTTAATTCTTAACATAAACTAGTCACATGTGATGATTAACCATACAATATGCAGAAGCTAAACACCAAGCTAAACAATCACCACAAAAGCAAGCACCACAACACCAAGGTTTATAGTGGTTCGACCTCAATGCCTACGTCCACTACCTGCTTGTGATCCAATCACCCCACCGGATTTCCACTAATTATGCTTTTTACTAGGCTAAGCAATAACCCTTACAATGTTGTTTTTCTAGGCTAAACAACAACCTCTCAATGTGCTTTTCTAGGCTAAGCAATAACCTTTACAAGATGCTTTTCTTAGGCTAAGCAATAACCTTTACACAATGCTTTTCTAAGGCTAAGCAATAACCTTTACAAATAAAGATTTCTCTAAGAAAGTGTCTTCACAAAAGATCACTCTAAGAGATACAAATTAAGCACAATGTTTTTGCCTCTAAACTAGGCGGATATGAAAGTGAATAACAAACTCACACAAACACTAAATGAATGCAAATGTGTATGCTCATGATGTGTGTGTGTGAGAACTTCAATCAAGTTTAAAAAGAAGGCTTATTCAAATGTATGCTCAAAGCATTTCAAAGTTTAAGGCACATAAAAGATTTGATTGAAGTTTAATGCAAATCACATGTATATAAAACAACTTGTTAATGATATAAAAATCAAAGAATCACAAGTTGTATGAAAATGACTAACTTAGAACATGTGATGCATGTGCAATGTTGTTTTCAAAACCAAATTGATTTAACTAAAGTTTAAATGAATGAAAACAACAAATTAGGTTTCAATCAAGACAAAGAATCATGCTTTAAAGGAAATCAAAGACTTTGGCCAAGCATGATTAAGAAAGGTTTCAAAACAACTTGGATTGAAACCAAGGTGAAGAATCCAATCTTAATTAGATCAAAGATTAGGAGAAGAATGGATTCAACACATCATAGTTATTGTGCTAAATATCATTTACCAATAATTTAAACAAAGCACATAACTATGATTAAGAGAGGTAGAGCTTACTTAGAGATTTAACTTCATTAATCCAAGCTTTAGCTCACCAAATGACTCTTTGGTCTCTCTTAGTTCATCCCCTTTGTCTTGTCTCCAAATGCCTCAAAGAAGGCTTAAAAATCTCCAACATTTGACAAAGGAAAGAACTCATTTTATAGCCAAAAAATGCCCAACGACTAGTCCTCGGTCGACCGGCAAACAGGCCTCGGTCGACCGGGATCACAACGGTCAAAAAAGTGACCGTTGGAGCACTTTGGCCCTGACGGCCTGCAGTGTTCCCGGTCGACCGGGACCCCTGGGCCGGTCGACCGGCCACACTGCAGGGGCCAAAAAATTCCAACTTTGCAAGTTTAAAAGATTTTCTTTGTGGAATTATTTAGGCCACTAAACCAAGCTTGAATACATGTTTTAAATCATTCTAAGGGGTTTAAAAACATGTAACAACACAAAGCCTAAAAAGATTCAAAACTTTAAATCCAAAGGCTAGCTTGATTTCTAAAAACTCTTTTCAAATGAAAATGCATACAAAGATGATTCTGAAAGTGATGAAAGTATGCAAGACACAAACCTAAATTCTCAAAATGATTTCACAAAAGTAATGCACAAAGAATTAGGTTTTCAAAAGAGTTTTGATTCTAAATCCAATGCATCCAAGTTTAGAAACAAAACATGCATAAAACAAGATTTCTTCAAGTCTAAAACCAATGCATGTAAAAATCAAGATTTCAAGATATTTTAAATCAATGCAAGTGTGTGTAAATCAAATGATGCTAAAGTGAAAATGTATCCATCAAATTGCAAATACAAAATCCCTAACAGTAACTTCCATTACCGGTGGCTCCGATGTGCTTGTATGGTTTATATGACATCTTGATGATGATGGCTTCTCTTATTTACCTGATATGTTGTACTAAACATCTATTATATTCCTATCTCGATTATTGTTCACACATTACACTCCACACCATTTCTGTTGCACTCTGATATTCAATATTATTATCGAGGTACAAATCACGTAGTTACAGTTAGGATCATGTATGGTCTTCTTCCCTATCTATTAATATAATGTATTTCCATCTAAGCATGCCTATTTCCCTGGCTTATCGAGCCTGACCCAATCCTTGGTGCTTTCAGGTATATTCTTTTCCACTTTCATTGATTGGTGGCCCACTACAACAATCTTGCCTTTTTACGATGCCAAAAAAGGGTCGCAAATAATATAAAAAGCGTCGCAATAAGTAATTGCGACGTAAAAAACTAAGCGTCGCAAAGGGGTCGCAAATAATGAGGTCACAGAAAGATTAGCTACGCTAAAGACTACAGCGTGGCAATTGGAGAGAGTATTTGCGACGGTTTTAAAGCGTTGCTAATTACGTAGCAATTGCGACGTATTATAAACGTCGCAAATAATGATTTATTTACAACAGTAAAATTGCGTCACCAATAATTTATATTTGCGACGTATTATAAACGTCGCAAATGATGATTTATTTGCAACGGTAAAATTGCGTCACCAATAATTTATATTTGCGACGATTCTAAAAGGCCGTTAATAAATTATTAAAGGCGACGCTCATATAAAGTTGCAAATAATTTTTTTTTGCGACGCTTATGTGGTGTGGTAAATAATATTTATCTTTTTACATTTGATTATTTGCAACTCAATAAAAGCGCCACAACTAATAATTTCTCAAAAAAAATATTTTTTAATATTTTTAAAATAGCTATATTTTTCCTGATTTTATACCCAATCAATACAAATATAATCTCATCATCCATTCAGAAGTCATCCATTCACAAATCTTTAATGCAAAGTCACCATTAGGTCATCACGATCATATATCTCTAAGTTGCAATTCAGGTATGAAAATAACACTCCATTGATGTAAAAACATAAACTAAATTAATTCATTGAATTTGAGTGCAACGAATCAGTTGTCCTCATCACAAATTCTTACTGAATGATATTGATAAAATTCTGTTAAACATAAATCTATATAATAGTTGGTCTCAATATAACATAGAAACAATGATTGAAATGCGGTCTTCAATATGTATCACAGAGAGACGACAAGCAATTTCCACGATAAAATATAGCATCCTCAAATTGATCCGCACTATCCAAATCGGTCCAAAAATGTTGCTTGTTCTTATTTTCTCTTCATCTCCCATTTCAATCTGTAATAAATAAAACAAGATAGATGTTAAAATCTATAAAGAAAATCTATAAAACACAACTATATTTGCCATTATAACTAGTCATATTAACATCACCAAGGATGAAAAGCAAGTGAATTTGCCAACACTAGATGTGTAAGTGATGAGATCATTTCTAAGTACCATGTGAAGGAAAAACCAAATGAGCATTGTGTATTGCCCCATATATGGTGATAAGGAAACACCAAAAATGAAAAGAAAAGAAAGAAAAGAATTCATAGCATACAGAAGGGGAATATATATTATCATGAAGTGATACTTCATTAATCATTGAAAAAAAAAAAAAAAAACTGTGTTATAAAATTACTTATAAAGACTGAAATAACTAGTATAATTCTTGCTAAAAAAACCTTCAATAATCATTGAAAAACCGAAAATCTGCGTTCTAAATATACTTGGACCGGACACCATATTTGAGTCACACATCTAGCATGTCTTTAGATCAAAAGTCTACTCATCTAGCACAAATATACTTGCCATACAAAGGGGGGAAATGATATTCCACACATAAAAATATTTTTGTTTGAAACAAGAGGAAACAGACACAACTATAGATTGAACAGAAGCGAACAAATGACTTGTTGACAAGGCATACCTCCACTCCTCTTTGCTTCAACCAGAAGGCAGTCAATTACAGAAGATGAATTGTTGCTGACAGGAAACACCCTTCTATCATCCTGTGTCTATTGAAAGACATTAAAAATAAAAAAAGGCTCAATATAATCCCATCGTCACATAAGATCAAAGGAAAATTAAATAAATATCTATGGTTCTCAAAACAACCTTAAGCTCAACGCCATGGTCCGAAAACCAAGACATGGTGTCCAATGGACTGTGCATGCTGAAGAAAGATCCTCGTAGTTCTTTGTTACCTCTAGGATAATGTTCCGCCAAAACCTACATCATATTAAAGCATGTAAAAGTAAAACACACACACACACAAAAATGGTTATGTATTTTTCATATAGATTATCAGAGGTCATACTATATTTTTTTAACGGGTTCCAAACATGTAATTTCATTTATTTGTTTTAACTTTATGATTTCCAGAAAAATGCAGACTATATTTTTTTAACGGGTTCCAAACATGTAATTTCATTTATTTGTTTCAACTTTATGATTGCCATAAAAATATAGGCAGCATCCATAAGGTTGGATCACCATAGAGAATACATTGACCATTGTATCAGTTAAAGGGGAGGGTTTGGGTTGGGTCCACAGTGCATTTGGTCCCCTTTCTTTCATTCTTTTTAAATAAATTGTGTCCGGACCCAATGCACAGGGCACAGACCCAACTGCAGTAGATCAGACTGAACTCAGAGATGACTCCAAACCTGAAATGTCAGCAATTGGGACTCAACCCCGCCCTCATAGTACAATTATTAATGCATAGATTCAGATTTTCTTTTCATGCTCTGGGCATTTTAATCCAACAATCTGTGTATACATTAACTTGTACCTAAAGTGAAGAAAACTCTGGTGCAAGCCACCCCCACACATCAAGCTAACCCAAACTGCAGACAATTTGGGCAGGGGAAAAAATGGCTACCTTTTCAATCGGAACTTCATGGCGCTTGCACCATGCAACTGATATCCTAGGATCAAGGTAGTTGATCTTTGATGTGCCCAACGCTACAGTCTTTAAATCCTCTTTGATCTTCATATCGAACTCCATTTTCTCAATCTTTGCATTTGTCTGAGGAATTTTCTTTTCTAACCTGCAAGAGTACGTATCCCTCAAAGTCAGTACATGGGAAGTTCTGTATAAATAACCTTGTAATAATTTGTTAAGGTGGCAAGTGACAAATATATGGGTTCTGCAAGATAAATGAACTAGGACACCAAATTCCAAGAAACGTTCAACCATTCCCCTCGTAGTAACTCCTAAAATTATAGAAAACCAATGACTTGAACTCCCAAACAAACTAAGACAGGCCTGTTTGTTTGGAAGAATTGTGAAAATTATTGTTTGAGAGAATTCCAAATGCTGCCCCCAAAGTAGAATTCCAAATGCTCAACCCCCTCTCGCATTTGAAGTGCTAGAATTCTAAGAATTCATAAGGCTAAAAGTGCCTTTTCATGTGGTATGGAATTCTGAATTATTGCATCAAACAGAATATTTGGAATGCCTTCGTAACTAATACTAATAGTGACTTTTCCCGGACAAATAAAAGTGAGTAAGTGAAGAACCAACCATAACAATCATGTGACTTTTCCAGGACCTTAGTCAACTGATTTTGGCTCAGGCCCTGGCTAGGTCTGGGCCCAGGGGTATATAGTTAATCAGGTCTGAGTCAGGGTCCACCGCAGACCTATACCCAATCTGACCCATTAAGATCCCTAGATTAAATATATTGAAATCTGGGTCCGGTTGGAGACCTGAATATCACCCATTTACAACCCTAATTCATATGGTATGACTCTGTATGAGCTCTTACAACTTAGCAAATGAATTGAGAACCCATATTATTATGATGTTATATAACTTTATGATTACAACTTTTTTACTATCTGTACTCTATCACTACAACTTTAAGCCAATAAAATGAAAAGAATGACTAAAACTCAACACACTTAAAAGTTGCTCAATAAGAACTATTGACAAGGTCTACATGAACTTTCAGTGTTCAATACATGTTCACATTTACCTGGTTGGGCATGGGCCAAAAGAACAAAATTCCATGTTCTAGTGTTTTTCAGTAGTCTAGAGTTCCAATTTTATTTTGTTTTTTTTTTGGCACCCTGACCTCTAGGTTTAAATAAAAGTACAGGGCTTGATACAATCATACAAGATACATATCCCCACACAACAAGTATCAGTTAACAGCTACCACGACCGTTTTTTTCTGAGGCTTGTTGTTGAGGCATATTTACAAGTTCAAGCAACATAAGAGATTATAATCATAACATACACAAAGACAAATTCCATTTATATCACCATCACACCCTGGAAACAAATCCTAAGCACAAAGAAAGAAAACCACACCTCTGCCTTGAGATCCCTATCATCAGTATCTCCATCCACAGCATTGTACTTGGATTGCAAACCATTCTTTTCCTCATCCTTGCATGGAGAACCTGGCTCTTCAACAATAAAACCCTATAATTATCAGCTAAAATATCTCAAACTTCCTCACAAAATCAATAGAAACCATCATAGATGATTCGATTCCACATGATCAGAAAAGCATTACCTTCCAATGAGAATAAAGATGAGAGTTGATTTCTCGATACCAAAGGATCTTGATGAGCGGGGGATTACATTTCTATTAAACTCAAACTCCAGTCACGAGAATCATTCAAAACCAATAGAAAATCTGAATGAAGAGAAGATCTACAAAAGAAATGCAGATCAAATTCAATCAAAGCATACCCTGCTTTTGGAAGAAGCATTATTGGAGAAGAGATGAGACTGCGATCGATCTCCATCTTTGATACGAAAGCATCCGAAGAAACACCCCATGCTGGAGACAATCTTCAAGAAGAAAATCCGAATTCCCTCTCGATTGCAAAGCATTTATCGGATTTAGTCAACTCTCATGCACATTCCATTCTTAATAAAACCCTAGTTTCTATTCAACCTGCAAGAGAGCGAGAGATAGCGTAGAGATCGAGCCAGGGAGAGAGATAAATGCAGAGAGAACAGAGAGAGCGAGACAGAGAGTGAGAGAACCGCAGATCGAGAGAGAGAAAAGAGGGAGAGGGATAGAGATAAAAGAGGGCTATTGGGCGGGAGAGGGGAAAATAGGATCTTCAATCATAGCCCATAGAAAGTTCAATAAACACCATTTCACAATGAGGAAAAAAAAACACAAAATACCAGAGATCCAAGCCAAAGAACTATCATAAAGGAGAAAACTGCAAGAATATGAGAAGACAATCTAAAATCCGAAGCGATTCTCACAGGATCTCGTCAGAAAAACGAAAAGAAGAAGAAGAAGAAGAAGAAGAAGAAAGACAACATCAAGAGGGAGCAAATGATAGTAGAAATTCTCACCTTGAAAGTTTTAGATAGAGAAGAATGCGAACGAGATCTGGGATTCTTTGTGTCCAGATCCAAGCTGTTTGAACAAAAAAAAATTTCCTTCTTTCCACTCTCACAGCTTTGGCTGGGAAGAGAGAGAGAGAGAGAGTTGGACAAGCACAGAAGCAAAACAGCAGAAATGAACATCTCAGGATCTACTAACAAAACCAGAAACAAATTTGAAAACAACAATATCAGATTTGATGCTAAAAACAGAAAAGCTAAAACTTGAAGAAGAAGAAAAAGAAAATCACCTTGCAAACAATCGCAGTTCTCAGCCTCCTTTCTCACAACATCAAGGACATAGTCAATCAGCTTCGCTCCCTCGTGTAGTGCTTGTCGAAGGAGAGATGCGTCTGCGCCTGGTATAACAGAGATGGGTTTTTTGGGAGATGGTGGGAGAGGGTGAGGGTTGTGTGATGGAAATGAGGTGAGAGCGAGAGAGAGAGAGAGAGAGAGAGAGAGAGAGAGAGAGAGAGAGAGAGAGAGAGAGAGTGAGAGACGAGGGTCAGAAAAGGAAAGAGCGAGAGAGGGATGAGCGAGGGAGATTAGGGCATAACAGAGATGGGTTTTTTTAGAGATGGTAGGAGAGGGTGAGGGCTACGTGATGGAGATGAGGTGAGAGCAAGAGAGGGAGACGGGGCTCACTAATCGCCGCAGCGATAAATAACTTTTAGCCAAAAAAAAAAAAAAACACCTTTTACCCTATAAAATACTTTTTTTTTGTAACACTATAAAATAATGTCGCCTAATAAAACTATTATTTACGACGCATTTAAATTCACGTTACAAAAAACTCATTATCTGCGACGTAGCAGGTATACTGTCACAACTAAATATTATTTGTGACGAATAAATTGCGTCCCAAATAAATAGTTATTTTTTTAGCTTAAATTTTTTATGACACCATATGATGGAGGTCGCTAATAATGATTATCTGCGACGCAAAGACATCAGCGTCACGAATAAGATATTATGTGTGACGCAAAAAGGAAACTATTGCAAAAAACCTTAACTTTTCTATGACATAGCTCAGACTAAAAATTATTTGCGACGCGGGGATTACGTCGCAAATAGAGGCTTATTTACGACAGATGATTATGTCGCAAATGACTATCTAGCGTCGCGAATAATTTTACCGCCATTTGGCGCCAATGATTTTTTGACGCATTTATTTGTGACGCACTATATTCATTGCTGAAAGTATCTATTTGCAACGCATGGAGTCGCATGTCGCAAATACTTAACTTGTTGCGACGGGTCTAATTTTATGTTGTAAAAAATTTATTTTTTGCGACGCTTTGGGTTGCATCACAAATATTTTCGTCGCTGAAAATCCGATTTGTTGTAGTGTGGTTTGCTTGGCGGTTGATCCATTGCCGCAAGGTTCAGAGAATGATAAAGTTCATGCATCGAGAGGTGTCTATAACTTAGATTTTTATTCTTTCCTTTTCTTGTAGCTGGCCGTATTGGCCTAGGATTGAATAGTTAGATTAATTACGAAAAAGTACCTTGTAATAATCCCTTAAAGTGAAATAAAATTATAGGACTTTATCCATTTACTTGTTCATATGAGATCCACACTTGATTATATTATTGGATTTTCCGCATCTCTTCGGTACTTTTTCATAGCGTCCCGAGACTCGAGGCGCCCGGATCTTAGGGAGTTTCATTTTGGCATCAAAGCATTACGTCTCTCGAACAACTAAAATACTTAGCAACTCTTAGGATTCGATGTGAGGATTGGGTAGAGTTAGACCAATAACACGATGGATGCTTGTTGTTTGTCTGTGTCATTTGTGTTTCGCTTGTTCTAAAAATGTTTAATTGCAGATCATGTCACATTAGCATAGTTCGGTTAGGGATAGTCAGGGCACTATAAAGGGCAGATTTGAGCAGTTTGTACAGAGTCAAACGAGGATTAACAATCAGATATTGGAGATCCTCAGCCGTATGACCGAGTAGCTGCAAACTTCGCAGTTTCCTCCTGTTGATGCACTGCGTGAACTAGATCAGTATGAGCCATTAGAGAGGTTCCGTAAAAGGAAACCTTCAGAGTTTAATGGATGTGGAGACCCGATGGAGGCAGATGCTTGGATTATAGAGATGGATCGAATCTTCAGGATGTTTCCATGTATGGGCAGACAACACGCGAGTGCAGCTAGTGACCTACATGTTACGAGATGCAGCGGAGTTATGGTGGATGACAGTGAGAGCTCCTTTTATAGACCTGGATGATGCAGTAGCTTAGGAGACGTTCAAGGATCAGTTTCTTCGGAAGTTCATCCCGTCACCCGTCAGATCTCAGAGGCTTCAGGAGTTTACGCAGCTAGTTCAAGGCGACATGATGTCACCCATTTATCACAATTTGCCGAAAGACTTATCACTCCAAAATCAGAGAAGATCATACACTTCGTAGACGGTCTACGAGCAGACATCTAGTTGTGCATGACTTCCAGAGAGCTCCCCACACATGAGGCTTATGTGGAAAATGCAATGGGGGTTGAAGACGCTCTTAAGAAGGTAGCCAAAAAGAAAGTCTCCAAGCAGACGAAGATGATGCAATTGTATTCGGAAGATAATGAAGACGAGGCAGTCCAAGGTAATGAGTAGCTGTGGATTGATTGGGAATTTCAACAGAGACAACAGGCCTATCGCAGAGGTTGTGAGACCAGTGAGCATCGGAGGCGGTCATGAGCATGTTATGTGTGGAAACTTTAAACACCACTACAAGAAAACAGCCTATCAGCGACCGCATATATGGTCGCTAAAACGTAGCAGCGACCGCATCCGGTCGCTACTCTTAGTCGCAGCTTATCTGGTCGCAAGGCGGACTCCGGCGACCGGCATCAGCGACCGCCAATAGCGACCGATGCGGTCGCTGAAAAGTATCAGTAACCGCTATCCACGACCATATTCGGTCGCTCATAGTTCAAATAAAAATTAAAAAAAATTACTTTTTGGTCGCCGAAACTTCTTTTAGCGACCGCAATCGGTCGCTGATAATTAAAAATTAATTAATTTAAAAAAATTAAAAAAATTTCGTTTGCGGTCGCAGAAACTTTTTAGCGACCACATTCGGTCGCTGATATGTGCGGTCGCACATGCATATTAGCGACCCCATTCGGTCGCTGATAATTAAAAATTAATTAATTAAGAAAAATTAAAAAAAATCCTTTTTGGTCGCAGAAACCTTTTAGCGATCGAATGCGGTCACTGATAGTGAACAAATAAAAAAAATTTGCCTGTTTTCTGCATTTCCCAAAAAATTGTACCTGCACCTGCTTTATATCCCAACACACAGTAGTTGAAATGGTTCAAATTATAGAAATGAAACATCAAATGGTTCAAATTTTCTAGAATTGAAACCGATTTACATAACTCAAATGTACGATTATCAAATTGTTCCAAATTTTCTAAACTTGAAATTGATATACATAACTCAAATGTACAACATACCATATTTGAAAATCTATACATATTCATGATGTTAGCACAGGCCAAAGAATGCAATGAAAGATCAGGCTGCCATTTCCTCTTAAACTATTGATATATATATATACTTTGCTGCTACAAAAAGAATGAAAAAAATAACCCGCCACTTTCCTAAAAATTGTTACCTGATATTACAAATTGTAGTAGATAGTAATTACACGCACCGCAATGTTTCTATCTCGTCAACAGCCAGCAGCTTTCAAGAATCTGTCGTATGGGCTTGAAGGTGGCAGCCTAAAAGATGTGTCATACTCACTGATGGAACTGTGGCCTCCAACTAGATCTGATTTGGTTGATTTTGAATCTAGCTTTGAGAAGTTTTCTGTAAGGCGCCATAAGGGGATATCTCAGTCCAGTACAACTGCATGAAGAAGGCCTGAGTCCAAGTCTGGCCTTATAGTGTTTGGACATCAGAACATGTAATCTGATAAGAAAAAACCCATACCTTATACCTGAGTTTTCAAGGCGTTTCTTTTCCTCTTCCTCTCTCTTTTTTTCTTCCTCTTTTCCTCCTCTTCTTCATTCCCTTCCTCTGTTTTATGCTGCCTGGAAACTGAGAAAGAGTCGAGAGAGTTTGAGGGTTTTCGATGATTTGGGGGTTTTCGAATGGAGGGAGAGCGAGATAGATGGAGGGTTGCTACCTGCGCAGGGGAGGGAGAGTGATAGAAGTTACGATACGGAAAGGAAAAAGTATGTACGGAAACTAGAGCCTCGAAGTGAAACTAAAACAAATGAAGTATAAGACTCTGCATTTAAAGTAAAACAAGTGAAAGTTATGAACTGCGGGACATATACTCTGCATTCAATTGAAGTATAAGACTTATTTATCGGTATCCCATAAAAATATGTGCCCAAATCTTACTCTAAATAATCGAGTAAAAATATCACTCAAATTAAAAAAAAACAAATAATAACATTTTATCAGCTACAAATGATGTTAAAGTTAATAATGAAAGAAATCATTAACACACAGTTTCTTGTCCTAGATGTGACCTACACAGGTGGGTTGCTAATTTTAGAGACTCCATGCAACATAGTTTTCCAATCTTCAAGAATTATATACATGAAACAAAGACATGTCTGAAGCTAACCATTAAAGTACAAACACATCTAAACTTCCTTACCCTTTCACAGTCTTCGAAACACGTTCCTTTTCAAAGAGGTTGCTTCTCCGGGCAGACCATGGCACTTTAGACATGTCCGAAGCTAACCATTAAAGTACAAACATAGCTAAACTTCATCTAATTAAAGAAATCATTAACACATAGTTCATGTCCTAAATGTGACATACACAGGTAGGTTTCTAATTTTAAAGACTCCATGCAACATAGTTTTCCAATCATCAAGAATTATATACATGAAAAAAAGACATGTCTGAAGTCACCCATTAAAGTACAAACACATCTAAACTTCATTTCCCTTTCACAGTCTTCAAAACACGTTCCTTTTCAGAGATGTTGCTTCTCCGGGTAGACCATGGCACTTCAGCCTTGATGAGAGCTGGAGCAGGTCCTCCCTGATTCAATTAAGCATATTAACAGTCAGAAGATCAAGCAGTACCATTGAAATAGAAATCATGCATACGCAAAGAGCTTATGTAACTTTAAATGCCCAACCAAATAGAAGTATATTACTTGCTCATTATCAAATAATTACTTATTCATTTCACATATCGCGTGTGGGGCTAATAGTTCTCATGGAAAAACACTTTCCACTCCACTTAGCCCTATCCCCTTCCAAGGGTATTTAAGTGGTAGGCTCTTCAACGTAGTTCTTCTTGACAACCGACGCCCTCTCCCACAACTCTTGATCTATCGGCGGCCGCGGGATGCCCTCAGGATAGCGCTCGTCCATCAATGTCTTATAAGTCTCCTGTCATCAGGTTAAAAATATGCATATATATAATATAAATAAATAGTTACCCTAAAGAATGACATTAAAATTTATAAACAACATATACAAGTTATAAAAACTTACTACTATCCGGATAGCCTCGGGCAGACCATCGCGGGTCGCCACGTAGACATCTAGCCAATGGATAGGCTGACCCTGGGAACTAGCCTCCTACAAATATAAATCGGGATCCACACATATGTATATATATTAATCACATGCTCTCATACTAATACCATGATTGTAAACATAAAAAAAAAAAAAAACAAAAACTTTGCAAAATACGTACCCTGGCAGCAACATGCTGCAGCTGGGATATAATGCCGCCTTTATACGTGCCTGGTGCCTTGTTGCCTTCAGATGCACCTGAGGCTCTATTCACGGCGGCAGTCCTACATCTCTTAACCCAGCTTTCAGCTTTCCATTGCTCACACATGCCAGCCCATATGGTGGGGGCACACCACCAGGGGCTGTACTCGTGCATGTACTCCTCGGCCTGCCCTGGATGGTCGATTTGAGCATTCTGCAAAGCTTTTTGCCGTTCTTTACTCAAGTTATCTTTCGTTCGGACGGCGCACTTTTCCCAGAAAAGTGTCTGTATCGTGGCTGCGTGCGCGTCGTCCCATCTATACCTTTTCTGCAAATAAAAATACAATAACCATTAATATTAAAACCGTGATAATGCAATCCAACACTATTAAACAATATTAGTTCAGTAATGATATTATCTTATGGAATTAATTAAAAATACCTGAAATTCCGTCCAAACTGCATCCTTGTGGGTGAGAGGTGTGCTCGCCCACGTAGTCGCTGGCGTAGGCCAGTTCTGCAAACAAAGTTGTGAAATGCATTTCACAATCTTGCTATCTGCAAAGTCACTGAAATATACAACAATTTACATTAAAGATAAGCAATCTTATTTTAAACGGGATGAGGTAGTAAACTTACGTGCTTTCCGGATGAGGTCGCATCTGAATGAGAATCCGCTCATCCGGATTAGCCGGGGCCTTCGGGATCTGATTCGGACCCCGACCCAAGCCGCGCTTTCTTGCCGCTGATGAAGAAGCCATCTACATAAATAAAAATTTCATGATGTTATTATGACTTATTTGATCTAGACATACACAAATAAAATGACAATAATAACATGTAATTGTTTGCAATAGTTAACTACGACAACTATAGACGAGAGGCACATGAATATGACAAATATATAGAGAACATGTATATATGTAACTATACGTAATGCAAATAAAACTAAACATACAGTTTAATGACAATCGTTGTCTGATTCAGAATCATCTTGAACATCATGTGGAGATTCATAACCATCATCTTCTTCAGATTCAGTTTCAGTGTCAGTTTCAGTCAATAACTCTTCTTCCTCAGTGTCACTGTCAACTGGCACAGGTACTGACTCAGGATCCAATTCATCATGTTCATCTCCACCCACTAACTGTGTCAGTTCATCATTGTCATCCCAGTTATTACAGGAGGTCTATGTAACATCTCCTCTTGGTAGAACTCCCCGTCTACTAATTGGACACGAGTGCGCACAGGAGTATGAATTACAACTTGCCAATCTGCAGGCGATCTATCCCTTTTCCTAATAGGACTAGGAGTGTAGTATACTTGTAGTGTTTGAGTTGGCAACACAAATGGTGCATTGACGTACGTGGACCTATGGACGTCAATATCGACGATTCCATGTCGATCGACACGTATCCCTTTTTCTGAATCAAACCAACGACACTTGAACAAATTAATCTGACCCCCATAAGTACCCTTGTATGACAACTCAATGACTTCCTCCAACTCTCCGTAAAAGGCACAACCAAGCTCATTGTAACAATCTCCTTGAACACACACTCCAGTGTTAGTTGTTCTTTTTCCGCGGGCATATGTCTTTGTATGAAAGTCATAGCCATTTACTTTATAACCATTGCAGCAGACTTGGTCTCTGTCTGGGCCCATAGCTAGGACATGTACATTTGAAGGAATCGAAACGTCATTAAGAGCCTACACAAAATTTGTTAACTTTTGAATTATCACTTAAAAAATTCAATTAAATTAAATGAATTCATAAATTAACTTAACTAACTTACTTTGTCCTTTAGCCAAAGTGGAAAATTTTTATCACGACTGAGTTGAATATCTTTATCAGTGATGCCGATTTGATTTGCTTTTAACTCGTCATCGTATGATCTATACATATATTATAACAATTAACAACTAAATATATGAGATTGCAGGATAAAACATAAAGTTAAATCTTTATTTATCATGTATACCTGACAAAGTCGTCAATCTCCTGGCAGTTGAAAAGAATGTAAGTATGTGCAGCATGTAGTTCTTGCTCAGAGAGGAATATGCGCTTCCCTTTTCCATAAGCGCGACCCGGTAGACCAAATACAGAAAGCCGACCATTTAGTTCAACATTGCCCCCATCATCATGTCTTGGGACTCGATTGGCCTTTGTCAACACTTCGTCGGGAAAATAGTCTGAGACAAACATAGATATCTCATCGAAACTGTATGCCTCACATATAGACCCCTCGACGTAAGCTCTATTTTTCACCTTCCTCTTAAGGTTTCCCATCACCCTCTCAAAAGGATACATCCATCTATATTGAACTGGACCACCAACACGAGCTTCATAGGGTAGATGGATTTGTAAATGCTCCATGGAGTCAAAAAAACTAGGTGGGAATATTTTTTCAAGCTTACACATGATCTCAATGATGTTCTTCTCAAGTATAGACATGTCCTTTTCATTTAACATTTTTGAACATATGTCTTTGAAGAAACGACTAAGATCAGTCAAAGCATCCCATATTGGTTTATCAAGCAAGTCCCGGAATGCTATAGGCATGAGTCTCTCCATGAACACATGACAGTCATGACTCTTCATCCCTTGCAATTTCCCACCTGTAACACACCTTGCAATATTTGACGCATATCCATCTGGTAGTTTCAGAGACTTAATCCATGTGCACACATCTTCAACCTGTTTTTTGGACAATGTGTGCTTCGCATGCGGTTTTACTATCTTACCATTAGGAGTTTCATATAGTTCTAATCCAGGACGCTTACAGATGTCTTTCATGTCCAACCGTGCCTTATCATTATCTTTCGTCTTGCCCGGAACACCCATCACGGTACTAAATACATTGTCGAACACATTCTTCTCAATATGCATCACATCCAGATTATGACGAATCAAATTTGTAGACCAATAGGGCAGCTCCCAAAAGATGCTTCTCTGAACCCAATTATGAGAATCGCCAAACCCATTTATTATTTCTGAGGTAGCAATCTTACCGAATTGAATGACCGGCAATCGCATCACACGATCAAGCATCTCTGTCCCAGACAGTCGTGGTGCAGGCATATCATTCTCTACTTTCCCTTTCCTGAAATTTTCTCTATTTCTTCGAAACGGGTGATCTACCGACAAGAAACGACGATGACAGTCAAACCAACAAGGCTTTCGACCATGCGATAGATTGAAAGACTTTGTATGCTCCATACAATATGGACAAGCCATCTTTCCGTGTGTACTCCATCCAGATAACATACCATAAGCAGGAAAGTCACTGATAGTCCACATAACAGCTGCCCTAAGGTTGAAATTTGTTTTCGTGGAAACATCCCAAGTCTGTACTCCATCCTCCCACAGTACCTTCAACTCGTCTATAAGAGGTCTCAAGTAAACATCAAGATTCTTTCCAGGACTCTTAGGACCAGGAATCACGAGTGAAAGAAACAAGTATGGCTGTTTCATACACATCCAAGGAGGCAAGTTGTACGGAGTAACAATCACAGGCCAACAGGAGTACGGAACAGCTGAGTGGCCAAAAGGGTTGAAACCATCAGCGGACAATCCAAGCCTCACATTTCTGGGTTCCATTGCAAACCAAGGATGTGCAAAGTCGAAATCTTTCCAAGCCTTCCTATCTGCAGGATGGTTAAGTTCCCCATCTTTAGTTGGAGATCTCGCATGCCAAGTCATATGTTCAGCTGTTCTGGAAGACATGTACAGTCTTTTTAGTCGATGTGTAATTGGAAAATACCTTAAAATCTTAAAAGGTATATTTGTCTTTTTTGTAGTCACACCCTCTTTATTAGGCTTGAACCGATCATGACTGCACAACGTGCACTTTGTCTTATGTTCATTTTCCTTATAAAATAACATACAATTGTTCGGACATGCATCGATCTTTTGGTATCCAAGACCCAACTTTTTCACCATTTTCTTACAAAAGTAGTAGTTATCCGGCAATTTTTCACCGTCAGGCAACATACTCTTAATCGCCTTCAAGAGCGACTCAAAACACTCGTGGCTCATGTTGTGATCAGCCTTGATGTTAAGTAATGTCGCCACTGCAGACAACGTAGTTTGTTTGGTGCAACCAGGCCACAACGGTTCGCTACCCTCGTCTAATAACTTAAAGAACGCTTTGGCATCAGAATTCATAACTTGCTCTCTGTCTTGTTCCCAATCAAAATCAGGCCCTGCAATATCATGGACCATGTCATTCATACGATGGGTACTGTTGCCGGGATTATGTACTTGGGTGATGCCACTGTCTCTTCTCTGCCCATGTGCCCACCAGCAGTCTTCGTAATTATTCATGAACCCCTTAACAAGTAAATGATAGGCAACCATGTCTCTGTCCATATAATTTACATTCTTACACTTCAAACAAGGACATCTTATCTTGTTCTGGCCATTGACACATTCCGGGTGACTATACGCATAATCCAAAAACACTTGGCAACCAGTTCTAAATTCAGTTGTAGCACCTATCTGGGCACTTGACTTTCGCCGTCTCATCCAACTACGGTCTGAATAGTAATCCATGATACTACGATACCTATTTTGACAAGAGATATTATATTAAACTATGCCATCTTTAGGTATAATTAATGCATGGTTCCTATCTAAATATGTCTCTACCCTTATTACACCGGTCAGGCTTCTATCCCATTCTTGTATGCGACGTCCCACTAATGTCAACGACTCAAACAAGTGCATATGTTGTTCAAAAGAAATTTCGGCAGCATCTCCCATCGATCTCCAAGTACACGAAGTAGACTATAATTTATACAGTCTAAGTATGCACCTGGAGAACAATAGAGGATAAACAAACCAAAATTTCTTTATAACAAACAGATACATTTGCTTCAGTAGTTGACACCAGCCTAAGTGGGAGCATGACATACAAGAACAGTCCCAAACTGGGGACTATTCAAAATTCACTCCTAATAAGTGAATTTTGAACGGGTTTCTAAACTGAACATGTCCTATTGTTTTAAATTATATCATTGACAGAGACCTCATTCTAACGGTTTGAGCTCGGGCAATCTCGAACGAATTAGTGCCCGTCCCTTTTCTTGTTGGGTTACACGATCGATTTCATTATCACTATTAAACGGTTAGAGATTTGGCATAAGGTTCAGTGGGCCTTTCACATTCACAAAGGTGCTAATGTGTTAGGGTTTATATTTTGCATTTTTGGTCAACTGGATGGTTCGGGGGTATTTTGCTAATTGTATTAGGGTTTTTTAAGGTGTAATCAAAGGGAGATTATATTGCTAAATCAATGGGAAATTATATTGCTAACTCAAAGGGAGATTTATTCATATATCCTAATTAAGTTTAGGATGATGCAGTCAAAATGCAAGGAATTGCTATAAATTAATCTCAGTTTTGTTGTTTGAAATAATTCATGGTTGTGTTCGATCTTTGCCGGGCACCAAAAAATGACTCAGCCTGGTAGCCCACAAGTCGATCCAAATTTTTGGCACATATGTAGCTGTATTGGATGAACAATAAAGATATTATTCATTGCTTACTAAGGAATACACATGGATTGAGCATAAAATTCTTGATAGCCCTACACATTTATTCATTGCTCAGAAACCAGAGTATAGTCTCCTAACAAAAGAACTTGCTTAGATAAATAAAACAGAAGAAAGAAACTAGGAATGTTTTATAGGAACATTCTGAACACTCAGACGTTTGTTGCGATGGGTCCAGGTGGGCCATCTGATGAATTGAAATTTGATTTATACATTGTACATACATATATTTTTAGATAAATCTGGTACTATTTAGGCTCTAAGTTGGGTGCCAGAAGTGGGAATGTCTGGCTGGCCCAGTCCGACCGTCTAAATGAGCGGGTTTGGGCCTCACATGTTTCGGGTGGGGCAGGCTTGGGACAAGCACCTACGGCGATGTAAGACTTGGGCTGGATATGAGGCTTGTTTCTAAAATCAGGATGGGCCTGGATATGCCTTAGGTTGGGATATGAACACCCCTAGTCATCTATCCATATCAATCAACTAGCACAAGTCATGGCAACTTGGCAAGTCAGAACTCAGGAGGAGTTTTTATACTTGGATTATAAATTTATGCAGTGGGTTCTTTGTTGAATTCCCCAGTTCTTCATAAAGCTGCCCAAGATTCTGTTCTTCATTGTCCATCCAATGTTTGACATTCTATCCACCTTCGTACGATCGTGTGTGGCCTATTTTTTTTAACAGTAACCTTCCACATAGGCCAACCAAAGAAATCCACATATTTTAGCTTATAAAAACTATGATGATGATGATGACTACGATGATGATGGTTGAGCCAAAGAACTAACAGTTACATCTTATAACAACAAGACACTTTCAGAATGAGTTTGGACCTCGCTCCATTCAAACTAGAAGTGCCATTAGTAAATCATTCAAACTATCAAGGGCAAACACACATGTTTTATCATGCTCATTTGCAATAGTTCCAAAAAGGAATGCAGAATCCAACTGTGTAAAAGAGTGATGTCACAAAAAAAATTTGAAAAGAACAGAACATGAAATTTTGTAAAAGAAGTTCTTGTTATACTAAATTCCAAGATGAAACAACACTTGAAAGTTCACCAAACTGAACAATACAACAGACACAGAACATGGATTCTCTTATTTTGTGATCAACATATGAAAGCAAAACCCAAGCAGTTGGTGCTTGGTAGTGAGACTCACTGGGGTTTGTAGGGCAGGAGACCCTCGATGGACGATCCTTAATTTCCTTACCAACTGCCCCCAAATAACTAATTATTCCTTTATAGTGACAACCATGTATGACAAAAATACATATGCTTGTAGAAAAAATATATGTGTGTGTGTTGTATGTTTAAATCTCTTACAAGCATTATAACATACACTTGATATGCATATTTAAATTTCATATTACATAGAACACAAACTATATCAATGAAAATCAATCAAACATCACATGGATGGAATGCAAGCAAATGCATGAAAACAGTTGCAACAAGTGATTAGAAACTCTCAAAGCAACATATATAATAATAAGAAGAAATTCATTAATGTCTATCAACACAGAGAAATTCAGTGATATTCCAACTGACTAAAATGGATCGATCCTACATGCATGTGAACTTGTGGTAGTCGATCAAAATCATGCTACAAAGAAATTGAATCAGAGACCTAGAGGCCAACAGATTCGCTCATCAACAAGCAATAGAGAACTTGCTACTTCAATCGATGCAGATCGAAACAAATAGAAATCGACATAAATAAACAGAAATCTCAACCGTTTTCAACGTTAAACAAATAGATCTAGAACAAAAAACCAAAAAATCAGACTAGAAATCGCCAGATAAATCAGAGCATTAGAAGATCTAGCTTACTATAAGTTAAGGCAGCAGATCTTACATGATCTTCACCAAAAATTCAGAATCTTTACCTCAATTCCCGAAGAGATTTGACGAAGAGATCAAGTTAGCTTTATATCAAGTGTATGTCGAATGCTTCTGATGGTGTAGAGATCAGAATCCAGACGAGAAAGTGGGGGCTGGGAAAGTGGACGCTTGGATCAGGATCTTCTTCTTCTTCGACGTTTGCTCCTTCTCCTTCTTCGACTTTTGTTGCTTCTTCAACTTCTTGTTGATGTTGTTCGAGAAAGACTTTGAAAAGTTGGAGACGATGGGGTTTGGAGAAGGGGTCAAACTCGTGCTGGCTTTGGAGAAGACGACCAGAAAAGGGGCCGCAATGTTTCTTCAGTGGGATGGGTCTGCGCCTGATAACAGAGATGGGTTTTTTGGAGACAGAGAGAGAGAGAGACAAAGAGCAGAGGGAGACTGAGAGGGAGAGAGAGACTGAGAGACAAAAAGCAGAGGGAGATTGAGAGGGAGGGAGAGACCGAGAGACAGAGCAGAGGGAGACTGAGAGGGAGAGAGAGACCGAGAGATAGCAGAGGGAGACTGAGAGGGAGAGAGAGAGAGCAGAGAGAGACCGAGAGACAGAGAGCAGAGGGAGACTGAGAGGGAGAGAGAGAGAGCAGAGAGAGACCGAGAGAGCGAGAGATAGAGAGCAGAGAGAGACCGAGAGCAAGAGAGAGAGCAGAGAGACGCAGAGGGAGACTGAGAGGGAGAGAGAGACCGAGAGACAGAGCAGAGGGAGACTGAGAGGGAGAGAGAGAGCAGAGAGAGAGCGAGAGACAGAGAGCAGAGAGACGTAGAGGGAGACTGAGAGGGAGAGAGAGAGCAGAGAGAGACCGAGAGAGCGAGAGACAGAGCAGAGAGAGACCTAGAGAGCGAGAGACAGAGAGCAGAGAGAGACCTAGAGCGAGAGCGAGAGAGAGAGAGAGAGAGAGAGAGAGAGAGAGACACCGAGAGAGCTTGAGAGAGACCGGGAGAGCAGAGAGACACCGAGAGAGCGTGAAAGACCGAGAGAGAGAGAAAGAGGGTTTTTGGTGGCGGCAAAGGGAAAAAGGGATTTTGGTGGCGGCAAAGGGGAAAAAAAGAAGGGTGAAAGGATCAGCGACCGATTTCTGCGACCGAATGCGGTCGTTGATGCCATTGCGCCAATTTTAATGGCGGGAACTGTGAATCAGCGACTGATCAGCGACCGCTGATAATAATTGCGACGGGATTTATTTTCGGTCGCTAATAGCGGTCGCTATTACCCGCAATAGCTACCGAAAATTGCGGTCGCTGAAACATTTGGTCACTGTTGGGCCTTTTCTTGTAGTGCACAAGGCTCCTACTGTCCAAGGAAGAGGAACCGTACTTCAGGACTCCGCCAGAGGACTCATATACTTCCACCACTTGAGATTCCCACCAGCATAGTGCTTGAGGTGCAGCCTATCTAGTAGTGGCCCCCATGCCCGCAGGCACAGGATCAATTTCAGCCAGCTTGGGATTATTTGGATAGTTCTATAGCACTTTTGGTTCGTGAGAGCTGTCAGCCTGATTTCCCTATCGAGTAGTGATCATGAGATCAACATTTTGGGAGGTTTGCTTTATTTCTTATGGTTGGTGTGCTTAGATCCCTTGCTGTTGTCGTGCTTAGGATCTTTGTAATGAGTGTGCTTCTATTTGTTTGAATGATTGATTGTTGCTTCTTTGATAGCCCAATGTCCCATTTAGGAGTGAGGGGTATGTGATACCCCGAGTTGTCCTTTTTAGAGTCAAGAATTGTGAGACATCCCGATATAATTCTTTAGGAGTGAGGGTTGTGGACACCCCGAGTTATCCTTTTAGGAGCTCAAGGTGAATGACACATGAGTTAACCTTCTGGGTTAGGAGTGTGAAACTGAGAGACCCTAAGTCATCCTTCTTTTAGATGGGAGAGGTGTGAGGCACTTCTAGTCAACCGTTTCAGAGTTAGAATGGTAAGACACCTAGAGCTAGTTCTATTAGAAGTGAGGAGTGCGAGACACTCTGAGTCAGATCTTTTGGAGTAGGGTGAGAAATACCTTGAGTTGTTTCTTTGGAGTGAGGGGTGTATGACACCCCTAGTCGGTCCTTTTAGAACCCGAGGAGTGAGACACCTCGAATTGGTCCTTTAGAAATAAGAAGAGTGAGATAACCCTAAGTTGACCTTTGGAATTGGGAGTGTGATACAACTTAGTTGTTCCTTCTGAGTTTGAGATGTGAGACACCCATAGTTCCTCGGAGTGAGGGGTGTGTGACACCCCTAGTCGGTCTTGTTGGAATTAAGAGTGTAAGATGCCCTGAACTGAGCAGAGTTGAGTAGCCGACCTTGTTAGAAAACTATAATGTAGATCTTACTATCCTACTAGCTATCTATTAGTATTCCAGAATGTTATATGTCCAGATCCCATCAACCTATTAGTTGAGGTCTAGTATTCAAGAGTGTTAGAGGGTAAACCTTGTTTGTCTTGTTAGCCATTGACTAGTTATCTAGAGAGTTAGAAGACTAGGTCCTGTTGTCCTAACTAGCTACTGACTAGTATTCCGCAGTGTTAGGAGATTAGACCTTATCGTCCAACTGCCGGTTGACTACTATCCCAGAGTGTTAGAAGGTTAGATTCTATTATCTTACTAGTTACTAATTGTATCATGGACTACTATTTTACTAGTTGTTGATTGTGTTTGGATTGTTGTTTTACTAGCCGTTGTTTTTAACCTATATTATTAGAAGAATAGTTCTAGTATCCCTCCTAGATATGACTAGCTATTTCGAGTGTTAACCAGTTAATTTAACTCCCTTTTTGAAGAGTTGGTTATAATAGAGATCTTGGAAGTTTAGAAGTAGTTGTTTTTCATTTGAGGACTAAATGAGTTATAGGAGTGAGGAATGTAAGGACCCATTCCTAGAAATACCTAGTGGAACCCAATTTGACCAAGCCAACCATAGGTTATCCTATTTAATAGTTGATTAGTATGAGTAGTTAGTAACTTTCTATTAATTTAGCATAGTTTATAAGATTAAGACCCTTGTGAGATTAATAGTGGTTTCCTAGAATTAATTTCCTAATTAGAGGCCTTAGTTGTAATCCTAATTATAGATGGGTTTTTCTTAGAGAGTTGTGCAATTTATCTTAGAATGACCCAACTACCCATGGCCTAACTCATTAGCCTATTAATTATATGAGGGTACCCTAGTCTTTCCAACCACACATTTTCCCTCCTTTTTGGAAATCCAAATACCTTAAATGACCTTGGCCTACTTTATTCTCTACCAAGTAAATATGGGCGTTTTTGTCATTATAAATAGCCTACATTTATTACCCTTAGGCTTCTTTATTCTCAACCACTCATTTGAGGATACTTTAGTCATTAAATAGGAATACCTAAACTACCCTAGTCCTTATCCTTTTTTTCTATTAGCAACCAAAGACCCTTTAGTCATTCCATTTTAACCTTCTCCAAATACCCTCATCCTTATCCTAAACTTACACTAGCAAGAGAGGGCATTTTAAACTATAACTCAACCAAATCCTATAAAAGAAACCCCTCTCATCTTTTCCTCTTATTTCACTACAATTTCCTCCCATCTCTCTCTCTCTAAGTTAGAGATTAGGGTTTCTTTCTCTCTAGATCTTAGCCCTCCAATTGCAAGAAGCTAGAGCCTCATCTACATCTAGCCATCTATAAGCTTAGGAGCTCATCTCATCCCCTAGATCTCTCTTCCCTCTCCAAGTAAAGGTAATCTTCATCTCCCTTTTCAAATTCCTTGTAAAATAGCATTTTCTCTTAGATTTCTCTTCCTTATGCATTTCTCTCTTTGGGAATGGGTGTAGAGATTGTAGATCCAACTGTTGGAGTGATCTTAGAGCATTTGGACAGAAGCCCAAGCTAATTGAGGAGTTTTCTTCCTAATTAGGCAAGTAGAAAATATGCTTAGATTGTTAACTACTGTCTTTTATGGTTGTGTGGCATTATTTATGTGATTGGATGGTATTATGCATGGATTGTTGTTCTAAGCCCTTTTCTTATGTGTTGTTGGCCATTGCTGGATGGGAATCCCCCATTTGGAAGATCAATGGCCCATTTGTTATGAGATCATGATATGGGAGGTGTATTTGATGAATGGAGGTGATTATGATGATTTGGATCGAATTTTGATTAAAGAGTGAAAAACCCGAGAAATCTGGGTTCTGTTGCTGCAATCCGCAGCTATCCGATCGACTGGACAGATGGTCCGATCGATCGAACTGTCATTTAACAGTAAACCCTTTAGGTCTGATCGATCGAACAATCACTTAATTGGGAGTTAGTTATTCACTTCCTAGATTTAGTCTCCTTTATTCATCTAATCATGTGTGGGCCTCGTTGAGCATCCATCCTAACTGTTTGGGATACGTTAGACATAAGTCAATGGTTGGGCTTAACCTTGACCAGTGTAGCCGCCTAAGTAGGATCTTGGGTTGTAAACGGAACCCAATTCAATGGTTATGGATGTTCTAAGATGCTAAACACCTATAGGAGCACCAAGGATACTTAATAAGCATCTGAGACTCCATGATCACTGTCTTAGGTGAAGTCGGACCCTGGACCTGAAGAGAGGGGCAAGGATTATTGATGGATTTGTGACATGTGGTCCTTATTTTGATAAACGGACACTGAGGTTGGCTGGTAGGACCGAACCTTGTATGTTGGGCTTGAGAGGTACTATAAATTAGGGCATTGCACTTAGGCTCCGATCCATGATCACGGTCCGTATTAGATGAGATGTCAGGACATGACACTTGAAGTCCTGACCTGTAATATTGAGAACTTAACGGTAGATATTGATGGATGGACCGTATAAAGTGATAATGTTAATTAAGCGTATCGAGAAGTGGAGTTTACAAGGGTACACATTATTAACTATTGGGAATCATAAGGATGGATTACTTATACCTGAGCTTCGTGCCTCATACCTTTGACTGACATCGTCTCATATTAGGATGATAAGGCAATCCAATTCAGAGTACCCCCACCTAGTGATCTATAGGATTTGTTGATGTACGAGTGGTGTGTCGAGGGATATGATGCCGGTATGGACATTGATATGAGTGATTGACACAGTAGGTATTGTGTGGAAGGGGTACTGAGACCGCCGGTGCTTGGACCGGGTGTGGATGAGTGTCGAGGTAGACCTTACACGTAAGACCAATGATTGGGACTTGGCCGTGACTATGGATGAGTGTTGAGGTAGATCTAGCACGTAACACCAATGGCGGAGACTTGATTGTGGCTATGGATATTGATGGACTCTTGTACGCTCTTATTTGATGTGGCGGCAGTGATGGGTGGCTACGACCCCCATGGTTGATGTCCATCGACAGTTGTTGGGATGACGATGATGGGTTGGCTCTGACCTCCCACGTCCATTGTCTTCAACTATGGACTTACCTTTGTGTGCTCTTGTGGACGTTTATTGGGTGTTTGATTATTTTATAGTATGGACGTCGTTGCTTGGTGTCTTTAACTGCCGACATTGTTACGGTTGGATCTGGATACGATGGTTATGGATATGGTAATGTTACTTCTACAGGTTACTTTCGTTACCGGTGTCTCCGATGTGCTTGTATGGTTTATATGACATCTTGATGATGATGACTTCTCTTATTTACCTGATATGCTGTATTAAACATCTGTTAAATTCCTATCTCGATTATCGTTCACACACTACACTCCACACTATTTCTGTTGCACTCTGATATTCTATATTATTATCAAGGTACTAATCACGCATGTACAATTGGGATCAGGTATGGTCTTCTTCCCTATCTATTCATATAATGTATTGCCATATAAACATGCTTATTTGCCTGGCTCATCGAGCCTGACCCAATCTTTGGTGTTTTCAGGTATATTCTCTTCCTCTTTAATTGATTGGTGGTTTGCTTGGCAGTTGATCCGTTGCCGCAAGGTTCAGAGAATGATAAAGTTCGTGCATCGAGAGGCATCTATCACTTAAATCTCTATTCTTTCCTTTTCTTGTAGCTGGCCGTGTTGGCCTAGGATTGAATAGTTAGTTTAATTACGAAAAGTACATTGTAATCCCTTAAAACGAAATAAAATTATAAGGCTTTGTCCATTTACTTGCTCATATGAGATCCACACAAATTAGAAAAGGCACTCTATGGACTTAAACAGTCATCAAGGCAGTGGTACAAGAAACTTCACTAGGCCATAAATGAAATTGGTTTTGTCCCCAATAGTTTGGTATATGTTTCTACGTTAAATGCAATATGAGCAATTATTTATATTTATCATTGTATGTGGATGACATCCTGATTGTTGGTGACAATTTGGATGTCGTCAATGGAATCAAACAGTGGTTGAAGTCAAGATTCGAGATGAAGACATGGGTGAGGCTAAATATGTACTGGGCATAAAGATCACCCGTGATCGGCTGAATTGGTTATTGACTTTGTCACAGGAGTCGATTTGGAAACTGTGTTAAAAGGGTTTGATATGATGATGTGTAAGCCAGCCGATACTCCCATTAGCCAAAGTGAAAAATTATCCAGCAAACACAGGCCCACGACTGAGGAAGATAAGGCAATGATGCGGGGCAAGCCTTATGCTTAGGTTGTGGGAAGCATCATGTATACGATGCTGTGTACGAGACCAGATGTTGCATTTGTCGTGGGTCTCGTGAGTAGATTCCTAAGTAACCCTGGATTACCTGATTGGTATGTGGTTAAGAGGATTCTACGGTTCATGAAAGGCACCTTGAGATTGTGACTGTCTCATCAAGGTGATGACTTGAAATTGCGTGGCTATTCCGATGTGGATTGAGCCAGCGACTTGGACAAAAGAAAGTCAACAACAAGCTATGTGTATACTCTAGGGGGAGGTGCGATCTCTTGGGGTAGCAAGAAACATACCTCAATGACCATGTCTACGGCCGAGGCAGAGTATATAGCCTGTAGTATCGCAGTCCAGGAGGTTGTCTGGTTAAGAAACTTTTTACTTGGTATTGATTTAATCAGTGAGGACCAGCTTGTCCCAATGAACGTAGATAGTATATCTGCCATCTCCATGGTGACTAAGCCAAAATTTAACAGCCGATCAAAGCATGTTGAGATAAAATATCATTTTGTCCGGGAGAAGGTTGAAAATGGAGAAATCAAATTTCTTATGTGCCTTCTAAGGAATTGATGGTTGATGCTCTCACTAAACTGTTGTTCGCTGAAGAATTCGCAGGCATGTGATATGCATGGGACTCAGATACATTTGATGTCCATGGGCACGTTTGACAACCGTGGCATTTGAGCCAAGTGGGAGATTGTTGGAGAATTTTGTAGTTTGACTTCAATGGGGCCCATGCCAGATCGAGCTAACAGTTTTCTGCGAATGAACTCCCAATAAGTCTTGATCTAGTTGTGTTAGATAAAGATTAAACTCTTGGTGGTAAAGTTTGGATCAAGTTTAGACTCCCGATTTGGCAGATTTCCTATGCTGCTGCCAAGAGATGTGAGATTACCGGAGAGGTAGAGTCTGGATAGAGTTGTAACTCCTAGGGATTGCTCTATTTAAGGGAAATAAGAACCCTTGCTTCTGTTTATCTAGTAGATCTGAGAGCATTCGCAGCGAGTTCGCAGGTCTACCTCACATCGGACTGCACAAGGTTCTCGGCGAGTTCGGTTCCGACACCTATTTGAGACTAGCAAGTTCTTTCACAAACAAATGAGCCCTTAGGAAAAAGTGCATATAAACAAAAGGCAATGGACTGTTAACCACAAAAAAGATACATCATTAATGAACTTTGATATCAATTTAGATATGAAATAGCCAACCTCCAAGATATATTTTTTTAGTGTATATTCTACTAAAACTATGAACAAAAGAAAAATTGATCATAGATAATATAGCAGGGATCTCTTTTACACTACACCAAAACAAGGCTTTTACGGCGCGCATTTTGCGCCGTAAACCAAGTTTCACAACGCAAACTATCGAGCCATAAAAGCTCCAGCCGTAAAAGGGTATGTGTATTAACGACGCGCATTTGCGGGCCGTAACATACACAAATGCACGCCGTAAGTGAAGCTTGCTATGACTTTCAGAACATATTCACGGCGCTAAACGAATGCCGTTAATGATGGTCTTTTACGACGCGCAAGGAGGGCCGTTAAAAAGTTGGTTACTTTTAACTTATGGCGCACATGACACGCCGTGAAAACGTATTAGAATATGTAATAATGACGTGCATGCGCAGGCCGTAAATTAATTTTGTAAATCGTTGTTACGGCGTGTAGCCGTAGGCCGTAAGTGGGTTTCTAGATCGAATTTACGGCGTGCAAAAAGGGCTGCACAAGGGTTGGAAAGATCTAATATACGGCGTGCATCGCGTGCCGTGATTGTGTTTTTTAAAACAAAAACAAAAAAATTGAGCAGAAACATGTGAGCACCATAAAGCTTAAGATAGAACTAAGGGTGTTGAGCAGAAACAATAGGCCCCTAACATGGAACGATGAACATGTGAGCAGAAACATTCAGCACCATAAAGCTTAAGATAGAACTAAGGGTCACACGGCTTACCTGCAAGCCGCAAACAACTATTTGATCCCTTTCATGAAGGACGCCATTAATTAACACAACATCAACAGTTGTCCCTAGGCCTTCAATGACCTTTACCTCTAAGATTGTGCACTGAGAACAGTTGAAACAAACCCGAAGTTAGCGACAGTAACTACCACTATTCTGGTAAGATGTTAGAAAATGTATGGTTGCATATAGGGTTGAGTAAAATGTAGCCAACCTTAAACATATGGGATAATGATAACGATGAGTAAACAATAAATGTGAAAACTGTATGAACAGGTGTTGATATCAAACATGGTAAACAGAAAATGTGCCTAAATAGATTCTACATTGTTCACACCTGTACTTCACTCACAAACATAAGCTTTTTCTCCATGGTTTTTTGTGTCCACTGAACCAATAACAAAAGAAGATCCGGGATGCCTGTACCACTGGAATACCAGAAACAAACAAATGTCATTAAATCAGCTACAGCAAGCACCAAAAAAAAAAAAAAAACAATTTCATATCCGGTGAACATGGCACAGCTTAAACTTCATGGTACATGCCTGACTGCACTTGTAGGGACTATACTGAAAGTCTCCCCCATTTCTCTGTTTTTGTAGTACAATTCAGTATTTAAGCCTTGCTCCTTAAACTGGGTGATGATCTGAAAGAAAAAAAAAAAAAAAAAGAAGAGGCAATTGCAAGTTCACAATGATGGTTCACTATAAGTCATATGTCCTAACATAGAGACGAAAAGGCATGAATGTAAAATGACCTGAGTAAGCCTCATTTTGAACTCATTTTGCACATCCCTGGATTGTTGTTTCATAGCCTTGACAATAGGTGCATTGGGGCAAGTCTTCCATCCGTACAGTCTATCAACCTTTGAAATTGAAACGCTGAAGTATCAGACCACAAGAAGAAACTAATAACATAATGATACTGCATTTGCCCCTTATCTTCCACTAGGAAGTGGAGAAATTCTTCTCTCGATTTTCAGGGCTTTTTTTATGAGTAGATCTAAATTCTCAAAATCATAGAAGAATCTCTCCTCCCATGATGGCAAGGAGCCAAATGTAGCATTACGCAAAAGCTTATTGAAATTCATAATTTAAATTGATCAAGTAAACCATCCCACCTTATTCAAGGCAACTATGAATTCAGTTTTCCGCATCTTCAAAAGGTTAATAGATTCAATAGTCTGTGGTTCTAGGCCATGCATAATATCAACCACCAAAATTGCAATGTCACATAGACCAAAACCTCGTGATCGTAACTTTGTGAATGACTCATGTCTTGGGGTATCAATCACCAGCAGACCAGGAACCCTCAACTTTGCATCAGCTTTAAGCTCCTTTGTTCTCTCCCTTATATTTTCTGCAGGGAAATACGTAGCACCAATCTGCTGCGAAATATTACCACTAAGGAGTGTTCTAGATTTCTCTTTTCTGACATATGTTAATGTCTCACTTGATTGGCCAACACCATGGTTTCTATGTGTACCATGAAGCATCTTATGTTAATGTCTCACTTGATTGTTGTATGTGATAGTTACATAATTTAAATTTAGGACAACCATAAACATAAGGGATAAAAGATCAGGACAACCATTCATCTGTAAAAGCATAAGAGTACTTACCCACTGCACATCGACAAACTATACGGTAAATGTGTTCTGTTCGCATGAAGAGCCTGTTGAACCGCTGGAAGGTTGAAATAGAAATGTCTTTCATAGGTCATGCATACATCAACCCCGATACTAATCTTAGTGGCCTGCCAATAAATGATATTAGAGAAGGTTTAACGATATTTAGTAATTCATAGGTTAATTAGGATATCCAAACATATTCATTCAGGGGGGGGAAAGACAATGTAATGTTGAATTAACATTAACCCATAATATTAGAACAGAATTATCTGTGTTGAATTGAATTACGTACAGATTTTCGCAGTCGCAGCTCTTGCTCCACAATGGATGGATAGCACACGTCTAGGATGACATCATAATCATTTATATAATCACCAACAATATTATTTGCTTCCTCTAATGCTTTATTGCACTCATCAGAGTAGTCATCAAAATCACATTCATTTGTGATGGCGAGAAAAATTTCATCAGATATCATAATTGCATCCCATGTGACCAAATGTACTCATAAGTTGCAGCAGTATCATTGTCGAGCTTGAGAAGTGGATTTCCAATCTATTCAAACAAATGAAAACAAAGATAAAGAACAAAAAGCTGAAAATCCAAAAAAGGGGCATTTTAACACTCATCTATTCAATACATTAATTAATCTGAGCATTTATGAATGAAAGGAAGAGAAATTTCCTTACATCCATATTTGGTATTTGGGCCGAAGGCTAGAAGTATTTTTTGTTCCACATTTTGCAGAGTATTTCAATATGAATTATTCAGCTCCTACTCTCCCCAGTCAGATCTGCAGCTCACTGGAGTAGAATATTTTAATATTGAAATATTCTATTGACCTAAATTGTTTCAGTTGCATCATGTGGTACTTCTTTCTTTATTAAGCTATCGACGGTATCATTCCTCTTGGACTGAATAGAGCAAAACATGTTCAGAGAACATAACTCTCGGGGAGAACCAAAGAAAACTACAAATTAGAACCCTTGGATCACGTTTATGACCTCCTAGAATTGTGAAAATCAAATCTGAGGAAAATTCAATTTTGTTTGTTAGGTGCAGCACATGGCCCATGACAAAAAAAAAAGAAAAGAAAAAAAAGAAAAAAAAAGGTACTTATATCATTTTTCAAAGCTTTGGAGGGAACATGGATCTCCATGGAAAACATTAGAGAAGTTTACTTCAGAAATTTCTTAATAAAATTATGTGGCTAAAATCTCCTTTAAGAGACAATCTTGTGCCATTGCAACCCAGAGTTGTGTTATCCTGCAAGATTACTTATTAGAAATGGAACTTCATAGTTAGGAAGATAGAATACACTACAAGGTTAAATCACTTGAACATGGACCCAACTTCAAAAAAAAAAAAAATCCTCCTAATCCCTGATGTGTGAGAAGCTAAAAGGAAGATTAATTTTACTAAATAAAATTTCCACAGAGCTCCCATTTAAAGTTCTATCTCATGGCAACCATGACAAGGACAAAACTTCAATGGAAATTTAGACTGACTTTGATAATTTATGTTATTCCAATTCCTGCTTCCAGTGCATTAATAAAGAAGTGGACTCCAGTCCCAAATTTCAATCAAAGCATATATTCCCAATACTGATAAATTATACAATCATCCAATTCACACTTCAACAGATTCAGACGGCAATAGTGAAGAAGAAGCTATATTGTTGTAGAGGCTTACAAGCAACAACTTCTTCAAGAAATGAAAAACAGAGCACAGATAACAAACTCTAAACAGATTATTGTAAGTCGAATATAACCCATAAACAGTCATCTCTAAAAATCATGCAGAAAGATCAGAAAAGTCTCAATTTCACAAAACAAAATGAAGACAAGAAAAAAAGTTTTTCAAAAAAAAGAATCACATTTGAATAGTAGCATAAGAACTAACCTCCATTCAACCACAAAGTAAGGGGCTTCTTATCAGAGCCTTTTTCTGCTTCAGCAAAGTAGTAGAAGAATTGTTGCAGAAGAGATGGAAAAAATGCAAACCCCAGGCAAGGCAGAAAAAAAAAATAGTACAAAGCAGGTAAAATAAATTATTGGAGTACAACTTACCATTGGAGTACAACTTACCTCTAGTTATATATCTTAACATTATTTTGGCACCCCCCAGCTGCATTTTCCATTCCTAGAAAATCTGAAGGATCAACAAAAATAAAGTATATAAGACAGATGTACTAGTAATAGTATGGAAAAGAAGTGCAGGGAATTTGAATTATCTTTCTAGCTATATAACAAACCTGAGAATACCTCTTGAACTCCCAGATGCAATTGTGCAAGCCTAAAAATTATAATGTATACATGGTGGGGAAGGTGTCAAAACAGGGTGTCTAAATATCATTTCTTTGATCTTTACCAGCAAATGACTTTTAACATGAGCTAGTGTGAGATCTTTGACATCCATGAGCTCAAGAACTGACTTTGGAGCAGCCCCTGAATAACCAACAGCCAACCATATCTCAACAAATTAAAAACCATCACACCCAGAAACCCATTAGACAAAATGGAAGATATTGTGCCAATAACCCTCAAAATAAAGACTAAAAAAGAAAAAACAAGGGTACCAGAGCCTTATACAGTTATACCCAAAACTAAAGGTCTATTGCTTGTCAAAAAATCAGCTGCATAAATCACCATATAATCATACCCAAAATTTTATGATCCTATGAGCTTGAAATAAGAAAACGTCATTGGGATGGCAATCTAATATGTAACAAAGAAACATGAGAAATAGTAAAAGAACCATGGGTTTCCATCAAATTATTAGAAATCATAACATAACAACTTTCAGACAATTAAAGCACTAACCCTTTTCCAAAGCACATAAGACCCAATCATGATTGGGAAGGTGGAGCCATATCTAACCATCTGAAAATAGACAAGGTCCTTTGTATTTTCTCAAGTATCTTAACACTTAAACATAGTGGCAGATGCTTAGAAAAAAAAAAGGAGGTTGCTTTAGTCCTGAAAAGATGTGTGTGTTTGAGAGAAAGTGAGAGAGTTTCATCACAACCCCAGTTCCTAACAAGGTCTATTTCTGCACCACACCACAAACCCATGACCATGATGACAAAACCAAACCCAAAAACTGAACAGAAAACCCAAAGATCCCGTTCGGATGTAGAGAAAAAGGTAGAGAAGAAGGAATTGGGGAAATTATCTCTGCAGTTCAAGTTCTTACAGTGGCCATTTTTCACCACTTGTTTCTCTTCCTATCTTCTCAACATCCAATCCCACCCAAAAAGGAAAAACCGGGTTTCATTACACATGTAAGAGAAAACATCAGAACCACTGAAAAAGGCACTAGATACGAATTGAGAAGAGCAGGGATTGCGGCGTGACTCGCTCCCCCATCATCCAAAAAAGAAAGAACTCTCTTACAATTAAAAAAAAAAGGTAGAAAAGAGAAAGAGATAAGAGAAGACAACCAAATCCCAATGAAATAGCGCAGAATAATTGTAAGGGGAATTCCAACTTGGGACTTCAATGTCCATTTGCAAGCTTGAATACAGGATACCCATTAACACCACATGCCAAATTTGTGTAATATGGCAGAGGAAATGGGTACCCATCATCATCTGCATTCCTCGCCCTAAATAACGATAGATCAGGGCCATGAGTCTGCCAATGGTTCTGAATCATTCCATCCATTTGTCCATCATTCGGCGACCGACCTGAGTGCCAACACCCCTTGAACCATCATAAGGTCCACTGGATGACAGGTGCATCCTTCCAAATCCATCATCAAGGAATCTCCCTAGATGATTAAACTTGCAACAGGTGGCCGAGAGGCCTCCATCTGCCACACACGAATTACCTAGAAATGTGTACTGCCGGCTCAGAGGATTGTGCCTATTGTTGGGAACTTGTAGAACCCCATTTCTCTTTCCCACCTTTATTATAGCCCCCATCTGGTTTGTAACAGAGGTGAGATACAGTCATAGAAATTGCATCTGTATATAAGCACGAGGAGAGAGAGAACAGAGAAGAAAGAGAGAGGAGAGGGGGAATGGTGCGTGAGTGCAGGAAGAGGGAGGGGTGTACCTGGTGCAGGGGAGGGGTCCGCGGCGCGAGGAGGAAGATGAAGGCGTCCGGGGGCTACTGCGAGCTCTTGGCGATGCTGCTATGGTCGTCGTGCAGTGGAGAGGGAGGGAGAGATAGAGGAGATGGGCTCTGGAGAGGGCGATGGAGGCGGGAGAGAGAAATGGGTGAGGAGAGAGAACGAAATGAGTGAGCAGAGGGAGAGGGCGATGGAGGCGGGAGAGAAAGAAATGAGTGAGGAGAGAGAACGAAACGAGGGAAATAGGAATTTCGAGAGGAGAGAACGAAAACGCGGGATGTAAGAATTTCGCTGGCGGGAGAGGAAAAGTAAAAACGTTGACCTTTTGCCCGCGAGAAAAAAACGCCGAGAATACATTCGACGTCCTTTGCCAGCGAGAATATCGGTTACGGTGTGCGGTGGAAGACGTAAAAAGGTATTCATTTACGACCTGCATATTGTGCTGTAATTGACACTCATTTACGACGCGAAACACGCACGCCGTTAAAAAGAGTAAAAAAGAATTTTTACGACCCGCATTTCAGCCACGCCGTAATTTTATATCATTTACGGCGTGCACTTGATGCAAGCCGTAATTTGCACGCCGTAAAAACCTTGTTTTGGTGTAGTGTTATAACATCTGCTACTTTTCGGACAGTGAGGCTGATCCTTAAGCCCACACTAATGTATTCTTAGAGTCAACCTCTATATAGTAACGACCCTGATTATGAACCTTCAAACTTCTCAATGAAAATTTTCTTGCTACATTACTATTTCGCATCAAGATGACAACATGTTGATCAATTAAAGTAAAAATATTCTGGAGGGTCCACACATGTGACTTTGTTAAAAGTCCACCCATTCTATTAACAATTAATTTGAAAGATGCAGAATTCCTTATATCAAGAAGCTGATGAGCTGTGAGATCCGATTCTTGAACGGGATTCAATAACCGTCATTAACCTTTCGAGATTTCGTTGCATATATCAAGGAGGTGGATAGATTTCGTTCCATATTCCTTATATCAAGAAGCTGATGAGCTGTGAGATCCGATTCTTGAACGGGATTCAATAATCGTCATTGACCTTTCGAGATTTTGTTGCATATATCAAGGAGCTAGATAGATTTCGTTCCATATATATATATGTGTGTGTATATATGGGAGGTGCTCCTATGAGAGACACTCTCACCAAGTTGGTGAGAGATGGGTGGGGGCCCTCACTTCCATATCCACTCTCACCAACTTAAATGCAAGGACCCCCAACTTAAATGTTAGGGCCCCCACCCATCTCTCACCAACTTGGTGAGAGTGTCTCTCATAGGAGCACCTCCTGTGTGGGGGCCCTCACATTTAAGTTGGGGGTCTTTGCATTTAAGTTGGTGAGAGTGGATATGGAAGTGAGGGCCCGCACTCATCTCTCACCAACTTGGTGAGAGATGGGTGGGGGCCCTCACATTTAAGTTGGGGGTCCTTGTATTTAAGTTGGTGAGAGTGGATATGGAAGTAGGACCCCCACCCATCTCTCACCAACTTGGTGAGAGTGTCTCTCATAGGAGCACCTCCCTATATATATATATATATATATTTATATATCCAGAGCTGGATGCACGTTGGGATATGTCATAGAGTTGTTGCATGTTTGCATGCCCTGATGACATTTGCATGCAGGGGGCGCATTTTGAAAACCTGCTAGGGTAAGTCCTTTGGCCATCTTATGTGTGGATGGCCCCTCCTTCATTTAGAGATTTTTTAAATATAGTTTTGACTTTTAAAAAATGAAACAAAAATGTTATTGATTTTGGGAAAATTTTAAAATGAAAAAAAGAAAAGAAAAGAAAGGAAAAGAGAACAAATGAAGAATACTTGATGGAGATTGGAGAAAGGATTTTTCAATTATCATTCTGATATCTACAATTACCCTAAATCTAACAATCCAAGGGAAGAAAAGGAGAAATTATATCTTTTTGTTGGAGATCTCGTAGACTTGCTGAGATTTTGTGGTATGAATAAAGAAGAAGAATGACAGGCTCACTTTCTCTTTTATTAATCTTTTTAAAATTTCATAGATATAGTGATTTCAATACACATCATTATGTATTTTCAATCTTTGTTGCTCATATTGAAATCTATTTCGCTTAAAATCAATCTACATTTGTGTTGTATTATTTCATAATTTTTTTTAGCTCTATCGGAGTTTTACCCATTGTGGATAAATAGATTTTATTTTTTATTTTACTTATTATTCATGTCAGAAAAATCCAATTGAAGAAATTTATTTTAAGGAAATAAAAACTAGTGGAACCAAGCATTTTAATGGTTCAAAATTTAGATATGGGATGCTCTCTCTTTTTCTTTTTCTTTTTTTTTTTTTGAGTTTTAAATAGTAAAATTTTAAATTGTAACTTACAAGTTACATGTATAAGAAAGAACCAGCACCCATCTTGAGATTGCAAAAAAAATCAATACTGAAACAATAATTGGTGATTTCAACTCAGTGAAAGAACATTGAGTATAACTTCAATAATCTGGTTATTACATATTTTATTATTAAATTTTATAATTTTGTTTAATTTTTTTTTCTTTGCTCCACCCCCTAAAACAAAATTCCTGGTTCCGCCCTATTTGCATGCGTCATTTGTCTATAACCCCTAGGTGGGAGTTTACAGAATCTACCTTATACCAAAGCACATAGAGATACAGTGATCAGATCAATATCAACCCCATTTGGGACTAGCAAACACATCCTATAGCTTCATGCATTCCCATTCTTTTCTATTAAGAAAAGGTACATAAAATCCATGTGCTTCATTCTCTTACAAAACAGCTCCTGCAATTTTATTGTTATTTAATATTTTTATTCATAAGACTTTAAGACAGATGTAGCCGTCAACAATGATTAAAACAACAACAATCTCGGTCAGACGAGGGATCACAACCGCCTGTACAAAACCCTGCTTTGATGCAGTCGTCACGACAGGTCGAAGAGCAACCGGGATGACAACGAATGATAGTAACAATACCATCCACGCTAGACTTTTCATCAGCTGCATATCTCATAGTAGCAATTTTTTTCAGTTAGAACTTTATGTATAGTAATATCATGACAAGTAAATGAACCGAGGGAAAGGTTTTCTTTCGCTTATTCACGATGAGAGAATCATGTTTCGATTTGAAAATTGAAATTGTTTATAAAGACTTACAATCGGCAATTTCAATCATAATGAGAGAAGTATGAAGTGGTAGGTGCTTACCCATCACAGTTAATGAAGATGAGATGAAAAGAACAAGAAGAAATGCTACAACAGAAACCTTCTTGACAGCCATTTTATGATTGGATGGCCTAGTGAGCATGGCATGCCCCCTTTTATAAGAGATGGGAAAAGGGGAGAGAATCAGAGAAAAGATATCGGGCGAATTGATGTGGTTTTGAGATTTAGATTGTATTTAACTTTATGCTATTTTGGGCCGAGTGTAGAATCTAACGTATCTTGTACATAGATTTTCATTGTTGATGTTAATGGGAAGCCAATCAAAGGTAGTAAACGGTTTTGCATGGCCCCTTTTATAAGAGATGGGCAAAGGGGCACTACACCAAAAATCGAAATTTGGAACGGAAAAGCGTTCCTAATCCTCCCGTTCCTAATTCGTTAAACCGTTCCAATTTCCGTTCCAATTTGGTACCAACCGTTCCTAATCCAAATTGGAACGGAAATTGGAACGGTTTAACGGATTAGGAACGGGAGGATTAGGAACGCTTTTCCGTTCCAATTTCCGATTTTTGGTGTAGTGGGGGAGAGAATCAGAGAAAAGATATCGGGCGAATTGATTTGGTATTGAGATTTAGATTGTACTTAACTTTACGCTATTTTGGGGCAAGTGTAGACTCTAATGTATCCTGTACATAGATTTTCATTGTTGATGTTAATGGGAAGCCAATCAAGGTTATTAAACGGTTTTGCATGGATATTGCGATATGATTGGAATATAATTTTCACAAGGCGGATCAAACTTGAACCAACTTGGATAAGCGTTGATTGCAAGTGGGTTAGGTACTGTTTCAACCTGTACATCTGACCCGCTATCAAAAGTTATTCTTAGAATTAAATGTGGGGATAATATTATCGAGAAAGCCTTAGAAAAATAGATAGTGTAATGATAAAAGATAGAAAGATAGGTAATAAATCTTTGAATTACAAATGATTTTAAAATGTACATAGAATAAAACAAAAATTGATATCAATGTCAAACATAGTAATAGCAGAAAAACTAGTAATTGCAGTTATTATTTATTATTATAAATAAGGTTGCTAGATCATTTTTTTTCTTTTTTCTCTTTACAAAGGATAAGAACTCACACACCCACGCACTCAACCAGCTTTGGACAGGAAAGATCGACGTTTAGCGGAGACAAAAGTGATAATATTAATTGCTAGAAGTGGTATTCCAATAAACACTAACAAATTAGAGTTCCCAATTGACTGGTTTGCCTCTCTGACGGATTTTATTTCCTTGCTCTAGATGAAGTTTCGAAATCCAAATGAGAGGGAATTGATCAATTCAAAATTCAAATAGGAGGGAACAAAATTCCTAGTTTTAGATGATGTTTCGAAATTCCTCGATTTTCCTTTCTTCTTCTAGTTCCCTTTTGTGTTGGATTTTGGGAATTCATGGATTTCCGCAAGTGGTATTTTTGGTTGCATCTTGTTCTTTTGGTCTTGAGTGCTGTCTTGTTGAAGGAGACGACATCGTTTATGATGACGAGGATGCTAACTTCGTTTTGGTAGTATTCTGAGATTTGGGTCTTGTTTTTTATTGCGAAATTTTAGTTGGGGTTTTGAGTTTTTTTTTTTTTTTTTACTGGATTTGAAGGAAGGGTGAAGAGTGGGGTTTATTTTTTATGACACTATGGATTTGATCCATTATTTTTTGAATTTATCTGAATTTGGTATTGCAAAAGATCTTAAATGACAATAGTAAGGGAACACTGCACAACCCAGTCATGTCATTCGCTATAAATTTATCTGAGTTTATGTGACAAACTCAAATAAATTCATATGTCGCTAACTCGGATAAATTTATTTGAGTTTTGGAAAAAATTTATCTGAGTTCTGGAGCAAATTTATCTGAGTTCTTGGACAAATTTATATGAGTTATAGAACAATTTAATTAGATATGAGGTACAGATGCTTACAATTAAGGCCGTTCATCTAGTCTGCCCCACTATGAATATGGCATTTTGGGGGACATTGGCTTTGATTGGGCATTGCTAGCCAGTTTTTGGTGGGATATTTTTCACCAACTTGACAGTCATGAAGGCCTGGTTAATTGGATTTCTTGATCTATGTCCATCCATTATGGGATCCCACTACTAGAAAAAAGGGCTTTTATATCGGCTAAAAACCGATATAAAAGACCTATTATATCGGTTTTTCAGTAAGCTTTAAACCGATATAAGTACCCCCGATATAATAAACAACAATAACCGATATAATATGTGTAATATTTCATATCGGTTTTTGGACAACTGATGTCTTTTGAACCCGGAAATATAACACATATTATTGTAAAACTGATATAAAATAAAAGTAAAACCGATATAAAAAATATTTATCATATCGGTTTTCGATAAACTGATGTGTTTTGAAACTGAAGTTACTGTAAAACCGATATAAAAAAGAGTGAAACCGATATAAAAAAAATTTATAATATCGGTTTTCGGAGAACGGATGTGTTTTGAGACTGAAAACCGATATAAAAAAGAGTGAAACCGATATAAAAATAATTTATAATATCGGTTATAAAGGGCTTTGTTATATCGGTTTTTTTGGATTGTATTATATCGTTTGTTCTGTAACCGATTTAATATTATATATGCATTTTTTTTTATCAAAAGAATTTGCATTGATGCAGTACCATTAATGCAGCACAGTACTGTACACCAATAAAACTTTGCACTATATATACACATTAATAAATTGATCATATATATATATATAACTAATTAATAATTAACATAATAAAGCTTGACTAGACAAATTGCTCTATGGAAATATTGTGTGTGTATATATATATATATATATATATAGTATATATCTACATCATCTTCCATGGGATGTACAAAAAGTTGGAACTATATATAAACAAAAAAACCAAAAGATAAATAATCATAATTTACCTCCAGAGCTTTCATCTTTTCGCTTCCCTTGGAGGCAAGACCCAACTCCTTTTTTACTGGCGCTAGCTATGATCAGTTTCTAAAAAAAATTTACACTGAATCATCTGTGAAATTGCACTCAATCAACCTGTGTAGGGTTTGAAGGTCCTACCTCTAATGTAGGTTGTCCTTGATAGTGCAGGCTAGGGCCAATGACTAAGTCCTAGAGGGGGGGGTGAATATATAGGACTAAGGGAATCAATTATACCAATTTTAAACTTTTTAGGGCACTTATAATAAAACCAGAACAGATAACAGAACAAATGTAAGAAGATCAGAAAGACTTAAGTAGCATATGTGTTCAACAAGACAGCTTAAACAATACCAAGCAAAGAGATACAATTAGATGAGTAGATAAGCTCAAGTGTGTGTGTCTATTGAATCTTAGTGATGACCTATCATACATAACAAATCCCACAATATAGATATAGAAAAGATTAAATCATGCCACAAAGAATAGACACAGGCAACTTCTCACACAACACACTCATCTTGGAGCTAATGGAGCTCTAGGATTTTCCTAAATGTACTATACATGAGTGTTTGGAACAAGATTTGAGAGCTAAGATATGTTGGGAACAAAATAGCCTGCAAAATCACTCTCAAAAGAGTCACTGTGAAAGGAGAAATAAGCTCCAGATTTATAGAAAAGATCCAACGGCTATTTTGGCGGCTAGCCCCTTTAGACCAGCGGCTAGCCGATTTCAAATAACGGTCTAAAATTTCAAATCAGGTTAGCTCACGGCTAGCCGCAGGAACAGTTGGAGGCTAGCCGTGAGGCAGCCGCAAGATGATCTGACAAAAACACAGCCTCTGGAAAGCAAAACGAAATCCCACGGTTAGCTCTGCGGCTAGCCGTGGGTGCACTGGCGGCTAGCCGCATGTGCACTTGCGGCTAGCCGCAGGAAGCACAGAAAAAAAATTTGAGAAGCTGCTTACTGGAAAGCTAGCCGCAGGTCTGGCGGCTAGCCCCTTTGCAAGGGGCGGCTAGCCGCAGGTGACCGTAGGGTCACCTGACCCTTTCCACAGGGACTAATTATCAAGGATAAAAAACATGATTTTAAAATACAACTTTTCCCAGGGATCTAATTAAGGGTGGGTATGAATTACCTGAAAAGGTTGTCAAGCACAAATGGAGACCTTCTTTGATTAATCCGGACTTTCCCACAAGCTTGATAATCCTTCTGAATGTGATCTTCCTTGAGTCAATTTGAGAGGCAAGAACTTTGGACCTCATTGGCGTGGAATTGACAAACAAAACTCAGTGCACACAGACATGTGACACTTACAATCTCCCCCTTTGTCAATTTCGTGACAAAATCATTTAGCTAATACAAGATTACAGAAGATATCCAAAACAACTCAAAGAACAACCATATACTATCTACAAGACCTTTTACAACTGAAAAACGAATACAAGAACAAAAAGGCATCAAGACTAGTATGCATAGCTCTTCATATGAGATTGAGAAGTTGAACCTGTAAAAGCACAACACTAACAAACAGAGATTAAAAGCATGAGAATGGAGATGGATTCTCTCCCTGCAAACTTAAACCATACTCCCCCTTTTTGTCACAAATTGAACAAGACAGAATAACCATGGATGTAGAGAAGACAGACAATAAATGCAAGAAGATAATAGACAATTAAAGCATAAAAGCAGTTCATCACTAAGACCATAAAAACATCCATATCCAGTGAACATCCATAGAGAGTAACCAACATAAGTTTAAACCAATTAACCATAGGAGGGGCAGCCACAAGCCAAAAGAACACCACCAAAAAGATTACAACCAATAAAAACACAAGTGGCTATGAATCCCCAAAAGAACTAATCTGACGGAGGTGAAGGAGACGGAGGCATGATAGTAGCATCTTGAGTTCTGCACGCTTTTGACAGTCCACTGAGATATTTGAGAGTCTTCTTTAGAAGCTTTTCGGTTTTGGACTGATTGCGTTCGAAAGCATCCATCCGTTCTTCAATACTCCGGGGAACCGATGAAGAGGAAGCCTGTCGATGTGAAGAGGAAGGAGCGAGCCCTGAAGGTGCCTGATGTTGAGGAGCTAAAGGGGCTTGGGGTTGAGGATGAGGGGGTACATCCCCTTCTTCTTCATATGGAAAGAGATTCATCTGAATTAGATTAGCGGTGCCAAAAGGTGTATGGGAAATAGTAGGCTCATTTGGGCGGAGAACACCAAGAGACCGAGCTATTTGAGAGATGAGGAAGCCAAAAGGGATTGCTGGCTTAGAGGCAGTGGAGAGGTGAAAGCGAACAATGGTTCTACAGATAAGAGAGGGAAGACACATTTGAACACCTGACACCACTTTAGAAAGAACATTTACCATATACGCAGTTAATTCAGTCCGATTTCCTTTACGAGGATAGACATTGAAGGTGAATAGGTGGTGCAACAGCCTGTATTTTGGAATGAGGGATCCCAATGGAAGGAAGTTCTTAGGATCCCATTTAACAGAACGACCACATAGAACAATAGTAGCCTGGGCCTTTTCAGCTTCAGTGAGGGTGTCAGACACCATGGAAAGACCATCAGGGTTCACTGGAATATTCATGATTGAAGAGATAAGATCGGGATCAACCGTAACTTCTTTGTTTTGAAAGGCAATTGTGAAGGAACATGAGTCAATGGAAGATACTGCACCAGTGATTGAAGCAAACACGCCAAAAACAAGAGACGGATATGCTTTGTCCCCCCAGTCTAACATGTTTTCCCATCTGACCTGAGCAAGAATGGCTGCTGACTCATGGGGATTTACAACATTACGCAAAGTGCGTCTTTCAACCATGATTGATCTTTTTTTCAAAGCATCTAGCATTTGGGCATTGGGTTTGAGAACAGCAGAGCCCGGCTGTGGAGGAGGAGAAGAAGGAGGGGTAAGAGAAGGAGAGGTGGACTGAGAGGTAGGCTGAGAGGGTGAGGGAGATCTAGTTCTACGAGAAGAGGAGGCAGCAGTGGATCGTCCTCGTTTAGCAGGGCGGTTCACAGCTGTTTTCATTCGTGGAGGCATTTTTACAAACACCTGGAGTGCACAAGAAAACACTAGGAGGAAGAAAACACAGCATAGAGCGAAAAGGCAGGATTTAGAAGAAACAAGGAAGAGAAAATTACACGACAATAAGTAATATGAAGAAAGAAACCAATGGAAGAGAGAAATGGAGGAAGTTGGAAAGAGAGAAAGAAAAGAGAAACACCAAAACGAAACAGATACTGTTAACAAAATGGAAAAGAAAATAATTCTACAGAACTGAAATATAAGAGAAAAAGAAGGGAAGATACCTTGGAGGAAGAAAGGAGAAGAGGATCAGATACGTAGCAATGAAGAAGACCAAAGAAGGAAGAGAACAGTAGCTAACCGAAAGAAAAAGAGGGAAACGAAAAGCAACTTAAAAGGGCGCAGGCCCAGTATGCGGTTAGCCGCATGAATTTTCACGGCTAGCCGAAAAAGCCCCTTTTTTTTTTTTTTTTAAGAGTATCTGCAGGATGAATATTGTGTAAATCAGTTAAGGATGGACCATCTGTTTGGCCATAAGAACGAGGCCATAAATGCTCCCCTACAAGGAACATGAAGCAAATAATCATGCTAATGCTCATGCTCAATTTGAGCTCACACCCAAATTTCAAGCTCACTCACATTATCAAGCTGAAGCTCACTGCAGTTAGCAGCCATCCTACAGAAGCTCAAAAAAGCTTGTGGGATGCCCTGGTGTACCGCTGCTCCCCGATTAGTTGTCCAATGAAAAATGGACCTACAAGGCATAAATCACTTCATCGATCAATACTTTGCAAGAGAAGCCTATCTAATATGTATATGCTTCCTATCATAAATGACATAGTAGTAAGTTTTAAGAACATTTTGGATGGTAAAAGCTTGTGGGAAGTTGACACTTCCCCTATTCGATGAATCAAGACAAAACATGCATTCATGACAATTTAGAGGCAAAAGCATAGAATGTACCTATTCAACATTGTTGATAAAATCTAAAATGTATTCAACTAACTCCAAACGTAAATCATTAAGCTCCTCATCGCCATATGTCGCTGCCTCCCCAAGTTCTTTCAACTTAGATTTTGTCGACACGAGAGGATCTTCCATAAGATGCTTCATAAATTTCATTACATAAACCCCGCATTCCTTTTTCCCCGTTTGCTTAGGACACTACATAGAGACCATAAAAAGCATACAAATTAAAAGGATTATGTTGTATGTGTGATATCATAAACACAATTATTCATTGCTCACCTTCACCAATTCCCAAGTTGGATTTCCTTTAATTCTTTTTCCCATTTCCATAGCTGCCACTTTCATTGCACTTCACACAACGATATCCATTTAGACTTAGTATTTTAAAAGAGAAGCCTTGAAAACAAATGAACAAGAAGAATTAATGGACTACTCACTCATTCACTATGAACTTTACATTCAAGTCAACAACCTTTCGTACCAAGGAGTCCAACCAGAACACTTCCATTGATGTCATATCAATGACTAATAGAAGCCAATGACCCCTAATTCCATAAAAGCGGACGGATTAAATGACAAATAAGATTTAATTACACACAAGTGGATATAAAATGACTACTAAGATAAATTGAAGACACGTGAAAATGGTGGAATGCCCTTACATGGTGGAGTATGGAACAAAAATCAGTTGGTCCTTTTTTGCAAATCTCAACCGCTTTATCATGTTGCGTTTCATCTCTTCTTTCTCTCCAAAATCATTGAAATGTGCAGGATGTGAAAATCCATATCTTGCTCGAGAATTTTCAAATCGATCGTAGAGAAACCTAAAGAAATAAGGTAAATAAAATGGCCATAACATCAAATATATTAGAGACTGATATTTCTTAGGAAAAAGACAAATAGTTTACCTTTGGTATGCAGTCATTGAGTTAACCTCTAGCTTCTTCATGTTACAAAGATCTAACAAATCAGATTTGAAAAAATAATTGAATTCTATATCTTCTTCAAATACCCCTTTCTCAAATGGAATACTTATCTGACTTGATTTCATCATCGTTTCTATAATCTTGCCAAACTTTTGAAGCTGACTTGCCCCTTCACCATTGTTTGCATCACCATTAGCTGCAGAAGAATCATCAACCGCACTCTACATGGAAATCCAAATTAAAATGAAAAAGTTAATTACGGTAGTTTAACTTAAGCATAACTAATAAGAGTTGGAAAATACACTTTACCTTATCATCTAATATCACCCATTTTCCAGGCCAAGCCACAAATGAGTTGTGTGCATCTAAAATAGTGGTCAAAATACCACGTACGGGTATAGGAAGAGGGGAATCAGGACACAATACACAATCTATCGACACTCGTACATTGTGCTCCCCTAAAGAAATATTGTGAATCTTTTCCAATGGTCCAGTCTTCCCATAAACCTTTCCTTTCGCAACAATCTTGTCCTTTGATCCCAATGCCAATCTACAATTCTGCATCTTCAAATAATATATAAGTACTAAATCTTACATCGACTAATGTATATAATACGATGAAACTAATGTTGGTTGTAATTTCTTAATTTAATAGCCGGCCCATAAAACATACTTGCGGGGAACCAAGATTATTTGATGATGTCTGGTTCACTTTTGAAGTACCTCCATATTCAAGCTGCATGTTATAAGAGTTAAATACGAATTCAAATGGTTATTAACCAATGCATATAGTTAGGTAAAATAGTTAAGAAATCATGTATTCAACATAATATACCAAAACAACAAAAAACTATGGTTTGGTAAATTACCTGTTGACCTTTTAAAACGCCACTACTATTGGATGCAATATTTTCTGAATGGGGAGAGTTCTGACGTGTCTCTATATCCTTCACAACTTGTTCTAAAATTCTCACCCTTTCTTGAGATTCATGTAACTGGGCCAACAACTCCTCATTATACTTCTTCGTTCCGCGTTTTGGTATTTTGAAATAGGCCATTGGAGTGACATGCTTCCCTTCCCCTCTAACTCGTCCACAATGCTCCGGGGTACCCAAAGCCATAGTAAGAACATCATTGCTCCCCTCAGTCATTACAGCCCCCTCATTTACTTTCTTTTTCAGATCATCCTACAATAATCATGACACCAATGAATCCCGAGCCATATGTATATAGCTAATATTTAAATACCAATGAATCCCCTTAGGGAGAATACTCAACCTACAAGTTATAGTGAAGACGTTTGATGCCTCGCATCTACCTTGGGCACTCTTACAAAAAGTCTAAAACAATTTACAATTTTTCAAAGAATGAAAACTTACAATTTTTCCTACTACTTCCCTTGTGGAATCATTTGAATAGTCCCCGTTTTTATTTTGACGAGCCAATTTCCATTTGAGACTCCTATCTTCATGATCAACGAAAATGCCCGTCTCTTTGGATTTTTTTTTCTATACATTAAATATGAAAACACAATTAAACATCTAAGTTAGTTTAGTTCAACCGTAAGAAACTATTTAAAATAGTTCTATATTAAATGTACTTACAATATCTTCTTCAAGACCCGCATAGCCTGATCTGCTTAGTCGGTGTGTATACACATTATTGGACTGCCTTTTAGATTGTAGAATGTTTAACTCCTTAAAATTACAAAGAAGAAAATACATTATTGTGCCGGGGTGTGCTGCAGTGTACAGGGGTGTGCTGCAGTGCAGTTGTGGGCTGTGTGTGGTGTGCTCAGTGTTGTGTGAGTGAGTGCAATGGTGTGGCTCCACAAGTAATCTATAGAAGTAGATATATACCTGAAACTCTGGGGTCAACCTTGATTGCACAAATTTAGTCCAATCTAATTTATCGATAAACTTATACTTTGTAGGTGGCTCCACAAGTAGTTCGGGATTATCTTTGAATGGAAGTATGTACTTAGTAGTCAAAGTTGTCTTGAACGTCCTCCACTTGAGGCCAATATCAGATATAACTTGAGCCTTAGTATTTTCATCCAACACAAATCTGGTCTATACCAAATGAATTAAATAGTAAAAAATGATAAATAGCTTAGTAAGGCACATATTATTCTAAGGTCTTCCAAAAGTAACAGGAAATCACATATTTATTTACCTTCATTGTATCCCATAAATCTCTTTCCAGTTGCCCTTCCCTAAGATCTTTCAATTTACGCCAATCACTAACTGCGTTAAGTGGGACCATCACTCTTGCCAAAGCCCCTTCATAACCAGCTATTTTCCGGCGTACTTCTTGTGGTGTAGGCCTACCCTTTTGATCATACTCAACAGTAATTACCTTTCCATCCCAATTCTTGGTCAACTCAAGCATTAAAGTTGTCCCCCTAGCTTTCCTTTTTTTTTTGAATGCGGTGTTCACCAACATTACTTATGTTGTCCTGTGATTCACGAAAATGACTTTCTGGATCCATTACTAGCTGTGAAAAAAAAAAACATACATATCAATAAATATATTGTGTATGTCATGGAATAGGTAATACATACAACAATGCAATGCATAGCATACTAACACTACCACTAAGTGTGACATCAGTTCAAATAACCTATATATGCTTCTTACAAAAAAGTACATAAGGGAATATTTAGCAATAATAAACACTTACACAAAAAACACAATTATAATACATTTTCAAATATCAATGTCAGTCCAAGTCCCCTCAGCATCTTCACGCGTGTACATTGCCTCAGATTCATTTATAGCATCCAATGGTTCATCCAATTGCATTACTTCATGACGAGTTTGATCTTCAAAGCCAGCATCAAAGAGGACTTCTTCATTGTCATCAACATTATAGGTTCTTTCAGGAGTTGCTAGAGCAATGGACCATTTATGATTGACTGGATCAGGTACATAGAAGACTTTCTTTGCTTGAGAGGCTAAAATGAAAGAATCAGATTTATAACCAATTCTAGCCAGATCAACTATGGTGAATCCCAGCTCATCTACCTTAAAGCCAGTCTTGTTGTCAACCCAATCACACTTGAACAATGGGATTTTGAAATGACTATAATCAATCAACCATATTTCCACAATAACACCATAGTACCCTGATTCACAGAAAACAGGATTATTATCCTTTGCACTAGACACGTTCATCGCCGTGGCCACTAGACTTACACCACTATTCTGAGTGACATGTGAAGCATCACGATCCTTTGTGGTAAAATGAGAACCATTAATGGTATAACTATGATATTTTATAACGTGTATACGAGGACCTTGTGATACCCATCTCAAGATTTCTGAGGTGTTGTTACCGGTGACACGTCGATCTTCAAAAACCTGTGTTCCTAAGAAAGTTAGTCACATTTAGTAAATAGACACAACACAAGTCTTATGATTGACAATTGTTACCTAGTTTTTGAGCCAAGAATTAAAAGAACGGTTATGTTCATCTTGTAACCATTTAAGAATTTTGGACTGCCGAGGAAATGTTTTCTTTAGGTGGTTCATGTGTCTCCTGCATAGTTTTCCATACGAACCGCATGTTAGCGGTAAAACTAGTGTAACGCTTTAATTTGTAAGTCAAGAAGTTAAAATACAATTACTCAATATAGGGTTGAACAACACTTGTGTTGTGCAATACATAACAATGTGCTTGCTCCAAGGACTTAGCATCAACTTCAACAAAATCACCTCCTGGAGGTTTCTTGCCAGTCACAATTTCAGGGTAAGTTTTATCTTCAAATGGTGGAATTCCAACTGCATCCAATCCAGAGAAGTGCTCACTACAAAATTCAACCGCTTCCTCTGCAATATAACACTCTGCCATGCAACCTTCTGGACGGTAACGATTTCTTACTTGACCTTTTAAAACCGACATATACCTAAAACATAGTAAACCATTGATTACTTTAAATAATTTAAATTAGTAAATTACACTTGAAGAATATTTAAAGTTATTCATACCTCTCAAATCCATACATCCATCGGAAACAAACAGGGCCCCCAATCTGGACTTCTCGAACGAGATGGACGGTTAAATGAACCATAATATCAAAGAATGATGGTGGGAAATATTTTTCTAGCAAACACAAGGTGACCACCAGATTCTTCTGAACTTCAAGCAATCGAGGTACATCTACTACCTTCGCACATAACTCATTAAAAAATGAGCAAAATCTGATAAGTACAACTCTCACATGTTTTGGTAGCACGGATCGTATAGCAACAGGAAGTAATTGCTGCATCAACACATGGCAATCATGAGATTTCATACCCCCCAACTTTAAGTCTTGCATAGAAACCAATGCTCTGAAATTTGATGAGTATCCATCTGGAACTTTTAACTTATGCAATGTTTCACACACACTGAATTTCTCTTCTTTGGATAATGAGAAACAAGCTGGTGGTAAGTACGCTCTATTCTGACTTACATCAGGTGCCAGTTCATCCCTTAAACCCATATCCTGCAAATCAAGGCGACTATTCAGTCCATCCTTTGTTTTACCTGGAATATTCAGCAAGGTTCCAATAAGACTCTCACAAACATTTTTCTCTATGTGCATCACATCCAAGTTGTGTCGAAGAAGCAAGTATTTCCAGTAGTCGAGGTTAAAGAAAATTGACTTCTTCTTCCAACAAATTCTAGCACCATCATCACTACCATCTTCCACTCGCTTCCTCTTCAATGAAGTCGATCTTTTTGATTTTTTTTTCTTTTTCTTGGGCTTCTCTTTTGGTACTGGTTTCCCCCACAAGGTTTTGATTCCATTAACCTTTTCTGCCACTTCTTCACCAGTCAAAATCATTGGTGCTTTTCGAAACTCTTGCTCACCATTAAATGATTTTTTCTGTTTCCGAAAGGGATGATCTTCTGGAAGGAACATTCGATGGGCCATGTATACGTTCTTCCTCGAATGTTTTAATCTGCATGATTGTGTCTGTTCGCCACATATGGGGCAACCATGATAGCCTTTTACAACACAACCAGACAAATTACCATATGCAGGGAAATCATTAATGGTCCACAACAACATTGCTTTCAACGTAAAAGCCTCTTGTCGGTAAGCATCATGAGCTTTAACCCCTGTATCCCATAGTGTTTTCAAGTCATCGATTAATGGTTCTAGGTAAACATCGATGTCGTTTCCAGGTTGTCGTGGACCCGATATCAACATCGTTAAAATCACAAACTTTCTTTTCATGTACAACCAAGGCGGGAGATTGTAAGTGACTAACATTACTGGCCAACAACTATACTTGCTGCTCATCGAACCATGCGGATTGACCCCATCCGCTGAAAGTGCTAAGCGCAAATTTCTTGGCTCTTGTGCAAACTCCGGCCATTTATCATCTACCAACTTCCATGCGGGGGAGTCAGCTGGGTGGCGTAACTTATCGTCAACCAATCTCTCATCAGCGTGCCAAGTCATCTGTTTCGATGTCTGTACCGACTGAAATAATTTCTTAAACCTAGGGATAGGTGGAAAATACCATAGAACTTTTGCCGGCACCCCCTTACATTGCTCAGTCAGGTTCTTATTCACTTTGTATCTTGACTCACCACAAGTAGGGCAACTAGTTTTATTCTCATTATCAGATCCCTTTCTATAAAGCACGCAATCATTCGGACATGCGTCTATCTTCTCATAGCTCATCCCATACACAGACAATGTCTTTTTAACCTCTTTCATACTTCGGGGCAGTAAATTATTATCGTCGGGTAGCATGTCTCCAATGATTTTCAACAACCGTGAAAAGCTTATGTCAGACCACCCACTCCTTGCTTTCTCATTAAACAATGTAACTACTGCAGATAATTTGGTAAACTTTAGACAACCTTTTTATAAAGGTTCCTCAGCCTCTGCAAGAATTCTTTGAAACTTTTCAGGATTTGATGAATACTGGTCACAAGCGGTCTGAGCCAATTTTAATGAGCTTGCAGCATCATCTGGGGGTGTAGTATCATCTGGGACATCACTCCCAAAATGGTGTTGGGTGGACCTATTTAAAGGCACACTTGAGGGAGCTTCACCAGGAGATGCTTCTCCATGCCATATCCACCTAGTATAACTTCGATCGATACCATGGAAAAAGAGATGGTACTCAACATCCTTAGCTACAAATTTATTGAGATTCCCACATGTTTTGCATGGACATGGCATGGGATTCCCATCACCAAACTTCTTTTTCGCAAACATCAAAAAACTTTCAACCCCTTCCCCGTATGCAATAGAAAACCGATTCAATGACATCCAAGACTTGTCCATTTCTGAATAGCCCAATAAAATGCTACAGACAAGCAATAATCAGAATGTCATTGCCATATAATGCTAATATTACAACCAATTAATGTGAGAGAGACCTGGGTTGGTGTGCACCAAACGAACTGAATATCCTTGTTTCCAACCTTGGTTATTCTCGTTCGGGCAAAGCTTTCAGATTGGCTGAAGATTTGTAGAAATAAATCCATGGACAGAGATTCACCAAACAACAATACAAAAGCAACCAAGTTCAAAAATTCACAATTAAACCAGATACAAATATTTAAAAAAATTAACCCACAGAGAAGAGTAATGTAGATAATCCACAGAAAAAAAAATGACTGACATTAATTGTGCAGAGATATAATTGTGCGTTGAAGTGACTATTCATGTCCCACTTACTGTAAATTGTGCATTTGAGGATAACAACTAGCTCAATTGCTCCCCTGTGACCAAGAAAAAAAAAACCATCTTCCAAAACCATCTTCCAAAACCCTCTTCCCAAACAAAAACAAACAAAAACCAACAAAACAAACACCAGCACCAACAAAAAGTGAAAACCGAAATAAACAAAACACCAACACACCCCATCCACGACGTCTACCTCTCAGAAAATTGAATCAGGTTGGCTCACGGCTAGCCGCAGGAATAGTTGGGGGCTAGCCGTGAGGCAACCGCAGGGGTCATCGCAATAGGGTGTTCTAAAAAACTTGTCTCTGGAAATCAAACCGAACTCCAACGGTTAGCACTGCGGCTAGCCGTAGGTGCACTGGCGGTTAGCCGCAGGTGCACTGGCGGTTAGCCGCAGGTGCACTGGCGGTTAGCCGCAGGACGTACTGAAAATCATCCTGAGAGAATAGGCTTCCTGGAAAGCTGACCGTGGGTCTGGCGGCTAGCCCCCTTACAAAACACCTACAGTGCCAACCAAAATCCCATACCATAAAACCCAAACGCCCAAACGCCCAAACGTAACAGGTTAAAACAGATTGAGAAACATTGACAGTCAACAGAAACTACACTGTCAAAGAGGCACATAAAGCTTCTTCCTGGAATGAAAATACTGAGTAGAGCTAACAAGCCCAAACAAATTAAGTTAGGGAAAAAAAAAACATAACCATAGCCATAACCATAAGATCCATCAGAAAGAATCCAAAAATAAAAATAAAAAAAAAGGAAAGAAAGAAACAACCATTTTGAAATTGAGATAGAACTAACAAAAAGATAAGATGGTTAGGAGAGAAATGAAAAAAACAAAAAAAAAGGTCCATGACCCAAAATTGCAAAAATAAGAACTCCAATGTCTCATCTTTACAACCCAAAAATTAAACAGGAAAAAAAGGAGATAAAAAGACCCACTTATAAAATAGTAGCAAAAGAAGAAGAACCAACCTCCATTCAAACAGATAGTAAGGGGCTTCTTCTAAGGATGCTCCTCTGCTTCAGCAAAATAGTAAAAGAGACTCCTCCCTCTCTTCTGAGAACGAGAGTGAGCGAGAGAGACAGGGAGAGCAGAGAGAGTAGAGAAAGCGACAGTGAGAGAAGAGCAGAGAGAGTGAGAGTGAGGAGAGGAGAGAGCGAGAGTGAGAGGAAAGGGGTTATTGGAGGGAGAGAGGCGCTGGGAAGAGAGGCGAGAGTGAGGAGAGAAGAGAGCGAGAGTGAGAGGAAAGAAGGAATGATGGAGAAAGAAAGAGAAGGAGGGAAGGAAAAATAAAAAGGAGGGAAAGAAGTACTAATCGATCGAGCCTCGCGCGGGCGATTAAGGGATTCGAATAACCGATGTAATATGATTGGATATATAATATCGGTTTCAAAACAACGGACATAAAAGATTATATAACACTTGCGGTTAGCCGCAGGTGCACTGGCGGTTAGCCGCATGTGGACTTACGGTTAGCCGCATGTGCACAGCGGCTAGCCGCAGGACGTCCTGAAAAGGGAGGGAAAATAAAAAGGAGGGAAAAACCGATATAAAACATGTGTTATGTAGGTAAATAAAATATTTGTCTATAATAACGGTTTTATAATAACCGATCTAAAATATTGATATTAATATCACATCTTTTCTTAACCGATATTATATATAGACATTATTATATCAGTTCCTGTTTAACCGATATAAAAAAAAGTTTACCGATATAATTAAATATTAACCGATATAAAATACCTTGAATGAAGATATTCATATCGGTTATATGAAAAACCGATATAGGGTTCTTTTTGTAACCGATATAAAAGACCTCTTTTCTAGTAGTGTCCACCTGATGAACTATCTCCTTCCCTGATTCACTTTTCCTCCTCCTTGAGTCCGATATTCAAAATCCCTAGTTTCTTGCTTTCGTTCCTTCTTTGGCAAGTTACTGCGATTTTAGGTTTAGCACTTTCAATAAGGACATAAGAGATTATGCGGGTATTATTGTTCTTTTAAGTATATAAAACGGTGGAAGGGACCTTTTGTAATGCCCAGTCCCTTAATTTCCTATTAATATTAATTAATTGTGTGATTGGTTAGTAAGTTTGTTTAGAGTCTTAGCGAGTCGGGTTTGATGTGTGGCTCACGCGTGCGAAGTCTTGCTCGAGTTAGAGCCCGTTTCGGTACCCTTTTGTTGCATCCCGTTCCGGACCCTCAGACCCAACCTGACCTGAACCCAACCCAAGGCCCAAGTGGCTATTTGGTAATTCCCCACCCCATTCCTTCATTTAGGTCACGATGACCATTCCCCCCCCCCCTTTCCACAATAGCAGCAGCCCCGTCCCTCTCTTTCTCTCATCTCTCTTATTCTTCCTCCCTCACTCTCCTCGCTGCCTGGCCGCCGCCGGACGACGCCACCACCATCACTACTGCTAGCCATTCTCATCTCATCTCTCTCCCTCTTCCTAGCTGCTGCCCATCCCTCTCTCTTTTTCCCATTTTCTCTTCTCCCTCATCTCACCTCACTCATTGCCCCACCGTCCCGGAGCTTCACTATCGTGGACGTCGGACCCACCTACGCCACTGCCCACCACCACCGTATCCATCTCACCATTTCTTTTTATTCCTTTCTTTATTTCTTCCTCCCTTCGTTGTTCCACTTTCTTTCTTGTTACTCTCTCTCTCTCTCTAATTCACTCATCTCACCAATCTAACCTACCCCACCATATCATTTTTCTCTCATTATCTCACCATCTCATTTTCTCTCTCTCCACTCACTGTCAACTCACGTTGACTTCTCCCCTCACCACCCTTTTCACCATTTTCCTTCTCTCTCTATGTCCTACTTTCTTTCTGTCTCACTCCCCTGCCAACGTGGGACACCCCACCCACATCACTCTAGGGGTGAGTAGTCGGTCGGTTTGGTTGAAATTTTGACCGAACCGAAATATTTCGGTCGAAGAAATTCTTAACCGAACCGACCGAATTATGAGTTGTAACCAAATTCGACCGAACCAAAAATATTTCGGTTAAATTTCGGTCAATTTGGTCGAAAGGCCATATGTTGGGCTTTGTTATGGGGCCCAAATTTGTTGGGAACATTTTTATAATAAAGAAACCCAAAGTATAGACAACTAGCAAATTCTAAATATCCAAAATAAAAAAGATTTTAAAGCCAAGTATTCAACAATTTATCAGCCTTAAGAGTTTATATATTTTATATATCTAAAATACAAACTTTTATATGTATATTAATAAATCCGGTGAATTCAATTAATTTGGTAAAAAAAATCCAAAACCGAACCGAACTATATTATCCATATTTACTGTAAATCTTAATCGAACCTAACCAATTTAACCGTATAACCGAACCAAATAAGAAATTTCGGTTCGATTCGGTTCGAAACTTCGGTTCGTTAGACAGACGCTCACCCCTACATCATTCATCTCACCATTCCACTCTCTCTATTTCTTTATTTCTCTTTTTTTCTCCATTATTTCTTTCATTCTGTCTTTTCCCTTCTTCTTGACAATGGACCACCAAAGAGCAATATCACCCCTAATCTAGTGGGCCACTAATCAAGTGGGCACCACAACCTCCAATCATCACTATCATCTCCACGTGGACCCCACAAGCTCAACAATCTCCAATTTGCAAGCCACCATTCCATCCACCCATCTATTTGGTAAGCTCATCTTCCCCTTAGGTTAGGGTTAATACACTGTGGGTGTAGTAGTGTGATAAGGTAGCTTAGAGCCTTCCTTTCTTTTGGTTTATGTTTTAATTTAGTTTTTATATTGCTAATTCTTCCTTAGGTTTGGTTTTTTGGATGGGCTAGGATTTGTGGATTTGAGCATTTTCAATCAAAGGCAAGTAGATATTTATATATATGCTTGGATATATTTCTCTCCTTTGATTTGATTATTGATGATGATTTAGATGACCGAATACTCAATTGATACCTTTGATTTTGGAAAACATGATAATTACGTTTAATGATTTAATGAAATGGATTCTTAATTGGATGGTTAGATTGGTTGGATGGATATTGGTTTGAATGGACTTGATGAGAGGGGGTATGGATCTATGTGGAGAGGGCTAGGCCATATTCTTGTGTTTGTCTGCAGGCGTGGATGAAAATGGAGTTTCTCCCCAACTCAGTACGGTTACAGAAGCTTGATTCTGTTTTCTGAAGACACGCGGTTAACCGAGTGGAGTCACCCGGTCTACTAGCAACACTGGTATTTAGTCAAGTTTCCTTAATTTCCTATTAGTATTAATTAATTGTGTGATTAGTTAGTAAGTTTGTTTAGAGTCTTAGCGAGTCGGGTTTGATGTATGGCTCACGTGTGCGAAGTCTCATACGAGTCCGAGCCCGTTTGGGTACCCTTTTGTTGCATCCAGATTCGGACCCTCGGACCCGACCCAAAACCTGACCCAAACCCAACCCAAGGCCCAAGGGGCTGTTTAGTAATTCCCCACACCATCCCTTCATTTAGGTCACGATGACCATTCCCCCCCCCCCCCTCTTTTCATAACAGTAGTAGCGCCCTCCCTCTCTTTCTCTCATCTCTCTCGTTCTTCCTCCCTCACTCTCCTCGCTGCCTCGCTGCCGCCGGATGACGCCACCGCTATCACTACCGCCGGCCATCTCTCATCTAATCTCTCTCCCTTTTCTCAGCTCACTACCACCCATCCGTCTCTCTTTTTCCCCTTTTCTCTTCTCCCTCATCTCACCTCACTCACTACCCCACCGTACCGGAGCTTCACCGTCGTCGGACCCACCTGCGCCACTACCCACCACCACCGAACCCATCTCACCATTTCTTTCTCTTCCTTTATTTATTTCTTCCTCCCTTCTCTGTTTCTCTTTCTTTTATGTTACTCTCTCTTTAATTCACTCATCTCACCAGTCTAACCCACCCCACGATTTCATTTTTCTCTGACTATCTCACCATCTCATTTTCTCTTTCTCTCCACTCACTGTCAACTCATGTTGACTTCTCCCCTCACCACCCATTTCACCATTTTCCTTCTCTCTCCTACTTTCTTTCTTTCTCACTCCCCTGCCAATGTGGGACACCCCACCCACATCACTCATCTCACCATTCCACTCTCTCCATATTTCTTTATTTCTGTTTATTTCTCCATTCTTTCTTTCATTCTGTCTTTTCCCTTCTTCTTGACAATGGACCACCAAAGAGCAATATCACCCCTAATCTAGTGGGCCACTAATCAAGTGGGCACCACAACCTCCAATCCTCACTATCATCTCCGCGTGGACCCCGCAAGCTCAACAATCTCCAATTTGCAAGCCACCACTCCATCCACCCATCTATTTGGTAAGCTCATCTTCCCCTTAGGTTAGGGTTAATACACTGTGGGTGTAGTAGTAGTGTGACAAGGTAGCTTAGAGCCTTCCTTTCTTTTGGTTTATGTTTTAATTTAGTTTTTATATTGCTAATACTTCCTTAGGTTTCGTTTGTTGGGCATTGGGCTAAGATTTGTGGATTTGAGCATTTTCAACGAAAGGCAAGTAGATATTTATATATATGCTTGGATATATTTCTCTCCTTTGATTTGATTATTGATGATGATTTAGATGACCGAATACTCAATTGATACCTTTGATTTTGGAAAACATGATAATTATTTTAATGGTTTAATGAAATGGATTCTTAATTCGATGGTTAGATTGGTTGGATGGATATTGGTTTGAATGGACTTGATGAGAGGGGGTATGGATGTATGTGGAGAGGGCTAGGTCCTATTCTTGTGTTTGTCTGCAGGTGTGGATGAAAAGGGAGTTTCTCCCCCAACTTAGTTCAGTTACAGAAGCTTGATTCTATTTTCAGAAGACACGTGGTTGACCGAGTGGGGTCACCCGGTCTACCGGCAACACTGGTATTTAGTCAGGTTTCCTGAAGCCTGGCAACTTAGCCAATTCCTATTTATGTTCTAACTCTGACTGTGTACCCAATCGACCGGATGTCGAACGGCTATGAATGAGGACGACCAACCCTGTTTAATGTCAACCGAATGAACTGGGGTTCTTTCTTAAGGGCCTCTTTGACTTAGAACTGGATGGGCTTAGGTGGGACCTTGGCTACCCTTTTTAGACTCATTTGACTATATGTGAGGATGTTTTGGCCAACATTCTTCACGGTTATTCCGGTTGTATCGGGATCCAACCTAGCTCAATCTTGAACAGTACGGGACAACGGGATTCCCTTTTTTAAAACTATGCACGAAGATTATTCGTCTGGGTATCGTGAACCCTAATCTCTTTCGTTGACTGAGTAGGTTGTACGATGCTTCAGGATTAACATTGTACTTAGGATTGGATTGTCTATTGTCTTTATTCTGAATTGTACCGTCTGGTACTATCTGCATGTAATGAACTTGTTCAGTAGCTCTGTTTGCTGTACTTTGTTTGGGGATCACATTGAGAACTTAGATGATGGACTTAGGATCCCTTTTGATGTTCCGTTTGTTTTGAGGTTTGAATAAAGTGTTGAGGCTAGGGGGCTTTGATTGTAAGGCTCGAAGAGAACTACTATTGAAGTTTGTTTAGAGTTTGATTTGATTTGGAATAAAGTAGTTTCTCTAATTTTGTTGAATCTTGTTCGTATAAGAAAACCTAGCCCCTCTTTGATGTTCATTTATGATTCTTTATGTCAGGCACCACTCAGCTGTTAACGTTCAACACAGCTGGGGCACCACCTGTGTGAGGACTTGAATTTAGAACCTTGAGGTAAGACTGTGCTAGAGCCCACGGGGCCCAAGCCGCATGAGCCCAAGAAGATCGTCTGCAGTTCGGATTTGGTGTAATGGACATCACTTTGAAACTTTGATTGAAGGGTGATGATCCCAAACTATTTATATCTCCACCATGACTCAATGTGAGTAAGGGAGGGCAATGACACTATCCCGTGGTAATTAACATATGTGAACCGCCTACTTTGATAGTCTATTTATGATTTGAATGCTATGCGTTTCGTACGATCAGAATGTCATGCATCTCTTATGATCATGTCTATTATTTACCCTCTTTAGTACTGCATATCTTTATTGATTTATATATATATCTACTTGCCGACGTTGTATTTGATGATGTTACTCTTGGTGCATAGGTACCGAGCCTTTCTACCCGAGGAGGAGGAGGCGACAGAGGAGGTTCTGGCAGATCAGCCTGATGACTTCCTAGATACAGTACGGACGATATTGTATAGCCATATCAACCCCGTACACGAGAGCCTTCATGCTATATCTGATTAGTTTCATCTTTTGGTTTTATTATCATTTTGATTAGGCCCATTTTTAGTGTGGCCTTCTTATTATAACTAATTGTAAGTGCCTAAAAATTACGGACTTGATTAGGAGAGGATTAGGCTCTCAATTTGATTATTTGGGAAATGATTAACCTCCTGAAACCTGAAAGGGAAAGCAGAGAAAAAGGTCAGAGCCCCTGGCTGTAGGCAGCCGAAGGCACTCTGATGCCTGAGTTAGTTTGGCGGCTGAACTAGGGAGGAGTGAATGCGGAAGAAGAAAGAGTGTATGGATCTCTCTACTTGCATACCTTTGGTGGTTTTACCTCATGAGTGGTCATGAGAGTTGACTCTTGGGGCAGGGGTCACATCAGATCCTTCCTGAGTGGTGGTAGGTAAAAAGGGGAAGTCCCTTCAACCTGTTTTTTTTTTTTTTTGCCTCAATGGCTGCGGATGGGAACGTGAGATAAGGCTAGCTATTTATCTAGGTTCGGTGCCCATTCTTCTTGTCAGCTCGTGGCAGTACATTTATGGTTGAATGACAGCAGAGATCGAGATCAGGTTAGGGCCGAGACCAAGATGCACCTCGCAGATATTTTCACTGGAATTGGTCTCGGGATCTTTCTAGGCTGGCGCTCCAGCCGAGCTGAGTAAGACCGGGACCAAGAATTATTCTAGCATTAAGAAATGCCCCCACACAATTGGCCCCTAGCTCCTGACCTTTTAGGATTTTCATACCCTTTGAGGTCGGGAGCTAAAAATGAGAGGATGAATTGTGACTAGGTCCCATCTTGGCGCCAGTTGCTGACGTCTGATCCATATCATGAAGCTGTTTCGTCTGCCCAAGGCAACAAATGATGTGTGGGAGTTATTGCGGGGGATGAACAGGCGGTGCCACGTGTCATCTTTCGGCTGGTTGTTGCTTGTATCGAAGCGACGCGTGGAGAGCTCGAGGCGATGCTTCGTACGTGTGCTTTCAAGAGGCACCTCTTCCCTCTATAAATAGGGATGCCTCTTCTTCCTTTTCTTACTTTTACTTTTGCTTGGAAGAAAACTCTGCTGAAGAAGATTTTGTGTCGAGATCAGAATTCTGCGAACCCAGAGATCCCTGTTCTCGAACCCTTTGCTCTCCCTCTATGAGTCTTCTCTTTCTTTATTTTTCCTTGCTTCTTCTCGTCTTTTGGGGTTTCTATCTTTCTTTTTTAGGGTTTTTATCCCACTGTCCTCTAGGGTTTCGAATCTCGTTCTTCCCTACTTCACGACCTTTCTCGTTCTTAGAAATGGGGATATACAGTCACTGGGTAGAGAACCCCAGGCTCTGGAGGGGCTTAGAAATGCATACAAGATACCAGACGACGTTCTGGTGAAGTCTGCCGATCTCCAGGATATTTTTTATGGCCATTTCTACTTCAAAAAATGGATGCCCTTTCCTCTGGTGGCAATAATCGAAGGCGGGGTCAGATTCCCTATCCACCCCCTTCTCTGATCCTGCCTGAGCGCCTGGCGGCTCTGCCCCTTTCAATTAATGCCCAATGGTTTCAAAATAATCATGGGTGTCGCCGAACTCAACGAGATCCTTGGTATTAACCTCGGCGTGCACGACATAGAGGATGTCTACGACATCTGTAAGTCCGCAGGGGGTGAAGACACATACTATCTCCGGGTGAAGGTGAGACGTCGGCCCCTGATTAATGCTTTGGAAGATTCGAGCAAATACGCTGGGGACGATTGCTTACTCGTCTCGAGGAATTGGGAATTCGGTCCGACCGAGACCGAGGAGGCAAGGAGAATCCAGGTTCCTCGGAGACTTGGGACCCCTCTGAGTAAATACTCACTTCCTCGAGGGTATTGCATTTGTCTTACAATTGTTCTGTCGGGCTTATGTTTTCTTTTCTGTCTTTTGTGCAGGTGTTCAGCGAAGAAGTAGAGATGCTGGCCTAGACCGTTGGAAAAGGAACGAGGCCTGGTTCGAGAGAATATACCAATACCACGGTCATAACAACCGAGCTGCCTTTTCCTTGTTGCGGTATACGCCGAGGTACGAGTCCTACATCAAGAGGACAACTGAGCTTCCTACCGAGCCGATAGGGCAGGAAGTACTTGCCCTAGCCGAGACCATTGGACAAGTGTCTTCAGGTGCCGGGGCTTCTTCTTCGGCAGTTGACCCTACGGGTTCCAACCCGGTCAAGGTAGTTGAAGTCTGTTCTTCTTCCCAAGCCTAGAAGAAAGAGAAGAAGAAGAAGGAAGAGAAGAAATGGACGGGCAGCGACCTCCTATCAAGGATTTGGGGCCCATAATCTTTAGAGCCCGAGGTCCGCCTGTTCCAAAGCGCCCCTCCAGCGGGTCCGGTGATGCTTCCAGGTCCTCGGCCGGCGCTCTCTCCGGCCCCTCAAACGCAGCCAGGGTCTCATCCTTCGCCCGGAAGAAAAGTACCCAAGGCCCGCATCAGGAGAAGAGGGGCAGGTCGGAGGAACCAGTCAAAGAGACTCGGCAGCGGGTGGCTAAAGCTGGAAAGGAGGGGGAGAGGCCTCCGCCTGAAAAAAGGCCCCGGGTGGAGTGTGAGTTGGAGTAGACCTCTAGAGCGGCCTTGGAGTGCCAGCACGCCGGGCCACCCCACTTCAGGCTTGACTTCCAGATCTATCCCGACCAATTTTTGAATATAGAGTACAGGTTAGGGGCCGGCGTTGGAGTCATTGTAGCCCTTGCTAGGGCCTGTGCTCTCCCAAAGAATATGGAGAAGCACAATAAAACCGACCAGCTGAGTCTGATTCTGTCGTCGATGAAGGCGTCGATTGAGGTGAGTCTTAATTTTTTCTTTAAGTATTGTACCTCAACCGCTCGTTTAACATTTTCTCCCCTTTCACAGAACGTGCAGAGGTTATAGGTGGTGCTGGAGAGGGCCGACTAGAGCGCCGTAAGGTTCAGTGAGCTGGAGGGTTAGAAGAGGTGGATGAGAGTGGCCTTGGAAGCCAACGTCGAAGAGTTGAAGAAGGAGGAGTGGAGGAACGCAACAGAGCACCAAGCGGCGAAGGCTGAGAAAATCAAGCTGCGAGCTGAGAATAAGCATTTGAAGGGAGCGACCGAGGCCAAAGTGAAGATGGTACACAAATTGGAAGGCAAGGTCGGGAAGAAGGAGACCGAGCATGCAAGGAAGGAAGCCGAGCTCGAGTCCTTGAAGAAGGAACGGGCTGAGGCCGAATCCTCTTCTCTGGCCTAGGTCGCTTGTGCTTATAAAGAGGGAGTGGATTAGGCGACGGTAGAGTATGTGGCTCAGATTAGAAACCTGAGTCCGCTGCTATACGAAATGGGATGCAGAGAAGCGCTGAAGGAGTATGGGGTCCCTAAGGACCACCCCATTTTTTAGAATCTGCCCAAGTTCCAGCCTGCCTCTTCCGATCCCAAGCCAGAGCCTGCCTCCAATCCTTCTGAAGCCCCTCTTGAGGCCTCTGGTCCTATTTCTCCGCCTCCGATTCCAGCTAAAGGTGTCCAGCCCGTCCCACGCCCGAGACTCATGGTGCCTCCGGTCCTCTTCCACCCTTCCCTCCTACTAGTAAGGCTGCAGCAGAGGGCGTCTCAAAAAAATGATGTATCTTTTTTCTCTTTCTTTCTTTGTAATTGAAGTGTATAGAGTATTGTAACCAAACTTTTCATTAATGAAATAGATTTTTTCTCCATACTTGTCTTTTTGTTTCTTTTGATATGTACGTGTTTGATTTTTGCACTCTCATTTTCGAGAAGATCTATAATAAATACTTCCATTCATTGGAATAGAATTTTTACCTTCAGATTTCTCCTCTGTCTTTTTTCAATTTTGTCAAGTGACTGAGGTCGGTTCTATAACTAGAAGGGTGTGAGCTCGGTATAGGAATATGATAATTGAGTTCGGTTCTATAACCGGAACCGTTAGATAATCACTGGGCAAAAAAACTTGGTTCCGTAGCCAGAAGGAGGATAGCTTAACCAAACTTGGTCTAAAAGTCCTGTCATAGTCGGTTCCACAACCGAACTAAGATAGTTATTGGGTTCTGCAACTCAGCACTCTGCTTGGCTAGTTCCACAACTAGGCTGAAGTGCCGAATTTGATAATCTTGGCGAGCTAGTTCCATAACCAAACTGAGAAGTACGCCGAGTTCCGCAACTTGGCGATTTAGATAGCTGGTTCCATAACTCAGCTGAGGGAGGCTAGTCCCGTGATCAAGCTGAGGCAGCTGGTTCCATAACCGAGCTGAAGATGGCTGGTCCTATGACTGAACCGAGGCAGCTTATTCCATAACCGAGCTGAAGATGGCTGGTCCTACGACCGAACCGAGGCAGCTGGATCCACAACCGAGCTGTACGCCGAGTTCCATAACTTGGCAATTTAAATGGCTGGTTCTATAACCGAATCGAGGGAGCTGGTTCCATAACCGAGCTGAAGATGGCTGGTCTTGTGACCGAACCGAGGCAGCTGGTTCCATAACCGAGCTGAAGATGGTTGGTCCGATGACCGGGCCAAATTTCATAATTTCTAAGCAACGAGGCACATCTTTTCACCGGAGTCTCATTCATTGATTCAATAATTGAGTACATTTCGGAAGTGGTATTTCTTGAGATGCGTGGCGTTCCATGGTCGTGGTAGCTCTCTACCATCCATGCTTTCGAGCCTGTTAGTTGATTTCTCGGCTGCCAAAATCACTTTAAATGGTCCATGCCAGTTAGGTGCAAGCTTGCCTTCATTAGGATTCTTATCTGCTGGAAATGTCTTTTTTAAGACCAATTCTCCAGTTGGAAATCTTCTTTCATTGACCTTCTGATTGTATCCTCTGGCCAACTGCCTCTGGTAAGAGGCTATGCGGATAGTTGCTGCCTCCTCGTTTCTCAGCCAAGTCAAGCTCTTTAGAAAGATTGACTTCTTTTTGGCCTTGGTCGAAGAGGTCCGATCTCAGGGTTGGAAGGCCGATCTCGAAAGGGATTACAACTTCCATTCCATAGGCCAAGGAGAAAGGAGTTGCCGAAGTGGATCGCTTTGGGGTAGTTCTATACGCCCAAAGGACACTCGGTAGTTCCTCTACCCATCTGCCTTTAGCTCGATCGAGCCTTTTCTTGAGTCCATTCAGCACTACTTTATTTGAGATTTCTACTTGTCCATTGCTTTGTGGATAGGCCGGAGTTGAATAGTAGTTTCTGATATTGAGCTCTTGGCAAAAGGTTTTGAAGAAGTTGGAGTCGAACTGGGTTCCGTTTTCCGAGACTAGAGCTTGAGGAACTCCAAATCTTGTAACAATGTTCTTCCACACAAAATTACTCATGTCCTGCTCGATGAAAGAGGACAGTGCTTCGGCTTCTATCCATTTGGTAAAATAATCAGTGGCCACTACTAGCCATCTTTTATTCCTTGGAGTTCGGTGAAGGGGCCCTAGATGTCTAAACCCCATTGAGCGATGAGCCACGGGCTGGAGAGTGGACTCAAGTCTTGTGCTGGTTGGTGTAGAGAGTGTGAAAACTTCTGGCACTTTTTTGCATTTTCTAGCGTAGAGCTGAGCATCTTTCTACATATAGACCAGTAGCCTTGACTGATAGCTCAATATGCCAACGATCTTCCTCCGATGTGACTCCCACAGATTCCTTCATGAATTTCGTAAAGGAAGTCTTCGACCTTGCTTGGGTGGACGCACTGGAGATAAGGTCCAATGAAGGATTTTCTATAGAGTTTCTCATCCAGAGCTAACCAAAAACGAGCTGCTCTCATCCTGACCTTGTGGGCTTCATTTTTGTCTTCAGGGAACTGATCTTCTTTCAGATATGCTGTGACTGGATTCATCCAGCTTGGGCCGAGGTAAGCGCATAGAACTCGCTGAGGTGGTTAAAGCTCTATACTTGGTTTTTCCAGCGTCTCCACTTCAATTATTCTTCTCTTTCCGGCCTCTACAGCGGAGGCCAGGTTGGCGAGAGTGTCTGCATGGCAATTGGATTCTCTGTTGATCTGCTTGACTTCGGCTTTCACCAGTTGAGAGAGGAGCTGCTTTGTATGGGTCAAGTAGGCTGCCATTCTTTTGTCACAGACTTGGTAGTCTCCGCTCAGTTGGCTCGTCACCAGCTGGGAGTCGCTGAAAACCACTAGCCGACATGCCCCTAGGATTTTAGCGCTGCCAAGACCCGCGATCAGTGCTGAAAGTAAATGCATTACAGATCCGAAATCAGATTCAAGAGGACGTCCATGGCTGATCTAGTTTTAAAAACTTGAAACTAATCTGATTTTCCAGCCATGAATCATGCATAAAAACTCCATGAAATCATAATCAACATGTGTATAATGTAAGGAGATGATAGAGGACTATTACGTTGATGATTTGAGTGCCTCTAAACTCTGAAAAGAAAGACTTCAAAGGTCTGAAACCAGCCTGCAACCAGCAACACAGGTGCAGGAATTTGTTGCAGAATTTTTCTCTCCTTTGATCTTCTCTCCTATTCCACTTCCCAATCTAATTGGTCTTGATGGTGGGATCAAACTATGGAATCCTAAGAAGGGTTTTCTGAACTACTCTTTGTGGAAACAACCCAGGACCTGATCACCTCTCTCCAATGAAGAAGAAGAGGGCAGCAAGGGCTGGGCGTGAATGCCTCTTTTATGTCTTGGGCGGCCAATGGGGTTTCTTACTTGTTGCAAGCCCTAGGGTAGAATTCCAGCCACTTGATCATTCATCTGTGTTGCACGCCCAAGGGGACTCTCTTATATTTATAATGATTAGATTCCTCTTTGGGAATCCTAATTCCAATAGGAATGTCAATCCCTAAAAAGAATAGCAACCTTCCCCTTTAGTTGTGCAATACTTACTAATTAAAGACACTAAAATTAGTAACCTTTAATCAATGGAATTCTTACCCAAAGAGGAGTCTTTCCTTCCAAGTAAAGATAACTAATCAAACTTGGAAACCTCACACAAGGGGCTCCACTTATGGCTGGCCCACAAGATAGCTAAACACACCATGGCCCACTAGTAAATAATTTAGCTAGAGTTAAATTCATGTATGCCATCAAGAGCCTATTAGAATTTAAACTCAAAATTATTCTTCCACAAAATAATTCAACCACATGTCATCTAATTAAATTAGGAAACCATGCCAATATAGGAAAGTGGCTAGAAGAGGGACCAAAAGACATATTTGCCCTTGGCTCCCAAAATGACCAAAATGTCCATGCTAACCCCATAGCAACATTAAGATCATTTTAACCCTAACTCATTCCACTAGAGAGTTATGGTTGCACTCCAGGGACAAATATTAAATTGCAAATAAAGCTCATCATAAATAGACGATTGTCTTTGACCTACCAAGTACAATGACCATAATGCCCCTCTATGTAACATCCATAATCAAGTAGGTCAACCGATGTACTATCTACCTTCTTGATTACATCTCAACCTTAGAACTTCATACCCTTGACTTAATCATCATCCTGATATCATTCTCTTGATCCAAGGAGCGACCCACAAGTTCAATATCCATATGGAACATCCATATACTAAGATCTTAGATTCTGATGATTAATCGGATAATTCTAAGGGGATGATCATTCCATCATTTGATGGCATAGATTCCATATTGCATTTGCACGTCCCAACTAATCAAGCCCGAGTACCCAAAACACAGAGCTGTTGACCCATGAACAGGATCTCACCCATAGTGAATTAAAGTACAAGAACTCGACTTTGTCAGTTCATCCACAAATGCTCAAGATTAAGAGCACTGGTCACTTAGTAGCAAGAGGTGAGTTGATCTCTCTCTGTGATAGTACTATTTTAGAGATCACACCTTCAAGTGGTCCTGTTCAATGCATGACACATGCACTAATGAGATAAATCCGGAAAGTCCTCCGTGACTAAGGTAAGTCACCCTGAATACAGGAGAGTATCTCATTATAACTTATACCAAGATGAAGTGCCCAACTCCATCTCTCAGTTATGAACATGTTTATTGTTTCAAGTGTCCATGACTCAGACCTTACTGTGTGTAGCCACTACACACCTGAGTCATTTACTAAAAAACAATGGGCCTTACACAACCATACATATACACAAGTATAAAGAGAAAGATGTCATTCCATTAAATGACCAATAAATATCCAGTTACAGAGATGTGAGTGCAGTCAGTGGGCTTTAGGGCATACACCAATCCCAACAATCTCCCACTTGCACTAAAGATCACTACGACCTAACCTAACTCCCATAGACTCAACATGTGAAGTAACCACTTTCTCAGTAAGAGTCTTAGTAAATGGGTCAGCTAAGTTATTTGCTGAGGCAATCTGCTCTACCACTATTTCTCCATCCTGTACGAATTCCCGGATCAAGTGGTACTTTCTCTGAATATGCTTGCCTTTTTTGTGATTCCTGGGCTCTTTGCAGTTAGCTACTGCACCAGTATTATCGCAGTACATGACAATCGGTTTTTGCACTGCAGGAACTACTCCCAATTCCAATAGGAATTTTCTGAGCCATACTGCTTCCTTCGCAGCTTCCGATGCCGCCACATACTTTGCTTCCATGGTAGAATCAGCAGTACAATCTTGCTTGACACTTCTCCATGATATAGCCCCTCCTGATAGAGTAAAGACGTATCCCGAGGTAGACTTTCTGCCATCTACATCCGACTGGAAATCAGAGTCTGTATATGCCAGTGGCGTTAGATCATCTTCTCGGTAGACTAGCATATAATCTTTCGTTCTCCGAAGATACTTGAATATATGCTTAACAGCTGTCCAGTGCATAGGTCCAGGGTTTGATTGATATCTGCTAACCATGCCAACGGCAAAGCAAATATCTGGTCTAGTACACAACATTGCATACATGAGGCTTCCAACAGCTGATGCATATGGTACTCTCCTCATGCTTTCTATCTCCTCAGGTGTCTTTGGACATTGATTCCGAGATAGTGGTACTCCATGTCTAGAAGGTAGCAAGCCCTTCTTGGAGTCATGCATGTTATACTTGACCAATATCTTCTCAATATACGAAGATTGGGATAAGGCTAACATCTTGTTCTTGCGATCTCGCAAAAGCTTGATCCCTAAGACATGGCTCGCCTCACCCAAATCCTTCATCTGAAATTGAGATGATAACCAAACCTTTGTAGACGACATCATGCCAACATCATTTCCAATGAGTAATATGTCATCCACATACAGGACTAAAAATGCAACTGCGTTTCCACTCCCTTTCTTATACACACATGGTTCATCAATGTTTTGATCAAAGCCAAAAGATTTGACTGCCTGATTAAACTTGATGTTCCATGCCCTAGATGCTTGCTTAAGTCCATAAATGGACTTCTTAAGTTTACAGACCATGTTCTCTTGGCCACCAGCAATGAATCCCTCTGGTTGCATCATATAGATGCATTCGTCAAGACTTCCATTTAGAAAAGTTGTCTTGACATCCATTTGCCATATCTCGTAGTCATAATGACATGCGATGGCTAAGAGAATCCTTATGGACTTGAGCATGGCTACTGGCGAAAAAGTTTCCTCATAATCGATACCCTCTTTCTGAGTATATCCTTTCGCCACCAGTCTTGCTTTGAAGGTTTCAACCTTCCCATCCACTCCTCTCTTTCTTTTGTAGATCCACTTGCACCTTATGGGTTTGATCCCTTCAGGTGCATCCGCAAGTTCCCATACTTGATTGGAATATAGAGAATCCAATTCAGATTTCATCGCTTGCTGCCACATGTCAGCATCTATATCCGTTACTGCTTCATCGTAACTAGTAGGATCCTCAACCAGATCCTCGGAATTTGTCATAAAAGACACTCCTAGGTATCTATCTGGTGGTCTAGAAATTCTCCCACTACGACGAGGCTCCGGAGTGTTAAAAGGAATGTCTTGATTTTCTTCAATCTCAGGATCTGGCACAGATGTTGCAGGAGTTTCTGAAAGAATCTCCTCAAGTGTTTCTTTACAACCAAGCTCTTGGTGCATCATGCAATCATCCTCCAAGTATCTAGCATGAGTGCTGATAAGTACCTTTTGCTCCTTTGGATGATAAAAGATGCCTCCTCTCGTTCCCTTAGGATACCCAATGAAGTAGCACATTTCCGATCTGGGTTCTAGCTTGGTAGCTTTATCATTCAGTACATAAGCTGGACAACCCCAAATGTGGATATGTTTTAAACTGGGTTTTCGTCCTGTCCACATTTCTTGAGGTGTCCTAGGTACTGATTTAGAAGGTACCAGATTCAAAATGTATGTTGCTGCTTCTAGGGCATATCCCCAAAAAGATATGGGTAGGGTTGCATGACTCATAATGGACCTTACCATATCAAGAAGGGTCCGGTTTCTTCTCTCTGCTACACCATTTTGCTGGGGTGTACCCGGTGCAGACAACTGAGACACAATCCCATGTTGTGTGAGGTACTCCTTGAACTCACCCAGGAGGTATTCGCCACCTCGATCAGATCGAAGAGCTTTGATATGTTTCCCTAGTTGTAGCTCCGCCTCAGCCTTGAATTGTTTGAACTTATCAAACGCTTCAGACTTGCGTCGCATTAGGTACACATATCCATACCTAGAGTAATCATCAGTGAAGGTGATGAAATACTCATAACCTTCTCTAGCTAGTTTGTTCATAGGACCACACACATCAGTGTGAACCAATTCTAACAACTCCTTTGACCTCAGTCCCTTTCCAGAGAATGACCTTTTGGTCATCTTTCCCATGAGACAAGATTCACACTGAGGAAAAGGTTCGAGATCTAATGAGCTCAGAAGCCCATCCTCTACCAACCTCTGAATCCATTTTAGGTTAATATGACCCAAACGTAAGTGCCAAAGATAAGTGTCATTGGTCGAAGATACCTTCCTCTTAAGGGAAGATGAGCTTTCTAGTTGTACATTATGCAGTGAGGGAGCAATAGGATATATATAAAATAAGTTATCATGCATTCTACCAGAACATATAATATTTCCATCTCTACTGATATCAACACCAGAATGGAAAGAAACTGAATAATTAAATTCAATGAGTCTGGAAACTGAAATTAAATTCTTCCTTATGTCCGGAACATAGATAACATTATTTAAAACTAATATCCTATCATGCGGAAAATGTAAGGTAATTGCTCCCACTGCAACAGCCCATATCTTTGCTCCATTTCCAACTCTAAGGTCAAACTCCCCTTTCTCAAGCTTTTTCATTATCTGAAACCCCTGCAATGAATTGCAGATATGATTAGTGGCTCCAGAGTCTACTATCTAGGAATCAGTAGAATCAACCACATGACAGGTTTCAATGTAGTAGGAAAGAGATATACATTTCTTATCTGAGCCTAGGAGCTTGGGACAATCTTTCTTCCAGTGACCTTTGAGGCCGCACTTAAAGCATTTCCCTTTGGGCTTTTCACCTGTGCCTTTGTCCTTCTTCCCAGCATTGCCCTTTTTCTGTCCTTTTCCCTTACCCTGCTTCTTCTTGAACTTTTTCCCTTTCGGGTTGAGTTTAGAGGAAAACTGGGAAAAGTGAAGTTGGCCTTTAGGCTTCATGATGGCCTCTGCCGCCTGGAGTTCTTTCATTAACTCAGAGAGAGTCATGTCCATCTTGCTCATGTTGAAGTTGAGCTTGAACTGGTTGAAAGACCCCGGCAGAGTTTCGAGAATCATATTAGTCTGACTCCCTGCATCAATCTCAGCCCCTAGGATCTCAGCTTCATTGAAACAATCCATCATTTTGAGCATGTGCTCTCTGACAGGTGTTCCTTCAGCCATCCTAGAATTCATGATTGTCCTTAAAGCAGCTTGCCTAGCTGGCCTGCTTCTGTCTGCGAACATCTCAGACAAGGACAACATGATATCTGAAGCTGTGTCCATTTGCTCATGCTGCGTTTGCAACACGTTGGACATGGAAGTAAGCATGTAGCATTTGGTCATGCTATTCGCTTTTTTCCATTTCTTTTCAGCCTCTAGCTGGTCATCTGTAGAATAATCATCAATGGTAGGATAGGGTTCCAACAAAACATACATGTACTCCTCAGCGGTTAGTACTATGTTAAGGTTTCTTTTCCAGTCTACGTAATTTGGGCCAGTCAATTTGTTCTCACGCAAAATACTCATCAACGGGCTAAATGAATCCTTCCCCATCTCTCTGGATATATATAACAAGTTATAATTAGACAGGCAGTATATATGTAACATGTATATTGTGCTTGTAATAAAAGGAAAAACATGCACAAGACTTTTTACATTATTTAACCCTAATAATAATGTATCAGTGTCTCAACCTCCTCATAGACCCTCCATCGAAGGGATGGCCGAGCCTACAGTCACGTTGAGTTAAGGTCTGCTTATTTGGATCATCACTGTCTGGATACGCATATCCAGTGATAGTCCAATCACTGATTGGTTTGGCCTCATATGACAAACAACTCTAACTCCTAGGGAGAGGTCATTACCGTCTTATGTCAAGTGTATTACCATCTTTTATGAACGTTCCCAGAATGTCTATGACTTAAGTCCTCCGAAGGGAAGTGACTCCAATCAACCCTTGAAGTGAACCTTAGTAAAGAGCTCCACCGAAGGGATGGCCGCTCCCACCAACACTTCATTGACATTCTATAGAAGTGATCTTTAGTAAAGAACTCCACCGAAAGGATGGCCGCTCCCACTAACACCTCATTACGAATATTCACATTAGTTCACCCACTAACCCATCGAAGCGATCTTTAGTAAAGAACTCCATCGAAGGGATGGTCGTTCCCACTAACACTCTAATGTGATAGCATGAACCTAAAATGGAAGGCCGTGGGGTTTTCCCAAACCCCTCTCCCACTTGATTATTTAACTCCGATGCCTAAGTTAGTGCAGTCACTAAACAAAGGATGAGTGAGTGGGGGAGAAGAAGAGAGGATTTAAAGTATGGACGTATATGATAACATGCCCCTTGTGGGCTTACCTCATGCATATATATATAGGGGGAAGTCTCATCAGATCGTACCTTTAGTGGAGGTAGGTGGAAGTACTGTCCCATCAGCCCACACTATGTTTCCATAATGGAGGCAGGTGGAGGCATTGTCCCATCGGATCATACGCTGACTTCTTGTATTAATGCGGATGTGATCGTTAGATAAGAACGACCCCTTATCAATATCTGGCGCTCATCTTATCTGTCAGTACATTCTGTAACGTAACCGTAGTTTTATGGGAGTACAATCATGGCTTAGAATTCATCTCAGTTGGTCGTACCGAGCTGAAGATGATATCGAGACCGGGCATGGACGCATACTGACACTGCTTCCGAGGTGCCTTATACCGAGATCAAGGTGAGCCTAACTGGTACTTTTACAGAAGCTAGTTCAAGTTTGGTGCTAGCCGGCACTGTTGTCGAGCTGGATGCACCTTGGTACTATTGCCGAGTTTGAAAACTAAGATCCAGATAAGCCAAGTCGGTACTGTTACCGAGATTAGCGTAACCCTGCTCTTAGGAAAACGTCCCACACAAGTGCCCCCTAGATCTTGACCTCAGAGTTTTCTAACTCTTTCGGGTCGGGAGCTAAGTATTATGACGGAAGAGTCCTGAATATTTAATTTGCATCTCATCTTGGTGTCGGTTCCTTTGCCCAAGATAATTGATAGCACGCCGTTGTCGCTTCACCTGCCCGAGGTAATTGATAGCACGCTTTTGTCGTTCCGCCTGCCCGAAGCAATTAATAGAGCGTCTGAATTATTGCAGGAGATGAACTAACAGTACCACGTGTCTCCATCTGGTTGGTTGTCCAATCAATTCGAAGCGACGCGTACAACGCTCGAGGTGACGCCTCGCTCGCGTGCTTTCGAAATCTGAAAGGGTACCATTTCTTCTTTATATAGGGGTGCTTCCTCTTTCCTTTTTTTCTACTTTCGTATTCGTCGGAGAGAGTTTCTGTTGCAAGAGAATAAGCCTTGCCGGAGTTCAGTCTTAGCGAGTCTGAGTCCAAAGTCCTTCGCATTCTTTCCTTTCCCATCTATGAGTTTTCTTCTTCCTCATCTCCTTCTTTGTGCATCTTCTAGTTCTATTAGGGTTTCTGTCCTCTATTTAGGGTTTCTATCCTTTTTTCTTCCTTGAATATTGGCCTCCTCTTTCCAGTTTCTCCATTCTTAGGAAAACAGGGACCTATAGGCATTGGCTGGACACCCCTAAGGCCATGGTCGGGTTTAGGGAGATGTATAGGATCCCAGATAACATCCGGACCCAATTAGACAACCCAGAGGATCCTTTCGAGGGTTACTCCTTCCGTGATGGCTGGATGTCATTCTCCTTGGTCTTAATAATTGAAAGAGGGATTAGGTTTTCTGTTCACCACCTTCTCAGGGCTTGTTTGGCGACATGGCATCTTAGCCCCTGTCAGCTGATGCCCAACAGCTTCAAAATAATAATGGGTGCCACCGAGCTCAATAAGATCTTGGGCATTAATGTCGGTGTCCATGACATCGAGAATGTATACAATGTCTGCAAATCCGTAGGGGACGGTCACTGCTACCTCCTCTGGGGGAAGCTGAGACGAGATTCGTTCGTCTATGACTTGGAGGACTCGAACAAACATGTCGGGGACGAGCAGCAACTAGGAGTTCGGCGGGGCCAAGACTGAGGTGGAGAGTTCATTTAGGATCCCTCGTCACTTCGGGATTCCTCCAAGTAAATACCTACCTCCTCTGAGTGCTCATGTTTTCTTTTCTTGTTTTGCCGAGCTGACACTCTTCTCTTGTCGTACAGAGGTCTGTCAGAGAAGGCAGGGGGCCGAGTGAGCCGGTTGGAAGAGAAACGACAGCTGGCTGAAGGCCGTGCGCGACTACTAGGGTCATCACGGGCAAGCTGCTTGGGACCTGCTAGGGTACGAGCCGAGGTACCACACATACATCAAGAGGAAGGAGCCCGTGCTCGCCCTGACCGATGCTGAGCTCCGAAGAGCTTCAGGCGCTGAGGCATCCAAATCACCCGCCGACTCGGAGGCCACAGGCTTGTTTCGAATCGTCAAAGCCTACTCGTGCCCCTCCAACCAAGAATAAGAAAGGGGAGAGGATATGGAGCGACGCCGACCTACATTGAAGGTCAAAAACCTGGGGGCTAAACTCTTTGGAAGTCGAGCTCCCTCTGCCTCCACACTCGCTGCTGCCGACTCCGTTCTCGCCTCTCTGCCTTCGGGTGCCGCTGATACTTCTACTTATGCTCCTGGCACTTTTTCAAGTACAGGAGTTCGACAACGCCCTGCCTAGTCCGCAAGGGAGGGGGCTCGGCAGGAGAAGAGGCCCAGAACTAAGGGCCCTAGCACAAGAGCTCGGCAGTGTCCTGCCGAGAGAGAAAGAGCTCCGCCAGAGGGGAGACCCAAGGCTGAGGGCTCAGTAGAGCAAGGTTCCGGCCCTGTCTCGGCACCTCAGCCTACTGGGCTGGCCCCGTGGAGGTCGAACCTACAGATAGAGCTAGGAAGGCCTCTGAATGTGGAGGATAGGATGGCCGGCAACGCCCTCGTCATTGCAGCACTCTCCAAGGCTTGTGCCCTGCCACGGAATATGGAGAGGCACAGGAAGGTCGATGACATGGGGTTGCTGGTCTCGTCATTGTAGTCGGCTCTCTCGGTGAGTTTATTTTCCCATGATTTTCGTCAAGTGCTTGATTTCGGTTGTTTCTCTCTGACGCTTGTTTGTTCTACAGATCGTGCAGAAGGTCTAGGTCATCTTGGATAGATCTCACTAGGAGGCCTCCAAGGTCTCGCAGCTTGAGGCAGAGAAGAAGGAGCTTGCCACAGCTTTGGGGGCGAGCGATCAGAGGCTGAAAGAGGAAGCCAAAAGAAACGCCAGCCTTGTAACAGAGATGGACACGGCAGTAGCCGAAATCTATAGGCTAAAGGCCGAGACCCATGAACTGAGGGGGGCGGCCGAGGTCAAGGGGAGAAGGGCAGCTAAGCTTGAGGCCGAGCTCGAAGCCGCGCTGAACTAGAAGGCTGACCTCGAAGCCTCAGTCCAAGCTGAAACTGAAGTCCCCTTTCAAGATGGTGTGGACGCGGCGATGAAGCAGTATGAGGCTCGGGTCGAGAACATAAGTTCATTTTTGTTTGAACTTGGGTGTCGGGCTGCATTGAAGGAAGCAGGGATCCCCGAGGACCACCTTGTCTATAAAAATCCACCCAAGTTCTCGAGCTTTGCCCCTTCTTCCTCCGAGGCTCCTCCTAAGATCATTCCAGCGCCCCTTCTTCCTCCGAGGCTCCTCCTAAGATCATTCCAGCGCCCCTTCCCCCTCCTGAGGTTCTTCCCAACGTTGTACCGACTAGGGCCCCTGCGATCGAAGCTCCTAATGTTAGTGATGCTTGAACTTATTTGTACTTTTTTTCTTTTTGTATTTTGGAGAGATTGTAATGCTGAACAATGTAAATTTTCTCTCATGAATACAATTTTATTTCCCTTATGCCTGCCTCCAAATGTTTCTTTTCGAGAATTACTTGTGTTTGACTTCAATTCCTCAACCGGGCCTTTAGCATGTTTAGGAAATGATAAGAAGTTAACCGGAATAAAATTTAAGTAATTGGGGTCGGTTCACCAACCGGAACAAGTATTTGAGCTCGGTTCAACAACCGAGGTCATTTAATCTCTTAAGTTCCTTAACTCAAAAAGTTAGACTTAGATCCTAATACCAAATTTGTACCGTCAGGACTTAGTTCACTAACCGAACCCGACAGAGGAAAACTGGATTAAGTTCTTTAGGAGTACAAGATATTTCAAGTATTGCCTCGGTGATAGAACTTTTATAGTTGGTTTTGTAACCGAACTTAATTCTCCGAGGTAGCCATCAAGTTCTTTAACTGGGTGCTTTGTATAGTTGGTTCCACAACCGAGCTGGGATAGTTGTCGAGTTCCGTATCTCGGCTTTTTCTATAGATATTTCCATAACCAAGCTGAAGCTGTCACCGAGTTCTGTAACTTAGCGTTTCGCATAGCTGGTTCCATAACCGAGCTGAAATTACCGTCGAGTTCTGTAACTTGGCGTTTTGCATAACCGGTTCCATAACCTAGCTGAAATTACCACCGAGTTTTGTAACTTGGCGTTTTGCATAGCAGGTTCCATAACCGAGCTGAAATTGTCGTCGAGTTCTGTAACTTGGCGTTGGTTGAAAGCAATGAAGCACATCCTTCCATAAGAACTTACTTTTATTGATTCCAAAAATTGAGTACAATTCAGAAATAATACTTCTTGAGGTGTGTGGCGTTCCATGGGCGTGGTAACTCTTTACTATCCATGTCCTCTAGCCTGTATGTTAATTTTCCGGCTGCTGAGATCACTTTGAATGGCCCGTGCCAGTTTGGTGCCAGCTTGCCTTCATTGGGATTCTTATCAGCTAAAAGCGTCTTCTTCAAGAATAGTTCCCCGACTGAAAACTTCCTCTCTTTGACTCTTTGGTTGTATCCTCTGGCTAGCTGCTGCAGATAAGAAGCAAGGCGTATAGTTGTTGCATCCTTTCACTCTTCAGCCAGGTCAAGCTCTCGGGCTAGGCTTACTTCATTTCGACCTTGGTCGAAGAGCTCCGATCTCAAGGTCGGAAGACCAATTTCGAGGGGGATCACAGCTTCCACTCCATAGGCCAGGGAGAAGGGCGTTGCCGAAGTGGAGCACCTTGGAGTGGTTCTGTACCCCCAAAGGACACTCGGAAGTTCCTCCACCCATCTCCCTTTCGCTCGATCGAGTCTTTTCTTGAGCCCATCGAGCACCACCTTATTCGAGATTTCTGCCTGACCGTTACTCTATGGATACGCCAGATTTGAGTAGTAGTTTCTGATGCCGAGCTCATGGCAAAAGTTTTTGAAGAAATTGGAGTCGAATTGCGTCCCGTTGTCCGAGACCAGGGCTCGTGGTACTCCAAATCTTGTGATGATATTCTTTCATACAAAGTTTTTTATGTGTTGCTCAGTGATGGAAGACAATGCTTCTGCTTCTATCTATTTAGTGAAATAATCGGTGGCTACGATTAGCCACCTCTTATTCCCTGGAGCTCGGTGGAGTGGTCCAACGATGTCGAGGCCCCACTGAGCGAAGGGCCATGGGCTAGAGAGCGGGCTTAGGTCCTGTGCTGGCTGATGGAGAGAGTGTGAGAACTTCTGACACTTTTTGCACTTCCTGGCATAGAGCTGAGCGTCCTTCTGCATATAGGGCCATTAGTAACCTTGGCTTATAGCTCGGTAAGCTAGCGACCGTCCTCCGATGTGGGTTCCACAGATCCCCTCATGGATTTCATAAAGGAAATCTTCGACTTTGCTCGGGTGAACGAACTGGAGGTAAAGGCTGGTGAATGATTTCTTATAAAGCTTTCCATCCGGAAATAACCAAAACCGAGCTGCTTTCAGCCTGATTTTGTGAGCCTCATTCCTATCTTCAGGAAGCTGGTCATCCCTCAGGTAGGCTATGATTGGGTCCATCCAGCTTGGACCAAGATTAGCACACAAAACTTGCGAAGGTGGCTGGAGCTCTATACTTGGTTTTTCCAACGTTTCTACCTCAACAGTTTTTTTCTTCCCAGCATCGACAGCAAATGCCAAGTTGGCAAGAGCGTTGGATTCTCTGCCTACCTATTTGACTTCAGCTTTCTGGAATTGGGAAAGGAGCTGCTTTGCGCGAGATAAGTAGGTTGCCATCCTTCCGTCTCGGGCTTGGTAGTCCCCGCTCAAGTGGCTCATCACCAACTGAGAATCGCTGAAGACCACTAGTTGTCGTGCCACCAGGATTTTAGCGCTGCTGAGCCCCGCGATCAGTGATACTCGGCTTCGTTATTGGACGCCTTGAAGCCAAGTGTTAAGGCTTGCTCGATGACAACGCCCTATGGAGATTGCAGAACAATGCCAGCGCTGGCCCTCTTGGAGGTTGAGGATCTGTCAACGAAGACCTTCCACGCTGAATTGAGGAACTGCTTCCAAGATTGTTCTTGTTCCGCTTCGGTAACCTCATCCTTATTGCCCTCAAGTTCGGTATCGAGCTGTCTTGGTGCCAAACTAGAAGAGACGAGCTCCACAATGAAGTCTGTCAAAACCTAGGCCTTGATTGCCATTCTGGGTTGATATTGGATATTGTGTTGGCCTAGCTCGACGGCCCATATTGAGATCCTTCCAGAGAAGTCAGCCTTTCTGAAAAGGGACTTAAGCGGATGTTCCAGAACAACCACTATGGTGTATGTCTTGAAGTAGTATGAGAGTTTGTGAGAAGCACTGACGAGTGCTAATGCAAGTTTCTCAAGCGGTAGATATCTGGTCCCGGCGTCAAGCAGGATCTTCCTCGTGTTGTATATGGGCTTCTGCTACTTGTTGTCTTCTCTGACGAGCACCGAGCTCACTGCATGATCTGAGGTGGCCATGTACAGATAAAACACTTCGCCCTATTTTGGTATAGACAGCAGGGGTGGTGAAGACAAATAGTTTTTGAGTTCTTAAAAGGCCTGGTCGCACTCCACAGTCCATTGAAATTTCGAACTTTTCTTCAAAAGCTGAAAGAAGGGGCGGTACTTGTTCGAAGCTGGGCTTATAAAGCGATTGAGCGTAGCAACCATCCCTATGAGCCTCTGGACTTGTTTCGTCATGGTCGGACTCTGAATCGCCTGGATCGCTGAGATTTGCTCTGGATTAGCTTCGATTCCTCTTCTGGTGACTAGGCTCCCCAGGAATTTGCCAGAGCCGACACCGTACGCGCATTTGGACGCATTCAGTTTGAGCTGAAACTCTTTGAGAATAGTGAATGTTTGACTCAGGTCCGCCAAGTGGTCCTGTGACCTTTTGGACTTGACAATCATGTCGTCAACATAAACCTCCATTATCTTACAGAGTTGGGCCTGGAAATCTTTGTTACCAGCCTCTAGTAAGTCGCCCCCGCATTCTTTAACCCAAAGGGCATCATTTTGTAGTAGTAGACGCCTCTAGGTGCTATGAATCCGGTTCTCTCTTTGTCAGGCCCGTACATCGAAATCTGATGGTAACCTCGATAGGCATCGAGGAAGCTCATTCTGTCAAGTCCGGTAGTGGCGTCAATCATTCGATCGATCTTTTGGAGCGGAAAACTAACCTTAGGAGAGGCTTTGTTGTGGTCGGTGCAGTCCACGCAGACCCTCCACTTCCCATTCTTCTTTTTGACTAACACTGTGTTGGCTAACCACATCGGGTAGTGCACTTCTCTACCTGTGGGATCCCTGTTCTATGAGCTTTCTGAACTACAGGTTTGTGTTTAAGGTCCATGTTCAGCTTGTGGCACATGATCTCGAGATTGATGTCAGGCATCTCGTAGGGTGTCCAAGCGAAAACTTCCTTGTTCTGTAACAAGAAGTTTAGCAGCTCAGACTTCTCAGCTTCGGGGAGTTGGCTCCCAAGTAGGAAATATCTTTTTGGATCGTCGAGACCAATTCTGACCTTAGTCAGATCTTCAATGCTTTTCTGTTTTGTAGATCGGCCAACGTCCTCAAGCTTTACTTCTAGTTCAGCCATGTGCACCTACTGTGGTTCTGCTTCACCAAGCACCACAGCCATCAGGCATTGTTTGGCCATCTGTTGGTCACCCCTGACCGTAACCACCTCAACTCGACCATTCGCATTCTCTAACAGGAACTTGAGTTTTTGGTGATGGGTGGAGGGCACCGCTTCCATATTATGTAGCCAAGTCCGCCCCATGATTGCGTTATATGGGGATGGTGCATCCACCACTAGGAAGTCGACTAACATGGAGGGGGTCTGAATTAACGGGTCATTGTGGGGGAGCTGGACCCCATCTAGGTCCTCATCTGAGAATCAGATTCTGGGTTTCTCTTTCCGAGCTTTCTTGGCTGCAGGTCCCAGCTCGGCTGTCATCACCTGTCTGCTGTGTGAAGCGTTCCTGGCCTCGGCACGAGCCCGGTTACTCCCTTTTGGCGTGGGAGCTAGGTGGATGACGTTGATAATGCCTTTCGGCTCGCTGCTGTCTTGATCATCATCAGGTCGGTGCTGATGAGCTCGGTTGACCCTGTCGCCCTCCTTGATGACATCTTTCAAGTGTTCGTCCTTGACGAGCTTTTCTAGGTGGGACTTAAGGGCCATGCAGTCCTCGGTTCTTTGCCCATTTTGTTTGTGATAGGCACATAATTTGCTCTAGTCGCGGGTAGAGAGATCACCCTTCATCGGTTGTGACCACTTAAAGTAGGGCTGTGATTTGATTCTGCCGAGGAGCTTGTAAATGGGCTCCTTGAAGATTGTATTCACAGCTTTGTAGGAGGCGACAATTGGCTTGGACTTCTTGTTGCCCCTAGAGGGAGTCGAGATCGCTGCTGAACTCGTCAAAGCCTTGCTCCGGTCTGCCTCCCTACGAGAGGATTTTTTTCTCCCTTCTGGAGGGTTGGTCTTCTTGCCAGAGACTGAAGCACTCGTGAGCTCGGGCCTCATCCTCTTCTTGCTAAATGAACTGGTTCACTTTGGCCATCAGTGCTTTCATTGTGACCACGGGGAACCGAATCAGGTCTTTTCGAAGCTCGTTGCCTGGCAGCAGAGCTTTTTTGAAAGACTTAAGGGCCACCTGGTCAGTGGCGTCTTCCACCTGCTATAGACTGTCCAGAACCTCTTGGCGAATTAGGTGATGTTTTCAGTCTACCTCATTCTGATCGCCATGAGGTCGTCATTTGTCTTTGGGATGACTATTTGCGCCTGGAACTTCTCCACAAAAGAGTTTCGGAGCTGCCGCCAACTCGAAATCGATCCCTCCGGAAGCGCCCAAAACCACTTTAGGGGGAGGTCACCCAAACTGGAAGAGAAGACTTTGCAGTTCAGGTGTCCGATGTCGTCCCATACCGACATCTACTTGGTGAAGTGTCAGAGATGTGCAGCAAGGTCCGAAGTCCCATCGTAGAGGATGAACCTCAGGACACTGAACTTTTCAGGGAGAGAGTAGTCCCTTATCTCCTGAGAGAAATGAGATGTGCCATGGTCCTCGGTGTCGTAGGTGTTTAGCCGGTCTCGGGTGAAACCGACTACCTCCATATTCCGCTGGATGGTCTGTTTGACTTGACGGTCAAGCCATTCCCTTAGATCACCATTGTCTTCTGGTCTTTGGCGCGACCTCTTAGAGTAATCATTTAAATGGTTACTACTCGAGCCTTCATCGTAAACTCGATCATGCCTCTTATTGCTCAAGACTTGCCTTAAGTCCTGTTCAACCGAAGGGGCCTGGTTGCGTCTAGGGGGTGATAACGGGGCTCTCTCCTTCTCCCAGAGCTGCCGCTTGAGTTTACGGATCAACTCCTCCTGCTCCTAGATAATGAGATTTTAGGCCTCGATATCCGCGAGGAGCGGGTCTTCGTCGTCATCAGCATCGACCTGGTGATGTGATTGGTGCGACCAGTGGAGGAACTTCCTGACAAGGGCGCTCCATTGAAGGAACATTTTGCCGGAGACGCTCTAGCAGGGGGTCATCTTGTTTGGGAGGTGCTGTCACCCCCCTTGAAGATGAGCCTAATTGAATGATAGGCCCTTCCATACTTACTGCACCAGATTTTCCCCGGTTCTTCTTTGGTGAGGGACCTGTGGCGGCTGCTTTGGTAATACTGGTGGTAGAGACGGGGCCCTGGAAGGTCCTTTGCCGTTTCTAGTCTTTCGATGCATGATTTTTGTGAATCTGATTCAATCTTTCCCACAGACGGCTCCAATTGTAAGTGCTTAAATATTACGGACTTGGTGAGGTGAGTATTAAACTCTCAATATTGTTTTTAAGCTTCTTTGGGAAAAACCAAATGCTTGAGACCTAAAAGGGAGGGAAAGAAAACAAAGGTCAAAGGCCCTGGCTGCAATCAGCCAGAGACACTCCGATGCCTAAGTTAGTGCAGGCACTAAACAAAGGATGAGTGAGTGGAGGAGAAGAAGAGAGGATTTAAAGTATGGATGTATATGATAACATGCCCCTTGTGGGTTTACCTCATGCATATATATAGGGGGAAGTCTCATCAGATCGTACCTTTAGTGGAGGTACTGCCCCATCAGCCCACACTATTTTTCCTTAGTGGAGTAGGTGGAGGCATTGTCCCATCAGATCATGCGCTGACTTCTTGTATTAATGCGGATGTCATCGTTAGAAAAGGACGACCCCTTATCAATATCCGGCACCCATCTTTCCTGTCAGTATGTTCTGCAACGTAGCCGTAGTTTTATGGGAGTACAATCATGGCTTAGTATTCAACTCAGTTGGTCGCGCCGAGCTGAAGATGTTATCGAGACTAGGTATGGACCCATCCTGACACTACTGCCAAGGTGCCTTATATCGAGATCAAAGTGAGCCTAGCTGGTACTTTTACCGAGGCTAGCTCAAGCTTGGTGCTAGCCGGCATTGTTGCCTAGCTAGATGCACCTTGGTACTATTGTCGAGTTTGGAAACCGAGATCGAGATAAGCCAAGTCGGTGCTGTTACCGAGATTAGCGTAACCATGCTCTTAGAAAACGTCCCACACAAGATCAATACCAACTCCATTTGGGACTAGTAAACACATGCTCTAACTCCATGCATTCCTTTCTATTAAGAAAAGGTACATAAGATAAAAGCCATGCCCTGCAGTCTCTTACAATAGACATCCTTCAATCTTAATGTTTTTTAATAATTTTATTCATAAGACTTAGACATCATAACAGCAACAACTTGGTGCAGGCCAGCCACAACTGCCTTTACAAAATCCAGCTTTGATGCAGTCATCATGACAGGTCGAACTGCAACCGGGATGACAACTAAGGCCATTACCATCCACTTGAGACTTTTCATCAGCTGCATATATCAAAGAAGCAATTTGTTTCGGTTAGAACTTTTTGTATATTAATATTTTGACAAAGTAAACGAACCAAGTGAAATGTTTTTTTTTAAGCTTCTTCCCGATGAGAGAACTATACTTCCAATTGAAATTGTTTATAAAGACTTACAATCGGTAATTTCAATCATAATGGGAGAAGCATGCAGTCAGGCGGACCCAGAAATTCTTCATTTTGGTGGGGCGGGGACATATAAAAAATGAATGTAGTTTTTAAAATACATAGGGGGTTTTCTGAAAAAAAAAATTGTTGGGGAGGGAGGAGGGCCATATGTAGAAAATTATAAAAAACAAGATTAAAAGGTAAAGGGTTTTTTTGAAAATTTGGGGGGCCCTTAAAAATATATAGCGGCTTTTCTGAAATTTTTTGAAGGGCCATAAGTAGAGAATTATAAAAAGAATTTGAAAGTTAAATGGTTTTTTTGAAATTTTGGGGGATGGGCCAGCCACCCTCTCTGGTTCCGCCCATGAATGCAGTGGTAGGTGCTTGCCCGCTACAGTTAATGAAGATGAGATGAAAAGAACAAAAAGAAATGCTACAACTGGAACCTTCTTGACTTCCATTTTATGATTGGATGGCCTAGTGAACATCACATGCCCCCCTTTATAAGAGATTGGGAAAGGGGTAAAAATCAGAGAAAAGATATCGGGTGAATAGGTGTGGTCCAGCTTTATGCTATTTTGGGCCAAATATAGAATCTAAAGTGTCTTGTGCATTGATTTTCTTTGCTGATGTTAATCTATCGGTAGTATACTGTTTGAAAGTGGATGGGGATGAGAAACCGCGACTCCCATTTTGGAATTGCATGGCCCATAGAACATTATAGGCCTCCTTTATAAGAAATGAGCATAGGTCAGAGAAAGAAGATATAAGGTGCAGTGGTTTTAGAGATGTATATTTTAATTAACTTTATTCTGTTTTGAGCCAAATATAGAATTTGAAGGATCTTTTGGAGAAATTTTATAGCTGATTTAAAAATAAAAAAATAAAAATTCATTGCTGAAATTAATGAAAGGCAAATCTCGGGGTAGTAAAAGGTTTGCATAGATATTTCGATATCATTGGGATATAATTTTTGAAATGTCACGGATACTTGATAGTAGGTGGGAACTACTGGTTCACATTCAAGCCATTTCCCACCCTTTTTTTAGGTGGATCAAAGTTGACCCAACTTGCATCTTTTTGCGGAAATGGAAAGTTGCCACTTGCCACATCACATCAGAAAAATCCGTGGTAATTACAGTCTACGGAAAATAATTCCTGGGGGAGTTGGCAATCATGTTTGATGCACAGTTATTTTCTCAAGTGAAATATTATTTCTCGTGCTTGGTGCAATTGTGGGTTCCTCACAATAATTAGAGATGTCAAACGGGCCGGGCTGGCACGGCCCACCCCAGCTAGCGGGCCAGGCCGGCACGGCCCGCCAGGGAAAACCCCTGGCACGGCCCGGCCCACTGGCACGGCCCGCCATGGGGCGGGCTGGAGGGCCAGGTCTGTTTTTTTTTTTTTTTTTTTCTTTGTTTTTTTCTTTTTTTCTTTTCTTTCTTTCTTTCTTTGTTTTTTTTCTTTCTTTCTTTCTTTGTTTTGTTTGTTTGTTTGTTTCTTTCTTTGCTTTTTTTCTTTCTTTTTTTCATTCTTTCTTTCTTTCTTTTTTTTTTCTTTCTTTCTTTGTTTTTTTTTCTTTCTTTCTTTTTTTTTTCTTTCTTTCTTTGTTTTTTTTTCTTTCTTTCTTTCTTTCTTTCTTTTTTTTTTCTTTCTTTCTTTCTTTCTTTGTTTGTTTTTTCTTTCTTTCTCTCTTTCTTTTCTTTCTTTCTTTTCAGTCAGATTGGTTCTTGCTATTTCTTTTCATTAATGTTGTTGTTGTTGTTAAGATTATGGATTTCAGTTTCCTGCATACAAGCAATCCATATGGATATGATTTTTTCATTGGTTGTCTCAACTTGAATGAGTCTGTTCTCTCATTTCTGTCTGGATGGGTATGAATGAAAATTAAGTACTTTATTGCTTTTCAACAATGAAGTGATTTTTGTAATGTGCCTTTTCTTGCAATTTTTATGGTGAAATACTTGAAACTGGTGGCACTATGCCTTGATATAATGATATAAAAAGACCAATGACTAGCAAGAGGTGTCTAGAAAGGGAGATTCATTTTTTAACCTATCAGTGCACATGTCAAATGGCGGAAAGGAAGACTGAGAAAAGATAAAAAGGCTTGTGGATGAATCCGCCATTACCCCCATGATTAGAATTTGAAACTCTCAACTCTGAAGCAGCAGTCATTGAAAGTGAAACAAAGATGCTAATTGATCAGATTACCAACCTCATATACCTCAGCATGTCATATGGTCCATACCCCCAGTTCCACCATCATCAGAAAAGAGACTCATTCAGTTACTCTGATTGATTGATTGATTGGGGATTTCCTACTACATCTCATGGGGCCCACCTAGGTGCACTTGTATTAGTGGGGTTAGGATGGATGGAATCATGGAAGTTCCAATAATTAAAAGAAAACCAACCCCATCATGTTATTTTAACCTTTTGGCTTAGTAGTTTTAAATTCTTGGTAATTTTTTATTTATATGTTATTAAGACTTAATCCAATTTTTAGCAAAGTTGAGCCAATTTTTAGCAATTTTTAGCAATTTGTCACGATATACACTTCTTACGTAGAAATATTTGAGGGTTAGAAACTTAGAGTAGTATAAATAACACTAATAAATTTAGAAAAAGAATAAGAGGGTTAGAGTATTATAGACTTTGAAAAATTGAAAAGGACACAAAATACCCCTTATATGATTGTTTTATGGCTGTTTGGGGGGGTAAAATGGATAATTTTTTTTAAAAAAATCACTTGTGGGCGGGCCAGGCGGGTCGTGCCTAGCGGGCCGTGCCTGGCGGGCCTGGCCGGCCACAGAGGGCAGCCCACGGGCCTGGCGTGCCTGGCGGGCCAACGGGCCTGGCTACCTCGGCCCAGCACGGCCCGTGTCTCGGGCCGTGCCGGGCCACGGCCCGTTGACTAGCGGGCCGGGCCGGGCCGAACCGGGCTGGGCCGGCCCATTTGACATCTCTACCTCACATTAAGTATCTAATTATAAAAAACAAAACAAATCATTTTACTTGAGAACAAATCAAAATCAAATTTAACATACATCTTAACATTCAATTAAACCATTTTAGAGAGACAAATCAACTTGGGCTTAGAATAGGCTTATGGTTGCCACGTCCTTTTCTTCCATGTTGCACCACGATTGGAGTAGAGATCCAAGCACCAATGTTGCTACAGAGAACCAATTGCAAGCATTTTCTTGCGCATTTTCTTAAGAGCCATCAAGAGATGGAGGCGAAGGTTGGGTTAGGACTTGGTGGTTTGAGTTTGGAAATTATGGTTGGAAATGGAGACGCGATTCACAAGGTAGAGAAAGAGAGATGGAAATGGATTTTGAACCCTAAAATCTACATCGTCCAGGGTTTCACAAGTTATAGAGAAGTGGGCGGGGGAGGGATTCCTACTAGAGTGATGGAATAACTGTTGTTTTCTTTTGATTGTAGGAAATCGTGTAGCTCGCATGCCACGGGTCCAACATCAGATCAAGCAGGGCTTATGACAACAGAAAATACAATCTCACTTAATGTAAAACTTGATTTGGTCCCACTAATAAAACTCCCGATATGATTAGTGGAAGTCTCTAGTAAGTGTGACTCTTTGGGATTGTCTATATAAAATAAGAGAGCCCTAGGGTTGGGCATTATTCCATCTCATAGGAAAGATGAAAGACAAGAGGCGAAGAGATCCGCGAAACTTCCCAATCGCCGAAACGCACATAAATCTCGCCAAAATGCATATAGATCTTCGGCCGTGTATTGGACTCTTCGCATCCAAATCCATTAATTGGTATTAGAACATGGTTCCGTGACTTTCGACAGTTTGGATCTCACGTTTAAGTTTAAATTGTGGACATCATAGGTTTATTTCAAATCCCTAGTTTGTTCTTTGATTTCTACAACTCGTGGGAAGGAAGAAGACAACTTAGGTTTTCTTTTTATGCATATAAATCAAGACCAAGCCGTGCAGAAGCACTTGTTTTGCATGTGTCGGATTGGAGAGGACCGTTATGGAAAAGCATCGAAAGGTCATTATTTTTTTTTTGGGATAAAAGCACAATACCTACCTGTACTTTGGTCATTTTGCAGAGTGACCCCTGTACTTTAGTATTTATGACTAAACCTACCTGTACTTTGGGTTGACATGCAAATACTAACTGCCGTGACGGAATTTGGTAAATGACAAATTTACCCTTGATATATGTGCTTTACTGTTAGCGATTTTTTCTGGTTTTTCCCTTTTTCACTTGCGGTTAGGGTTGTGGCGATTTTTTCTGGTTTTTCCCCTTTCCCCTTTCCCCTTCTCCTCTTTCCTTGCATGCATCAGATCTCTCAAGAAGAACAATAGATCCACACCGAAGGTCCATCAGCGGTTTCAGAGGTATGATCTCACACCCGATGACCATGGGTTTAAGATTTTGAACTTTTTTGTCCGATATGGTGATGTCTGATACGGTTTAGGACCTTTCGCTGTCGAAAATGGTCCCCTCTTGAAAAAATCTGTTTCTTTTGTTTACTGTTTCTGTTTGAATGTTGGTGGAAAAGAAACCCCACTTGTCTGCTACTTTTGTGGCCATGGTGGCTGTTACACATGGAGGGGACCACAGTCAACATTTTTGTTTTTTGAATGGAAGTTTCTGCAATATCAACTTTATACTGCATTTCTCCTTTCTGAAGCAGTGAAATTTACCCTTTTTTGGGATCCTTTGCCTAAGCTTTTGAATATTTGGATTGGCATCTTACATCATACTGATCCCCAACTAGATGTGATGAATATGTGCAGAAAATGGAAGCTATTTCATAGGCAAAGCCTTCACCATGATCAGTACCCTTACATTAGCTGATGGTTCACTTTTGATTCAAGAGAGAACACTGGTCATTGACTATGCATGTTCTTGACCTCTTTATTAAATATGCTCTCTTCTCTCTTATCAGATCAATGGAGTAGGTTCTCAAATTAGCATGTTAAAAAATCAAGTGCATGTAACTTACTTTACACGTAATTGGGGGTTAATGCATCTTCATAACCTTCATCACCTGTTAAGGCAGTTATATTTTTCTTTGCCCTATCAATTCCAGAGGTAAGCAGAGTAGCAAGTGCCTGCATTTACAGGAAAACTTGGTGCAGGGCAACAAAGTTCCAAGGATTTAAAGAGGTCATCAGATTGTTGTTCACTTTAGGACAAAAGGCCTGTTTGGATTAGAAGCATGTAGAAAACTGTCCCGCCGAAAGACTGGCCATGAGTACCATTGAAACTGTCTGGTTTTATTGGATATGGCACTCTCTTCTTTAACTACACCTCTGACCTTTTGAAAGAATTAGAAGAGTATAACCTAAATCTTGTGTGAGTTTAGCCTAGCCAATCCTACCCGATGCATCACTTTCCATTGTGAACATGAAGAAGGGATCATAAGTTGATGACCATAGATTAATGTGAGGCCTTCAAATTGAAATCCGAAACTTCACATGCTCCTCATTTACATGCAGCGGCAAAATTTTTTTTTTTTTTTTACCTTTCTACTGGCCCAAATTTCACATCCTCCATAGCGGCACACCATTGTACATGTTTAATATGAGTGTTTTACACATGATTAATGTAATATATGATTCATATGATCAGTTAACTGACCTAGTGAATGTTGTTGATGATTAGTTAACTGACCTAGTGTCTTGGCAATTGGCAATTGCTCCCAATTATCCAGAGAAGGTAACTGACCTAGTGAATGTAACATTAAAAAAGCCATTGACCAAAATTACAAGCTTCAATCCAGAACTCAATCCAAATTCATATAACAGTCATTTGTATGCATGTACATGTTTTTATCTATTCACTACATTCACTGAGTAGTACTTCTTTCCGTTTATTCTTTTGATGTTTCTAATGCATGTGCCACTGTTACATCATTGTGGCTTACGTAGTGTAATATTTTCCTCAAATTGGGATATCTAGTTCTAAGATTAGGCCTATGCAATTGATTAAGTGCACTGAGATTCTCTGTTCTGTTGTATTTGGCCACTCTACATGCAGATGTTTGATGAAGTTACAATTGAATTCCACCATGGTGGTTATTTTACAGACCCACCAAATAGTGTATACATTGGGGGTATGGTACATGAAGTCAGAGAATTTGATATTGACAAAGCATCATTTTTTGAGTTCAGGGATTGTATGATAGAATTAGGGTACCCAGGGAACAGTTCAATGTATTTTAAGGTGCCAAGAATGAATTTTGATGATGGTTTGAGGCGAATTGAATCAGACAGGGATGTTTTTATTCTATTAAAACATTATAAGGACAGTAAGGTGTTGACTGTTTATATAGAGAGGGGACATGAACCTTTGATGATCTTGTCACCTAAGGGGAAGATCTTAATGCAAAATATTGACACCGAAGGTCCCTTGAAGCAGCTACCTGCAGCAGAAGTAGCATCAATTAGTAGGAAACTTCATTGTGAGGATTACTATGCTGCTGATGTTGAGGATGCAGCTGATATTGATGAAGGCAGTGATGATGACCCTAATGTTCATCAGCATCCTCAAACAAGTGCTGGTCATGATGAGGATAATGTTCATCAGCATCCTGATGTTGGAGATTATCAAAACCAGCAGCATCAGTTAGATGATGACAGTGAGGTTGAAAGTGAAGAGAATCCTATAGATCCTGATGAGCCACCAGAGCTATATGAGGATATTGAGAAGCCAGAAGATGAGAATATCTTCAGAGGATCTTCTGAGAATGTGGAAGAGGTGCATAAAGGAAAACAACAAGTACCAGTTGATGAGAATTGGGTTACAGATGATGAGCATGGGGATGATCTTCACTCATTGTGCAGCTCATCTGATGAGAACAACAGGTCTAAATGGCCTGAGTTTAATGAGCTGACTGATATGGAGAATCCTGAACTGAAGTTGGGTATGATATTTTCAAGTCCACAAGTTTTCAGACAAGCACTTGTTGAATGGACTGTAAGGCAAGGCTATGACATTAAATATCTAAAAAATGAGAACAAGAGAATCACGGCTGTTTGTAAATATGATTGTGGGTTTAGGATTCATGCATCACCCATGCAGGGTGAGATGACATTTCAAATTAAGACATTCAAACCCAAACATGCATGTGGTATGAGGTTTGAAAATCACTTGGTAACTTCCAGCTATATAGCTGCTAAATACCAGCAGAGGATGAGTGACAATCCGAAATGGTCAATTCCTGCAATGCAAAAAGAGCTGAGAAGAGAACTAAAGGTTAATTTGTCGAAGGATAAATTGTATCGAGCGAAGAGGAAGGCATCAGATAACATCTCTGGAGATATTATAATCCAATACACTAGATTGAGGGACTATTGTGTCACTGTCCAGAAGTACAATCCCAACACAAGTATATTTGTGGTGACACAAAGACCTCACATGGATAGAATTCCAAATTTTCAGAGACTGTACGTCTGTTATGAAGCACAAAAGGTAGGGTTCGTTGGTGGATGTAGACCCATAATTGGTCTAGACGGGTGCTTCCTCAAAGGTAGTTATGGTGGACAAGTGTTGGCTGCAGTTGGTAGAGATGGGAATGATAATATGTTCCCAATTGCAATGGCTGTTGTAGAGGCTGAAAATTTGGACTCATGGACTTGGTTTTTGAAATCATTAATTGATGACATTGGAAATGGGGGTGACATGGGCTGGATTTTTTTGTCTGATAGACAGAAAGGGCTTGACGCAGCTTTTGAGATAGTAGTTCCTACTGCTGAAATCAGGCACTGTCTGAGACATATGTATGATAACTTCAAAAAACTGTTTAAAGGCAAATTATTGAAAGATGCTATGTGGGCTGCAGCATCATGTGGATCACCCAGAGAGTTTGATAGTCATATGCAGAGGGTGAAAGAGATGGACCAGGCTGCATATAATTGGCTGATATCTGCTAATCCAAACAGGTGGGCCAGATCTCATTTTACTACAAGGGCCAAATGTGATGCATTAACAAATAACCTATGTGAATCTTTCAACAGTTACATACTTGAAGCTAGGGAGAAACCAATTGTTGGTTTGCTTGAGTGTGTCAGGAGGAAACTTATGATTAGAACTCAAGTGAAGTTAAAAGGAATGACTAAATATAATGGGACAATATGTCCTGCGATATTGGAGAAGTTGGAAAAAAACAAGCATGACAGCAGACATTGTTTTCCCAATTGGTCAGGCAGAGGTGAGTTTGAGGTTGACTGTTTTGCAAAAACTTATGTTGTGAACATTGAGAGTAGAACATGTTTATGCAGAATGTGGGATCTGACTGGGATACCTTGTAAGCATGCCATAGCATGTATACACATGAATCAAGGAAGGCCTGAAGATTATATTCATGAATGCTACAGCAAAGAGATGTATTTGAATGCATATAGTAGTATGATACATGCTGTACCTGGCATGCATGATTGGATAGAAAGTGGAATGGAACCAGTTGCTCCTCCATTGTATAGAAGACCTGCAGGTAGGCCAAGGAAGTTGAGGAGGAGGGAAGCAGATGAGGTACATAGTTCCAGTAGAGTTTCCAGAAGGAACAGAACCATGACTTGTGCTAGATGCTTGAAAACAGGCCATAATGCCAGATCTTGCAAGGGACCAGTGCATCCAAATTCAAGACTATTTCGTTCTGCATCACAGCCCATGACAGGTTCATCACAGCCCATGGCAGCATCACAGCCCATGCGACCTTCTCAGCCCATGCCAGCTTCCCACCCAGCATCACAGCCCATGCCAGCACATAGGGTACAATACTTTCACCCATGTTTTATACTTTTTCTTCTAACTAGATTATATGCATGCATTTACTAACTTCTGTATTGAAAATCTTGATTAATCAGGGGAGAGTCAGACAATCCTTTTCTCAGCCGTTGCCAGCTTCACAGCCACTTTCATCAGCAAGTAATACAACTGATAGAGGAAAGTTACAAGATGTGAGGTCTGCATCAACACCCAGAGGTAGAGGGAGGATTGGAGCAGGAAAAGGCAGCACAATCTGATGATGTTATGTTGATTCTATTTTAAAACTTTTGGATGATGTTTAACAGATTTTATTTTGGTTCTGTTTTGAAAAACTTTGTCATGATGATGTTGTAAATTTGTTTATGGGAGATGGTGTTTTAAGACAACCTGATGTAGTTTGGTGTTGACTGTTTCGAAAAACTGTTTGGATGATGATGACTGTCTGGAGTTTAGCATAAATGACCATTTTTTATTGTTTGGATTGGCATATTGAATGATGATGTCTGTTTGGAGCAGCATAGATGACTATTTTTGATTGTTTGGATTGACTGTTAGGATGATGATGATGGATTGGAGCAGCATAGATGACCTTTTAAATTGTCTGGATTGAGTGTTTGAATGATGATGCTTTTCTTATTGTAGGTTGATTAAAATTCAGAGCAAAATAAGGAGTGAACAAAGCATTCATGGACAAGCAAACTTCAGAAACCCATTTTCATTAAAATATTCCAACTGATACATATGATTATGGTAATTCTAACCCATCTACAGGGAACCAAGCCACAACTAGGTAGCACATGAACAAACAAAACACAATTCCAGCCCAAGTCCACAGCAATACACGTAGGTAACATTTTTCTCTTCGACAAACTGTCTTCATTTCCTTCTCCAGCACATCAATCTTATCCAATAGCTTTTGTACCTGATCATTTTCTCCATCAACCCATTCAAAAAATCCACACGCTGGCTGGATCTGAAAAAAAAATTGAAACAAAATAACATTAATAATAGCATTATTGACCATACATCAAGGAGAACAATCAGATTGTTGACAGCATAACCCCATATAGAGCACAGCCAAGAAACCTCCTCCCCATGTTGCGCTGTGTTCGAGAAGTTCTCAAAGCAGCCCTATGCCCGCAGTGACAGTAACGAATTTCACCATCAAGTTGAGAGTATTGGCCACGAGAACAATGGGTGCAGGAGTTTTGAGAGTTTTGAGAGGAAGCCATGGCTGGAAAGAAAAATTTTCACTAAGAACATGTCTGGTGCACTTCCAATGTTTTATAGGCTGATTCAGGGGCAAAAATGCCTTTTTGGGAGAGTAACTTGGCGCCAGTATGCACCAAACAGATTTTATACGGCCTACACTGTTAATACTAACAGAATCCGTCCATTTTGCATGCCAACTAAAACTACAGGTAGGTTTAGTCACAAATACCAAAGTTCAGGGATCACTCTGCAAAACGGCCAAAGTCCAGGTAGGTATAGTGCTTTTTTCCCTTTTTTTTTTCTTTCTTCTTTACTTGAAAGAAGCCTTTTGAAGCCTCGGGTAGCGTGCGTCATCAAAGGAAGGTCATTGTCTGACCTCGATTTTGGCGTGCACTCTAGGGTTTCTTTCCCAAAAGAGAAGAGAAGCACGTGGTGGCTATTTTCAACTTCTCCCCGCGACGCGTGCCAGAAAGGTGTGGAAAGGCACCTCACATCATTACAGGTTGGGTCAGATCAAGACCCAACCCGACCCAGATTAAGCTGGCCCACAACAGCAGGTGCTGGTACGCGTGTTGATGCAGGAGACGAGCAGTTACGACATCAGCAGACTACTGACGTGGGTAGGGATTTTTTTGTACTGCCACAACTTCACACGGAGATATCTTGATATATTGAGCATCCCGACTCCGATCGAAGAACGTTTTGTGTTAGACCCCGTCCCGAATGACATCAATTAGTGTTTTAGTTCAAACTGAGATTAGTGGATTTTAATTAAGTGGGATTAGAATAACTTTTAATATAGCTTTGAAGAATTTTGAATGCTGTTGTGACTAGTGGGGCCCTTTGGGGATTCCTTATATGACTTTGCATTTAATTGGGGGATTATCTGAGATTCTTGCATTTATTGTTTTAATCTCGTTTTACTTATCTCGTTAGTCCCTACAACTTTTTTGTTGATCCCGCGCCCATTCGAGACTCCGAAACCCGACTTTCCAAGCATTGAGGGAAAAACAGTCATTGTGTACTAAATCTGTACCCAAAATTTGATATTCCCGAAACCTGTGAAACATATACTTTTTGGAAACTAGATATTTCGAATATCACTTTTCTCTTCTTCGTCGAATTCGTTCGAGGCCCTGATAAATATGATTTCGGCCCATGAAGGTTTCTAGTGGTGGGAACCAACTCCATCTTCTATATAAGGAGAATCTTTTTCTCCTTTTTCCCTTTTCCAGCACAAGAACCATTAACCTAGGGTTTTTCCCGTTTTCCCTTTTCCTCTAGCTCTTCCATCTCCCATTCCACTACCAAACCTTGTTAGGAATTTTGTAGATTGCAATTTGATGGATGCATTTCATTCTAGCATCATTTGATTTACACACTTGCATTGTTTTAAAGAAACTTGAAATCTTGTTTTATTCATGCATTATTTTTAAGAGTTGTAAAAGTTTTGATATATGCATGATTTGTCTTTTTATCTTGGATGCATTTGTTTTTAGAAAAGAGTTTTCAAGAAATCAAGCAAGCCTTTGTTTTAAAAGTTTTGAATCTTTTTAGGCTTTTTATGTCATGTTTTAAAAACCATTAGAATGTTTTAAAACATGTTTTTAAGCTTGGTTTAGTGACCCCCAAAGAAATAACTTTAAAATGGCAAAAGTTGCATTTTTTGTCAAAGGGAGGCTGTCCCGGCAGTGTCGCCGGTCGACCGAGAGGCAGGTCTCGGTCGACCGAGACAACTGGAGGTAAAACCTGCAGTTTCTGAACTGAAACCTCCAACGGTCAGAAATCTGACCGTTGTGCCTTCCCGGTCGACCGAGACCTCTTTGTCGGTCGACCGAGGACTAGCCGTTGGCAACTTTCTGCTATAAATATGAGTTCTTTCCCTTGCCAAAAGTTGGGAATTTTTAACCCCTCCTTGAGAGGATTTGAGGCATATCAAAAGGGAAAAGAACCAAGGGATGAAGGGGATGATTAGGAAAGCTAAAGCTTGGATTAATGAAGTTAAACCACCAAGTAGGCTCTTCCTTCCTTAATCATATGTTTTCATGCTTTGTTTTATTTTTGGTAAATCATTTCTAGCATGTTAAACTATGTTTGTGTTGTGTCCTTAACATATTTTATGTTTTGAGTTGATTTATTGTTTTGGATACAACATCATATGATTCAATCCAAGTAGTACTTAACTTTGGTAAATCTAAGTAGATCATGTTAATGAAAGAAACTTGGTAAATCATATGTAACATGATTCCTATACTTGGTTGAATCTTTGGTTGTTGTTTTCCATCATAAGAAAATCACTTTCAAAAGTATCTTATGTTTTGGACTGAACTTCTTTACAAATCATATGTTTTCATGTTTTGTTTTATCATTGGTAAATCTTTGTAACATGTTAATCTATGATTTGTTGTATCCTTAGCATGTGTTATATTTTGAATAGATCTATTGTTTTGGATACATCACCATTGATTCATCAAAGTAGTACTTTATCTTTGGTAAATCTAAGTAGATCATGTTAATGAAATATGTAACATGATTCATATACTTTGTTGAATCATTGGTTGTTGTTTTTCCATCATAAGAAAATCTCTCTCAAATGTATCTTATGTTTTGGATCCAACATCATTACAAATCATATGTGTATTATTGTTTTAATGCTTCACAACTTGCCTTACTTTGATTGGTAAATCATTTTCAAGTTGTCCTTATAATTACATATGATTTGTCCCCTCTTTTCAATCAAATCTATTTTTATGTTTTGAGCTTCATTGATGATTTGATTGACATCCCTATGCATCACATGTTTAGAGCTAATCCATTTCATACAACTTGTGTAACTTTGATATCATTAACAAGTTGTTACTTTTAACATGTGATTGCATTATATCCTCAATCATAAATGTTTTTGAGCTAAAACTTTCAAAAGCCTTGGCATACATTTATGAACTTTCATTTTCAAAATGATTGAGGACCACACACACACACTTCATTTGTTTTCATCTTTGCATTCATAGTGTGAGTGTGTATTTGTATTTCACTTCCATATCCGCCTATTTAAGAGGCAATGTAATGAGCTTAATTGAATCTCCATCAAGTGTATTAAAGACACTATCTTAGAGAGATAACCAACCTTGTGGTTGAAGAGGTTATTGCTTAGCCTATAAAAGCATAATGGATAGGTTGATGTTAAGCCTTGAAAAACATCATTGTAAAGGTTATTGCTTAGCCTTGGAAAGCATAATGTAAAGGTTATTGCTTAGCCTATTGAAAAGCATAAATAGTGGTAATCCGGTGGGGTGTTGGATGCACAAGCCGGTAGTGGATGTAGGCACGTTGGCCGAACTACTATAAATCCTTGTGTGATGGTGATTGCTTTGTGGTGATTCTTTTGTTAGCTTCCGCATTTTGTTTGATAATCATCACTTGTGACTAGTTTGTTTTAAAGAAGTTAAAATTGTTAAAATTGGTCATAAAAGAAGCTCACCCTATTCACCCCCCCTCTAGGGTTCGGATCCCCATGGACTTACAAGTGGTATCAGAGCTGTAGAGCCTCGGAAAAACTCCTTGTGAGTCGTGATCACTCGCATCCACGGAAACTCTCGCTTGAAATAGCGGATAAATAGAGACTCTCCGTTCGTGGCAGGCATGTGGGGGGGGGACTATCGTGCTCCATGTGTCTGGACTCTGATAGGTACCATTTGGTGATCCGTGTTAAGAGGATGTGGGTCCTCAAGGGTTTTGAAGAAATTCAGACCCCTCAACAAGTGGTATCAGAGCGGGTTACTCCATTTTAGGGCTTAACAACCCGGAGTTGATCCTTGCTAGATTTGAACCCTAGTGTTGTCTTTTATTGCATATCTTTTCAAAGATTTCCACTATGTTTGAAAATGATATTTCCCTAGCCTTATTGCACCACTCTTAGTCTTTTTCAAGTTATATCTTTAAGAGTTGGTGAGTCCTCAAAGTGTTCTCTCATGGACAACCTTTTCAAGACCTTAGGTGTATTTTCAAAGGTAGACTATTTGAGTAACCTTAAGGCCTTGATACCCCTAGACCAACCTATGCTTTTTAGTTATATCTTTTTGTTGGTCATGTTACATTTGCATTTTTGTTTCTTTTTAGTCACATCTTTTAAAATGCAATGTTTCTTTGTGATCATTTGATTTTGTCTTCATGAACTTTTATAGTTATATCTCATGGTTTTCAAAATCCTTTGATTGCAACCTTTTCATGATGGATTTGCATTTTGATCATATAGTTATATTTCTTGTAGTGCATATCTATTCATGATCAATTGATTGTGATTACAAATGCTTTCATAGCTAGTTTTTCATGATCAATTGATGTTGGAAAATCATTTGATGTTTGTCATAGTTAGATCCTTTTTGGAAATCAAATGATTTGAAGCAACCTTAGTTTTCCATTGATTTACAAGTTATATCTTTTGATATGGTAAATTTGTAAGTGTCTATTGTTTTTACAAATTGAAAACTTTACAATAGTACACTTCTTGTTTTTCAAAATCTCTTGCTCTTAATTCTATAAATGATTCTTTGTTGGAATTTCATACATTGAAGTGATTTGAAAAACTTTGGAAAATGTTCTAAGCTTTATTAGTCATATGTATAGAAGCATTTTCCTTGAATTTATTTCCTTGTGCCTATTTATGATTATATCATTTGAAAGGAAATAATTTTTACAATCTATTTGCATCTTTGCTCTATTAGTTACATTCTTTATGCAAATTGATTTTGTTGACTTACATTGCATGGTTGGATATGTTTCATTGATTTGCATGTTTGTGCCTAACTTGGTATATTCTCATTAATGCATTTTGATGATTGTTTATGTGCTTTATAGTAAAATCTTGTATTTGAGCTTTTTAAGTACATATGTGATTTTATGTGCTAAGTTCATTTGGTTTAAACCTCATATCCTTTTCCATTGCATTGTAAGCATTAGTACATTTGCTAAGAGTGGAGATGTTACATGATAGATTGATTCCTTTAACTTCATACCTTCTTGTGCTTAAATAGTTATATTCCTTTTTTGATGATTGGTATGAGTTAGATCTTGAATGTTGATTAATCTTCTCTATGCAAATGTCAAATCGTTCTATGTATGGTTGTGTTATTTATTACATTTGTAGAAACCATACTAGAACTAAAATCCATCCTCTATGCTTTCTAGTCATATTTTTATTGGATGGTTATGATGTTGATTCATGTATATTTTCTAAGTGTTTTCATTCTTATACATGTTTCAACTTCATATTAGTGATCTTGATCATATGAAACTCTTTGAAATCCATTCCTCATATTTCTATGTGTTTGATGGATAACTTAGATGTTGAATTCATATGATTTAGTCACTTTTTAAATTGCATGCATTTCTAGTCATATCCTTGTGCATTGCAATTTATCTTGTTCATCACTATGCTCAATAGTTAAATCTTTAAAAGTGATGAATATGCATTTATGATGCTTGATGGAATTTTGTCACATTCTTGCTCTTTATCATGTTATCAAATTCAATTGGATTCAATTGGTATAATGTTTGATTGATTTGATTTCTTGTGAATGTGATAAACCTTGTGTGCATTGGATTGAACTTGATAAGTAATATGATTGTTCCATGTCACACACCATTAGCATCATAATGTTCATGTTGCCACCTCTTTTGCTCTTATAGGTATATCTCATGACCACCATGTTTATGTGTTCATAATATTGGTTGGTTATTAGTTGAGGTTGGCTTCATGTTTGAATTTCATTTCATTCATTCTTGCACTTTAATAGTCATATTTATTGATTGAATGAAATGATTTTCAAAGCCTTCATAGCATATGCTTTCCATAGTTAGATTGATTGATGCTATGATTAGTTTACCCCATATCATGGATAGCTCTAATTTGGATTTCTCTTGATAGTTATATTTCTAAATCCATTTTAGAGTGATTGATTTATTAAGTCATATCCTAAATCTCAATTGGTATTCTTTGTTTGTCCAATTGATAACCATGATTGCTTTTCTCATTTGACCTAGCTCTCTTTTGGTAATTTGATCATATGTGCTTTATAGTTAAATGAATCTAATCCTTTCTTTGAAGTTGACCCTCACTTGGTTAAACCATCTTCTTCTTATACCTAATAGTTAAATCTTTGTCAAGAGTTTGACAAAAGGAGAGAATGGATTGAGGGGGAGTGTAAACCTTCATAAGAAGTATTAGTTTTGATCAAATTGACCCTAGGATTGCCTTTGAGCCCTTAGAGATAACTACCTCACATGATAGCCTGTTTTGTATTTCATTTTCGATTTCATTTGTTAACAGGTGCTACTAAAGGTATTTTCTTTGTTTCATGTGTGTAGGTACCTTTGCAATTTAATGACAAAGGGGGAGAAATTATGCAAGTTCTCAAAAGGGTAAAGAGAATGTCCAAGCTTCCAAAGGGGAGAGTTGTGTATGATCTTCTACAAGGGGAGAGAATACATACCTTGCCAAAGGGAGAAAGAGGCATGGTCAAAGGGGGAGAGCTAATAGAAGAAAGAAAGCTTGGAAGAAGATGCTTGGCTAAAGAAAGAAAGATTGAAGAATGATCAAGCTCCAAGCATCATGAAGAATGAAGAGAAGAAAAGAGCCCAAGCTAAGAGAAGCATCCAAGAAGATTTCAAGCCTTGTCCAGCTGAGGGGGAGCTGAAGACTAAGTGTGTAATTTCAGTGGTGAGTGTGTTTGCCATCAAATTGCAAAGGGGGAGATTGTTAGGAATTTTGTAGATTGCAATTTGATGGATGCATTTCATTCTAGCATCATTTGATTTACACACTTGCATTGTTTTAAAGAAACTTGAAATCTTGTTTTATTCATGCATTGTTTTTAAGAGTTGTAAAAGTTTTGATATATGCATGATTTGTCTTTTTATCTTGGATGCATTTGTTTTTAGAAAAGAGTTTTCAAGAAATCAAGCAAGCCTTTGTTTTAAAAGTTTTGAATCTTTTTAGGCTTTTTATGTCATGTTTTAAAAACCATTAGAATGTTTTAAAACATGTTTTTAAGCTTGGTTTAGTGACCCCCAAAGAAATAACTTTAAAATGGCAAAAGTTGCATTTTTTGTCAAAGGGAGGCTGTCCCGGCAGTGTCGCCGGTCGACCGAGAGGCAGGTCTCGGTCGACCGAGACAACTGGAGGTAAAACCTGCAGTTTCTGAACTGAAACCTCCAACGGTCAGAAATCTGACCGTTGTGCCTTCCCGGTCGACCGAGACCTCTTTGTCGGTCGACCGAGGACTAGCCGTTGGCAACTTTCTGCTATAAATATGAGTTCTTTCCCTTGCCAAAAGTTGGGAATTTTTAACCCCTCCTTGAGAGGATTTGAGGCATATCAAAAGGGAAAAGAACCAAGGGATGAAGGGGATGATTAGGAAAGCTAAAGCTTGGATTAATGAAGTTAAACCACCAAGTAGGCTCTTCCTTCCTTAATCATATGTTTTCATGCTTTGTTTTATTTTTGGTAAATCATTTCTAGCATGTTAAACTATGTTTGTGTTGTGTCCTTAACATATTTTATGTTTTGAGTTGATTTATTGTTTTGGATACAACATCATATGATTCAATCCAAGTAGTACTTAACTTTGGTAAATCTAAGTAGATCATGTTAATGAAAGAAACTTGGTAAATCATATGTAACATGATTCCTATACTTGGTTGAATCTTTGGTTGTTGTTTTCCATCATAAGAAAATCACTTTCAAAAGTATCTTATGTTTTGGACTGAACTTCTTTACAAATCATATGTTTTCATGTTTTGTTTTATCATTGGTAAATCTTTGTAACATGTTAATCTATGATTTGTTGTATCCTTAGCATGTGTTATATTTTGAATAGATCTATTGTTTTGGATACATCACCATTGATTCATCAAAGTAGTACTTTATCTTTGGTAAATCTAAGTAGATCATGTTAATGAAATATGTAACATGATTCATATACTTTGTTGAATCATTGGTTGTTGTTTTTCCATCATAAGAAAATCTCTCTCAAATGTATCTTATGTTTTGGATCCAACATCATTACAAATCATATGTGTATTATTGTTTTAATGCTTCACAACTTGCCTTACTTTGATTGGTAAATCATTTTCAAGTTGTCCTTATAATTACATATGATTTGTCCCCTCTTTTCAATCAAATCTATTTTTATGTTTTGAGCTTCATTGATGATTTGATTGACATCCCTATGCATCACATGTTTAGAGCTAATCCATTTCATACAACTTGTGTAACTTTGATATCATTAACAAGTTGTTACTTTTAACATGTGATTGCATTATATCCTCAATCATAAATGTTTTTGAGCTAAAACTTTCAAAAGCCTTGACATACATTTATGAACTTTCATTTTCAAAATGATTGAGGACCACACACACACACTTCATTTGTTTTCATCTTTGCATTCATAGTGTGAGTGTGTATTTGTATTTCACTTCCATATCCGCCTATTTAAGAGGCAATGTAATGAGCTTAATTGAATCTCCATCAAGTGTATTAAAGACACTATCTTAGAGAGATAACCAACCTTGTGGTTGAAGAGGTTATTGCTTAGCCTATAAAAGCATAATGGATAGGTTGATGTTAAGCCTTGAAAAACATCATTGTAAAGGTTATTGCTTAGCCTTGGAAAGCATAATGTAAAGGTTATTGCTTAGCCTATTGAAAAACATAAATAGTGGTAATCCGGTGGGGTGTTGGATGCACAAGCCGGTAGTGGATGTAGGCACGTTGGCCGAACCACTATAAATCCTTGTGTGATGGTGATTGCTTTGTGGTGATTCTTTTGTTAGCTTCCGCATTTTGTTTGATAATCATCACTTGTGACTAGTTTGTTTTAAAGAAGTTAAAATTGTTAAAATTGGTCATAAAAGAAGCTCACCCTATTCACCCCCCCTCTAGGGTTCGGATCCCCATGGACTTACAAACCTTTGTCATTGGAGAATTACTTGTCACCATCTTCTTCCTCATCACCATAGCTTTCCATTGATACCATTTTGAGAGAAAACCTCTCATTCCAAGATCTTCATTGAACTACTCTTGCTCATTTGGAGAACCTACAAGTAATCAATCATCCCCATCTCTTAGATTTGTGTTCCTTTGGCCTTGAAGAGATTTCGTTTCTATTATTGTAAGGTTTCTCTTTCTATTTCTTGTGTTGACCCTTTTAGGGTTTGTTTTTGGGCTTTTTTGTTATAGCTTGGATCTTTGGCTTGGAGGAGTGTTTAGAGCTTATTATTGCTTAGCTTGGACCCAAGGCAAGTGGATGAATTGATTTTTATGAGCTTTCAATGATTTTATAAGAAATGTTATTTATTGTGTTGTTTTCCACTCATGCCCATTTAATGCAATGGCTTGAAATAAATGTTCATGAAAGAGCCTTGATAGTGTATTTATTGTCATAGACATGTTTTGATTTATAACATTAAATGTTATCTTGTTTTATCTCAAATGTACACTTGTTTGTAGTGGTTTCCTTCCCTTCTTTCTTTGTATTTGGATGTGATATTGTTGGAGGAGGTTAGAATGAATGTTGTTGGAAATTTGATATTGATTTAGATGAAGTTTTGAACTCATCATTTGGTGTATTCAAAGGGCTAAATAGGATATTGTAGAAGGAGGAGAAATACAGGAGAAGAACCCGGAATCAGTTTCTTGATAGTTCGCTCGAGCGAACATGACACTTTGCCCGAGTGAAGCGTCGAGAAAAAAGTTATAGTCATTCTAGAGGATAGTTCGGTGGAGCGAACCCTCCCAGAACTCGTTCCAGAGAGTGGTTAGTTCGAGCGAACTGAACCTTCGCTCGAGCCAACCTGATACTGGATGAGTTTGCTCAAGTGACCTCAACTTCGCTCGAGCGAACCCACCCAAATAACCATTCCAGAGAGGTCACCGCTCAAGCGAACCACTAGTCCGCTCGAGCAATGGGTACTGTTCACCTGGGACTGTTTTGGGAGCATAAATTAAATGTTATATGATTGTGAGAGGTTTGTTGGGAGCCCTATTGCAATGAGAAGAACCGTTAATCTGATTTGATATCCGTTTGAGAAAGAAACCACATCACGAAGATTTCATTTGAAATTTTGAGAATCCTAAGGTTTATAAGGAACCCGGAATGTCCCCAAACTCAAAGAGTACCAAGTTGTTATTAAATCGACATACGGGACCCCTATTCACCTTAAACAAATCTCGAACCCCGTTACTTGTCTTGAGATTTCGAAAGTTCATTTATATTTCATTATTCCCGAATTTCTTATGCATTCCAAAAAATATTGAAATTGTAGCATTTTGTTAATGCCGACAAGCGTGCCCTGATTGATATGACAGTTGTACCTTTGAGCACCGCTTCCCGTTTATTCATGTACTTGCACTTGATATATTTTACACATGTCTTGATTTCTGTTATTTGACCTATAAGTCGGCACCACTAAGCTTGGATAACCTTGTTGGTCTGATCCACCAACTTGGACATCCCCCTTTTGTCCCGCCAGCTGTAGTTTGGATCCCACTACTAGGTTCTTACCATGGTCTTGTCCAGATACCCCGAATTTCTACCGTGGTTCCCGATGCCCGGCTCGCTACCGGGGTCATGTCCCGTATATTATATGTATATGTATATATATTTCGTTGTTTCTCCTCACCTCGTGTGACTGAGATCAACACCTTGATATTGCTGTCACTTCGGTGATAGAGGACTTAGCTTCGTTTGGTTGCCATCTTGCTTGTTTCCCGTTTCCTTAGTTATATTTACATGTTTTACATCGCATACTTGTATTTGAATCGATGATTTATCTCTTTTATGGAAATTTTTATTAAAATAGGTTTAAATTCTTTTGAAGGTAAATTCATTTATTGTTATATTGTTATGTCTTTTCACCGTTTGCCAAACCGTCGTGTTTGACCCACTCCTTGGTACTCAGTTCCGGACATTGTCTACCCTGAGGCAGAGCTTGAGGACGGGGTCGGTGAACCGCAACGCCTAGTCGAGTGGCATGCTGATGATATCGTTTAGACATTCGATTGCTTTGAGAGACGTAACATTTTGAGAACCTTTTACCATTCTTTTGGGGATTGGTATTTTGTTTATATTAGCCTTTGTTGGCCTCTATTTTTAGGAATGTAATTAAATAATCTTTTGTATAAACTTTAACTTTACTTTTGGGAAAGCATTGATGATCATTGCTCATTCTAATAATCGGATTATACATGTATTATTATCTTGTGGCTAGAATTGAATTATGAATGTTTGATTTGCTACATGCTTCCACACTTAACAAAAATGTACTATGTTGTTGTGATATCCTCACCGTGGAACCTGTAGGAAATTAAATAAACATAAATAAATATATTCACACACACCATTATAAGTCCCGATCCTGGATTAGGACCTCGGTGGACCCAGTCCAGGCTCGCGACAGACTGGTATCAGAGCCAGGCATGTTTCAAGCAATTAAAAGAAACTAGAAATCCTAAGGACGTGGCGATGATTCATTAGACTTGTCGTTAACTAGTATTGTGTGAGCAATGTGTGACCCTTTATTTGATTATTTTGTGCTGACAACTTGTTTTTGCAGCATCATGCCACCTCGTAAGAGACCGATAAATAGCAACCCCTCTCCAAGTAATAGTGATCTCATAGGGCCAGTTGAAAAGGATAGGGTTGATAACAATATGCTAAATCAATTCCAACAGATGATGCAAGCAATGCTTGATTAACAACGTTAGGCAAATGAAAGCCAAGCTAGATTGCAAGAGCAAATGCTTAAGAGAGAGGAAGATCATGCTAGGGAATTAGCAGAGATGTAGAGATAGTTGTTAAAGGTGCTACAGAGAAGGCCAGAATCGGTTCAACCTCAACCTGCTATTGTCATCAATCAGAGGCAACATGACCCGAATGCTTTGTTTGAACGGTTTCGGAAGAGAGCTCCGAAGGAATTCCTAGGCATAGAGGATCCATTAGCTGCATATGACTGGCTAGAGCATACCGAGAACATCTTTGAGATCTTTCAATGCACCGGAGGAGACAGAGTGAAACTTGCATCATCCCTCTTTAATGGTGCAGCATACATATGGTGGAAGACAGTCAGAGATGAATATCGGACTATGGCAGATGCAGTGGCTTGGGCAAATTTCAAGAGGCAGTTTCATGATAAATATGTACCCACCCACATCAAGAGACAGAAGGCAGTTGAATTCCAGCGGCTTGTGCACGGGAATATGACAGTCCTCGAATACCTCACAAAGTTCGAGAGATTGTCTAGATATGCTCTGGAGTTAGTGGACACGGTCGAGAAGAAGATTACAAAGTTCCTAGAGGGACTTAACCCCATAATTGGGAGAGATGCTGCGGGAGTAGTACCACCTGTCACTTTCGAGGAAGCTGTCAAGAGAGCCTACAAGTTTGAGAATTTTCATAACAAGATCCTTAGAGTTCAAGGGAAAGGACAAGCTCATCAGTAGAACTACCAGCAGAAGAATCATCAGAACAAGAAGCAGCGGACAGAACAGAATGCTCAGAATCCGTTGGTTTGTACCCACTGTGGAAAGAACCATGAAAGTGCACAGTGCCATACACTGACAGGAGCGTGCTTCAGATGTGGTTCCATGAGCCATCAGATGAGAGACTGTCCAAGGCATAACAGACAGAACCAGCAACAATAGGGAGCACAATGTTCGACACCACCACCGAATGCAATTGTTGCAGAATCAAGCAAGGTCACTTCAGCAACAGGCCAGTTAACAGGGACAGAAATAGAATCAGTGTGCACCACAACAGAATAGAGACATCCAATAAGGCAGGCCACAACAAGCTTAGAATAGGCCCTAACATCGAGGGCAAATCTATGCGGTTAATAGAGCTGATGCAGAGGCAGCAGGCAATGTCATGGAAGGTACACTCCTTGTTTATGGGATTAAAGCTAGGATTTTATTTGACCCTGACTCTACACATTCATTTGTATCCCATGAATTTTCTGAGTTGATTGATATACATGCTAGAGAACTTGAGTTCATTTTGACTGTGGCAACCCCAGTAGGTAAAAAGTTATTTGTAGAACCTTCTACCCTAGTTGTGCAATTCAGATAGGAGAAGTGGTTTTAGCCGCAAATCTTATTTTATTGGAGATGCATGATTATGATGTCATCCTAGGGATGGATTGGCTGGCAGGGTACCATTCCACAATGGATTGTTTCCATAAGACCCTTACCTTCAAGTTAGATGAGACATCAGTTGGGGTGTTGTTTCAGGGAGAGAGGAGAAATCCTCGTACAGGGTTTTTCTCAGCGTTGAAGGCTATAGACTATTGAAAAGCGGATGTGAAGTATATTTGGCGTTTATCACGGAGGATAAACGGTCCCAAGGGGTGGAGGAGATCCCTATTGTTTGGGAATTCCCGGATGTTTTTCCGGAGGAGATTCTAGGTTTACCACCCATCAGAGAGATTGACTCCACCAATGAGTTGTTACCAAGGACTGTTCCGATATCTATTGCACCATATCGTATGGCTTCGGCAGAATTGGGAGAATTAAAGATTCAGTTGCAAGAATTGTTAAACAAAGGTTTTGTGAGACCGAGCATTTCACCATGGGGAGCCCCAGTCTTATTTGTCAAGAAGAAAGATGGTTCGATGAGGACGTATATAGATTACAGGAGATTGAATCAAGTGACCATCAAGAACAAATACCCATTGCCAAGGAAAGATGAATTATTTGATCAATTACAAGGTGCTTCGTATTTTTCGAAGATCGACTTGAGATCTGGTTACTATCAGCTGAGAGTCAGAGAGCCAGATGTGTTGAAAACAGCTTTCCGGACAAGATATGGCCACTATGAGTTCCTAGTGATGCCATTTGGGTTGACTAAGGCACCAATAGTGTTCATGGCATTGATGAACAAGATCTTCGCGCAGTACTTGGATCAGTTTGTGGTAGTATTCATAGATGACATTCTGGTGTACTCCAAGACCAAGGAAGAGCATGAAGGGCACTTGAGGATAGCACTGCAACTTTTGAGAGAGAACCAGTTGTATGCGAAGCTCAATAAATGTGAATTTTGGTTGGAACAAGTAGCATTTTTGGGGCACATCATCTCCAAGGAAGGATTGTCAGTAGATCCGTCCAAGATTGAAGCAGTAGTGAAGTGGGAGAGACCAAAGAATGTGACAGAAATCAGGAGTTTTCTGAGATTGGCAGGATATTACCGGAGGTTTGTACAGGGATTTGCGTTGATTACGTCACCTTTGACGAAGTTGACAAGGAAGAATGTGCCGTATGTGTGGACAAATCAGTATGAAGATAGTTTTCAAGAGCTGAAGAAGAGATTGACTACAACACCAGTCCTTACTTTACCATCTGGAGGCGGCGGTTTCACCGTTTTTACCGATGCTTCGAATGTTGGACTTGGTGTTGTGTTGATGTAAGAGGGAAAAGTTGTTGCATATGGATCCCAGCAGTTGAAAGATCACGAGAAGAACTATGCCACCCACAATCTTGAATTTGCAGCGGTTGTTTTTGCATTGAAAATGTGGAGACATTACCTCTATGGAGAGAAGTTCGAAGTCCACTATGGTCACCGCAATTTACAGTATTTATTTTCTCAGAAGGAATTGAACATGAGGCAGCGTAAATGGATGGAATATATCAAAGATTACGATTTTCCATTCAAGTATCACCCGGGGAAGGCTAATGTAGTTGTTGATGCCTTGAGCAGGAAATCAGTAGGCTTGGCAAATATAAGTGGCACTTGTATTTTTGAGCAATTTGAAGAGTTGAGTATAGACCTACAACCATTGATGAAGGGTGTATTGTTAGCTAACATGTCAGTGTCAGAGCCTTCTTTCATTCAGAAGATCAAGGATAGTCAGTTGGAAGATCCAGAGTTGGCCAAGATTTCAGAGCACAGAGCAGAACGTCCAAACTTCCGTATTGTTGATAGAGTTTTGTACTACCGTGACCTTCTGTGTGTACCCAATATTGAAGATTTGAGGAATGACATTATGATCGAGGCTCATAGTATGAAGTATTCTATGCATCCAGGCAGCACGAAGATGTATCAGAATTTGAAGTGCAGATTTTGGTGGAACAACATGAAGAGAGAGATTGCAGCGTTCGTCTCCCATTGTATGACTTGTCAGTTGATTAGGGTAGAACATCAGAGGCCTACAGGATTGTTACAGCCGTTAGAGATCCCGGAATGGAAATGGGAGCACATTACCATGGATTTTATTTCGGGACTACCAAGGACCAGCAGAGGCAACGATGTGATATGGGTCATTGTGGACCGTCTCACCAAGTCAGCTCATTTCATTCCTATGAGGACAGGGAAGAAGATGCACATGCTACCTTTGGCAAAGTTGTTTGTCAAAGAGATTGTCAGTCGACATGGACAGTCAGTTTCTATCACATTGAACAGAGACAGCAGATTTGTCTCGAGGTTCTGGAAGACATTGCATGAGTCTATGGGTACGAAACTACAGTTCAGCACGACTTATCACCCTCAGACAGATGGCCAATCAGAGAGGACAATTCAGACCCTTGAGGATATGCTCCGTGCTTGTGCGTTAGATTTCAAGACTCAATGGGATGAGACTTTACCGTTGTGTGAGTTTGCTTACAACAATAGTTACCACTCGAGCATTGGGATGACACCTTTTGAGGCTTTATATGGCAAAAGGTGTAGGACACCTGTGTGTTGGGAAGAGGTCGGAATTCGCAGTTTCCATGGACCGACCATAGTAAGTGAGACCAGCGACAAAGTCAAGCTAATCCAAGAACACCTGAAAGTAGCCCGGAGTAGACAGAATAACTATGTAGATTCTCACCGAAGGGATTTACAGTTCAAAGAAGGAGATAAGGTTCTCTTGAAAGTGTCACCTACCCGATGAACATTGAGATTTGGACAGAAGGGCAAGCTATCATGGAGATACATTGGACCGTACGACATTGTGAGCAAAATTGGTGATATGGCTTATAGATTAGCATTACCACCCAAGCTATCTGGCGTACATAATGTCTTTCACGTGTCTATGTTGAAGAAGTACGTCCCCGTCCCTTTACACATACTCCGACATGAGCCTTTGGAAATTCGAGAGGATGCTACATATATTGAGAAGCCCGTTCAGATCATTGATAAGAAGGAACAATAGTTGAGAACACGGGCTATTCAATGGGTGAAAGTACTTTGGGAGAACCATGGACCGGAAGAAGCAACGAGGGAACTACGAGATCAAGTGCAGAAGAAGTATCCACATCGACTACCTGAGGTGAGTTATATTTCATTTGGAGGACCAAATGCCCTAAGGGGTGGAGGATGTAAGACCCCGTCCAGAGTGATCTCGATTAGTGTTAACTAAGTGGTGTTTTAGTTCTAAGCGAGATTAGTGGATTTTGATTAAATGGGATTAGAATAGCTTTTAAAATAGCTTTGAGGAATTTTGAGTGCCGTTGTGACTAGTGGGGCCCTTTGGGGGATCCTTTTATGACTTTACGTTTACTTGGGGATTATCTGATATTCTTGCATTTATTATTTTAATCCAGTTTTATCTATCTCATTAGCCCCTACAACTTTTATGTTGATCCCGCGCCCATTCAAGACCCCGAAACCTGACTTTCCTAGCATTGAGGGCGAAACAGTCATTGTGCACTAAATATGTACCTAAAATTTGATATTCCCGAAATCTGCGAAACATATACTTTTTGAAAACTAGATATTTCGATGATCACTTTTCTCTTCTTCGTCGAATTCGTTCGAGGCCCCGATAAATATGATTTCGGCCCATGAAGGTTTCTAGTGGTGGGACCCAACTCCATCTTCTATATAAGGAGAACCTTTTTCTCCTTTTTCCCTTTTCCAGCACAAGAACCATTAACCTAGGGTTTTTCCCATTTTCCCTTTTCCTCTAGCTCTTCCATCTCCCATTCCACTACCAAACCTTTTCCATTGGAGAATTACTTGTCACCATCTTCTTCCTCATCACCATAGCTTTCCATTGATACCATTTTGAGAGAAAACCTCTCATTCCAAGATCTTCATTGAACTACTCTTGCTCATTTGGAGAACCTACAAGTAATCAATCATCCCCATCTCTTAGATTTGTGTTCCTTTGGCCTTGAAGAGATTCCGTTTCTATTATTGTAAGGTTTCTCTTTCTATTTCTTGTGTTGACCCTTTTAGGGTTTGTTTTTTGGGATTTTTGTTATAGCTTGGATCTTTGGCTTGGAGGAGTGTTTAGAGCTTATTATTGATTAGCTTGGACCCAAGGCAAGTGGATGAATTGATTTTTATGAGCTGTCGATGATTTTATAAGAAATGTTATTTAGTGTGTTGTTTTCCACTCATGCCCATTTAATGCAATGGCTTGAAATAAATGTTCATGAAAGAGCCTTGATAGTGTATTTATTGTCATAGACATGTTTTGATTTATGGCATTCAATGTTATCTTGTTTTATCTCAAATGTACTCTTGTGTGTAGTGGTTTCCTTCCCTTCTTTCTTTGTATTTGGATGTGATATTATTGGAGAAGGTTAGAATGAATGTTGTTGGAAATTTGATATTGATTTAGATGAAGTTTTGAACTCATCATTTGGTGTATTTAAGGGGCTAAATAGGAGATTGTAGAAGGAGGAGAAATACAGGAGAAGAACTGTCCTGGAATCAGTATCTTGACAGTTTGCTCGAGTAAACATGACACTTCGCTCGAGCGAAGTGTCCAGAAAAGGGTTCTAGTCATTCTAGAGGAGTGTTCGCTCGAGCGGACCCCTTTGTCGCTCGAGCGAACCCTCCCAGAACTCGTTCCAGAGAGTGGTTAGTTCGAGCGAACTGAACATTCGCTTGAGCCAACCTGATACTGGATGAGTTCGCTCGAGCGACCTCAACTTTGCTCGAGCAAACTCACCCAGATAACCATTCCAGAGAGCTCACCACTCGAGCGAACCTCTAGTTCGCTCAAGCGATGGGTACTGTTCACCTGGGATTGTTTTGGGAGCATAAATTAAATGTTTATATGATTGTGAGAGGTTTGTTGGGAGCCCTATTGCAATGAGAAGAATCGTTCATATGATTTGACATCCGTTTGAGAAAGAAACCACATTACAAAGATTTCATTTGAAGTTTTGAGAATCCTAAGGTTTATAAGGAACCCGGAATGTCCCCAAACTCAAAGAGTACCAAGTTGTTTTTAAATCGACATATGGGACCCCCTATTCACCTTAAACAAATCTTGAACCCCGTTACTTGTCTTGAGATTTCGAAAGTTCATTTATATTTCATTATTCCCGAATTTCTTATGCATTCCCAAAAATATTGAAATTGTAGCATTTTGCTAATCCCGACAAGCATGCCTCGATTGATATGACAGTTGTGCCTTTGAGCACCCCCGTTCCATTTTTTCATGTACTTGCACTTGATGTATTTTACACATGTCTTGATTTCTGTTATTTGACCTATTAGTCGGCACCACTAAGCTTGGATAACCTTGTTGGTCTGATCCACCGACTTGAAGATCCCCCTCTTGTCCCACCAGCTACAGTTTGGATCTCGCTACCCGGTTATTACCATGGTCTTGTCTCGATACCCTGGATTGCTACCGTGGTTCCCGATGCCCGGCTCGCTACCGTGTTCATGTCCCGTATATTATATGTCTATGTATATATATTTCGTTGTTTCTCCTCACATAGTGTGACTGAGATCAACGCCTTGATATTGCTGTCACTTCGGTGATAGAGGACTTAGCTTTGTTTGGTTGTCATCTTGCTTGTTTCACGTTTCCTTGGTTACCTTTACATGTTTTACATCGCATACTTGTATTTGAATAAATGATTTATCTCTTTTATGAAACTTGTTATTAAAACATGTTTAAATGCTTTTGAAGGTAAATTCATTTATTGTTATATTGTTATGTCTTTTCACTGTTTGTCAAACCGTTGTGTTTGACCCACTCTTTGGTACTCAGGTCCGGACATTGTCTACCCCGAGGCGGAGCTTGAGGATGCGGTCAGTGAACCGCAACGCGTAGTCGAGTGGCATGCTGATGATGTCGTTTAGACATTTGATTGCTTTGAGAGACGTAACATTTTGGGGACTTTTAACCATTCTTTTGGGGATTGGTATTTTGTTTATATTGGCCTTTGTTGGCCTCTATTTTTGGGAATGTAATTAAATGATCTTTTGTATAAACTTTAACTTTACTTTTGGGAAAGCATTAATGATCATTGCTCATTTTGATACTCGGATTTTACATGTACTTTTATCTTGTTGCTAGAATTGAATTATGAATGTTTGATTTGCTACATGCTTCCGCACTTAAATCAAATGTACTATGTTGTTGTGATATCCTCACCTCAGACACCTGTGGGAAATTAAATAAACATAAATAAATATATTCACACACACCATTATAAGTCCCGATCCCAGATTAGGACCTCAGTGGACCCGGTCCGGGGTCGCGACAGTTTGGTTCTACGGAATCTTTATGATCAGATCTACACAGTAGTAGCAAAAGGTAGACGATCAAGTGGTTCAGAAAAGGGGGTATTTTTTTCCCATTAACGGTTAGTGGTCTTTTTAAATTCAATAGTAATTATGTCTTCCAAATCAACATTGTATAATCTTGCTAAGGCATATATTTTTAACGACAAGAACTTAGCCGTGTGGAAGTGTCGGATGGACGCATTGCTACACTTTGACGGATTGACATATGTGTTTGAATCCGATCCGATCTCCAAACCCACTGATGATGCCCCTAAAGGAAGATCATGATGTGTATGAACAATGGGTGTTTGATAACAAATCAACGAGGCATCTTCTGGTTGGATTCATATCCAGCGATTTGGTAAAGCAGTTTGAGCACTTTAACACTGCTAAAGAAATCTGTGACTATGTTATGGACAAATATAATGAAACCTCCAAATCTCACTTGATGAAGGAACTCAGTGCATATGTTAACTATAAGATGCCAGAGAGATCATCCATAAGGGATCACATTGATAAAATGGTGGTCCGATATAGTAACCACGTGGCCTTGGGAAAGGAAATGGATGAAGATTTTCAAATCATGTACTTGCTGATGATTCTTCCACCTTCGTGGGAGAATGTGTCTCAGACCCTTAGCCTCTAAAAGGGTGTAACTCTCAGTGAGGTTGAATCTAGACTGCTTGCTGGAGGACAAAGGCTGGTTGCTCGCGGTGTAACACCTAGAAACTCTGCCATGATTGCTAAAACTAAGAATCCTAAGGTGCGTTAACCGTCAATATGAAAAATAAAAGGAAATTCAAAGGCAATAAAAAACGGAAAGGGCTTAAAAATGGTGTTTGCTTTAACTGTGGGAAGCCTGGACACTTTAGTTCTCAATGCAAAAAGAAAAGGGGTGAGAGTAGCTAGCAAGGTAATGTGACCAAAGAAAATGGTGATTATGTTTAGATGGTCACAGAGTCCATGATGGTGTACATCAATGATAAGAATTGGTGGATTGATTCAGGAGCCACCAGGCATATATCAAGAACCAAGGCTGAATTTGTCGAATTCAAAGAGATGAAACCAGGAGATTAGAGTATTTACATGGGGAATGAAACATTCTGTGATGTATTGGGTGTAGGGAAAGTCAAAATTCCCTTACCAACTGGAAAATCTCTATATCTCTCCGATGTTTTCTTTACTCCAACGATGAGGATGAGCGTCATCTATGTGAGCCAGTTGGCTATGATGGATTCGAAATCAAATTTAAAGATAAAGAGGTTACAATTGGCATGCGCGGTCAAGTTTTAGTCTATGGTTTTCTTTCTGATAAATTGTATTTGCTCGACACTCTTGATGATAAAATAAAATATATTTTTCATTATTTTGTGTGTGTGAATGTGTGCATGGATAGTTTGGCAATGTTATGGTATATGAGATTAGGGCACATTAACAAAAATAGAATAAGTAGAATGGTTAGAGATGGACTCTTACTAGACTTAGGTAAAGTGGAGTACCCTATATGTGAACCATGCCTAAGTGAAAAAATGGTCAAGAAACCATTTCCAAAAGGAACTAGAAGTTCAGAAAGATTGACCATAATTCATTCTGATATTTGTGGACCATTGTATGTCAAAAATAGTACGGGGGAGGACTATTTTATCACATTTATTGATGACTACACCAGATATGGTTATGTGTACTTGATTAAACACAAACATGAGGCCTTAAAAATGTTTCAAATATATGCTGCTGAGGTCCAAAATCAAAAGGGCAAGAAAAAAAAAACAGATTAGATCTGATTTGGGGGGGGGGGGGGGGAGGGGGTGAATATACAACGGAACTGTTCAAAGAATAATGTGCACGTGAGGGAATCATTCATGAATATTCGATTCCATATATCCCACAACAAAATGGCGTGGCTGAGAGGAGAATAAGACCTTAATGGATATGGTAAGGTCATTGATAAACCACGCGAGACTTCTGCTACATTTGTGGGGGAAGCATTAAATATGGCACAATATATCTTGAACAGAGTACCCTCCAAAAGTATGCCCAAGACCCTGTATGAATTATGGATTGGTGCCAAACCAAAATTAGAACATGTGAGAGATTAGGGCTGCCCTGTACATGTCCTGCTACCACCACAGGAAAGATATAAACTGTAAGAAAAAAATGAAGAAAAAATATTCTTTCGTTGGCTACCCATTACATTCTAAAGGATTTCGTGTGTATGATCACGATAAAAGGATAATCATGGAATGCCGAGATGTGCTTTTCCTTGAGGATCCGACGGTCAGTCCTAGAGTAGAACCACAGTGTGTGGAATTATATGAAATCTCTAAGGGCAAGGGGGTTCCGACGAAGAGGATGTTGGACACAAAATTTCTGGCGAGGACCCACTTTAAGTGATTAAACAACCCGATGAGCCGATTGGCAGGCCGATTTGGGCAAGGAAACAACCAGCATATCTAGATGATTATTGCAGTTTATTGGAACCCGTGCAAGATTTGGATCCGGACTCCTACTCTCAAGCGATCAAAGCGCAGGATGCGCAATGTTGGTCAGAGGCTATGAGAGAGGAGATAGAATCAATTGAAAAAACCAAGTATGGCAATTGGTTAATCTTCCAAAAGATCGAAAAGCCATTGGTTGTAAATGGGTTCTTAGAAAGAAACTAAAGTCGGATGGATCCTCAGATAACTATAAAGCACGGCTAGTAGCTAAGGGATTCATACAAGTGGAAGGAATTGATTACGAGATGTTTTCTCTAGTTGTAAAATCCCAATCCATACGAACCTTAGCAGCATTGGTAGCATGTCGTGACCTTGACTTGCACCAGATGGATGTGAAAATCACATTCTTGAACAATGAATTAGAAGAAGAGATTTATACGAAACAACTCGAGGGTTTTGTGGTGCAAGGTCATGAGGACAAAGTATACAAACTTTATAGGGCATTGAATGGATTAAAACAGGCCTCGAGACAATGGTATAAAAAAATCTCACCAGGCCATAGGTGAAATAGGATTTGTCCCCAATAATGCAGACACATGTTTCTATATTAAACGCAGTGGGATTAGTTACTTATATTTGTCATTATATGTGGATGACATTTTGATAGCTAATGATCAATTGGAAGGGGTAAATGAAATCAAACAATGGTTAAAGTTAAGATTCGAGATGAAAGACATGGGTGAGGCAAAGTATGTCCTTAGCATTGAAATAACCCGTGATCGTCTGAATAGGCTATTGACTTTATCATAGAGATACTATTTGGAAACTGTGTTGAAACAGTTTGATATGGCTATGTGTAAACCATTTGACACTCCCATCTGCAAGAGCATAAAATTGTCCAGCGATCAAGGACCCTAAACGAGCAGGACAAGGAAGTGATGAGAATGAAACCTTATGCTCAAATTGTGGGTAGCATCATGTATGTGATGCTGTGTACGAGACCAGACCTTACATTTGCCGTGGGTCTCACAAGCAGATTCCTAAGTAACCCAAGATTACAACATTGGTATGCGATTAAGAGGATTTTGCGGTACATCAAAGGAACAATGAATCTTCGCCTATGTTATCAAGGTAAAGTCATGGAACTGCGTGGCTACTCAGATGCAGATTGGGCCGGTGATTTAGACAAGAGAAAGTTAACAACCAGCTATGTGTTTACCTTCGGAGGAGGTGTAGCTTCTTGGGGTAGCATGAAACAGACCTCTACGGCTATGTCAACAGCCGAAACAGAGTATATAGCCTGCAGTACAGCAGTCCAGGAGGCTCTTTGTTAAAATATTTCCTAACTGATTTGGAAATAATTGGAGAAAAAGATAATGTCCCAATGAACGTAGATAACACATCTACTATATCCATGGTGAATGAACAACAGTTCAACAACCAATCAAAATATGTTGAGATAAAGTATCACTTCATCAAAGAAAGGGCTGAAAAGAATGATATGGAAATTTTTTATATGCCTCAGAAGAATTGATGGCTAATGCTCTCACCAAAGCTTTGCCAACAAAGGTTTTTGCAAGGAATGTGATGTGCATGGGACTGAGATATGTTTGATGTACATGGCATTCATGCCAAGTGGGAGATTGTAGGAAATCATGTGGTCCGCATGCCACGGGTCCCACATCAAATTAAGTAGGGCTGATGCCAACAGAGAATACAATCTCACTTAATGTAAGACTTGATCTGGTCCCACTGATAAGACTCCCAATAGGATTAGTGATGTGGGTTTCTTGGCAAAGAAGTCTCTAGTAAGTGTAACTCTTTGGAACTTGTCTATATAAGATAAGGGGGCCCTAGGGTTGGGTATTATTCCATCCCATAGGAAAGACAAGAGGCGAAGAGATCCGCGGAGCTTCCCATTCGCCGAAACGTACATAGATCTTCGGCCACGTGTCGGAGTCTCCGCATCCAAATCCATCATCGATGACTTGGGTGATGGAGAAGAATGCAGAAAGGGCTTGGGTAATGCAACAAGGAGACAGCATTTTCTTGCCAGAGCCATTTTTTCTTACAGTTCCAATGAACATGAGTGGAAAGGAGGCTTTTATCAGAGGCCCGGTTTTTTAAAGGAATAAAAGTCTCAAAATCCCATAGGAATTCAAAATCCAAACTTTTGAGGAAATTGTGGGCACCACAAAGTTTATTCTTTGTGGAAAAATAGTGTACCAAACATCATACAATGAATTTTCCATGAAAAAAATGTGAGTTTCTCTGCAGAAGATAGTTACACACTATGCCATAAGTGTTGTTCTCAACTAGGTCTGAGAATCTTTTGACATGCATCCGATACCAATTCATTGTCTAAATGTCGTTCTTAAGATTAAAATATAAGGAAACAATATTAGGACATTTTAGAATTTGCGTTTTCTAATGATATTATCATGAAACCATTAGAAAATGTCTGTTTATAGATGAAAATACGAAAGATAGTTAATAAATCTTTGAAGGCTAAATAATTTTAAAATGTGAGTAAGTTGCAAGATATATTTTTCTCCTTCTTCTCTCATGATATAGGATAAGAACTCAAATTGCCACTTGCACCACATCCCAAGCCAATTGAAGATTATAGAATATCTTATAGAAAAGAGAAAAGTGAGTAGATAATTTGTTCAACCATATCAGGCTGCGATATTAATATGTCTAAAGATGTGGGTAAGGTGATTTCAATCTCGTGCTTCCGACCGATAGAATTGATGGTTAGTCTATTTATTTAGCCTTTTTCCTAGGGAACCTTCAAAGGCCATGTAACGCATGTTGGCTTGAAATTTGATCTACGTGGCTGATGGGGGCTCCGACCTTTCGTCCTCTCCTTCCCAACCCTGGGGCTGCTGAGAGTATGGCGGAGGAGGAAAAGCGAGTCATCAACATTTTTGTACGGGTATGCTAGAATTTCTATTCTACTTGGAATTTAAAGTGGTGATCCGGAGATTCACCTTCGCAAGTAGAAAGGAAATCAATTATTCTTTCTAAATTTCCATTGCACATTTAAGAAAGAGACACAATTTTTAAATGCCATGAGAGGCGATTTCAATTTGTTTGCCGTGAAAGGCAATTTACAAATCTTATCCATAATGAAAGACAAGAAATCTGATTTTTTTTGTCTCTTTACAAATAATACAAAATACAATAGAAAAGTAAGAAAAGTAAGAAAAGGTATCTGACTTCTCAGGAGATTGTGGGGACTTGTTCAGATCAACGGTCGCAAGTCATGTATGGACTTCCCCATCGTCCTTCAGATGAGAACGCTTGGTGCTTTGATTTTTTGGCTTGGCTTGGACCTAAGATTTTTAGAGAATAAAGACCCAAGAGAGGTCCTATATCCAATGAAAAACTGAGTAAACGGGTGGAAAAGCCGTGTTTAGGCCATGTTAGATAGAAGGAAAGAGGAGGCCTTGGGGGGGTGGCCCCCCAAGGGACTTTGATCACCTTGTGGTGTTTCAGCAGCAGAGTAGCATGATTTCTTCCTTGAGTATGGATCTCTCTCTCCGTGTCTGCGCATCTCTCTCTATCCGTGTGTATATGTCTGTCTCTCTTGGAATTACCCCCTTTTATAGGCTCTTGGTAGCCATGGGGTGATTTATGGGATTGATGACCCATGATGATGGCATTGATGTTCCATGATGGGAGGAGTTATAAGTTTTAATTCTTGATTTTGTAACTCCTTTTTCTTGGCTTGTGATTGGCCGGTGGAGAATGATGGGCATTTAATCACCCTTAATCTCCATGATGAGGGGAGTTTCATGGTTTTAATGCCATGATTACTTGGATTTGTAACTCCCATTTGCTTGATTTTGATTGGACCGTCCAAAATAATGAGTTAATGACCGCATTAAGTTGTCATAAAATGGGTCAATTAAGGTCATTAAGTGGTCGCCAGGGCATTTGAAGAGTCGCGGGCCGTGCTGCGTCTTTTGGAATTCTTCTTGTGATGATTGCCGATGGATTCGTATATTGTTTGATGTCGAATGGCGATGCAACTTAAGACAATGGTTGATACCAGTGGACCAGTGACATCTGTCCTGTTGATTTCAAGATTGGTTGGACAGAAAGTGTACTTTCTTGGTCAGCCAGTCGGTGATCCAGTCGGTGATCTTGGAGCGATCAATGATGATTTCATGCTCTTGACGGCGGATCCAAAATGTTGATGAAGATTTAGTCGATTTCGAGCATAAAAAATTAGATTTTCAGAAAACCACAGGGGTTGGAACTCTCGAAACGCAAAAAGGAGCGGAAAATGGGCCACCCGGCGACCATGGGGTTTGTTCCCCTTTCGGTCGCCATTTCTCGGTCGTTTCTTAGTCTTTTTTTATGCTTTTTTCTCCTGTATTTTTCTTGACATTTTTCCTCATTTATTGGATTGGTTCTTCTAAAGAAAACCTGACGAGAAGCCGCACAAATCGGAGCACAAAGTTTCCTATTTTTAGGAAAAGCCGAAGACTTTGTAGCTGATTTTCTGTCAAGAGTGGAAACTAGGTCAAACAATGTCAGAACGACTTGAAATTTGAGGTGAAGCCTCCTGATCAGTAGATAGGACCAACCGTAGGCTTTTGTTTGAGTTTTGAAACCGTGTGGGGTCCCGTCGACAGTAGGATTGATTTCACCGTGGGGAAGATGTCGCACGTTGATGTGCGGTCAACCGATGTCCGATTGACTTGAAATTTGATAGGGAGCCTATACGAGTCATTTTGAGATGATCCGTTGGCTCCGTTTTGGATGTCATGGTCCCAGGGTGCTCCGCCGCCAGTAGCCTTGATTTTGTTTCGGTGCGTCAAAGTCGGGTCAAACGTTGTCGGAATGACCTGGAATTTGACGTGCAACCTTTTGGAAGCATTTTGAAGCCATCCATGTGCTCCGTTTGATGAGTATTAGTCCCCGTGGTTGTCGCCGCCTAGAGGCTTGATTTTACTGCTCAAGGGTTGATGGAGGGTCAAACGTTGTCGGTTTGACTTGAAATTTGACATGGAGCCCTTTGGAGGTATTTTGAGGTCATCCGTAGGCTCTGATCGAAGTTTTGATGTGTTCGACGTCGTCGCTGCCAGGAGCACCTGTTCAGCTGCCGGAGGAATCAAGTTGGGTCAAATGATGTTGGAATGACCCGAAACTTCATGTGAACCCCTCTTTTGGCTGTCTTGAAGGATCTTGCAGTTTTTACTTCAAGCATCAGATGTGAAGGATCTTGCAGTCGGGTCAAAAGATCTGATGCTTGAAGTAGCATTGCCTGTTTGTAGTAGGATGCATCTTTATGTGGCTTCTTGATGTTGAAGAGGCAAAGTGACTTCTTTGGTGTCAACAAATGCCCCCTCGAGGTACAGCGACGAGTAGCTTTTGGAGTCGATGTGCCTCGAAGAGAAACTTGAAGGAGAGCTTATGATTTGACTAAGAGTCTTTGAGCATTTTTTTTTAGCCTTTTGAGTTTCCAAGGGGATTTTATGGTAGTGAGAGGGATCACGTACCATCTCAAGGCAAAGTTTTGAAAAATGACATGAGGGAGTTGGATTTGGGTTTTGGATTTTGGGTTTTCCTTTTGACCTTGTGAACCTAGGGCTGTATGTGGCACATTAGGCGGTCAAGAGGGTTTTTTAGGTTTTTTTTTCACCTTGTGACCTAACAAGTTGTATGTGGCAAGTTAGGGGGTCGGGGTTTGATTTTTTGTTTTGACCTTGTGACCCAACAAGTTGTATGTGGCAAATTGGGGGGTCAGATTTAGTTTTGACCTTGTGACCTAACAAGCTGTATGTGGCGAACCAGGGGGTCAGGATTTTATTTGATTTTTTTTTTTGGGTTTGGCTTTGTGACCTAACAAGGTATATGTGGCAGGTTAGGGGACCAGAGTTTGGTTTTTTGTGGATTGTCAATTTCAAGATTTCGGCTTAATTTGGTTAATGAGGTTGGATGGTTTGGTCTTTTAGAAACTCATGAGGCTTTTCTTTTTATTATTCAATCAACTCAAGAGAGGCATGAAACCATTTTGTATGCTCTTGGCAAAGGAGGTTTTCGATAAGAAGCCCCTTTCAGTGCCTAGGTGGTCAAACCTAGCTCATGTGGGCTAACCCATGAGATCGTAAGCTTTGGAGATGGTTTAGATCTCATATGATGTCATTTTGTAAAGGATATCTAAAAGTATCTCTTTTGGGTAGAGAATATCTAAAAATATCCCTGCTTGGAGAGAATCTCTCATGCTTCCTTGTTTTTGGGAGAGATTTTCTCAAAGTATCTTTCTTTGGGAGAGAATATTTCTCATTCCCTTTCTTTTTGGAGAGAATTTCTCAAAGAGTCTTCTCTTTATGAGAGAATATCTCAAATCCCTTTTCTTTTGGGAAAGCTGCTAGTTTTTAGCACTTACCTTCTTGGTTTTCTCCTTATTTCCTCTTTTGGTTTTCTCTCCTTTATAAAAGCAAAAGAGGTTGGATCTCTAGCCCTTATTCCTTTCTTTTTGCAAAAGTTTTCAAGAGTGCTCCAAGATAAAAAAACTCCTCTTATTCTTCACGAATCTTCAAGTTCTCTTTCTTCTCCATCCATGACTTCAAGTAAATTTTCTTCCTTCACAAGAAACTCCATGTAGAAGTAGAAATTTCTTTCTTTTCTTTTCTTTTCTCTTCCTTTTTCTTTCTTCTTTCTTTTTCTTCTTCTTTTTTTTTCCCACGTTTTTTTCTTTTTTTTTACATGTGCTGTTGTTTTTTTTTTCTTGGCTATACGGCCAGGTCCGTACCACGTGGCAGTGGGGCACGGCCTGCTGGGCAGTTAATTTTTTTTTTTGAAGAGATTTCTCTCTCTCCAGTTTTTTTTTTTTTTTTTTTTTTTTTTTTTTTAGCTTTCCCTCTTTTGGTCACCATGATAATGAGGTTTATGAAATCCAAGATGTTCAAGCATTTTTTTTATGCATTAAGATAGAAGGCTAGAGTCTCTAGGTCAAGCCAACATGATTTTTGACTTGGACAAAGTTTGATTGGTTTTACCAAGTTGGGTTGGAATTGGTCAAACTTTTGTTAGCATCTAATGCATGATGATTTTCTTTGATGCATGATTTTTTTGTAAATTGATTGGGAGCATGATGATGCATATCTGGAAATCTTTTGCAAGTTTTGAGATTTGGAGCTCGCAGCAACGTTGAGAGCCCTTCTTCAAGCTTGTGGAGATTTGATAAGATTAATTGGTTTGATCTCGCAACAATGTATGAGTTTAAACCTTCTTTGAGGGTGCTTCACTGACTATGAGCTTGCAGTGGTGTTTGAGCTCATCTTCAAGCTTCCTATCTTTTTCGGGGTGTTTCCCTTTTCTTCGGAATTGTCTCGGAACCGTGTCAAAATTTCGCTAGAATTTTTTAGCAAAATTCTGTCATTTTGATGATTGATTTTTTCTTTTCCATCCTTTGCAGGTAGTTCCTCCAGAACGAACAAGGGCAAAGAGTATGTTACTGATGCACATCGTCGGTCTACCAGGTCTCCTAATGTGGCCGTACAACAAGCCTGGGAGAAGGTCCAGTTTGTGGAGAGAAACTTGGAAGAATGTGACTCCCTCAATCATGATGAGATGAGATAGCGATTGACTGCTCTTAAGGATGGGGAGTTTTATAGGATTATGGTAAGCAGTCATCCTTGGGTCATGGACGATCAGAGCAGTGTGCCCAAGCCTACCTTATTTTTTTTTGGTGACGCAGTTCCTGACGACTTGACGTACCAAAGGAGATGTTTTCAGTTCTCTTACACGGTAGATGGTGAGGAGAGAACTATTTCTACCTGGTCGACCTTTGATCAAACTATCTCGATCATGAGTCTTTCTCCCACATGTCCCAAGAGGGAAGATCCTCTGAGCTGGGTGAAGAGGACTAATGTGACCAAGATCGGGGTTTTTGTTGGCGGTCTTTCCAGTTATGCAGAGAAGTCGCCTGTTCGTATGGACATGCTGATGCCAACCATCGGTTACTAAGGTTCTGATCATCCATCGGTCGATTTGAGACCAGTGGGCTTTGACATTTTTCAGGGTGACGGCAGCAATTGAGTGAAGCCTTTTCGACTTCGTGGCCGTTTCAGCGCCGACTCAAATTGGGAGTCATGGACTGATCACATCCTACAGGTTTGCGGGACCATTCTGAAGGAGGCCGAGATTTTTGATGCGGTTCGCGCTTTTCGGCAAACTGCTGTTTTCTCCTATGAAGCCTTCATGGCCATGCTGGAGTCATTCCTTCCACAAGCCAACACCTTCATTGTCACGAATGGTGAGATTGGTTTTATTTTAAAGGAATTGAGAGCCATCACCGGGCTGCCTGTCCTCGGTAAATTTTATGAGGAGTTCATGCCTATTGACAACATCCTTGAGGAGCAATCTGAGGAGTTCAGGTTTTTGTACTTTCAGCTGGTTGCCTTCTATGATTTTTTTAAAGAGAAGGAGGGCTCGAAAGTCAGGTCCAGCAGTTGGAGGAGTTTTGGCTCCTTGTTCCCCAACTTCTTCGACAGCAAAGAGTCTTCTGATAGCACGACCCGGGAGGCCAGAGCTAAGACTCAAAGTTCAAAGAAGACTTCTGTCACACGAGGAGACTTGAAGGACTTCTTCACGAGCAAATATGCCTTTTACTCGGACATTGTGTTGTGGAGGGATCTCGCTATTTACCTCACTTACTAGCTGAGTGAGGCTGTTTTTGTTGGAGGAGATGGTACGCACATCAGGCCGCATTGTGTTTTTCCAGCTTGTTAGATGGCGTTTGGAGAGCGGCTTGCTTTGGTGCCTGCTCTTTACTCCTATTTGTGTACCGAACTGCAGGCTACTGCTTTTTTTGTTCGGCTTGGGCTCCCTATGAACAGGGTATTTTCAGCCCATATTTTCTATTCGTGGTACATATACCACTGTCCTGGCTTCCATCGATTAGGAGTTGCGCAAGATGATGATCCTTTTATGATTCGATTGGCTAGAGGGACAGCCATTTCCGAATCTCTTTTGTCTGCCCGTTTCAGGATCCGACGATTCAGTGATGTTGAGCTTGGGCAATCTTCAGTGCAGCTTTCTCCGGGTTTGAGGAAGAAGGCTTTTGATTTTGGTGTCTCCCGTGATTCCACCAGGGCAAAGATGGGAAGACACTATTCTTTGACAAACGCAGAAAAGATGTGGCTTTTCAACATACTTGCTGGTACGATGGTGTACTGTAGACATCTTTTTGTTGATATCCAGCCGTATGTCCCCTCGCGTTTTGCACTGCAGTTAGGCTTCTCTCAAGGCGTTATTGGAGCGCCTTCGAGCATGGTGAAGCGTTTTGGAGGTTTGCAGGATTGGAGGAATGCATGGGCTTTTTACAATGCGGAGGACACTGCCATCATGATTTCTTATCCTAGTTGCCCACTTTCCGGACCGCTAGCTTTACGAAATGGTTCGTAGAGAGCTTTTTGGTGTACCGGGGCCTTTCCAAGAAGGAGCTTGATATGAAGCAATCTTCTGGGAAGGGTGTTGGCAGATCAAATGGAGTCCATCGAGAGGAAGTTCTGGCTTTCCTTGCTGGAGAGAAGCACAAGATAGGCTTTCTCGGTGAACAGAACATCATCAGATCAAGAGCTGTACAAGAGATACCTGGGTATTGAAACAGCTAGACGAGGAGGAGGCCGAATTCGACGCTTGGATGCAAGTGGAACGAACGAAGGCTTCCTTAGAGTCCACTGGGAGGAGCAGACCATCTGGCGAGGAGTTAATCGAAGGTCCTGACTTTGATGATGGGACAGGTTCTTCAAGCAAACCGGCCCATAGAAGCAAGAGGAAGAGAGGGCAGCGCCGTAATAAGAGACAACACGATGACTCTCCTGATTCAGAAGTCCCTCCTACCATTGCTGAAGAGATGTCAAGGGACGCTGATGAGCCTCCGGAAAAGAGGAGTCGAGAGGAAAATGAAGGTATGATTCCTCCTCTTTCTTTTTCCATTCATTTCATTGAGATTTTCTTGTTTTTTTATTTTCTTTCTCTCCCCTTTTCAGTGGGAGATGATGATTTGGTGATGCCTGAGGTTCCGGCTGATGAAGCAGTGACGGATCCGATTGAGGCATCTGAAGAAGAACCGAGGGACTCTGGAGTGTTTCCAGAATCTTCACCTGGTATGACTTCTTTGTGTTCTCTTTTCTTTTTGTCTGTGCTGTCATTCGCTGACATGTTGCTTGTTTTCTTGTCAGCTGACTTGCCATAGGATTCTGACGATTTCTAGCCATCTATGGACGCGACCTTTGATGATGCTTCGGATGAACTCATGGAGGCAGAAAGTATTCCGCCGATCGTCGAATAAGGTATTTGTAGCAATAACCCTGATGATAATGATTTTTTCAACATGATCATATTCATAGATTTTTTTTTGTTTTGTTTTGCTGGCAAGTTGTGAAGTAACAGGAGAAGTTCCTCCGTCTTTCTCAGTGCTAGAGCAGGGGATGCCTGCAATTGATCCAGAAGTAGGGACTTCTTCTTCCAATTTCAATGTGGCAGAGATGAAATCTTCTGAGGAGATTCCTTCGCCAGTGTCTCCAATTAGAAGGAGTCTGATGATCACTCCTCCAACAGGGAATGACACGGGCAGTCGACCAATGGAAAGGGGCGAGCCTTCGTCCGGGCCATCTCTTGAGTATGAGAAGAAAGTGTCGAGGAGCGTTTTGAGCTCTTGGGTCGAAACTCTTTCTTCTAGTCATTTGGGAGTTGGCTTTGGTATGATTGAACATGTACAAGACATCCTTGCTGATAGCGAAGAGGTCAGTCTGGACATTGCAGGTGCGAAGGCTTTCGTTGATGAAGTCATAGCTCTAGGCAACAAGTGGAATGAGACCAAGAACTTCCCAAGTGGTGACTTCTTCAATGATATGTTTTTGAAGCCTTCTGGTGAGGTCAAGTCTGAGCTGAACGAGATTTCGCGGACTCGGAAGCAATTCGTTCGGGAGAGGAATGTCACCGAGTTGGCTATCATTGAGCTAACAGAAGACCTGCATCGTGTTGATAGGGAGGTCGTTGAGACCAAGCAACGTCTTGAGCTATTGGAGGAACAAGCTGCTGCAAAATAGGCCTCCATCGTGGAAGCTCATGCTAGAGAAGAGACTCTGATTCGCCAAGTCGAGGAGGCTGAGAGCAATATCAGGAGGAATACTCAGGAGTACGAGCAATGGCAGATTCTTTGGGAAGAGCTTCCCCGTGCTGCAGATGGGTCACGGCGTTCTACCGCTTTTTATTGAAAGATTTTGAAGAAGCGTGGCCTGGAAGCTTTAAAGGCTAAGGCCAAGAGTCTGCTTGAAGAGTTGAATCTTTGGTTGAATACCATGTTAGACTGAGCTCCTGACTTTTGTAACAAACTCTTTTCTTCTTCTCTTTTGGTACCCCCATGTAAAAACATTTTTGGTACTTTATATACCTTTTACTCAAATTCTTTTTGATGAAAATAAGCAAAAGTTGGATGAGAGTGTTTGTTTGAAAATTTGACCAAAAGGTTGTCATTTTGTGAAAATCTTTGGTCAAAGGGTTGTTTTTTGGGCATGAAAGCCAGATTTTGTGGCAAAAGCTTGGTTTTTTATAGCACGAAAGCTGGATTTTAAGATGGCATGGGAGTCGAATTTTGTGGCGTAAGAGCCAAAATTTATTTGTGGCCTGGAAGCCAAGGTTTTGGAGCTGGCATGAAAGCCGAATTTTTGAGGTGGCATGAAAGCCGAGATTTTGAGATGGCATGAAAGCCGATTTTTGAGGTGGCATGAAAGCCGGATTTTTTTTTGAGATGACATGAGAGCCGATTTTTGAATTGGCATGAGAGCTAGGTTTTTTTGTTTTTGGAGATGGCATGAAAGCCGATTTTTGAAATGGCATGAGCCAGGTTTTGTGGCATAGGAGCCGATTTTTGAATTGGCATGAGAGCCAGGTCTTGTGGCATAGGAGCCGATTTTGGGATGGCATGGATGCCGATTTTTTTGTTGGCGTGAAAGCCAGATTTTTTGAAAACCAAGTTTTGTTTTGTTGGCATGAAAGCCAAATTTTAGATTTTTGGCATAAAAGCCTTTTTTTTGGATTATTTTGGCATTAAAACCGAAATTTTGTTTTTTGCATGAAAGCCGATTTTGGATTTTTTTTGCGTGAAAGCCAAGTTTTTGGATTTTTTGGCATAAAAGCCAAAATTTTGTTTTTGGCGTGAAAACTGAAATCTTGGGATGGCATGGAAGCCGAATTTGTTTGTTGGCGTGAAAGCTAGATTTTTTGAAAACCAAGTTTTGTTTTGTTGGCATGAAAGCCAAATTTTAGATTTTTGGCGCAAAAGGCAGGTTTTGGTTTTTTTGCATAAAAGCCAAAATTTTGTTTTTGGCGTAAAAGCCGATTTTGGTTTTGGCGTGAAAGCCAAGTTTTGGTTTTCAAAATTACAAGTATCGACTAAAAGTCGCCTCCCTGCTGAATGGTATTGCAAGTATCGATGGAATGTCACCTCCTTGCTCATTCGGTTTGCGAGTATCGATGGAATGTCGCCTCCTCGCGAATTGGGGTGCAAGTATTGACTGAACGTCGGTTCCTTACTTTTTCAAAAACTTTGGTTTTGTGGGTATCGAATGAATGTCGTTTCCCCATGATTTTTGAAATTTGAGGTGTTTTTTTTTTTTTTTTTTTGAAAATTTGGGTTATGGATATCAACTGGAATGTTGCGTCTCCACGATTTTTGAAATTTTGCACGTATTGACAAGGTGTCGCTTCCTTACGGTTTTGAGGTTTTGGAAGTATCGAATAGGGCTCCCTTCCTTTCGATTTTTGGGTTTTGCGAGTATCGACTGAGCCTCACTTCCCCGCGGTTTCTAAAAAACCATTTTTTTAAAGACATGAGGGTCATAAATTTTGTCTGAAAACCATTTTTGGTTGTAAAAGTCGGGATGGACTAGGGTGGAACTTCCCGAGTCCTGATTTTTGCTTCAAACCATGAATTTTGGGTTCAAGGATCGAAAGTTTTGGTCAAGTCCGGGAAGAGACTCCTAAACTTGGATTTTTGTATTTTTTTTTTGAACAATGAAACTATGAAAGTAAGCATTGTTTTGAGTTTCATTTTTTTTCTTTTTCCTTTTTTTTACAAATTTCAACAAAAGGATGAAAATTCCAAAAGGAGTGGGTTTGACGAGCAAGTACCTGGAAATAGGCTTTGACCGTGCGGGCATTGCTCTGACCCAGTGGCATAAGTCTTTAAGGGTAGTACCGCTTTAGGAATCTACCATTGATGGGCAGCATACATCTGTTGCCCTCCATGTTTAGAAGAGCGTATGTGCCGTTGGAGAAGACTTTGTCGATGATGAAGGGTCCCTCCCATTTTGGTTCGAATTTGCCTTTGGATTTGTAGGCGAAAACCATTGGTCTTTTTACTGCAGGAACCAAGTCACCTTTTTTATAGGCGTGTTGCCTGACCTTCTTATCGAAAGATCCTGCCACGCGTGCTTGGTATAGCTCAATGCTTTGTAGAGCTTCGAGCCGTCTTTCATCGAGATTATCCAGTTCTTGGAGTCTTAATTTGACATTACTTTCTTGCGTCATGTCATTTTGTAAAGATACCCTTAAAGAAGGAATTTGTACTTTCAAAGGGACAACAGCTTCGCATCCATAGACTAAAGAGAATGGTGTACTATGGGTTGGTCCTCGAACGGTGGTTCGATAAGCCCACAAAGCTTCAGGTAATTTGTCTCCCCAGTCTCTTTTGTGACTAAAGACCATTTTCTTGAGAATTTTGCAGAGTGTCTTGTTGAAGGCTTCTGCTAGTTCGTTCGCCGCTGGATTATATGGAGTCGAAGGACAACTTTGGATTTCGTACTTGTCGCAGAACCTGTAGAATCTATGATCCCGGAATTGTGGTCCGTTATGATGGATGAATCTTTTAGGTATGCCGAAGCAACAGATAATGTTGATGTGCAAGAATTGAAGGACTGATGAGGTCTTCATTTCGCTGAGTGCAAATGCTTCTGACCACTTAGAGAAATAATCCGTAGCGGCGGAGATGAAGAAGCGATGGCCTTTGCTTGACGAAGGAGAGATAGGACCTATGATGTCCATACCCTAGGCTTCAAAAGGCAATGAGATTGCTGTAGGATGTAGCCATTCTGGAGGCATGTGAACATAGTCTCCATGAACTTGGCATTGTTGGCAGCGTTTAGCAAATTGCATACCGTCTATAACCATCGTAGGCCAATAATAACCTAACCTTTTTATAAGATCGTAGAGCTTAGGACCAGCCTGATGAGCTCTATAAAGACCAGCATGTACTTCTTTGAGAGTTTCCTCAACTTCTTGTTGTGACAAGCAGCGTAGAAGTACTCCGTTAAAGGATTTTCTGTAAAGCATTTTTGAAGGAATATCCAAATGAAAGTTTGGGGCTCGTCTTTGAAGGCTTACCCGCTCTTTTGGATCTTCAGGTAGGACTCCAAACATAATGTAATCAATGAACGGATTCCTCCAGTCGCCAATCGGAGGTTTGAGGATGGACATCCGACTTCCAACCACTTGGTGGCATTCAGCGACTACTTGATGTGTTTTAAGAGGAGGGAGAATCCTTCTTTGACACACTGTGATTTGCAAGTTTTCCCCTTCTTGGATCGCCATAGATGCGGCGAGTCCAACCCGGGCATCTGCACGGATGTTTTCACCTCTTGGGATGTGGGTGATGTGACAGATGTCAAACTTTTGTCAAAGTGAACCGTCGAATGTATGCACCCCAAACAAAGTCCACACCTTTGTTCATTAGGCGAGAGAATGGACGGCACTTCCCTGAAAGATTGGAGATGAACCGTCGAATGTATGCCAACCTTCCTTGAAGCCCTTTTAGTTCTTTTTGGGTTCTTGGAGATGGCATTTCTATGATATCCTTGACTTTGGTGGGGTCAAGTTCTATTCCGCCTTTCTGAACTATGAATCCGAGAAACTTACCCGATGAGACACCGAAGAAGCACTTTAGTGGATTCATCCGCAGTTTGTGTTTGCGAAGTCGGAGGAAGACTTCTCGAAGATTTTTGAGATGGTCTTCTTTTCTTCTGCTTTTAACGGCGAGGTCATCAACGTAACATTCGACCATCTTGTGCTACATATCTTGCAATATTTTCATCATAGCCCTCTGATATGTTGCACCAACATTTTTCAGACCAAATTGCAAGACTGTGTAGCAATACACGCCAAATGGAGTCCGAAATGATGTGTGTCTTTCATCTTCAGGATGCATCTTTATCTGATTGTAGCCAGAGAATCCATCCATGAATGTCATTCGCTCGAATCCGTAGGTGTTGTCGATCATCACCTCTGGTATGAGGAGCGGAAATTCAACTTTAGGGCAAGCATTATTCAGGCCTCTATAGTCAATACAGACACTGATCTGTCCATTTTTCTTTGTCACGGGGATGATGTTGGCCAACCATTCAGGATGTTGTTCCTCGCGGATGAAGCCATCGCTTTTGAGTTTTTGAACTTCTTATTCAATTTTGTCCATCACATCAGGACGGAATCTTCTTTGGCCTTGTTTGACAGGCTTGATGTCTTTTTACAGATTGAGTTTGTGGACTGCTATTTTGGGGTCTTCATTTTGGAAAGGTTCAAGCGAAGAATTTGATAAAGAGGCTTCCGATTTGTGGAAGAAGACTGTCTTTTTTTTTCTGCTGAAGTTGCCGGCACGACGAAGGAAGCAAACATAGGGTCTTCTATGTCAGCAGGTGTCTCCAATGGATTGAGAGAGGGTTGACCTTGCTGAGTATCAGCTTGGCTAGACAATGTATCGTCTTCTGGCTCTAAATCTGAGTCCGTGTCTTGCATAATAGACACGAAGGAGACAGTGAACTTGCCCCCAGACTTTTGTTTTGGCTTTTTTGCCTTGGTGATGATTACCAAAGGGTTTGAGGATTTGAGGGGGACAATGAAGGGAGAATGAATGCTCTCTTCGGATTTGCTGGAAGGTTTGTTTTCTTCCAATGATTGCTGAGGAGCCTTGCCTTTATCTTTCTGGAGATTTCCGGCAAAGGGTGTTGTTTCTTCCTCCTTTTCTTCTTCTTCATCCTTGTACATTTGAGCATCTGCAAGATGGACGTCTTTGCCTTTGAAGGGCTTTTTATCTGCAAACACTCGATGTATTAAGCCGTCGTTGCCAACGACCTTGATCTACTGATGTAGAGTTGAAGGGACGACAACATTCTCGTGTATTTAGGGGCGTCCAAGAAGGATGTTGTAGCATGAAGGGGTTCTTATTACAGTGACTTCAGAGATAAGATCATTGATTTGCAACTTGAACCTGATTTTGCCGATAGGCCTTTGAGCGCTCCCATCGCACCCAAAGATGGATACAGACGCGTGACTCAGCTTGCTAGGTGGGATACCTAGCTCTTCGAGTGCCGAAGTAAAGATGAGATTGAAAGCAGAACTTGGGTCGATCTGGACTCTGTGTATTGGCATTTCTTTGACGTACCCACGAAGTACAAAGGTCGGTTGTGCTTTGTCTCGCCTAGTAGGAGGTCATCCTCATTAAAGGCAATTGTTGCACTTACTGCTTTTTCAACTGAGAGGCATTCAATGCTTGATTCCTCAGTTTTATTCTTTTCTCCCTTTAAGGAAGTATTTGATTTTTTGACCCTATAGTCCATTTCAATTTGTAGGACTTGTGGGGCATGTTTGTCGATATCCGCATTCAGCTTTTGCAGTTCTGAAATGAGACTATCACGAATTTGTGGAGACATTCGTAATAAGTCAAGGATGTGCAGTCATGCAGGTATGTGTTTGAAGTGCTCGATCAAGTTGTACTTGAAAGCCTCCTTCGGGCCTGCATTTCCATTATTGTTGCCACTTGGGGCCTTTACAACTTGTTTTCCCGAAGGATTTACATAAGAAGAAGAAGGTTGGTTGTAATTTTTTTGGTAGTCCCGGCTAGAGGGGGTGCGTCTACCAACTTCAAGAGCTTCTGCAGAAGGGTCGTCTTTTGGAAGATCACTCTCGGGATCAAGGGGTTGATCCTTGTCATTTGCTGAAGACGTCTCTATAGCAGTATTCTCGTCTTCAGTGATCGCGTTGCACGGAGCATTTTCCTGGAACAAGTCCTAAACAACATCCAGCAACTTCTCTTCTTCATTGAGTAGTTTATCGGTCCAGACATCGCCTATGAGATCAAGTATCTGGGACCATTTCACTGGATTTTCATTGAAGAAGACTTCATTGGAAGGAGCTTCTTCAAGATGATCAACCGGAAGAGGTTTGAGTTCCAACGTCACAATTTCTGGAGACGAAGGCTGAGAAGATGATATCTATGTGGAAGTCACCTGAGGAGATGTAGCTCCAGTGGATATGCTACCGGACGTAGTCTAAGAATCTGAGGCCTCGGTAGATGAAGCTTCAGAGGCATGATCATCTCAAACTACCGCATTCCGAGCAACACACTGTTGAGATTCAGACTCGTCTTCAGATGTGAAGGGATCATCAATCCAGCAGTTTTCTTCATTTTCCAGGGTTACCGGAGGAGATGTCTGTAAATCTTTCTGGATTTCCGGTTCTGGGCTTTGATTTTGACGAAGCTCATTGATGTGATTCTGCTCCTGCTCTATGGCAAGACGTTGCAAGATTCTTGTATATTCTTCGAGATCGGGCATAGGGGCCGAATCTTCTTCGTCATTTGCTCCTTGTGGTTCATCAACGTTGGGTTCCACTAAAGCGCTTGCTTGTGCTGGATCAACAACACTTTTCGGAACAACGTCTTGGTCTTCTTCATCATCAGACCGGGATCCCTATGGCTGATATGGGTTATACCAGATCACTGGCATAAGATGAGATTCGGGAATCCATTCCTCATTGGAGAGGTATTCTCCTGTTTCAAGGGATTCTTCCTACTCATCGGTATCACTGGCAGTATCACTGGACTCGTACCCATCCATGGAGAATCCAATTACTGAGTTGCAAGAGTATGATGCCCCCCGCGTATTTTCATTTCTGCAATGGGGTGGCATGAAATCGCCAAGGGGGGATTTTCTTACCACCTTTGAAGTTCTGGATTCTTCTGTTGCCACCAGTGAAGCAGTGGAAGAGGTCTCTGCTTTTTCAAGGACTTCTTGCTTTGATTAAGCTTTCTCCTGCTGCTTGAGCTTGCAGAGTTGTCTCTTAGCTTGCCTTCGCTATTGAGTGGTAGGCTTTGTTTTGACGATCTCCTAATTTTCATCTTCTAGGAGATCGGGATGTTCCCATATGGGTTGTCCGTCTGATGTTGGATAAGGGACCCACTCTTGGCACGTCAGAGTCATTTTTATCACCTTGAAGGAAGTAGTGATTTTCTCCTTTGGTGACTTGGAAGTTTGTCCATATGACACCATGTTGACGGAGGCAGACTCGTAGTTTTTGTCAAAGGTGATGACTCCATTTTTCCACATCTAGTTGATCTTCTCTCTCACAACAAAGCATTGATTAAGATGTTGCGAGACCATCTGGTAGTATGGACAATACCGAGGGTCATTGGTTTTGCCAACATCTCCCAGTCTTTTGGGCTCAGGTAAGGTGAGTTTACCATTTGCTACGAGAGCCTCGGAGATTTCTTCAACATCTTCATCGAACGGGTATTTCTTCTCTACTCATTCTTTGAAGGCTTTAGAGAGTTCAGGTTTCTTACCTGCAGATTTGTTTTCAGCTTTCTTTGGCTGCTGAGGAGCTTACTTGGTTTGCACATTAAGAACCTCCTTTTTCTTTGGTTTCGAGGTCGTATTGGCGGTCGACTCTTTCTTTGATGATTTCTTACTGTTGAGGTCTTTAATCACTGTTTCAGCTTCTATTGTTGCTTCTAGGAGTTCTCCTAGGTTTTTTATTTGTTGCAGATAATCATAGAGCGGATCCTTGCTCTCATGTTGTTATGGCAGATATCGATCTTCGACACTTGTGGTAGTACATCTGAGCACTTGTACGCCATTGCCTTCCACTTGTGAATGACGTCGTATGTTGACTCATTCTCTCCCTGTTTTAGGCTGCATAGTTGTGCCATAGTAACATGGTGATCTTCACCTTTGAAGTGGGTAAGGAAGCGCGTCTCCAGCATGGCCCAGTTTTGGATGGAGTCCTCCGGCAGAGTGGGGTACCAATCGAAGGCCGTACCTTTTAGGGTACTTGCAAAGAGACGGATCTTGAGGGCATCTTGATCCGCAATAGCTCACGTCAGGATCTTGAAGTGGATGACGTACTGTCTGGCTGAACCTTTCCTCGTATATGTTTAGAGAGTAGGTTTTTTAAATTTTGCAGGGAATGGAACCGAGCCCATCCATAAGGGATATGGTGGCTTGATCCCATGTTCCTTCACTGTATCCTCTTCTTATGTTTTAGCGAGGATATCGTCAACGTCCTTTTTAGTAAGGGCGCGTGACTCATTGTTTTCCTTGTCATCTTGATGACTCGGAGGAGTTTCATTGTTTGGTGGACGCTGGAAAGCGAGGAGGAGGTTTTCCATCAGAGCCTCAATTCTCTATTGTCCTTGCTCCAACTGATAGATGCATGCTGCTACGTCATCATGCTGTGGAGGTTGCTCAACATTTTTAACCAGGATGTTCATCCTTCGAGAGTCGAATGAGGATATCATCTTGGTAACTGAGCTGGAGCTCATTCTTTTGGATGAAGAGTCCGAGGAGTGGTTACTCTGATGTCCTTGGCTTGAAGGAGCAGGAGAATCCTCCTGATGTCTTTGTGTCCGGGAGACGCTGTGAGTCACCGGTCGTCTGACATGAATTTTGGTTACTGACTTCTGGCGTCTTCTGGTTTTGCCAACCATATAGACAGCAACAACTTGGTCGGGTCTTTCTTTTTCGACCCATTTTTTAGAGATTGGAAGGGTAGAATGCTGGGTTCTTTGCTTCTCTAGTCTCTTTTGTCGACATGTCACACGATGGCGCATACAACGAGCAATTTGAGCTTCAGTTAGCTCTGGCTTTGCCCTGGCAGTGAAGGATGTAGTCCCTCGTGCACAGTAGCTGAGCTTGTCTTCTTTGAAGCTAGGCATGGACAGGATATGGACGCGGGCCTTTGCCTGTCGCCATGAGGATTTGAATTTTGGAACTTCGGCCCCTGTTGAGATGAAGGGTCGACTCGTAGGAGTGTAGGCCTTAGCAGGTTCTTGCGGTGGCCCGGTGATGCATGACTTGATTTTAGGCTTGTAGGAGCAAGCGGGCTCATGCTGAGTTGATTTTTTTGTTTGGTGGAGGGTAGGTTTCTCTTCTTTCATGTGAGAGAGAGGGTACAACTGGTTCTCCTTGAGAGGGGCCAGGTACGCTGGCTTTGTAGATGTTTGAGACCTTCTTTATTTTGGGGAAGGTCTTGGGGACCAAGTCTTAGGGTAGTCCCAACTACCCGAAGACGATGGTCCGGGGAGTAGAGGTCGACCCGGTTTGAGAGTTGCTGAGGGAGGTGATGCTTCGGCAGCTGCTAGGGATGCTTGTGAGTGCGCTTGTTTTGCTTTTCTTGAAGCAGGAGTTGGTATTTGTTCTTATTAAAAGTGATGGTCAATGAAGCTGCTATTGTTAGTTTGGAAAACTTCTGAAACAAGACCAGATCCATTAGTAATCACAAGAATGTAGTGATCATAAATGGAAAATAACTATGGTTTTGTCTTTTCAAATCGCTCGAGGGGACATGGCCGAGCCCAAACAAGATGAAAGAGGCAAAAAACCATAGAGGGCACAATTGTTCTAAATGCAAGTATGGTAGGCTCAGGGCGAGCGTTCCAGTGACTGCTAGAAGCAATTGTAAACCCTAATTCAAATTACCAAGAAGCAAGGCTCACTCGAGGTAAGATGATATGAGGTTGGAGATACAAATGTGTCGGTCGCGAATACAGTAGACCCGAAAGGGCGTACGAGCACCGCTAGGCACAAATGTTGTAAATCGCATCCTTGGAAAGGACATGAGATGTGATTTCTTTTTGAAAGGTCAAGATTGGATTCATAAAGGAGGGAAAATGGTATTCCAATCTGAATAAATGCTCAAACATTTCTGCGAACACTAAACACGAACGGGAAGGAACTAGAATTTCTCGAATTTGAACCCAAAATTGACGGAAGTTCTTTTTTTTGAAAGGTCAAGATTGAATTCATCAAAGAGAGCAAGTGGTGTTCCAATCCGAACATATGCTCAAACATTTCTGCGAGCGCTAAATCCGAAAAAGGAGAGAACCAAGATTTCTCAAATCTGAATTCAAAATGACACAGGTTTTTTTTTATCAAAATTGAATTCTTCAAAGAGAGCAAATGGTGTTCCAATCTGAATAAAGGCTCAAACATTTCTGCGAGCACTAAATCCGAAAAGGAGAGAACCAAGATTTCTCAAATCTAAACTCAAATGTGATAAATGTTTTTTTTTTTTGAAGATTCCTTTTTTTGAAGTTTTTTTTTTAAGATTAATTTTTTTTTTGAAGACATAGGTCTCCAATTCGGTCTTATGAAACCTTAGTAGATAGATCAGCCCCCAGGTAAGGGTAGGATTACTTAATGAACTCATTTGAAGGACCCTTGCCTCGAACAGTCTAGCTGCATCCACACTCTGGACAAGGCTTTTTTTATATCCACTTTGGTCAAAGAACGCAATTGGTACAACCTTAGTGGGTTTTGAACTCTTTTTTTTATTTTTATTTTTTTTTTAGATTTCTAATGGACCCATCAAAGAGAGCAATTGGTGTTCCAATCCGAATAAAGGCTCAAACATTTCTGCGAGCACTAAACCCGAAAAGGAAGAAACCGAAGTTTCTCAAATCTGAATCCAGAAAAAAAAATTCTTTTAAAGATCCCTATTGGGTTCATCAAAGAGAAAAGATGGCCCATTCCCCGATAAGAACAATAGCTGCGAACATTTCTGTGAGTTATCAAGTTCAAAGAGGAGATGATAAAAATTTTCCTAAATTGAATCCAAAAAAGAGAAATCAGGTTTCTTTTTTTTTTTTTTTTTTGAAATGAGAAAGAGTGGAAACAAATTCAAAGGTAGAAAATTCAAAAAATCCCATCTCATGTAATTTTTTTTATGCAAGATCCAACATAGGTCACCAACTAGAGAGGAGTCTAAGAATTCAAGCATCGCGTTCTCAATTGAACGAGTCCCACCGAGTATGCCAACTTGATGGGGGCTCCGACCTCTCATCCTCTCCTTCCCACCCCTAGGGCTACCGGGAGTATGGCGGTGGAGGAAAAGCGAGTCATCAACATTTTTGTACGGGTATGCCAGATTTTCTGTTCTACTTGGAATTTAAAGTGGTGATCCGGAGATTCACCTTCGCAAGTAAAAAGGAAATCAATTCTTCTTTCTAACTTTCCATTGCACATATATTTTAAGAATTAAAGAGACAAAATTTTTAAATGTCGTGAGAGGCGATTTTATTTGGTTTGCCGTGAAAGGTGCTTTTTGTTTGCCGTGAAAGGCGGTTTTGTGCCGTAGAAGGCGATTTACAAATCTTATCCATAATGAAAGACAAGAAATGTGATTTTTTTGTCTCTTTACAAATAATACAAAATACAATAGAAAAGAAAGAAAAGGTATCTGACTTCTCAGGAGATTGTGGGGACTCGTTCAGGTCGATGGTCGCAAGTCATGTATGGACTTCACCACCGTCCTTCAGATGAGAATGCTTGATGCTTTGATTATTTGGCTTGGCTTGGTCCTCAGTATTTTAGAGGATAAAGACCAAAAAGAGGTCTTATATCCAATGAAAACCCGAGTAAATGGGTTGAAGAGCCGCGTTTAGGCCATGTTGGATAGAATCAAAGAGGAGGCCTTGGGGGGGTGGCCCCTCAAGGGATTCGATCACCTTGTGGTGTTTCAGAAGCAGAGTGGCAGGATTTCTTCCTTGAGTATGGATTCTCTCTCTATGTCTGCGTATCTCTCTCTATCCGTGTGTATATGTCCGTCTCTCTTGGAATTTCCCCCTTTTATAAGCTCTTGGTAGCCATGGGGTGATTTATGGGATTGATGACCCATGATGATGGCATTGATGTTCCATGATGGGAGGAGCTGCAAGTTTTAATTCTTGATTTTGTAACTCCTTTTTCTTGGCTTGTGATTGGCTGGTGGAGAATGATGGGCATTTAATCACCCTTAATCTCCATGATGAGGGGAGTTTCATGGTTTTAATGCCATGATTACTTGGATTTGTAACTCCCATTTGATTGATTTAGTTTCGGCCGTCCAAAATAATGGGTTAATGACCACATTAAGTTGTCATAAAACGGGTCAATTAACGTTATTAAGTGGTCGCCAGGGCATTTGAAGAGCCGCGGGTCGTGCTGCGTCTTTTGGAATTCTTCTTGTGATGATCGCCAATGGATTCGAATATTGTTTAATGTCGGATGGCGATGCAACTTCAGACATTGGTTAATACCAGCAGGCCGGTGACATCTGTCTTGTTGATTTCTCGATCGGTCGGACAAAAAGTGTACTTTCTTGGTCAGCCGGTTGGTGATCTTGGAGAGATCAATGATGATTCCATGCTCTTGACGGTAGATCCGAAATGTTGATGAAGATCAGTTGATTTCGAGCATAAAAAATCAGATTTTCAGAAAACCACAGGGCTGGAACTCTCGAAACATGAAAAGGGGCGGAAAATGGGCCACCCGGCGACAAATCCGGCTACCTGGATTTCCATGGTCGCCGGCGACCATGCACCCGTGGTCACCGACGACCATGGGCCGGGGTCGTCGGCAGCAACCATGGGGTTTGTTCCCCTTTTCGTCGTCGTTTCAGAGTCGTTTTTCGATCTTTTTATGCTTTTTGCTCCTGTATTTTTCTTGAAATCTTTCGTCATTTATTGGCTTGATTCTCTTGAAGAAAACCTGACGAGAAACCGCACAAATCAGAGCACAAAGTTTCCTATTTTTAGGATAAGCCGAAGACTTTGTAGCTGATTTTCCGTCAAGAGTCAAAACTAGGTCAAACAATGTCAGAACGACCTGAAATCTGAGGTGAAGCCTCGTGAGCAGTAGATAGGACCAACCATGGGCTTTTGTTTGAGTTTTGAAGCCGTGTGGGGTCCCGTCGCCAATAGGCTTGATTTCGCCGCGGGGAAGATGCCTCACATTGATGTGCGATCAACCAATGTCCGATTGACTTGAAATTTGTCAGGGAGCCTATAGGAGTCATTTTGAGACGATCCGTTGGCTCTATTTTGGATGTCATGGTCCCGGGGTGCTCCGCCAACGGTAGCCTTGATTTTGTTTCGGAGCGTCAAAGTCGGGTCAAATGTTGTCGGAATAACCTGGAATTTGACGTGCAACCTTTTGGAAGCATGTTGAAGCCATCCATGTGCTCCGTTTGATGAGTAATATTCCCAGTGGTTCTCGCCGCCGAGAGGCTTGATTTTGCTGCTTAAGGGTTGATGGAGGGTCAAACGTTGTCGGTTTGACTTGAAATTTGACATGGAGCCCTTTGGAGATATTTTGAGACCATCCGTAGGCTCTGATCGAAGTTTTGATGTATTCGACGCCATCGCCGCCAGGAGCGCCTGTTCAACTGCCGAAGGAGTGAAGTTGGGTCAAATGATGTTGAAATGACCCGAAACTTCATGTCAACCCCTCTTTTGGCTGTCTTGAAGGATCTTGCATTTTTTTGTTTGATTCTGACAAGATTTTATGCTTGAAGTAGCATTGCCTGTTTGTAGTAGGATGCAGCTTCAAGTGGCTTCTTGATGTTGAAGAGGCAAAGTGACATTTTTGGAGTCAACAGGGGCATCCATGTTAAGTGAGAAAAAGTTAGAAAGTACGGACAAACTTTCTGGTTCCGCCCTTGCTCGTAGCAAATGCTTAGTTCTTTAGATGGATGAACAAAGGACTCCTAACTCCCTTACAATGAGCAATCAGAAGAGCTAACGACAATCTAGATCTATACCCCTCCTAAAATCCCCCGTCACTTGACTAGAGGGGAGATAAGCAATGATGAGTTAGACACCGATCTAGAACTCTTTATTAAGAGTTCGATCCCAATCACTACAAGAAATTTGGGCTGTTGTGATGAAATTTGATGACGAATTTTTTTGTCTTAAAAGAACACCCAAAGTGGACGAAATATAAATTTTGTCGTCTATTTTCATTTTTTTCAAAAGTATAGGAGATGAAAAAAAAAATTCGTCTACAAAAATATGGCGCCAACTTGTTTTGTGTTGGCGCCAATTATTTTAGCTCATTAGAGACGAAAATTGTTGTCACAAATTTTTTTTTTTTTTGCGACGAACGTAAGTCGTCACCAATAAGGATCAGTTATGGAAGACGAACATATTTCGTCACCAAAATAAGGCGCCAATTTCATTTGCTTTGGCGCGGATTATATTAGTTCATTGGAGCGAAACATTTTTGTCACAAAATATAATTTGTTTTTGTGACGAACTTAATTCGTCACTAATAAGGATAAGTTATGGAAGACGAAAATATTTCGTCACTAGAATAAGGTGCCAATTTCATTTGCGGGCACGGATTATTTTAACTCATTGGAGACGAAAATTTTTGTCACAAAATAGAATTTATTTTTGCGACGAACGTAATTCGTCACCAATAAGGATAAGTTATAGACAACGAACATATTTCGTCACCAAAATAAGACACCAATTTCATTTGCTTTGGCGCGAATTATTTTAGCTCATTTGAGACGAAATTTTTTGTCACAAAATATAATTTATTTTTTTGACGAACATAATTCGTCACTATTAAGGATAAGTTATGGAAGAAGAAAATATTTGGTCACCAAAATAAGGCGCCAATTTCATTTGCAGTGGCACCAATTTCGTTCGCACTTGAGCCTATTCCTCTCTTACAAGTATTGAAAGTCCTTGGATCTAACCCTAGAGGGGGGGGGGGGGGGGGGTTTGAATAGGGTGTCCTACAAATATGACCAATTAAAATCAAATTTAATTCTTTAAGGTAAACTAGTCACATAAGATGATTTACCAGACAATATGCGGAAGCTAAGAACACAATCACCACAAGCAATCACCACTACACAAAGATTTATAGTGGTTCGGCCTCAATGCCTACGTCCACTACCGGCTTGTGATCCAATCACCCCACCGGATTTCCACTAATTATACTTTTTACTAGGCTAAGCAATAACCTTTACAATGTTGTTTTTCTTAGGCTCAACAACAACCTTTACAAGATGCTTTTCAAGGCTAAGCAATAACCTTTACAAAGTGCTTTTCTAAGGCTAAGCAATAACCTTTACAAAAGAAGATTTTTCTCTAAGAAGGTGTCTCTTCAAGAACACTCTAAGAGATACAATTTAAGCACAAATAAAATGCCTCTAAATAGGCTGATGTGAAAGTGTAATTCAAATTACAAACATACACTAAAATATGCTAATGTGTGTGCAAGTGTATGAATGGGTTTCTTCAATCAATTTCAACAATGAAGCTCTTAAATGTTTGCTTGATGCAATTTAAAATCAAAGCTTAGAAAAAGATGATTGAAGATAAATGCTAATCACACGAAAGATTCAAACAACTTATGGAAATGAACTAAACAAGTTGTATGATTAATAAAGACTAAGAATGCATGTGATTTAGACAAAAGAATTTTCAAATCATTCTAATGTTCCAAAGATTATAATGAGTTTGCTAAACATCTCTTTAAAAGCTAGAAATCATGCAAAAATGAAAATACAAAGATTTAAGCATGCATAGATTCTAATTTGAATGAAAATCAAAATGACAAGTAAGATATACCTATTTAAAAACTCAACATTTGATTTCCAATGGTCTTCTAGCCTTCTTGGCTTTTTCCACTTCCTTTGGCTCCAATGGAGTCTCAAAGATTCATTAGTCAAGCCTTTTGAAAGGTTGGAATAGAAGGGGTTTTAAAGTGAAAAACAGTCCAACGGCTAGTCCCTGGTCCACCTGGAAACAGGTCTCGATCGACCGGGTACACACAACGGCTAGAAAAAGATCTGTTGGAGAGGCTACTGCTCAAAAGTCCCTGATGACCTGCAGTGTGCTGGTCGACCGGCTACCTTGGCCCGGTCGACCGGCCACACTGGCAGGAGTGCCCAGAAATCTGAAAAAATATAAAATTGCAACTTTTGGAGGGCACCTATCCAGGGACTTTGAGGCACATATCCAAGCATGAATTCATGACACAAGAAAAGATGAAAATTGAATTTCTAAAGTCATGAAAACTCCAAATCAAAATAATGATTTTAAAGTTATAAACTTTGGAAAGCTTGGAAGGATTTGAGCTTAAGGTTAAAACATATGAAAGAAAGAACCATTTAGCTCAAACCTGAAGAGACATAACTGATTTGATAAAATTCTTTTCAAATCAATTTGCATAGATTCTAATAAGGATGAATGTATGCAAGGTACAAACCTAAAGACCTCAATTTGATTTTTCAAACATAATGCATAAAGAATTAGGTTTTCAAAAGAGTTTGGATTCTAAAACATGCATGAATCAAATTCATTTAAAAAACATGTGCAAATGCAATAAAGAATCCAAGATCCAAAAGTCAAACACTAAGAGCTCATGTGTGTGATCATGTGATAGTGAAAGTGAGTGAATCCATCAACAATTGCAACAAACAAGGGCCTAACAATCTCCCCCTTTGCAATTTGATGGCAACTACTATGATCTCACACTAAACGGACTTTGGATCTTCTTGACGTCTCTGAACTTGAAATCTCTTGAATGTAGCTTCGACCTCATGACTGATTCGTCGAAGGCTTTTGACTATAATCTTTTCAAGCTGATTTCTCCCCCTTGGTTAGAGCTCTCCTTTGCTCTTTGAAACCAAGCACTCTTCCTCAGCTCTTGAAGCAGATCCCCCCCTCAGTTAGATCTTACCTTCTTTCTGTCTGATCTTCAGATCTTCTAGTCTTCTCTCCCCCTTAGACATTGCATGGATCTGACAGATCAAATCTCTTTCTCTCCCTTTCACAGTAGATCTTGATCTCTTTCTCCCCCTGAGTCTTTGAGAGATCTATTCTTTTTCTCCCCCTTTGACATTGAATTGCAAAGGAACCTGTATACATGAAAAAACATATACCTCTCAGTAGTACCTGTTAAATAAGAATACAATTGAAATGCGAAACAGGCTATCATGTATATAGATTTGTGTATGCATGTTTGAATGAAGCTACGATAACAAATATAAATTGATTTAATCATATTAAAGCTCCAAAACAACATAAAGCAACCATCAAGAAGAAATAACAAGGAGAAAATATAAAATTGTACTTTCATTGATTTATCTTGATAAGTTCAGTACAATGATCATTAAGTACTTGACCATTTACATAAACAAGACATAATGGTCAATACGCAAAATAATGGGTTAGAAGATAGAAGAAAAAAAATACACAAGATGAGAACACTCTATCACTACCCAAAAATAACCCCAAAAACAGACAAGACAACACTCCTAAAAGATCTAGACAGAGTCAGGAGGGGATGGAGTCATAGCATCATCATGTCGCCTACAGCTCTTGGCGATGCTCGAAAGATATTTCAATGTCTTCTTCATCATTCCTGAGGTCTCCTGTCTGAAATCATGAAACTTCGTCTGCATAGAGGCAACCACCTGCTCCAAAGAAGTCAAGCGCTCACCCGTAGTGCACTGAGGAGGTGGCTGGGGCTGTCGAGGCTGAACAGGCTGGGCTGGCTGTTGTGGCTGAGGCTACTGCTGATTTTCCATCTCAAGGTCTGCAGCCTCAACTTCTTCATCTCCTTTTGCTATAGGGTTCGCCCGAGGAGGAGGGGGAAGCTTCATCAAGATAATGTTGGTCTTGTTGAACACAGTCGTGGTCTCGGGTCTCTCTGACTCAGGAGGAATCACTCCAAATGAATGAGCAATCTGAGTAATGAGATATCCAAAAGGAGTAGCACATGGCTGGGAGCCAGTGATAACACGAATAATATGGTGCATAATGATGGAAGGAAGACACATGGGCACCCTGGTAATCACATTGTGCAAAAGATTTGCCATATAGGGATTGACTTCTGTCCTATTCCCTTTCCTCGGATAAATTGAGTGAGTAAAAATGATATGAATGATCCGAAGAGCGGGAATCATAGAGGAGGCTGGAAGATAGTTTTTAGCTGACCACTCTTCTGGATGGCCACAAAGAGTAGAAGTGACAGAATCTCTCTCATCTAGTGGAAGGACTTCTGATATAAACTTTGGTCCATTGGACCTAGGTATCCCCAAGATGGAAGAGATCGAAGCAACGGTAACTTTCTCCTTACCGTGTACGAATCTAATGGTGAAGGAATCTGCAGTAGTAGCACAAATGGATTCGTATAAGCCATGGACAGAGGAGGAATAGGTCTTGCCACTCCAAGTCAGGATATTTCCCCACCCAATTGCCTCTAAGATGGAAGGAACTTGGTAGTCCACCAGATCATTAACAATACAGAATTTTTCAACTATGATCCCTTTGTTCCTGAAAGATTTCACAACAGAAGATGGAGAAGGAATGAGATAGAATCTAATCTCAGGAGGAGGGCTAAGCTCCGGAGAAGTGGAGGGAGACCTATGGGAAGAGGAGGCATGACCGATTTTGGATTTCTTAGGAGGTCTCCTAGCTGTTTGCTTAGTTCTGGCCATAACTGAATATACCAAAGGAAAGAAGGCTCAGGACAACAAGGAACTGCTGGAAGGTGCCAAGAGAGAATGAGGGCTAAACAACCTACTAAACCAGCCAAGGAAAAGAAACAGCACACTTAAATCAGTCAAAGAGGGTGAGAGAAATGATGACTGATAAGGCTTGAGAAATCTGCCAGAGAATGATATTTCACCTAGCACAAGAGATATCCAACAGCCATGACAAAACAGTGACTGAATTTGGAAGAAAAACTGGTTCAGGAATTTTCACAAGCAGTTGGTATGCAGAGAGGTGACTGGTTGCAACACAACTGAATGGTGCAGGAGAGATTGCCCAAATGGCTACAACAAATACAAAGAAAAGAAAAGAAACACAAAACACACACAAACAAGCAAAAACAAACAACAACAGATATGGAAGAGCGACGGTATGGAAGAGGCAGCAAGCGGTTGGAAGCACAGGGACAGTGACGAGTTCACAGTGAATGGAGAGGATGAACACGAGAAAAGAGAGAGAAAACCAGAAAGGAGAAGAGATTGAACGAGAAAGACAGATGGTGGAGAAGCAGGAAAACAGTGGAGAAAAGATGGCTGCTCGGACGACAGGCTGAATGGGGGGAAAGAAGTTTTGTTTGAAAACAGAACAGAAACTACACTGCAGTTAAAGTGGCTGCACCGCATTGCCGGTCGACCGGCTCACTTAGCCCGGTCGGCAGGGTGAACTGAATCAGAATGAAATTTTGACTGGTTCAGGGGAAAAACAGGGAGAAATAAAATATACAAATAGAGAACAATAAACCTTGATCCCCAGCAATCACACAAGCTTAAAAAACTTTTAGAAAAGAGATTTTCAAAAATCAATTCTAACATTATACCTATTGAAGAAAAGAAGGCTTGTGTGACAAAAATCATTTTTCAAATACATTTAAACTTTGACAAAACACAAGTTTAACTTTGAAACCAATAAAAAATAAACAATTTGAAAAACAAATCAAATGATTTAGAAGATACAACAATTCAAGACTATTTCAAATCAATTTGATCATAATCATGCATTTAAACAAAATAATTCCATTTTAAATCCAAAATGCACAATCAACAAACAAGACTCAATAAAATGAATCTAAAAGCCTAAAGAAATACTAAGAGAGTAGAACCAAGACCAACTAAGCATATGACTATGAGAAAAGGTTGGTCCCATCTATCTAAGAAACCTTAGTAATCTTCTAAAGGTCTAACCTTAGGTATCCATCTAAGATCTTGGGCTTTGGAGATTAATTTGGAAATTCCACCAACTAAAGGAGATGAGGATTTAATTCTTTTAGACTTGTCATCAAATCTTTGCGGTTTGACTATTTTAGATTGATGATTAGTCTTTGTATGTTGGTGTTTCAAATTCCTTTTATTCTTCTCATTTCTTTTAGCCTTTTCTCCTTCTTTTTGTCTTTTGAATTTTGATTTCAACTTTTCAACCTTTTTCAATAATTCTTTTATTTCCAAGGTTAAAGGAGGGAAGGTGAGAAGATTCTTTTTGATTGATTTTTTATTTTTATTCTTTTTAACATCTATCTTGGATGACTCTTTTTGAATTGTTTTACCTTGTTTGAAATTCTTAGAGTCTTCCTTGGAATTCAAAGTCTTACCCTTCATAGAATTAGTTTTAATTTTCTTAGGTTCAAGGATGGGTTTAGACATATGACTTTTCCTTAGTTTGCACTCAAATTTGAAATGTCCTTCTTTTCCACAATAATGACATTTAGTCTTGGACATTTGAGAGAGAGTGCTAGAGAAAGAGGACTCACCTTTCACAAAAGTGTTGATGAATTTAGGGTCATGTGAAGTATGCTTATTAAAACCAAGACCCGTCCTATCTCCATGAGGTTTACCCAATTTAAATAACTTTTCAAGTCTCTATTCACTTTGGGTAAACTTGCACTCATACTTTTGTTTATATCCTTCAAGTTGAGTGACTTTGGTTATAAGGATTGAATTTTCACTTTTGACTTTTACTAAATCATTTTCAATTTCCTTATAGTTTCTTAGCTCTTCATTGGCAAGTTTTAATTTTAAATTAAGTTTATTTACAATATTAGATCCAAGTTCTAAGGTTTTTAACTTACTTTGAACATTTGCCATGTTTTCCATGGAAACTGTCAATTTGGATTCTAAATTGATAAAGTCTTTGTCTTGCCTTTTTATATGATCTTTTAAATTTAAATTTTCTTTTTCAAGATCGTTATAACTTATCTTAATTTCATTTAGATCATCTTTGATATTGGATAAGTTATTTAAGGAGATCATAAACTTAGAGTCTAGACATTTTATCACTTCTTCTTTCTCTCTAAGCTCATCTTTTGAAGAGACTAGCTCTTTGTTTAGTCTTTTTGATTCTTCTCTTAATTTCTTGTTTTTCTTATTAAGCTCTAGAGACAATGTGTATAATTCTTCAAAAGCTTGTTGAACATCCTCTTCATCATATTCTTCTTCTTCATTTAATTCACATTGAGATTCGTCTAATTGAATGTTAGAATCTCCAATAGATGGAAGAATGAGAGGTCTAGGAGAATCTACACAAAAGTCTAAACAATCTAGCTTAGTGGAATCCATTTCAAAAGAATTCAAACAAACACAAATCTAGGGTTATAAACTCTAGGTTTTTACACCTAATCAAGAGTTCCAAACACTTGATCCTAAAAGATAGAGCACGAGGCTCTGATACCAATTGAAAGTCCTTGGATCTAACCCTAGAGGGGGGGGGGTGAATAGGGTGTCCTACAAATATGACCAATTAAAATCAAATTTAATTCTTTAAGGTAAACTAGTCACATAAGATGATTTACCAGACAATATGCGGAAGCTAAGAACACAATCACCACAAGCAATCACCACTATACAGAGATTTATAGTGGTTCGGCCTCAATGCCTACGTCCACTACCGGCTTGTGATCCAATCACCCCACCGGATTTCCACTAATTATACTTTTTACTAGGCTAAGCAATAACCTTTACAATGTTGTTTTTCTTAGGCTCAACAACAACCTTTACAAGATGCTTTTCAAGGCTAAGCAATAACCTTTACAAAGTGCTTTTCTAAGGCTAAGCAATAACCTTTACAAAAGAAGATTTTTCTCTAAGAAGGTGTCTCTTCAAGAACACTCTAAGAGATACAATTTAAGCACAAATAAAATGCCTCTAAATAGGCTGATGTGAAAGTGTAATTCAAATTACAAACATACACTAAAATATGCTAATGTGTGTGCAAGTGTATGAATGGGTTTCTTCAATCAATTTCAACAATGAAGCTCTTAAATGTTTGCTTGATGCAATTTAAAATCAAAGCTTAGAAAAAGATGATTGAAGATAAATGCTAATCACACGAAAGATTCAAACAACTTATGGAAATGAACTAAACAAGTTGTATGATTAATAAAGACTAAGAATGCATGTGATTTAGACAAAAGAATTTTCAAATCATTCTAATGTTCCAAAGATTATAATGAGTTTGCTAAACATCTCTTTAAAAGCTAGAAATCATGCAAAAATGAAAATACAAAGATTTAAGCATGCATAGATTCTAATTTGAATGAAAATCAAAATGACAAGTAAGATATACCTATTTAAAAACTCAACATTTGATTTCCAATGGTCTTCTAGCCTTCTTGGCTTTTTCCACTTCCTTTGGCTCCAATGGAGTCTCAAAGATTCATTAGTCAAGCCTTTTGAAAGGTTGGAATAGAAGGGGTTTTAAAGTGAAAAACAGTCCAACGGCTAGTCCCTGGTCCACCTGGAAACAGGTCTCGATCGACCGGGTACACACAACGGCTAGAAAAAGATCCGTTGGAGAGGCTATTGCTCAAAAGTCCCTGATGACCTGCAGTGTGCCCGGTCGACCGGCTACCTTGGCCCGGTCGACCGGCCACACTGGCAGGAGTGCCCAGAAATCTGAAAAAAATATAAAATTACAACTTTTGGAGGGCACCTATCCAGGGGACTTTGAGGCACATATCCAAGCATGAATTCATGACACAAGAAAAGATGAAAATTGAATTTCTAAAGTCATGAAAACTCAAAATCAAAATAATAATTTTAAAGATATAAACTTTGGAAAGCTTGGAAGGATTTGAGCTTAAGGTTAAAACATATAAAAGAAATAACCATTTAGCTCAAACCTTAAGAGACATAACTGATTTGATAAAATTCTTTTCAAATCAATTTGCATAGATTCTAATAAGGATGAATGTATGCAAGGTACAAACCTAAAAACCTCAATTTGATTTTTCAAACATAATGCATAAAGAATTAGGTTTTCAAAAGAGTTTGGATTCTAAAACATGCATGAATCAAATTCATTTCAAAAACATGTGCAAATGCAATAAAGAATCCAAGATCCAAAAGTCAAACACTAAGAGCTCATGTGTGTGATCATGTGATAGTGAAAGTGAGTGAATCCATCAACAATTGAAACAAACAAGGGCCTAACAAGTATTGCTTTGGAAAAGCCTTTAAAATGACTAAAATGGGCCCCCCAAGGCCCTAACGTCCATCCCCCCCCCACCCCAATCCAACGCCCCTTTTCCAAAACCCATTTCCTCCTTTGTCCCTCCATCTATCCCGGTCTCTCTTTTCCAAAACCCTTTTCCCCCTTTTCCAAAACCCTTTTCCAGAAGAGGAGAGAAGAACCATTTTCCCCATTTTCTAAAACCCTTTTCCAACATCTCCCACCCATCGTCTCAAGCAGCAGCCCCATGGCCCATTGGCCCTCATCAATCATCATCACCCTCCATCAACACAAGCAGTGTAGACCCATCCCTGATCAATGATCCCTCTCATCTCTACTTCTCTCAGTCTCTCTCGCCTAGAATTCCCAGACGCAACCATCATCACCAATCACCATCATCTGTGCCCATCATCCTCCATCTAGGAGTCCGCCTCCGCCAGGTACACCTACCTCTCTCAGTCTCTACTACTGTGAGAACTTGGTCCGGGCGGTACCCTTAACCACGGGGCGTAGCGTGTCAACCACGGGCTTCAAACGGTGAGTCTCCGTTAGCCCGCATCAGAAATATCCAAGTCCTGACCTTAGGCTTAGAAGTCAAACCCCGTATTAACTTAGCATGAGGCTTTTTAAAACCATGCGTCCCCGAAAATCGTAAGAATTCCGAAGTTAAGCGTGCTTGGGCGGGAGGAGTATTAGGATGGGTGACCTCCTGGGAAGTCCTCGCGCGTGCACGTGGGCCAAAGCGGACAATTTCATGCTGAGTTGGGAGGGGCTGTGACAGTTGGTATTAGAGCCGAGGACGACTCTATTTCTAGTGGGGGAGAATGTAAGATCTTGGTCCGGGCGGTACCCTTAACAACTGGGTGTAGTGTGTCAATCACGGGCTTCAAACGGCGAGTCTACGATAGTTAGCCCGCATCAGAAATATCAAAGTCCTGACCGTGGGCTTATAAGTTAAACCTCGTATTAACTTAGCATGAGGCTTTTTAAAACCGTGGGCCCCGGAAATCGTAAGAACTCTGAAGTTAAGCGTGCTCGGGCGGGAGCAGTACTAGGATGGGTGACCTCCTAGGAAGTCCTCGCATGTACACGTGGGCCAAAGCGGACAATTTTATGCTAAGTTGGGCGGGGCTGTGACAATTGGTATTAGAGTCGAGGACGGCTCTATTTCTAGTGGGGGTGAATGTGAGATCTTGGTCCGGGCGGTACTCTTAACCACGGGGCGTAGCGTGTCAACCACGGGCTTCAAACGATGAGTCTCCGTTAGCCCGCGTCGGAAATATCCAAGTCTTGACCATGGCTTGTAAGTCAAACCCTGTATTAACTTAGCATGAAGTCTTCTAAAATCATGCGGCTACAAAATCGCAAGAACTCCGAAGTTAAGCATGCTTGGGTGGGAGCAGTATTAGGATGGGTGACCTCCTGGGAAGTTCTTGAGTTGAGCGGGGTAAATGTGACAAAAAATTTTCGTCTCTATTTCTTATATTTATGACAAAATATTTTGTCACTAATTACTTACAAGTATGTTTCCAACATAGTGTATTGGAGACGAAATAAAATTTACTTGTTTCCAACAGAATGTATTGGAGACAAAAAAAAATCGTCACAAACTTATCTTTTTCAATGACGAATTTTTTTTCATCTCCAATACCTTTTAGCGACAAGGCTTTGGCAACAAAACGAGTGACGAAAAATTTTCGTCTCAATTAGTTTCGGTGACGAAATATGTACATTTTGGGACAAATTTGTGTCGTCCTTAAACCCCAAATTTCTTGTAGTGAATCTAAACTCTCATACTTAATTGGAGATCAGCCTTGGCCCTAGCTAGATCTTAATTCAATGTGGATCCAGTAGGAGGCGGACCACACGCTTTACATCCTCCTCCAATGGTTTTCAAGTTGCAAAGGAGAGGGGAGATGGGGGCATGGGGTGGGGAGTGTCCTACAAGAGCAATGGAAGAATTGTTCTTTTCTTCTGATTGCTTGGGTGATGGAGAGAAGAAGGCAAAAAAGGTTTGTGGATTTGATGAAGGAGATGGGACTTTTTCATCGAAGCCTTTTTCTTTCTTACAATTTTGACGAATAGGTGTGGAAAGGAAGCTTTTATATGGGGTCTCATTTCTTAGAGGAATTGAAGTCCAAAAGGGCCCATAGGAATTTGAAATCCACACTTTTTGAGGAAAATATGGGCCCCATGAAGTTTATTTTTTGTGGTAGAAATGGCTCACCAAACATCATAAAAAGTATTTCTCTATGAAAAACATGATTTTTTTTTCCGGAGAAGATGATTACACAAACGTGCCCTAAATGTTGTTCGTAACTAAGTTTGAGAATCTTTTCACCTGCATCTGATTCCAACTCATCGTCTAAATGTCATTCTTAAGATTAAAATATAAGCAAACATTATTACAACATTTTAAATTTTGGGTTTTCTTGTCATATTATCATGGAACCATTAGAAAATATTTGTTTATAGATGAAAATATGAAAGATAGCTGATAAATCTTCAAAAGCCACATGATTTTAAAATGTGAATAAGTTGTGAAGGTCGCTTTTAAACCCTAATACATGTTAAGGTCCCTAAACAAATTTCCTGATTTCAATTAAACCAATAAATTAATCTAACCTAGCAAACAATCAATCAATCCACAAAGAATAGAATGAGGGACACGATCTTGTAGGTGGAAAACCCTACTCGGGAAAAACCACTTGTCTTTTCTTCTAGACCATAGATAACCAAGCACTATATCAAGTAAATGTTACTGTTAGGGATTTTGTAATTGCAATTTGATGGATGCATTTGCACTTTAGCATCATTTGATATTTCACACATGCATTGATTTAAAATACCTTGAAATCTAGTTTTATACATGCATTGGTTTTTAGATTTGGAAAAGTTTTTGGTTTATGCATGTTTTGGTCATAAACTTGGATGCATTGGTTTTAGAACCCAAAACTCTTTTGAAAACCTAATTCCTTGTGCATTATATTTGGAAAATCATCTTGTGATTTTAGGTTTGAGCTTTGCATACATTCATTACAAAAAGAATCATTTTTGTATGCATTTTCATTTGAAAAGAGTTTTATCAAATCAAGCTAGCCTTTGGTTTTAAACTTTTGAATCATTTTAGGCTTTGTGTTTTTCATGTTTTTAAACATCTTAGAATGTCTTAAAACATGTTATTTAAGCTTGATTTAGTGGCCCAAAGATCCCTCAAAGAAATACTTTGAAATGGAAAAAAGTTGGATTTTTGGCCCCAGGGACTCGCCCGGCAGTGTCGCCGGTCGACCGAGACCTGTGTCTCGGTCGACCGAGGACACTGTAGGGCGACTGTGCAGTTTCTGAACTGCAAGCTGCCAACGGTCATTTTTATGACCGTTGTGCTTTCTCGGTCGACCGAGACCCCTTTGCCGGTCGACCGAGAACTAGCCGTTGGCAACTTTTTGGCTATAAAGTCCATTCATTTCCAACCTTTTTGATGGCTTGATACTTGAACCTTTGAGACCATTATGGAGCCAAAGAAAGGGGAAGAAGTTGGAAAGGCTAGAGGGCTATTTGGAAATCAAACTCATGAGTTTTTAAAAGGTACACCTTTATAGTTATTTTGATTTCCATTCAAATGAAATCCATGCATGTTCAAATCCTTTGTATTTTCATTTATGCATGATTTCAAGCCCTTAAAGAGTTGTTTAGCAAACTCAATATCTTTCTTGGTAAATTAGATTGGTTTGCAAACTCTCTTAACTAAATCACATGCTTTCTTAGACTTTTACATTCATACAACTTGTTTAGTTCAATTCTTAAAGTTGTTTGAATTTCTCATGTGATTAGTTTTCTCTTCAATCATCATTTTATAAGCTTTGATTTTAAAATGCATCATGCATTCATTTAAGAGCTTCTTTGTTGAAATTGATTGAAGAAACACACTCATACACTTGTGCACACACTTTAGCTTAATTGAGTGTATGTTTGTAATTTGTATTACACTTTCACATTAGCCTATTTAGAGGCAATTTCATTGAGCCTTAAATTGTAATCTCTTAGAGTGTTGTGTAAACACTTTCTTAGAGAAATCTTGATTTGTAAAGGTTATTGCTTAGCCTAAGAAAAGCATTGTGTAAGGTTATTGCTTAGCCTAAGAAAAGCATCTTGTAAGGTTATTGCTTAGCCTTAGAAAAGCATTTTGTAAAGGTTATTGCTTAGCCTAGAAAAGCACAATTAAGAGGTTGTTGTTTAGCCTTGAAAAGCAACATTGTATAGGTTATTGCTTAGCCTTTGAAAAAGCATAAATAGTGGAAATCCGGTGGGGTGTTGGATGCACAAGCCGGTAGTGGATGTAGGCACGTTGGCCGAACCACTATAAATATTTCTATGTGGTGATTGTTTTTGTTTAGCTTCCGCATATTGTATGATCAATCATCACATGTGACTAGTTTTTGTTAAGAAATTAAAATTGGTTTAAATTGGTCACATTTGTAGCTCACCCTATTCACCCCCCCTCTAGGGTTAGGATCCTCGTGGACTTTCAGTTACAAGGATTCACATAACCTTCCCTAGTTGCAACTCAACCTAAGGACTGTAATGGTCTCACCGATGCCTCACTGTACACCTTCACCATGCTTGAACCAACCACCTTGAATTCCTCTTCAAGGTGAATCTACCGCAAGAGAGTAGGCGAATAAATCTCTAAGGCTTGAAGCTTTAGCTTTTCATGCAATTGTATGCTTTGGAGAAGAGAAAGGATCTCTCAAAAGGATCCTAGGGTTTAGAATGGGAGAGAGTTATCATAGGTTTGAGAGAAGATGTCTTTAAATAACCCTTGGTTCGTGGGTTGCAAGCCATAAAAGTTTTTGAAGGATTGGAAAACAAGCACAAAGAGGTTTCCAAATAAAACTTTAAAATCCCGTATCAGGCGCTTAAGTGCAGGTCTTTGGTTACTCGAGCTCATGAAGAAATCGTACAGTTATTTTGCTCTTTTGCGCATTCTATGTGTTAGAGTTGCTGCCTAAGGTGCGCTTGAGTTGGTTTGACCAGGCACTCGAGCACCAAGTACAATTTCTGCTATCTTGTTTTTTCTTTGATTCTTCAATCCGGGAAGTCCATCTATAAAATATAATGATAAATTATAAATCCCTATTTTTTCAATATCCCAATAAATTTGCCAACACTTAATTTCCTTACAATCTAATGAATTTGCGAACATTCGGTTTCCTTACAAAACTCCTAATTACATGAAAAATCTACTTTGACATAGAAATCGATTATAATTTAAGTTGATCCTTTCAATCATTTTCCTTCAATTCAAAACCCAGCAACCCTTGCAAAACCTACCATGCAAACTTCACAAAAGATCATGTGTAATATATCACCTGCCACGCAAACTTCATAAAAGATCATGTGTAATATATCATGAAATCAACATATAAACCTTATATTCATACTTCCCCTTTTTGTTCAGAATTAACAAAGTTTATACCCCTTTTATTCAGTTAATATTAACTTGAAATATCAAATACAAAATACAAATAAAAAGACTTAATCAGGTGAAAAATATGAAAACCCTCGATCATCAAACACGATAATTTACAAAAGTTTAAGAAACCGATAAATAAAACAACACAAATTTTACGAATTTAACATGTGTGCAAATTGTGAGCAAGGGATAATCTCAAATGGAAAAACATGGAGAAGTCAATTATTGGCCATAAATCAATATTCATCAAGTATAGAGTAAGATTCACAGCTTTCAACAACATACGACCCGATCAACAATGATATATGAAGCTCCCCCTTAATGTCATTTTTTTAATATTTTTTTTAATTAACCATCATTGACGTGATTCAAAATTTTTCTCAAACATTAGAATTTTCAAGATCGAATGCTAAAAGAAAAGTTAAAATCAAGGGAGCAAACCCAGTTATTAACATTTTCACTCACTCACTTTTTTCGATGTAGAAATTTTTGAGTTTATACGATCCAAGAAAAGTTAAGACCTAGGGAGCAAACCTAGTCATTATATATTTCCGTACATACTTCCTATAGAAATCTTTAATCACAATGAGCGAATATATTCACATATATAATCATTAAGAAAAGAGCATAGAAAGAAAAAAAATCAAGATCAATGCTCCAAGAAAGTGCAAATCCAATAAGATGGTGAATCCCATCATTCCTAGTGTCACATTAACCCTAAGTGAGTGTCCAAGTGAGTCACTGTGGAACTTAATTAAGACATGTTCAACAACCTTAAATAGTGCACCTAGAAATCCAGTTCAAAAAAATAAGCAAATCAAAGTGTATCACATGCCAGATTATCATAAAATCAGCACAAAAAAGCATGCATGTGCAAGTCAAGACATGAATTGAGGGAAAACTCAGGGTTGTAGGCCAATGCCTAGGGTATTACGGAGGGAATTAAACCTAGTAGGCTCAATAGGTTTTGTGTGTGAAGTGTGGACTGATTACAGCGAAGGTCAGACTTATGAACCCAGACAAACTTTGTCCTGACATGTTGAGGAGAATAATGTTTCTTCCTCCGCTAATTCCTCAATTTCTTTCTCAATTTATTTCGGTGTGGTCTGATGTGCCCTTTGATCCCACAAAAGTGACAGGTGGAAACGAACTTGGGCGTTGGCACATTCCTTTTATTTAACTACATTCACATGTGCAGTGTTTACATCGGTGGGAGTAATCAAGTGTAAAGTGGTGCCTCGAACAAATATATAATTACATGTGTTCTTAGAGGTTGAAGCTTCATGTTTGTAACCCAGACCCACTTTCGATGAATCATTCTTCTGGCTCTTTAGGATTTCATCAAGAGTTATAAAGCTTGTATTCATGCATTTTATTGAGGACTTGGCAGATTCCAGCTTCGTGAGTACCATCTTCAACTTGTCATTTAGGCCATCTTTTTCATCTATGCGAGTTTTCATATCAGTTCCCAAGGCCTCCATTTGCTTTGCAATTTTTCACTCTGTGCAACCAACAACTCTTTCTTCTTCCCTGCTGTTAGGCCCCGTCATAAGTTAATCAAGATTAACTCTAATTGATTGGAAATTAAGCTAATTAACTATATTTAATGAAGTGAATGATGGTTTACGGCCAAATGAAATTGAATTAGCCTAAAATGAATGAATTTGACTTAATGAAATGGCAGTCAATGTGTTGAATGAATTGAATGAGTTTTTAGGCTTAAACTAATAAAACAAGGACTTTTTCGTAAATAAGAATTTTTGCGTATTTTATCAAATACGGAAACTTTGATACCAACACGCGTATCTCGACGAGTACATTAACTTCCACAAAAGACTCGAACTCGTTCGACGAGTATCGGATCAAATGACCCTTCATTTGACCCGAATTGTAATTGATTGGAAGTAGAGGGCTTAAATACAAATTGAAAGCTTATATAAGCTAAATGAGTTCATTCATCTCATTTCCAGCATAGCCAAACCCTAGGCATCTTCTTCTTCTTTCGTTTTCATCTCCTTCAAGCATCAAGAGTGAAGTTTTGGAGTGATTCAAGTGAAGAGACTCATCTACTTCATCTTCTTCATCTTCTTCTTGGGTTTTCTTGGAGAAAAGCTTCAAGTTGAGAAGTTTCCTTCTCAATCTAAGCTAAACAAAGGGGCTTTCATCAATCAATCTCCAAATAAAGGCAAGTATATGCATTTCTATGTTTTATGATGTTATTGAAGTGATTTGAGTTCAAGAAACTCAACTTCCAAAAAAAAATTCAGAAGTTCTGAAGCTCAAAAGTTTAGTTCTGGGTGCAGTTCGGTTAGCTCCTGAAATCCATAAAATGGTCTTCTGACCGCTGGGCTAACCGTCGAAATCCATAAAATGGGTCAGTCTTTGGAAAGCTGACCGAGAGCTGACCATTGAATTTCGGTTAGCCAAATTTGAGAATTCAGCTAGCCGAAAGGTAATCGTGAGCTGATCGAAATTGAGTCAGGAACTCACATCTAAAGACAAAGTTCTGTTAAGCTAACCATTAGGTAGCCGAGTGAGTTCGGCTAGCCGAATTTGAGAATTCGGTTCGCCAAGGGGTGACCGAAATTGGGTTAGAAACTCCCATAAAAAATTAGGGTTCTGGAAAGCTGACCGCAAGCTAACCGAACATGGTTCAGCTAGCCGCCAACCAAAATTCGGCTAACCGCCATTGAGAAAAATTAAAAATTAAATTCTAATTCTTCAAAATTGGAAGCCTAACCATTGAGGCTAGTGTTAGTGATATCTAAACCTTCATAGGTGTTAGCTAAGGTTATCTGATCGTACAAATTACTAAATAAAGTGATGTTCATCGAGAATAACACATATGTTGGATAACGAGCGTGTCACTCATTTGTTTGGTTTAGAAATCTTGATTAAGTGATAGATTGAGTAGAATTCTTTAGTCTTGGCACTACATAGTGGTTTCTCAAACTCGTTATCAAACTGAACTGATTAATGTAATGAACAGTTACTAAATGTAATAATGAATTAATGAACAATCTTGGTGCAGCAGATGGACTGGGGTGTTCCGGAGCTCTGTGATGATGCCAGTGATCTCTGATCAAGACACTGGTAGATCCCACATATATATGGACTGAAAAGTCCCACTTGATAAGCCATCTAACGGTATAGACTGTAAAGTCACTGAATTGCTAAGTCACTTAATGAATATTCAATGAAATCAATGAATGGAATATGACTGAATGGACATGAAATGAACGACTGCTTCCTTTGGGAAGAACTGAACTGAGTTGAAACAAATGCTATTGTAGTTGCCAATTTAGTAATTGATATTACTTGACTCACATGAGTAGTTACTGTATTAAATGGAATTGTCTAGAATTGCTAAATCAATGAATTGACAGGTTATTGTACATGGTAGCATGAATTATCATAGACTTGTATATACATTGTTGAACGGTCGTGTTCACGGTGTTATTGATGAACATTACAGGCCCAGTTGCACGTGTCGGTCATGCCGATGCTGCAACGCTAGCGGAGGAGGCCCATCTAATACCTCTAGGAGGTTTGATCGAATGGACGTGAATCGGAGAGCCAATGAAAGGAATATTTTGGAAAATGTTTTGATAGATACTTTTGTATATTCATTCTAAATAGTAATTAGATGTGTAAGACCCCGACCCGAGTGAACCCGATTAGTGCTAATTAAGTTACGTGTTAGTACTAAGCTTGATTAGTGATCTTGACTAAGTTGGGTTTGGAATAGCTTTCGAATTAGTTTTGGGGGATTTTTGATTGCTTGGTGCTTAGTGGGACCCTTCGGGGGTTTCCTTTTCATGACATTGCATATGATTGAGGTTTATCGGAGATTTCGCATTTATTATTTTAATCTCGTTTTATCGGTATTGTTAAGCTCTACAACTTTCATGTTGATCCCGTTCCCGTCTGAGGTCCCGAAACCCGATTTCATAGCCTTGAGGGTAAAACAGTCATTGCACACCAAATCTGTACCCAAAACTTGATATTCCCGAAACCCGCGAAACATATACTTTTTGGAAACTAGAAATTTCGACGATCATTTCTTCCTTCTTCGTCGAATCCATCCGAGGTCCCGAAATAGATGATTTCAGCCAAACAAGCTCCTTTAGTTGTGGGACCCAACCCCTCATTTGTTAACAAAGGGAAACCCATTCTCATTTCCCACTCACTCTCCATGTTCCAGCACTAACCAACTGAACCTAGGGTTTCTTGCTTTTCTCTTCTTCTTCTTACTTCTCCATCTCCAATCCACACCAAGAGTTCATCAATCAAGAGAGGAAGATCACCAACCTCGCCCTCATCTTGCAAGCTTCATCTTGATACCATTTTTGGAGAAATCTCCCAGCCTTGAGATCTTCTTTGAGCTAGCTCTCTTCATTTGAAGGTCATCCAAGTAAGTAATCCTCCCCATCTCCTAGATTAGTGTTCCTCTAGCCCTTGAGAAGCTACATTTGCATTATTGTAAGTTCTTTCATTCTCATTCTTTGTGTAACCCATTTTAGGGTTTGTTTTGGGGATTTTGTTATTGCTTGGACCTTTGGCTTGGAAGAGTATAGGAGTTTGATTTCTTGAATTGAAGACACAAGGCAAGTGGATGTTTCATTTTTATAAGCTTTCAATGATTTTGGAAATTTCCACTCATGCCTATTTATTACATTAGTTTGAAATAAATGCCATGATAGAGCTTTGGTAGTGCATTTATGTCTTTTAAAGTGTATTGGTGAATGTCATTTAAATTTCTTCTTGCTTATATCAAAGGTACCCTATTGTGAAATGGTTTCCTTCTTTCTTTAATTTCATTGGATTTGATGTTGATGGATGAGGTGATGGAATGAACCCATATTGGAGATTTGAAGAAGTGTAGATAGAGGCATTGGAGGAGCTCTTAGCTCAATATTATTACAGGGATTAAGTGGAAGTGGAGAGAATGGTTTTGAGGAGGAGAAGGGCTCAAATCTGAACTCAGTGGGTGATGCCCGCACCTGACGGTCAACCTGCGGTCACCCGGCGGCTAGCCGCCTGGTGACTGGCGGCTAACCGCCAGCTAGCCGAAATGTCACGGTTGCTTTTCCAGAGAGCACACTTCTCCACCTGAAAACTCGGTCAGCTCCACGGTTAGCCAGCGGCTAACCGCCGAACACATCGGCGGTTAACCGCCAGCTAACCGTATTTGGCGGTCAGCTTTCCAGTAAGCTGCATTTCTGCAGCCCAGCCGCGGTCAGCTGCGCGGTCAGCCAGCGGCTAGCCGGCCGCCCCAGCGGCGGCTAACCGCCAGCTGACCGCCAGGTAATCGAAATTCCCCAGGTTTCGAAAAGCTCCTCGCTCGAACGAACTCTCCGGTTCGTTCGAGCGCTGAGCTTTGTCGATCAAAGGAGATTCACTAGGCATTATATGAGGCCATCCGAGAAAGAAACCATATCACAAGGATTTCATTCATAGTTTTGAAAGGATCGAAGTGTATAAGGAGCCCGGAATGTCCCCAAACTCAAAGAGTACCAAATTGTTATGTGATCGACGTACGGGGTCCCTATCCATTTCAAATAGATATTTTCCCAAAATGTCAATTGCTTACAGTACTTTACTGATCCCAAGATTTGCACTACTTGTCTTGTTTTCCCGAAAGCATTGTTATACACTTGGAATGGTTACTTGACCCGAAGTGCATTGCACCATTTGATATGATAGTGTGCCCTTGAGCACCCCCGTCTTGCCCGCTTGATTATTTATTTATCCTTAATTTGCTTGCATATGTCTCGATTGTATTTGACCTATGAGTCGGCACCACTAAGCTTGGATAACCCTGTTGGTCTGATCCACCGACTTGGAGATCCCCCTCTTGTCCCGCCAGCTGCAGTTTGGATCCCGCTACCCGGTCATTACCGTGGTCTTGTCTCGATGTCGCAGATTGCTACTGTAGTCCCCGATGCCCGGCTCGCTACCGTGGTCATGTATAGTATTGTATATGTATTTATATGAGATCCCCTGTTTCTCCTCGCCTCGAGTGACTGAGATCAGGGCCTAGTTATAGCTCTATCACCGTAGTGATAGAGGACTTAGCTTCGTGTGGTCTCCATCTTGCTTGTTCCCCGTTCCCTTGGTCACCTTACATGTTTTTACATTGCATCCTTGTATTTGAATAAATGCTTTATCTTGTTTAGAGAAATTGTCATTTAATTAGGTTTTCATGTTTTGAAGATAAATTCATGTATTCCCTTATTGTCATTATATTTCCTCCATTTGCCAAACCGTCGTGTTTGACCTACTCTTTAGTACTCAGGTCCCGCCGTCGGTTATCCCGAGGAGGAGCTTGAGGAGGCGGTCGTAGAACCGCAGCAATTGGTTGAGTGGCGTGCCGATGACGTCATGTAGACGTTTGATGGTTATGAGAGACTTATCATTTTGGGGAAATGTTTAACCATTCTTTGGAATTGGTATTTTGTATATTGGCCTTTGTTGGCCTCTATTTTTGGGAAATGTAATTAAATGTTATTTGTATAAACTTTAACTTACTTGGGTAACATGCTATAGATCATTGCTCATTCTGATACAGTGTTTAGACTTGTGTTATTGTCCTGATGACCTAGGATGGATTGACAAATTGATTTGCCATACGCTTCCGCACTTAAAAAGAAATGTTCATTGATGGTTGTGATATCCTCACCGCGGACACCTGTGGGAAATTAAATAAGTTGTATATTGTGGATGTAGATAATGTCCCAATCCCGGAATGGTTGTGGTTTTATGACACTAATGTCCCGACTCCGGATCTGTCCTACGGGATCCCCGGTCCGGGGTCGCGACAAGATGTCACCTACATTCTAATTGAATATGCAGTGGTTGACTTCGTTACGAAATGAATTATGTATATTTCACTTTACTTTTGAATGTAAAGTAACTTGTTCAGTTTTAATAATTTATCACTGTATGTATAAATGTATTTCCGCAAAAATAAATTGTTGTTAGGGATTTTGTGTATTTCAATTTGATGGATGCATTATCATTTTAGCATCATTGGAATTTTCACACATGCATTGATTTAGAAAATCATGAAATCTTGATTTACATATGCATTGGTTTTTAGACTTGTAGAAATATTGATTTATGCATGCTTTGATTTTAAACTTGGATGCAAAAAGAAGTTTTATAAATCAAGCTAGCCTATGTTTTAAATCTTTCAAATCTTTTAGGTTTTTTATGTTTCATGTTTTTAAACCTCTTAGTTTGATTTAAATCATGTTTACATGCTTGATTCCATGGCCTAAAGTCAAATTACTTTAAAAACACATTTTTGGGAAAACAAGACTTATACTGGCGGCCAAACCACTTTTACCAGCGGTCCCTGGCCCCCGCTAAAAGCAGTTTCTCAAATGGCTATATTTATTACAGTTGTGTACCCGGTCGAGCGAGCCTGGGTCCAAGTCGATCGGGGACTAGCCGTTACCCAATTTTTGAATATAAATACAAGTTCATTCATTTGAAAAAGTGAGGAACTAAGAGGCCCTCCTTGAGATGTTTTGAGGTCAATCAAAAGGGAATGAGTTAAGGATGATAAGGGTCATTTGGAAAGCTAAAGCTTGGTTCCATTGAGTTAAATTACTAAGTAAGCTTTACTTTTCTTAATCATATATTTTCATGCTTTGCTTTAATTATTGGCAAATCTTTTCTAGCATGATAAACTATGATTTGTTATGTCCTTAACATGTATATGTTCTTGAATTGATTTATTGTTTTGGATGCATCACCCTGATTCAAACCAAGTAGTACTCACATTGGTATATCTAAGTAAATCATGTTAATGAAAACATCTTTGAAATTATATGTAACATGATTTCTATACTTGGTTGAATCTTTGGTTGTTGTTTTTCATCATAAGAAAATCACTTTCAAATCTATCTTATGTTTTGGATTCAACAACTTCACAAATCATATGTACTTTTGTTTTAAAGTTTCACAACTTGCTTTGCATTGATAGGTATATCATTTTCAAGTTGAATTTTTAATTACAAATGATTTGTCCCTTAACTTCAATCAAATCTATTTTTGTGCTTTACACTTTCAAATGCTTTTAGCATACATATATTGAGCTGCATTGTTAATTTGATTGAAACCCTTATGCATCACATCTTTTATTCTTAGAATTTCACAACTTGTTTAAAATACATAGGTATATCTTTTACAAGTTATTTTTAACATGTGATTAGCATTCTCTCCTCAATCATAAGTGTTTTTATGAGCTAAAACTTTTAAAAGCCTTTGGCATACATTTATGAGCTTTCATTTTCAAATTGATTGAGGACATCATACATACGCATTGTGCATTCATAGTGTTTGTGTGTGTATGTGTGTGTGTGTGTGTGAATTAGATTTTCACTTTCATATCCGCCTAATTAAGAGGCATTGTATTGAGCTATAAATTGTATCTCCATCAAGTGTATTCTAGACACTACTTAGAGAGATAACCAACCTTTTGGTTGTAGAGGTTATTGCTTAGCCTAGGAAAAGCATAGTGTAAGAGGTTATTGCGTAGCCTTGGAAAGCATAATGTAAAGGTTATTGCTTAGCCTATTGAAAAGCATAGATAGTGGAAATCCGGTGGGGTGTTGGATCACAAGCCGGTAGTGGATGTAGGCATTGAGGTCGGACCACTATAAATCATTGTGTGATGGTGCATGCTTTTGTGGTGATTGTTTTTGTTAGTTTCTGCATTTAGTTTGACAATCATCACTAGTGGTTAATTTAATTTAAAGAAGTTAAAATTGGTCATAATTGGTCACTAATTTGAAGCTCACCCTATTCATCCCCCCCCCCCCCCTCTAGGGTTAGGATCCCAGACTTTCAATTGGTTTCAGAGCGAGGTTACTCCATTACAGGGCTTAACAGCTCAGAGTTGATCCTTATTCGCTATAATCTAGATTAGAACCTTAGTGTTGTGTTTTATTGCATATCATTAAAATGATTTCCACTATGGTCAAAAATGAAATTTCCCCAAAGTATCATTTCACCACTCTAAGACTTTTTTGAGTTATATCTCCAAGAGTTGGTGGATCCTCAAAGTGAACTCTCAAGGACAACCTTATCAAGACCTTAGGTGAATCTTCAAAGGTAGACTATTAGACTAACCTTAAGGACCTGAACCTCTCTAGACCAACCTATTATTTTTAGTTATATCTAATTGTTGGTCATGCTACATTTTGCATTTTGTTTCTATATAGTCACATCTCTTAAAATGCAATGTTTCTTTGTGATCATTTGATTTTGTCTTCATGAACTTTTAGTTATATCTCATGGTTTTCAAAATTCTTTGATTGCAATATTATCATGATAGATTTGCATTTTGTTTATTTAGTTATATTTCTTGTAGTGCATTTCTATTGATGATCAATTGATTGTGATTACAAAATCTTTCATAGCTAGATTTTTCATGATCAATTGATGTTGGAAAATCATTTGATGTATGTCATTATTAGATCTTTTTGGTAAATCAAATGATTTGAATCTTTAAGTTTTCCATTGATTTTTTAAGTTATACTTTCAAATGGAAAATTATTGTTTTACAAAATCAACTTGAATGTGTTCCAAGTAGTTACAATTTTTGAAATACAAGTTAAAATAAAAAACTGTTTTGGTGGATATTGGGGATTGAAATATGTAAAAATGATTTTCATCTTGCTCTTACTTATCTAAGTTTCCTTTAAATGAAAATCGATTTTCTTGAGGTATTGTGCAAATGACTACATGTGGTATAATAAAGTTTATAATTACATATTGTAATCGACTAATTTGAGTAAAGCATGTTGAATTTAATGACATTGTTGATAATTTACCCCTATGTTCCCCATTTTTTGTTTTCCATGAACTTACAAGTTATATCTTTTGGTATGGAAAATATGTGTTCAATTTATATGAGTGTCTATTGTCATATTTAGGATACAAATTGAAAATTAATAGTAGTTCACTTCATGTTTTTCAAAATCGCTTGTTCACAATTTTATAAATGATTCATTGTTGGGGTTTTGAATATTGAAGTGATTTGAAAAACTTTAGAAAATGTTCTAAGCTTTATTGGTTATATTTATAGAAGCATTTTCCTTGAATTTATTTCCTTGTGCTTAATTATGATTATATCTTTTGGAAGGAAATATATTTTACAAACAATTTGCATTTTTGCTCAAAGTCACATTCTTTCAAATGCAAATTGATTTTGATGTTTTGTCTTACATTGCGTGGTTGGGTATGGTGTCATTGATTTGCATGTTTGTGCCTAACTTAGTATATATTTTCATTAATGCAAATTGATGGTAGTTTATGTGCATTATAGTAAAATCTTTTATTTGAGCCTAATAAGTACATATGTGATTTAGTGTGCTAAGTTCATTTGGTATAATCCTCATATCCATTTTCCAGTGCATTGTAAGCTTAGTACATTTGCTAAGAGTGGAGATGTTTCGTGATAGATTAATGGATCATTTTAGATGAATTGGAATTAAACCATTGTTCTTAATAGGTATATCCATATATGAGTTCCATCTTCATCTATATGCGATACATGATATCCTTCAAACTCCATACCTTCTCGTGCTTACATAGTTATATTCTTTATTGATGATATGGTATGAGTTAGATCTTGAGCGTTGATTGATCCTCTCTATACAAATGTCAAATTGTTCCATATATGGTTGTGATATTAGTTATATTTGTAGAAACCATACTAGAACTCAAATCCATCCTTTATGATTTCTAGTCATTTTTTTTAAATGGAGGGTTATGATGTTGATTCATGTATATTCTCTAAGTGATGTCATCCTTATACATGTTTCAACTTCATAGTAGTGATCTTGATCATATGAACCTCTTTAAAATTCATTCCTTGTATTTCATAGTTATATCTATTGTTCGATGGATATCTTGATGTTGAATTCATATGGTTTTGTCACTTTGAAAATTGCATGCATCACCAAGCTATATCCTTTTATGCAATTTAACTTGTTCATCACTATGCTCATTAGTTATATCATTAAAAGTGATGAATATCCTTTTATGATGCTTGATGGAATTTTGTGTTTGTCACATCCTAACTATTAATCATGCTGTCAAATTCAATTGGTTTCAATTGGTATAATTTTCGATTGATTTCATATCCATTTGATGTCATTTCTTGAGAATGTGATAGACCTTGTGTACAATGGATTGAACTTGATAGTAATATTTTTTTTTGTTCCATGTCACATTCCATTAGCATCATAATTTTCATGATACCTCTCTTGCTCATATAGGTAAATCTCATGACCACCATGTTTATGTATTCATAATCTTGGTTGGTTAATGGTTGAGGTAGGCTTCATGTTTGAATTTCATTTCACTCATCTTGCACTTGATAGTCATATTTAATGATTGGAAGAAATGATTTCAAAACATTCATAGCATATGATTTTCATAGTTAAATGATTTGATGCTATGTTTAGTAAACCCCTTATCATCATGGATAGCTCTAATTTGGTTTTATCCTAATAGTTATTTTCTTTTTAACTCCATTTTAGAGTGATTGATTTTATAGTCTTATCCTTAAATCTCAATTGGTATTCTCTATTCCAATTGGTATCCATGATCGCTTTTCTCCTTGACCTTGCTCTTTATATTGGTAATTTGATCATATTGAGCTCTCTAGTTAAACGTGTCTAATCCTTTCCTTGAAGTTGACCCTCAATTGGTAAAACCATCTTCTTTTTGCTCCAAATAGTTAAACCTTTGTCAAAAAATTTGACAAAAGGAGAGAATGGATTGAGGAGGAGTGTAAACCTTCATAGGAAGTATTAGTTTTGATCAAATTCACATTTGTATTAGCTTTGAAACCTTAGAGACTACTTCCATACATGATACCTTGTTATGTATTTCATTTTCGATTTCTTTTGTTAACAGGTACTACTAAGAGGTATTTTCCTTATTTCATGTGTGTAGGTACCTTTGCAATTTAATGTCAAAAGGGGAGAGAGCATTCAAGTTGCCTGAAGGGGAAGAGAATGTCCAAGCTTCCTAAGGGGAGATATTGTATGATCTTCTACAGTGAGAGAGAATGCATATCTTGCCAAAGGAATAGAGTGCATGGTCAAAGGTGGAGAGTTGAAAGAAGAAAGCTAGGGAGTTAAAGAAGATGCTTGGCTAATGAAGAAAGATGAAAAGAAAGCTTGAAGATGATCAAGCTCCAAGCATCAAGAAGATTGGAGAAAAAGAACTAGAGCCCAAGCTAAGAGAAGGAGCATCCAAGAGCTTTCAAGGCCTGTCCAGCTTAGGGGTAGCTGAAGACTTAGTGTGTATATTCGGTGTTGAGAAAGTTGCCATCAAATTGCAAAGGGAGATTGTTGTTAGGGATTTTGTGTATTGCAATTTGATGGATGCATTATCATTTTAGCATCATTGGAATTTTCACACATGCATCCATTTAGAAAATCTTGAAATCTTGATTTACACATGCGTTGGTTTTTAGACTTGTAGAAATATTGATTTATGCATGTTTTGATTTTAAACTTGGATGCAATTTATTTTGAAAAGAAGTTTTATAAATCAAGCTAGCCTATGATTTAAATCTTTCAAATCTTTTTAGGCTTTTTATGTTTCATGTTTTTAAACCTCTTAGTTTGATTTAAATCATGTTTCCATGCTTGATTCCATGGCCTAAAGTCCTCACAAGAAAATTACTTTAAAAAACACATTATTGGGAAAACGAGACTTATACCGGCGGCCAAACCACTTTTACCGGCGGTCCCTGGCCCCTTCTAAAAGCAGTTTCTCAAACGGCCATATTTATGACTGTTGTGTACCCGGTCGACCGGGCAAGGGTCCAGGTCGACCGGGGACTAGCCGTTGGCCAATTTTTGAGTATAAATACAAGTTCATTCCTTTGAAAAAGTGAGGAACTAAGAGGCCGTCCTTGAGATGTTTTGAGACCAATCAAAGGGGAATGAGTTAAGGATGATAAAGGTCATTTGGAAAGCTAAAGCTTGGTTGCATTGAGTTAAATCACTAAGTAAGTTTTACTTTTCTTAATCATAATTTTTCATGTTTTGCTTTGATTATTGGTAAATCTTTTCTAGCATGATAAACTATGATTGGTCATATATTTTCATGCTTTGCTTTAATTATTGGTAAATCATTTCTAGCATGATAAACTATGATTTGTTGTGTCCTTAACATTTATATGTTCTTGAATTGATTTATTGTTTTGGATGACCACCTTGATTCAAACCAAGTAGTACTCACATTGGTATATCTAAATAAATCATGTTAATGAAAACATCTTTGAAATTATATGTAACATGATTTCTATACTTGGTTGAATCTTTGGTTGTTGTTTTTCATCATAAGAAAATCACTTTCAAATCTATCTTATGTTTTGGATTCAACAACTTCATAAATCATATGTACTTTTGTTTTAAAGTTTCACAACTTGCTTTGCATTGATAGGTATATTATTTTCAAGTTGAATTTTTAATTACATATGATTTGTCCCTTAACTTCAATCAAATCTATTTTTGTACTTTACATAGAGAAAAAAAAAATCTTTTTTTGTGCTTTACATTTTCAAATGCTTTTAGCATACATATATTGAGCTGCATTGTTAATTTGATTGAAACCCTTATGCATCACATCTTTTATTCTTAGAATTTCAAAACTTGTTTAGAATACATACGTATATCTTTTACAAGTTATTTTTAACATGGGATTAGCATTCTCTCCTCAATCATAAATGTTTTTATGAGCTAAAACTTTTAAAAGCCTTTGGCATACATTTATGAGCTTTCATTTTCAAATTGATTGAGGAGATCATACATACACATTGTGCATTCATCTTTGCATTCATAGTTTGTGTGTGTGTGTGTGTGTGTGAATTAGATTTTTACTTTCATATCCGCCTAATTAAGTGGCATTGTATTGAGCTATAAATTGTATCTCCATCAAGTGTATTCTAAACACTACTTAGAGAGGTAACCAACCTTTTGGTTGTAGAGGTTATTGCTTAGCCTAAGAAAAGTATAGTGTAAGAGGTTATTGCTTAGCCTTGGAAAGCACAATGTAAAGGTTATAGCATAGCCTATTGAAATGTATAGATAGTGGAAATCTGGTGGGGTGTTGGATTACAAGCTGGTAGTGGATGTAGGCATTGAGGCCGAACCACTATAAATCATTGTGTGATGGTGCATGCATTTTGGTGATTTTTTTTGTTAGTTTCCGCATTTAGTTTGATAATCATCACTAGTGGCTAATTTAATTTAAAGATGTTAAAATTGGTCATAATTGGTCACTAATTTGAAGCTCACCCTATTCACCCCTCCTCTAGGGTTAGGATCCCGGATTTTCAATTGTATATTGACAAGTACGCACGATAGATCCCTTGTAGACTTCATCTTAACTTCGGTTAATTTGGGTTTACGGGAGTAGGTATGATGTTTTTGCGACCCAGGGTTAGCCCCTTGGTAATCCGATCTCGGGCTCGGGTCGTGACATACTTATTATTTGGTATCCGAGACTAGTTAAAGAACTAGGTACAAAAAACTTTAAAAGACTTAGTAAAACTTAGAACGAGGTGAGGAACGTTACATTTAGAACAAATCCTGCTTAGGATTTGTATTTACTGCTTTTACTATATGTGGTATATATGCGATGGAAGTGTTGAGATGTAATCTTACCTTCCGTATTGTTTACAGCATGGCATCGGGATCTAGGAACGATGACTTCATAGAGGTTATCCCACCTTCCCTTCCTGCATATGATGCTGATGCTAGAATTGCTGCTATTCTGGAACAACTAGCCAGAAGCAATGAACAGATTGCGATGAGCCATGAAGCTCAAATGGGTATGCAAACCCAAATAGCTTCCATGTTTCAAATGCAAAGACATATGCAGACTCAAATGCAGATTCTGTCTGTAGCACCGGTCCAACAGCATCATAATGTTGAGACTCAAGTGGTGTTACAGTATAAGGACAAGGACCCTCATGCCATCTTTGAGCGGTTTCGTAAGAGAGGAGCCACCGAGTTCCACGGAAATGAAGATGTGATGTAGGTTGACGAATGACTAGAATAAATTTAAGAAGTGTTTGATATAGTTGTCTGCACTCACAAGCAGAGAGTGTTACTTACCGCTACCATGTTTAGAGGTGTAAGACCCCGTCCCGAGTGACCTCGATTAGTACTAATTAAGTTGTGTTTTAGTTCTAAGCGTGTTTAGTGGATTTTGGTTAGGTTGGGCTTGGAATAGCTTTTGATATAGTTTTGGGGAATTTTGATTGCTTTGTGATTAGTGGAGCCCTTTAGGGGTTCCTTCTTTATGACTTTGCATGTGCTTGAGGATTTATCGAAGATTCTTGCATTCATTGTTTTAATCCCTTTTTATTTGTATTGTTAATGCCTACGACTTTTATGTTGATCTCGTGCCCGTTCGAGACCCCGAAACCCAATTTCATAGCCTTGAGGGTAAAACAGTCATTGTACACTAAATCTGTACCCAAAACTTGATATTCCCGAAACCCGCGAAACATATAGTTTTTGGAAACTAGATATTTCGGCGATCATTTCTTCCTTCTTCGTTGAATTCGTCCGAGATCCCGAAAGACATGATTTCAGCCCAAGGGTGTCTTAAGTAGTGGGACCCATTCCCACTTGCTTATATAAGGAGAACTCATCTTCCTCATTTCCCTTTTCTCACACAAAAAGAACCTAGGGTTTGCTTTGGCAACTTTTCTTCTTCTTCTTGCTCTCTCCATCTCAATGTCCTACTAATCTTGCACCAACATCAAAATGGAGGTCATCATTCTCTTCCTCATTTTGAAAGCTATCTTTTGATACCATTTGTTGAGAAACCTACCAACTTTGAGACTTCCTTTGAGCTCACCTTGCCCATTTGGAGAACCTACAAGTAAGCAATCTTCTCCATCTTCTAGATTTGTATTCCTCTAGTCCTAGAGAAGCTTCATCTCCATTATTGTGAGTTCTATCTTCTTCATTCATTGTTTGACCCATTTTAGGGTCTGTTTTGGGGGTTTTTGTTTGTGCTTGTAGGATTCTTGAGAGAGCTTTGTTTAGTAGCTTGATTTTCTTGATTAGAAGACCCAAGGCAAGTGGATGAGTTAATATTATGAGCTTTCAATGGTTTTCATGAGGAATGTGGTTGATTTGTCATTTTCATTCATATTTATTGACTTGCATTGATTTTTTGTTATAAATGCTTTGAATGAACCTTGATAAATCACTTAATGTTTTGGAAGCATGTTGGTTATGGTACTTGTGGTCTTTTGGATATATCTTAAATGAATGTTTGTGATTTGGTTTCTCTTTCCTCTTGTGGTTGTTGTGGTTAAGAACGAGGTGATGGAATGAACACATATTGGAGTTTGGAGAAGTGTAGATAGATGTATTGGAGGAGCTCTTAGCTCAGTTTTATTGCAGGGATTAAATGGTAGTGAGGATAATGGTTTTGAGTACGAAAAAGGGCTCAAATCTGAACACAGTGGGTGTTTCCCGCACCTGGTAGTCAGCCAGCGGTCACCTGTCGGCTAGCTGTCTGGTGACAGGCGGCTAACCGCCAGCTAGCTAAACAGTCGTGGTTACTTTTCCAGAGAGCAACATTTTCCTCCTGAAAGCACGGTCAGCCTCACGGTTAGCAAGCAGCTAACCGCCTAACCCATCGGCGGGTAACCGCCAGCCAACCCAACCATTTCGGTTATATTTCCAGTAACATGTCTTTTTGTCAGGCCAACCGCGGTCAGCCAGCGGCTAACTGCCTAGCCCATCGGCGGCTAACCGCCATCTGACCGCTAGGTAACCGAAATCACCCATACAACCATTCCAGAGAGCTCCTCGCTCCAGCCAACTCTCCGGTTTGCTCGAGCGATGAGCTTTGTTTGTCAAAGGCTATATTTGGGACAATGATGAACTATTTAAACGTTTTGGGACTATTCATTGAGAACCACTCTATGTCAAGGAGATTTACTAAGCAATGTATAAGGCCATTTGAGAAAGAAACCGTATCACGAAGATGTCATTCAAAGTTTTGAAAATTCAAAGTGTATAAGGAGCCCGAGATGTCCCCAAACTCAAAGAGTACCAAATTATTATTAGATCGACATACGGGATCCCTATTCACTTCAAATAAATCTTGAACCCGATACTTTACCCGAAATTTCAATTGTTTATTGTACTTTATCGATCCCGAGATTTATACTACATGCCTTGTTTTCCTGAAAGCATTGAAGTACACTTACAATGGTTACTTGTCTTGAAGTGCATTGCACCACATGAAACGACAGTGTGCCCTTGAGCACCCCCGTCCTGCCCGTTTGTTTATTTGTACTTGATTTACTTGCACATGTGTCGATTTGTTATTTGACCTATTAGTCGGCACCCCTAAGCTTGGATAACCCTGTTGGTCTGATCCACCGACTTGGAGATCCCCCTCTTGTCCCGCCAGCTGCAGTTTGGATCCCACTACCCGTTATTACCGTGGTCTTGTCCCGATGCCGCAGATTGCTACTGTGGTCCCCGATGCCCGGCTCGCTACCGTGGTCATGTATAGTATATGTATATGTATTTATAAGATCCCCTGTTTCTCCTCACCTTGAGTGACTGAGATCAGTGCCTAGTTATTGCTTTGTCACTTTAGTGATAGAGGACTTAGCATCGTGTTGTTGTCATCTTGCTTGTTTCTCGTTTCCTTGGTTACCTTACATGTTTTACAATGCCTACTTGTACTTGAATAAATGCTTTATCTCGTTTATAAAAATTGTTATTTAAATAGGTTTAAATGCTTTTGAAGGTAAATTCATTTATTATCATATTGTCATTGTATTTTACCCATTTGCCAAACCGTCCTGTTTGACCCACTTTTTGGTACTCAGGTCCCATTGTTGGTTATCCCGAGGAGGAGCACGAGGAGGCGGTCGGAGAACCACAGCAGTTAGTTGAGTGGCATGCTGATGATGTCATTTAGACATTGGATTGCTAGAGAGAGATAACATTTTGGGAGAACATTTAACCATTCTTTTGGGGATTGGTATTTTGTTTATATTGGCCTTTGTTGGCCTCTATTTTTGGGAAATGTAATTAAATGATCTTTGTATAAACTCTAACTTACCTTTGGGTAACATGCTAATGATCATTGCTCATTCTAATACAGTACTATACATGTGTTATTATCTTTATGACTAGAGATGGATTGAATATTTGATTTGCTACACGCTTCCGCACTTAATAGAAATGTTCATATATGGTTGTGATATCCTCACCGCGGACACCTGTGGGAAATTAAATAAATGTATGGCATTAAACCGATGTGGTACATCATTAGTGTCCGATCCCGGATTAGTCCTTCGGGCCTGTTCCGGGGTCGCGACAGACTGGTATCAGTGCGAGACGTGTTTCAAGCAATTAAAAGAAACTAGAATCCCTAAGGACGTGGCGAGGATTCGTTAGATCTTTCGTTAGCTAGAATTGTGTGAGCAATGTGTGACGCTTTATTTAATTGTTATGTGCTAACAATTTGTTTTGCAGCATCATGCCACCTCGTAAGCGACCGATAAATGGCAACCCTTCTGCAAGCAATAGTGATCATACAGGGCCACTTGAAGAGGATAGGGTTGATAACAACACGCCAAATCAATTCCAACAAATGATGCAGGCAATGCTTGACCAGCAGCGTCAGGCCAATGAGAATCAAGCTATATTGCAAGAGCAAATGCTTAAGAGAGAGGAAGATCATGCAAGAGAATTGGCAGAGATGCAGAGACAATTGCTAGAAAATATTACAGAGAAGGCCCGAACCGGTTCAACCCCAACCCACTATTGTCATCAATCAGAGACAACATGACCCAAATGCATTATTTGAGCGATTTCGGAAAAGGGCTCCGAAAGAGTTTCTTGGGATAGAAGATCCATTAGCTGCAGGTGACTGGCTAGAGCATACGAAGAACATATTTGAGATTTTCCAATGCACCGGGGGAGAAAGAGTAAAACTAGCATCATCTCTCTTTAGCGGTACAACGGACAGATGGTGGAAGACAGTTAGGGAGAATTACAGGAATATGGATGATGCAGAGGTTTGGGAAAACTTCAAGAGGCAATTCTATGATAAGTATGTACCCGCCCACATCAAAAGACAAAAGGCAATAGAATTCCAGCAGCTTGTGCAAGGGAATATGACAGTCCTAGAGTACCTCACCAAGTTTGAGAGGCTATCCAAATATGCTCCGGAGTTAGTGGATACAGTTGAGAAGAAGATTGCCAAGTTCCTAGAGGGACTTAACCCTTTCATTGAGAGAGATGCTACCGGAGTAGTACCACCTACAACTTTCGATAAGGCTGTCAAGAGGGCCTATAAGTTTGAGAACTTTCACAACAAGATCCTTAGAGTCCAAGGCAAGGGACAAGCTCATCAACAGAACTACCAACACAGGAATCATCAGAACAAGAAGCAGAGGACGGAACCGAATACTCCGAATCCATTGGTGTGTGCCCACTGTGGGAAGAACCATGAGAGTGCACAGTGTCGTACACTGACAGGAGTGTGCTTCAGATGTGGTTCCATGACCCATCAGATGAGAGATTGTCCAAGGCAGAATAGAATGAATCAACAGCAGCAGCAAGGGGCACAGCGTCCAGCAACACCACAGAATGCAATCATTGTCCAAAATCAGGCAAGGCCACTCCAGCAACAAGCACCACAACACCAACAACATAGACCATAGTAGCAACAGCAACAGGCTCGTCAGCAGGGACAGAATCAAAATCAACGTGCACCACAACAGCATAGGAATGCACAACAAGGTAGGCCACAACAAGCTCCAAATAGGCCACCACATCAAGGGCAAATCTATGCGGTCAGTAGAGCTGATGCAGAGGTAGCGGGAAATGTAGTGGAAGGTACACTTCTTGCTTGTAGGATAAAAGCTAGGATTTTATTTGACCCTGGTTCTACACATTCATTCTTATCCCATGAATTTTCTAAGTTGATTGATATGCATGCTAGAGAACTTGAGTTCATTTTGACTGTGGCAACCCCAGTAGGCAAACAAGTTATCTGTAGAACATATTACCCTAGTTGAACAGTTCAGATAGGAGAAGTGGTTTTAACCGCAGATCTCATTCTATTAGAGATGTTTGATTTTGATGTCATCCTAGGGATGGATTGGCTGGTAGGGTACCATGCCACAATGGGTTGTTTCCATAAGACCCTAATTTTCAAGTTAGATGAGACACCAGCAGGGGTGTTGTTTCAAGGAGAGAGGAGAAATCCTCGTACAGGGTTGGTCTCAGCATTGAAGGTTGATAGACTTTTGAGAAGTGGTTGTGAAGCATATTTGGCATTTATCACGGAGGATAAACGGTCCCAAGGGGTGGAGGAGATCCCAATTATTTGGGAATTCCCGGATGTTTTCCGGAGGAGATTCTAGGCTTACCACCCATCAGAGAGATCGATTTCACTATCGAGTTGTTACCAGGGACCGCTCTGATATCTATTGCACCATATAAAATGGCTCCGGCAGAATTGGGGGAATTGAAGATTCAGTTGCAAGAATTGTTAGACAAAGGTTTTGTGAGACCAAGTATTTCACCTTAGGGAGCTCCAGTCTTGTTTGTCAAGAAGAAGGATGGTTCGATGAGAATGTGTATAGATTACAGAAGATTGAATCAAGTGACCATCAAGAACAAGTATCCATTACCAAGAATAGATGAATTGTTTGATCAATTGCAAGGTGCATCTTACTTTTCGAAGATTGATTTGAGATTCGGTTACCATCAGCTGAGAGCCAGAGAATTAAATGTGTTGAAAACAGCTTTCCGGACAAGATATGGCCACTATGAGTTCCTAGTTATGCCATTTGGGTTGACTAATGCACCGGCAGTGTTCATGGCGTTGATGAACAAGATATTTGCTCAGTATCTGGATCAGTTTGTTGTAGTATTCATATATGACATTTTGGTGTACTCCAAGACCAGAGAAGAGCATGAAGAGCATTTGAGGATAGCACTGCAACTCTTGAGAGAGAATCAGCTGTATGCGAAGCTCAACAAGTGTGAATTTTGGTTGGAACAAGTAGCATTTTTGGGACACATCATCTCCAAAGAAGGATTATCAGTGGATTCGTCCAAGATTGAAGCAGTTATGAGTTGGGAAAGATCGAAGAATGCATCAGAAATTAGAAGTTTTCTGGGTTTAACAGGTTATTACAAGAGGTTTGTGCAGGGATTCTCGTCGATTGCATCACCTTTGACGAAGTTGACAAGGAAGAATGTGCCATATGTGCGGACAGATCAGTGTGAAGATAGTTTTCAAGAGCTAAAGAAGAGATTGACTACAACACCAGTCCTTACTTTACCATCCGGAAGCGGCGGTTTTACCATTTTTACCGATGCTTCAAATGTTGGACTTGGTTGTGTATTGATGCAAGACGGAAAAGTGATTGCTTATGGATCCCGACAGTTGAAAGATCACGAGAAGAACTATGCCACCCATGATCTTGAGTTAGCAGCGGTTGTTTTCGCATAAAAAATGTGGAGACATTACCTCTATGGAGAGAAGTTCGAAGTCCACTCCGACCACCGCAACTTACAATATTTATTTTCTCAGAAGGAATTGAACATGAGGTAGAGAAGATGGATGGAATATATCAAGGACTATGATTTTCCAATCAAGTACCACCCAGGGAAAGCTAATGTAGTTGCCGATGCCTTGAGTAGAAAATCAGTAGGCTTGGCAAATCTAAGTTGCACTTGTATCTTTGAGCAATTTGAAGAGTTGAGTATAGATCTATAGCCACTAAGGAAGGATGTTTTGTTAGCTAACATGACAGCGTCAGAGCCTTCTTTTATTCAGAAGATCAAGGATAGTCAGTTGCAAGATCCAGAGTTGGCCAAGATTTCAGAGCACATAGCAGAACGTCCCGACTTCCGTATTGTTGATGGAGTTTTGTACTACCGTGGCCGTCTATGTGTACCAAATATTGAAGATTTGAGGAATGATATCATGACTGAAGCTCACAGTACGAAGTATTCTATGCATGTAGGCAACACGAAGATGTATCAGAATTTGAAGGGCAGATTTTGGTAGAATAACATGAAGAGAGAGATTGCAGTGTTTGTCTCCCGTTGTATGACTTGTTAGTTGATAAAGGCAGAACATCAGAGACCTCCAGGATTGTTACAACCGTTAGAGATCCCGGAATGGAAATGGGAGCACATTACCATGGACTTTATTTCGGGACTACCGAGGACCAGCAGAGGCAACGATGCGATATGGGCCATTGTGGACCGCCTCACCAAGTCAGCTCATTTTATTCCTATGAGGACAGGGAAGAAGATGCACATGCTACCTTTGGCAGAGTTGTTTGTCAACGAGATTGTCAGTCGACATGGGCAACCAGTTTCTATCACTTCTGACAGAGACAACAAATTCGTCTCGAGGTTCTGGAAGACGCTACATGAGTTTATAGGCACGAAACTACAGTTTAGCACGGCTTATCACCCGCAGACAGATGGTAAATCAGATAGGACTATTCAAACCCTTGAGGATATGCTCCGTGCTTGTGTGTTAGATCTCAAGACTCCATGAGATGAGACTCTACCGTTGTATGAGTTTGCTTACAACAATAGTTATCACTCGAGCAGTGGGATTCTTCTAGTCCTAGAGAAGCTTCATCTCCATTATTGTGAGTTCTATCTTCTTCATTCATTGTTTGACCCATTTTAGGGTTTGTTTTGGGGGTTTTTTTTTGTGCCTGTAGGATTCTTGAGAGAGCTTTGTTTAGTAGCTTGATTTCCTTGATTAGAAGACCCAAGGCAAGTGGATGAGTTAATATTATGAGCTTTCAATGGTTTTCATGAGGAATGTGGTTGATTTGTCATTTCCTTTCATATTTATTGACTTGCATTGATTTTTTGAAATAAATGCTTTGAATGAACCTTGCTAAATCATTTAATGTTTTGGAAGCATGTTGGTTATGGTACTTGTTGTCTTTTGGATATATCATAAATGAATGTTTGTGATTTGGTTTCTCTTTCCTCTTGTGGTTGTTATGGTTAAGAAGGAGGTGATGGAATGAACACATACTGGAGCTTGGAGAAGTGCAGATAGATGTAGTTAAGGAGCTCTTAGCTCAGTTTTATTGCAGGGATTAAATGGTAGTGAGGAGAATGGTTTTGAGGAGAAAAAGAGCTCAAATCTGAACACAGTGGCTGTTTCCCACACCTGGCGGTCAGCCAGCGGTCACTTGTCGGCTAGCCGTCTGGTGACTTGTGGCTAACAGCCAGCTAGCCGAACAATCCGGTTACTTTTCTAGAGAGCAACATTTTCCTCCTGAAAGCATGGTCAGCCTCATGGTTAGCAAGCGGCTAACCGCCTAACCCATCGCCGGCTAACCGCCAGCCAACAGAACCATTTCGGTTACATTTCTAGTAACCTGTCTTTTTGTCAGGCCAACCGCGGTCGGCCACGCGGTCAACCAGCGGCTAACCGCTAACCCATCGGCGGCTAACCGCCATCTGACCGGCAAGTAACCAAAATCACCCAGACAACCATTCCAGAGAGCTCCTCGCTCCAGCGAACTCTCCGGTTCGTTCGAGCGATGAGCTTTGTCAGTCAAAGGCTATGTTTGGGACAATGATGAACTATTTAAACGTTTTGGGACTATTCATTGAGAACCACTCTATGTCAAGGAGATTTACTAAGCAACGTATGAAGCCATTTGAGAAAGAAACCATATCATGAAGATGTCATTCGAAGTTTTGAAAATCCAAAGTGTATAAGGAGCCCGAGATGTCCCCAAACTCAAAGAGTACCAAATTATTATTAGATCGACATACGAGATCCCTATTCACTTCAAATAAATCTTGAACCCGATACTTTACCCGAAATTTCAATTGTTTATTGTACTTTATCGATCCCGAGATTTATACTACATGCCTTGTTTTCCCAAAAGCATTGAAATACACTTACAATGGTTACTTGTCTTGAAGTGCATTGCACCACTTGAAACGACATTGTGCCCTTGAGCACCCTCGTCCTGCCCGTTTGTTTATTTGTACTTGATTTACTTGCACATGTCTCGATTTGTTAGTTGACCTATTAGTCGGCACCACTAAGCTTGGATAACCTTGTTGGTCTGATCCACCGACTTGGAGATCCCCCTCTTGTCCCGTCAGCTGCAGTTTGGATCCCGCTACCCAGTTATTACCGTGGTCTTGTCCCGATGCCGCGGATTACTACTGTGGTCCCCAATGCCCGGCTCGCTACCGTGGTCATGTATAGTATATGTATATGTATTTATAAGATCCACTGTTTCTCATCACCTTGAGTGACTGAGATCAGTGCCTAGTTATTGCTCTGACACTTTAGTGATAGAGGACTTAGCATCGTGTGGTTGCCATCTTGCTTGTTTCCCGTTTCCTTGGTTACCTTACATGTTTTACAATGCCTACTTGTACTTGAATAAATGTTTTATCTCGTTTATAAAAATTGTTATTTAAACAGGTTTAAATGCTTTTGAAGGTAAATTCATTTATTATCATATTGTCATTGTATTTTACCCATTTGCCAAACCGTCCTGTTTGACCCACTTTTTGGTACTCAGGTCCCGTTGTTGGTTATAAAGAGGAGGAGCACGAGGAGGCGGTCGGAGAACCGCAACAGTTAGTTGAGTGGCATGCTGATGATGTCATTTAGACATTGGATTGCTAGAGAGAGATAACATTTTGGGAGAACTTTTAACCATTCTTTTGAGGATTGGTGTTTTGTTTATATTGGCCTTTGTTGGCCTCTATTTTTGGGAAATGTAATTAAATGATCTTTGTATAAACTCTAACTTACCCTTGGGTAACATGCTAATGATCATTGCTCATTCTGATACAGTACTATACCTGTGTTATTATCTTTATGACTAGAAATGGATTGAATATTTGATTTGCTACACGCTTCCGCATTTAATAGAAATGTTCATATATGGTCGTGATATCCTCACCGCGGACACCTGTGGGAAATTAAATAATGTATGTATGGCATTAAACCGATGTGGTACATCATTAGTGTCACGATCCTAGATTAGTCCTTCGGGCCCGGTCCAGGGTCACGACAAAAGGGGCAGTAAAGATCTGGTGGAAGAGTGTCAGGGATATTTTCAAGGCAATACCAGCAAAGGGTATATGGGAGACTTTAAAGGAACAATTCAAAGGAAGTTTGTCCCAGAACATGTACGGCAGCTGAAAGAATCAGAATTTCTGAATTTGAAACAAAGTCAACTGATTGTGTCCCCCTATGTTCATACCTTCTTACAGCTATCCAAGTATGCTACCGAGTTGGTGGATACTGAAGCGAAGAAAGTCAAAAGATTTCTTCTTGGACTGAACCCAAAATACAAGACGATTGTATTGGCTAGACAAAAGCCTACGGCGTTCGATGAAGCCATTAATTGGGCATATACAGCTGAGGAAGTTCAGAGGGAGAAGGAAGCTGAGGCTGTGGCTGAGAACACCAAGAGAAGTGGTGAATCATGGTTTAAGAAGGGAGGACAGGCCAGGCATAAGAGGCAGAAATAGAGATTTATTAATAGGAATGATAGGAGTGAGAGGAGAGAGAATAGGCCAGTCTGTGAGACTTGTGGAACAGCTCACAGGACTGAGTTATGCTGGAGAACTACTGGAGCTTGCTTAGTCTGTAGTTCCTTGGAACATAAAATGGCTCAGTGTCCGAGTGCTAGGAGAGATGACATGGCTTCTTATCAACGACCTGCTCAGGGACAAGCAGTACTTCCTGCTCCTCATTAGCCTTGCCAGCTCGTACTAGGCAACAACAACAACAACAACCTCAACGTGAAGGCTAGCAACGACAGTGGCAGAGACAACAACAACCCAATAGGCCACAGATGGCTGGGATGGCTTATGCCGTCAACAGGGAACAAGCTGATGTTGCCGCGAACTTGGTTCAAGGCACAACCCTTGTAGATAATCGACATGCTATTGCATTATTTGATCCCAATTCTCCGCATTCATTTATAGCACCTGCTTTTGCTTGTGATATGCAAAATCGGATAATCCAATTAGCGTATGATTTTACTGTATCTACTCCTTTAGGGATAAAGGTAGTATGTGAATTATATATTCCTTAGTGCACTGTTAGAATTGGTGAAGTGTCAATGCCAGCTGATCTGGTTATACTAGCAATGAATGATTTTGATGTGATCTTTGGCATGGATTGGCTTGTGAAGTACAGAGTTTGTTTAGACTGTTTCCATAAAATCATCACCTTTAGGGTTGATGAGGCCAATGCCAATGTACTCTTTAAAGGAGTCCAGAAGAAGTATGACACCAGGCTTGTTTCAGCACTTAAGGCTGAACGAATGATGCGTAATGGTTGTGAAGGCTACATTGCATTCGTTTTAGAGAAGTCGCCTGTCAGGAGTTACGAAATATTCCTGTAATCTATGAGTTTCCAAACGTGTTTCCAGATGAAGTGTCAGGTCTACCTCCGAAAAAGGAAGTGGATTTTACAATCGAACTCGTGCCCGGTACGGTACTGCACCGATCTCCAAGGCACAATATCGTATGGCACCGTCAGAATTGTATGAATTGAAGAAACAGATACATGATTTGCTTGACAAGGGTTTCATTAGACCTAGTGTCTCACCATGGGGAGCACCTGTACTGTTCGTAAAGAAGAAGGATGACACCCTTCGGATGTGCATCAATTATAGGCAAATAAATCAAGTGACTATCAAGAACAAGTATCCACTGCCTAGGATCGATGAATTTTTTGATCAACTCCAGGGTGCATCGTACTTTTCTAAGATTGATCTTCGATCTGGATATCATCAAATTTGAGTTAAAGATCAAGATGTACAGAAGACTACATTCAGGACTCATTACGGTCACTACGAATTTCTACTGATGCCTTTTGGTCTGACCAATGCACCTGTAGTTTTTATGGCTTTAATGAACAGGGTGTTTGCTTCCTATCTAGATCAGTTCATCGTGATCTTCATTGATGACATCCTGGTCTATTCCAAGTCAGAGATAGAGCATCCATATCATTTGAGAACAACCATGCAGATACTGAGAGAGAATCAGTTATATGCAAAATTCAAGAAATGCTACTTTTGGTTACAGCAGGTTGCATTTCCGGGTCATATCATTTTCAAAAATGGATTAGCGGTTGACCTAGGTAAGATTGGAGCAATTACTAATTGGCAGAGTCCAAAAAATGCGCCGGAAGTTGGGAGCTTCTTAGGATTGGCAGGCTATTCTATAAGATTCGTAAAGGACTTCTCTAAGATAGCTGCTCCATTAACGAAACTGACTCGGAAGAGCATTCCATTCCAATGGAATGATACCTGTGAGTCTAGTTTCCAGACTTTGAAACAAATATCGGTTACAGCCCCAATCTTATCCTTACCCAATGGAAGAGGAGGATTTGAGATTTACTCAAATACCTCATGTATTGGATTAGGATGTGTACTGATGCAGAACGGTAAGGTGATTGCCTACGGTTCGCGTTAGTTGAAGGAACATGAGAAGAATTATGTAAATCATGATCTAGAGCTCGCGGCTGTTGTATTCGCACTGAAGCAGTGGAGGCATTATCTGTACAGAGAGACTTTTGAAGTCCACTGCGATCATAGAAGCCTTCAGTAGTTGTTTCACTCAGAAGGTTATTAATCTGAGGCAACGCCGTTGGTTAGAGTTGATCAAGGACTACGACTTTCCATTCACATATGTACTTGGAAAAAGTAATGTTGTGGCTGATGCTTTGAGTCGGAAATCTGCTGACTTGGCATCATTTGTTGGTGAGTGGAACCTAATTAAAGAATTCAGGGATTTAGATGTGTCCATTGAAATGGTGGACGACCGGATAATGGTTGCAGCAATGTATGTGTTCAAACCTGTCCTTATCAAACAAATTAAAGATAGACAGTTCGAAGACCCTGAGTTAGCGAAGATCAAGGACAACATTGCAGCTAGGCCAGAATTCGTGTTGGTAGAAGTTGTTCTCCACTTTAGAGACATATTGTGTATACCAGCACACGAAGATTTGAAGCAAGTAGTAATGTTTGAAGCTCATCATACCAGATATTCTATGCATCTAGGAAGCACCAAAATATATAGAAATCTCAAGGGCAAATTCTGGTGGAATAACATGAAGTTGGAGATAGCAGGCTATGTGTCTTCCTGGTTGACTTGCCAACGTGTGGAATTTAAGTACCGGAAACCACCGGGATTGCTTCATCCCCTGAATATTCCTAGATGGAAGTGGGAACACATCACAATGAACTTTGTATCTGGGTTGCCAAGGATGAAAAAGCAGCATGATGCCGTATGGGTGATCGTTGATTGTCTTACAAAGTCCGCACACTTCCTTCCATTTAGAAAGGATATGGGATTCAGTGATATGTCCAGAATGTTCGTCAAGGAAGTGACTTAATTGCATGGAACACCGGTCTCGATTGTTTTCGATCGAGATAGTCGGTTTGTTTCCGTATTTGGGCAATCATTTCAAGATTCCATGGGCACTAGACTTCGGTTCAGCACTGCTTATCATCTACAGACTGACGGACAATCAGAACAGACTATAGAGACTTTAGAAGATTTTCTTCATGTCAGTGTTGTCGATTTCGGGAATGATTGGGATGACCATCTAGCGTTGTGCGAATTTGCGTACAACAACAGCTATCACTCCAGCATTGAAATGGCACCATTTAAAGCATTGTACGGTCGAAGGTGTAGGACTCCAGTAAGCTGGGAAAAGGTTGGAACTAGAAGTTTCCACGGTCCTACAATCATTGTTCAGACAGCAGAGAGAGTTCAGAAAGTACAAGACCGACTGAAAATTGCTAGATCAAGGTAGAAAAGCTATACTGACAATCGTCAGCGTGATCTGGAATTTGCGGTTGACGATTTAGTCTTTTTGAATACTTCCCCGATGAAAGGTACTATCTGATTCGGGCAAAAAGGGAAGCTTTCCCCGAGATTCATTGGGCCTTTCAAGGTCAAGAGCAAAATTGGAAATGTAGCTTATCACCTAGACCTTCCAGCAGAGCTTTTCGGTATTCATAATGTTTTCCATGTTTCGATGCTTCAAAAGTATGTGGTTGATCCTTCACATGTCAATTGTCACGAAGAGATCCAAGTGTTACCAAACACCACATATGTTGAGAAGCCAATATAGATTATTGATACCAAAGAAGCAATTCTGCGTACAAGAACAACTAAATGGGTCAAGGTCCTTTGGGATCATCATGAACCTAATGAAGCTACATGGGAGCTTGAGGAGCAAATGGCTCAGAAGTATCCTGAGCTATTCATTCAGGTATTTTAAAATTTGAATTGTTTAACTGACTTGTATGGACTTGTATTGCATTCGGAGGACCTAATGATTCTAAAAGTTTAGGGGAATGTTAGGTCATGTCCCGAGTTAATCAAGATTAACTCTAATAGTTGGAAATTAAACTAATTAACTACATTTAATTAAGCTAATGATGGTTTATAGACAAATGGAATTGAATTAGCCTAAAATGAATGAATTAGACTTAATGAAATGGTAGTCAAGGTGTTGAATGAATTGAATGAGCTTTTAGGCTTAAACTAATAGAACTATGACTTTTTCGTAAATACGAGTTTCCGTGTATTTTATCGAATACGAAAACTTTTGATACCAACATGCCTATCTCGATGAGCACGTTAACTTCCACAAAAGACTCAAACTCTTTTAACGAATATCGGATCAAATGACCCTTCATTTGACCCGAATTGTAATTGATTGGAAGTAGAGGGCTTAAATGCAAATTGAAAGCTTATATAAGCTAAATGAGTTCGTTCATCCCATTTCCAGCACATCCAAACCCTAGGCATCTTCTTCTTCTTCCGTTTTCATCTCCTTCAAGCATCAAGAGTGAAGTTTTGGAGTGATTCAAGTGAAGAGACTCATCTACTTCACCTTCTTCATCTTCTTCTTGGGTTTTCTTGGAGAAAAGCTTTGAGTTGAGAAGTTTCCTTCTCAATCTAAGCTAAACAAAGGGATTTTCTTCATTCAATCTCCAAATAGAGGCAAGTATATGCATTTCTATGTTTTATGATGTTATTGAAGTGATTTGAGTTCAAGGAACTCAATTTCCAAAATTTGTTTCAGAAGTTCTGAAGCCCAAAAATTTAGTTCTGGGTGCAGTTCAGCATCGTGAGGCTAACCGTCGAAATCCACAAAACGGGTCAGTCTCTGGAAAGTTAATCGTGAGCTGACCGCTGAATTTCGGTTAGCCGAATTTGAGAACTCGATTAGCCGAAAGGTAACCGTGAGCTGACCAAAATTGAGCCAGGAACTTACATCAGAAGACAAGCTTCTGGAAAGCTAACTCGAGGTAGCCAAGTGAGTTCGGCTAGCCGAATTTGAGAATTCGGTTACCAATGGGTGACCAAAATTGGGTCAGAAACTCCCATAAAAAATCAGGGTTCTGGAAAGCTGACCGCAAGCTAACCGAACATGGTTCGGCTAGCCGCCAACCAAAATTCCGCTAACCGCCAAGGTAACGGCCATTGAGAAAAATTGCAGATTAAATTCTGATTTTTCTAAATTGGAGGCCTAACCATTGAGGCTAGTGTCAGTGATATCTAAACCTTCATAGGTGTTAGCTAAGGTTATCTGATCGTACAAATTACTAAATAAAGTGATGTTCATCGAGAATAACACATATGTTGGATAACGAGCGTGTCACTCATTTGTTCGGTTTAGAAATCTTGATTAAGTGATAGATTGAGTAGATTTCTTTAGTCTTGGCACTACAAAGTGGTTTCTCAAACTCGTTATCAAACTGAACTAATTAATGTAATGAACAGTTACTAAATGTAATAATGAGTTAATGAACAATCTTGGTGCAGCAGATGGACTAGGTTATTCCGGAGCTCCGTGGTGATGCCAGTGATCTCTGATCAAGACACTGGTAGATCCCACACATATATGGATTGAAAAGTCCCACTTGATAAGTGATTTATTAAGTCATATCCTAAATCTCAATTGGTATTCTTTGTTTGTCCAATTGATATCCATGATTGCTTTTCTCATTAGACCTAGCTCTCTTTTGGTAATTTGATCATATTGTGCTTTATAGTTATATGAATCTAATCCTTTCCTTGAAGTTGACCCTCATTTGGTTAAACCATCTTCTTCTTGCATCTAATAGTTAAATCTTGTCAAAAGTTCGACAAAAGAAGAGAATGGATTGAGGGGGAGTGTAAACCTTCATAGGAAGTATTAGTTTTGATCAAATTCACCCTTGGATAGCCTTTGAGCCCTTAGAGATAACTTCCATACATGATAGGCTGTTATGTATTTCATTTTCAATTTCATTTGTTAACAGGTGCTACTAAAGGTATTTTCCTTATTTCATGTGTGTAGGTACCTTTGCAATTTAATGTCAAAGGGGGAGAGAGAGTTCGAGAGTTCGAGTACTCGAAGATCTCCTATCCATCAAAGGGGGAGAAAGAATTCAAGTTCTCAAAAGGGTGAAGAGAATGTCCAAGCTTCCTAAGGAGAGAGTTGTGTATGATCTTCTACAAGGGAGAGAGAAGCATGGTCAAAGGGGGAGAGCAAATAGAAGAAAGAAAGCTTGGAGCTCAAGAAGATGCTTGGATAAAGAAAGAAAGAAGAAAGAAAGCTTAGAGATTGATCAAGCACCAAGCATCATGAAGAATGAAGAAAAGAGCTCAAGCTAAGAGAAGGAGCATCCAAGAAGATTTCAAGCATTGTCCAGCTGAGGGGGAGCTGAAGACTTGGTGTGTTATTTCAGTGGTGAGTGTGTTGCCATCAAATTGCAAAGGGGGAGATTGTTAGGAATTTTATAGATTGCAATTTGATGGATGCATTTCATTCTAGCATCATTTGATTTACACACATATGCATTGATTTATAAAGACTTGAAATCTTGTTTTATTCATGCATTGTTTTTAAGACTTGTAAAAGTTTCAATTTATGCATGATTTGTTTTTAAACTTGGATGCATTTGTTTTTGGAAAAAGTTTTAGAAATCAAGCTAGCCTTTGTTTTAAAGTTTTGAATCTTTATTAGGCTTTGTGTGTTTCATGTTTTAAAACCCTTAGAATGATTTAAAACATGTTTTTAAAGCTTGATTGTATGGCCCATTTTGTTCCACAAAGAAAAAGTTTGAAATTGCAATAGTGGAATTTGGGATCCCTGCAGTGTCGCCGGTCGACCGGCGCAGAGGTCCCGGTCGACCGGGAACACTGCAGGCCGTCAGGGCCAAAAGTGCTCCAACGGTCAGAAATTTGACCGTTGTGCCTTCCCGGTCGACCGAGACCTGTTTGCCGGTCGACCGAGGACTAGCCGTTGGCAACTTTTCGCTATAAATATGAGTTCTTTCCTTTGCCAAAAGTTGGGAATTTTAAGCCCCTCCTTGAGAGGTATTGAGGCATATCAAAAGGGAAAAGAACCAAGGGATGAAGGGGATGATTAGGAAAGCTAAAGCTTGGATTAATGAAGTTAAACCACCAAGTAGGCTCTTCCTTCCTTAATCATATGTTTTCATGCTTTGTTTTATTTTTGGTAAATCATTTCTAGCATGTTAAACTATGTTTGTGTTGTGTCCTTAACATGTGTTATGTTTTGAGTTGATTTATTGTTTTGGATACAACACCATATGATTCAATCCAAGTAGTACTTGAATTGGTAAATCTAAGTAGATCATGTTAATGAAAGAACCTTTGAAATTATATGTAACATGATTCCTATACTTGGTTGAATCTTTGGTTGTTGTTTCCCATCATAAGAAAATCACTTTCAAAACTATCTTATGTTTTGGACTCAACTTCTTTACAAATCATATGTTTCATGTTTTATTTTATCATTGGTAAATCCTTAGTAACATGTTAACCTATGATGTGTTGTATCCTTAGCATGTCTTATATTTTGAATAGATCTATTGTTTTGGATACATCACCATTTGATTCAATCCAAGTAGTACTTTATCTTTGGTAAATCTAAGTAGATCATGTTAATGAAATATGTAACATGATTCATATACTTGGTTGAATCTTTGGTTGTTGTTTTTCCATCATAAGAAAATATCTTTCAAATGTATCTTATGTTTTGGATTCAACATCTTTACAAATCATATGTGTATTATTGTTTTAAAGTTTCACAACTTGCCTTACTTTGATAGGTATATCATATTCAAGTTGTATTTATAATTACATATGATTTGTCCCCTGTTAGGGTTTTTGTATTTTCAATTTGATGGATGCATTTGCACTTTAGCATCATTTGATAATTCACTCATGCTTTGATTTAAAATATCTTGAAATCTAGTTTTATACATGCATTGGTTTTTAGAATTGGAAAAGTTTTTGGTATATGCATGTTTTTGTTCTAATCTTGGGTGCATTGGTTTGAGAACCCAAAACTCTTTTGAAAACCTAATTCCTTGTGCATTATACTTGGAAAATCTTCTTGTGATTTTAGGTTTGAACCTTGCATACTTTCAGCACTTTTAGAATCAGTTTTGTATGCAATTTCAATTGAAAAGAGTTTTTACTAATCAAGCTTGCCTTTGGTTTTAAATCTTTGAATCTTTTTAGGCTTTGTGTATTTCATGTTTTTAAACATCTTAGAATGCCTTAAAACATGTTACCAAGCTTGGTTTACCAGCCCAAAAATCCCCCCAAAGAGTTGCCCTTAAAAGCCTCATGTTTCTCTCATTTTTGAAAATCTGGGCTAACTTTCTGCAGGTGTCTCGGTCGACCGAGACCTGCATCTCGGTCGACCGAGACAACTGGAAGTCATTTTTTCCAGAACCTGCTCTGTAGCTCCAACGGTCAGAAATTTGACCGTTGTGCTTTCTCGGTCGACCGAGACCTCTTTGCCGGTCGACCGAGAACTAGCCGTTGGCAACTTTTTGGCTATAAAGTCCATTCATTTCCAACCTTTTTAGAGGCTTGATACATGAACTTTTGAGAGCATTTTGGAGCCAAAGAAAGGGGAAGAAGTTGGAAAGGCTAGAGGGCTATTTGGAAATCAAACTCATGAGTTTTTAAAAGGGACATCTTCTAAGTTATTTTGATTTCCATTCAATTGAAAATCATGCATGTTCAAATCCTTTGTATTTTCATTTATGCATGATTTCAAGTCCTTAAAGAGTTGATTTGCAAGCTCAATATCTTTCTTGGTAAATTAGATTAGTTTGCAATCACTCTTATCAAATCACATGTTTTCTTAAACTTTATTTTTCATACAACTTGTGATTCTTTGAATTTCATGTCATTAACAAGTTGTTTATTATTCATGTGATTTGCATCAAACTTCAATCAAAACTTTTGTGTGTCTTAAACTTTCAAATGCTTTAAGCATATATTTGATTAAGCTTTCTTTTTAAACTTGATTGAAGTCATCACACACACACATCATGAGCATACACTTTTGCATTCATAGAGTGTTTGTGTGAGTTGTTTTAAACTTTCATATTAGCCTATTCAAGAGGCAATTTATTTGAGCTTAAATTGTAATCTCTTAGAGTGATCTTTTGGAAAGACACTTGCTTAGAGAAATCTATATTTGTAAAGGTTATTGCTTAGCCTTTGAAAAGCATCTTGTAAGGTTATTGCTTAGCCTTTGAAAAGCATCTTGTAAGGTTATTGCTTAGCCTAAGAAAAGCATCTTGTAAGGTTGTTGTTTAGCCTTTGAAAAGCAACATTGTAGAGGTTATTGCTTAGCCTTTGAAAAAGCATAAATAGTGGAAATCCGGTGGGGTGTTGGATGCACAAGCCGGTAGTGGATGTAGGCACGTTGGCCGAACCACTATAAATATTGTGTTGTGATGATTGCTATGTGGTGATTGTTTTGTTTAGCTTCCGCATATTGTATGGTTAATCATCACATGTGACTAGTTTGTGTTAAGAAATTAAAATTGGTTTAAATTGGTCACAATTGTAGCTCACCCTATTCACCCCCCCTCTAGGGTTAGGATCCTCGTGGACTTTCAATTGGTATCAGAGACAAGTGCTCTAATCCCTTAGGATCAAGTGTTTGGAACTCTTGATTAGGTGTAAAAACCTAGAGTTAAAACCCTAGAGTAGTGCTTATTTGAAAATCTTTGAAATGGACTCCACTATGCTAGACTTTGTAGATTTTTCTAGACCCCTCATTCTTCCATCTTATAGAGATTCAAACATTGAATTTAAAGAATCTCAACTTGAATTAAAAGAAGAAGAATATGATGAACTTGAAGCCTATGAGGAATTGTACACATGGTCCTTAGAGGTTTCCAAGAAAAATAAAAGATTAAAAGAAGAATCTATAAGGCTAAACCAAGAATTAGACTCTTCTAAAAATGAACTTAGAGAAAAACATGAATTTATAAATTGTGTAGAATCTAAGTTCATGATCTCTTTAAATAATCTATCTAACATTCAAGATGAACTAAAAGAATTAAAGATGGATTATGATAATGTCAATAAGGAAAATTTAATTCTAAGAGATACAATTAAAAGACAAGATAAAGACTTTAACAACTTAGAAGCCAAGTTGATTAAAAGTAAGTTAAAAACACAAGAACTTGGATCTAATGTTGTTAATGAACTTCAAACTAAGTTAAAACTTGCCTATGAAGAGCTAAACAATTTTAAGGAAATTGAAAATGAACTAACAAAAGTTAAAAATGAAAATTCAATCCTTATAACCAAAGTCACTCAACTTGAAAACAATAAACAAAAGTATGAGTGCAAGTTTACCCAAAGTGAAGATAGACTTGAAAAATTATTTAAATTGGGTAAACCTCATGGAGATAGGACGGGTATTGGATTTAATAGGAATATGTCTTATAACCCTAAATTCACCAACACTTTTGTGAAAGGTGAGTCCTCATTCTCTAGCACTCACACTTCTTTGCCCAAGTCTAAATGTAATTATTGTGGCATTGAAGGACACTTTACATTTGAGTGCAAACTAAGAAAGAGAAGCCATGTGTCTAAACCCATCTTTGAACTCAAAAATGGAAAATCAAACTTGAAGGGTAAGACACTAAAAATCAAGGAAAACTCCAAAAAGACTAAACAAGTTAAATCCTTTAAAATGGAGTCTCCCAAGATAGATTCTAAAAGGCTTAAACAAGTTAAACCAATAATCAAAGAATCTATTAACAAAAAGCTTCTCAACATATCTCCCTTATATCAACCCATGAAAGAACTTTTGAATAAAGTTGCTAAGTTAAATTTAAAATTCAAAACTCAAGTAAAGGGAGAAAGTAAGAAGAAAAGAAAAGTGAAACAATCCCCAAAGAAACAAACTCACCAACATCAAAAGACTAATCACCATTCTAAGCCAAATTTAGTAAAATCTAAATATCTTGGTGATAAGTTTAAATTGAAAATTTATCAAGTCAAATCTCCTTTAGTTGGTGAGAAGTCCAAAATAGACCTCAAAGTTCAACCCTCCCAAGACCTTAGGTGGATTCCTAAAGTTAGATACTTAGACAAACCTTAGGGTCTTGACCTCTTTGACCAACCTATACTTTATAGTTAAATCATTTTGTTGGTCATGTTGCTTTGCATTTTGTTCTTACTTAGTTACATTTCATAAAATGCATTGCTTCTTTATGATCAATTGATTTTGTCTTCATGCACCATTCTAAGTTACATTTCATGGTTTTCAAAATCATTTGATTATAATTTCATCATGTTTGATTTGCTCTTTGCACTCATTTAGTTTTATGTTTTGCATTGCATTTCATTACATGATCAATTGATTGTGATTTCAAATGCTTTCCTAGCTAGATTCTTCATAATCAATTGGATTTTCCATGGTTTTATGAGTTAAACTTTTATATGGAAAATTGTTTTGAAAAATCAACTTGTATTAGTTTCAATTTAGTTATATCTTTTATAATACAATGTTGATACTTGATCTTCAAAAATCATTCTTTTTATGCTCATAGTTGGATTTTGTTTGTCAAAATGATTTGAAGATTGTATGATTGGAAATGCTCTTTAACCTCATTAGTTATATTCATCTAAGCATGTTCCATGATTATCATTTCCTTTTCTTTTGGTTTCATTATCTTAGAAATGGAAATGTATGTTGTTTGCATCCTTGCTTGTTTATTTACATTCTTTTTATATGCAAATGACTTTTGGTTCCATGTATGGTTGTGATCTTAGTTATAGAAACCATACTAGAACCCAAATCCATCCTCTATGCCTTATAGTCATATCTTTTTGGATGGTTATGATGTTGATTCATGTAGATTTTCTTGATGTCATCCTTATACATGTTTCAACTTCATAAGTAGTATTCTTAATCATATGAATCTCTTTGAAATCCATTCCTTGCATTTATGTTGGTTGATGGATATCTTAGTAGTTGAATTCATATGATTTGGACACTTTGGAAATTGCATGTTTTACAAAGTAATATCCTTTTACATTGCAATTTACCTTGTTCATCACTATGCTCAATAGTTATATCTTTCTTAGTGATGAATATGCACTTGTGATGCTTGATGGAATTTTGTCACATTCTTGCTCTTATTCATGTTATCAAATTCAATTGGTTTCAATTGGTATAATATTTGATTGATTTGATTTCTTATGAATGTGATAAACCTTGTGTGCATTGGATTGAACTTGATAAGTAATATGATTGTTCCATGTCACACACCATTAGCATCATAATGTTCATGTTGCCACCTCTTTTGCTCATATAGGTATATCTCATGACCACCATGTTTATGTGTTCATAATATTGGTTGGTTATAGTTGAGGTTGGCTTCATGTTTGAATTTCATTTCACTCATTCTTGCACATTAATAGTCATATTTATTGTTTGAATGAAATGATTTTCAAAACTTTACATAGCATATGCTTTCCATAGTTAAATTATTTAATGCTATGTTTAGTAAACCCCATTGCATCATGGATAGCTCCAATTTGGATTTTTTCCTAATAGTTATACTTTTAAATCCATTTTAGAGTGATTGAGTTTATAGTCACATCCTTTAATCTCAATTGATATGTTTATTTCAATTGGTATCCATGATCGTTTCTCTCATTTTACCTAGCTCTCTTTTGGTAATTTGATCATATGTGCTTTATAGTTAAATGAATCTAATCCTTTCCTTGAAGTTGACCCTCACTTAGATAAACCATATACTTCTTGAATCTAATAGTTATATCTTGTCAAAAGCTTGACAAAAGAAGAGAATGGATTGAGGGGGAGTGTAGACCTTCATAGGAAGTATTAGTTTGATCAAATTCACCCTTGGATTGCCTTTGAGCCCTTAGAGATAACTTCCATACATGATAGCCTGTTATGTATTTCATTTTCGATTTCATTTGTTAACAGGTGCTACTAAAGGTATTTTCCTTATTTCATGTGTGTAGGTTCCTTTGCAATTTAATGTCAAAGGGGGAGAGAGTTCAAGATCTCCTACTCATCAAAGGGGGAGAGAGTTCGAGAGTTCAAGTACTCGAAGATCTCCTATCCATCAAAGGGGGAGAAAGCTTTCAAGTTCTCAAGAGGAGAAAGAAGCATGGTCAAAGGGGGAGAGCAAATAGAAGAAAGAAAGCTTGGAGCTAAAGAAGATGCTTGGCCAAAGAGAGGAAGTTGAAAAGAAAGCTTGAAGAATGATCAAGCACCAAGCATCAAGAAGGTTGAAGAAAAGAGCCCAAGAGCCCAAGCTAAGAGAAGGAGCATCCAAGAAGATTTCAAGACTTGTCCAGCTTAAGGGGAGCTGAAGACTAAGTGTGTAATCTCAATGATGAGTAAGTTGCCATCAAATTGCAAAGGGGGAGATTGTTAGGGTTTTTGTATTTGTAAATAGATGGATGCATTTGCACTTTAGCATCATTTGATAATTCACTCATGCTTTGATTTAAAATATCTTGAAATCTAGTTTTATACATGCATTGGTTTTTAGAATTGGAAAAGTTTTTGGTATATGCATGTTTTTGTTCTAATCTTGGGTGCATTGGTTTGAGAACCCAAAACTCTTTTGAAAACCTAATTCCTTGTGCATTATACTTGGAAAATCTTCTTGTGATTTTAGGTTTGAACCTTGCATACTTTCAGCACTTTTAGAATCAGTTTTGTATGCAATTTCAATTGAAAAGAGTTTTTACTAATCAAGCTTGCCTTTGGTTTTAAATCTTTGAATCTTTTTAGGCTTTGTGTATTTCATGTTTTTAAACATCTTAGAATGCCTTAAAACATGTTACCAAGCTTGGTTTACCAGCCCAAAAATCCCCCCAAAGAGTTGCCCTTAAAAGCCTCATGTTTCTCTCATTTTTGAAAATCTGGGCTAACTTTCTGCAGGTGTCTCGGTCGACCGAGACCTGCATCTCGGTCGACCGAGACAACTGGAAGTCATTTTTTCCAGAACCTGCTCTGTAGCTCCAACGGTCAGAAATTTGACCGTTGTGCTTTCTCGGTCGACCGAGACCTCTTTGCCGGTCGACCGAGAACTAGCCGTTGGCAACTTTTTGGCTATAAAGTCCATTCATTTCCAACCTTTTTAGAGGCTTGATACATGAACTTTTGAGAGCATTTTGGAGCCAAAGAAAGGGAAAGAAGTTGGAAAGGCTAGAGGGCTATTTGGAAATCAAACTCATGAGTTTTTAAAAGGGACATCTTCTAAGTTATTTTGATTTCCATTCAATTGAAAATCATGCATGTTCAAATCCTTTGTATTTTCATTTATGCATGATTTCAAGTCCTTAAAGAGTTGATTTGCAAGCTCAATATCTTTCTTGGTAAATTAGATTAGTTTGCAATCACTCTTATCAAATCACATGTTTTCTTAAACTTTATTTTTCATACAACTTGTGATTCTTTGAATTTCATGTCATTAACAAGTTGTTTATTATTCATGTGATTTGCATCAAACTTCAATCAAAACTTTTGTGTGTCTTAAACTTTCAAATGCTTTAAGCATATATTTGATTAAGCTTTCTTTTTAAACTTGATTGAAGTCATCACACACACACATCATGAGCATACACTTTTGCATTCATAGAGTGTTTGTGTGAGTTGTTTTAAACTTTCATATTAGCCTATTCAAGAGGCAATTTATTTGAGCTTAAATTGTAATCTCTTAGAGTGATCTTTTGGAAAGACACTTGCTTAGAGAAATCTATATTTGTAAAGGTTATTGCTTAGCCTTTGAAAAGCATCTTGTAAGGTTATTGCTTAGCCTTTGAAAAGCATCTTGTAAGGTTATTGCTTAGCCTTTGAAAAGCAACATTGTAGAGGTTATTGCTTAGCCTTTGAAAAAGCATAAATAGTGGAAATCCGGTGGGGTGTTGGATGCACAAGCCGGTAGTGGATGTAGGCACGTTGGCCGAACCACTATAAATATTGTGTTGTGGTGATTGTTTTGTTTAGCTTCCGCATATTGTATGGTTAATCATCACATGTGACTAGTTTGTGTTAAGAAATTAAAATTGGTTTAAATTGGTCACAATTGTAGCTCACCCTCTTCACCCCCCCTCTAGGGTTAGGATCCTCGTGGACTTTCATCCCCTATTTTCAATCAAATCTATTTTTATGTTTTGAGCTTCATTGTTGATTTGATTGACATCCCTATGCATCACATGTTTAGAGCTAATTAATTTCATACAACTTGTGTAACTTTGATATCATTAACAAGTTGTTACTTTTAACATGTGATTGCATTACTTCCTCAATCATAAATGTTTTATGAGCTAAAACTTTCAAAAGCCTTAGGCATACATTTATGAACTTTCATTTTCAAAATGATTGAGGACCACACACACACACTTCATATACTTTCATCTTTGCATTCATAGTGTGAGTGTGTATTAGTTTTTCACTTCCATATCCGCCTAATTAAGAGGCAATGTAATGAGCTTAATTGAATCTCCATCTAGTGTATGTTAGACACTTTCTTAGTGAGATAACCAACCTATGGTTGAAGAGGTTATTGCTTAGCCTATAAAAGCATATTGTATAGGTTGATGTTAAGCCTTGAAAAACATCATTGTAAAGGTTATTGCTTAGCCTTGAAAAGCATATTGTAAAGGTTATTGCTTAGCCTATTGAAAAGCATAAATAGTGGAAATCCGGTGGGGTGTTGGATCACAAGCCGGTAGTGGATGTAGGCATTGAGGCCGAACCACTATAAATACTTGTGTGATGGTGATTGCTTTGTGGTGATTATTTTGTTATCTTCCGCATCGTGTATGTTTAATCATCACATGTGACTAGTTGTTTTTAAAGAAGTTAAAATTTGTCTTAATTGGTCACAATTGTAGCTCACCCTATTCACCCCCCCCCCCTCTAGGGTTAGGATCCCAAGGACTTACAAGTGGTATCAGAGAGGGTTACTCCATTTTAGGGCTTAACAACCCGGAGTTGATCCTTGCTAGATTTGAACCCTAGTGTTGTGATTTATTGCATATCTTTTTAAAGATTTCCACTATGTTTGAAAATGTTTTTTCCCCTTGCCTCATTGCACCACTCTAAGTCTTTTCAAAGTTATATCTTCAAGAGTTGGTGAGTCCTCTAAGTGTTCTCTCAAGGACATCCTTTTCAAGACCTTAGGTGTATTTTCAAAGGTAGACTATTTGAGTAACCTTAAGGCCTTGATCCCACTAGACCAACCTATTCCTTTTCTTTGTTATATCTATTTGTTGGTCATATACATTTGCATTTTGTTTCTTTAAAGTCACATCTTTTAAAATGCAATGTTTCTTTGTGATCATTTGATTTTGTCTTCATGAACTTTTAAAGTTATATCTCATGGTTTTCAAAATCCTTGATTGCAATACTTTCATGATGGATTTGCATTTTGTTCATATAGTTATATCTCTTGTAGTGCATATCTATTCATGATCAATTGATTGTGATTACAAATGCTTTCATAGCTAGTTTTTCATGATCAATTGATGTTGGAAAATCATTTGATGATTGTCATAGTTAGATCCTTTTTGGAAATCAAATGATTTGAAGCATTTTAGTTTTCCATTGAGTTTTCAAAGTTAAATCTCTTGGTATGGAAAATATGTGTTCAATTTATAATTGTACACTTCTTGTTTTTCAAAATCACTTGCTCTTAATTCTATAAATGATTCTTTGTTGGAATTTCATACATTGAAGTGATTTGAAAAACCTTGGAAAATGTTCTAAGCTTTATTGGTTGTATTTTTAGAAGCATTTTCCTTGAATTTATTTCCTTGTGCCTAATTATGATTATATCATTTGGAAGGAAATAATTTTTACAAACAATTTGCATCTTTGCTCATTTAGTGACATTCTTTATGCAAATTGATTTTGTTGTCTTACATTGCATGGTTGGATATGGTTTCATTGATTTGCATGTTTGTGCCTATTTTGGTATATAGTTTCATTAATGCAAATTAATGAGTGTTTATGTGCTTTATAGTAAAATCTTGTATTTGAGCTTTTTATGTACATATGTGATTTTATGTACTAAGTTCATTTGGTTTAAACCTCATATCTATTGTCCATTGCATTGTAAGCTTAGTACATTTGCTAAGAGTAGAGATGTTACATGATAGATTGATACCTTTAATCCATACCTTCTTGTGCTCACATAGTTATATTTTTATTGATGATATGGTATGAGTTAGATCTTGAGTGTTGATTGATCCTCTCTATGCAAATGTCAAATTGTTCTATGTATGGTTGTGGTATTTATTATATTTGTTGAAACCATACTAGAACTAAAATCCATCCTCTATGCCTTATAGTCATTTCTATTTGGATGGTTATGATGTTGATTCATGTATTTTCTCTAAGTGATATCATCCTTATACATGTTTCAACTTCATAGTAGTGTTCTAATCATATGAAACTCTTTGAAATCTATTCCTCATATTTCTATATGTTTGATGGATATCTTAGATGTTGAATTCATATGATTTTGACACTTTGGAAATTGCATGCATTACAAAGTTATATCCTTTTGCATTGCAATTTATCTTGTTCATCACTATGCTCAATAGTTATATCTTTAAAAGTGATGAATATGCATTTATGATGCTTGATGGAACTTTGTGTTTGCCACATTCTTGCTCTTTATCATGTTATCAAATTCAATTGGTTTAAATTGGTATAATTTTTGATTGATTTGATTTCTTGTGAATGTGATAAACCTTGTGTGCATTGGATTGAACTTGATAAGTAATATGATTGTTCCATGTCACACACCATTAGCATCATAATGATCATGATTGCCACCTCTCTTGCTCATATAGGTATATCTCATGACCACCATGTTTATGTGTTCATAATATTGGTTGGTTATTAGTTGAGGTTGGCTTCATGCTTGAATTTCATTTCACTCATCTTGCACTTTAATAGTCATATTTATTGATTGAATGAAATGAGTTCAAGATTTTCATAGCATATGCTTTCCATAGTTAGATTATTTGATGCTATGATTAATAAACCCCATTGCATCATGGATAGCTCTAATTTGGATTTATCCTAATAGTTATATTTCTAAATCCATTTTAGAGTGATTGATTTATTAAGTCATATCCTAAATCTCAATTGGTATTCTTTGTTTGTCCAATTGATATCCATGATTGCTTTTCTCATTAGACCTAGCTCTCTTTTGGTAATTTGATCATATTGTGCTTTATAGTTATATGAATCTAATCCTTTCCTTGAAGTTGACCCTCATTTGGTTAAACCATCTTCTCCTAGCATCCTATTGATACCATTTTCAAGGGATTTTTCTTGAACCACTTGTTAGGTCTTTTGTATTTGCAATTTGATGGACGCTTTTGCATATTGGCATCATTTGAATTCACACACATGCGTTGTTTTAAAATATCTTGAAATCTAGTTTTATACATGCATTGGTTTTTAAGATTTGGAAAAGTTTTTGTTTTATGCATGGTTTGGTTCTAAACTTGGATGCATTGGTTTTAGAACCCAAACTCTTTTTGAAAACCTATTTCCTTGTGCACTACATTTGGAAAATCTTGTTAGGTATTTAGGTTTGAGGTTTGCATACTTTCAGCACCTTTAGAATCAGTTTTGTATGCAATTTCATTAGAAAAGAGTTTTTCTCAAATCAAGCTAGCCTATGGTTTTAAAGTTTTCAAATATGTTTAGGCTTCTTATAATCATGTTTTTAAACATCTTAGAATACCTTAAAACATGTTATTTAAGCTTGATTTAGTGGCCAAAAGATCCACCAAAGAAAAACTTTGAAAATGGAAAAAGTTGGAATTTTGGCCCAGGGACTCGCCCGGCAGTGTCGCCGGTCGACCGAGCCCTGTGTCTCGGTCGACCGAGGACACTGCAGGGCCCTGGGAAGTTTCTGTGCAGAAATTTCCCAACGGTCAGAAATATGACCGTTGTGTTGTCCCGGTCGACCGAGACCTCTAGGTCGACCGAGACAACTAGCCCGTGGACTGTTTTTTGCCTATAAAGTCCATTCATTTCCAACTTCTCAAAGAGTTGAAAAAATGAGCCTTTGAGAGCATTTTGGAGCAAAACAAAGGGGAAGAAGTTGGAAAGGCTAGAAGGTCATTAGGAGAGCTAAAGCTTGGATCAATGAGTTAAACAACCAAGTAAGCTCTACCTTTTGTTAATCATAGTTTTCATGTTTTGCTTAAGCTATTGGTAAATGGTTTTGTACATGATAACTATGATGTGTAGAATCCTTTCTTCTTCTAATCTTTGGTCTAATTAAGATTGGATTCTTCACATTAGGTTTCAATCCAAGTTGTTTTTAAAACTTTCTTAATCATGCTTAGCTATAAATCTTTGATTTCTTTCATTGCATGATTCTTTCACTTGGTTGAAACTTCCTTTGTTGTTTTCATACATTTAAACTTTAGTTAAACTAATTAGTTTTGAAAACAACATTGCACATGCATCACTTGATTAGGCTTAAACACTTTCATACAACTTGTGATCTTTAGATTTTCATATCATTCACAAGTGTGTAATTGTTCAAGTGATTTGCATAGAACTTCAATCATATCTTTTTGTGCCTTAAACTTTCAAATTGCATTAAGCATAAATTGATTGAGCTTACTTTTAAACTTGATTGAAGTTTTCACACACACACTTCATAAGCATACATCTTTGCATTCATTGAGTGTTTGTGTGAGTTAGGATTTTCATTTTCACATCCGCCTATTTAGAGGCAATTTATTTGAGCTTAAATTGTAATCTCTTAGAGTGTTGAGTAAACACTTTCTTAGAGAAATATTGATTTGTAAAGGTTATTGCTTAGCCTAAGAAAAGCATTGTGTAAGGTTATTGCTTAGCCTTAGAAAAGCAAATAGAAGGGTTATTGCTTAGCCTTGAAAAGCATCTTGTAAAGGTTGTTGTTGAGCCTTAGAAAAACAACATTGTATAGGTTATTGCTTAGCCTTTGAAAAAGCATAAATAGTGGAAATCCGGTGGGGTGATTGGATTCACAAGCCGGTAGTGGATGTAGGCATTGAGGCCGAACCACTATAAACATTGGTGTTGTGGTGCATGCTATGTGGTGATTGTCTTTGTATTAGCTTCCGCATTTTGTTTGTTAATCATCACATGTGACTAGTTTATGTTTAGAAATTAAAATCGGTGTAAATTGGTCATAGTTGTAGCTCACCCTATTCCCCCCCCCTCTAGGGTTAGGATCCTCGTGGACTTTCAATTGGTATCAGAGCCAAGTGCTCTATCCCTTAGGATCAAGTGTTTTGGAACTCTTGATTAGGTGTAAAAACCTAGAGTTAAAACCCTAGAGTTGTGCTTATTTGAAAATCATTAGAATGGACTCCACTAGGCTAGACTTTGTAGATTCTTCTAGACCCCTCAATCTTCCTTCTTTTGGAGTTTCAAACTCTCAAACTAATGAAAATCAATTTGATCCAAAAGAAGAAGAAAATGAATATAATGAAGAAGACCTTCAACAAGCTTTTGAAGAATTATATGAAATATCCTTAAAGCTTGAAAAGAAAAACAAAAGTTTAAGGGAAGAATCTAAAAACCTAAACAAAGAGCTAGCATCTTCAAAAGATGAACTTAGAGAGAAAGAAGAAGTAATAAAATGTCTAGACTCTAAGTTCATGATCTCTTTAAATAATCTATCTAACATTCAAGATGAACTAAAAGAATTAAAGATGGATTATGATAATGTCAATAAGGAAAATCTAAAACAAAGAGATCAATTACAAAGGCAAGATAAAGACTTTAACAATCTTGAATCAAAATTGACTATCTCTAAGGAAAATTTATCTAATACTCAAAACGAATTAAATGAGATTAAGATAAATTGTGATGAGCTTACAAATGAAAATTTGAACCTAAGAGATACAATTAAAAAACAAGATAAAGACTTTAACAACTTAGAAGCCAAGTTGATTAAAAGTAAGTTAAAATCACAAGAACTTGGATCTAATATTGTTAATGAACTTAAACATGAATTAAAACTTGCCAATGAAGAGCTAAGCAAATATAAGGAAATTGAATATGAACTTTCAAAAGTTAAAAATGAAAATTCAATCCTTATAACCAAAGTCACTCAACTTGAAAACAATAAACAAAAGTATGAGTGCAAGTTTACCCAAAGTGAAGAGAAACTTGAAAAATTATTCAAATTGGGTAAATCTCATGGAGATAGGACGGGTATTGGATTTAATAGGAATATATCTTATGACCCTAACTTCACCAACACTTTTGTGAAAGGTGAGTCCTCATTCTCTAGCACTCACACTTCTTTGCCCATGTCTAAATGTAATTATTGTGGCATTGAAGGACACTTTAGGTTTGAGTGCAAACTAAGAAAGAGAAGCCATGTGTCTAAACCCATCTTTGAACTCAAAAATGGAAAATCAAACTTGAAGGGTAAGACACTAAAAATCAAGGAAAACTCCAAAAAGACTAAACAAGTTAAATCCTTTAAAATGGAGTCTCCTAAAATAGATTCTAAAAAGCTTAAACAAGTTAAATCAAGCTTGAAAGAATCTAAGAACAAAAAGCTTCTCAATCTATCTCCCTTATATGAACCAATGAAAGAACTTTTGAAGAAAGTTGCTAAGTTAAATCCAAAATTCAAAAGTCAAGTAAAGGGAGAAAGTAAGAAGAAAAGAAAAGTGAAACAATCCCCAAAGAAACAAACTCACCAACATCAAAAGACTATTCACCATTCTAAGCCAAATTTAGTAAAATCTAAATATCATGGTGATAAGTTCAAATTGAAAATTTATCAAGTTAAATCTCCTATAGTTGGTGAGAAGTCCAAAATAGACCTCAAAGTTCAACCCTCTCAAGACCTTAGGTGGATTCCAAAAGTCATTTTCTTAGACAAACCTTAAGGCCTTGACCCTACTTGACCAACCTATTCTCTAATAGTTAAATCATTTTGTTGGTCATGTTGCATTTGCATCTTGTTTTCTTTTAGGTACATTTCTTAAGATGCATTGCCTATTTATGATCATTTGATTTTGTTTTCATGCACCATTCTAGTTACATATCATGGTTTTCAAAATCATTTGGTTATAATCTCATCATGTTTGATTTGCTTGTTGCACTCATATGTGTTGCATTGCATTTCTACATGATTAATTGATTGTGTCTTTAAAAGCTTTCATAGCTAATTTTTTCATGATCAATTGTTGTTGAATCATTTGTGTAGATGTCATAGTAATATTGTTTGAACAAATGATTTGAATCAATTCAAGTTTTCCATGGATTTCTAAGTTATACTTTTATATGGAGAATATTGTTTTGAAAAATCAACTTGTATGTGTTTCATTTAAGTTATATCTTTCAAAATACAATGTTGAAAATTGATCTTCAAAATCATTCTTTTTGTGCTCATTGTTGGATTTTGTTTTTCAAAATGATTTGAAGATTGTTTGAATGGAAATGCCTATAACATCATTAGTTATATTCTTCTAAAGCATGTTCCATGTTTTCATTTCCTTTTCTTTTGGTTTCATTATCTTAGAAATGGAAATGTATGTTGTTTGCATCTTTGCTTGTTTGTTTACATTCTTTTTATATGCAAATGACAATTGGTTCCATGTATGGTTGTGAACTTGTAATTTGTGTAGACACCATACTAGAACCCAAATCCATCCTCTATGCACTCTAGTCATATCTTTATGGATGGTTATGATGTTGATTCATGTAGATTCTCTTGGTGTCATCCTTATACATGTTTCAACTTCATAGTAGTGTTCTTGATCATATGAACCTATTTGAAATCCATTTCTTGTATTTCATAGTTATATCTCTTGATTGATGGATTTCTTAGTGTTGAATTCATATGATCTAGACACTTTGGAAATTGCATGCATTACAAAGCTTTATCCTTTTGCATTGCAATTTGCCTTATTCATCACTATGCTCAATAGTTATATCCTTAAAAGTGATGAATATGCATTTATGATGCTTGATGGTAGTTTATCACATCCTTGCTTTTACTCATGTTATCATATTCAATTGGTTTCATTTGGTATAACTTTCCATTGATTTCATATCCAATTGATATCTTATCTTGTGTATGTGATAGACCTTGTGTGCATTGGACTAAACTTGATAAGTAATATGATCATTCCATGTCACACACCTTTAGCATCATAACGCTCATGTTTGCCACCTCTTTTTGCTCTCATAGGTAAATCTCATGACCACCATGTTTTAATAATATTGGTTGGTTATTATTTGAGGTTGGCTTCATGATTGAATTTCATTTCACTCTTTCATGCACTTTAATAGTCATATTTATTGATTGATTGAAATGAGTTCAAAACTTACATAGCATATGATTTTCATAAGTAATATTGATTGATGCTATGTTTGAGTAAACCCCATATCATGGATAGCTCTAATTTGGATTTTTCCTAATAAGTAACATTCTTGAATCCATTTTAGAGTGATTGTGCTAATAGTCACATCCTTAAATCTCAATTGATATGTTTATTTCAATTGATATCCATGATTGCTTTTCCCATTAGACCTTGCCTTCTTTTGGTAATTTGATCATATGAGCTTTATAGTTAAATGAATCTAATCCTTTCCTTGAAGTTAACCCTCACTTGGTTAAACCATCTTCTTCTTGCACCTAATAGTTAAATCTTTGTCAAAAGTTTGACAAAAGAAGAGAATGGATTGAGGGGGAGTGTAAACCTTCATAGGAAGTATTAGTTGTGATCAAATTGACCATTGGAATGCCTTTGAGCCCTTAGAGACTACTTCCATACATGATAGCCTGTTATGTATTTCATTTTCGATTTCATTTGTTAACAGGTGCTACTAATGGTATTTTCATTGTTTCATGTGTGTAGGTACCTTTGCAATTTAATGGCAAAGGGGGAGAAATTATGCATGTTCTCAAAAGGGTGAAGAGAAAGTCCAAGCTTCCAAAGGGGAGAGTTGTGTATGATCTTCTACAAGGGGAGAGAATACATACCTTGCCAAAGGGAGAAAGAGGCATGGTCAAAGGGGGAGAGCTAATAGAAGAAAGAAAGCTTGGAGCTAAAGGAGATGCTTGGCCAAAGAGAGGAAGATGAGAAGAAAGCTTGAAGAATGATCAAGCACCAAGCATCAAGAAGATTGAAGAAAAGAGCCCAAGAGCCCAAGCTAAGAGAAGGAGCATCCAAGAAGATTTCAAGTCTTGTCAAGCTTAGGGGGAGCTAAAGACTTTGTGTGAAATTTCTATGATGAGTAAGTTGCCATCAAATTGCAAAGGGGGAGATTGTTAGGTCTTTTGTATTTGCAATTTGATGGACGCTTTTGCATATTGGCATCATTTGAATTCACACACATGCGTTGTTTTAAAATATCTTGAAATCTAGTTTTATACATGCATTGGTTTTTAAGATTTGGAAAAGTTTTTGTTTTATGCATGGTTTGGTTCTAAACTTGGATGCATTGGTTTTAGAACCCAAACTCTTTTTGAAAACCTATTTCCTTGTGCACTACATTTGGAAAATCTTGTTAGGTATTTAGGTTTGAGGTTTGCATACTTTCAGCACCTTTAGAATCAGTTTTGTATGCAATTTCATTAGAAAAGAGTTTTTCTCAAATCAAGCTAGCCTATGGTTTTAAAGTTTTCAAATATGTTTAGGCTTCTTATAATCATGTTTTTAAACATCTTAGAATACCTTAAAACATGTTATTTAAGCTTGATTTAGTGGCCAAAAGATCCACCAAAGAAAAACTTTGAAAATGGAAAAAGTTGGAATTTTGGCCCAGGGACTCGCCCGGCAGTGTCGCCGGTCGACCGAGCCCTGTGTCTCGGTCGACCGAGGACACTGCAGGGCCCTGGGAAGTTTCTGTGCAGAAATTTCCCAACGGTCAGAAATATGACCGTTGTGTTGTCCCGGTCGACCGAGACCTCTAGGTCGACCGAGACAACTAGCCCGTGGACTGTTTTTTGCCTATAAAGTCCATTCATTTCCAACTTCTCAAAGAGTTGAAAAAATGAGCCTTTGAGAGCATTTTGGAGCAAAACAAAGGGGAAGAAGTTGGAAAGGCTAGAAGGTCATTAGGAGAGCTAAAGCTTGGATCAATGAGTTAAACAACCAAGTAAGCTCTACCTTTTGTTAATCATAGTTTTCATGTTTTGCTTAAGCTATTGGTAAATGGTTTTGTACATGATAACTATGATGTGTAGAATCCTTTCTTCTTCTAATCTTTGGTCTAATTAAGATTGGATTCTTCACATTAGGTTTCAATCCAAGTTGTTTTTAAAACTTTCTTAATCATGCTTAGCTATAAATCTTTGATTTCTTTCATTGCATGATTCTTTCACTTGGTTGAAACTTCCTTTGTTGTTTTCATACATTTAAACTTTAGTTAAACTAATTAGTTTTGAAAACAACATTGCACATGCATCACTTGATTAGGCTTAAACACTTTCATACAACTTGTGATCTTTAGATTTTCATATCATTCACAAGTGTGTAATTGTTCAAGTGATTTGCATAGAACTTCAATCATATCTTTTTGTGCCTTAAACTTTCAAATTGCATTAAGCATAAATTGATTGAGCTTACTTTTAAACTTGATTGAAGTTTTCACACACACACTTCATAAGCATACATCTTTGCATTCATTGAGTGTTTGTGTGAGTTAGGATTTTCATTTTCACATCCGCCTATTTAGAGGCAATTTATTTGAGCTTAAATTGTAATCTCTTAGAGTGTTGAGTAAACACTTTCTTAGAGAAATATTGATTTGTAAAGGTTATTGCTTAGCCTAAGAAAAGCATTGTGTAAGGTTATTGCTTAGCCTTAGAAAAGCAAATAGAAGGGTTATTGCTTAGCCTTGAAAAGCATCTTGTAAAGGTTGTTGTTGAGCCTTAGAAAAACAACATTGTATAGGTTATTGCTTAGCCTTTGAAAAAGCATAAATAGTGGAAATCCGGTGGGGTGATTGGATTCACAAGCCGGTAGTGGATGTAGGCATTGAGGCCGAACCACTATAAACATTGGTGTTGTGGTGCATGCTATGTGGTGATTGTCTTTGTATTAGCTTCCGCATTTTGTTTGTTAATCATCACATGTGACTAGTTTATGTTTAGAAATTAAAATCGGTGTAAATTGGTCATAGTTGTAGCTCACCCTATTCCCCCCCCCTCTAGGGTTAGGATCCTCGTGGACTTTCACCACTTTCTTCTTCAAGCTTCTCTTCTTGTTTGGCACTTTAGAGGTAAGCAATGGCTCCCTTCTTTTAACCTTGGTCTGGTTTGATCCTTTAGAACCTTAATGCCATGCATGCAAGGAACTTCTTGGAGAACTCCTTCCTTTTTCAAAATGATTGGGTTTTTTAGAAGTGTTTCATCGGGGGTTTTGTAGATTGGAGGCTCTTGTTGTAGAGAGGATCCTTGGAGCATTATTAGAACCCATTTGGATTCGAGGCAAGTGAATAATGGGATAATGAGATTCATGCAATGTATAAATTTAGTTTTGCTTTCTAAATTTCTTAATTAGTAACTAAAGTTCTTTCAAATTGGTTCTTTTGGTGTGTGAATGGTTTGATTTGGAAATGTTTAAGTTTTGGCTTATGTTGTGTTTCTATTAGTTGTCTTTTATAGCAACATAGATCTTTCTCTAAAACTATTGTCTCTAAGTATTGGAAATGTATCTCAGAATTTTATATCTCTATGATCATGTTATGTTTTTCTGAATTTGGATGGTGACTGGAATAAATTGTGATGTTTGTGGTTGAATAGAGGTCGTTTGATGCTAAGGGAAGTTTAGAATAGTGTATTAAGGAAGATGGAAGTGAAAGAAGGAAAAAGGAGGGACTGTTGTGCGCAGAAGCAGAGAAATCTACAAGAAACGACCAGCAGGTAGCAACTTAGCCCGCTCGAGCGGGCCAATGGCCACTCAAGCGAGCCAAGCGTTGTCTGGCGAAGGAGCAGATAGAAAGCTCGCTCAAGTGAGCAAGCTTTTAGGAAGCTTCGCTCGAGCGGATGTTCCCTTGCTCGAGTGGACTTGGGTTTTGTCCCAAGGTGGCTTCTGTCCCAAGGTGGCTTCCTGCACCCTGTTTGCTCATATTTGGGTGTGTAGGTCCGCTTAGGACTCATGGAAGCTTGGGAATGGGAATTTTGAATCTGAAACACTTGGTATTATGGAAATCCTGAAAGTCCTGGGATCCTAACCCTAGGGGGGGGGGTGAATAGGGTGAGCTACAATTATGACCAATTTAAATCAATTTTAATATCTTAACAAACTAGTCACATGTGATGATTAATCAAACAATATGCGGAAGCTAATATAAACAATCACCACAAAAGCATGCACCACAACACAAAGGTTTATAGTGGTTCGGCCTTAATGCCTACGTCCACTACCGGCTTGTGATCCAATCACCCCACCGGATTTCCACTATTTATGCTTTTTACTAGGCTAAGCAATAACCCTTACAATGTTGTTTTTCTAGGCTAAACAACAACCTCTCAATGTGCTTTTCTAGGCTAAGCAATAACCTTTATAAAATGCTTTTCTTAGGCTAAGCAATAACCTTACAAGATGCTTTTCTTAGGCTAAGTAATAACCTTTACACAATGCTTTTCTTAGGCTAAGCAATAACCTTTACAAATAAAGATTTCTCTAAGAAGGTGTCTTTACAAAAGATCACTCTAAGAGATACAATTTAAGCTCAAAGAAATTGCCTCTAAAATAGGCTAATGTGAAAGTGAAAAACAAACTCACACACACACTAAATGAATGCAAATGTGTATGCTCATGATGTGTGTGTGTGATAACTTCAATCAAGTTTAAAAAGAAAGCTTAATCAAATATATGCTTAAAGCATTTCAAAGTTTAAAGCTCATGAAAGATTTGATTGAAGTCTAATGCAAATCACATGTATGAAAATCAACTTGTTAATGACATGAAAATCAAAGACTCACAAGTTGTATGAAAATGACTAACTTAGGACATGTGATGCATGTGCAATGTTGTTTTCAAAACCAAAATAATTTTACTAATGTTTAAATGAATGAAAACAACAAGTAATGTTTCAACCAAGAAAAAGAATCATGCTATATAAAAGAAATCAAAGATTTAGACTAAGCATGATTAAGAAAGTTTTAAAAACTACTTGGATGAAAACAAAGTGAAGAATCCAATCTTAATTACATCAAAGATTGAGAGAAGAATGGATTCATCACATCATAATTATCATGCTCAAAAACATTTACCAATAACTTAAACAAAGCATGTAAACTATGATTAAGAGAGGTAGAGCTTACTTAGAGATTTAACTTCATTAATCCAAGCTTTAGCTCACCAAATGACTCTTTGGTCTCTCTTAGTTCATCCCCTTTGTCTTGTCTCAAAGCTCCTCAAAAGAGTCTTCAAAATCTCCAACCATTGACAAAGGAAAGAACTCATTTTTATAGCAAAAAGTGTCAAACGGCTAGTCCTCGGTCGACCTGCAAACAGGTCTCGGTCGACCGGGAACACACAACGGTCATATTTCTGACCGTTGGTGCATCAGGCCCACTTTCTGCCTGCAGTGTTCCCGGTCGACCGGCGACACTGCCGGACCACCCCCCTTTTCACAAAAATTCTCATTCTTTGGAATATTTGAAGGTTTCTCTTGGAGGGGATTTTTGGGCCACTAAACCAAGCTTGGTAACATGTTTTAGATCAATCTAAGATGTTTAAAAACATGAAACACAAAGAGCCTAAAATGATTTGAAACTTTAAAACCAAAGGCTAGCTTGATTTCTAAAAACTCTTTTCACATAAAAATGCATACAAAAATGATTCTGAAAGTGATGAATGTATGCAAGGCACAAACCTAAATTCTCAATATGATTTCTCAAAAGTAATGCACAAAGAATTAGGTTTTCAAAAGAGTTTGAATTCTAAAATCAATGCATCCAAGTTTAGAAACAAAACATGCATAAAACAAAACTTTTACAAATCTTAAAAGCAATGCATGTATAAAACCAGATTTCAAGGTTTTCTAAAACAATGCAAGTGTGATAATTCAAATGATGCTAAAGTGAAAATGCATCCATCAAATTGCAAATACAAAATACCTAACAAATCCGAGGGGAAATAGGAGGAAGGTTTGAAATATTAATTACCGGGGAATTATTATAAGCCTCAATATACACTTTTTGTTCTCAAATGTCGAAGATCTTCAGAGGCATCAAATCCTTCATTCAAAAACCGACGTTGAGATACTAAGTGTATAATGAGACGACCCTAGGTAAGCCAATCAACCGCTACACATTACCTCATTCTAAGTTAAAAGATTTATATGTTTTCTTATAAATTGATTTGAAACAGCTTTGAGTGGTTCGCCACGTTGGAAAATATCGGTAAGGCTACTCATTTGATTTGCTTCGTATTTGTCTATTTGTACTTTGTTCAGAGTAGTCCTTTTATCGATTTGAAATGTATTCCGGTGATTTGAATTGTATCCATTCGGATTTTGGTCGGTGCCACTAAGCTTGGGTCGCCTACTCGGCGTGATCACCCGGCTTGGGATCCTTAAATACTTTTGCCAACTGCAGCTTGAACACTTTGTTTGTTTGTTATCCGTTTCGCGGCGGACACTGTTTGTTACCCATCTATAATGGGCTATTATGTATCATATGTTTGTCCCCGGCCATTTTATATGGCAACGGTTATTTTGATTGCTCTTGTTACTTTGGTAATATGAGAATATAGCTTAATGTGGGTTGCCATTGTTTTATTTGGTTTGTATCAATCTTTTAAATGTTCTCATTGTTAATTCTTGAATGTGTTATTTTATCTTCCTTAACTCATCATTACTTATGCTTAGACTCTCAAATGTATCACTATGATTTTAAATATCTTTTCAAACACTTGTCTTTCTGTTATTTGCTTTATTTGCTTACTAAGCTGTCGTGTCTGATACTCATTTGTTTGGTGCCAGATGCCGACCTCGTTGCCCGTGAGGCAGAGCGTAACCGCCGCCAATTGCTCGAGAGTGGTAGCTCGACGATGTCATCTAGACATCGGCTTGGGTTATGAGACACATGTTCATTTTGGAGGGTTGATGATGTTTCATTTTGGGAACTTGTTTACTAGCCTTTGTTGGGTTTTACTAGGGTGTATTATAACTTAAAACTTACTTTTATGTGGTGGTAAAACTTGAACTAACTGTGGGTTTGCTTATGTATATATTTCTCATTTTGATGCAAGGCTTGAATGTCTTTATATGCCTTCGATTTTGATTATGTGTTTGCTGCATGCTTCCACACATATATGTTCATTGTGAATTTGATTGTCAGGTTGTGATGGATCTCTTTGGAATCCTTACCGCAGAAACCTGTGGGAAAAACAGTTCGTGAAAGTCCTTGGGATCCTAACCCTAGAGGGGGGGGGGTGAATAGGGTGTGCTACAATTGTGACCAATTTAAAATAATTTTAACTTCTTAACAAAAACTAGTCACACGTGATGATTAATCAAACAATATGCGGAAGCTAATAAACACAATCACCACAAAAGCAAGCACCACAACACCAAGGTTTATAGTGGTTCGGCCTCAATGCCTACATCTACTACCGGCTTGTGATCTAATCACCCCACCGGATTTCCACTATTTATGCTTTTTACTAGGCTAAGCAATAACCCTTACAAAGTTGTTTTTCTAGGCTAAACAACAACCTCTCAATGTGCTTTTCTAGGCTAAGCAATAACCTTTACAAGATGCTTTTCTTAGGCTAATTAAGCAATAACCTTTACACAATGCTTTTCTTAGGCTAAGCAATAACCTTTACAAATAAAGATTTCTCTAAGAAGGTGTCTTTACAAAAGATCACTCTAAGAGATACAAATTAAGCACAATGTATTTGCCTCTAAAATAGGCGGATATGAAAGTGAATAACAAACTCACACAAACACTAAATGAATGCAAATGTGTATGCTCATGATGTGTGTGTGTGATAACTTCAATCAAGTTTAAAAAGAAAGCTCAATCAAATATATGCTTAAAGCATTTCAAAGTTTAAAGCTCATGAAAGATTTGATTGAAGTCTAATGCAAATCACATGTATGAAAATCAACTTGTTAATGACATGAAAATCAAAGACTCACAAGTTGTATGAAAATGACTAACTTAGAACATGTGATGCATGTGCAATGTTGTTTTCAAAAACCAAATAGATTTAACTAAAGTTCAAATGAATGAAAACAACAAATTAGGTTTCAACCAAGACAAAGAATCATGCTTTAAAGGAAATCAAAGACTTTGGCTAAGCATGATAAAGAAAGGTTTAAAAACAACTTGGATTGAAACCAAGGTGAAGAATCCAATCTTAATTAGATCAAAGATTAGGAGAAGAATGGATTCAACACATCATAGTTATTATGCCAAATATCATTTACCAATAATTTAAACAAAGCACATAACTATGATTAAGAGAGGTAGAGCTTACTTAGAGATTTAACTTCATTAATCCAAGCTTTAGCTCACCAAATGACTCTTTGGTCTCTCTTAGTTCATCCCCTTTGTCTTGTCTCAAAGCTCCTCAAAAGAGTCTTCAAAAGCTCCAACTTTGACAAAGGAAAGAACTCATTTTTATAGCAAAAAGTGCCCAACGGCTAGTCCTCGGTCGACCTGCAAACAGGTCTCGGTCGACCGGGATCACATAACGGTCAAATTTCTGACCGTTGGAGCTCCCAGGCACTTTCTGCCTGCAGTGTTCCCAGTCGACCGGGACCTCTGCGCCGGTCGACCGGCGACACTGCCGAGACCCCAAAATCCACTTTTGCAAGTTTCAAAGATTTTCTTTGTGGAACTATTTGGGCCACTAAACCAAGCTTGAATACATGTTTTAAATCATTCTAAGGGGTTTAAAAACATGAAACAACACAAAGCCTAAAATGATTCAAAACTTTAAAACCAAAGGCTAGCTTGATTTCTAAAACTCTTTTAAAAAACAAATGCATACAAAGATGATTCTGAAAGTGATGAATGTATGCAAGGCACAACCTAAATTCTCAATATGATTTTCCAAATATAATGCACAAAGAATTAGGTTTTCAAAAGAGTTTGAATTCTAAAATCAATGCATCCAAGTATAAAACCAAAACATGCATAAAACAATACTTTTACAAATCTTAAAAGCAATGCATGTATAAAACCAGATTTCAAGGTTTTCTAAAACAATGCAAGTGTGAAAATTCAAATGATGTGAATATGTTAATGCATCCATCAAATTGCAAATACAAAATCCCTAACAGTTTGCGCGAGATAAATTTTCTGACCTACTGTGTCGCGGCTCTAGATTAGGGCCTTGGCCGGCTCGGCCTTGATCCGGGGTCATGACCGGACTGGTATTAGAGTAAGAAATGTTTCAGGCAATTAAAAGAAACTAGAAATGTAGAACGTGGTGATGATTCGTTAGAACTTTCATTAAGTTAGTATCGAGTGGGATTATGGGTATGCTTTCTTTCATTTATTTTATTATACTAACAAGTGGTTTTGCAGCACTATGCATCCACATAGAGACCCAGCAAATACAAATCCTTCTGGAAGTAACAGTAATAGTGCAGGCCCATCAGGGGATAACCAGCTTCGGCATCTTATGCAGATGATGGTAGAACAACAACAAAAGGCTAATGAAAACCAAGCCAGAATGTAAGAGAAGATGGCTAAGAAAATGAAGAATTGACACAAGTATAATGGCAATTGTTAGAAGTGCTGGGAAGGAGACAGGAACCTGTGCAGGCTCCAAATATGGGACCACAAATTGTCATCCAAAATAGGGATCATGACCCTAATGTATTATTTAAGACGTTCCCGAAGAGAGGCCCAAAGGAATTTACAGAGAAAAATGTCATTTTTAACAGCAGACGATTGGCTAACGCATACAGAAAACATCTTCGATCTCTTCAGATGTACAAGCAGACAGTAGGTGCATTTAACAACTTCTACATTTACAGGACTAGCAGACATTTGGTGGAAGACGTTGAAGGAGGGAAATCAAAACATTGCAAATGACCAAGCTTGGACTACATTTAAGGATAAGTTTGGTGAGAAGTATGTGCCCTCTCACATCAAGAGGCAAAAGGCCATAGAGTTTCAACTACTCAAACAAAGGGACATGACAATCCTCGAATATGTCACAAAGTTTGAGAGACTGTCCCGGTATGCCCCCAGAACTGATCAACACCGAGCAGAAGAAAATTACGAAGTTCTTGGAGCGACTCAATCCTATCATTGAGACAGATGATACCGGTGTAGTGCTACCTGCTACTTTCCAAGAAGCAGTTAAGAGAGCTTTCAAGTTTGAGGACATCGATAAAAAGATCATTCAAGACACTCAAAGGAAATGTTAGCAGAAGCAAGGTTAGAGATCCCATCAGAGCAAAACACCAAGACAAGATCAAAATCCTCCAAGGCAAGTGCATGTGAGCACTGTGGCAGAAATCATCCTTCCAATCAATGCTACAAGATCACCGGTGGATGCTTTAAATGTGGTCTTACTGACCACATGGTGAGGGATTGCCGAGTCAACAGAAATCAAGGCAACAGGCCTCCTCAGCAGCTGTTGGAAGTAGGTGGGCCTTGTGGATAGGTTTTCAAAACTTTTTGACCCACTTGACTCAAGGATAAAGTACCCATAAGGCCATAAACCACATCCATGATCCAATCCCTCAAACTCATCAACCATATACAGTAATAAACTCTATCTAGAAGATAGAAACCATCAAGAATCAAACAACCACAGAAGCTACAACTTACAAGGAAGTAGATTATACATTTAGAGCTCGGCTGTGCTCTAATGGAGAAGAAGACTTCCTAGATGAAGAAACTCTTTCTTTGTAACAAATTTAGGATCTCCAAGACCTCTTAGCCTTCCACACTATGTCCCGTATCAGATCTCTTCTCTAAAGGAGATGGGTGGGATCTCCTAAAGAAAGCAACTATAAGCTTTAAAGGAATCCGAAAAAGAAACTAGAAGAGGAACGAGAAGAGAAACCGTGTAACACTTGCACAAAAGGGAGACTGGGCGTGAATTCCAAGGGGGAATTATGCATTAGACGTCCATGTTAGGAATTTTGTGTATTGCAATTTGATGGATGCATTAACACTTTAGCATCATTTGAATTTTTACATATGCATTGATTTAGAAAATCTTGAAATCTTGATTTACACATGCATTGGTTTTTAGACTTGAAGAAATATTAATTTATGCATGTTTTGTTTTTTAAACTTGGATGCAATTAGTTTTGAAAAGAGTTTTAGAAATCAAGCAAGCCTATGTTTTTAATCTTTCAAATCATTTTAGGCTTTTAGTGTTTCATGATTTTAAGCCTCTTAGTTTGATTTAAATCATGATTCAAAGCTTGATTTAATGGCCCAAAAGTTCCCACAAGAAATATCTTTGAAATATGCTAATTTAGGGAATTTTGGTCTCAGGCCTGGGTCAACCCGCAGTGGGCTCGGTCAGCTTTCCAGTAAGCATTTTTTTTTCAGGATGATTTTCTGTGCTTCCTGCGGCTAACCGCCAGTGCACCTACGGCTAGCCGCAATGCTAACCGTGGGATTACGGTTTGATTTTCAGAGACCGGTTTTTTCAGAACCATCTTGCGGTCACCCCTGCGGTTGCCTCACAGCCAGCCCCCAACTTTTCCTACGGCTAGCCGTGAGCCATCCTGATTTGAATTTTCTGACCATTACTTGAAAGCGGCTAGCCGCTGGTCTAAAGGGGCTAGCCGCCAATATAGTCGTTGGATGTTTTCTATAAATCTGGAGCTTCTTTCTCTTTTCTAGTGGACTCTTTTGAGAGAACTTTTGCATGCTATTTTCTTCCCAACATATCTAAGCTCTCAAATCTTCTTCCAAACACTCATGTAGTAGATTTAGGAAAATCCTAGAGCTTCATTAGCTCCAAGATGAGTGTGTTGTGTGAGAAGAGTTTCTCTAGGATCCCTTACGGTGCATGAAAGCCATATCCATGTTACCCTAGAGGACCAGACCTCTAACCACTCAAAAAGCACACTAAGGAACAAGAGAAATTAATATTACAACATGGATTGCCAAAAGCCCCTTTTAGTAACTCATTTCTTCAAAAAGTAAAACACTCACAAAAATTATCTACGATGGAAGCATTCAACTTGTAGACCAATCAAAAACTACATTGACTAAAAAAAAATCTAAGCATTTAGGATTCACAATATAAACATCTACTAGAAGGGCAAAAACAAGACACTACAACATATCCCAAAAAAAAAACTAATTATATGATATTAAAATACATGCAAGGAAAAAGAGTTAAAATTCATTTATCGAACTCACCTGCAAGGAAACAATCAAGACCATGGAAGCGCTCCTGCAACCAATATCAGTAATATAGAAAAAAAGGAAAAAGTCAGCCTCATTTCATAGGAGTGGAAAAAGTAAAGATGTAGTCCATTAAATAGATATTTTAAAAGCACTTACAAGTCCTATAAGAATTTCAAGACAAAGTATGGCAAAACTTTAGTTGCGGACTAAGGAAACAAGAAGTTTAACTCTCTACAAAAAAATCCATGCAATGTATGCTTAGAGAGAGAGAGAGGATTCTTTGTATGGATCAAGTTGAAAGGGTATGGATCAGAAAGAGGGTTCTTAGATAAATCATATATATATAACTAATTAATAATTAACATAAAGCTTGATTAGACAAATCTCTATGGAAATATTGTGTATATATATAGTATCTACATTGTCTTCCATGGGATGTACAAAAAGTTGGAACTATATATAAACAAAAAAACCAAAAGAACGTGATTTATATGGAGTATTCATGAACGTGATGGCCCACTGGCCACTACATCAGCTACTTATATAAGTGAATCAATCATATTCATCTCATAGAAAATAAAAGAACGCAACAAACACCACAATCATACCACATTAAAGCCCAAGACTCATTTCAGAAGTAGTACCTGCAAACTTAAACCACACTCCCCCTTTTTGTCACAAATTGAAAAAGAGAAAATAACCATGGATGTATAAAAGACTGACAATAATGCAAGCAGATAATAGACAATGAAAGTATAAAAGCAGTTAATCACCAATACCATAAAAACATCCATATCAGGTTAGAGTGACATCTTAATGTTTAAACATTTAGTTATAAGTTCAATATATTTTACTTTCTTAAATCTGCTGAAATAATGCCTAAGTAGATGACGAAAGCTGCAGACAAATATAAACTAAGATCCATTGAGATTATAGGAGATGCAATCCCATTAGAAATTAGGATTCTATGATTAGATTATTCAGTAATTTGCTCGTCCATGGAAGGACCCACCAAATGGTGCTTGGTTGATTATACATGTTCCCAGTGCAGGCATTGCTGCCAGTGTTAAGTAGGGAGGTGTGGGTTGGCTTAGCAATTCTCTGTCTTTATCAACACAAGAAAAGGTTCATTCAACTTAATACATGAACATCAACAATATGTTTCACATTCACCAATGGGGAAGGCTTATTGGAAAAAAATTACATAAAAAGAAAAGAAAAGAAAATAAAGGGAAAGGAAGTCAATAAGCAACAAATGACTTCTTTTCATATAGCAAAAAAGCAAGATCTAAGCAGTTCGGCTTGCATGGTTCTCACTGCTTCATGGAAACCACCAACCCAGTGAACAGAAAAAGGAAAAGCAAAAAAGGAATGTGTGACTCTTGAGATGGAGAAATGCAGATGGAAATGAGATAATTAAGAGAAAAAGAAACACAAAGACAATCACTTGTGATGAAAGATGTATTCGACAAAAACCTAGCAGGGGGCTATGAAGAACATTTTTTCAAGGAGAACATGTGGATTTTTTATTTTATTTTTATTTTATTTTATTGGTGAGGGATAGAATTAGCAATGAGCACATTGAAGCAAATAAACAAGCAGGTACAATACAAGAGAATCAAAGCATGTCACAGGAAATGGTTGGATATGTATTTAAAAGACCATAAACAACCCCCATACAACGTATTGAAGAGTTACATGTTCAAGGAACTAGGAAAACAGTGAGACGAACAACGACCATTAATAAATTAGTGAGGACAGACTTATGGATTATGAAAGAAGATGGAGTGAAAATGTGGAAATCACAAAGCCAATCCCCAGTAGATATGATAAGTCACCCCAAAATATATAGGATAATGATTCAATGATGATTATAACTACAAACAACAAAATAATCAAACTAACCTGTATTAATATTATCTAGGTTCTCTTATTTACAATCAGAAGCCAATCACGGTTTTTTTCTTCAAAATGTCAACAATTAAATTGTTAGCTTTCTCCATTGTCCTCTTCAATTCATCTTCTGACGTTTGATACTTGTTGCAAAAAGATGCAATAAGGTCCACACCCAAAAAGATGCAATAAGGTCCGCACCCCTGTCATTTCTAACTGAAGAAAGCACAAAAACAGAACAAATGTATCAGTTAAGATGACCAAGAAACAATGTGGCAAGCAAAAACTTAAAATAATAGGCCAATTAAGCTATGCATTCAAAAAGTTTTAAGAACATTGCCAAAGTTTTTCTTGGGTCCTAGCTTCTTCCCTTCTTTTGTTACAGTATACCTCTCCTATACTGTATAGCTTTCTTTAAATTCAATCCATTCACTTAAAAAAAATGAATTTTAATACTGTAATTGGTTAGAAAACTTAAAACAATAATGAAACAGGAAGATGGCAACACAATGATTAGACAATACCATCGCCTACTCTTAAAAATGTGCCATGCAGCATGATTCAGTATGCATGTATGTATGTATTATACACATGCCACAAAACAAAACACCATATTGTTAATTTTTCTTATTGGTTGATCAGAGATCATCCAAGTTTCCAAATCAGCTCCATTAAGTCTGAATAGGTGCTTGTTTCAGAACCAGAGGAAAGACATCATCAACATAATATAACAATATAATACATCTGCAGTTGCTTTTTTTACCCCACAGAATCAAGTGTAAAACTATGACTGTCAGAGTGTAAAGCACCCTGAGATGGTATCTTTCCGACCAAAAAGTTGGTTGATGCATTGCTTCAAAATATTCCAGGAAAATTCAATGTCTGGGCTAAACTCACATAAGCCTGCCTAAAATGTTTCCAGATCAGATCTCATACTATTCTGTTTCCAAACATGTATTCACAAAATCTGTCAAATCATTTCTATATAAAGAAGGATGAAGGAAATGATTATTTGAACAAGTTGATATTTAGTCCATCACTCACTACACCAAAACAGGGTTTTTACGGCGTGCATTAGGTGCACGCCGTAAATGACATAAAATTACGGCGTGCCTGAAATACGGGACGTAAAAGTCTTTTTTTTACTCTTTTTAACGGCGTGCGTGTCTCGCGTCGTAAATGAATGTCATTTACGACAGAATGTGCGCGTCGTAAATGAATACGTTTTTTACGGCGTCCACCGCACACCGTAATATATATATGCTAACCGATATTCTCGCTGGCAAAGGACGTTGAATGTATTCTCGGCGTTTCTTTTTCGCGGGCAAAAGGTCAACGTTTTTCCTTCTCCTCTCCCGCCAAACGAAATTCTTACATCCCGCGTTTTCGTTCTCCCCTCTCAAAATTCCTGTTCCCTCGTTTCGTTCTCTGTCCTCTCTCATTTCTTTCTCTCCCGCTTCCATCGCCCTCTCCCTCTGCTCACTCAAAGCGTTCTCTCTCCTCACCCATTTCTCTCTCCCGCCTCCATCGCCCTCTCCAGAGCCCATCTCCTCTATCTCTCCCTCCCTCTCCACTGCACGACGACCACAGCAGCATCGCCAAGAGCTCGCAGCAGCCCCCGGACACCTTGATCTTCCTCCTCGGGCCGCGGACCCCTCCCCTGCACGAGGTACACCCCTCCCTCTTCCTGCACTCACGCACCATTCCCCCTCTCCTCTCTTTCTTCTCTGTTCTCTCTCTCCCTCGTTCCCCATCACTCTTTCCTCTCTGTCTGCTCTTCTCCCTCCCTTCCTCTCATCTTCCTCCCCTGTCTCCCCTCGCCTGCGCTTGCTGCAGCGCCCACCTGCACACCACTCCCTCGCTCCCTCGGTTCTCTCTCCCTCTCTTCTCTTCTTCCTCCCCTGTTCCTCTCCCTCTCCCCTGCTTCCTCCTCTGTTCCGCCCTGTGCCCACCTGCACACCACTCCCTCTCTCCCTTGGTTCTCTATCTCTTCCTCTCTTCTCTTCTTCCTCCCCTGTTCCTCTCCCCTCCTCTGCCCTGCGCAGCCGCCTTTTCCTCCTCCTCTTCTTTCTTTCTTCCTTATCCTTCTCCCTGATCTCCCTTTCCCCTTTCTCATTCCATGCTCTCAGCAGCCTCTCTCTCATTTCCCTCTCCCTTCTCCACTCATTCATCTACCATCTGATTTTCTATTCTCTCTTTCTTCCTTTCTTTATTTCCTCCTCATTCACTCTTCCTAGCAACGTGACTGGGCACCCATCCATTTCACTCTCTCTCTGTTTCTTTCTCTCATTCTTTCTGATTTCTTTCCTCCCACTCTTTGCCCAGTGGACCACCGACCCCCTCATCGCCTTTTTTTCTTTTTTACTTTTTTCTTTCTTTTGTTCACTTTGAATCTGAAAAGAGAAAGATAGGGAGATGTGAGGTTTAATCTATATATTACTGCCATTGTTTTATTTACATGTAGACAGTAAATATGAGCATTGTATATTTACTGCCATTGTTTTATTCACTGATCCTTTCGTTGTCCATATGAGCATTGTATGAATGAATGCATGAGCAATGCGTATTAGAAAACACAGTATGGAACCAAAAGGGAACTCAAAAGCCGAGCATTAGGAGGCTTTACTCATGGACGAATGGCTAACAATGTAAGATCCAAATCCCCAAACAGTAAGGATTAGTGAAAGGACCTTGAAACCACTGATGGTATCATGAAATAGGATAACTGCAACAATACTGGTGAGAGGTACTCTGACTGCATTAAGAACACCAGCCAGCACAGTTGAAGCCAGAAAAAGGGTAGCACAGTTGCTTCTTCATAATCTGCAGGTTCACACACAGCAATGTTGCACCTTTCATAAATGTCAGAGAGCAGCCTAGTTCCTCTCACGGGGACTTCATCCGTTGTTTCATTTTGCCAGTCTACTTCTTCTTCAGCATTTGAACCAAGAAACTTGAGTTTCAACTGTGTCATGGTCTGACCCTTCTTCTCTACATTATCCCAGTTCCACTCTTTATCCTCAACAAAGTGAACATCTCTGCTAACAACAATATTTCCAGTCTGTGGCTAAAAAAATTTATAGGCCTTGTAGCTTGGAATCTGATCTTCAAATTCTGGAAGATCTTTTACCATCATCTTGGACTTCCTTTGCAGCAGCCCTTGGTGGTGATAATGCCTGAGCCTTTTGTGCCAAACTTCTGTGATATTCTCTTTAACTGAGAAGGCTGCTTGCTCCTCCTCCAATGGATTTAAAGCAAAACTTGTGCCTTTCATTCTAACTTTAAAAATATCATGATTGGCTGCATCTTTAATTAGACAATATTTGTCTTCAAAAGCAACTTTAAAACCTCTTTCAATCAATTGACCAACACTCAACAAGTTTTGTTGAATTTCAGGAACAAAAAGAACATCATGAATTAGTTGTGTACCTGAACAACTTGTTATTGCAACTGTCCCCTTCCCTTTGACTGAGATGTAATCACCATTTCCGATTCTGACTTTGGTGATGTTGGTTGGCTTCAAATCTTTGAAAAGTTCCTTGTCATTGGTCATGTGATTGGTGCAGCCACTGTCAATTAGCCAGCTTTTACTTGATTCACTGCCTGTGAAACATGTAGCCGCGAACAATTGATCTTCCTCCTCTTGATCAGCAATCTGTGCTTCTTCATCGTTTTGTTGAACTTTGTTTTTGCAGATAACAGCTTCATGCCCCATCTGATTGCATTTAGTGCACATTGCATCAGGTCTTCTCCAGCATCTAAATGGAGGATGACCCTTTTTTTTGCAGTGTTTGCAAGGAGGATAGGATTTCTTTTGATTTTCATTCTTTCCTTTTGCACTGGATGATGCTGTACTTGCCCCATTTCCTTCAAAATCCTCTAAAAGAAACAGCCTAACTGCTTCCTAAAGACTAGGACAACAATTTTAAAAACAAAACAAAAATAAAACACATAAGCTGCACGTGGACATGTTTCAGTCCTGAAGCATTTTCCTAACAATAATGTATCCAAAAAGCGCAGAAAAAACAAGTGATGATGATGCAAGTAATGAAGCAGTTGATGCAGGAAGATACGCATATGCCCAGGCATACATCAGGTTATCAGCAGCACTTAGGAAACCCAATGCTGCATAACAAATACCGAGATTGCGAGTGATATGGGAGTGGGTGTCCTTTTACCCATGATATATAAAGGAATTAAAAAAAGGGCAGTTAGAGGCCACCCAGCCACAGCTACCCATGAAATAATCCACTTGCTCTTTCCCCCATCAGCAAAGTAGAGACGGGATAGGAGGGAAGAAGCAGGAAATACAATGAGCATTGCACTACTGCTTAGAACCAGCAAGATCCAGTATGAGATTGGCTTGCTCCTATATGTTACCTTAGCCATTGCTAGGAGTTCAGATATCTGCTCCTGCAAGGAGAAGAAAGATCTTGATGGCTCTGCAGTTTGCCCTGCATGGAAACAATAGAAAACAGAATATATCAATGCCAACACTACCTAATGCAAGGCACAAAATTATGTATGGCATCTGATCACGGAGCAACACGAAAGCATACAAACTCCAACATAAAAATAGAAGGACCAGACTAGGTGTTCTGTTTCTTTTCTTTCCTTTTTTTTTTCTTTAAGTTATGAGCAGCTTTTCAGTGTACATGTTGCACATATATAAAGTCCAAACTATCTCTTGCCTGTATGAACTCCATATATGTGATGTTTGTATGGAAATAGTGATAACTGATAACATGAGGGAGAGAAAAAGACTTCCCATATGGAAATTTTAGTGATGTTATTCGGCATAGGTTTTTATGATACTCTATTATTGTAAATAGGTTCAAGAAAGCAGTTGCCGTCAGCTTACACGACTTGAGGAACTAAAAAGGCGATTGGAAGCTTTGAACCCAAGCAGAGCATCCTCTTCTACTCCCAAGGCAAGCTCTCTTTGCAACAACGCTCTCAAATGCATGCTTTACAATACCCTTTCAGTCTAATTCCATGTTTCTGAAATTGATAGATTGCACCTGCATAGTTTCACAGCATTGTCAATGTAAGACAATCATCCATTATGGATAAAGAATGGATTCATCTACCAAGGTGTAATTCCAAAGCCCTGCACTATAAAATATTTGATGTCCCATACCTATTTAGGATCTAATTAGTAAAAAACTTGGGTTTTCTTTATTTTAGACCATCAGAAGCATATCGAGAGGGAGCACGAAAGTTTGCAGATAAGGTTCAAGAAAAGAAAGGGTATCCAGAGAAGATTCAATGTCCTTGCATCAGGTGTTTAAACTTGAAATACCATCATTACAATGTAGTCTACGACCATCTAGTATATTATGGAATTGATCCTACTTACACCACATGGATTTTTCATGGAGAAAAACCAACCGCAGTAGGGGAAACTGAAAATGCTGAAATTCCAGCATCATATAAAATGTTTAGAGATGCATGTTTCGAAGATGATGATGTGGATCATATAGATGAAAGAGGCTACCAAGATTTTCAAAAGCTTGTCGAGGAGGCAGAGCTTCCTTTATATTCAGGATCGACACACACTAAGATGTCAGCAACACTTATGTTATTCAAGGCAAAGGCTCGACACAGTCTGTCTGACAAAGCATTTGATGATGTTCTCAAGATTGTTCATGAATCTCTACCACTCAATAACATACTTCCGGATGGTTTTTACTCATCCAAAAAGCTATTTAATGCTTTTGATCTAGGGTATGAGAAGATACATGCATGTGAGAATGATTGTTGCTTGTTTCGAAAAGATCTAGAGCATCTTGAGACATGTCCAAAGTGTGGTTCTTCACGGTGGAAAGTCCATGCACGAACCAAATTGATAAGGAAGGGAGTTCCAGCAAAGGTTTTGAGGTATTTTCCAATTATTCCAAGATTTAGGAGATTGTTTAAGTCAGCAGAAAAGAGTGAACAATTGACTTGGCACAACTCAAACAAAAGTCAGGATGGCATTATGCGACATCCAGTGGACTCATTGGCATGGAATAGAATAGATGATAAGTGGCCCTCATTTGCATCTGATCCTCGTAATCTTAGACTTGGCCTTTCTTCGGATGGATTCAATCCTTTTGGTGATCTTAGCTCTAGACATAGTTGTTGGCCTGTAATTCTGATCACATACAATCTTTCTCCCTTGTTATGCATGTCAAAAGAAAATTTAATCTTGACATTACTCATTCCTGGGCCTAAGCAACCAGGAAATGACATTGATGTGTACTTAGCACCTCTTATAGATGATTTGAAAGAGTTGTGGGTGAATGGAGTAAGTGTTTACGATGCGTTTACTCAATCCACATTCAATTTGAGAGCCATTTTGATGTGGACAATAAACGATTTTCCAGCATATGGAAATCTGTCTGGGTATGCTATTAAATCCAGTAAAGGATGTCCGACATGTGGACTTGAGACATGCTCAAAATGGTTGACAAACAGCCACAAGCACGTATTCATGGGTCACTGGAGATTTCTAGCTTACAATCATCCATTTCGGGTAAAGAAATCTTGGTTTGATGGGACAAAAGAACATGGACGAAAACCTCGTATTTTGACTGGTTCAGAAGTATTTGAAGTGATCAGTACTATCGAAAATGACTGGGGGAAGGCTAATAAAAAAAAGACAAAGAAAAGGAAGAGAGGGGATGAAGACGAAGAGCAAATTGTCGTGGAGCCTCAATCAGTGTGGAAAAAGAAATCAATGTTTTTCGAACTACCATATTGGGAGGTAAGTGAATGTGCTTGTTCGCTCTTAAATTTATTTATTGAATTTAACATCTTTTTGTTTGGTTATTTTGTAGTCATTATTGTTGCGGCACAATTTGGATGTCATGCATGTTGAAAAAAATATTTGCGAGAGTCTAATAGGCACTCTATTGAATATTAAAGGCAAAACAAAGGATGGTTTCAAGTTTCGTGAAGATCTGAAAGATATGGGAATCAGAAAGTCATTGCATTTGAAGGAAAATGGTGTCGGCTCTAGCTGCAAAAGAGCACCTTATGTGTTGTCAAACAAAGAGAAAAAAGTATTTTGTAAAAGACTTTCTGAGTTGAGGTTGCCAGATGGTTATAGCTCCAATATTGCAAGTCATGTGTCACTAAAAGACTGTAAAATTTATGGGCTCAAGTCCCATGATTGTCATGTGCTAATGCAACAAGTTTTGGCAGTTGCATTAAGGGGACTATTAGACAAGGGGCCTAGGGTTGCAATTTTTAGATTATGTGCTTTTTTCAACTGCTTATGTCAAAGAGAGATTGACAAAAATAAGTTGGAATTACTTGAAGACCAAATTGCTGAGACTTTGTGTATGCTTGAGAGGTTTTTTCCCCCTTCATTTTTTGACATTATGGTGCACCTTACTGTTCACTTGGCTCGAGAAGCATTGATAGGTGGACCAGTGCAGTTTCGTTGGATGTACCCATTTGAAAGGTAACTCCAATGTTTTATATAGTCAATTCTTTGGTTTAGTTACTGCTTGAGTTAGCTATTAATAATTTGTCTTTCATTTTGAGTTAGGTTTATGAAAGTACTGAAAGGTTTTGTGAAAAACCGTTCCAATCCCGAAGGTTGTATGGTTGAAAAGTATAACGTAGAAGAGTGCACAAGTTTTTGTGCTCCTTACATAAAGGAAGCAGCTCAAGTAGGTGTTCAACAAAGCCGATATGAAGAATATGAAGAACGTAATATATTAGAAGGGAGACCAATTGGTAAGGCTAAATTGAAGGAATTGTCTCCTAACATGTTCGAAGTTGCCCATTTATATGTCCTAGAGAATACTACCGAAGTAGAACCGTATAGAGAGTAAGTTTCTCATGAAAGATATACATCTTTGGTATTTTTAGTTTGTTTCTATTTATGCACTTTTAATTTCTAAATATACCTTTGTCTTTTTCAGATTACACTTAGAGGAACTTCGACATTCTGATATACGTCTTCATGGGAATGAAAGCCTCTTAAGAAAGAGGCATAGGGACACATTTAGTGCATGGTTAGCAAATAAAGTCAAGGTTGGAGATGCCAGTAACATGTCAGAACTTGTGAGGTGGATAGGGTGTCGACCCAAACCAAATGTGGAATCTTATTCAGGTTATATCATCAATGGTAATCGATTCCACACAAGATATGTTAAAAATTGCACACAGAATTCTGGTGTTTCTCTTGAAGCAGAGACAATGTGTCGATCAAGCGCAAGAGATACCTCACATGTTAGCGGGAATATTGTGTTCTATGGTGTTATAAGAGATATAATTTTGTTAGACTATCACAAGTTTAAACTCCCGATCTTTCATTGTGATTGGGCAAATATAGGAAGTGGTGTCAAAGTTGAAGAGTGTTTCACATTAGTTAACCTTCATCAAGGCCAGCATCAATTTGAGAACGATCCATTTATATTTGCCTCACAAGCAAACCAAGTCTTTTATTCTAGACATGATGATACTTCAAATTGGTATGTGGTGCTAAAAGCACCACGAAGAGGAGTTTCTGAGTCTGACACTAATGGGAATGATTGTATACCATTTGCTCCATTAGATGTCTCCAATCTTACTCTTGAGGACAAAGATTATGAAAGACATGACTATGAGGTCATGGATGAGTTGGTACTGTTATTAACATTAATTTGATACTTTTGTTATGTCTTGAGTTAGATACTGATATTAAACACTAAATTGGCTATGCAGGTTCAACCATCTTAAATCATGGGTGATGTTGGTGAGGTAAGCATCGTTTGTAGATTTGGATTGATTTGAATTTAATTTCAAATTCAGCCATTGGCAAGCATTTCAGTTTTCGTATCATCTCCATCGATAGTACATCTTCAAGCCTCTTCCTGGAGAGAGAGAAAGGGGAAGAATAAAATTTAGCAAACTCTATCCCTATCATGTGCTTCTTTGTACAAATAGCACTTGAACAGAACCAACATAACTCACTTCCCAAGGTAGCTTAATATTAGAAATAACTTTCTAAATTCAAATTCTCCCAATGCAAGCATTTGTGGACTTGTTATCTGTGTCCGGGGCTTTTTAGGACTTGATCTAGATGAGCCGGATTCATCTGCATCATGGAAAACATTGAATGATCAACACTTGGACAGCAAAGGAAATTTCAGAAACTTCATACAGTACTAAAACTCAAAACTTAGACCACCCACTTTGAATTAGTTAACTGCACATCTTAAAAGCCTTTATTTCTCTCTCTCAAGGAATTAATAATGTGGTGTTTTTGCTAATCTCTTTTGTTTGCTTTGCATGGCCTTTTGATGTAAAGAGATTAATAATTATAATGGAGGTCCAGCACTTTTCTCTTTCATTACAAATTTTTTTCCCACAATGATTGTTCTATTTGTTCTCCCATTTAAAAGCAATTAGTAAGATTCCTCTATAATGTGTCAGTTGGAAGTAAGAGAAAGATTCTTCCATTTTTCTTTAAAAAAGACAGAAAGATGCTTCCAGTGATCTTGTGCTCAGTGATGATTGGATTCTTCCCTTTCTTTGCAGATAATCTTTTTTTTAAATTGTCATTGCTTTATTCTTTTTTTTTTGGACGAAACTACAGTGCCTTTAATCAAGTGCAGCACCCACCTAAATCCATGTGCCTTTGGACGAAACTTTGCTGCTGTCCTTTTTTTTGTTAGCTTTGTTTTGTTGGTTTTTAAGTTTTGTCTTAAGTCTCTACTGCAGGTTTTGTTCTCCTTAGTCTGGGTTTTGTACTTTGTTTACTGCAGGTTTGTTTTTCATAGTCTGGCTTTCATAGTTTTTTCTAAAGTTAATTCCTTAATGTGAAGTGTTCCAAGAAGAGAGCAAAGCATGGAAAGAAGCAAAAAAAACATGCAGCAGCTGTAGCCATTGAAGATGAGAACCAACCTTTTCAGATATCGGGTGAAGGTTCTAATTCTCCAACTGCTGAAGTTCCTAATGTCCTAGATGTTCAAGGTGAGAATAATCCTAATGCTACAAAAAGAAAACCCAGAGGAAAGGCACAAGTTTTGTGTTTTACCAAAGGAAAAGGAAAGGGAGCTCGTCTTGAAGTTGAGTTCAATGAAATGGGCCAGCCGATTAGAAAGAATGCATCAATTTTTTCTTCTTTCCTTGGAATCACAGCAAGAGAGTTAATACCAGTGACACTTGAGAAATGGAGCGACCTTACAGATGAGTTTATCGCACAAATATGGGAGCACATAATGGTATATTTCTATAAGTATCAAATTTAAGTGTGGTTTAAATCTATTTCTAATGCAATTTTTAATTTTCTTTTGTAGCAAAAGTTCAGTTTTGCTGAATGTTATAAAAAGTATACATTTGCAAAGCTACGAAGGCATTGGAGAGATCATCAAAATTTGCTGATAAAGGAAGTGTTGGACCAAGCGAAGTTGGTGGGCATCAAACGCGCTGCTACCCTCTTGAAACCTGATAGTGTAGAATCCATGGAGGATTGGCTATCTTTTATCAAAACACGGACCGGTCCAACCCAATTGGTAAGCACTCTATATTATTATATTTTGTCGCACATTGGTGATCATCTCACAATGTCCCTAAATTGTCATTGTGCTCTAGGCGACAAATAAGAAGTTCAAAGAGATGCGAGCACAACAAACTCTACTTCATCGAACGAGTCGCAAAGGATTTGCACGGCTAGAGGATGAAATGGTAAGTAAATAATTGAATCTGTACTATAAGTGAATTTGTCGACATGACAAATATATTTTTTCTTTTCTAGAGACAAGAAAGTGAAACACCAGATTCAATATCAAGGTCTGATGTATGGATTCATGGCTATGAAGCAAGAAAGAAGAAGAATAATGAGGATGATGAGGTAGAGGATCCCGAGATAGTGGTAAGTAGTTTAAAATGTGGTATTTTTTAGTAAAGATTTTAAAATGTGATTTAAAGATCTCATATAACACATGAATTTATTTCTATTGTTTTCTTTTTTCCATTAGATTTAACATAAAGATCGATGGTGAAAGATGAGAAAGAATGTGACCTAGAGGCACCTTATTCAATCATTGCAATACAAATCATTGACTATTTTAAATAGGACTACATATCTTGTTTCTTGTATGAATGGAGAAAGGATGAGAGTGAAAACATCAAACCAAATCCAGATATTAACCTTTGTGAGTCTAGTTAGATTGAAAGTAGAAACAGGCCCTAAGACTTGAGTGCCTTTTGTGTGCTATTTGGTCCTACATTGGATGGATGGAGAGATTGGTCTCCTCATTTCTGTTGAATGATGATAGCAACTGGAGTGGGTTTAGTCATTTCTGTTAAGGCCCATTTGGAGATTTCCAAATGGAGTGCAGGTAAGGTAAGTGGGTTTAGTCATAACTAAGGGCTTTTGCATTTGGATAATCTGAGTGACCTGGAAGTGACAGTTGTTTTGTTGTTTGCCACAAGGTAAACAAAGTTAGATGTAATTAGAGTTAAAGAGACAATAGAGGGTGAACTGAGTTTGAGCTCGGTTCAGTGCAATCTAAGTTTGGTCTGTTTAATGTTGAAGCCAAATTTGAGTTTGGCTATGGTTGGGTTGGCTCGGCTCTGCTCATGTTTAAATTCTCTGCTGTGGGGTCATAGGCTGCAAGATTTAGAATCACATGACTACTAATTCAAAATTGAACACTTCAAATTGAAGGACTTTAGCCTATAATGCGGATCGAGTTTGTTGAAGTCTGTTGACATTACATTCTAAATCATGCTGGTCTTGGTGCAATGTTACAGATCACAACATTAGCTAGAAGTCTCCTTTCTTAATTTACAATCAATGTATATAGACTACTTAGGCTGCTTGGACCAACTCTTAGCAATAACATTGATTACTATGAGATTAGGAAGTCAATATCCTTGCATTAATTACTACTCTATTGTTCATTGAAGTTCCTTCCACCTAATTTACTTCAAACCTTGTAAAAAAGTTAGTCAAGCTAATTGATTTAAATAAAACTTGACTTTCCTACTACTTGTCAAAGATTTGACGAAATGAAAGAAAGGAATTCAAATTCCAATTGTTGAATCAAAAAATCAGGTCGGAGTCAGCAATACATGAGTTGGTGTGAAAGATGGAAGGAACTCAGAAGCTGAAAGTAAAAGAAAAATTAAGCTGTTAAATGGTATTAACCATCATGAAATGGGAGTGTTGATATTGCAGATTGTAACTATTCCTTCATTATGTTTGTGTATTCTACTACTTTTTCCCTCATTCTGTTTGTGTTTCTTTCTCTTAATTTGATGTACACTTATGGTTTTACAAATACAGCAACAAGTCAAGAAATACAAAGCATAAGAAAATGGTTCTTCTTTTAGAGATGATGCTGTTGCGAAGGTACTTGGTCCTGATCCACGAGGACGAGTAAGAGGGCTTGGATATGGAGCAACACCTTCAAAGGTGGCGGGTCAAACACAAATGAGGGACAAATTTAATAAATTAGAAAATGAACTTTTATCCTTGAAAAACCAAATGAACAGTTTCATTGCAATGGTCGGGAAAGGTGGAAATACTACAGTAAGTACTCAAATATATTGCTTTTAATTATTATGTGACTTTTCTATTTATTCGTTGAGCTGAATATAAGTTGATTACAGCAAAAAGATAATGGAAGTGTTCAACATTCTGCCAACGACTACATGTCACAAAGCAACAAAATTGAACCTCCAAGTGCAATGCAGAATTCTGTTCATGGGACAACACAAAGTAAGCGAAAAGAACATACGACAGGTGTTTGCAATTCCAATCAGGGGAGCTCAAGATGCAAATTGCTAAGTTGGCTCGACGCAACTAAAGTTATTGCAACCGGTGAAATTCTATCAAGGGATTCTACATCACTTGTTCATCATGTTCCTCTTGGTGCTGAATGTTGGAAAGTTTCTGTGCAACATGTAGTAGAGGGTAATGAGAGTTTGATTCTCTATCGACCGACTCGGGAAGCTTTTCTTCTGAATGAAGTACTGGGAAGCACAATTGCATGGCCGATCAAGTACATCGTACCTTGTTAGAAGATGAGAGGTAAAAATCTTCGATTGAGTTTTTGGGTTTCAAATCTTCAAGTCTATATTATCTTGAACCTGCTTGTGGGAATTAGGATTGGACTTTTACACCTTTCTCATGCTACCTGCAACTTAGTTTAAAGTTTGACCTGCTTGCTAACTTGAATTGATTTTTGTTAGCAGCAGGAACTAGAGGGGGTAGAAACGTAGTAGTGTTAGCAAGCAGAACACAAATGCATGCATAATAAGAAACCTTTGTGGAATCCTAAACCTTGGTTTTAGCCATAGTTCCTTCTGAATGCTTGTGATCTGAACCTTCACCTTTACCACACCATATTAAGGTCATAAAAGGTGCTTCATTTGATGATCTTAGCAACCTCAGCAGAGAACCAAATTAAAGCTAGAGAGCCCCACAATTTGCTAGGGCCCTCCTGTTGTCATTGAGACTCAAAAAAGGCAGGCCCAAGCCTAAATGCTCCTCCCCATCTCAAATTCTCAATCTTAATAAGCTGTAGTTAAAGGGGTGTGTCAAGTAGGTTATATTTTCACATCAATTACATAATTTTTTGCCCAGCAGGTTCCCCCTGCATGAAATTAAACAGGGCTTTAACACAGGACCCCACCTTTGCATTGACACGAGAGATGGATTTTCACGCAGGAGAGTCATTGTGGAGAGTCATTGTGGATTCTCGCAGATGAAAATCTATCCATAGAAAAGTAGAAAGCTCAATGAGAAAAAAGTCAGACAGACAATTATTCACACATTGTTGAATATGGCATCGATAGGGCTGAGAATGCATTTACATATAAAAAAAAAGGGGTAAGAAAATAATGATGGTTAGTTGTATGCTTATCACTGACTGTCCCATTAGATGAATCTTTAGATATGTGCAATGCTCAATTCTATCCCATTACAATGCAAGCCCATAAGAAAACCATCAATAGCCCGGGCCTATGACATCAAATTCGGTATATCCAACTTCAGATATGTGTGGGTGCTCTCATGGGCACTTTTGAAAAAAAAGTGGTGGCTACGTTTCTACCCCCTCTAGTCATGGACCTGCTTGCTAACTTGAATTGATTTTTGGGGCCTAGTAATTAATGTCTCTGTGAGCCCCATCATTCTTGTCTACAAATAAAACAATTCTCATAGAAATCTACACTACTACTACATCTCTACATCTCTTTTAACATTTAAAAATTATTGGGGGTGGTGAAGTTATGTGCTACCTAATATTGGAGTAACGATTCTGTCAAATTTTGTTTGTTTGTGCAGATTTTGCTGATAAGTATTGGAAGGACACAATTTTAGTTCCAGCTTGGGTATCTTTTTCGGGAGTTTTTTTTTTGTGGTTCACTTTTGTTGTATTAAGAACAAATACTAAGGCTTTTGTTTCTAAAATTGTATTGGTAACATTGAAATGTTGAAATATTGATTTCGTTTCTTCACTTTAGGTTGAAAGAAAACTATAAAGTTTAATAGATTTCATTCATGTATGGGCACAACTATTTTGTATTGGTTGAATTTACTTTCAATTTAACAGGATATTAATGGTTTAATTCAATTTTTTTGTTTAAAAAAAAAAAAAAACCAGTCACGGCGCGCGATGCACGCCATATATTAGATCTTTCCAATCCTTTTGCGGCCCTCTTTGATCGCCGTAAATTCGTTCTAGAAACCCATTTACGGCCTACGCCTACATGCCGTAACAACAATTTACAAAATTAATTTACGGCGTGCGCGTGCACGCCATTATTGCATAGGAAGCTAAAAGTAACCAACTCTTTAACGGCCCTCCCAGCGCGTCGTAAAAGACCTTCATTAACGGCATTCGTTTAGCGCCGTGAATATGTTCTGAAAGTCATAGCAAACCGAACTTACGGCGTGCATTTGAGTATGTTACGGCCCGCAAATGCGCGCCGTTAATACACATACCCTTTTACGGCTGGAGCTTTTACGGCTCTCTAGTTTGCGCCGTGAAACTTGGTTTACGGCGCAAAATGCGCGCCGTAAAAGCCCTGTTTTGGTGTAGTGACTACTCAAAGATGTGAAATAATCATGGGATAAAAGTAAGCAGGGATTCATTTTCAGAACCATGGAACTAATACCATTAAGAAATTAAAAATCATATTTATTAAAAAATATAATTAAACTTAATGGTTATATTTTAACATTTCTGGCAGTTATAAATGCTGGAGGCTAGCCTCCAACTTGGAGGCGGCTGGCCGAACCAAGTTGGAGGCTGGCCGAACCAAGTAAAATCAAATTAATCTTCATCTCTACTGATCTAGAACAGAAATCAAACCTTGAAACCAACTTGTCTAAAAAAAATCTCAACCAACTTGTCCAAACGAAATCCCACAAAATCCCAAAAAAAAAAAAGAGTTTCAGGCACGTAGTCTTATGAATGATGAAGAAAGAGGAAGGAAAAACCCAAATCCCTGCTGATCTATTACAAATCACAATGCAAAATCATCCATTTGATATGGGTTTCTCTGAGTCATATTCTTTTAGAGCTAGAAATAGACAGAGAAGAAGAATACAAAAATTAAAAATCATGAAAAATTAAATGCAATCATGCTAACATTATGCAAACCGAATTGATCACTGAATACCTCAATCTCCACAGCTTGGGAGGCTAGAGCTCACCACATCACCACCTCAATATCCAAACTTCGAAGCTAAAACCCTAACTTCTCGCTCTTTCTCTCCTCAAATCGTTCGAAAACCTAACTTTTGGAGATCTCTATGAGAGGAGAGGGTGTGCTGGTGTGCAGGGGAAGTGTTGAGGGATGCGATGGTGATGCACAGAGGAGGGAGAGAGGCTCTTACTTGTAAATGGGATGAGTTCTGCGCGTGGAGGAAGAAGAGGGAGAGATGATAGGGCTCTGCGCTGCTGCTGCTGGTGGTGCGGTCTGCGCGTGGAGGATGAAGGGGCGACGGTCCGCGGGCGTGAGAGAGATGAAAAGCAGAGAGACTGGAGAGGGGGGCTGCCTCTTAGATGGGTCTGCGCAGGGGGTTGCGAGATGGAGAGAAAGAGGAGGTGATGGTGCTGCGCCTTGGTTCCGGTGTGAGAGAGATGGAAGAGGTCTGCTTGCGAGGATCTTTAAGAAGAACTCTGTATAAAATGAGAGAGGCTATCTTATTTCATTTCGTCGCCCAATAGTCCACGAAAGAGAAACCCCAAACAGAGATGGCACGATTGATGGAGAAAGAAAGAGAAGGGAGGGAAGGAAAAAAAAAGGAGGGAAAGAAGGAAAAAACAAAGGAGAAACCACCCTGATAATTCACCCCTTCAGACCAAAAAACCACCATGCAACTAAAAGAGAAAGGAACCTTTCTGCAGGAAGAAAAACTGGGCAACCGAGGTGGGGGGAGAAGAACCGAAATAGTGCACGAAATTAAGGAACCCCAAACAGAGATGGCACGATTAATGGAGAAAGAAAGAGAAGGGAGCTGGGAAGGAAAAAAAAGGAGGGAAAGAAGGAATGATGGAGAAAAAAAGAGAAGGGAGGGAAGGAAAAATAAAAAGGAGGGAAAGAACGAGTGAGCCCGCGCGGGGAGCAGCAGATTAAGGGATTTTAAGACCGATGTTAAATCATTGGGTATATAATATCGGTTTTATAATAACCGATATAAAATATGTGTATATAATATCGGTTTCATAATAACCGATATAAAATATTTGTATACAGCCGATATAAAATATGTGTATATAATATCGATTTTACAATAACCAATATAAAATATTGAAATTAATATCATATATTTTCTAACCGATATTATATATAAAGATTATTATGTCGGTTCCTGTGTAACGGATATAAAAAAATTGACCGATATAAAAAAATATTAACTGATATAAAAAACCTTGATTGAAGATATTATATCGGTTATATGAAAAACCGATATAGGGTAGTTTTTGTAACCGATATAAAAACCCTTTTTTCTAGTAGTGAGGGAGATTTTGTATGATCTTCTGCAGGGGGAGAGAATGCATTTCTTGCCAAAGGGAGAGAGAGAGTGCATGGTCAAATGGGGAGAGCTAATAGAAGGAAGAAAGCTTGGGAGCTAAAGAAGATGCTTGGCCATAAAGAAAGAAAGAAGAAGAGTAAGCTTGAAGAATGATTAAGCTCCAAGCATCAAGAAGAATGAAGAAAAAGCCCAAGAGCCCAAGCTAAGAGAAGGAGCATCCAAGAGATTTCAAGACTTGTCCAGCTTAGGGGGAGCTGAAGACCTTGTGTGTTAATTCAGTGTTGTGTAAGTTGCCATCAAATTGCAAAGGGGGAGATTGTTAGGAATTTTGTGTATTGCAATTTGATGGATGCATTAACACTTTAGCATCATTTGAATTTTCACATATGCATTGATTTAGAAAATCTTGAAATCTTGATTTACACATGCATTGGTTTTTAGACTTGAAGAAATATTAATTTAAGCATGTTTTGTTTTTTAAACTTGGATGCAATTAGTTTTGAAAAGAGTGTTAGAAATCAAGCAAGCCTATGTTTTTAATCTTTCAAATCATTTTGGGCTTTTTGTGTTTCATGATTTTAAGCCTCTTAGTTTGATTTAAATCATGATTCAAAGCTTGATTTAATGGCCCAAAAGTTCCCACAAGAAATATCTTTGAAATATGCTAATTTAAGGAATTTTGGTCCCAGGCTCGGGTCGACCGGGAAAGAGCCGTTAGGCTACTTTTTCAAAAGGTTAGATTTATGACCGTTGAAGGCCAGGTCGACCGGGGGTATGGTAGGTCGACCGGGGAGACGCATAAACTCAACTTTTGAGTATAAATACAAGTTCATTCCTTTGAAAAAGTTGTTGAAAAAGAGAGGAACCAAGAGCCAATCTTGAGGTGTTTTAAGACAAAGAAAAGGGGATGAACTAAGAGAGACCAAGGGGTCATTAGTGAAGCTAAAGCTTGGATCAATGAAGTTAAATCTCTAAGTAAGCTTTACTTTCTCTTAATCATATGTTTTATGCTTTGTTTAAATTATTGGTAAATGAATTTTAGCATTATAACTATGACGTGTTGAATCCATTCTTCTCTTAATCTTTGATCTAATTAAGATTGGATTCTTCACTTTGATTTCAATCCAAGTTGTTTTAAAATCTTCCTTAATCATGCTTAGCTAAAATCTTTGATTTCTTTTAAAGCATGATTCATTTTCTTGGTTGAATCTTTATTTGTTGTTTTCATTCATTTGAACTTTAGTTAAATTAATTTTTGAAAACAACATTGCACATGCATCACATGTTCTAAGTTAATAAATTTCATACAACTTGTGAGCTCTTGATTTTCATGTCATTAACAAGTTGTTATTCATTCATGTGATTTGCATTAAACTTCAATCAAATCTTTTATGTTCCTTAAACTTTTAAATGCTTTAAGCATATATTAATTGAGCCTTGTTTTTAACTTAATTGAAGTTATCACACACACACATCATGAGCATACATCTTTGCATTCATTTAGTGTTTGTTTGAGTTAGTTTTTCACTTTCATATCCGCCTATTTTAGAGGCAATATATTGAGCTTAAATTGTATCTCATAGAGTGTTTTTGCATAGACACCTTCTTTGAGAAATCTCACATCTGTAAAGGTTATTGCTTAGCCTAAGAAAAGCATTGTGTAAAGGTTATTGCTTAGCCTAGAAAAGCATCTTGTAAAGGTTGTTGTTAAGCCTAGAAAAACAACATTGTAAAGGTTATTGCTTAGCCTATTGAAAAGCATAGATAGTGGAAATCCGGTGGGATGATTGGATCACAAGCCGGTAGTGGATGTAGGCATTGAGGCCGAACCACTATAAATCTTTGTGTAGTGGTGTTTGCTTGTGGTGATTGTTTTATTAGCTTTCGCATTTTGATCATCACTTGTGACTAGTTTAGTTTAAGAAGTTAAAATTTGTCATAATTGGTCACATATTGTAGCTCACCCTATTCACCCCCCTCTAGGGTTAGGATCCCAAGACTTTCAGTCCAGCCCCTTTTCTCCTCTATTTATAACTTGGCAACCTCTCCTTTACTAATAGAAATAGAAGTCCCACTTCCACACTAATTAGTAACCTACTATTACTACTATTAGAAGTCTCACTTCAAATAGAAATAGTAATTTTCTAATTCCTTCCTTTTAGAGTTCAAGTAGGATTAGTAACTTTCTAAAAACTTGAGCTACCGTGGGGACCACTAGGGATTCCATAGAAAGTTGACTCCAACTAGGACACCACGACCCCACATCTCATGTGCAATCCGAGCCCACAGTTAATTACAAATAACTCCATTATATAAATGCAATTGCACTCCCGTCTTATGAATAAATTACAAAGAATACCCTAAACTTCCCTATCACAACAAGTAGGCCCCTCTATCAATATCCATGGATCAATTGGTCATGTCCACCATAATTGGATCCATATCTTATTATCCTTCAAACCCAAATAATTCTAGTAATCATCAGTACCATCCAATTAACTCTTAATTGAGATGGGTGCGCACTTACTAATGATAAATCCATTAATTGGTAGAAGTGGATAATATAAATAGATTACATCTTGACAATTCAATGTTCCTACAGTCCTACTACCACGTACCTAAGACACCGAGGTGCTGACCTACAGTTGGCCTCACTCATTGGTGACTCAAAGCAAATGAATAAACAGAAGCTTGAGTTCATCAATGTCTCAAGATTGAGAGCCTATTGCTAAGGAATTATGAGAGCAGACCTTAAAGTAAAAACAGTGTTTCATAAGTGTTAGGGATTTTGTGTTTTGCAATTTGATGGATGCATTATCATTTTAGCATTATTCGAATTTTCACACATGCATTGATTTAGAAATTCTTGAAATCTTGATTTACACATGCATTGTTGTTTTAGACTTGTAGAAATATTCATTTATGCATGTTTTGATTTTAAACTTGGATGCATTTATTTTTGAAAAGAAGATTTTTGAATCAAGCATGCCTCTGAGTTTAAACCTTTCAAATCAACTTAGGCATTTTAGGTTTCATGTTTTTAAAACTCTTAGACTAATTTAAAACATGTTTTCAGGCTTGATTCTATGGCCCAAAACTCCCTCTAGCAAAATACTTTGGAGTAGCTTTTTACTTAATCGTCTAAGAATGCAAAACTATTTTTTTTAGTGCTATAGTACTTGCTATAGTAATTTTGCTACAGTGTTTTCGGTCAGCCGAACTGGATGTCGGTCGACCGAACTCAAGATGTCGGTCAACCGACACTTGACCAAACCCACTTCGGTTCGCGTTCCAGAATGGTCAAAACTAGTCATTTTATGACCGTTGGGAGTTCGGTTGACCGAACTTGATGTCGGTTGACAGACAATAGAGCCGTTGGACAGTTTTCTCTATATAAAAAGATCATTCCTAGGCCAAATGAGAGGATCCAAGGGATACTCTTTAAGGTGTTTTGAGGCCAAACAAAGGGGAATGAGCTAAGGGAGGTTAGTTGGTCAAAAAGGGAAGCTAAAGCTTATAATCATAAGTAAATCTTCTATGTAAGCTTAGTTTTCTTTTTCATATCTTTTCATGCTTTGCTTAAATTATTAGTAAATCTTTTTAGGCATGTTAACTATGATTTGTTGTATCCTTAACATATATATGTGTTGAATTGATTTATTGTTTTGGATACATCACCTTGATTCAAACCAAGTAGGACTCAAATTAGTATATCTAAGTGAATCATGTTTTGGAATCATCTTTGAAATTATATGTAACATGATTCCTATACTTAGTTGAATCTTTGGTTGTTATTTTTCATCATAAGAAAATCACTTTCAATTCTATCTTATGTTTTGGATTCAACAACTTCACAAATCACATGTATTTTGTTTTAAAGTTTCACACAACTTGCTTAGCATTGATATACATCTTTTTCAAGTTGGTTTTTAAATAACATGTGATTTGTCCATTCACTTCAATCAAATCTATTTTTCTGATTTACACTTTCAAATGCTTTTAGCATACATATATTGAGCTACATTGTTAATTTGATTGAAACCCTTATGCATCACATGTTTTGTTCTTAGAATTTCACAACTTGTTTTGAATACATATGTATATCTTTTACAAGTTATTCTTAACATGTGATCAGCATTCTTTCCTCAATCATAAATGTTTTTATGAGCTAAAACTTTTAAAAGCCTTTGGCATACATTTATGAGCTTTCATTTTCAAATTGATTGAGGACATCATACATACACATTGTGCATTCATCTTTGCATTCATAGTGTGTGTGTGTGTGTGTGTGTGTGTGTGTGAATTAGATTTTCACTTTCATATCCGCCTAATCAAGAGGCATTGTAATTGAGCTTAAACTGTATCTCTTTTAGTGTTTGTGTAGACACTACTTTGAGAGAAATTATTCTTCTTGTAAAGGTTATTGCTTAGCCTAAGAAAAGCATAGTGTATAGGTTATTGCTAAGCCTTAGAAAAGCATAGTGTATAGGTTATTGCTAAGCCTAAGAAAAGCATAGTGTGTAGAGGTTTTTGCTTAGCCTATTGAAAAGAATAGATAGAGGAAATCCGGTGGGGTGTTGGTTCACAAGCCGGTAGTGGATGTAGGCATTGAAGCCGAACCACTATAAATCATTGTGTGATGATGCATGCTTTGTGATGATTGTTTTTGTTAGCTTCCGCATTTAGTTTGATAATCATCACTAGTGGCTAATCTAATTTAAAGAAGTTAAAATTGGTCACTAATTTGAAGCTTACCTATTAACCCCCCCCCCCACCCCTAGGGTTAAGGATCCCATATTTTCAATAAGGTGCTTCTCATGGTCCTTCAATACATCCAATGTACCAGCACCATGATCTAGAATCTTACATTCTGATGATCAAGACAAATCACACTATCTCATAGTGATCAAAGTGCTGTAACCTTATCAGATGAGATGCCAAATCTCATCACTAGTTGTGAAGATATTTAAGTATAAGATTTGCATCATATATCTCATTTATGTGGATCTCATCCATACACATACATCACATCTAATAAACTAATGGGACCCGGTTCATATCATGAACCATCATGTCATATGTATTGGTTATGTGTATTAAGTAATAAAACACCATTCATCTCATGAAATGAAAGCTTGATAATATTGATAAATAAAGAAATGAATCAATTTATTACATCATCTGATGGATTGAGACCATACAAACTAACAATCTCCCACTTGGGCTCAATGCCAGTTAGGGTTGCATCTCATGCCCATCCCGTCTACATGCTGCTCAAAGACTTTGGTGGTCAAATGCTTAGTAAAAGGATCTGCCAGATTTTCTACAGAGGCTATCTTGGTGATTGCATTATCACCTCTCTGCACAATCTCTTTAACCAAGTAATACTTCCTTTTTATGTGTTTTTGCCTCTTATGGCTCCTAGGTTCCTTGGACTGAGCGACTGCTCCGCTGCTGTCACAGTAAACTGTGAGCGGCTGTCGCGCCAAAGGTACTACTTCAAGTTCCAAAATGAATCTTTTGAGCCATACTGCTTCACAAGTTGCTACATATTCAGCCTCTGAGGTGGAATTAGCGGTTCATTCCTATTTAATACTCCTCCAACTGATAGCTCCACCGCCAAGCATAAACACATAACTAGAGGTGGATTTCCTAGAATCCTTATCAAATATGAAGTCAGAATCTTTGTATCCGACTGGACTCAACTCATCACTGCCATAAATCAACATGGAATCTCTAGTCCTTCTTAAGTATTTGAGAATACAGTTTACAGCAGTCCAATGGTCAGGACCTGGGTCAGACTGATATATGCTGACTAGGCCCACTACATGACAGATATCCAGTCTAATGCATAGCATAGCATACATGAGGCTACCAACAGCCGAAGCGTATGGTATCGACCTCATCTGCTCCTTTTCCTCGGGTGTCATAGGACAATGGTCCTTGGAAAGGTGCACTCCATGCCTGAAAGGTGTGATGCCCTTCTTGGAGTCCTGCATAGCAAACTGTACCAGCACCTTATCTATGTACGCAACCTGGAATAAGCCAATCATCCTATTTTTCCGATCTCGATGGAGTTTGATCCCTAGGATGTAGCTAGCTTCTCCCAAGTCCTTCAAATCAAAAGTTTTTGCCAACCGAACTTTTACCATTGACAACATTCCTATATCTCTCCCGAGGAGAACAATGTCATCGACATATAAAAGAAGAAAAAATACCCAGCCTCCTTCACTTTTCATGCTCACACATGACTCATCTAGATTCTGACAAAAATCAAATGACTTGATTGCTTGGTCAAAATGGATGTTCCAGCTTCGGGACACCTGCTTTAGTCCATAAATGGACTTCTGCAGCTTGCAAGCTCTTTGATCTTGGTTTTTAGCTACAAAATCGTCTGGCTGCATCATATAGATGTCTTCATCAAGATGGCCGTTGAGAAATGTCGTTTTGACATCCATTTGCCAAATCTCGTAATCGAGATGATCCGTAATAGATAAGAGTATCCGGATGGACTTGAGCATGGCTACCGACAAGAAGGTTTTCTCATAATTAATACCCTCTTTCTGAGTATATTCTTTCACAACAAGCCTGGCCTTAAAGGTCTCCACTCTTCCATCTAGTCCTCTTTTTCTCTTATAGACCCACTTGCACCCAAAAGGTTTAATATTGGCAGGTAAGTCCACAAGTGTCCAGACCTGACTGGAGTACATAGACTCCATCTCAGCTTTCATAGCATCTTGTCAATGTCCCGAATTTATGACATTGATTGCTTCAGCATAGTTACAGGGATCTTGCTCGGTTCTTCCGGGAATGCCTTGTAAGACTCTCCCAAGAACTAGAACCTGTCAAGGGGTCTGACAGTTCTCCCACTACGACGAGGCACTGGTGTAACTACTGGGGCAGGTAAAGGCAGATTTTCCTCAAGTTCGGTCATACTTGGAGTTGGAATTGATTGCTCTTGAATCTCTTCCAAGATCACATTTTCTATAAATTTTCGATCAATCATATAATCTTCCTCCAAAAAGACCGCACTGGTGCTGACAAGCTCTTTTTGCTCTCTGTGATTATAGAATAACCAACCTTTAATTCCTTTAGGATATCCTACAAACATGCATACTTCCAACTTTGATTCCAGCTTATCCGTTTTAACCTTCAGCACGTTTGCTGGACAGCCCCAAATGTGTAAATGTTGTTGACTAGGATTTCGCCTAGACCACAACTCCTGGGGAGTCTTAGGTACAGACTTAGATGGTACGAGGTTTAGTATGTACATTGCAGTATCCAAGGCATATTCGCAAAAGGATATCGGTAATCCTGAGAAACTAAGCATAGACCTGATTATATCTAAAAGAGTCTGGTTCCTTCTTTCTGTTACTCCATTCTGTTGAGGCATACCAAGAGCAGACAACTTGGATAGAATCACATTCTCTAATAAGTATGTCATAAATTTAGCAGAGAGATATTCCCCTCCTCGATCTAATCAAAGAGTTTTAATACTTTTACCTAATTGCTTTTCCGCTTCCGTTCGAAACTCTTTGAACTTTTCAAAAGCCTCGGACTTGCGGTGCATAAGTTATATGTATCCCGACCTTGAGTAATCATCTGTGAAAGTGATGAAGTACTCATATCCTCCTCTGGCTCCAACATTTATGGGTCCACACACATCAGTATGCACTAATTCCAATAAATCTTTGGCCCTATTGCCCTTGGATGAAAATGGTCTTTTGGTCATTTTGCCTTCCAGACAGGACTCGTAGATAGGCATTGATTTTACCACCAATGAAGGTAAGATACCATCTTTCACTAGCCTATTAATCCTATTTAGGTTTATATGACCTAGCCTCAGGTGCCAAAGTTTTGTTGGATTAGGTGAAGGTGACTTTCTCTTTAATGATGGCCTATTAATTGTTTCGGCATCATGTATCTCATACATTGTGGGAGTTAACAAATAAAGTCCATTGGCTACATTGCCAAAACATATAAAAGTACCATTCATCTTTGATAACTTCTATACCAAAAGTAACAGAATAACTTTTATTCACTAAACTAGAAACTAAAATTAAATCCCGTCTTAAAGACGGTACATATAGAGTGTCTGACAAATCCAATTTATTATCTGAAAAACATGAAGTAATAACTCTCATTGAAACCGCCTCCGCATTAGCATCAGATCCTAGCTTAACAATGACTTCTCCGTCACTAAGCCACCTGATTTCCCTAAACCCCTGCAAATGTATTCCAGATGAGATTAATTGCACAGGGAGTCAACACACCAGGATTTTGAAGTACCAGTTATAAAACTAACTTCAAAAATAAGTGACTCAATCATACCTAAGGTCTTCATCTTAGACAGATAATCTGGCCAATTCCTTTTGTTCCCAAACCCTTAGCCTTGGCCACACCACCATTAGGACCATTCTCCACCTTAAGACCCTTCAGAACTGATTTCTTCTTGCCTTTCGACTTGGACTTGGAAATTGACTTTTCTGTCATCAGGGCAGTTGGCTTCTTCTTCATAATCCCTTCAGTTGCGACCAGCTAGCTAGACAGCTCAGCTAAAGTCAAATTCATCTTATTCATATTATAATTGACCTTAAAATTGTTGAAAGAATCTAGCAGCGACTAGAAGATTATATCAATCTGTGATTCTGCATCAATCGCAGCCCCCAGTACATCTAACTCATTCAATGAGTCCATCTTCAACATATGGTCTTGTACTGGTGTGCCTTCAGCCATCTTGGTGCTAATAAGCACCCTTATAGCAGCCTACCTAGCAGGCTTGCCCTATTCCGCAAACATCTCCTTTAAGTTTGATATAATATGATATGCAGTTTTATTGGATTGATGTTGGCGTTGTAAAACACTAGACATGGATGCCTGTATGTAACATCTGGTCATCTCATCGCCTTTGGCCCATTTGGTGTAAAGGTCATTTTCTTCATGTGATGCATTTGACCCAGCCTCATCAAGGGGGGGCTTGGTAAGGACATACTTACATCATGAAGCAGTCATGACAATAGCCAAGTTCCGTTTCCAGTCAATTTAGTTGTATCCCACCAACTTATTCTGGTTGAGGATGGTCGCAAGTGGATTGAAAGTGTTCGAATTCATGCTTGAAAAAACTGTAACACATAACCATACATTCAATCAAGGAATATAAATGACATTAGGGTTTAGTATTCTACTAAATTTAGTGGGAATCCTCATAACCACTAAATTCAGAATACATCGAAATCCCAATCCGTTGGTGTATGCCTCCTTGGGGAGTGAGAATACCTTGGTGTGGATCAAAGTTGGTCAAAATTAGGATTAAGACTAACTATCCATGATCCCCATCATTCATTATCATCTAAGTATCTCATCCCAAATAATGTATGACTCCTTATTAGATTCGGTTTCTAAAATACGTGAGGCAAATCCTTGGGGATACTACATCATTATTTTAGTTAAGTGTGGCCCACCAACTAGCATTGCATGACAACCGTTGCGGGCAGCTCCTCCTTGGGGAGTGAGCCCCCACCCCGTCTCAACAACACTATCCATAGGAGATCCATATCTAGTAACTAGACAAACAAAAGCCCTCCGTGGGGAACGGCCATTCTCAAGATGGTGTGAGGCTAATACTTTCCTTACAATGGACCTATGATGGAAAACCATGGGGATTTTTCAATTTAAATACCCCGCTCCCACTTAATATTTTAGAATTTAGGATTTCCTTTTAGGTATTTGGGCCCACAAATATCAAATCATCTCATGATATGACCAATGATTGGTTCCAAGTCAAGTTAAATTTAAGGAAAGTCTAGTTTTTTAGATTAGTATTACCAATGGGTTCATCTCATGGGTCCACCAATACTAATTAGAACTCTTTCCAAAATTAATTTGATTTGACCAATTTTGGTAACTACTATGTTTGGATCATATTTGAAAACATTCTATAAAAGCAATCATCTACAAATAAAAAGTGCAAAAATAGAAACTAGTCCTCTCATCCACATGGCCCAAGCGGAATAGACTTCTTAGACTTCTAGAGTTTCCAAGACTTTTGGATTCCTCAAACTCTTTGGACATCTCCAAAACGCTTTTGGTAATCTTCAAACTCTTTGATTAGGAGTCCACCATCACTTTCCTTCTTCGTCTCGGACGCCGCTAGAATTTACAAATTGGAAAGTTATATAAATTCTTATTCCTCAACTATGAGACTTACATGGTAATCTAATAATGGAAATAAAATGACTATAGGGAAATTCATCATGCCTTGCCCTTTCATGGGAAACCAAGGAAACCATGATGTCCTTTATACTTAGCCTTAAATAAACCAATAACCATAAAAAGAAAGTAAAAGTCTTGTAAACCAATAGTATCACATACACAATAGGAACTAGGGTTAGGAAGCCACCATCTATCATCTCATGATGAACAAACTCGGATAGCCACACCTAAAAATAATGCCTATAGCGAGGCCCAGGGCCGCCGATAAAGGTCATGGCAGCCGGTAAAGGTGTGTTTTGGCTGCCAGTACAAGTCCGTTCCGCCCGTGAGGTGGAGCGTGAGGAGGAGTCAGTTGAGCCACTGGTTGTTCGAGAGTGGTAGCTCGACGATGTCATCTAGACATCGGCTTGGGATATAAGACATGTGTTCATTTTGGAGGGTGCCTTTGTTGGCTTTTAGTGGGATGTATTCTAACTTTAAACTTACTTTTATGTGGTGGTAAAACTTTAACTAACTATGGGATTGCTTATGTATATATTTCTCATTTTGATGCGAGGCTTGAATGTCTTTATATGCCTTCAATTTTGATTATGAGTTTGCTACATGTTTCCACGCATATATGTCCATTGTGAATTTGATTGTCTAGTTGTGATGGATCGCTTTGGAATCCTTACCACGGAAACCTGTGGGAAAAAAAGCGCGTGCTGGCGAATTTTTCTGGCCCGCTGTGCCGGGGCTCCGAATTAGGGCCTTGGTTGGCTTGGCCTCGGTTCAAGGTCGTGGCAGGACTAGTATCAAAATGAGAAATGTCTCAGGCAATTACAAGAAACTAGAAACGTAGGAACGTAGGAACGTGGCGAGGATTCATTAGAACTTTCATTAAGTTAGTATCGAGTGGGATTATGGGTACCCTTTATATAATCTATTTTATTGTACTAACAAGTGGTTTTGCAGCACTATGCCGCCACGTAGAGACCCAGCAAATACAAATCCTTCTACGATAACAGTAATAGTGCAAACCCATCAGGGGATAACCAGCTTCGGCATCTTATGCAGATGATGGTAGAACAACAACAAAAGGCTAATGAAAACCAGGCCAGAATGTAAGAGCAAATGGCTAAGAAAGATGAAGAATTGACACAGGTACAATGGCAACTGTTAGACGTGCTGGGAAGGAGACAGGAAACTGTGCAAGCTCCAAATATGGGACCACAAATTGTCATCCGAAATAGGGATCATGACCCTAATGTATTATTTGAGAGGTTCCCGAAAAGAGTCCCAGAGGAATTTACAGAGAAAAATGACCTTTATAACAGCAGACGATTGGCTAACGCATACAAAAAACATCCTCGATCTCTTCAGATGTACAGGCAGACAATAGGTGCATTTAACAGCCTCTGTATTTACAGGACTAGGGTGGAAGACGCTGAAGGAGGGAAATCAAAACATTGCAAATGACCAAGCTTGGACTACATTTAAGGATAAGTTTGGTGAGAAGTATGTGCCCTCTCACATCAAGAGGCAAAAGGCCATAGAGTTTCAACTACTCAACCAAGGGGACATGATAGTCCTCGAATATGTCACAAAGTTTGAGAGATTGTCCCGGTATACCCTAGAACTGATCAATGCCGAGCAGAAGAAAATTACCAAGTTCTTGGAGAGACTCAATCCTATCATTGAGAGAGATGCTACCGGTGTAGTGCTACCTGCTACTTTCCAAGAAGCGATTAAGAGAGCTTAAAAGTATGAGAACATCGATAAAAAGATCATTCAAGACACTCAAAGGAAACGTTAGCAGTAGCAAGGTTAGAGATCCCATCAGAGCAAAAGGCCAAGACAAGATCAGAATCCTCCAAGGCAAAGTGCATGTGAGCACTTTGGCAAAAATCATCCTTCCAATCAATGCTACAAGATCACCGGTGGATGCTTTAAATGCGGTCTTACTGACCACCTGGTGAGGGATTGCCCAGTCAACAGAAATCAAGGCAACAGGCTGGCCTCATGGACAGATTTTCAAAACTTTTTGACCCACTTGACTCAGGGATAAAGTACCCATAAGGCCATAAACCACATCCAGGATCCAATCCCTCAAACTCATCAACCATGTATAGTAATAAACTATATCTAGAAGATAGAAACCAGTAACAATCAAGCAACTATAAAAGCTACAACTTACAAGGAAGTAGATTATACGTTTGGAGCTCGATTGTGCTCTAATGAAAAAAAAAGACTTGCTAGATGAAGAAACTCTTTCTTTGTAGCAAATTTAGGATCTCCAAGACCTCTTAGCCTTCCACGGTATGTCCCGTATCAGATCTCTTCTCTAAAGGAGATGGGTGGGATCTCCTAAAGAAAGCAACTAGAAGCTTTAAAGTAATCCGGAAAAGAAACTAGAAGAGGAAGGAGAAGAGAAATCGTGCAACACTTGCACAAAAGGGAGACTAGGCGTCAATTCCAAGGGGGAATTATGCATTAGATGTCCAGCCCCTTTTCTCCTCTATTTATAACTTGGCAACCCCTCCTTTACTAATAGAAATAGAAGTCTCACTTCCACACTAAATAGTAACCTACTATTACTACTATTAGAAGTCTCACTTCAAATAGAAATAGTAACTTTTTAATTCCTTCCTTTTAGAGTTCAAGTAGGATTAGTAACTTTCTAATAACTTGAGCTATCGTGGGGACCACTAGGGATTCCATAGAAAGTTGACTCCAACTGGGACACCGCGACCCCACATCTCATGTGCAATCCGAGCCCACAGTTAAATGCAAATAACTCCATTATATAAATGCAATTGCACTCCCGTCTTATGAATAAATTACAAAGAATACCCTAAACTTCCCTATCACAACAAGTAGGCCCCTCTAGCAATATTCATGGATCAATTGGTCATGTCCACCATAATTGGATCCATATCTTATTATCCGTCAGACCCAATTAATTCTAGTAATCATCAGTACCATCAAATTAACTCTTAATTGAGATGGGTGCACACTTACTAATGATAAATCCATTAATTGGCACAAGGGGATAATATAGATAGATTCCATCTTGACCATTCATTATTTCCACAGAGGTGGTCCTCGTGGATAGGTTTTTAAAACTTTTGACCCACTTGACTCAAGGATCAAGTACCCATAAGGCCATAAACCACATCCACGATCCAAGAACCTCAAACTCATGATCAAGATCAGTGAAACACTATCTCTAAGATTGAAAATTGTGTCACCATGCATCCACCATAAATCCACAACATATAAGGAAGTAGATGATACATTGGGAGCTTGGTTGTGCTTTAATGGAGAAGTTGACAACTTGCTTGATGAAGAACTTTTTTTTGTGGGAAATTAGGATCTCCAAGACCTAATTGTCTTCAATGCTATGACCTACTTTAGATCATTTTTCTCAAGAAGAATGGTGGAATCTCTAAAAGCAAAACCAACTAGAACCTCAAAGGGAATGCAGAAGAGAAACTAGAAGAGAGAGGAGAGGGAGATGAGCAACTCTTGCTATGGGCGTGAATTCCAAAGGGAACAGTGTATTGGATGTCCAAGGGGTCTACCCTATTTATAGCTTGAGGAACCTCCTCTTAGTTACTAATTCATATTAGAAGTCTCGTTTCCATAACAATTAGAAACTTGCTTCTTTCTAATTATTATCAGAAGTCTCACTTCCATAACAATTAGTAACTTTCTATTTCCTTTTCTTTTGAGTTCAAGTAGAATTAGTAATGATCTAATAATTGGGCTAACATGAGGACTACTAGGGATTCCATAAAAAGTTGGCTCCAACTGGGACACCCTGACCCCACATCTCATGTACAATCCAGGCTCACAGTTAATTGTAAATAACTCCACTATATAAATGCAACAGTACTCCAGTCTTAGGAATTAATCACAAGAAGTCCCTAAACTTCCCTATGACCACAAGTAGGCCCCTCCATCTATATCCATGGATCAATTGGACATGTCCAACCAATTTAGATCCACATCTTATTATCCTTAAGACCCAGTCAATCACAGTGATCATCACTACCATCCAATTAACTCTTAATTGAGATAGGTGCGCACTTACCAATGACAAATTCATTAATTGGCATAAGGGGATAATGAGGATAGATTTCATCTTAACCATTGAATGTTCCCACGGTCTTACTATCACGTACCCAAGACACCAAGGTATTAACATACAGTTGGCCTCGCTCATTGGTGACTCAAAGCAGATGAATAGATAGAAACTTGAGTTCACTAATGTCTTAGGATTAAGAACCTATTGCTAGAGAGCTACGAGAGCAGACTTTAAAGTAAATATAGTGTTGCATAAGGTGCATCTCATGGTCCTTCAATACGTCCAATGTACCAGCACAATGATCTAGAGTCTTACACTCATATGATTAAGACAAATCACACTATCTCATAGTGATCATAATGTTGCAAACTTGTCAGATGAGATGCCCAATCTCATAACTGATTGTGAATCAATTTAAGTATAAGATTTGTGACATATGTCTCCCGCATGTGGATCTCATCCACACATGTATCGCATCTAATATATTTGTGGGCTCCAATTCATGTCATGAACCATCATGTCACTCGTATTGGTTATGTGCAAGCAAGGAATAAAAGCATAATTGTATTAATAAATAAAGAAATAAACTAATTTATTACATCATCCACTGGATTGAGACCATATAATCTAACAATCTCCCACTTGGGCTGAATCCCAGTCAGGGTTGCATCTCATGCCCATCTCGTCTACATGCTGCTCAAAGACTTTGGTGGTCAAAGGCTTAGTAAAGGGATCTGCGAGATTGTCTGCAGATGCTATCTTGGTGATGGCTATGTCACCTCTCTGCACAATCTCTCTGACTAAGTGATACTTCCTCTGTACGTGCTTTTGGCTTTTATGGCTTCTGGGTTCCTTGGATTGGGCGACTACCCCGCTGCTTTCACAGTAAACTGTGAGCGGCTGTTGTGCCAAAAGTACCATTCCAAGTTCTATAAGGAATCTTTTTAGCAAAATTGCTTCCTTGGCTGCTTCACAAGCTGCTACATATTCAGGCTTCAAGGTAGAATTAGCAGTATATTCCTGTTTAATACTCCTCCAGCTGATAGCTCCGCCGCCAAGCGTGAACACAAATCCAAATGTTAATTTCCTAAAATCCTTATCTAATATGAAGTCAGAATCTGTATCCGACTAGAATCAACTCATCACTGCCGTAAATCAACATGTAATATCTAGTTCTTCTCAAGTATTTGAGAATACAATTCACAGCAGTCCAATGGTCAGGACCTGGGTTAAACTGATATCTACTGACTAGGCCCACTGCGCGACAAATATCCGATCTAGTACAAAGCATAGCATATATGAGGCTACCAACAGCCGAAGCGTATGGTATCGCTCTCATCTGCTTCGTTCCTCAGGTGTCTTAGGACACCGATCATTGGAAAGGTGCACTCCATGCCTAAAAGGTGTGACAACCTTCTTGGAGTCTCACAAAGCAAACCATACCAGTACTTTCCTATAAACGCAGCTTGAGATAAGTCAATCATCCTATTTTTTCGGTCTCGATGAAGTTTGATCCCTAGCATGTAGCTAGCTTCTCCCAAGTCCTTCATATCAAATGTCTTAGCCAACCAAACTTTTACTGTTGACAACATTCCTATATCACTCCCAAGGAGAAGGATGCCATCGACATATAGCACCAGAAAAACTACCCTACCTCCTTCACTTTTTATGTACACACATGACTCATCTAGATTCTGATGACAACAAATGACTTGATTTCCTGGTCAAAACACAGATGTTCCAGCTCTGGGACGCCTGCTTCAGTCTACAAATAGACTTCTGCAGCTTGAAAACTCTTTGCTCTCGGTCTTTAGCCACAAAACCGTCTAGCTCCATCATATAGATGTCTTCTTTAAAATGGCCGTTGAGAAAGGCCATCTTGACATCCATTTGCCAAATATTATAATCGAGATGAGCCGCACTGGATAAGAGTATCCCAATGGACTTGAGCATGGCTATCGGTAAGAAGGTTTCCTCATAATCGATACCATCTTTCTGAGTATACCTTTTCGCAACAATCCTGACCTTAAAGGTCTCAACTCTTCCATCTGGTCCTCTCTTTTTCTTGTAGACCCACTTGCACCCAATAAGTTTAAATTTGGCATGTAAGTCCACAAGTGTCCAGACCTGATTGGAGTACATGGACTCCATCTCAGCTTTCATAGCACCTTGCCAACGTCCCAATCGATGTCATTAATTACTTCATCATAGTTACAGGGATCTTATTCCATTTTTTTGGGGATTGCCTCATAAGACTCTCCCAGAAACGAGAACCTGTATAGGGGCCTAAAAATTCTCCCACTACGACGAGGTACTGGTGTAATTACCGAGTCTGGTGTGGCAAATTCTCTTCAAGTTCGGTTATCCTTGGATTCGGAATTGATCGCTCTTGAATTTCTTCCAAGATAACCTTCTCTAAAGATTTCCAATCAATCATTCATAAATCTTTCTCTAGAAAAAACCGCATTGGTGCTGACTAACACTTTCTGCTATCTGGGATTATAGAATAACTAAAGGTTCCTTTAGGATAACCCCATAAAAGTGCATACTTCCGACTTCGATTCCAACTTATCCGTCTTAACCATCAGCACATGTGCCAGACAACCCCAAATGTGTAAATGTTGTAAACTAGGCTTTCACCCGGACCACAACTCCCTGGGAGTCTTAGGTACAGACTTAGATGGTTTGAGGTTTAGTATGTATGTTGCAGTATCCAAAGCATATCCCTAAAAGGATATAGGTAACCCTGAGGAACTCAACATAGACCTGATTATATCTAAAAGAGTTTGGTTCCTTCTTTCCGCTACTCCGCTCTGTTGAGGCATGTCAGGAGCAAAGAACTGGGATAGAATCTCATTCTCTGATAAGTATCCCATAAATTCAATTGAAAGATATTCCCTTCCTTGATCTGGTCGAAGAGTTTTGATATCTTTACCTAATTGCTTTCCCTCTTCCGCTCGAAACTCTTTAAACTTTTCAAAGGCCTCGGACTTGTGGTGCATAAGGTATATATATCCATATCTTGAGTAATCATTTGTGAAAGTGATGAAGTACTCATATCCTCCTTTCGCTCTAACATTTATGGGCCCACACACATCAGTATGTACTAATTCCAATAAATCTTTGGCCCTATTGCCCTTAGATGAAAATGGCATTTTGGTCATTTTGCCTTTCAGACGTGACTCGCGGACAGGCATTGGTTCCACCACCAATGAAGGCAAGATACCATCTTTTACTAGCCTATCAATCCTATTTAGGTTAATATGACCTAGCCTCAGGTGCCAAAGTTTTGTTGGTTTAGATGAAGGTAACTTCCTCTTTAATGATGGCCTATTGATTATTTCGGTGTCATGTACCTCATACATTATGGGAGTTAACAAATAAAGTCCATTGATTACCTTGCCAGAACATATGAAAGTATTGTTCCTTTTATGACAACTTCAGTACCAAAAGTAATAGAATAACTTTTACTTACCAAACTAGAACTGAAATTAAATTCCACCTTAAAGACGGTACATATAATGTATCTGACAAAATCAACTTAATATCTGAAAATAACAAAGTTACTACTCCCACTAACACTACTTCTGCCTTGGCTTTAGATCCTAGGTTAACAATGATTTTGCCACAACAAATTACAGATGCGATTAGTTGCATCGAAGTCAACACCCAGGATTCTGAAGTACTAGTTGCAAAACTAACTTCAGAAACAAGTAACTCAATCATACCTGAGGTCTTTTTCTTAGACAAAATCAAGACAATTTCTCTTCTAATGTCCTATCATACTATAGTGGAAACACTTTCCCTTTGCTCCCGTACACTTAGCCTTGGCCACACCGCCAGCAGTTTCATTCTCCACCTTAAGACCCTTGGGGACTAATTTCTTCTTGCCTTTCGACTTGGACCTGGCAAATGACTTTTCTGTCATGAGAGCAGTTGGCTTCTTCATGATGCCCTTAGTCGCAACAAGCTGGCTAGATAGTTCAGCTAGGGTCAGATTCATTTTATTCATATTATAATTGATCTTGAAATGGTTGAATGAATCTAGTAGCGACTCGAGGATCATGTCAATCTGCGATTCTGCATCAATCGCAACACCCAATACATCTAACTCATTCAATGAGTCCATCATTTTCAACATGTGGTCTTGTACTAGGGTTCCCTCAGCCATCTTAGTGCTCATGAGTACCCTCATAGCAGCCTGCCTAGCAAGCCTCCCTTGGTCCAAAAACATTTCTTTTAAGTTCGATATAATATCGGATGCAGTCTTATAGGATTGATGTTGGTGTTGTAAAACACTAGACATGGATGCCTGCATATAGCACCTAGCCATCTCATTGTTTTTGGTCCATTTGGTGTAAAGGTCCTTCTGGTCCTATGCTGCACCTGGCCCAGGCTCCTCAGGGCAGGGTGTGGTAAGGACATATTTGTATCCTAAAGCATTCAGGAAAATGTCTCGGTTCCTTTTCTAGTCCACATAGTTGGATCCTACAAACTTATTTTGGTTAAGGATGGTCATAAGTGGATTAAAAGTAGATGAATTCATGCTGAATAAAACTATAGCACATAACCATACATTCAATTAAAGAATATAAATGACATTAGGGTTTAGTATTCTACCAAATTCATGTGGGGATCCTTTAACCACTAAATTTAGAATACATCAGAATTCCAATCCCTTAGGGCATGCCTCTTTAGAGAGTGCGAATGCCACTTAGATTGGTGCGGATCTAAGTCGGTCAAAATTAGGATTAAGACTACCTATCTATGATCCCCATCATTCATTATTGTCTAGGTATCTCATACCAAATAATGTATGACTCCTTATTACCTTTGGTTTCTAAAATACATAAGGCAAATCCTTGGGGATACTACATCACTATTTTAGTTAAGTGTAACCCACCAGCTCCTGCTAGAGGAGTGGGTCCCCACCCCGTCTCTCCAACACTATCCTAAGGAGATCCATATCTAGTAACCAGACAAATAAAGACCCTCTGTGGGGAATGGTCATTCTAAAGATGGCGCGATGCTAATACTTTCCTTACAATGGACCTTTGGTGGAAAACCATGGGTTTTAAATGCCCCGCTCCCACTTAATATTTTAGAATTGAGGATTTCCTTTTAGGTATTTGGGCCCACAAATATCAAATCATCTCATGATATGACCAATGATTGGTTCCAAGTCAAGTTAAATTTAAGGAAAGTCTAGTTTTTTAGATTAGTGTTATCAATGGGTCCATCTCATGGGTCCACCAACACTAATTAGAACTCTTTCCAAAATTAATTTGATTTGACCAATTTTGGTAACTACTATGTTTGGATCAGATTTGGAAACATTCTATAATAAGCAATCATCTATAAATAGAAAGTGTTAAAAATAGAAACTAGTCCTTTCCTCCACATGGGCCAAGCATAATAGAGTTCTTGGACTTCTCAGACTTTCCAAAACTTTGGGATTCCTCAAACTCTTTGGACATCTCCTAAGCACTTTTAATAATCTTCAAACTCTTTGATTAGGAGTCCAACTTCACTTTCCTTCTTCATCTCGAACATCGTCAGAATTTACAAAATTGGAAAGTTACATAAATTCCTATGCCCCGACGATGAGACTTACTTGGTAATCTAATAATGGAAATAAAATGGCTATGGAGAAATTCACCATGCCTTGCCCTTTCATGGAAAACCAAGGAAACTATGACGCACTTTACACTTAGCCTTAAAACAAACAACCATGAAAGGAAAGTAAAAGACTTGTGGGCCATATGGAGAGGATATGAACATGCAAAGTTAGTATTACATACACAATAGGGACTAGGGTTAGGAAGCCACCATCCATCATCTCATGATGAACAAGCCCGGACAGCCACAAAAAAGGAAACAACTTATAGTGGGGGTGCACTTACCAATGATTATCACTACCATCCAATTAACTCGGACAGTGATCATCACTACTATCCAATTGACTCTTAATTGAGATGGATGTGCACTTACCAATGATAAATCCATTAATTGGAACAAGGGGATAATGAGGATAGATTCCATCTTGACCATTGAATGTTCCCACAGTTCTACTACCACGTACCCAAGACACCGAGATGTTGACCTACAGTTGGCCTCACTCATTGGTGACTCAAAGCAAATGAATAGATAGAAACTTGAGTTCACTAATGTCTCATGATTAAGAGCCTATTGCTAGATAATTATGCGCTACAACAAACTGCACATTTCCGGACACTATTCGCCAACGCAGTGAAAGTTTGTGTTAGTGAAAGTCTTATTCCCACCGCATATTTGGACTGCGTAGGCAAAAGTTACAGAAAATGCTACTTTTACCGACGCAAGTAAGACCGCGTTGGCAAAAGTTGTGGAAACCACATTGGCGCCAATAAAAAAATCCCCTCAAAAGAGAGGGAAAGTTTTGCCAACGGGTCTTTTTCTAATGGCGACATAATAATGCAGTGGCAATTATCTTACCTACTGGCGATGCACAGGTATGCATTGGGAAAGCTCTGAGTTTTTCTTTGCACCATTGCCAACGCAGTTGCTACGTCCGCAAAGCCCAATTTATGACAAACTTACCTTTCCCGACACTATTTTTCGACGCAGTAAAAATATCTGCGTCGGCAAAAGTCACAGAGAATCGCTACTTTTACCGACGCAAGTAAGACCGCATTGGCAAAAGCTATCGAAAACCTTTCCCGACACTATTTGTCGACGCAAGACTGTGTTGGTAAAAGTCTTATTTCCGACGCATATTTGGATTGCGTTGTCAAAAGTCATTGAAAATTGCTACTTTTACTGACGCAAGTTAGACTGCGTTGGCAAAAGCTGTGGAAACCACATTGGCGCCAACAAAAAATCCCCCCAAAAGAGATAGAAAGTTTTGCCAACGCGTGTTTTTCTAATGGCAACGTAATAATGCGTTGGCAATTATCTTGCCTACTGGCGACGCACAGGTGTGTGTTGGGAAAGCTCTGAGTTTTTATTCGTACCATTGCTAACGTATGAGTTGCGTCCCCAAAACCCCATTTATGACAAACTTACCTTTCCCGACACTATTTTTCGACGTCGTGAAAATTTACGTTGGCAAAAGTCACAGAGAATTGCTACTTTTACCAATGCAAATAAGACCGTGTTGGCAAAAGCTGTGGAAAACCTTTTCGAACACTATTTTTCGACGTAGTGAAAATATGCGTTGGCAAAAGTCACAGAGAATTGCTACTTGCACCGACGCAAGACCACGTTGGCAAAAGCTATGGAAAACACATTGCCGCTTTCATGTGTTTTTTTCAAAAAAAAAAAAAACACTTCTGGGGGTAACTTCAATGGCTTCTAGAGGAGTATGCTGAGAACTTTTTTTAGTGGGGTCCACTCGTGCCCATATATGGATAATCAAAGTCATTCAAAATGATCAACTTACTTATTTTTGGGGCATCCCATTTTTTTTGTTTAGAATTGAGTTGGCCCCACCGTAAGATTGACCACACAAAAAAAAACAAGGCTAAAAAATGTTGTTTTATTAACTTTTTTCTTTTTCTGTGTTCAATCGTACGGTGACATAACCTCCATTTAAAATGAGATTTGACGATACTTTAAATGTATGGAGTACTCATTCTGAATAGCTTTGATTATTCATCGAGGGTCGGACCCACATATAAGGAAATCCCCAACCAATTTGAAAAAAACACATAAGGCCTGTATTTTGAGCCTGCAAGCAACTCAAAAACCTAATAAAAATCCCAACCCGTCCTTTCTCCAAATCTACCATAATCCTCAATTGTTTCCCTCTCTCCTTGATCTTCCTCTCCAACATCGACATTGGTGTACAGTGCATGGCGCATCGTGGTCCCTCTCTCCTAAGAGGTATTCTTCCATCTCTCTTGATCCTCGCCTCTCTCTCTCATTCTCTCTCACTATCTCTCATGTGCCGAATCATGCCTCGCTTTGTTTTTTAATTTTTAATTGTTAGTTTCTAAGTTTTGGCTAGTTGGGAGCAAGTAGTTTTTGTTTGGTCGGATTACAGGTTAACGTGGGTGCAATATCTCATGGTACCATTTTTACATTTTTTTGGAAGGTGGGCCCATATACATGCAATTTGTTACAGTAGACCCATATCTTATTGACAATTAGGGCCAGGCCCAGCACAGCCTGTTCAACATCGGCACCCTGCTCTGCATTGCATGTCCATTGGCCAGGCTGGTCCGGGCCACAGCTTGTAGACAGGTGTTCCAGGCCCGGCCCAATTTTCACCCCTAGTTCCCAAGACTCGATCCCATAGGTCACCCACTGAAACTCTCACTTTGGAGTTTGGATATCTCTTCTCGCCGAAAATCAGAGGCGACTCGTATCCCCTGACTTCAAGAAAATGTACTTTTAGCATCGAAGTTATACCGGCGGCCAATCAAATAAGACGCTATAAGACGATATTACCACTCAAATAAGACGATCGCTGGCCTCTAATGTAAGCGTTATTAAGACGATATTGCCATCAGTCTCTACTCTCTTCCTCATCGATCCCTCTCTCGCTCTCCCCCCACTCACGCCATCAGTCTCTGCTCTCTCCTTGCTCACGCATCGTTCTCTTTGCTCAACGCCGAAAGAGATCCCTCTCTTCCTCATCAATCCCTCTCTTGCTCTCTCCCTACTCACGCCTGTAAGTCCATGGGGATCCGAACCCTAGAGGGGGGGGTGAATAGGGTGAGCTTCTTTTATGACCAATTTTAACAATTTTAACTTCTTTAAAACAAACTAGTCACAAGTGATGATTATCAAACAAAATGCGGAAGCTTAAAGAAAACAATCACCACAAAGCAAGCACCACAACACAATATTTATAGTGGTTCGGCCAACGTGCCTACATCCACTACCGGCTTGTGCATCCAACACCCCACCGGATTTCCACTATTTATGCTTTTCAAAAGGCTAAGCAATAACCTTTACAATATGCTTTCCAAGGCTAAGCAATAACCTTTACAATGATGTTTTTCAAGGCTTAACATCAACCTATACAATATGCTTTTATAGGCTAAGCAATAACCTCTTCAACCATAGGTTGGTTATCTCACTAAATTAGTGTCTAACATACACTTGATGGAGATTCATTTAAGCTCATTACATTGCCTCTTAATTAGGCGGATATGGAAATGAAAAACTAATACACACTCACACTATGAATGCAAAGATGAAAGTATATGAAGTGTGTGTGTGTGGTCCTCAATCATTTTGAAAATGAAAGCTCATAAATGTATGCCTAAGGCTTTTGAAAGTTTTAGCTCAAAAACATTTATGATTGAGGATGTAATGCAATCACATGTTAAAAGTAACAACTTGTTAATGATATCAAAGTTACACAAGTTGTATGAAATGGATTAGCTCTAAACATGTGATGCATAGGGATGTCAATCAAATCACCAATGAAGCTCAAAACATAAAAATAGATTTGATTGAAATTAGGGGACAAATCATATGTAATTATAAAGACAACTTGAAAATGATTTACCAATCAAAGTAAGGCAAGTTGTGAAGCATTAAAACAATAATACACATATGATTTGTAATGATGTTGGATCCAAAACATAAGATACATTTGAGAGAGATTTTCTTATGATGGAAAAACAACAACCAATGATTCAACAAAGTATATGAATCATGTTACATATTTCATTAACATGATCTACTTAGATTTACCAAAGATAAAGTACTACTTTGATGAATCAATGGTGATGTATCCAAAACAATAGATCTATTCAAAATATAACACATGCTAAGGATACAACAAATCATAGATTAACATGTTACAAAGATTTACCAATGATAAAACAAAACATGAAAACATATGATTTGTAAAGAAGTTCAGTCCAAAACATAAGATACTTTTGAAAGTGATTTTCTTATGATGGAAAACAACAACCAAAGATTCAACCAAGTATAGGAATCATGTTACATATGATTTACCAAGTTTCTTTCATTAACATGATCTACTTTGATTTACCAATTCAAGTACTACTTGGATTGAATCATATGGTGTTGTATCCAAAACAATAAATCAACTCAAAACATAAAACATGTTAAGGACACAACACAAACATAGTTTAACATGCTAGAAATGATTTACCAAAAATAAAACAAAGCATGAAAACATATGATTAAGAAAGGAAGAGCCTACTTGGTGGTTTAACTTCATTAATCCAAGCTTTAGCTTTCCTAATCTTCCCCTTCATCCCTTGGTTCTTTTCCCTTTTGATATGCCTCAATTCCTCTCAAGGAGGGGTTAAAAATTCCCAACTTTTGGCAAGGGAAAGAACTCATATTTATAGCAAAAAGTTGCCAACGGCTAGTCCTCGGTCGACCGACAAAGAGGTCTCAGTCGACCGGGAAGGCACAACGGTCAGATTTCTGACCGTTGGAGGTTTCAGTTCAAAACTGCAGATTTTACCTCCAGTTGTCTCGGTCGACCGAGACCTGCCTCTCGGTCGACCGGCAACACTGCCGGGACAGCCTCCCTTTGACAAAAAATGCAACTTTTGCCATTTCAAAGTTATTTCTTTGGGGGACCTTTTGGCAACTAAATCAAGCTAGGAAAACATGTTTTAAAGATTCTAATGGTTTTTAAAACATGACATAAAAAGCCTAAAAAGATTCAAAACTTTTAAAACAAAGGCTTGCTTGATTTCTTGAAAACTCTTTTCTAAAACAAATGCATCCAAGATGAAAATACAAATCATGCATAAATCAATACTTTTACAAAACTTAAAAGCAATGCATGAATAAAACAAGATTTCAAGTTTATATAAAAACCAATGCAAGTGTGTCAATCAAATGATGCTTGAATGATAATGCATCCATCAAATTGCAATCTATAAAAACCCTAACAATCTCCCCCTTTGCAATTTGATGGCAAACACACTCACCACTGAACACACTTAGTCTTCAGCTCCCCCTCAGCTGGACAAGGCTTGAAATCTTCTTGGATGCTTCTTCTTAGCTTGGGCTTTTTTCTTCTCTTCATTCTTCATGATGCTTGGAGCTTGATCATTCTTCAATCTTTCTTTCTTTAGCCAAGCATCTTCTTTAGCTCCCAAGCTTTCTTTCTTCTAGTTGCTCTCCCCCTTTGACCATGCCTCTTTCTCCCTTTGGCAAGGTATGTATTCTCTCCCCTTGTAGAAGATCATACACAACTCTCCCCTTAGGAAGCTTGGACATTCTCTTTACCCTTTTGAGATCTTGCATAATTTCTCCCCCTTTGCCATTAAATTGCAAAGGTACCTACACACATGAAACAAGGAAAATACCTTTAGTAGCACCTGTTAACAAATGAAATCGAAAATGAAATACATAACAGGCTATCATGTGAGGTAGTAGTCTCTAAGGGCTCAAAGGCAATCCAAAGGTGAATTTGATCAAAACTAATACTTCTTATGAAGGTTTACACTCCCCCTCAATCCATTCTCTCCTTTTGTCAAACTCTTGACAAAGATTTAACTATTAGGTACAAGAAGAAGATGGTTTAACCAAGTGAGGATCAACTTCAAAGAAAGGATTAGATTCATTTAACTATAAAGCACAATATGATCAAATTACCAAAAGAGAGCTAGGTCTAAAGAGAAAAGCAATCATGGATATCAATTGGACAAACAAAGAATACCAATTGAGATTTAAGGATATGACTATTAAATCAATCACTCTAAAATGGATTTAAAAATATAACTATTAGGAAAAATCCAAATTAGAGTTATCCATGAAGCAATGGGGTTTATTAATCATAGCATCAAATAATCTAACTATGGAAAGCATATGCTATGAAGGTTTTGAACTCATTTCATTCAATCAATAAATATGACTTATTAAAGTGCAAATTGAGTGAAATGAAATTCAAACATGAAGCCAACCTCAACTAATAACCAACCAATATTATGAACACATAAACATGGTGGTCATGAGATATACCTATATGAGCAAAGGAGGTGGCAACATGAGCATTATGATGCTAATGGTGTGTGACATGGAACAATCATATAACTATCAAGTTCAATCCAATGCACACAAGGTTTATCACATTCACAAGACATCAAATCAATCAAACATTATACCAATTGAATCCAATTGAATTTGATAACATGATAAAGAGCAAGAATGTGACAAAATTCCATCAAGCATCATAAATGCATATTCATCACTTTTAAAGATTTAACTATTGAGCATAGTGATGAACAAGAGAAATTGCAATGCAAAAAGATATGACTTGGTAAAGCATGCAATTTCCAAAGTGTCTAAATCATATGAATTCAACATCTAAGATATCCATCAAACATATAGAAATATGAGAAATGGGTTTCAAAGAGTTTCATATGATTAAGAACACTACTTATGAAGTTGAAACATGTATAAAGATGACACCAAGAAAATCTACATGAATCAACATCATAACCATCCATAAAGATATGACTTATAAGGCATAGAGGATGGATTTGGGTTCTAGTATGGTTTCTACAAATATAATAAATAACACAACCATACATAGAACAATTTGACATTTGCATAGAGAGGATTAATCAACATTCAAGATCTAACTCATACCAATCATTAAAAAGAATATAACTATTTAAGCACAAGAAGGTATGAAGTTAAAAGAATCAATCTATCATGTAACATCTCCACTCTTAGCAAATGTACTAAGCTTACAATGCAATGAAAAAGGATATGAGGTCTATACCAAATGAACTTAGTACATTAAATCACAAATGCACTTAAAAAGCTCAAATACAAGATTTTACTATAAAGCACATAAACACTCATTAATTTGCATTAAAGAAACTATATACCATAATAGGCACAAACATGCAAATCAATGAAATCATATCCAACCATGCAATGTAAGACAACAAAATCAATTTGCATAAAGAATGTAACTCAATGAGCAAAGATGCAAATTGTTTGTAAAAAATATTTCCTTTCAAATGATACAATCATAATTAGGCACAAGGAAATAAATTCAAGGAAAATGCTTCAATAAATATAACTAATAAAGCTTAGAACATTTTCCAAAGTTTTTCAAATCACTTCAATGTATGAAATTCCAACAAAGAATCATTTATAGAATTAAGAGCAAGTGATTTTGAAAAACAAGAAGTGTACTATTGTAAAGTTTTCAATTTGTAAAACAATAGACACTCACAAAGTTTCCATACCAAGAGATATAACTTTGAAAAATCAATGGAAAACTTAAATAGCTTCAAATCATTTGATATGCAAAAAGGATCTAATTATGACATACATCAAATGATTTTCCAACATCAATTGATCATGAAAAATCTAGCTATGGAAGCATTTGTAATCACAATCAATTGATCATGAATAGATATGCACTACAAGAGATATAACTATATGATCAAAATGCAAATCCATCATGAAAAGGTTGCAATCAAAGGATTTTGAAAACCATGAGATATAACTATAAAAGTTCATGAAGACAAAATCAAATGATCACAAAGAAACATTGCATTTTAAAAGATGTGACTAAAAAGAAACAAAATGCAAATGTATCATGACCAACAAATAGATATAACTAAAAAGAAAAGGTTGGTCTAGTGGGATCAAGGCCTAAGGTTACTCAAATAGTCTACCTTTGAAAATTCACCTAAAGCCTTGAAAAGGTGTCCTTGAGAGATCACTTTGAGGACTCACCAACTCTAGAAGATATAACTTAGAAAAGTCTTAGAGTGGTGCAAAGAGGCTAGGGAAAAACAATCATTTTCAAACATAGTGGAAATCATCATAAAGATATGCATTAAAAACACAACACTAGGGTTCAAATCTAGCAAGGATCAACTCCGGGTTGTAAAGCCCTAAAATGGAGTAACCCTCTCTGATACCACTTGTAAGTCCATGGGGATCCGAACCCTAGAGGGGGGGTGAATAGGGTGAGCTTCTTTTATGACCAATTTTAACAATTTTAACTTCTTTAAAACAAACTAGTCACAAGTGATGATTATCAAACAAAATGCGGAAGCTTAAAGAAAACAATCACCACAAAGCAAGCACCACAACACAATATTTATAGTGGTTCGGCCAACGTGCCTACATCCACTACCGGCTTGTGCATCCAACACCCCACCGGATTTCCACTATTTATGCTTTTCAAAAGGCTAAGCAATAACCTTTACAATATGCTTTCCAAGGCTAAGCAATAACCTTTACAATGATGTTTTTCAAGGCTTAACATCAACCTATACAATATGCTTTTATAGGCTAAGCAATAACCTCTTCAACCATAGGTTGGTTATCTCACTAAATTAGTGTCTAACATACACTTGATGGAGATTCATTTAAGCTCATTACATTGCCTCTTAATTAGGCGGATATGGAAATGAAAAACTAATACACACTCACACTATGAATGCAAAGATGAAAGTATATGAAGTGTGTGTGTGTGGTCCTCAATCATTTTGAAAATGAAAGCTCATAAATGTATGCCTAAGGCTTTTGAAAGTTTTAGCTCAAAAACATTTATGATTGAGGATGTAATGCAATCACATGTTAAAAGTAACAACTTGTTAATGATATCAAAGTTACACAAGTTGTATGAAATGGATTAGCTCTAAACATGTGATGCATAGGGATGTCAATCAAATCACCAATGAAGCTCAAAACATAAAAATAGATTTGATTGAAATTAGGGGACAAATCATATGTAATTATAAAGACAACTTGAAAATGATTTACCAATCAAAGTAAGGCAAGTTGTGAAGCATTAAAACAATAATACACATATGATTTGTAATGATGTTGGATCCAAAACATAAGATACATTTGAGAGAGATTTTCTTATGATGGAAAAACAACAACCAATGATTCAACAAAGTATATGAATCATGTTACATATTTCATTAACATGATCTACTTAGATTTACCAAAGATAAAGTACTACTTTGATGAATCAATGGTGATGTATCCAAAACAATAGATCTATTCAAAATATAACACATGCTAAGGATACAACAAATCATAGATTAACATGTTACAAAGATTTACCAATGATAAAACAAAACATGAAAACATATGATTTGTAAAGAAGTTCAGTCCAAAACATAAGATACTTTTGAAAGTGATTTTCTTATGATGGAAAACAACAACCAAAGATTCAACCAAGTATAGGAATCATGTTACATATGATTTACCAAGTTTCTTTCATTAACATGATCTACTTTGATTTACCAATTCAAGTACTACTTGGATTGAATCATATGGTGTTGTATCCAAAACAATAAATCAACTCAAAACATAAAACATGTTAAGGACACAACACAAACATAGTTTAACATGCTAGAAATGATTTACCAAAAATAAAACAAAGCATGAAAACATATGATTAAGAAAGGAAGAGCCTACTTGGTGGTTTAACTTCATTAATCCAAGCTTTAGCTTTCCTAATCTTCCCCTTCATCCCTTGGTTCTTTTCCCTTTTGATATGCCTCAATTCCTCTCAAGGAGGGGTTAAAAATTCCCAACTTTTGGCAAGGGAAAGAACTCATATTTATAGCAAAAAGTTGCCAACGGCTAGTCCTCGGTCGACCGACAAAGAGGTCTCGGTCGACCGGGAAGGCACAACGGTCAGATTTCTGACCGTTGGAGGTTTCAGTTCAAAACTGCAGATTTTACCTCCAGTTGTCTCGGTCGACCGAGACCTGCCTCTCGGTCGACCGGCAACACTGCCGGGACAGCCTCCCTTTGACAAAAAATGCAACTTTTGCCATTTCAAAGTTATTTCTTTGGGGGACCTTTTGGCAACTAAATCAAGCTAGGAAAACATGTTTTAAAGATTCTAATGGTTTTTAAAACATGACATAAAAAGCCTAAAAAGATTCAAAACTTTTAAAACAAAGGCTTGCTTGATTTCTTGAAAACTCTTTTCTAAAACAAATGCATCCAAGATGAAAATACAAATCATGCATAAATCAATACTTTTACAAAACTTAAAAGCAATGCATGAATAAAACAAGATTTCAAGTTTATATAAAAACCAATGCAAGTGTGTCAATCAAATGATGCTTGAATGATAATGCATCCATCAAATTGCAATCTATAAAAACCCTAACAACGCCATCCCTCTCTGCTCTCTCCCTGCTCACACATCCATCTCTTCCTCATCGAGTAAATACTCTTCGCTGGATATAAAGCAATGAAGATCGGCCCCCAAAAAACTTTATCATCTTGGGATTTCTCTCGAGCTCTTCGTCTTTCGTTTCAGGTATCACTACAAGTTATCTATGCTGTTGTGACGAAATTTGATGACGAAATTTTTTTTTTCTTAAAAAAACACCCAAAGAGGACGAAATATAAATTTTGTCGTTTGTTTTTATTTTTTTCAAAGTATAGGAGACGAAAACAAAATTTTGTCTGCAAAAATAAGGCACCAACTTCATTTGTGTTGGCGCCAATTATTTTAGCTCATTGGAGACGAACATTGTTGTCACAAAATATAATTTTTTTTGCGACGAACGTAATTCGTCATCAATAAGGATAAGTTATGGAAGACGAACATATTTCGTCACCAAAATAAGGTGCCAATTTCATTTGCTTTGGCGCAAATTATTTTAGCTCATTGGAGACAAACATTTTTGTCACAAAATATAATTTGTTTTTGTGACCAACGTAATTTGTCACTAATAAGGATAAGTTATGGAAGACGAAAATATTTGGTCACCAAAATAAGGCGCCAATTTCATTTTCATTGGCTCGAATTATTTTAGCTCATTGGAGACGAACATTTTCATCACAAAATATAATTTGTTTTTGCGACGAATGTAATTCGTCACCAATAAGGATAAGTTATGGAAGACGAACATATTTCGTCACCAAAATAAGGCGCCAATTTCATTTGCTTTGGCCCGAAATATTTTAGCTAATTGGAGACGAACATTTTTGTCACAAAATTTTTTTTTTTTTTTTGTGACGAACATAATTCGTCACTATTAAGGATAAGTTATGGAAAATGAAAATATTTGGTCACCAAAATAAGGCGCCAATTTCATTTGCGTTGGCGCGAATTATTTTAGCTCATTGGAGACGAACATTTTTGTCACAAAATATAATTTATTTTTGCAACGAACATAATTCGTCACTAAAAATGATAAGTTATGGAAGACAAAAATATTTCGGCCAACAAAATAAGGCGCCAATTTCATTTGCGGTGGCGCCAATTTCATTCGCACTTGAGCTCATTTCTCTCTTACAAATATTGCTTTGGAAAAGCCTTTAAAATGACTAAAATACCCCCCCCCCCCCCCCCCCCCAATCCAACGTCTCTTTTCCAAAACCCTTTTTCCCCTTTGTCCCTCCATCTATCCCGGTCTCTCTTTTCCAAAACCCTGTTCCTCCTTTTCCAAAACCCTTTTCCAGAAGAGGAGAGAAGAACTCTTTCCCCATTTTCCAAAACCCTTTTCCAGAAGAGGAGAGAAGAACTCTTTCCCCATTTTCCAAAACCCTTTTCCAACATCTCTCACCCATCGTCTCAGGCAGCAGTCCCATGGCCCATTGGCCCCCATCAATCATCATCACCCTCCATCAACACACGCAGTGCAGACCCATCCCTGATCAGTAATCTCTCTAATCTCTACTTCTCTCAGTCTCTCTCACCTAGAACTCCCAGACGCAGCCATTACCAATCACCATCATTTGCACCCATCATCCTCCATCCAGGAGTCCGCCACCGCCAGGTACACCTACCTTTCTCAGTCTCTGCTACTGTGAGAACTTGGTCCGGGCGGTACCCTTAACCACGGGGTGTAGCGTGTCAACCACGTGCTTCAAACGGTGAGTCTCCGTTAGCCCGCATTGGAAATATCCAAGTCCTGACCTTGGGCTTATAAGTCAAACCCCGTATTAACTTAGTATGAGGCTTTTTAAAACCGTGCTGCCCCGGAAATCGTAAGAACTCCGAAGTTAATCGTGCTCCCTAGGATGGGTGACCTCCTGGGAAGTCTTCGCGCATGCACATGGGCCAAAGTGGACAATTTCATGCTCAGCTCTATTTCTAGTGGGGGAGAATGTGAGATTCTGGTTTGGGCTGTACCCTTAACCACGGGGCGTAGCGTGTCAACCACGGGCTTCAAATGGTGAGTCTCCGTTAGCCCGCATCGGAAATATCCAAGTCCTGACCTTGGGCTTATAAGTCAAATCTCGTATTAACTTAGCATGAGACTTTTTAAAACCGTGCGGCCTTGGAAATCGTAAGAACTTCGAAGTTAAGCGTGCTCGGGCGAGAGCAATACTAGAATGGGTGACCTCCTGGGAAGTCCTCGCACGTGCACGTGGGCCAAAGCAGACAATTTCATGCTGAGTTGGGCGAGGCTGTGACAATTGGTATCAGAGCCGAGGACGGCTCTATTTCTAGTGGGGGAGAATGTCAGATCTTTGTCCGGGCGGTACCCTTAACCACGGGGCGTAGCGTGTTAACCACAGGCTTCAAACGGTGAGTCTCCGTTAGCCCGTATCGGAAATATCCAAGTCTTGACTATGGGCTTATAAGTCAAACCCCGTATTAACTTAGCATGAGGCATTCTAAAACCATGCGGCCTCGAAAATCGTAAGAACTCCGAAGTTAAGCATGCTCGAGCAGGAGTAGTACTAGGATGGGTGACCTCCTAGGAAGTCCTTGAGTTGTGCGGGGCTGTGACATCCTTTATATTAAACACGATAAAATTATTTCGTCTCTATTTCTTATATTTATGACAAAATATTTTTGTCTCTAATTTCTTCCTTTAATGACAAAATATTTTGTCACTAATTACTTACAAGTATATTTCCAACAGAGTGTATTGGAGACGAAAAAAATTTACTTACAAGTATGTTTCCAACTGAGTGCATTGGAGACAAAAGAAATCGTTATAAATTTATCTTTTTCAATGACAATTTTTTTTCGTCTCCAATACCTATTAACGACAAGGCTTTGGCAACAAAACGGATGACGAAAAATTTTCTTCTTAATTAGTTTCGGTGACGAAATATGTACATTTTGGAACAAATTTGTGTCGTCCTTAAACCTCAAATTTCTTGTAGTGTATGCGTTCTATGCTACTCGATCGCATCTCATTGCTCATCCTTTCAACGATAGATTCAGGTTTTCGTTCTTTCTCTGATTTCTATTGCTACAGATCGATTTCCCACATTGTTTGATTCGTATGCCTAGGGTATTTTGTGTAAATCTCGTTGAAAAGTTCTGTCAAGATCTGTCAATCTTCGAGCTATATGTGTAATGAAATTAGCTTTTCCTATTACACTGTAAAGACCAAAGTGCATGTAAGCACATTTGTGAGTGCGCACCTTTTTATATGTGTTCATGAATTTTCTGGAATTTGCAGGGAAGGAGGAAATGTTACCCATTCCTTAAGGTATTTGATCTGAAGGTATTCAATCAAATGATGCTTTATTACCAAAGGATATAGGCAATTCCATTCAGACCGCTCTCTCAAAGGTACGAACCCATTTTGTATCTTCTGATCACTTGTGATATGTTTTTTTTTTTGTTTCCTCGTTGATTTTGCATTTGATTGTTAAAGTCTTGAGCCCAGATAATCTAAATAGATAACTGAGCAATAAAAATTGTCCTGACCTATTCTTAATATTTCCAACTCAAAACATATAATCTTTGAGATCTTCAGTGGCCAGATATATATCGGGTCATCTCAAATCAAACTCTAGATTACCACATCTCATCCATGTTCCATAGATTCTCTTCCATGCCATCAACCCAATTAATCTCAGACATTGCGGTTGGATTCAACGATTGTAAGTCATAGCTGTTATCAACACAGAAGCCCCTTAGAAAGGGGTCATAGTCAATGTTCTTAAAGGATTGAGGACTACTTGGAAATCTTGAGATTTCAGTGAGTTGGGTGATGTTCATGGAATCTAAGGAGATGCTAGAGCTGCAATCCTCTGTGATGGACTTGTCTAAATAACCAAACTTGGTGAATGTGTTCTGTTCACTTGTGCTGAGGGGGTCACTGTTGAGCAGAATTTGAGTTGGGTTTTGAGAGGGGATAGGTGAAGAAGACGACTCCATTTTTTGAAGCAATCTTGGAATCCAAAGGCAACGAATTGTGTCTCGGAACCTAGTTATATTCACGTCGATCTTGAGTTGTCGCACTTGTTTCTGCACCCTTGTCCGCCAGTAGTTCTTTATTTCATTGTCTGTTCTTTGTCCTTAAGCTGCATGTGGATTAGACTGTACATAGCAGTGCAGTTGGGGTGGTGGTTGGGTAATTTACACTTTTAATAAGCCAGTACATGAGGCCTTTTCCTCTCTCTCAGAGCATGGATGGATACTCAGAAAGAGAGAGGAAATGATCCTTTGTATCCAGCTATACGTTAGATTACATAGTATATATACTTGGATATTTACTCATGGGGTGGGGCCCACTTCTCATGAGTACAACCGTTGGATGGGGCACCCTACCAAATGTGATTTTGGATTTTACTACCCCTTACACCTTTCCTTATCACCCAACCACTGTTTTTGAGCAGTAGACCCATCAATGCTGTATTTGAATTTTGGACTGTGAGGAGTTGCAGTGTCCTCAGGCCTTCTGTTTCCACATGATGGGAACGCGGTTATGCAATCGAGACTGTATATGTGGTGGGATCCACATGGATGGATTTCTTGTTAAAGAGCCAGATTAAAATGCATCCAAGGTTTGGTCTTTTGTTTTGACTCTACCAACAATTGAGCATGTTTTCTTTCTTAACCATCTATTTTGAAAGATATTGATTGAACAGCTATGAATGATCCAAGTGAAGGAATTTTCTATGATGGCTTTCCAGAGTAGGACATGAGATCAATGGTCTAGATCACCCATCTCTGGATACTGCTTCTTTTGCAGACTCTAGGCCCACAGTATTCCCTCTGGAAATACTTCTTTTAGTACTGAAAAAGTAGAAAGAAAGGATATGAATGTATAAAGTAATAACTTTAAATATCATTTCTCATTAAATGATCACCAACCCCAACCCCAACCAGATTTAGGTTTGTAATAGTTAAAATGTGAGAATCTGGTAAGTATTTATTTGTTTTCATTGATAAGTACTCATGTGATGTGCTTGAACTTTGACATCAAACAGTTTAATAAATTTTGGATAGAAAATGCAACCAATTGCCGAAAAGCTGTGGCCATAATTAATGGTCCATTGAAACATTATGTCCACCATCTTTGTCTTCTATTTTGTAAATTCTTTGCACCTAAAGAAAGTTAGAATCACATTTAAAAAAAACTAAAAGGTTCTTATGATTTTTTTTCCTGACTTTCGATGTTTTTTCTTGGGTGAATGTTGGCATGAAAATGCAGTAAAAATATATTGAGGGTGTTAGTAAAGAAAAACGTAATGAAATTATAAATAAATGATTTAATGTTACTTAAAACAATTGATTCCATATGTTGTTATTATAAATTAACTTGTCTTTGAATCCATTTTCATATCTTCTATTCCCACACTAAATCAAGGGACTAGCTAAAAAAGATAAAAATAAAGTTTTTCATGGGCCATGCAAAACTATTTTCTTGAGATGAAGATTTTACCACCTCTCGGCTCTGTGTTATTGGAATTTGTTTTAAATTTACATACCTTTTTAGCAAAAAGAAAAAGAAAAATCTACCTTTTCTTTTGCTCCAAGTCAGGATGATGATATCAGTCACGATAACTGAGAAAAATAAAAGCCTTATAACCATGATAATATAACTATGTGTGTTGTTTTCAGCTGAATAAAATTCTGAACATTATTGTGTGGGTGACTGTAGTTCTGTTTGCATTCTGAACTCAGTTGCTCAGTTGCTCTGCACTTTATTTACATGTAAATGTAATCATCCGCAACTTTGTTTGACTATAAATGGATATGGAGAACAAAACAATTGTCACTTGCTGGTAGGTTCTCTAAATCTATGCTTTATTAGCGCATTGCCAATTGATTGGGTTAAATTGTTGGAATTCTAAGGGGAGCATTTCCAATGGAGGATGGTGATCTTTACACACAGTGGCGATCGTGTAGCAAAAGACTGATGGATAGTCAACAGTGCATTGTGATCCCCCATCGGCAGCCTGACAATGGGACTCTGCAGGCATCGTGCCATTCTCTTCAAGATCTGTATTTTTGCTAGGCATCATGCATGCAACTTATTCAAGCCATCTTTGCTATTATTTGGTTTTGTTGTCTTATTTTTGCACTTTTATTTTCCAGTTGTTTGGTAACCTTAAATGCTATTTGGTTCTGTAATTTTAGATTCACATTGTGCAGTTTTAGCTTCTCACTTGTGCGTCCATAATATTTAGTTTCCTTGACAGTTAATTCTATACTTATGAGATCATGGTAAATTTGATGCTTCGAAATTTGGAATTGGTAGGCATGTTGGCTGGCCTTTCAGTCATTCTCAGTGCCATAATCATAAACTCCGTTGATCATGAAATAGATTGAATAGCACAACACCCTGATATACTTCAACTCCTTTTTATCTTATATTTCCTTCTTTATCCAAGGCAGCTGAAGAATGAAAATAGAATTCCACTTGGTATCCGAAGACCCAAATGGTCCCTACAATCATGTTTCCTTGTTGTGCCTTGTGTGGTAGATATATTTGTTTAAATTGCAGACACGGTTGTGAATACCAACAACTACTGATGCAGATAATGGACAAGGAGACCCAAATATGAAACAGTTTTCAAAAGTGTCACAAGTGCATATTAATTGGAGGACTTCATATTTGCCTTGTCCATACGCTATGCTTGTTATGTTTATGTCTCTTTAGTGTTATAATAGCAAAAGATGCATATATTTACATGTTGTAGTTTTCAGAGTACGTAGTATTGGATAGAGCAGCTTCTTTGAGGGCAAAGCTGTCATCAATGAAGGTTTTGGGGCCCTTTTGGCAATCATCTTCTCAGTCTTCACCTATTTTCTTGTAAGATCTTTTATTTTATTTTTCTTATGTAAATGATATTTCTAGGCATATGGTTATGGGGCGCAGGGCATCAACCAAGAGAGGACCAATAGTGGTATTACATCAACATGAATCTTACCAGAAAAGATGTGAGTCTTACCAGGATGTGCATTTGGTAATCTTTCATTACTTTGCATGATATTTCTATTTTGCTAACTGAACTATTTGATGCAGGGTGCAGAACTTAACATTAGTTTTATGTGTGCATATTTAGTGGGTCTATGTTTCATTTGAATGTTCTTATGGAAAATCCTATTTGCAGATGATTGTGGAACCTGAGTAACGAGTGCCAGATTTTGTCAAGGCCGGGGCACAGGCATTGATAGTGTTCATTCCAAGCAATCATCCACTATCCATTTTCATAGGACTCTTAATCAGGTAACCCTATCCTTTACACCAATGTTTGAACTGATTCTGCCGATTAGATTAATTTATTTGTTGGGGCTTAGAGTGAGTTTACATTTTCAAAGTACCTGTGTTGAAGAGAGATAAATTCGTTCTTTAACATATTTAAAAAAGTGGCTTCAAGGATTGAACAATCTTTGTTTCTAGAGGCATGTTTTCCTCTGTTTTAATTGGCTAAGTAATATGCATAGTGACAAAATTTTGACAACTTTTTTTACCAAGCCAAGTTATGTAATAATTATTTAATTTCATTGTTCTTAGGACCTGTTTATTTGCATATAATATGTAGGAATTAGCTTTTAAATCTCTGCGTTCCCTCACATCTTCGTTTTTGGATCTGTTTTTTTTTTTTTAATAGCAACAGTTTTTTTTTTTTTTTCCTTCTTTCTTTCTATTTCCTGAGAGCTTTATGTTAGTGAAGAAGAAACAACCCACCAATTTACATACACATTTGTATAGCCATCAACAGCCTACCTATATGCATACACATTTGGTGATGGTGAGAAGAACAGAATAGTAGTTGGTAGGCATCATATAGATAATTTGGACAATGGCAGTAGTGATAATTTTTCTTTTCGGTGAGGATGCGGAAGAGGTCTGTATGAATGTCAGTTGTTTTTGGTGATCATGTGGAGCCTAGACCTAGAGTTCCAAAGCTGATGGATGAGGCCAAGGCTGCAGGATGATAACAGCTTAAATTTATTTTGTTTTCGTATTCAATTCTCTCTCTATCTCTCTCTAAGCATACATTGCATGGATTTTTTTTTGCAGGGAATTAAACTTCTTGTTTCCTTAGTCACAACTAAAGTTCTGCTATACTTTGTCTTGAAAATCTTGTTATGTGAAGAAGTTGTTATTTTATAGTCTTTATGTTGTTAAGAGTTATGATTTGGGGTCATCCAATATTTATAACTATTAAAAAAATGTTGCTAAGAGTTTATGTAATGGAATTAGTAGATTCTCGTTGTAATTGGTAACAAAATGGAAAGTTGGAATGCAATCCTGTCTTCTTCAAATTAAGATGGGACAAATTCAAGCATCAAACAAACTTTGATCAACATGAAATTAGACGGTGATTAGTCAGTCAATTAATTACCTATTCAATGAGGCCATAATTGTTTATGTTGACATGATTTTGAGTAGTTATGACCTGTTTTCTGAGAAGGTGTAGTCTAATAATGAATTTAGTTAGATTCTGTCACAGAAGTGATGTATTCATGTATAGTTCAAAGTTGAGCCTATAAATACATACATCTCCTCTTTTCAAGTTCCAACAGTCATTCATTCAATTATTAAAATTTTGGAGAATTTCTCTACTTTGTGGACATGTATGTGTTTATGCTTGATCTTGGATGTAGAATACCATCTCTCTTTCAAGCTTTTAGCTTACAAGTTACAATTCAACCTTCTGGTTTTAATTCGTGTCTCTTCAAGCTTCTTCTTGGTTTTGACCCTAAAGTTTGTTCCATCACCTTCCTATATCAAAGTTGGCATTAGAATTTCGGAACCTAGTGGATTCGCACCGCCCTAGCTGCATGGTTCTGCTGCTTAAATGCTGATTACTAGGAAAGCCTTATTTGAACACACTCAGAAAAATTAGAGCCTATTATATTGTTTATAAGGAATGGTAAATCTTTCTGTCCCCCTGTTTGGTGGGTGAGATTGTGATCATGGTATTAAGATTTGTTATGAAACGAAGTTATATCACCCTCACATGTAAGAAAATAAAGTTGCAACACCCCTGTCACTTTGGGTTTTGGCAATGAACATTATCGATTTTCTTCTATAAGTTTGAAGGAATTTATTTGACTTTATGGCATTTACACGAGTGTCCGAGTATTCTGGCATGACTTAATTTATTCTGCTTACATTGCCTTACTCATTTTACAAGCTTGGAATGGCCTCTGGCATCCTTCTCTAGCTCTTGTATGGCTTGATGGGATGTTATTTTACTGTTTTCTGGTTGTATCTATCAACAGTGGTTTGAAGGTCTTGATGGGCTATTGGGGAAGCACTGGAGGAATGTTGGAATTGCCTTTAACTGCACTTTTGTCCTGTTTGGATCCGTCATTCAGTTTATAGCCTGTGCAAGGTATGTGTTCTTGAAGCATTGATGTTGTTAAAATGAACAGTGGGGAGTCAGAATATTATGAACACATACAATTCTGATCACTTCTTTTATATGTGTTTTATGATCGAAGATTTTATATTCACTTGTATATTTCATGATGGAGATCCTTTGAGGCTTCTAAGAGAAATGAAATAAAAAAAAAAATACAAAGTTGTTTACTTCACCATTTTAGGCTTTGTTACTTATCTAACCCATTCAAAACATGGGTCTCACTTCAGATGACACATAGCCAAAAGATTCTACCTAATTTTGAATAAAACCTGGTGAGGAGGAGTCATCAAATAGATGGTTAAAAAAAATACAACCATCTAACTTCAATGAAGGATGGGATGGTAAAAATTTGTGCAGAAGTTTTTTTCCCATAATCTCCATGCTCTTGAGGTCGTAATGGTGAATGCTTTGTGTTGGAACTTGGAACTAGTAATTAATTGGCATCAGCTTCGATATATACAAGACTTTTGCTTTATCAATCATATGTTAGAAGATCATACCACTATAATACCTTATCAATCATATGTTAGAAAATCCTATTATTTTTTGCTGTGAGAGTTTTTATTTTTATTTTTGGGTAAAAATGTATGGAAAAAAGACTCTACAACAGTTGCCTTTTATCTTCTTAGTTCACCATGTTCTCATATAAGTTAAATAGGAGAAATGGTCGAGTGAATTTAGGTACAGTACAAGTACTCATGAGAAATCTCTGTTGTGGTTGTTTACTTCCTCACGATCAAATGATGCTTATTGGAATAGATACTAGTCACATTGTTGTTTTAATTGTATTTTCTTTTTCAAAATTTCAGGTACTCAAGAGTTAGTAAAATTAGATCAAAGACGTGCAACTTATCCAAGGATTTGACTCAAGATGAATCGGAATGGAGAAACAAAATTCATGTAGCCGACCCCAACATAGGTGGGACAAGTCTTTGATGATGGTGATGATGAAATAACTCTGAGGAAGTAGATTGTAGCTGCGTCATTGTAGCGTGTAAAAGATTATGGGCATAATTTTGGAACTGTTATTATTGTTTTTTATATTTTTAATTTGAATGGAATTTTGAAGTGAAGATTTTATAGTTTTTCTCTTAGGGATTACCTTGTTTATTTCGATCACAGACATTTGTGGATGTTAAAGATTTTTGGAAATGATCAAATAATAATATTTGTGTATTTTAGAGATTTGTGGGTTTATTTTGGTTTATGGATGTAGGATATTTGGTTGTGGATGTTATTTTGGAATTGTTGGTGAACCTATTTTAATTTGGGTTATGCATCAAGTTTTTGTTTGAACAGGTATTCAGATTCTTATTTGTGATATATAGGGAGAAATGAAAATTTAATTTAAAAATAATAATATGTATAACCGGCGCTGTGTATGCGTCGTCAAATATGTACACCGATGCTAGTATGTGCGTTGACAATTGTATAACCGACGTTATTATGTGTCGCAATGAGGTAAATCTATTTCCCAACGCACTCACTACATCGCCAAAAGTAATTTTCCTGCATCGTTGAATACATTTTCCGACGCTTCAACACGTTGGGATATGTATTACCTACGTTGTATATGCGTCGTCAAATATGTATTCCGACGTTAGTATGTGCATTGGCAAATGTATAACCGATGTTATTATGCGTCGGCAGTGGGTTAAATCTATTTCCCGACGCACTCTTTGACGTCACCAAAAGCAATTTTCCTGCATCGTTGAAGACATTTCCCGACGCTTCTAACACGTCAGGATATGTATTACCGGGGTTGTAAATGCATCGTCAAATATGTATTCCGACGTTAGTATGTGCGTTGGCAATTGTATAACCGACATTATTATGCGTCGACAGTGAGGTAAATCTATTTCCCGACGCACTCTCTGCGTCGCCAAAAGTAATTTTCCTGCGTCGTTGAAGACATTTCCCGACGCTTCAACACATCGGGATATGTATTACCGGCGTTGTATATGCGTCGTCAAATATGTATTCCGACGTTATTATGTGCGTTGGCAAATGTATAACCGACGTTGTTATGCGTCGCCAGTGAGGTGAGGTTGACCACTAAGTTCGATTTTTTCCCGACGCAGTTGACATTGCCGACGTTTGGGACGATGCACCATTGCGTCGGTGAATGGCCCTTTTTAGCTGACGCTAAACATTATTACGTCGGGAATGGTTTTCCAGGCATTAGGTTGCCGACGTGGTGCCAACGCATTGTACTACGTCGGTAAAGCCTAACCCGACGCAATTCTAATTTTTCAAGACGCGGTGACTGCATTGGCAAAACTGTATTTTGTTGTAGTGATGAGAGCAAACTTTAAAGTTAAGACAATGTTGCAAAAGGTGCATCTCATGGTCCTTCAATACATCCAATGTACCAGCACAAAGATCTAGAGTCTTACACTCCGATGATTGAGACAAATCATACTATCTCATTGTGATCATAATGTTGCAACCTTGTCAGATGATATGCCCAATCTCACCACCAGTTGTTAATCAATTTAAGAATAAGATTTGTGACGTATGTCTCCCGCATGTGGATTTCATCCACACACATGTATCACATCTAATATACTTGTGGGCTCTGGTTCATCTCATGAATCATCATGTCATTCATATTGGTTATGTGCAAGCAGGGAATAAAACGATTCATCTCATGCTCTTTGTTTGTGGAGTAAAAGATAAAATACTATTTGATCCTGGATCCACCCACTCTTTCTTGTCTCCTATGTTTGCTAAATTGATTGATGTACCTGTTAACGAACTTGAATTTATTTTAACTATCACAACACCAGTAGGGAAACAAGTTGTTTGTAGCACATATCACCCTAGTTGCATAGTTAAGATTGGAGAGGTTACATTTCCGACCAACCTTATTCTGTTAGACATGCATGACTTCGATGTCATAGTAGGGATGGATTGGTTAGCAGGTCACCATGCCACCATGGATTGCTTTAACAAGACCATTTCTTTTAAATTGGATGGGACACCATTGAGAGTGAGATTTCATGGAGAGAAGGATTTCACAAGCTAGCTTCATTTCAGCATTGTCAGCCGTTAAATTGTTGAGAAGTGGTTGTGAGGGATACATTGTGTTTATCACGGAGGATAAAAAATCCCAAGGGATGGAGGAAATCCTCGTTGTGTGTGAATTTCTAGATGTCTTCCAAGAAAAAAAATCCAGGTTTACCACCAATTAGGGAGATTGACTTCACAATAGAGTTGATGCCAGGGACTGCTCTAATCTACATTGCACCGTACAGAATGGCTCCAGCAGAGTTAGGTGAACATAAAATTTAGTTGCAAGAATTGTTAGAGAAAGGTTCTGTTAAACCAAGTATCTCACATTGGGGAACCCCAGTGTTGTTTGTTAAGAAGAAAGATGGAAGCTTGAGGATGTGTATAGATTACAAAAGATTGAACCAAGTGACCATCAAAAATAAATATCCATTGTCAATGATAGATGAGTTGTTTGATCAATTATAAGGAGCAAAGTACTTTTCGAAGATTGACTTGACGTTTGGATACCACCAAATGAGAGTTAGAGAATCGGGTGTACTGAAAACAGCCTTCCGGACTAGATATGGGCACTATGAATTTTTGGTGATGCCCTTTGGACTGACGAACGCACCGGTAGTGTTTATATTCCTAATGAACAAGATCTTTGCACCTCACTTAGATCAGTTCACAGTCGTCTTTATTGATGACATATTGGTGTATACCAAGTTTAGAGAAGATCATGAATAGCATCTGACGATGTCACTGCATCTTTTGCGAGAGAACCCGTTATATGCAAAGTTTGGGTAGTGTGAGTTTTGGCTAGAACAAGTTGCTTTTCTAGGGCATATTATCTCTAAAAAAGGCTTAGCAGTCGATCCAGTGAAAATTGAAGCAGAAATCAGTTGGGAAAGGCCAAAAAGTGTGACAAAATTCATAAGTTTTCTGGGTTTAGCAGGCTACTACAGAAGATTTGTACAAGGATTTTTATCCATTGAAGCGCCTTTGACCAAACTAACCCGGAAAAATGTGCCATATGTGTGGTCAAATCAATGTGAAGCCAATTTTGAAGAGTTGAAAAAGAGGTTAACTGCAACACCTATTCTCACTTTACCTTCAGGCAGTGGTAGTTTCGTTATTTATACCGATGCTTCGAATGTGGGACTCGGGTGTGTGTTGATACAAGATGGCAAAGTCATAGCGTATGTCTCAAGACAATTGAAAGAGCACAAGCAAAATTATGCAACGCATGACGTAGAATTGGCAACAGTTGTCTTAGCATTAAAGATATGGAGACACTACCTCTATGGGGAAATTTTTTAGGCCCATTCAGACCACCGTAGTCTCCAGTATCTGTTTTCTTAGAAGGAATTGAACATGAGTGATGGTCTCAGTTTTTCGCTCTTGGGATTACCGAGGTCAACGGACATGAGAGTCCATGGGGTCCAACCCTTTCATGACCAAAGACAAAGTGAACATCAACTTTTTGTGTACGGGTATGCCAGATTTTCTACTCTACTTGGAATTGACAAGTGGTTGTCGTAGATCAACCTTCGCAAGTAAAAAAAGAAAATAACTTTTTTCTAGTTTTTCCATTGCACATATAATTAAGAAAAAATACATGGTTTGTTTTGAATGCGGTGAAAGGCGATTTTCATTTGTTTTGTCGTGAAAGGCAATTTTTTTCATAAAAGGTGATTTTTGTCGTGAAAGTCGATTTACAATTCTTATCAAAAAGGAAAGACAAGAGTTGTGATTTCTTTTATGTTTCTTTAAAAAATACAAACTACAATGAAAAGCAAGAAAGGGAGATCTAACTTCTCAGGAGATTGTGGGGGCTCGTTCAGATTGATAGTCGCAAGTCATGTGTGGATTTTGCCATCATCCTTCGGATGAAAACAGAGGATGCTTTTGATTTGCTTGGCTCAACTTAAACCTCATAGTTTTAGAGGATAAAGACCAAGATGAGGTCCTATATCCAATAAAAAGCTAAGTAGACGGGCTGAAAAGCCACGTCTAAGACATGGAGACAGAAGGAGAAGGCCTTGGGGGGGGGGCAAGGGACTTTGGTCACCTTGTAGTCGTGGTTGTTGTAGAACTTCTTTAAGGGAGGAGAGGTTGTTGTAGCAACTTTTGCAGTGTTGTCTATTGTGTATCGATTTTTTGGTCCGATCACTGGATTCTTTCTTCTTGGAATGACCTCCTTTTATAGGCTTTTGGTGGCCATGAGGAGGGTTTATGAGCTTTTAATGTATTAAAGCTCCATGATGCAAGGACTTCCAAGCTTTTAATTAATATTTTGGTAACTCCTTTTTCTTGGCTTTTGATTGGCCGTTGGAGAATAAATGGCTTTTAATTGCCTTTAAGCTCCATGATGGGAGGAGTTACATGGTTTAATGCCATGATTGCACTTGACTTGTAACTCCCATTTCTTGGCTTTTGATTGGGCCGTCCAAAATAATGAGTAAATGACCGTATTAACTTGTCATAAAACGGGTCATTAACTGCACTAAGTGGTTGCCAAGGCATTTGAAGGGTCGCGGGCTGTACCGCATCTTTTGGAATTCTTCCCGCGACTTGGGAGTTTGATCGCCGATGGATCTTCTTGCCGATTGATGTTGGATGATCATGTAATCTTAAACACTAATTGCTACCAGTGGGCTGGCTGACGATTTCTCGATCAGACGGGCAGAAAGTGTGCTTTTTTGGTTGGCCGGTTGGCGATTTCGAAGCGTCCGATGATGGCCCCTTGATTCTGACGGCGGATCCATGTTGACGAAGATTGACGGATTCCATGCCCCGAAAATCAGATTTTTGGAAAATTGTAGGGGCCAAACATCTCGAAACGCAAAGGGGAAAAAATGGGTTTTTGGCGAAAATCCGGCAACCCGGGGTTGCTGTCAAGCAGTATGTAAATAAAACATTAGTACCCAATTAATGAAGGCTGCAACTGTGATTTGTTGGCGGAAGATGAAGAGCAGCAACGGTAGCAGATCTATGGCCGAGGCACGTCTGATGATGCTCTCTTTAGGATGAGTTCCGCCCTTGGGATAAAATCCAGGTCCGAAGGTTCTTAGCAGAACTCTCCCTAGGATACAACGGCCTTCTTCCTAGTTCAGGTCTGGTCGCAATGCAGCCCAAACTAACTCCAATCAGAATGCTCAGAGGGAAGGCAAAAGAAAAGAGACGAGGAGAAGAAATTCGTTTTCTGTGTATCCCTAAACGATAACTGAGATGGCCCTAATATATTGAGATTAGTGTCCGTAGGGCCATTAATCCTCAATGTTTAAAATCATTAAGGCCATTAATCCTCAATGTTTAAAATCAATTAATCACACCGTTAAAAACATTTTGATCCACATTAAATCAGTGATTAAAATGGGTTTATAAAAATGGGTTAAATTAATTATTTTTTATTGGAATAAATAAATAAAATAATGGTAAAAAAATATGGGTCCCTCTAGGCTACCTGGCCTAGATTTGCAACTCCCCCCTCCCTGCGCGCGATATACACGCAAGATGCGCGTCGCGAACACACGCCCAGTTAAACGTTTTTCGGACCCAGCACCTCGGATCAAGCCTGACTCGCATGCGCGCATAGGGCTCATGGCAAAAGCATACAAAAGTTCTTGAAAGATATAGTAATGGAAATACATATAAAGCCTCTTGAAAAGATTAACTTTAGCAATGTGGGATGGGTTGTTTCCAATAGCCTACACTGCCCAGATAAAGCAAAAGAACGAAAGGACAAAAAACATCTTTTTACTAAAAACACCTTTTGAATTTTTGAAACAACCAAAAAAACCCAACAATCTCACCTCTATTTCAAAATATTCAATGAGCATCTCACTGGTAAGGTGACAGAGCTTGAACATCACCATCATGACATAATTTCAAACATTTAGGAGTTGGAGTGAACAAAGTCTTGAACTTCAACTTTTTATATCTGCTCAGAATTATGTCAAGATTTGATCTTGGAGTCATTAGGTTAGCACTTTACGGCCATGTGCTTAATCCCGAATTTCGTAAGTGCTCTTGAGAATCTGCCCAAATTCTCATAGGAAGCGGCCCCACTTTGACACTCATGTAGGTGAGTCTATCAAGAGTGCTCCTGCAGCTGTACACCCCACCATATAAGCTATAGATCTCATTAAGGATTAAATCAAACCTTATTCGCTACAGGTTACGTACCAACCATCAGGTAAACTCATACAAAATGGATAAGTACTAAGTAAACATACTCTATATGTTAATACTTCACATCATCAGGTTAGCTTGTTTTTCCCATTGAACTTATTTATCGGGATTTCCGGTCATTAGGTTGGGTTCCAGCTATTGATGATTTATGGGCTAAAGAACCATCCCTTTAGTTGTTTCTTCTTTTTTTCCCCCCCTTGCAAGGCCTTTTGTCAAAGGATCTGCTAAATTATCCTTTGATCTCACATAATCAATTGAAATTACTCCTCCACCGAGTAATTGTCGCACATAACTATGTTGTAGTTGCACTTGTCTAGACTTTCCATTGTACATGGCATTATTAGTAGTAATAATTGTTGCAGTGTTATCAAAATGAATAATAATAGGAGGAATTGGTTTAGTCCACAAAGGAATATCAAATAATAAATTTATAATCCATTCATATTCCATCACAACAGCTCCTAGAGCCAGGAATTCTGAATCCTTAGTGGAATAAGAGATTGCAGTTTGTTTCTTTAAATTCCAAGATACTGCAGCACCTCCCAAAGTGAAAAATACATCCACTTGTAGACCTTAATCTCCTACAACTCCTATCAATACTCAGCAGCATATGGACCTTCTCAAAGAAATTCAGCGTATGCAGAATGAAATTTTATTCCTCAGAAATCCCCTTATGAATAAATATGGCGGATTCGTTCAAGAAGTATCTTCTTCTCATGGTTCCGTCAATAAAGATGATTCTGATGCAACACTGCCACCTTTAGGAGCAGCCGATGAATTTTAAAAATAAAGAGATATTTGTCTACATTCAGATCTGTCAAATGCATCTCATGCAAATCTCAATGCGGATATCGCCATCAAATGCAGCCTTCATTTCTTCCAATGCAGTGTTAATGCAGCAATACAGATGTCCGAATGCAATTCTCAATGCAGTCTCCAAGTCAGCACAGCTATCCCCATGCAGCCATGTGTCCTGCAAGCAATAAAGTTCCTTCATCTCCTCCATCAATTCCTAGCCTACATCAAGTCTAGCCATAAATACATGTCATTCTCATGTGTTTATAAACAATTCACATCCATAAAGCCAATACGGATTCTCATTCATCAAAATATAAAATAACCACCAAAAGTCCATATCATGGAAAATTCACTTCCAAACCATAAATGCCATCTTCTTCATGTCATTTTCATCCCTTTAAAGGATTTCACTCCATTTCGTATCAAAGATCCATAAACAATTCCTATAAAGGCAATACCTTTAGCAAAGTCAACAAAAGGGGCTCCTTTTGTTTATTCCTCCATCCCATTTCAAATACATCCATCAATCCTACAGTCAATGCCCAGACTTCAAAGTCAACAATACAGACTCAAGTCCCTGCAGTCTCCGCAGCGTCAGCTGAGCATACAGTATATCCTGCACCCTGCAGCAAATACAGCGATAAATTCAGCAGCCGACTGTCAGAAGCATGCAGTAGTAATTTCAACGACGTTCGTCAGCAATGAAGTCAGTTCACTCATGCAGCAGCAACAGTAATGCATATTATATGCAACAGTGATACAGTACAAATGACGTATTCATCTTATCCCATTGCGGATCTCAAACACATTTCAAATGTAATTCAGTATGAAAGTCTATAAATAGGGATTGTGAGCCCTTGTCTCACATCATCAAATACTTACACTTGTAAATTTTCCGCTTTCTTTCCTTTCTTTCAATTTAGTCTTACTGAGAGTTAACTGGTTCGATCCCGGTCTCCTCCATTTGGTATCAGAGCCATCCCAGTCTTCTCTTATTGTAAGAATATTTTATCAATGAAGTATCAATTCCTTTATCCATTTTGATAGCTCTTTAAGCTTTCAATTATTTCAAATTATTTGCAAAAATTTTGCATGCATCATGTCTCTTTCCTTCTTTGGTTATTTGTTTGTTGTTTGCATAGTAGAATCGAATCTATGTTAGTTAGTTGCATTTCTGAATTTTGATCTAACTTGACTAGATAGAGTTAATTGGTTGTTGTTGCTAAAAGGAGTGATTTGGGTCCGAGGACACCTTGTCGCGTCGCCTTTGTTGCCCGTTAGCCAGGAGAGCGTTTAGGGCTTTGTGGCGTAAACCGTTGACAGGCCACCAATCATTCTGATTAGTGATTATAATTAATTAATGATGTCTGGAATTTTTAGATCATTCGGAAGAAATTCATCTTCTAACACAGCTTCTAATTCTTCTTCTGCATCATCATCCATCATGCCAATAATAAATAAAATTTCAATTAAAAATCTTGAAGAAATAAGTTTTGATGATATAGAGAAATCAATCCAAGATTGGACAATACCTAAAGTCTCTTTAAAAGAAATTTATAAAGAAGGATCTTTCATACAAAAATCAAATTATGTAATAAAGACGGTTGAAGAAACGCTCTCAATACAGCAAAATGAAGAAAATCTACAGGTCATTCCTGCAGAAAAAATTGAAATCCATAAATCAAAATACAAATACATGCATATAGCACTTGTTCAAGTTGCCATAAAGCCATTAACCAGACTTGGTTTGAATACATCCTGTCTCGCATATGGTCGAGATAGACGACACGTTTCATTCAGAGATTCCCTAATCGGGATGGTAGAAGCCAGTCTTCATGACGGCCCTGCCTTTTTTAATTGTTTTCCCAATTACACCGTATCACTCAGTGATCCCGGTGCTCATGAAGCCATCACTTTAGGAATACATACAAAAGGGTTCAATATGAAACCTCAATCACAAAAGGGTTCAATATGAAACCTCAATCACAAAATGTTGCCATAGTATACAGAATTTATTATAAAGCAATGAATACAATTGTCCCTGAAATAGCCTATTCTTCACAAATCAAAGGAGTAACCACTTTATTCCTTACAAATTTTCGAAATAAAGTCACCACCCCCAAACTCATCATTTGGGAAGATGTACATCTTTCTGGAAAATGGGAACTTGATGAAGCTCAATTAATCACACATTTAATTAATGAAGATGTTGAATCTATTACAGAACATCCATCTGGAAAAGTAACAATAAATTTTGCCAATACACCAAGATCATACTTTTCATCCACAAAAAGATCAATCCCTTCAGACGCTGGATCTTATAAATCAGCCTCTTCTAATTTTCATCAAACATCTATTCCCACATCACCCCCAATACATCCTACAGGCATAGTTTTCCCTGTTTATTCAGACGCAAAAGATGAAGATATACAATCAGTGAAATTAACTGAACCCGATTTTAATGCCTCAATCAATACAATCTCCTTAATTCATGAATCTAATGAAGAAATACATGATTTCAAAATTGATAAACAATTCCTTCAACAAGATTTATTAAAACATCCAAAGACAAAATGGTTTTTTACCAAATTCTCTAAATTTGAACGATCTCAAGTAAAAGAATTATGGTATGAACAAATGAATCAAGAACGGCGAAATATCCCTTTCTTTGATTGGCTTTCGTCAAAAATAAATAAAAAAGGAGCTGTAATGATGACAATTAATAAATCCACACAAACATGGGAAACCGAGAAAGGTAAAGTTGAATCGGTTCACCCCCCTTTAGAAACAATAAAGCATAAAGAAATCACTGCCACTCCATTTAAAAATGCTATACCAACTTCTAAACTCCTTATTGTTGAACATATATCTCATCTAGTTGAACAAAGTAACTTTACAAATCTCTATTTACAGACTATTGGTTCACAAACTCAAAGAATTGAAAATACTATATCTCAACACGAATCAACTTCTTCAGCTTCATATAAAATATCCAGAGATGTCCCTTCATTATGTTCAGATTTTATTACAAAATTGACTTTAGACAAAAAGCCATTAAAACTTCCTGCTGACTTTCAAAATGACATTTCTTTAAGAATCAATCCTTTAGACAAAGGTAAATCAATAAATGAAGGCTCCTCAATTAATGCAGTTATTGAAAGACCATCAATTCAAATGTCTTCAGACACTAATACCGACACTTCAACAGATGACTCTGACGATCAATGTATCCCTCAAATTAATAGAATTTTCAATCCCAAAACTCATACATCAAAAACAAAAAATTATTACAGTAGACCCACTCCAATGAATCTCCAATTTGAAGAAATTCCTGATATAGCAAATTGTAAATATGATGGTAGTTCATTAGTCGAATGGAATATTGATGGCCTTACTGAATATGGAATTCTTAATATTCTGCGCAATATGATACTATATACAAATGCAGGCATGATCTATGGCAATACACAAGCTGAAATCATTAAATCAATTATAATAGGATTTACTGGCCAACTTCATGGCTGGTGGGAATATTATCTAACCTCAATCCAAAAAACTAGTATCCTAAATTCAGTCAAACTAACTGAAGACGGTAAACCCATTCTTAATACCAATAATCAGCCAATTTCTAATGCCGTTGAAACACTAATTCATAATATTCTAATCAATTTCTCTGGAAATGTTAGTGATCAAATAGAAAAATACAGAGAACAATTAATCAATCTTCGATGTCGAACTTTATCTGATTTCAGATGGTATAAAGATGTCTTTTTATCCCTTGTTTTTCAATTATTCAATTCTAATGAAGATTTCTGGAAAGAAAATTTTATTTCTGGCCTTCCAACTCATTTTGCAGAAAAAGTAAAAAATGTTCTAAGAGAACAAAATAATGGAAGATTAAATTATGCTAACTATACATATGGTGATTTAATTCAAAAAATTCCTCGTGTTGGTATGTCTATTTGCAGTGATATGAAAATTAAAGCTGATTTACATAAACAAAAGAAAATTGGTAAACAAGAATTAGGGGATTTTTGCTATCAATTTGGCTATGAACCCCTACAAAATCCATCCAATCGAATTTATCAACCTAAACATCGGTCTAAAAAGAAAAGGTATCATGAAAAATCATATCGATCCTATAAAAATTACAAAAAATATAAAAAAGGAAAACATGAAAAACACAATTCAAAGAAGCGAAAATCCAGCTCGTCCCCAAATCATAAAACTAATAAATCTGATTATACATGATATAAATGCGGCAAAGAAGGACATTTTGCAAATAACTGTTTTAATAAAGATTCCAAAAGGAAAATCAATGAATTAGATTATCATTCTCATAATTCAGAAAATAATAAAGATATTTGTCTATGTTGCGAAAGCGAAGATAGTTCTTATGATTCTTCCTCCTCATCTTCTTATTTCTCAATTAATGTTTTAAATGCTCAAGATGAATTACTTCTAGAATTAATAGAAAACATTTCCTCTGAAGAAGAAAAGAGAAAATACTATAGAAAAATGCTTGAAGATAAATCTACAGACAAAACTTCTAAAAAACATAAAGATTTTCAATCACTTTCCATGAAAGATATTCTTTCCCAAAAACCTAGCTCTTCAAAACCTTTAACCCTTCAAGACCTCCAAAATGAAGTTACTGAAACAAAACATGAAATTGCAAACTTAAAAGAAGAAGCAACTAAAGAAATTGCTAAATTAAAAACAAGAATTGAAATCCTTGAATTAGGCAAAGAATTCAGCTCAAATAATCAAGAAGATTCTAATCTCGAAAAAGAATTTGATGAAGAAATTCAAGAATTCGTAAATTCCATCACTAAATATCATTATCATAAATGGTATACTACTGTCACTCTAAAAATCAAAGAATTTAATTTATCTGTTGACTGTTTAATTGACAGCGGAGCAGATGTGAATTGCATTCGTGAAGGATTAATTCCAACAAAGTATTTTGAAAAAATAAAAAATTACACAATTGGCACCGCAAATGGAAAGAATATAATAGTCAATTATAAAATTCCAAATGCTCATATTTGTAAAAATGGAAAATGCATTCAAACTTCCTTTGCGGTAACAAAAACATTAACGAATGATGTCATCTTAGGGACACCCTTCTTATTAAAAATTCAGCCATTTTCTGTAAATACTGATGGAATTCATACATCAATTGATGATAAGCCTATCAAATTTGAATTCATAGAAAGCCCAAGGCTTGGTAGAATAAATGGAATTAATATTTAATTTCATACATCTTCATATTTCCAAAATACAGTTTTATGGCATCAATAAAGAAAATTTTTATTACTAATTTAATTTCCTCTCCCCATAGGAAACCAATCATGTCTTCCAAAGATAAGGGCAAACAACCAATAGATTCAGATAAAGCCTCTGTTCCTGTTCATGAAGAACTACCCTTTCAAATACCTTTTCCATCCTTCTATCCAGCACCCTCTGCTGCTTCTCAAACCCTTATTGATAACATTTGGAGTGCATGCCTTACTGGCCAACGTAATTTTCTAATGCGAAAGCACCTATCTGATTTGTCTAATCATATCAAATATTTGGAATCAAAAATTCAAATGCTTGAACAACAATGTGCATCGTCATCCCTCCCTCCAATTGAATACAGACAACAAATCCTGGAAAGAGTTAATACTCTTCTTCCGGACGATTTATCTGCAAGAATTAGAGGGGAAACTCTCTCTTGTCAGATCATGGAGCGACTAATTAATCAAGCATCCTATCTCAGCTGGGCCACTGGTTTTCCAAAGATGTTCCTGCCCGCTGATGAATTTGATATTTCTTATATTGAACAAGGTCTAGTTCATCGATTCATTCTCGACAGAGACAATTTAGCAATTCATCGACAGTTGCCTGCAATTGTCAAATATGCTCTCAGTTGCCTTGGCATCACCAAGCGCAATCTTCTCATGACAATCTCTTCCACTCTTGGAGAAAGAGATGAATTCCGGTTTTATCAACCATATCAATTATGGATCCTTATGAATTATGAAGACGGAGATTTATTCTGTCAAAAATACAGCCTTCCAATCAATGATTATGAACATCTTCCTGATCGCAATTGGAATCAAGCAGAACAATTTGAATCCTCAGATGCTGCAGATCTCAGTTACAGCCTGGAGCGTCTACAATTCTACAATATTCAAGCTGATCAAAATCAAAGATTCATCAATATCAAAAGACATTTTGAATTTGCTCGTACTTTTAAGGGAATCTGGAGCGATGGTCGTCGCGTCGTCTGCATTGATGAAGATCTTGCAGAAGATACATTTGTTTATTATGATCCCTTTCGAGCTGGCCATACAGTTCTTGATGAAATTCTAGAAACATTTCAAAATGCATCGTCTCTTCATATTACTGACAGAACAAAGAGACAGCTTATCAAGCTCTTCCAAAGAGAAAATGATTATGGAGTATGGACCCCCAGTCCACAACCACCAGATTACTACCTCATAAATGATTAAAATCAAGCACATGCAGCAATATCATGCAAATTTCAATGCAGATTTCTCCATCAAATGCAGCCTTCAGCATTTCCTATGCAGAATTAATTCAGCAATACAGATGTCCAAAATGCAGTATTCAATGCAGCCAGCACAGATGCGGTCTTCAATGCAGTCAGCACAGCTATCCCCATGCAGCCATGTGTCCTGCAATCAATAAAGCCCATTCATATCCTTCTTCAATTCTTAGCCTATATAAAGTCAAACCATAAATACATGTCCCTATCATGTATTTATAAACACAATACATGTCATTCTCATGTGCTTCACTCACATAAAGGTCTTCCGAATGCTTTCATTTGAAAAAATATAAAAAAAAAAAATTCAAAAAAGTCCACTTTTGTGAGCTATGGATTACTATTCTTATTAAAGTATTCCATAGACCACTATTCCAAATAAAGTATTATGGAATTCAATGTCAACATTATAGTCTCAAGTCCCTGCAGTCTCCGCAGCGTCAGCTGAGCATACAGTATATCCTGCACCCTGCAGCAAATACAGCGATAATTTCTCAGCCGACTGTCAGACGCATGCAGTAGCAAAATCAATGACGTCCGTCAGCAATAACGTCATCTCACTCATGCAGTAGCAACAGTAATGCATATTATATGCAACAGTGATGCAGTACAAATGACGTATACATCTTATCCCATTGCGGATCTCAAATACATTTCAAATGTAATTCAGTATGAAGGTCTATAAATAGGGATTGTGAGCCCTTGTCTCACATCATCAAATACTTACACTTGTAAATTTTCCGCTTTCTTTCCTTTCTTTCAATTTAGTCTTACTGAGAGTTAACTGGTTCGATCCCGGTCTCCTCCATTTGGTATCAGAGCCATCCCAGTCTTCTCTTATTGTAAGAATATTTTATCAATGAAGTATCAATTCCTTTATCCATTTTGATAGCTCTTTAAGCTTTCAATTATTTCAATTTATTTGCAAAATTTTGCATGCATCTTGTCTCTTTCTTTCTTTGGTTATTTGTTTGTTGATTGCATAGTAGAATCGAATCTATATTAGTTAGTTGCATTTCTGAATTTTGATCTAACTTGACTAGATAGAATTAATTGGTTGTTGTTGCTAAAAGGAGTGATTTGGGTCCGAGGCCCCCTTGTCGCGTCGCCTTTGTTGCCCGTTAGCCAGGAGAGCATTTAGGGCTTTGTGGCGTAAACCGTTGACAGGCCACCAATCATTCTGATTAGTGATTATAATTAATTAATGATGTCTGGAATTTTTAGATCATTCGGAAGAAATTCATCTTCTAACACAACTTCTAATTCTTCTTCTGCATCATCATCCATCATGCCAATAATAAATAAAATTTCAATTAAAAATCTTGAAGAAATAAGTTTTGATGATTTAGAAAAATCAATTCAAGATTGGACAATACCTAAAGTCTCTTTAAAAGAAATTTATAAAGAAGGATCTTTCATACAAAAATCAAATTATGTAATAAAGACGGTTGAAGAAACCCTCTCAATACAGCAAAATGAAGAAAATCTACAGGTCATTCCTGCAGAAAAAATTGAAATCCATAAATCAAAATACAAATACATGCATATAGCACTTGTTCAAGTTGCAATAAAGCCATTAACCAGACTTGGTTTGAATACATCCTGTCTCCCGTATGTTCGAGATAGAAGACATAATTCATTCAGAGATTCCCTAATCGGGATGGTAGAAGCCAGTCTTCATGACGGCCCTGCCTTTTTTAATTGTTTTCCCAATTACACCGTATCACTCAGTGATCCCGGTGCTCATGAAGCCATCACTCTTGGAATACATACAAAAGGGTTCAATATGAAACCTCAATCACAAAATGTTGCAATAGTATACAGAATTTGTTATAAAGCAATGAATACAATCGTCCCTGAAATAGCCTATTCCTCACAAATCAAAGGAGTAACCACTTTATTCCTTACAAATTTTCGTAATAAAGTCACCACCCCCAAACTCATCACCTGGGAAGATGTACATCTTTCTGGAAAATGGGAACTTGATGAAGCTCAATTAATCACACCTTTAATTAATGAAGATGTTGAATCTATTACAGAACATCCATCTGGAAAAGTAACAATAAATTTTGCCAATACACCAAGATCATACTTTTCATCCACAAAAAGATCAATCCCTTCAGACGCTGGATCTTATAAATCAGCCTCTTCTAATTTTCATCAAACATCTATTCCCACATCACCCCCAATACATCCTACAGGCATAGCTTTCCCTGTTTATTCAGACGCAAAAGATGAAGATATACAATCAGTAAAATTAACTGAATCTGATTTTAATGTCTCAATCAACACAATCTCCTTAATTCATGAATCTAATGAAGAAATACATGATTTCAAAATTGATAAACAATTCCTTCAACAAGATTTATTAAAACATCCAAAGACAAAATGGTTTTTTACCAAATTCTCTAAATTTGAGCGATCTCAAGTAAAAGAATTATGGTATGACCAAATGAATCAAGAACGGCGAAATATCCCTTTCTTTGATTGGCTTTCGTCAAAAATAAATAAAAAAGGAACTGTAATGATGACAATTAATAAATCCACACAAACATGGGAAACCGAGCAAGGTAAAGTTGAATCGGTTCACCCCCCTTTAGAAACCATAAAGCATAAAGAAATCAATGCCACTCCTTCTTTATTAACTATTTTCCCGGAGCCTATTCTCAATCTAGATACAAAAGAGTCAACTAATACATTAAATGCTACTTCATATTCAACTTCTATAAACAAATCTTTCTCAAAAGACTCTACCTCGAAAACATCAGTTTTACAAACTCATCTCGAAGAAACCATCTCTGATCAAGAAGAAATTAATGAATTCCATCCTTCCACTACCTCAATAAATGTATTAAATGCTCAAGACAAATTCATCATTGATGCTACTACGCTAAAACAATTTCTTGAAGTAAAATCCTTTGAAAAAATTTCTAATCTTAATTTTCAACCTGTTCCTATACTCTCAACCCTTGGAAAAATCAATCAAATAAATCTACTCATATCTAATAAAGAAAAATATATTGCAAATCTTAAAAATGACATTTATCTCTGTCGAATTGAGGATCAATTAAAGTCCAAAGCATCTGAAAAGAAAATTAATAATTTTCAAACCTCTCTAATAAACGAATGTTGTTCTGAGATACCTTCTGCCTTTTGGCATCGAAAAAAGCATTTAGTATCCTTACCATATATTTCTACTTTTAATGAAAGAGATATTCCTACTAAAGCAAGACCATCTCAAATGAGTCCTAGACTCTTAGACTTATGTGATAAAGAAATTAAAGATTTACTTCAAAAGAAATTAATCCGCAAATCACATTCTCCTTGGAGTTGTGCAGCCTTTTATGTTGAAAATGCTCCTGAAAAGGAACGAGGGGCTCCTCGCCTCGTCATCAATTATAAACCATTAAATAAAGTCCTTCAATCAATCAGATATCCAATTCCTAATAAACAAGATCTTATTACTCGTTTATATGAAGCTTTTATATTTTCAAAATTTGATCTCAAATCAGGATTTTGGCAAATACAGGTCGAAGAAAACGATCGTTATAAAACCGCCTTTACTGTCCCTTTTGGCCATTATGAATGGAACGTCATGCCTTTTGGGCTAAAAAATGCTCCTTCAGCCTTCCAAGAAATGATGAATGAAATCTTTCACCCTTATAAAAATTTCTCAATTGTTTACATTGATGATATTTTAATCTTTTCTAAATCTATTGATGATCACTGGAAACATTTAAAGACTTTCAAATGGATCATAAAGAAAAATGGCTTAGTCCTTTCTCAAAGAAAAATAAAACTTTTTCAAACAGAAATACAATTTCTTGGCTATAAAATATCAAACAAAATGATAACTCCTGTTGAAAGAGTAATCAAATTTGCTGACAATTTCCCTGATGAAATCACCGATAAAAAACAATTACAAAGATTTTTAGGGTGTTTAAATTATGTCTCTGATTTTTATCAAAACCTCTCTAAAGAAAGAAATCTTTTACAAAAATGTTTAAAAAATTCGGCAGAACAATGGACTCCTCAACATACAGAAGCAATACAAAAAATAAAACAAAAAGTAAAATCTTTACCATGCTTAAATATTTCCAATCCAGATTTATTTAAAATCATCCAAACAGATGCGTCTGAAATGGGATTTGGAGGAATCCTACTTCAAAGAAATGCACAATCAAAGGAACAAATTATTAGATTTTATTCTGGCACTTGGAATGCTACTCAACAAAATTACTCTACAATAAAGAAAGAAGTCCTTGCCATAGTCTCATGCATACTCAAATTTCAAAGTGATATTTTGAATCAAAAATTTCTCTTAAGAATTGATTGCAAATCTGCAAAAGAAGTTTTGGAAAATGATGTCAAAAACCTTGCATCAAAACAAATTTTTGCTCGTTGGCAAGCTTTACTTGCTATTTTTGATTTTGACATTGAATATATAAAAGGTTCTTCAAATTCTCTTCCCGATTTTCTATCTCGTGAATTTTTACAGGGTAGAAACAAGGTGAGCAAAGATGCATCCAAGAGGAAAAGGAAAAAATCCAGTCATTGATACAATAAATATTCTTTCCAACAATAAATTCAATGCCTTAAACCCTTCTCCCATGCTGCAAGCACCCTATCGTTCTAATCCTTTCAAAAAATCTCAATACATTAAGACCTTTGAATTTGCTCTTTTCTTCCTTGATGATAAACTCCATGCCAACCTTACTATTGATCAAATTCTCTCAAAACTCTATCGAAAAAATTGCCATTTTGTTCCAAAAGCCCCCAATATTTCTCACAAGTACTATGAAGCAATTCTGATTCAGTCTAAAAGTGCTATCATCTCTCATGAAGATAGAGATGGAGAACATGCCTTTTCAAAAATGAAGATTATGCATATTCATACTCTTACTGATTGGGCAGACAATCTATTCTCACCAAAAACTGTCATCAATCCTAATGGGAGCTCTTGGCCCTATGATTACTATGACTACATGAATGCTTGGGAATATACTTTGTTATATCAAAATTCAAAACGATCTCATTCTTGGTACATTAGCTTTTCATCCAAATGCAATCGAAACATTCCTTGTTGGTTCTGGAATAATTGGTGGCTCCGTTTTGGCGCACAATCCTGCATCCTTCCAGAAGCTTTATTAAGTCATTATCAAACATTTGAATCTCAATCCAGTTTTGAAATTTCTGAACCTTCATATGCTTTCTTAAAATTTATTTCTTCCTCCACTATTCCATGGATATTCCGATGGGAATATGGTAAATCTCAAGAAATGAAGCCATCATGTTTTGTTCGTATTTCTTATATTAAATGGTGGGATAAATTTGACATTTCCCAATTTCTCAATAAATCTCATCACTCTTCTCCTCAAGCTTCTCTTTTTACACAACCCAATACAGCTATTCCTCAAATCAAGAAGCAGATTACTCCTAACCCAAATTTATCAAAAAGCTTCAAAGATGCTGTTCACGGTACAACATCATCTCCTGCAACTCCAATCAATTCTCAGCAGCATATGGACCTTCTCAAAGAAATTCAGCGTATGCAGAATGAAATTTTATTCCTCCGAAATCCCCTTATGAATAAATATGGCGGATTCGTTCAAGAAGTATCTTCTTCTCATGGTTCCGTCAATAAAGATGATTCTGATGCAACTCTGCCACCTTCAGGAGCAGCCGATGAATTTTAAAAATAAAGAGATATTTGTCTACATTCAGATCTGTCAAATGCATCTCATGCAAATCTCAATGCGAATATCGCCATCAAATGCAGTCTTCAGCATTTCCTATGCAGAATTAATTCAGCACTACAGATGTCCAAAATGCAGTAATCACTGCAGCCAGCACAGCTATCCCCATGCAGCCATGTGTCCTGCAAGCAATCAAGCCCATTTATCTCCTTTATCAATTCTTAGCCTATATCAAGTCAAACCATCAATGCTTGTCATTATCATGAACACATGTCATTTTCATGTGTTTCACTCACATAAAGGTCTTCCGAATGCTTTCATTTGAAAAAATATAAAAAATTCCAAAAAGTACACTTTTGTGAGCTATGGAGCACTATTCTTTATAAAGTATTCCATAGACCACTATTCCAAATAAAGCCTAGTCAACAATAGTGGAACTCAATGTCAACAATACAGCCTCAACTGAGCATATAGCAGATCCTGCACCCTGCAGCAAATACAGCGATAAATTTTTCAGCCGACTGTCAGACGCATGCAGCAGTAACAGTGATAAAGTCTGTCAGCATTGAAGTCAGTAATACAGTTCACTCATGCAGCAGCAACAGTAATGCATATTATATGCAACAGTGATGCAATACAAATGACGTATACATCTTATCCCATTGCGGATCTCAAATACATTTCAAATGTAATTCAGTATGAAGGTCTATAAATAGGGATTGTGAGCCCTTGTCTCACATCATCAAATACTTACAGTGAAGCTTTTTGATAAATTTGGGTTAGGAGTAATCTGCTTCTTGATTTGAGGAATAGCTGTATTGGGTTGTGTAAAAAGAGAAGCTTGAGGAGAAGAGTGATGAGATTTATTGAGAAATTGGGAAATGTCAAATTTATCCCACCATTTAATATAAGAAATACGAACAAAACATGATGGCTTCATTTCTTGAGATTTACCATATTCCCATCGGAATATCCATGGAATAGTGGAGGAAGAAATAAATTTTAAGAAAGCATATGAAGGTTCAGAAATTTCAAAACTGGATTGAGATTCAAATGTTAGATAATGACTTAATAAAGCTTTTGGAAGGATGCAGGATTGTGCGCCAAAACGGAGCCACCAATTATTCCAGAACCAACAAGGAATGTTTCGATTGCATTTGGATGAAAAGCTAATGTACCAAGAATGAGATCGTTTTGAATTTTGATATAACAAAGTATATTCCCAAGCATTCATGTAGTCATAGTAATCATAGGGCCAAGAGCTCCCATTAGGATTGATGACAGTTTTTGGTGAGAATAGATTATCTGCCCAATCTGTGAGAGTATGAATATGCATAATCTTCATTTTTGAAAAGGCATGTTCTCCATCTCTATCTTCATGAGTGATGATAGCACTTTTTGACTGAATCAGAATTGCTTCATAGTACTTGTGAGAAATATTGGGGGCTTTAGGAACAAAATGGCAATTTTTTCGATAGAGTTTTGAGAGAATTTGATCAATAGTAAGGTTGGCATGGAGTTTATCATCAAGGAAGAAAAGAGCAAATTCAAAGGTCTTAATGTATTGAGATTTTTTGAAAGGATTAGAACGATAGGGTGCTTGAAGCATGGGAGAAGGGTTTAAGGCATTGAATTTATTGTTGGAAAGAATATTTATTGTATCAATGACTGGATTTTTTCCTTTTCCTCTTGGATGCATCTTTGCTCACCTTGTTTCTACCTTGTAAAAATTCACGAGATAGAAAATCGGGAAGAGAATTTGAAGAACCTTTTATATATTCAATGTCAAAATCAAAAATAGCAAGTAAAGCTTGCCATCGAGCAAAAATTTGTTTTGATGCAAGGTTTTTGACATCATTTTCCAAAACTTCTTTTGCAGATTTGCAATCAATTCTTAAGAGAAATTTTTGATTCAAAATATCACTTTGAAATTTGAGTATGCATGAGACTATGGCAAGGACTTCTTTCTTTATTGTAGAGTAATTTTGTTGAGTAGCATTCCAAGTGCCAGAATAAAATCTAATAATTTGTTCCTTTGATTGTGCATTTCTTTGAAGTAGGATTCCTCCAAATCCCATTTCAGACGCATCTGTTTGGATGATTTTAAATAAATCTGGATTGGAAATATTTAAGCATGGTAAAGATTTTACTTTTTGTTTTATTTTTTGTATTGCTTCTGTATGTTGAGGAGTCCATTGTTCTGCCGAATTTTTTAAACATTTTTGTAAAAGATTTCTTTCTTTAGAGAGGTTTTGATAAAAATCAGAGACATAATTTAAACACCCTAAAAATCTTTGTAATTGTTTTTTATCGGTGATTTCATCAGGGAAATTGTCAGCAAATTTGATTACTCTTTCAACAGGAGTTATCATTTTGTTTGATATTTTATAGCCAAGAAATTGTATTTCTGTTTGAAAAAGTTTTATTTTTCTTTGAGAAAGGACTAAGCCATTTTTCTTTATGATCCATTTGAAAGTCTTTAAATGTTTCCAGTGATCATCAATAGATTTAGAAAAGATTAAAATATCATCAATGTAAACAATTGAGAAATTTTTATAAGGGTGAAAGATTTCATTCATCATTTCTTGGAAGGCTGAAGGAGCATTTTTTAGCCCAAAAGGCATGACGTTCCATTCATAATGGCCAAAAGGGACAGTAAAGGCGGTTTTATAACGATCGTTTTCTTCGACCTGTATTTGCCAAAATCCTGATTTGAGATCAAATTTTGAAAATATAAAAGCTTCATATAAACGAGTAATAAGATCTTGTTTATTAGGAATTGGATATCTGATTGATTGAAGGACTTTATTTAATGGTTTATAATTGATGACGAGGCGAGGAGCCCCTCGTTCCTTTTCAGGAGCATTTTCAACATAAAAGGCTGCACAACTCCAAGGAGAATGTGATTTGCGGATTAATTTCTTTTGAAGTAAATCTTTAATTTCTTTATCACATAAGTCTAAGAGTCTAGGACTCATTTGAGATGGTCTTGCTTTAGTAGGAATATCTCTTTCATTAAAAGTAGAAATATATGGTAAGGATACTAAATGCTTTTTTCGATGCCAAAAGGCAGAAGGTATCTCAGAACAACATTCGTTTATTAGAGAGGTTTGAAAATTATTAATTTTCTTTTCAGATGCTTTGGACTTTAATTGATCCTCAATTCGACAGAGATAAATGTCATTTTTAAGATTTGCAATATATTTTTCTTTATTAGATATGAGTAGATTTATTTGATTGATTTTTCCAAGGGTTGAGAGTATAGGAACAGGTTGAAAATTAAGATTAGAAATTTTTTCAAAGGATTTTACTTCAAGAAATTGTTTTAGCGTAGTAGCATCAATGATGAATTTGTCTTGAGCATTTAATACATTTATTGAGGTAGTGGAAGGATGGAATTCATTAATTTCTTCTTGATCAGAGATGGTTTCTTCGAGATGAGTTTGTAAAACTGATGTTTTCGAGGTAGAGTCTTTTGAGAAAGATTTGTTTATAGAAGTTGAATATGAAGTAGCATTTAATGTATTAGTTGACTCTTTTGTATCTAGATTGAGAATAGGCTCCGGGAAAATAGTTAATAAAGAAGGAGTGGCATTGATTTCTTTATGCTTTATGGTTTCTAAAGGGGGGTGAACCGATTCAACTTTACCTTGCTCGGTTTCCCATGTTTGTGTGGATTTATTAATTGTCATCATTACAGTTCCTTTTTTATTTATTTTTGACGAAAGCCAATCAAAGAAAGGGATATTTCGCCGTTCTTGATTCATTTGGTCATACCATAATTCTTTTACTTGAGATCGCTCAAATTTAGAGAATTTGGTAAAAAACCATTTTGTCTTTGGATGTTTTAATAAATCTTGTTGAAGGAATTGTTTATCAATTTTGAAATCATGTATTTCTTCATTAGATTCATGAATTAAGGAGATTGTGTTGATTGAGACATTAAAATCAGATTCAGTTAATTTTACTGATTGTATATCTTCATCTTTTGCGTCTGAATAAACAGGGAAAGCTAGTTGTATGGACTATAGTCATGAGAGAGTTGTTGGATTGGAAGCCCTAGAAGACCGTGCTGAGGGACTTATGGCTAATTTACCCTAATTTAAAATTCAAACTGAATCATATCCTCAATATCTCTAACAAACTAATCATAATCCTAACGTGTTCTCTAACACTGGCCATCCCAAGGGCAGTACCTCTGATTTTCACAGGCATCCAATGATGCGCGTTTCCAATTTGTGCTGCGAGTTGTCCAATGTGCAATGTGCAATGTGTGCAAGCAAGTGAATATTTTTCTATTATTATTATTATTATATATAATAATATTTGTGATTATGTAAAATAAATGTAACAAAATTCAGACAAGCCAAGTGGGGCTAAGCCAATTTTGAAATAATTGATTTAGCTCGAGCTTCCGCTTGATTAGCAAATGAACCATACCATTAAAAAAAAAAAAAAAAGCGAACCACGCTTAAACTACAGACTAGTCAAGCATAGCCATAGCTCATTGACATTCTTGTTAGATTATATATCCTCAATCCAGTGGATCCGAATAAATTGACTTATTTCAAATATTAATTTATATTTTGATGCTTTATTCATGTGATGAATGATGTTATTCTATATGTTTGCACATGAGCAATACAAAATGACATGATGGTTAATGAGATGAACCGGAGCCCACAAGTATAATAGAAGTAATTCATATGTGTGAATGAGATTCATATACAGGAGACATGGATCACAAATCTTATACTTAAAGTATTTTCACAACAAGTGATGAGACTAATCATCTTATCTGATAAGGTTGCAGCACTGTGATCATTATGAGATAGTGTGGTATGTCTCGATCATTAGAGTGTAAGACTCTGGATCATTATGCTGGTACATTGGATGTACTGAAGGACCATAAGTAGCACATATGCAAGTATGTCTTTGATTTAAGACTGCTCTCATAATTTACAAGTAATAGGCTCTCAATCCTAAGAGATTAATAGGCTTAAGTTTCTATTATACATTTACTTTAAATGATCAATGAGTGAGGCCAATTGTAGGCCAACACCTCGATGTCTTGGGTATGTGGTAGTGGGATAATTCTCAAGATTTAATATATCTCCTAAATATCCCCTTGTGCCAATTAATGAGTTTTATCATTGGCATGTGCGCACTCATCTCAATTAAGAGTTAATTGGATGGTACTCATGATTAGTATGATTGATTGGGTCACAAGGATAATAAGATGTGGATCAAGTTTGGTTAGACATACTGAGAATAGAAGTGAGACTTTTAATCTTGGACAAAGAGGAGGCGCTCCATAAACATATAAATAAGATGTGAGGGTTAGATATCTCTATACACCCAATCTCATAAGCTCCCCTTTCTCTTCCTTCTCTCTCCTCTGGTTTCCTTTTAGAGTACTAGGGTTTTCTTCTACTTAAAGATTCCACCAATATTTTTTGAGAAGTTTTCTACGAGAGAGTTATAGCGTGAAAGAACACAAAAGCAAAGGAGTTCATAATTTGCAAAAAGGGTTTTTCGTAGAGATCAAGTTTCTCAACTTCTCGATTTGAGCACAACTAAGCTCCAAATGTATAGATCTATTATCTATTTGTTTTAGTAGATCTTGTTATGCTTGTTTGTTTCTTCATCTGTCTTCTTGATGGATATTTGATCTTAATGCATGACATTAGGGTTTAAATATTCGAGTTGAGTTTTTGGCTTTATGAGTATTTAATCCCTGCTTTAAGTGAGTCAAAAGTTTTTGAACACTTATCCATGGGGCCCACCTACCTACTTCCAATACCTGTAAATTGAAGGTGCAATCAAAGGAATCTGTGATAGAGAAGAAAATCGTTCTATTTACCATTCAGCCCGTCCTTCTGTAATGGGATGCAACACTTTTTTTATTGTGGAAAAGAAGTAAAAATGAACTGACTTTTCAATAAAAAGGATTTTGATTCTCCTATATGACCCGTAAGAATGCAAGTTGACAGAAACCGAAATCCACAGAGAGTGGAATTCTCTCACTGCACACACTCTCTCTGAAGTGGAGTTCATGGAAACGGTATGCTTCGAGAAGACTTCTTTCTTTTCAGCTACTTTCTTCATTTTGAAGCAGTGAACACTGGCCTTCCTTTGAATCTTTCAACTCTGGCTTTTGCCCTTTTTACTCCATAGTCTAGTCTCTCTGTCTACAATTCATTATATTTCCAGAAAAACTATCAGAGGCCAACCATGGGACTCATTAAAGTGCTGCTACTACATTTGCAAGGCTGTCATTGTGCCACTAGCTTTGATTTTGATTGTCTAATAATCATGTATATATTTGCCTTTTAGGGCAAGATCTCTCAAATGACCAAACCCCCAAGTCATCAATACAACAACAAATACAAGCCAAAATTTGTCCCTTAACATAAAGTTCTAAATCTCCAATTCCATTGAAATGGAATGCTGAACATGTACAACTTACGCTTGATGAATTACCAGATAAACTCTCTTTTATCAGAAACTGTGAAAGATCATGAATCAAATTAAAATGCTTCCTACCTTCTCTTATTCACTGCTATGTCAGCTCCAAACCCATAGAGGGAGAGTGTGTTCTGCAAGCATGTGAAACCCACTCCAAAATAACATGGCATCTGGGTGCTTGGAGTCTTGGACTCCGTGGCATCTTTAGAATTGATCTCGATACCACCACATCAGTGTCAAAATGTCATCGTCGTCCCATTTCAAGTCATAGTGGCACATCAAATTCCAGCTACAAAGCTCTCACCAGATTCCACCTTCTTCCATAAGGCACTGCAACAAACCTCACCACCGGAGCCATCTTGTAGTTGGGGAGGATGGGGTACAAATTATAAAATATGTATACTATACCTCTCTTTCTTGGCATCTGTACATTATTCTGTTATGTGTGTGTATATTTTATAGGTGGCTGTGGCAAGGGAGACGGTTAATTAAGTATACACAGGAGACCCTCTAGAAATGCTCCTTGTGGAATTCGAACTTGGTGCTACCTTTCTGGTTGTATTCATAGCAGAGCTTGTTCAGCTCCTTTGCTAACACTGGTGCACCGCAGTAGAAGACACCTGATTGCAATATCACAAGACCAAAAAGAAAACAAACAACCAGAAAATCAAAACTGAAAATAGTGAAGATAGAAGCTGCAGACACTTCCAGGTAGAAGAAGTACTCACCAATTTTTGCATTTTGATGCTTAGAACAGAGTCTTGAGAAGACCTTCTTCCAGTTAGGCCTCGCAAAATGGGTCCTTACCTGAATTTGGAAAAGGTTAAATCCCGAATGAAATATTAACATGAATAACGTTGGTTTTTCTTTTTTTTGAAATAACAGTTAAGTGGCCCTCGGTTTCACACTATCCTGGAACCTCTCCCATAATGAGTATGCCTTACAATTGCGCTGAGCTGGTTCAGCAAATAACTACTTCTATGTCATGTATAAAGGATTGTGTTGACTACATAACCAGCCGTGATCTATGTAACAAGTATGAGGTTTCCCTGTTTGATGCCTTGATCCAACAATCCCAGCAGAGGGTATGATCCAGACCCTTATGGCCTTATCCCATCCATCTGGGGTTGGTTATCCAACTTAAACAATAAAAGAATTAAAAAAAAAAAAAAAAGGAGATAGTGCAAACTTTCAACCATATTCATCCGTCACAGAAAGATCTTACATTATCCTTGAGTTTAGAGAAGCAAACAATAGAGTTCTTTTCTGTTTTGGAGCTTATTTTCTATACCAGCAAAAGTTTCTAGATGGACATGCAAGCGTGCATGGGTAGTTTCATTTTATCAGAAACTATCAATCTGAATGGGAAAAACTGAAAATAACCGATCACGTGATGAATAAAACTTTTCAGTATCGGAGTTCAGAATCTTACTCTAGTACCAGAGACAATGTCAACACCATTCTTAGCATGGTTTAAAGCTTGGACCATGGTTATGAGAGCTGAACGAGCATCACCTTCCTCATACACACTTGTCAAGTAGTTGTGCATCTCAATTATGTCCTAAGAGCGTTGCATAGAGAATCAATGTCAGGAATCCCCACTAATGAACAAGAAAAGAATAGCAGGTGAAATAGCAAATAAAAAACCAAGCACCCAGCCTTTTACCCTATTATCAAGATCAGCAACTTCATTCATGACACCTTTAAACCAGTCAAAGGAGCCCTGTTCCCGAGTCACCCAATAAAAATAGGCATTGGTTGTCTTCAAAGCTTTCTTTCGTTTTGGCGATACGGTATTGACAGAACTTGAATCACTTGTTCCAATACTTAAATCAGTTGCCCCGCTGAAACTCGAGTTTGAATCCTACCAGAAAAAAGGACCATATTGAGTGGTTAGTACATATTTTCCTTAGTGAAAATTTGGCGAACATAAATAAATAGGCTTTTAAGTATTATCTTGTGCCCACAAGTTAATAAGCAAGTCAAAAGGAGAAAAGAGTGCCAAACTTTTTGCATATGCAGGTGCAGACCTCAGGAAAGGAAGCGGGAGCAATAGCAGAAGGGATTTTGATTGCAGGTGTTTACAAAGAAGTGAATTTTTAAAATAAGTGTGTAAATGTTAGGAAAATGAAAGACGGAATGATATTCCAAATAGCGGTGACACCTCAGGTGGACGGTTATGCAGACTGACTAATAAGAAAACGTTCAGTACCAGAAACAAAGAGGCCACGATTCCATTCAATTAGACTACAATAGACGTACCATTTGCTCCTCCATTTTTATGATATTGTTGAGCAAATCTTTCAGTATACTGATGAAAGGTGTGGCTCCAATTCCAAGGCCAACAAGTAACAAAACATCATATTTCCTGTAGTCCTGCGCAGGAGCTCCATAGGGCCCATCTATCAAGAGCTTCGGTAAACTGTAGTTGGGGGAAGGTAAATGTCAATAATGGCCTAAACAATATATAACAACAAAAAAGAGAAGTTAATGCTGATTCTTTTCATGCAAAGGTGAGGATTAAAACCTTTTCTTTGTTGTTTCATCAGCTCTGAGAAGCCCACTTTTACCAGCTACTGGAGGCTCACAGGCCTCTGAGAAGACCCTCTTCAGTTCTTGTGTCCAGTCACCCAGCTGCCGTATGTGGATGCTCAGGTAATTATCTCCAGGGGCCGAAGTAATTGAGAATGGGTGCCTGTGAGAGATCAGGGGTCATTGCAGCAATATGTGAAAATCCTGGTCACCTATGTACTAGTAATGTTTCACAAAGATAAGATGGTTTAGAGAGTATGATGCAACATCAATAGATACATTTCAATGCAGTTGGGAAGAAATTTCACAAATTTTGACATTTCTATTGATCTCAAGAATCATAACTGATCTGTTAAAAGATCATAGGAATGTTGCTATTAAGAGAAACATTTATTAGTTCAATGCATAATTACTAACAGATTTTCTTTAAGAAAAATCAAGTATCACCATCTACAAATACAAAAATGACAGTGGTAAACAAATTAAATTAAAGAAATAGTAAATTTTCTTGTAAATACGCGGCATCTTTCTCAATAAAATAAAGTAGTGGTGTACTTGAACTCAGCAATTATAACTATAGATAGGTTGGACTTCACATTGATACGTTTGGTGGAGCACGTTAAGGCAAACTGAGGCCTAACCAAGTAACAAATACAGACAAACAGGTCTCGAATTCACTTAGTACTTACCATTCAAATGGGGATACAGCAGGGCACTGAACAAACATATACTGCCCGCTCTTGTAGCGGAATGTGACAGGCTTTGACATTTGCAATGTGAGAACATTTCCTGGGTAAATTGCTACCTGAAAATTATTTTTTAAAAAAAAAAACAGATTATATAATGATCAAAAGAGCATACCTTATTGACCTGTTTTGAAAGACCAAGTCAGGGAGGAAACCGAGCGACACAAGTAAGCATATGATGAGAACACCAAAAAACTCAATATTTACAAATTTTCTTTTAATGTTTTCTATTCAACACTAATGGCCTGTTTGTTTGCATTTAAAATACATAGGAACTGAATACATTGAATTCATGTCATTACTAGTCAAAAATAAAGATCAACAGTGCATTTTAAAAAATGAGCATCAAATAACCTTGCCTTTGGTATAAAAAGAAGATGGGAAATGAACTACCAGCCATCACCCTATTTGAGGTTATTTGATGCTTTTTAAAAAAAAATAAAATTCACATTTGAGCTTCATTTTTTTACCACTTATGTTAGAATTACATGTATTAAATTCCTGCATGTTATAATGCAAACAAACAAGCCCTAAGTGCAATTAGGATGAACAGTGAGGGACTCCTAGTCTTAAGACAAGAAATAGAGTTTACTTCCAATGGGTGAGCATACATTCAGCTGCAATTAAATTGGAACTGCACAAAAAGCCACCACTATTTATTTTCAAGTGAACGCTTAAAAAGAACAATTTTTCCACATCATTTGATACAACTAGGAAGCACGGACACCTCTCCGGGGTGTCGGACACAGACACACCCAGACACGTGTTCGACACGCCAAAAATAGTGTCCTGCTTATTTTTTATATTTTATTTTCCGGACACGCTGGAGACACGCTGGCTGTTTTAGTTAGAGAAAAGTATTAAAATTATAATAAAGAAAAGAGAAGGGGGGCCGTTTGTAAAAAAAAAAAACTCTTTTAGTTGGAAGAAAAAAAAGGAAGATAAGGTAGAGGCTAGGGCTTTAAATTAGAAAAAGAAAAAAGGAAAGGACCTAAATGCAATGGATATTTATGGAACTATGGATATTTCATGTTTAGTGATTATGAATTATGTTTCAGTTTTGTATTGCTATTTGATAATTTGATGTGTTTGTTAGTTGGTACAATGGAACACTGGTACTTGAATTTTTATTTATTTGATTGCGAAATGGATTACAAAGTTAAAATGAAATTTTCTTTTAGTATATGATTAGATATATTGTTATTATTAAATATTAACGTGCCCCCGACGTTTCCGTGTCCTACTTTTTTGAGAAATGACATATCGGCGTGTCCATGTCGTGTCTGTGTCCATGAAAATATGCAACTATCATGATTTCACATATGTGAGATAGAAAACTCTAGTAAGCCTCGACAAGATGCATGCATATATGAAATACTATGCTAATTCATTACCTTTAAAAGTCGGACAGAGTAATAACCAGACCTGAAGGCCCGTAGGGTCCTCTCCCCAGCATATAGAAGAACAGGGACCATGAGATACATCCATGTCTGAAATGCCAAATAGTTTTTTACTTTAGTCATGGAATTTCTTAAATGTATGCAACTCAGCACTGCTAACTACCCAATGATTGTGAGTAATCGATAGCAAGTATAATTCCACACTATGTATGTGTATGTATCTATGTATGCATGTCCATAGAATTACTTGGGCATAGAGCATTAAGTTTTACCGTCTTCAGATACCACTTGTGCACGAGATAGAGGAATACGCCATGAAGCACGAGCAACACATACACAATAACAAAGAGGTGGTGTGAATACCAGAATGCATTGAATCCAGTAAGCCGGTCGAAAGGCTTAGGAAGCTTCACAAGGCTTCGACGGAACCAGCGGGTTGCAAGTGTGAAGGCAACAGCCATACAAACCACCATCAAAATTCCAGTCACACCTTCCACTCCACGGATAAGATCGATGTACCTGGGCTTCACTTCCCCAAAGTCAACCCTCAAAGGTGCGTACTCACTAGAAGATGATGATATCAACCGTGGGAAGTCACAGGCAAGGTGGTTTCCAACATGGAGAATGACCCCAACAACAATGGCAGTCGCAATTGTCTGCAAACCACCAGGCCAAGAAAAAGAGTCAAGAGCCAAGTAGCATTGAACATGAGCTGCAGTTTGCAATACACTGAATTATCCCTTGTAGCATTAAAGAAATACTGTGGAATCCCTGTCGTGTTTTACATGAATTTAGCACAAAATATGAGAATGATAGAGTGGTATCATGAATTTAGCAGACTATATTCTCAAGATCATCCTTACTTTCATTTGATGAGAAGGGAAAGGTTTGCGGTTTACCTGAATTCAGCAGAATATATTCTAGCAACCATCTTTACTATTGTATGATGAGAAGGTTAGATATTTTCATGAATTTAGCATAATGTCTTCTACAGATCATCCTTAATTTCATGGCAAGTAAGAATTTAGCAGAATAAATTCTAGAAATCATCCTTACTTTCATATGATTAGAAGGGTAGTCTGTTGTGTTTTATATGAAATTAGCAAAATATATTCTAGAATAGTTGTGATTTGTGAACAAAAACGGCCAAATAAATGAGAATACCTGACCGTCGCAAATGAAATTATTTATGATTCAAAACCATTACAATTTGTAGTGCTGGTATGAGGCATCGCCTGAAAGAACTTTAAGGCTCAAACAATTTTGCCAACCAGAGAATGCACAACCGCATAAAGCCAATACCAAGATTCACACCTCATTTCTATTCCGAAACTGAAAATAGAGAAGAGGAAGAGGAAGAAAAGGCAGAAAATCTGCATTCTGTCAAAAACAAACCGGAAAAGGATGTGCTCTCTAATGGTTGTACAAAGTGACCACTGACTGGAGCCCTTGGCACTACCAGGCTGTCAAGGAAAAATGAATTGCAGAAAATGGCACTCTTTAAAAAAAATGAAACGGCCCGAGGGTTAACAAAATCAATTATCTTCAATAAGAAATTAAATGTTGTGCGCGTGCGTGCGGAAGCGGGAATCGTGCGATCAAAAAATCATGCCACACAAGAGAGAGACAAGAATTTTACGTGGTTCGGCAAATCCGCCTACTCCACGACAAGAGAGAAACACTCACATCTTGACTCTCTTCAAAGTCTAGAGTTACAGATTACATGCTATATATAATCTCCGCCTTCTTGGTCCCAAAAAGCCCTGGTACAAGTACCAAAATACCCTTAACCCTGAACCCGGTCCAATGGACCACTCTGGTAAACCCGAAATACAAGACATAAACCCAACATTAAAGTTAGCAAAATCTTCCCTTCCTATGTAACTTTTGTTTGAGGTTTTGGTAGGAATGGAGGAAATTTAAATATTTAATATGGTTTTAGAGTCATCCAGTCGTGGGTTTGAATCACAAGAGGAACAACATGATGCCAAAATGTGTGTTGCGAAAAAGTGCGCCAACATGTAAGAGGGAGGAGTGTTGAAAAGTGCGCAACACGTGCTCAAACGACATGTGCGAGTTCAAATCTTAAGAGGAATGACTTGCACTGAAATGCACGTGTTGCGCCAACTGGGTTCTACCTTAGGGAAAGTGTTTGAAAAGTATTTCCACTACCTTTACTAAAGCCCGAGATTTTGGTAGGATTGGTTAGGGGAGAGAATTTAATAGTAACTACTAAAGTCCCTTGGTAACCCCACTCAGTTGAGAACACAAAAGAACACAAAATCTTGACCTTCCTACTAAGTACTAAAGGCAGCTAGTACGCCCAGTGGAAAAATCAAGACTGCAGAATTTGAGCACGCTTGGTAACAAGGCATCCTCACCTCTTTGTAATTGGGATTTCTCACTGAGGATTTCACATTGATATGGGTGCTGCCTATTTGCATATAGGTGCTTATTAATACATATAGCTGAGAAAAATTGGTTTTTATGTGCAAATCATTAGGTATTCGTATAGCCGACCACGACATAGTTGGTACAAGGCTTCTATGATGATGATGTGCAAATCATACGGTTGAGCCTAGTAGATGGCAGGCACAAATGGGATCACCAACCCATATACTCAAACCATACAGTAGAGGTTAAGCTAAAGATTCAAGTTGTTGGTGCATATTGTTTTATCGAGACAAGACATTATTAACAGACAGACTATAAGATAAGAGACCCAAATAGAGAAAAAGGGGAAAAAATGAACAGAGCAACTTAAGTTCACTAATAAGTGAAGGCATTAGTAGACTACTGGTAGTACCTTGTGGAAGTTGATGTTGTCATCAAAGGGAACGAGAAGGCCGAGGCGAGTATTACGAAGCCAGGTGATGGTATTCCTGCAGACAGGCAGGAGAATGAGAGCCATATTGAATTTGAGAGTCTCAGCCGCGCCCTTAGCCGTCAGCAAACAGTAGCCCATGACGTGAAATGCTGCCTTGTTCTTGTACTGGAAGAACTTCCAGAGGAACAGCCCCACCATGATTCCTATCCAGAAGGCCAGAACCCAAATCCTCTTCCAGTTCTCCTCCAGGTAGTAGAGCAGCTTCCTGCTTGCCTTCCGAATGGGGCTCCTCTTCCTCAGACCCTGAAGATTTTGGCTCAGCGCCTGGCTCGTATAGCTCAGGGCCTGGCTGTAGTTTAGGTATGTGTCCTTCTGCAGCAGTAGCGTCTCCAGCTGCCACAGCTGCACATACAGCCCAACAATGAAGAAAAACAAGGCAAATGAGTTGCATAGATCAAGCTTTTGACTCTGATAACACAGTGGACGTTGGACTTGGGAGGCCTCAGCTTGGGACATCTGAATTTAAAAAAAAAAAAAAAAAAGAGATTTTGGGCCTTACATGCAAACAGTCCATATCCCAAAAATTAAGTTGTCGGACTAGTGGTGTCAACACTTTCCAATTTCCAATCCCAAATTAAGAAAGGCATAATATGGGGGAATAATACATCAAGGACGTTACCCTACCACTATTATACAAATTCAGAATGTGAAATGTGGAATGATTATTTTCCACTTCCACTATTGCAATGGAATGAGTAACATCGGGATCACTTTTGCAGGCATCAGATGAGGTGGGTATGCAAAGACAGCAAAGAACGACCAATCAATCTGATTTTAGATGGCTGGTTAATATACAACAAAACCTCTGCATATCTATTAGGCAAGTATACTTAAGCACTCACAAACATTTTTTCCTCTATGTTTATGAAAAGAAGTAAAGGTTATGCACGGAGGGGAGGGGGAAATTTAAATTAAAACATCGTTCCCTAAAGATGGAGAGCTTGATTTGATTTGCTTGTTTGTTCACTTTGGATTTGGATCCTCCGCCTCTTTCGCAGGATGATGCTCTCTATTTATTTATTTTTCCCAAACTGGGGCAGAGTTTTGTAACTCCTTGATCTCATCAAATACATGATTTAGATGTGTGAAAAAAAAAAATTAGGTTTGTAGATACTGTCAGTTGTCTGTTGTATGATAATGAAATATACCATTAAAATAGAAATTGTTAACTGCTTAATATGGCCTTAGATCAGGCATACCTTCTCTTTTTCCTTTTTTCTCAATTACACCATGTAAGCCTTTTGATACCACCGCTAACGCTCCTCACAATCAGGTGTCTATTTCTACTAGCAGCAAAGAGCGCTAGGAAAGGAATAGGTTCCATATATCCTTGGCTTTATGAAAGTATATGGGGTAGGCCATCAAGGGACCCACGGAAAATTGGAATCTTTTAAATATTTTTTTCTTTTCAGCAAAAAAAAAAAAAAAAAAAGTGACGAAGAAGCAGAGATTGAAAAGAACCACTGCTTTCTTGTTGAGATGGCTTTTTTTTTTTTTAAATGCTAAATACTTCAGTGACACTTTTCTGCCAAGTTTTAAGCAAATCTCAACTTGTATGTTTCATACAATGACTAAACTATTTGTCCTTATTTATTTGAGGACATGGGAAATATTCTCCCACAAGCAAAAGCATATGCGCCCATGCAGTCCACTTTGAGGAGCCCTCTTGGAAGCTCGCCTACCATTGATGGCCGGATAGATGGAATTTCCTTTACAGACAAGGATCTTGTAAATAAAATCAACCGCTACAAATTTTCCTAGCCCTTAATTTAACAGCCTCTTAATTTAATAGTTTATTAATAATAGTTTTTATATTAAATATAATGATGAGTCAAGGTTCTGTCAACATAAAAATAAACAAAGGGGCTAAACTAATCAAAGGTCCGTCCAAATGGGCCTCATACTGTTGGCAGAGGCGAGATTCTCTTTGTGAACATTGTTGCCCACTCCATTGATTAAAATCGCAGTGGGGCAAATGACATAAATATTGTGGGGGCTGGGCCAACAAAATGATTAAAATATAATAGAGTTTCACTCTTCCACTATCAATTCACCTTCATCAATCACACATCAATTCACCAAACAATGACGTCCCCATTGTTTGGATCGGTTAAGTGCACCCTGTTCGGATCATTTCAATGGGTCATTTAGAAGTTGGGACAGTGGCACCACTATGATTTCAATCATTGTAAGGGGCCCCAAGTGGGAAAAATGGGGGGTTCCTATAGTTTTGTTGAAACAGGATTTATCAAAGACGACCTTGCATTGGAAAAAAAGTTCAGAGACAGAATATAAAATAATCAGCAAAAACAGAAAAGAAAAGAAAAGAAACTTCTAGATTGTCTTAAAACCCATCAAAATTGTGACCAGACATGCAAGGAGGGTTCCTTAATATTTTAACAATAAACAGGGAGGGGTATACATATGCTGATTCCATAATATTTGGTTTTCTGCAATTAGACTAGAAGAGCGGGGGCATGTGCAAAAGTCATAAATTCAGTGACCATAGAAAACGACCGTACAATAAATGCGATGCAGTGATAAAACAATAATTTCGTGGGGCCCAATTGTATATATTTGAGAATCATGGATATCATGGAGGGCTGCAAAGACCTTATTGAGAGTGTCATACTTCAGCCCCATCAATTTGATGGGTAAAATAGGCCATGTGGTGGGTGCATCAGCGATCCCCCTCACTCCGATCAGATTGTCCCAAACCTTATTTGGCATTGCCTATCGAACTTCAACACTTGACTATTATCTTCTTGACCGTCCATTTGGGCACCAACAATTAGAAACTTTTGAAAGGTTTGGAGCATCTGTCTGATCAGTTTGTTTTTGAGCTGTACTCCACAACAAGAAGGACCCTGATGTGGACTTCCTGGAGCGACATGCACATGGTCACACCACGTGTATTTTGATGAGTTTTAAAACTTTTTTTTCTTGTGTGTGTGTTAGAGAGAGAGAGAGATTTACTTCGATGTAGCCGAGCCCCTCAGGATCCAATTCTTCCATAATAAGTGCTGCGTATTCTTCAGCTTGCTCTTTTAGCCTTGACAATCGATTAGCAGAAGCACTCAACATGATGATCTGTTCAGTAATGAAGGAAATGCATTAATTAAAATTTGAAAGATAGATTCATGCAGAGCAATGGAACATAATTAGTGGGAGTTGCAAAGAAGGGATGAAAAAAATCCAAAGTCGTGGATTTGATTGAAATACTTTGTAATTACCAAACTACCATCAGCCATCATTTTTCTTCCCAATAGATTTACTAGTCCAACGAAATGAGAGTGGTGTGTATGTGTTTCATTTGAAACATGTGAATGCTGCCAACTGTCACTCGAGTTCGGTATAGAAGATAAAAAGTGTGCATTACAAGACAGTGAGACCATGAAAAGAGAAAGTTGACCTTTGGTTGGACCTTGCCCTCATCCATGATGAAGGTGCAGAGTTCTCTGGGACCAATACTTGATAGCCCGAAAAGCCCATCTATGCAATAGACTTCTAAATTCAGCAATCCGAAATGGAATTATAAATGAATGAGGGCTCGTTCGAAGGGAATTATCACCAGAGAAAAGATAGCCTTCCGGATGCCGGATAAATTTAGGGCTTTTGCCTTATAATTAAATTTCTAAGAACTCATAGTAAACTAAACTCGGACAAATATATAATTAAAAAGTGAATAAGATTAAGTGTTGGAAAAATGGATAAAGCACCTAAGTTTTTGGTTGACTTGGAGCCCAAATAAAAGTGGGTCACACTTATCTTATTAGGTGGGACTACATAGGAATGTGATCTACTCCATGAGTAGTTTGAGAATATGTATTGGATTGCTCTAATCCATTTAAGAGTGAATGAAAAATTGACTCCTAATACCATTACTTGAACATGGTATAACATGAAAATAAGGAAGTGATAAACTTGCATCCCACATTATTTGAGAGCTAAAGATTCTTTGAACATATATATATATATATATATGGGGAGGTTTCAAGTGCATCCATCCCTCACCATAGGGTGAGGAACACTTCCATAATTAGGCATTTTCAAGTACAAAAGCTACTTTTCAAGTACATAGGGTGAGGTACACATCCTTGTCTTCATGTGCAAAAATGGGAAGTGTCTCTCACCCTATGGTGAGGGATAGATGCACTTGAAACTTTCCCTATATATATATATATATATATATGTTTGTATTGGTAGTAAAGGTTGAGCCCAAGGGGTATCTCACTTTTGGAGAGGATGGAGGACCTAGATCAAGGTGGACTCACCAACAAAATTAATTCAGTAAGTATTCGAAAAACAAAAGATGAAGGTGGAATACTCGCTTTTCCATAATGAAAAAACTATTTGATGGTCATTTCTATATTCTCACTAAAACTACCTCAAGTTTAGCCCTTTCCCAAAGAAGAAATTGCTTTGAATTCATAAGCAACCAATATGGAGCAAATGACAAACTCTAAAAGTTTTTGTCACTTATTTATGAGGATCCCATTTATGTATAATTTCATTTTCTAAAATTATCTAGAAAAAATAAGTGCAACCAGACTATAAATATAGAGGAATGATCTGGTGGTGTTCAAATATCACATGCAACAGATATTCACCCGTGGATTTGATCAGTGCATACACCATCATCATCTAAAACATATCCAACTGTTTTCAACTAATCATTAACGTCCCTCAAATGAAGGAAATGTCTGGTGAAGTCATTAATCGAGCAATTAGGATTGATAAAGTTGGCTCTAACATAGGGCAACTCATTATTCTGATCCGCTGGATCATCTCTAAACAATGAAAGCGCCAAAAAGATGAGCAACCGGCCACGGGACATGAAGAGGTCAAATTATAGGGTCATATAAAAGTACTTAAATTCCAGCAGTGATTGGGCCACACCACGTCAATGAATCTAGGCTCCATCTCGAGAAATTTAAAAACCAAAAACTCTACATCACCTCAGCACGCTGAGCCACACATCAATTCAAGCAAAATATTCGCCTAGAGTAGGTGGCATATTGTCCCACTTTGATGTGTTCTGACAACAAGGATGGAAATAAAATAGATGTAAAGGTCTCTTTATCACTAAAAATTATGCAAAAATAACACTATTAGATTAATCTAACCCTTGATTTAATAATTTTAAAATTTTAATAATATAGGTTCAATGACCATAAAACTAGGCATGTTGCGAAATCATAAGGTAGAACAGCGTGAAAAGGGCTAAACGCCATCACAGTGGCAAGAGAAAAATCTCCATCAAAACCCGAAAAATATGTAAATTTCCCACAACTGAATTCTCCCTTAATTTTTATTCGAATAGAAAAGGGATATTCATGTTTCCCACTGAAAAATTATCATTTACGACAAATAATCTCAAAATGAAAACAACACATAAAATATGAAAAAACGTGATAACGTCAGTAACTGGAATTCAGCATATGTAAATAGGAGTCGTTAGTACGTGCGGTTTACACTTTACCACTTACCCAAACCTATCTACCTAAATACATATATATACACATATTAAAATTTAAAATACAAACAAAATCAAATAATGACACCCTGTCAAAGAATATTTAAATTCATCACAACGTTTACGTGACCGAGTCGAGACTCGAGAAGCGGTCGCCAAATCATATTTTTTAGGCTACCGAATCTGACAGCATGTTTGCTACTACTTAATGCAATTATTATAATCTAATCACACCAATTAAAAAAACCTCAATGATCTTAGTCGAGGTTGATTTCTCAACTTTCATTAACAAAAAAACGAAGATTAAAAAGTCACCGATTCGGGTGACCCAAAATGCTAAAAGTCGCACGTACCTCTTTCACTTCGGCTTCTGTGATTCGCCCGTCTTCATTTTTGTCGACCCTATAAAACAAAATTAAAAAAAAAATTTATTTAAGATTTGGAACTTTTATTATCCTGATAGATAATCTTAGAAATTTTTTATGTTTAATAAACCGATATGTTCCGATATATCGGATACGGTTTCAAATGTCTATAGAGATTTTTTTTTATTTATTTTTTAATTCCGTTACGTTACATGTCAAAGAAGATCTGGAGTCGAGAATCGAAGCTTTGATCTGTAATCTGTTGCCAGAACTCATGAAGCTCGTCTCTGCTGATCTTCTCGGCCTTCAAACGACGCCTTCGACTCAATGCATCGAATAGTTCCAATGCGAATTCCTTCGAGTCTTTCATACCTTGAAAGAAGATATTAAAATAGGTTTAGATTAACGAGAAGAATTTCACTGCGAAGCGAGATTGCATTGCACTTTTCGGGAACTGCAAAAAAATCAAATCAAAAGAGGGAGGTGAGATGAGAACCGATGCATTGTGCGAAATCGGAACGGTGAAGGAAACCGTCACGAGATAGCTTCTCGAAACTCTTCTGGATCTCGTTCCACGAATCCACGACGGCGCCGGCGCCGGCGCCGGTGCTGCTGATGAATTTCAGGCCTCGAAGGGCCTTTTGAGCTCCGGATCTAGTCCGATCCAGCTGCGCCCGCTGCCGGCGTAGCGCCCGAGCTGCCAGCCGAGCATCGGTGACGGCGACGCCGCTTCCGGCGGCCTGACCTCCCCCTCCCGACGACGATGAAAGTGTCCGAGACGCGTGCCCGTGGCTCCATGAGAACCGCCGCAGCTCCGCCTTGAGCTCATGCGAGAACTGCCGCGCGCGAGCCACCGCCTCCGCCTTTAGCTCCTGAGAAAACTGCCGGAGACGGTGGGACGAGCTCCTGCGCATCGTCGGCGACCTCGACGTCGAGACCGGCGTCGCCGTAGCCGTTGTCTCGCTGTCTCCGCCGAAGTCGTGGAGGTCGAAGTCAATGGCCGTCGCCGGCTCGACGCTCCGGAGGACGATCGTGTCATCGTCTTGGAAATCGAGCGTGACCTCGACGAGCTCCTCATCTCCGGTGGTGGTGGCGGCGTCGCTCCTCGGCGACGATCCGGCCGATATCCCTCTTCCGTCGACAGTATCCGACGCCCAACGCCGCTCCCGCCTCGGAAAACCCCTCATTTGAGAATACTTCGCAAATCTAAGGATTCAAATAAAAACACACACAGCAATTATTCCTTGTATTCTATCTCCTTGTTATCTTCTTTAACTACAGACAGAGAGCTGAGTGTTTGGAGCAGGTGTTGAAGTGTTATTCTTCTTCATCCACTTTCGGAGTATATTTTAAGAGAAGGGAAAAGGTTGGAAACGCGTGTGGAATCTGTGAGAAAAGACATTTACGCGGAGAGCGCAGAAAAGGAAGACGAGAGACGAGTGTCTTATTATCTCTCTCAATCTTTCTAGGAGAGGAGAATAAAAAGAAAGAAAAGGACAAGCTCGAAATAGAGAGCACTGGAGAGAGCCGCCCGAAAACAAAGACAATGATCGAAACCGCTTTTTTGTTTCTCTCTTTCACACACCAAAACTATCCGAAATAACACACAGGTTAGTTTGATAATTAATAGGAAGGAGGAGACTGGGGAGACTGGAAAGGGCAAAAGGAGAAAAACGATTTCTGACGGAGGAAGAGGGAGGGCAGGAGCACGCGTTCTGTACCAGTCGTCGTGTTCCTTCTGCAGGATAGAAAGGAAGTGTTTGTTTTGGAGAAGCCAAAGGTAATTTTGACTTGGGCGTTGGGAAGAGATTTTAGTAGGCATGTATTAATTATTATTTTCATTGAGTATGAAAATGGGAAGAGAAACAATGGGAACAGGGGCTTGGGAGAGATTTTAGTAGGCGTGTATTAATTATTATTATCATTAAGTACGAAAATGGGAAGAGAAACAATGGGCACAGCGGAGAATAGTGTGTGTTGTTTTACTTAGCCTAGGGGAGGTGTAACTTGTAATTAACTAAGCATCTTTTTTTTTTATTGGGGTCTATGAATTATATATATATATATATATTATGAGTTTTGTTTTACAAAAGCCCCCCTTAAAATCTCACAACCTATAGAAAAGGTCCTATATTTAGTAAAGCATCCCTTAACTAATTGTGAAATATATGAAATGTAATTGTACTCTCAATTTTTTTTATTTTTGAATAATTAACAAAGAATATATCCAAATGACTTAAATGATGATTTTACCAAGATGAATCAACTTTTCAAACTCTCCCGGCTTGGGTTTCATATGGGGAGCTACCTTTGACCAATTCAACACATTCATGTTCTATTTCACATTGTTCAGACTATTATTCACCAATGAATATTATTATAAAAAAAATTACACAATATATAGCCACTAAACTTTAAGAATTTAAAACTAAGGGCTAAGATCATCAGATCGGCTTGACATTATATATTATTCGAATACACATAGGCCTTTCCATTGTTGCACCTTGATCCTTCCGTCATCATGCATCGAGTTGGCTCTACCTAATTTAATTTTATCCAGTGAGATTTGTTAAACTTTAACAAAGGATAATTTATCATTTGTCCACGAAAACCATTAGTTATTTGCTTCACTATTAAATTGAGAAGCTTTTTCTAAATGCATGGGTGTTTTGAGGTTGTCTTAAAATAAAGGGGGCTTGTTGTGAAAATCTTTATTATTATTTGAGAAATCACAAGTAGAACCAACATCATCAAAGCCTTGTCCCAACTATGTTGGAATCGGCTACATAAATTCTATTTCTCCATACCGATTTATTTTGAGCCAAGCTTCATTACTTGAGATCTATTTCTCCATTCCGATCTATCTTGAGCCAAACTTTCATACTTGAGGACCACCTCTAATCAATATAAGAGTGTTATATTACATGAAATTCCTCAAATAACCTAATGTTTCAATGGCCATCTTTTTAATTTTCTTACTTGAGGTCCACCTCCAATCAATTAAATTCCTTCATGGTCAGTGTTCACCGGACCCTCGATATGATACAAGCCTTTCTTAATTACATTATTCACCCTCAGATTTTATTACAAAAGAATTGCATGATTCGTAGTTATCAAACTTTGCAAACAAGTGGGCCCCACTACAAGGCAAAAAAATGCCATGACATTATATTGCTAAGCACATTATATATTTTAAGTGCGCTATACATAATATGCAAGGTAATTCTCCTCCTACAAAAAATCCAGCACAAAAACTCGATGGGGTTTCAATGAGCCTTTAATTCAATGCGGTCCACTTTTGTGGAGGGTGGAGATTAAAAGTCTTGCATCATCCCGTCTGCGCAGACTCCCGTGGGTGAAACTTTCACTAGCTGCATTCATATATGTGTTGATATTTGGGCTGGTTTGATGTTTAGATCTGGCCCTTTATTTGGTCGATCTAAATCTAGGTATTGAGTCTTTAATTTAAATTCAGTTCTTATCATATCTGTTCTCGACTTAGACACACGTATGGTCCTCAATGGTTGTACCTTGTGTCCATCAATCCATGTCAAACCCGGCCTGTTTTTTCTCTTGAGGGATGATGATAGGGAAGTCGGTCGCACTGTAGCTGTAGTGCTCAGTTGGTCCCACACTGTGGCATGCCATGGATGATTAATTCGAAGGATTTCAGGTGGTTTGATTTTTCCTTGATAATTGTTATGGTCATATTCAATCATATATATTATCCATTTCATTCAAGCGACAAGCAGGTGGGCTTCATAGCAAGAGTCACATTGCATGGGAAGGCGACCACATTGCACTAGCTTGCTCATCACCCTATAACAAAGTTTCAAAATAACTGAGTAGTGCTTATCTTTTTAAACCCAAAAGTCATTCAAAATCTTGTCTCGTTGTGAATTAGCAATGGTTGGCCTTACCGTCACATTAGACATACGTAGCAGACGTGATTGATTAAAGAGTGGATTGTGCTTTTTTTTTTTTTTTGGCTACCATAGTTAAGGGGGCTAGAACCCAACGGAGCCCACACACATGTAGAAAGAGAAGTTCATACAACTGGAAAAATATCCCACACATGTGAAAAGAGGAGTCCACAAATGTGGGAAGAGTGGCATATATATATGCAGGATGAATCTCTTAATAGCCAAGTGACATCTGGAGTTGCCAACCAACTAGAAATCTTATGTTGTCAAGTAGACCATGACTTAGTCATATGACTTGCATCCATCAATCTTATTGTCAGTACATTGGGCCTGGATTCGGTTCAATAAAGGGGGCTTTTTTTTTTTCGATGCCTTTTTAAGATGGACCCTACTCATTAGTTTCGAATCGGTGCCAATCGAGACATTCTTTGTTTTGGATCCAATAGAAAACTCTTGCTTGTATTTCAGCAGTTCAACATAGTAGTTATTGTGTTGGCTAGTAGTAACTTGCGTATTTTTCTTGAAAGAGAGTATTAACTTGCATTGATATTTGTTTTGCATATATCATTTCAAAAGCCCTCAGATGCTTATCAATTACATAGGCAGCGGACGAAGACAGCCTTTGCCAAGAACGATGGGAGGGGTGAGGTGATGGAGGGCAACGGACTAGTTCAGATGGCAAGCCTTCAAGATACATAATCTACTTCCTTCACCTTTCTTTCCTATTCTATCTTGCCATTCCACAACAGTACATAGGTAGGGGACGGTAAGGGCTCATTACGTATTAAAGTAAGATGAAAGTATACTATATGAGATTATTTCAATATTTGATTTTAAGGGCCTCAAAGTCTAATGAGTTTTTAACTTTTTAAAAGAATGTAATCTATAACTAATGATTTTGTGAATGTTAGATGCGAAGATTGCATCCTTTTTCTTTATTACTTTTATAGGAAGGTTAGATCATGACGAGGTCAACATGAAGGCGAACCAAACTCATCAAGTGAAGAAGTCGGGTATCTTGAACCTAGTACAGCAGCAATTCTTAGTATCTCAACCTAATTTGATCCACTTAATAACATCATCGGGCTTATTTGGACAGCCAACAAATGGAGTAAAGTGAATTTAAATCGGCTCTAACGGTTTGAATTTTCAACCCTATCTTGTTTGGATGAGTTTGGCCGACAAATGAAGTATTGTTGTCGGTCATGTATATATATTCATTTCTGAAAAACAAGCCTTAATGTAGGCTAAGGTCCCAATAAACAATATCTCTGTTAGATTTCAATTCCAGGATTAAACCAGTTGATTAATCCTAAGTCTAATTAAAAATAATCAACCGCAAAGAGAAAGAGACACAAGGTTTATACGTGGAAAACCCTTTTCGGGAAAAAACCATGGGTCTTACCGTCTAGACCAACAAACAAACCAAGTACTAATAAATTAAAAGTTACAAAACTCACGGTACCCTTTCCAGTTGCAACTCAATCTAAGGGATTGTGTGATTTGCCGACGACTTGCCGTTCACCTTCATCGTGCTTAAACTAACCACCTTGAATGCCTCTTCAAGATGAATCTACTACAAGAGAGTAGATGAAAAAACCCTCCAAAGTCTTGAACTTTAGCACAACAACTTGATGAAGCTTTGGAGAAAAAAAAATCTCTCGATATTATTCTAGGGCTTAGAATAGGAGAGAAAAGTAAGTGGTGCCTTTGAGGCAGCTAAAGAGTCCATATATATATATATATATATATATATAGGCATTGGGATATGCATAGGGTTACTAAAAGAGAGTGGAACTCAAACAAGCAAGTTGGCACAAAACAGAAAATTGTTTCCTGAAATAACTAGGCTTTCTGCGAAGCTTGCACTCGATTGGGGGTTCATGCACTCGAGCTGGTGCTCAAATTCTTCAATCCATTCTAGCTCAGAATGTGTTAATCGAGTGAGGTTGCTCACTACCTGATGTGGGCACATGCGAATATGGGGCCGCTCAAGCGCCCACTCGATTTCAATTATCTCCTTAGATTTTCTTCATCAGTCTTCAATCTGGGCACTCCATCTATAAAATACATTATAAATTGAATTTTTGATTTTATCCATTACACGATGAATTAGCCGACTCTCAAATAAACCTTAAAATCTCTCCTTTCGGCAATTCATGGACAAAACACCTAAATACAAGAAAATTTTCACCAAGACGAAATAACTCAATCCAAAAAAGAAAATCCAAGAAACCTTCCTTCAGTTAAGCACGACATCATCTTACAACCCTTACAAATCCTATTCACAATAATTTGACAGCAGATCAAGCGTGGAATCATGAAATTAAAATTAATTAATCAGCAGCCATATTAATCATGCTCAGCTACCCCCCCCCCCCCCCCCCCCCCCCCCCTCCTTTGTTCAGAATTGGAAAAGTTTATATATACTCCCCCTAAATTAGATAATCTTTAACCTCAATGAAAAATGCACAGATGCAAAAACTCAATCAGGCCAAAGATTAAAAATACTCTGATGGGGCTTTGTTCGCAGATCACCTCAGGACTACCGGGGTCAATGGATATGAGAGCTCGTGAGGTCCAACATTTTTGTGACCGAAGGAGAGCGAAACGCATTGATTTCTTTTGTGTACGGGTATGCCAAATTTTCTAGTTACTTAAAAATAACAAGCGTTGGTTCGTAGATCCACATTTTCAAGTAGAAAGGAAAATAAGTTCTTTTCTAGATTTCATTTCACATGTGTTAAGAAAATAGACATAATTTAGATTTTGGATGTTGTGAAAGATGAATTTCATTTGTTTGTCGTGAAAGGCAATTTTGTGTTTTGCCGTGAAAGGCTATTTACAATTCACATCAAAAGAAAAGACATGACTTGGGTTTTTTGTGTCTCGTTTAAAAATACAAATACAATAATAAGAAACAAAAGAAAATTTGACTTCACAGGAGATTGCGAGGATTTCGGTCAGATTGACAGTCGCAAGTCGTGTTTGGGCTTCGCCATCATCCTTCAGATGATAATAGATGATGCTTTTGATTCTCTTGACTCGGCTTAAACCGGATTTTGAAGTGGGTTGAGAAAGAGGAGTGATCAATCCTAAAACAGGGTTGCAATTATAAATTATTCTCCGCCACTACCTCTGCTTGCAAAAACAGAGATGATAACCGAGTATCGTATCCACTGGGACAAAAAGGCTAAGTTGTGTTGTTTCCTAAGCTCCTAAACTAATCCTAGTAGCAAACAAAGTTCTGATTATTAAGCTAATCCTATTGGAGAACGAAGTGTTGGGTTGATGGTTTTTTATTTCTAAATTAACAAATTAAAAGACAAGTTTTTTATCCAATTAGATAAAAGTCTTAGGGCATGAATCCACCGTAGCCTGTGCAATGGCGAATATAGGTCTAGGGTTTCACTGTCAATGCTTTCATGACTCGTTCCGGTTACAAACCTTCAGAGTCAACAAATAAGGGAAGCGGATGCAAATCGGGGCATAACCTATCTCTATGGCATATATTATCCTAGATCTAACAAACACATTCATTCAAGCATCATATTATATGACTTGGTATTCCAAACTACAAGAATAAAACACCAAAAGAGATATTGCATTAACAAAAGAATCCAATCAATGGATTAAATCAATGTCATATAATCAAAGTATTTAAAATAAAGCCCTAGAACCTATACATCACCATAAACACAAAACTAGGGCTTCCTCACAACCCTAAGATGGAGATTTAGTTACTCATGGAAGACGGTTGACGAAGACTTCTTGACGAAATCCCCATTGATGGTCTTCCCCAAGCTCCAAGAAAGCCTCCAAAACTTCTCCCAATATGTGAATCTCCCCAAAAACGAGTTTGGGCTCTTATTTATAAGTTTTGGGATGAAAAACTACTTAGAAACGCACATGAGACGGACTCCCAGACGATCCGGGCGTCCGGACGCCAGGAATTTAATTCCTGCGCGCGACTCTCTGTGACCGGGCGACCGAACGCCAGCTTTCAGTAACTTTGGGGTTTTTTCTGTGGCCGGGCGTCCGGACGCCCGGAGGCAGTGGCCTCCGGGTCATCTCTGCAAACTTCCTGAGGTCATATCTCCCTTGATATAACTCCGATTTATATAATCTTGGACTCCATGGATATCTACTCGAAAAGAGCTTTCCAACGGTAAGTAAATTACACTAATCCGACACTCGAGTTGAAAGTTATGACCATTTCAAGTTGCTGCCCCTAAAAATTCCGAGAATAATGGTGCAATTAAAAGAACTTCCATGTTGGCATGCTATGGGATGAGTGGGACCCATGTTGGACGTCCAAGGCATGTTTGGACTCTTGCTTTGCTTTCTTATTTGAGTCTCTTCCCATATTTGGCACGCTTTCTTACTTGCAACTCCGGTTTGTCATGCTTTGTGAGATTTCTTCCATCTTAGCTCTGAATTTTGCTCATTGCATCTGTAATACCTACAAACAATAAAATAATATAATTAAGCTAATTAATCTCTTTCGACGGTATAACCAAGTCCTCGTTAAGGGGCTTAAAATGTATCTTTTAGGCTCTCATCACACCCCCCAACTTACACTTTGCTAGACCTCGAGCAAAGCCAAAACAAAAGAAAGACTAACTAAGGCCACTTTCGTAGGGAGCACAGTTGCACTTAGCATGTGCAGCAAGCCTTTAAACCTGGAAGTTCCCCCTAGAGGACGAGTTATAGTCTCGTGAGGGTTTGCAGTGAATCTACCCACAAAATTCCTAAAACATAAAAGAAAAACAGGGAGTATTTTCCACCAAGGTATCTACGAATACCGGATATTCCTGATTTTGGGGTTTTCAATACACAACTCAAATGTGGTTCACAAATCCTGTCTTTTGGTCAGAAATCCTCAAAATCATGCTAGAAAAATTGATTGTGCACGGTGAAAATTGTGTATATATAGAAGCATAAAAGCATAAAATGATCCACTAACAATTTCCGTAAAAACACATCTTGTTTTTTCAAAATGCTGGGCCACTGAACCTCAGTAAAAGTTAACATGATTCATCTCAAAGAATTTGTGGTGGCTTTTACACTATTGTTTTTCAAAGGACATGACAACACTATTTTGATTTTTGTTTCTCTTTTTTTTTTTCCTTTTTTTTTTTTTTAAAGAAATGACTGTGCAATGCCTAGGTCCCTTAAGCTTTCTAATTAACCCATGTAACGAGCATTCAGCCAATGACTCCCAAAAAAGATGTCTTTAGGGCACTAGGTATGACAATACCCCTATGGGCTTACTGGCTCAGGTTAAAAAGGCTACGAACCCAAACTAGTCACAACTTTTTCTTTTTTTTTTCTTTTTTTTTTTAATATGGTCCCCAACAATAGGCAGCCCTTTCCATATGCCCGACTTAAGTATAACCGAGGGTCAACTTTCCATCATAATTGTTCTGAAGTTTTCACTAGTATGGAAATCATAGTTTCACATTTCAAATTGTCTATATAAAACGTGTTAAGTGAGAGATCAATAATTCAACAATTTCTCAAAAACTCTTTCCTAAAACAAGATAGTGAACCATTTTTCTCTTTTTCCTCACAAAAAATTCCAAAAACCAAGGTATCTTCGTTTCATAAAAACCCGGTTAGAAGTCTCCCGAAAGACTAACAAAACTAGCAAAAACCTGTTTTTTTTTTAACTAAAGGAAAAGACGACAAGTAAAAAGAACTAAAAAGAAAAACAGTTAAACTACCCCTAGACTACTCCAAAGGTTAATACCCCACCCCCCAACTTAACCTAACATTGAACACAATGTTAAAAACAAAATAAAAGATAAAGGACAAGGAAAATAAAGGAAAATGAGGGATATCACCTGGGTACCGCTTAACAAGAAGTGGAAGGGAGGAAAACGGGGAGGACGCCCCCCAACTCAGATCAAAGTACCTGCGGAATGTTAGTGGCAAGCACAATAAACAGAAACAAAGAAAACCTAAGAAGTACAAACCAAACTTACAAAAAGACATGACTCAGCACTTCCTTCATGTCTACCTCCTCTAGGTTTGGAACTAAAAATCTCTGCATATCTCGAGAAAGTGTAAAATCAGCAATGCAAGGGGGACAAGATATGTAGATGGAGGGATCAATATCTTTCAACTCGGCAACAGAACAGCCGAGTGCACTCTTGTGCATTTCCAACACATCCAAAATTTGAGCTTCCTGACAATCAGACAAATCAGGAGCAATGACAGCCGACAAAGTATCCTCAGGGTGAAGAGCGTTTTCTACGAGCTCATCAACAACATCGGCTGCAAAGCAGTCATCCTGGTCTGAAGGTTGATGAGAGGCCCTAAAAGCATTCAGCCTCACTTTCATATTCCCGAAGGAAACATCCATAACTTCGGTTCGGCAATTAATGTTCGCATTGGCCGTGGCCAAAAAGGGCCGTCCAAGAATGACAGTAGTGTGCTTCCATGAATTTTGCACTGGTTCAGTGTCAAGGACGATGAAATTGACAGGGAAAAAGAACTTGTCGACCTTGACCAGAACATCCTCAATTATTCCCTGGGGCACCCTGACAGATCTATCAGCAAGTTGCAAGGTAACCGGAGTGGGCTTTAAGTCCCCTAGCCCAATCTACTCATACACCGAGTAAGGCAAGAGATTGACACTCGCTCCTAGGTCCAACAATGCATGATCAATAACGTGACTCCCAATTGTGCAGGTAATGGTGGGAGTGCCAGGATCTTTCAGCTTGGGAGGAGTGTCATTATGGAGAATTGAGCTCACATGCTCAGTAAGGAAAACCTTCTTTGGCACATGAGATTTAGATTTGCGTTTTTTAGTGCACAAATCTTTCAGAAATTTAGCATAAGAAGGGACCTGCTTGATAGCATCTAGCAAAGGCAGGTTAATCTTTACTTGCTTAAACACCTCCAACATTTCATCCATAGTTGCTTTCTTTTTACTAAAGGGAGAGGGTGTGTCAAGACAAGTGGGAAAATGGGCTTTAGGCACATATGGGGGTGCCTCGTTTCCCTTAGAAACCATGTCAACCCGAGAGCTCTTTGGATTGGCTATGGGCTCTTTCACATCTTGCTTAGGCTCCTCAGGCCTAGTCTCGACTTCACGCCCATTCCGTAATGCGACAACCATTTTCGCTTGCTCATGATAGGTATCATTATGTTGCGAGCCACTACCCACCTCAAAAGAATTCTTAGGGTTAACCGTGGGTTGGCTAGGCAAGCGTCCCTCCTCTCTTTTGTTAAGAGCATTAGCTATTTGCCTGATCTGGACCTCTAGCTTAGCTATGGATCGAGAGTGGGAATGGACCAGCTGAGTGGTTGCTTTGAGCTCTTTGAGCTCTTGCAGCACTGTCTCCTCAAATGATGGAGTTCTTTGAGGTGGTTGAGGGTTGGGTTGCTGGTAAGATTGTTGGGAACGATATGCCGTAGGATTGTATTGAGAATTAGGCCCATTTCCCGGTTGAGAGAATGAAGTGCCTTGACCGGGCGACTTCCATGAAAAGTTGGGGTGATTGCGCCATCCCGGGTTAAAAGTATTCGAAAATAGATCATTACCCGGTTTGGAGAACCCCTGTGCAGCATTCACTTGCTCTTGCACAAATTCAGGGAATTGGGGTGCTGCAGGACAATTGCTCACAAAATGAGCGGGACTAGAGCACAAAGCACAACCACCTTGAGAGGGTGAGGATTGAAGAGTTTGACCCACAGATAATAGCTGATCCAATTTTTGGGTCAAGGCAGCCACTTGAGTGGTGAGTTCATTAGAGGGTTGAATTTCAAACACACCTCTAGGTTTTTGCAAGTTAGAGGCTGCCGGCCTTTCTAATCTAGCAGTGGAAGCATGGTGCTGAAAGGTCTCACTCATATTCTCGAAAAGCTCCCATGCCTCATCCTCATTTTTCAGCATAATTGATCCCCCACTGGCAGTGATTACCATGTTTCGCCATTCAGGAGACAACCCATCATAAAAGAACTGAACCAATTGCCACTTGGCAATTTGGTGATGAGGACATTTTCTAATGAGATCCTTGAATCTATCCCACGCCTCATGAAATTGTTGATTATCAGTTTGGGCAAAAGATGTGATAGATCTCTTGTACTGATTTGTTTTACCCACAGAGAAATATTTATCCAAGAATTTTTGTTGCAGTTGGGCCCAAGTAGTGATAGAGTTTGCAGGTAAAGTACTTAGCCAATACTTGGCTTTGTCCTTCAACAAAAACGGAAAGAGAAACATTTTCAAGGCCTCACTACTGAAATTGTTGATTCGTACCGTGGAGCAAATGACCAGGAACTCATCAATGTGGTTGTATGGGTCCTCATTGTTCAAGCCATAGAAAGAAGGAATAAGATTGATTGTGCTAGGCTTGATTTCATATTGAGCTGCCTGTACAGTAGGCAGCTGAATACACGATGGTGACGTGTATTCCGAAGGAATATAGTGCTCCTTCAAGGGTCGAAGAGGTGGAGGAGGGGGTGTACCGGGTGGGGTCTCCTCTTTTTCCTCTGCCATTGGTAAAGTTGTGTGTGAGGAATTAGCAGAGTGTTTAGATGATCTAACCTTCCTAAGGACTCGCTCTATTTTTTGGTCTATAGAAACCAAAAATGGATGACAAGAGCGACGACCAAGCATGCACACACAAAAATTTACTGCAATTATATGAAAAGAATCAGAAAGTCTAGGCTTACAGTGCCCTTGGGAGGAGATGAGAGATTTCTTTTTTAATAAAACTTTGTCCTTTGCGAACTCTCTTAGATCCCTGCACAAATTCTAGGATTCTGTGTTAAAATCAATGCCCTGCAGTAAGGATAGTAAACAATGTGAATAAAGTTGAAAAAATAAAATAGAAGCTAGAAAAGGCGAAACTAATATTAGAATTAAAAGAAACAAACAACCGTGCTAATTGTCCCAGGTAACGGCGCCAAAATTATGATCAATCCTAAAACAGGGTTGCAATTATAAATTATTCTCCGCCACTACCTCTGCTTGCAAAAACAGAGATGATAACCGAGTATCGTATCCACTGGGACAAAAAGGCTAAGTTGTGTTGTTTCCTAAGCTCCTAAACTAATCCTAGTAGCAAACAAAGTTCTGATTATTAAGCTAATCCTATTGGAGAACGAAGTGTTGGGTTGATGGTTTTTTATTTCTAAATTAACAAATTAAAAGACAAGTTTTTTATCCAATTAGATAAAAGTCTTAGGGCATGAATCCACCGTAGCCTGTGCAATGGCGAATATAGGTCTAGGGTTTCACTGTCAATGCTTTCATGACTCGTTCCGGTTACAAACCTTCAGAGTCAACAAATAAGGGAAGCGGATGCAAATCGGGGCATAACCTATCTCTATGGCATAGATTATCCTAGATCTAACAAACACATTCATTCAAGCATCATATTATATGACTTGGTATTCCAAACTACAAGAATAAAACACCAAAAGAGATATTGCATTAACAAAAGAATCCAATCAATGGATTAAATCAATGTCATATAATCAAAGTATTTAAAATAAAGCCCTAGAACCTATACATCACCATAAACACAAAACTAGGGCTTCATCACAACCCTAAGATGGAGATTTAGTTACTCATGGAAGACGGTTGACGAAGACTTCTTGACGAAATCCCCATTGATGGTCTTCCCCAAGCTCCAAGAAAGCCTCCAAAACTTCTCCCAATATGTGAATCTCCCCAAAAACGAGTTTGGGCTCTTATTTATAAGTTTTGGGATGAAAAACTACTTAGAAACGCACATGAGACGGACTCCCAGACGATCCGGGCGTCCGGACGCCAGGAATTTAAGTCCTCCGCGCGACTCTCTGTGACTGGGAGTCCGGACGCCCGGAGGCAGTGGCATCCGGGTCATCTCTGCGAACTTCCTGAGGTCATATCTCCCTTGATATAGCTCTGATTTATATAATCTTAGACTCCACGGATATCTACTCGAAAAAATCTTTCCAACGGTATATAGAATACACTAATCCGAAACTCGAGTTGAAAGTTATGACCATTTCAAGTTGCTACCCCTGAAAATTTCGAGAATAATGGTGCAATTAAAAGAACTTCCATGTTGGCATGCTATGGGGTGAGTGGGACCCATGTTGGACGTCCAAGGCATGTTTGGACTCTTGCTTTGCTTTCTTATTTGAGTCTCTTCCCATATTTGGCACGCTTTCTTACTTGCAATTCCGGTTTGTCATGCTTTGTGAGATTTCTTCCATTTTAGCTCTGAATTTTGCTCATTGCATCTGTAATACCTACAAACAATAAAATAACATAATTAAGCTAATTAATCTCTTTCGACGGTATAACCAAGTCCTCGTTAAGGGGCCTAAAATGTATCTTTTAGGCTCTCATCAAGGAGTTGATGAGACAACAGTCATGTTTCCTTGGGGCACTTTTTTTTTTCTTACCAATAAAGTATCATTTACCCTCAAGAGTGAAAATGCAGTTTATACATTTCTTTCATAAGCATTATTTCTTACCAATAAAGGACCTGTCGAGTTTTCCTATCCCATGGCATTGGCATATTTTTTAGTCCAGCTCCAAGCAGTGGTCTCATGTAATTGGTCAAGGACTCCATTTTTCTTTAAGGATATCCGAACAAATGCTTCCGTTGCTATTAATGTTTGGATGGAAGACCTTAGTCCTAAAAGCGACCTTGAGAGGTTTAAAAGGATGATCACAAGAAATAGATCTCTGCATATGGACTATCAGGAGGCCCCATGATAATTGCTTGGTAATGGTATAGATCTTCAGCAACGGGACCTGCGCTGCATGAGGTTGGTGACCCTTCTGCCAGTCCTTGAGTGTTTTTCAAGATAAGATTGGATGCCATTGGTAGCAGCTAAGAGGTAGATTCTGGAACTCTTTCCCCTTTCCTCAATAGTGTAGAGAATATGGTGTCAAATGGGGATGACCACGACCCCACCCTTGGGGCGTTTTCTTGGAGGGCATTTGTTTGGGAGGGAGAGAGAAGATGAAGAGGATGAGAAGAGTTGAGAAAGAGGCATTGATTGGAGAGCATTAGAGGCATTACTTTGTGAGGGAGAAGGAAGAAGAAGAGGAAGAATGAATAAAATGCGTTAGAAATTTAATGGGGGAGAGAATCATGCATTCGAAAATTAATGTGAAGAGGATAGGGCATGTGGAGAGAACTGGGAGACATAGGGGTCAAAAGAAATTGGGACGGGTCAAAATTAATTGAGCAAATCCCACTTATTTTTCAATTGAAACAATGGCTTTCATATATAAGAATTGTCAATGCATAATCAAGTCAATAGTGTTGCTAAACTTTGAAATCCAAAATGCTAAAAAATACTGTCTCTAGGATTGAAGATGTGACAGTTTTGAGTCCAATCAAAATTAAGGCCACCATTGGATTGATTATATCTCAAACAAAAAACAAACAAACAAACAAAAAAGAAGAAGAAGAAGCAAAGGAAGTGAGATAAGACCATCTAGAATCTCAAGATTGAGTCCTATACTCCTACTTATAGACTTTTAGAGCCACATGTAGGGAATTTTAGGACCGTGGCCCTCAATCCATCCCGATTCCAAACATTGAGTCCTACTAATGAATCTGGCTCCTTTGGAGTGTCTCACTCAAAGGATCCCATAGTGAAAGCAATAGGGCCCACATACTGAGAATTTGAGCCTCACAAAATAAATGTCCTCCATGTAAGGCATGGCCGGGCTCATCCCTTTAGTTTATTCCAATTGATCCCACTATAAGATTGAGTATAGATTAATGATATAATTAAAGATTAAAATTGAGTATATGGTTGTATCATAAGATTGAATTAATCACATTGGGAATAATCACATTGTTAGCCTTATGTTCAACTTAAGATGGGAGCAACTCCTATTGGAGCTAGATCTATAAAGTCTCGTACATATATAGGAGGTGTTCATTTTGAGCCACTCAACTTTTCTATAGCGGGCCCATTTCGGATTTCCACTCCATTAGAAGGACCCGGAGTCCCTTTTGTCCAAAATTATAGGGATTTCGCCTCTACAGTTGTTCTAAAACCTAACATTCACCAGTCAAGAGTTGAAGTTTAACAAATTCTTGCAAATATGTTTGTGGGATTTCCTAGAACCATACGATATCACACATATTACACTCTGATATTCTAGGTCTGTGCGATATTCGATATCCTCCATCCATATATGTACGTATGTATTACGTACGTTCGTACATATGTATATATGTATACATAGTATGTACATACATATACATATGTATATATCATACCATTTTTGTACAAACAACACTGCAGAAAATATTTATACATGGATCGTTTGGGACAAATATTATGTCTAAGGGCAGCCAAACAGTCAAAATCCTTAAATTCTATGGAAACAGATCGACATGTGTGAAGTCTTGGTAAACCTAGGTGTACCCAAACTAGTAAATAAGGCCTGTCATGGTTGAAGCATCACTCCCACAACAATAGTACAATATGTAGCTGAAAAAAAGAGTATTGATCCAAACTTGGGACCTACTTAAAAGACTGTACTCCTACCTGACTTTAAATCAATAGCCCCAACTGGAACCAAATTCAAGAAAAAGGCTTGCCATTAGGCCCAAATCAAGACCATGACATCAGGTATTCGGGGTCCTTGGGCATAAAATCCAAGGACCCGAATTCCACCCCAAATTTATCTGGGTCCAATCAGTAGACCTAATTCAGATCTAAATTAAAAATATGGGTCCATAGGTCTACCCTTTTTTTTCCTTCAGGTCCTTCCAAGATTCTGGTATTAAAAAACCTGTTTGTAATTTATTTTCTAGTGTAGAGTGTAGAGTGTAGAGTATAAAGCACCTGATTGTAGAAAAACCACTACATAGTACATAATACTTACTGCACAAGATATATGTGATCCTACCGAGCAATATTATGTCTTCAGATATAGATAATATATCAATAGCAACATCTTTGGCAGAAACTGAGTCCTCACAATCCCTATGCCAATGGATCCTATTTATAGCACTGTTTTTCTTATCCAATAATAGTTTGATGATGACGACCTTGTTAGATGAAAAATTACCTTTGTTATCTTACTTTATTGCATGAGACTGTGATTCATAATAGCTTTGATCCACACCATTAATCCTTTTCACAGAAGGTTATAGTTAAATCCCTAATATAAAATTCAAAAACCTCTGTTCTTTTTACTTGCCTACTAGGGCTACGATGATCAAGGTTATTATTATTTTTAATGGTACACACTGTAAAATCACATGCATTAGGTTCTTCTAAGATATGGAATTTCATCCTTTCTTCATTGGTCTTCACTTTGGAAGGGACCTATGTTATTGACCTAACCAATATGCCAAAAGCCCCAAGACTGATGGAACACGTCAAATTAAGTCTTATAATATGTGTGGGGTGTTTTCCTAATAGTAGGATTACGCTAGCCTCGGTAGCAGTACCAGCTCATCCCGATCTCGGTATCCAAGTTTGGCCACAGCGCCAAGATCCATCTAACTTGGTAACGGTACCAGCTAGACATTCCTTCTCAGCTCGGCAAACAGTGTCAGCTTGCGCCAAGCGTGAGTCAGTCTCGGTAAGAGTATCGACTAGGCTCATCTTGGTCTCGGTATAAGGCACATCGGCAATAATGTCAGGATGCATCTGAATCCAGCCTCAGTATCATCTTCAGCTCGGTCCATCCACAGAGATGAGTACTAGGGATGAGTACTAGGCCATGATTATACTTCTTTGAAGTTACGGCTACGTTGCAGAACGCGTTGACAGACATGACAGGCGTGATAGTGATCGAGTGTCGTCTCGATCAATCACATCCACATTAATACCAGGAGTCATCTCTTGATTCGACATGACAGTATCTCCACCTACTCCCACTAAAGGTGCGCCATGTGAAATCTTTATATAAACAAGGGTAAGAATTCATTCAGATGTATGTGAGGTTATTTTATGTTTTTTTACAACATCACGCATCATTATGCTGAATATCACACATTGCATAGCGCACTACAAAACGCCTTACATAAGAGCATACTTGCCTCTCATATCCATCTTTTGTTCAGTGACAGCACTAACTCAGGCATCGGAGGGCCTTCGGCTGACGGAAGCTAGAATCTTTGATCTCTATTTCTCTTTTCCTTTCAGGTTCTAAAGTGATCTATCTTCCCAAAGAAACTTAAACAGCAAATCACAAATCTTACACTAACCTATTATGAGTCCTTAACTTTTAGGCACTCACATAATCATTTAGGACCGTAACATACCACCACGCATCCGCAGCGGACGTCCTTGGTAGCTCTCACTCTGGCTGTAGGTAGCCCTTTTTTCTCTTAGGACTGCTCACACTCTTCTCTAGATAGCCCTCTCCGCAGTGGACGGCTCTCTCTCTACTTCAGGTAGCCCTTTCCGTGACTCAAATATGAGACGTGGAAGTTGTCTCTGATACCAAATGTTATGGGCCTAACCAATACACAAAAAACCCTAAGATTGATGGAACGCATCAAATTAATTCTTATAACCATTTAGGACCGTAACACCCTAATTATTGGACAACCTGATTGACTCCACTCAGTAACTCGGGTATGGACATTTTTATGGTCTTTATTGATAATGTGGCATCAATAAAGCCGAGACATTTTTTATTGACAATATCGCAATATTTTCACAAATATTGAAAACATCAAGAGAAAATTGCAATCAAATTGGCGGGTTATGTGGTTCGGATGCCGGGATGGTTCAATGGTCTTTTTATTTTTTGGTAAAAGGTTCACAGGTCTTGTTAACTTCTGTCAGCCCTAACTATCAGATCAGATGAATAGATAATACGAAGGCAATAAGGTTTCCAAGCATTTGATTATAACTAATATTCTACTACCTACGATGGCCATCAGTTTCCTCCCGCCAAAGTGAAACCACCTGAGAGCCTCACCACAGGAAGCAAAGGAAGCCGTTGAAGACTTTTGGGGGTTGGTGCGTTGTCCGCTGGACATCACCCAGTGTCCACGATGCCGCTCTCATAGGTGGTGGCTCTAAAAAAAGACCTGCAGGTCTGTCGAATGCCAAGACCTTAAATGCCAGTCCCTCATGTAACGGTTCTAAATACAATCATGCGGGTGCGTTGAGTGCCAAGACCTTAAAATCTTAAATTGTGCCTCTTTTATCACCAATTGGTTTTGGTCGGGATGGTAGCTTAAGGGTGGACGATCCTACGAGCGGTATGAGACACAGGTCAGAGGGTTGTGTTAAGTTTTACTTTTTAACCAACAATTTGTTATAGTAATTTTTTTTTTTTTTTTTTTTTTTTTTTTTGCTAACGGAGGGTTCCCAACCCTTTGGGCTGGACTATTCCCTCCGGGCCCAGAGAGAAGCCGGGTAAAATCCCTGTGGCCCCTAGGTGGTAGCACAAGTAAACTCAACCTTCGGCTCCTGAAGAGGGGGGAACCGGGAGTCGATACCAAGACCTCTAGCTCCGGAAGAGGGAGGAACCGTGGTCCTGACCACTCGGCCAACCCCTTGGGGTTGTTATAGTAAATCAAATCCTAGGAAACTGGATGTCCATCTACATTTTCATCTACTATCCATCAACCATCATGTCTTTAATTATAATCTTCTGGAATTCTTAGTGATTCAATTCCTCTCCAATAAATAGACCATAACTTTTGTGAGAGAATTTCAATACTTTCATCTTCATCATTATTACCGAAGGCTTATTTCATCTTTTAATAGATAGACTTTGAGAGTTAAAATTTTCCACTTTGATGTTGGACGATTGAATAAGCTAAGCCCTAAAAGCGCTGTGATGCTGCCAAATAATAGTTGGTGGATGATGTATACGTGTAGTTAGTTTCTACCAAGGTTGTTATTGTCAACCCAATACTCATTTTCGGTTTTCAAACCGAATACATTTCTGACATAAAGATTACAATGCCAAAAGGCACATGTATAGACTATACTTCTTTAGTCTATTCCTAGCACATATATTCTTATTGGGTGTATCATCAAATCATGGGTAGATAGTGTGCAGAGTACGAACTTTGATGAGCCGTCAGGGGGCCACACATGCTGCTCAAACGGATCATTTTGTTCTATATAGAATTTTTATTATCAATGAATAGGGTTTCTGCACGTGGCAAGCATGAATTTGCCAAGCCAATCACATTATATAATTTATAGTCCCACTTGCCAACATTCAATATTGTAGAATCCCTATGACCCGGGATTGTCTTTAATGGTCAAAATGGGATAAACCCCGGGCCGGAGGCCAAAGTTTCAGAGGCGAGAGATGCACACACGCAACACACAAAGAATCCAAAAATCGCACAGATTGGACAATCTGAACCATCCAATTAGAAAGACTTATATTTGTGTGGTCTTAATAATAGAAGTAGATGGCTGGTTAAGTCAAAGGCAATCAAATTTATGTGGACAATCACTTCTTCCATAATGCTCCCAATGGAGTCGGAATTAGTTTTCTCAACATGAAATTCTGTCCGATTCTTTGCCCCATAGCTGATGAGTCCTACAAAATGAACGGTATCCATCATCTAAAATTTCTCACCTAGCCCATCTTCTTATCATACAAAGTAGCTTTGAGTGTGTGTATTTTTTAATAGATTTTCTACATGGGTGATTCTATCTTTTGGTTCTTCTGAGTTTCATGGGAAGAATGAGTACCACTTTTCTTTCCAAGCCCTTAGAAAAGAAGAAAACAAATAGAGGAAAAATCCCATCCAGTCAACCATTTTAGTTTGGTCATTTCCTGAAAAAAAGTATATTCAGAAGACAATTTTTCCCTCATTTGGATGAAAATCTCTTCCCAACCAAACCAATTACTTCTCCCTTAAGATATAACAAGCCAACCAAACTCCTCTTGAAAAATGGCCATTTGACAAACATCAACCACCAACCGCTCTATTAACCCAAAAGTCTATGTAAACGTGTGCATGATACAAAGCCTAAGTAGTTCCTTCTGCCATCAGGCATGATTCAAGAGGATGCCGTTCACCTAATGCTTCCAGGCTTCCAGTGGGAATCATCAACAAACAAACAAATCTTCTCTATGGTCCATTGATAGAAACTATCCTCATGGTTTGTTCATGGTTTCCATCTGTGGTTGTCAATGGGTCTGTTTCCGGTTGGGTCGAGCCATATTCGTAATTAACCCATATAGAGTTTTATGATATTTAACTGGGTCCTATTTCTGGTCCAAAATGAGCCCAAAAATCCTAGAATCTTTGCCTTGATCGAATCGGATTGGTTGGGGATTATGGAATTAGATACAAGGAAGGATGTCAAAGGACCCTTGGTCACTTACCTACCTATGAAGGTCCCCAACGAAAAGATCTTGGGGTATGGACCTTTCTTAGGCCCAATTAAGAACTGGATCAGGTTTTGGGTCCATATATACATGAATACTCATGTTCATAATATATATATATATGTAATAAATAAATAAATAAATAAATATTGTTGTTATAATTATATGCTTGGGTTTCACTTCGGGTCTTATTCATGTCCACACGAGTGGTGAAAGAAACATTAATTGGGTCCAGGTTTGGATCCACCAAGTACAAGATCGATCCAGAACTCCATCTATTTCCATTCTTAATATAAAATGCAATTAGATATTCTAAGTTGACCCAGATAGTGGCTAGTGCCAGACCGTATAAATGACATTAAGTCATGGCAAGCTATGGAGTCAAGTTCTTAGACTAGATTCTGTATAATGAGTAAAATCAATCCCATAGACAAATCATCATTTTTTCAGATGTGGCCTCAGCCCATCCTTTTCACAGTGACCACAGCATTAAAATTGCATGTACACCTGATGCATGGATTCAACAAGACAATGATAATGTGAGGTTGGTGATTATCGTATACATTGGATTATTTTGGACTTTATATCCAGCTGAAGGTGATGACAATAAATTTAAAAACGCAAAGAATGTTGAAAACCATGTTGTGGTGGGGTCTGCACTACCTCTGTTGTAGGCATATGAATTACAACAAATCTAGATCGTCTGTGCATTGTGCAAAAAAAAAAAAGAAAAAAAAAGAAAAAAAAAAAAAAAAGGCAGCCATTTAAATCAATAAGCAGGGCTTTTGAATTCGATTCCGTTGAACCTACTGTGTCCAATGTCTTAGCATTGGGTCAGATTTGACTCCAATCAAGATACCCTTTCGTAAATGATTCAGGAAGAGAATCAATTGATTAGTACATGATCGATCTGAGATTGGACCCTATCTGATTTGGTGTAAAATTTAGCCCAATGCCAATTGGAGAGACTTATTTTAAGTGGTTGGATTAGATTTCTGCGTGCAAAATTTTTGGGTACGTGTGCACGAAAGTCAAAAGATATACCTAAAACGCCTCAAACAAGAGAGAATATTACATGGCTCCATAAAAGGGTTATGTCCACAGGCAAAAATAACATGTACCCTATGCATGGTATACCTCAAAACAATCAACGAAACAAAAGTCTTTCACCAAAATGCCTATGGACCTGTATCACAATGACGTAGGACATGTTCAAATTGAAGGAAGGATTATATTGATTGCTAGTTGCAAATTAGAAAGGAAATGTGTTGATTTCAAAATTTGATTCTAATTAAGATTTTTTAGGAAGTACATAATAAGAGTCTTTACAAGTCATTGTTAAGTACGCTTCTAGCTGACAATACTATTAATTCAAGGTTTTGATCTTAAGTTGAAAATGATGAGATCTTCTTTCTTATTCCTTTTGTGCTTTTCGCTATGTCATGGTCGTACCTGTGAATCTAATTGAGAAATCAAGCACTTCGCACCAATTGATTTTGACTTATCCAATTTAATTTAGTTTTACCCTAGCAAATGGGTCTGGCCGGGGTAAATTAGGTCGGGTCACATATAAAGCACACTTTTTTTTACCCAAATTGACCCGTGTATTTTTAATGACGTGGTAAAAATTAATCATGTTATGTGCCGAGACTTGAACTTAGGACAATATGGATTTCAAAGGGGCACCTCTACTACTACACCACAGAGCATCTTTTTGTTAATAGTTATTAATAAAAACTTAAAATTAATCAATGAGAAAGGGACTCGGCCCCACTTTGGAATATTGACCCGGAGTTGGAATTTATCTACGAGGTATTTATAAAAATAACTATATTTTTAGAATATTGACCCCTGTAAATACTGTTGTTATTATTTTCATACTTATGCATTGTAACTTTTATAGATCGTGATGTAAAAGGAGTGAAACACTACAATAAACTCCATCTATTAAAAATCACAATCATTAAGACAAACATCATTTCTATTTAATATACAAAATACTAGAGTTTTCTCAATAAAGTTTTTTCTGTGATTTGGACTCTCCATCATGCCTTTTGTCTATTAAGAAAATCTCAATATCATCTCATTTCTATGAAGGCAATAGCATTTGAGTGTTTATGGGTCCTAGTGTCCAAGTGCATTTACTCTAAGGAATTTCAAGTATTTTTGTTTGTTCTGACTATATGAATTTTATTTTTGTTAGAAGGTGAAATGTTGAGTTCTGGGTTGTCTGGTTTATTTAATCCTTAGTCGTTTTTATTTAATCCACTCTCAATTCTGGGCTGTCGGGTTTCTTTTTTATTCATTGATTTTGATTGTACACTTTTTTAAAGAATACAAAACTAATAGTAAAAAGAATCTCCAATAATATTGGTCTATCTAAATAAAGAATTAAGGTCATTCTTATTATCATCATTTTCTACTTTCTCCAATATAATTCCATTTCTCTATGTCAACAAGAGAAATTTCATTTTTTCCATTTATTTACTTTTGAGTTCATTGTATTTTATCATAGCAAGTTTAATATTTCTTTTATTTTTTTGTTTCTCTTTTTAGTACCATCTCAGGTAACATTGCATGCTTAGGTTAGATCAGTGTTCAACCCATTTTAAAATATGAGCATCTTGAGACAATTTGTGCAATTATTAAACATTTCAATTTGAGAGGTAAGCCTATTTTAATTCATTTACTTTTGAGTTCATCATTTTTTATTTAAGAAATGTTAATTATCTCATTTTAATTTTTTATGACAACCATTTTACAATAAAACTAAACTCAAATGAATATATAATATATGGAATTGATCAACAAAAATAATAAGTTTCATAATTAATAAGAAAATGACAATATTATTGAAAAATAGAAAAACTCGCGACAACAGCGTGGAGCTAAAGAGGAGGCGGGAAACTTTCCATGTAATTGATGTGCTACCATGCATGCTTGCCGAGAGAGAAAGGGTGGAGTGTGGTTTTTTTCTTTTTTGTGTGTGTGACTTTAACTTTTATAAATCGTGATGTAAATGGAGTAGAACACTACGATAGACCTCATCTATTAAAAATCACAATCATTAAGACAAACATCCTTATTATTTATGGGATACCTCAAATTTTCATCTCATTCTGGGTTATTTCCAGTAGGGCTACACATGGGCGGTTGTGATCAGTTTAACACTAAACTCATATAAAACATCCTTTCTATCTATGATTATAATTTTGAGCCTATCAGTTTTTTGTTTTTGAGATATATTTTTATTTTACATTTTATATAATTTTAAACATATTATATCAACATCACTTTTTTATTTATATTATATCATAAATGTATTTCTTTATGACTTCTATTGCCCGTGCTAAGCACGGGGCATTTTGCTAGTAGCATACTGATAGTCACTCCACCCACGGTGCTTATGGAAACCAAGGAGAGGCCTATAAATACGACCCCTCAGTCTCCAAAGTAAAAGGCCAGTTGATCGGTTGATGTAGCCAGTAGAACTAGAGCATACGGAGCCAGTGGCAGACCCAGGGTTTTTGATTGGGTGGGGTGGACAATGGTCAATTGAAAAGGTCAAAATCAATGCCAACTATCAATAATCTACACTTATTGTATGGTTTAAAGACATTATTTTTATTTTTTATTCTTTTGGTAAATAAAGTATAAATAACTTACATCTTGCTACTAGCATTCAATTCCTACATAAGCTTTTTAACTACAATGTCCAATTCCTCCTCGAGAAATTAGTTTTTTATTCAAATCAATGGGATGCAAATCAAGTTAGCAACCACACTACAACAATAATAAAGAAACTCTAGAGAAGTAATCATTATCATACAAACCATTCAAAAAAATCATTATACAAAAATAATACATCTTTGGCTATTTCCTTAAGCTCTTAAGAGTTCTTCTATCATAGCATTCAAAATAATTATCATACAAAAATAATAATACCTCTTTGGTTATTTCCTTAAGCTCATATTATCTCATCCATCATATGAATCCAAATGAGACCACCTCTTTTTCTTTTTTTTTTTTGCTTAAAAGGGTAATTGTATTGAAGAGAAGAAAGAATAAAAAGAATACATAGGCTCGTAGAGCCCCCAGGAAGAAACTATGGAAGCTGAATTAAAAGAGAAGCCAATGAAAGACTAAAGCTCATCGTGAGATGAAGCTTCAGTAATTCTCAAAAAATTGAAAATTGACCTGAGCTAATGGCTGCAAAAGGTCTTGGAGATCTTCTTCAAGGAAAAACAAAGATTGTCTTGCAATTGAGATAGGATCTGATTGAGTAGGACAAGATGCGCATAAAAAATGGCTGAATTCCTTGCCTTCCACATAGCATATATTACATTGATGAAAACCGTTGCCATGTATTTTTACCAGCTGTGTCATTACCTTAAGAAAGAGAATGCCAGAGAAAAGAGGCAGAGTAGTTGACAGGATGCCGAGTGTATGCAGCTTGAAGAAGCCAATGCCATAAGGATTGGGCTTGAGCACATGAGAAATTCACATGAGAAGAAGATATGACTAGTAAATTCTTCATTATTGAAGCAGATACTGCATCTAGAAGCTAGGGAAAAACCAAGACGCTGAAGATGAGATTCAGTTGAGGTTCTGCTGAGCATGAGGTGTCACTCAAAACAGCTTAATTTGTTAAGGGAGATACCATTCCAGATCAGGCTGGGCCATTGGAGTTTAGGACCCCTGGATCTGATGGTGTTCCAAGCTAACCTCAATGAGAGCTGGCCGTTTGGAGCCCCTTTCTAGCTAAGAGAGTCGCTGGTAAATAGACAAGGATAGAGATTAGAGGTGCCAAGGAAGAGTTGGTTATGAACTGCCTTTGGTATGTGTGGAGGGACATGCCAAGAGCCTAAGTGGAAGAGGGAAGCTAAGCATTGGTCCGAGGGAAAGTGTAGGTGTTGAAATTCAGAAGAGAAAGGTCTGTCTCCCCTCTAGGTCTCATGTTAGACATTGATGTCTTGGCTATTCCCAAAGGTCCAGACACTGCCTTGGTGAAGGTGATGAGCTAAACGACGGATTCTCTTCCAAATACACGAGCCATAGATAGTGTTAGTGGGGTTCCATATGGTGGTGTGTTTGAAGTACCGATTCTTGAACCAGCTGGACCAGAGGGGAATCGAAGTTGAAGCTTGCCAGCTAAGCTTGATGAGAGAATCTTCATTTACTTCTTTGAGCATTCGAATGCCTAGTCCACGTTCTTCTTTTGGGAGGGTAACTTGAGCCCAATTCACGTAGTTGATCTTTGATGAAGACGCATTCCTCAACCATAGAAACTGTCTCATCAGCCTCTTAATGGCTTTGCAAATGGAGACTGGAACTGGAAGAATGGCAGCTGTGTGTATGGGAATACAAGACAACACATGCTTGATGAGGATGAGGCGGTTTGCGAAGGAAATAAAATTTTCTTTCCAAGTAGACACCCGAGCATTGATGGAGTCGAGAAGAGGAAGGAAGTGAGCTCGCTTTGGAGTGCTGAAGACAATTGGGAAACCCAAGTATTTGAATTGAACCAGGCTCTCTTGCATGCCAAGAATGGTGCAGATCCTTGACTTTCTTCTAAGACAACGTTTGCCAATAAGAAGCTGACTCTTATGGAGGTTGAAATGCTGGCTAGACGAGGATTGATATAATTCAAACAAATCTTGCAGAGTTAGCATAATACCAGGGCATTCTCCTATCATAAGGATGATGATATCATTAGAATAAAGCTGGTGGTAGGGGTAGAGGGGACAGTAGAAAGTGGGGAGAGGATCCCTCAGGATTGGAGGTTAAGGATATGGAGACTAAGGATTTCTTCTGTGATGATGAACAAGTATGGGGGCCTTAGACCGTAGGAGGAGCTGAAAAATCCATGAGGAGAGTGGTTGAGCAAGACAGAACATCTGGAGGTGTAGACACACTCTTTGATAAGAGAGATCCATGCTTTAGAGAAGTTGAAAATTTTGAGTGCAGAGGAAAGGAAAGATATAGCAAATGAGACCACTTATAGTTATAAATAATGAAAATTATCAACAAAATCATAAACATCATATTGTGATTCAAGAAAAAAAATCTAGTAAGAAAGTAAAAGGAAAGTAGCAAAAATTCAAGACCCAACAAAAAATCATAATCCAAAACAGGGTGTTTAGGGGGTGTTAGACCCGTCCTAAGTTAATCGAGATTAACTCTAATTGATTGGAAATTAAGCCAATTAACTGTGTTTAATTGAGCTAATGATAGTTTATGACCAAATGAAATTGGATTAGCCTAAAATGAATGAATTAGGGTTAATGAAATGGTAATCAAGGTGTTGAATGAGTTTTAAGACTTGAGCAAGGAAACTAAGGACTTTTTCGTAAATACGAATTTTCATGTATTTTGTTGAATACAAAAACTTTTGATACCGACACGTGTATCTCGACGAGTACGTTAACTTCCATAAAAGACTCGAACTCGTTCGACGAGAAACGAATCAAATGACCCTTTATTTGACTCGAATTGTAAATAAGGGGAGATAGTGGACTAAAATACAAAATAGGGCTTATAAATGAATGAGATGAGTTCATTCAACTCATTTCTCAGTTCCAGCAAACCCTAGACTCATTTCTTTTTCTTCTTTTTCCATTTCCATCTCACACAAGCATCAATGTTGAAGTTTTGGTTGTGGTTGGACGAGGACTTCGTCTACTTCATCTTCTTGTGGAGTTTTCTTGGAGAAAAAGCTTCAAGTTGAGAAGTTTCCCCCTCAAATCCAAGCTAGACAAGGGGTTTTTGTGGATCAATCTTCATTAAAGGCAAGTATATACATTTCCTATGTTTTATAGTGTTATTGAAATGATTTGAGCTCAAGGAACTCAAGTTACAGATTTTGTTTCAAAATTTTTGAAGCTCCAGAATTCGTTTCTAGGTGCAATTTAGCTAGCTGCAAGGCTAACCGCAAGAATCCATGAAACTGGTCAGTATTTGGAAAGCTGACCGTAAGTTGGCCGTTGAATTTCGGTTAGCTGAAAGGTAACTGCGAGCTAATTGAATTTGAGTAAAAAATCCATGTTATAAAGTTAGTTTCTGGAATGCTAACCATAGGTAGCCGAAATGAGTTCGGCTAGCCGAAATTGAAATTTCGGTTAGCCAAGGGGTGACTGACGAGGTGACCGAATCACCTGAGTGTATTAGAAACTTGTGAGTTCTGTAAAGCTAACCGAACTTGGTTCAGCTAGCCGCCAAACCAGATTTCGACTAACCGCCAAGGTAACCGCCACTGAGGAAAACTGTAGATTATATTCTGAATTTTTTGAATTGAAAGCCCAACCTTTGAGGCTAGTGTTGGTGATATCTAAACCTTCATAGGTGTTAGCTAAGGTTATCTGAATGTATAGATTATTAAATAAAGTGATGTTCATTGAGAATAACACGATGTTGGATAACGAGCGCTTCACCCATTTAATTGGTTTAGAAATTTAAATTAAATGATAGATTGAGTAGGTTTTTTGAGTCTTGGTACTACATAATGGTTTCTCAAACTTGTTATCAAACTGAAATGATTAATGTAATGAATAATGAATACTTGCTCAATGTAACACCGAATGATGAACAATTACTAAATGTAACAATAAAGTAATAAATAATCCTGCTGCAACAAATGTACTGGAGTGTTTCGAAGCTCCGTGGTGATGCTAGTGATCTCTGATCAAGACACTGGTAAATCCCACATATATAGACTAAAAAGTCACTAAATTGATAAGCCATCTAACAGTATAGACTAAAAAGTCACTGAGTGTATAAGCCATGTAATGAAAGTACTTATTGAATAAATGGACACACATATGGACTAAATAGTCCCATGTGATAAGTCACTTAATAGATACTCAATGAAATCAATTAATGAAATGTGAATGAATGACTACTTCCTTTAGGAAGAACTGAATAGAGTTGAAACAAGTGCTATTGTAGTTGCTAACTTAGTAATTGATAATACTTGATTATCATGAATGACCAATGTACTGAATTGAATTGTCTAGAACTGTTAAATTGATAAATTGACAGGTTATTGTTTATGGTAGCATGAACTATCATATAATTGTATATACATTGTTGAACCGTCGTGCTTACGATGTTATTGATGAACATTACAGGCCCAGTTGCCCGCGTCGGTCATGCCGAGGCCGTACCGTCAGCGGAGGAGGCCCATTTGATACCCCCAGGAGGTTTAATCGAATGGACTTGAATTGGAGTACCGAAGAATGGAATATTTTGGGGAAATATTGATAAACACTTTTGTATATTCATTTTGAATAGTAATTAGTTGTCATTTGCATTGTATTTAAATATGCAGTTGTTGACTTAGTTGTACATAAATTATGTATATTGACTTCACTATGTAAAGGACTTGTTTAGTTTCTATTCCGTCAATATATATATATATATATATTCCACAAAAATGTACATTTGACAAGTAAGTGTGATAGATCCCTTGTGGATTTCGTATTGACTTCGGTTAATTTGGAATTTACGGGAGTAAGTATGATGCGTTCGCAACCTGGGGTTAACCCTTAATGATCTGATCTTGGACTCGGGTCGTGATATACTTATTGTATGATTTCAGAGCCTAGTTAAAGAGCTAGGTGAAGAAAACTTTAAAAGACTTAGTAAAACCCTAAGAGCGAAGTGAGGCACGTTATGATTAGAATGAATCTAGCTTAGGATTTGTACTTACTGCTTTCACTATATGTGATATATGTGTGATGGAAGTGTATAGATGTATACCTTACATTCCGTACTATTTACAACATGGCGTCTGGATCAGGATCAAGGAATGATGACTTCGTAGTAGTCACACCTTCCCCTCCTATATCTGATGCTGATGCTAGGTTTACTGCTATACTGGAGCAGTTAACCAGAAGTAATGAGCAGATGGCTAGGAGTCATGAGGCACAGATGGGCATGCAAGCCCAATTAGCCAGGAGCCAAGAAGCTCAGATGAGTATGCAAACCCAGATTACTACCACGTTAGAAGTTCAGAGCCAGATGCAGGCTCAAACGCAGATTTCACCTGTATCACCAATCCAACAACAGCACCATGTTGAGACTCAAGTGGTGTTGCAGCATAAGGACAAGGACCCTCATGTTATTTATGAGCGGTTCCGTAAGAGAGGAGCTTCCATGGAAATGAAGATGTGATGCAGGCCGACGAATGGCTGAAACACATTGAGGATGTTTTTGATACAATTGTCTGCACTCACAAACAGAGAATGTTACTTACCTCTACTATATTTAGAGGGACAGTAAAGATTTGGTGGAAAAGTGTCAGGGATGCCTTCAAGGCAATTCCAGCGGAGGGCATGTGAGAGACTTTCAAGGATTAGTTTCAAAGGAAGTTTGTCCCAGAACATGTACAGTAGCAGAAAGAATCAGAGTTTCTGAATTTGAAACAAGGTCAACTGACCGTGTCTGCCTATGTTCATACCTTCTTACAGCTATTCAAGTATGCTACCAAATTGGTGGATACTGAAGCAAAGAAAGTCAAGAGATTTCTCCTTGGAATGAACCTAGAATACAAAACGATCGTATTGGCTGGACAGAAGCCTACGACGTTCGATGATGCCATTGATAGGGCATATACAGCTGATGAAGTTCAGAGGGAGAAGGAAGCTGAGGCTGTGGCTGAGAATGCCAAGAGAAGTAGAGAATCATGGTTTAAGAAGGGAGGACAGAACGGGCATAAGAGGCAGAAACAGAGATTCGTTCCTAGGAATGATAGGAACGAGAGGAGAAAGAATAGGTCAGACTGTGAGACTTGTGGAAAAGCTCACAGGACTAAATTGTGCTGGAGGACTACTAGAGCCTACCTAGTTTGTGGTTCCTTGGAACATAAAATGACTCAATGTCCAAGAGCTAGGAGAGATGACAGGGCTCCTTATCAGCGACCTGCTTAGGGTCATGCAGTAATTCCTGCTCCTCAGCAGAGGTTAGCCTTGCCAGCTCATCCTAGGCAACAACAACAGCAACTTCAATGTCAGGGCCAGCAGCGTCAGTGGCAGAGACAGCAACAGCAGCCCAACAGGCCACAGGTGGCTGCGATGCTTATGCCGTCAAGAGGGAACAAGCTAATGTTGCAGTGAATGTGGTTGAAGGTACAATCCTTGTAGATAACCGACCTGCTATTGCATTGTTTGATCCCGGTTCTACGCATTCATTTGTAGCACCTGCGTTTTCTTGTAATATGCAAAACCAGATAATGCAATTAGCGTATGATTTTACTGTATCTATTCCTTTAGGGAGAAAGGTAGTATGTGAACTGTATATTCCACAATGCACTGTTAGAATTGGAGAAGTGTCAATGCCAGCTGATCTGGTAATATTAGCAATGAATGACTTTGATGTGATCTTTGGCGTGGATTGGTAGATTTGTACAAATCAGGGATTCGATTCATTGAATCATTATAAGAATGCATTTTCCTATATCTATAAGATTCAAAAGTAGATATCTTATCACTGCCTCTTATATGGAGAGAGAGAGAGAGAGAGAGAGAGAGAAGAAGAAGGAATCAGAGAAATAAGATACCAAGAGAGAGAGGACGGACCTTTGTGTCGTGCGATTGTACGTGGGCTGGACTGTCAAACACTAAAGGGGAAGGAAGAGAACGATATAGCAAAGATAGGAGATATTTATACCCAAGCGTAGGACAACATTTGGACTTCAGTAGAATGGTGGGGCGATGACTTGAATAGAATGGTGGCATGGGCCATTTAGCCCATGACACCTTTAGGACCTTTTGGATCCGACCTGAGGTGACCGCCGCAAGTTGGCATCACGTGAGTCCGCCCTTGTAAGGAGTTATGTAGGAATGACCTACCCTCCAACTTTATTTCTCTCCTTTGGCTTTTGGTAAAAGAATACCAGAGATTGATAAGGTCAAAAAGAAGTCTCAGAAGACCAGCGTTGCCCATATTCAATGGTTGTAATTGTAAAAAACCATATACCAACCCAAAATCTTAAACTGATAGGTGGAAGGCCCATACAGGTATATTAATACATGCCAAGCCTATTACTTGGGTGATGTGGGATGTGGGTCTTCCCAACAATAATATAAAAACCGGTCAACACGTTCTATTGATCCTTGCCTTATGTACTTCTTTCAACTTACTTATTACTTTTTACAATACAATATCGCAGAGACAATTGCATTTGAAATTTCCCAACATGACGATGAAAGAGTCTTTCTCATTATGACACAATAGCGTGGCAACATCTATATTTAAGATTAGATGCGCAATCAGTCCGAGCAGTGGCAACCCCAGGATTTTCATTTGAGTGGGGCGGAGGATGTTCAATTACAAAAGTCAAAATTATCGCTAATTACGAATCATCAACGCTCATGACAAATAATTTGCACTGATTACATGGTTTAAATATATGATTATTTATTTAGTTTTTTGGCAAATCAATTGCATGAACTCAATTCCCATAAAAGCTTTTTAACTACAACAACCAACTCCTAAAAAAAAAAAAAAAAAGAAATTTATTCAAATTATATCATAACAAAATATAGGAGGTATGCCCTGTAAATGAGCATTACAAATATTCATAGCGCAATCTGTCATTACTAAGATCTCATTACAATTTTTCATTACATCGTGGAGGCCTTAGTCTGCTATATTCTTAGTGCAAGAATGCTAGAAGTGTCATTCATTAAATATGAGGAATTCTCAAAAACTCCCTATTTTAAAAGGGGTGTTTTTGCCCCTTCTGTTGTCCAATGAAATAATACCGCGTCACATTATATATGCCGCGTCACATTATATATGCCACATCACATTATGCAAATTAATCACGAGCCTTTTAGAAAATAATCATTCAATTTAAGATTTTCACGGGTACTTGAAAATGGGATTTGGTTCCAAAATTCAATGTGTATAATTTATTCCATTTCAGAATGTCATATATCTCTAACATATATGACCAAGGAAACATGAAGCAATGGTTTAGATTCAAGGAAAAGATGTTATAGATTAAATGCTCAATTTAATTACAGATTTTCAAGGATGCGTACAAATAGGATTTGATGACTAGGCCCATCATGCAAGGGTAATGATTATCATGTGTTTATTTAGGCAATGCAAAGTGATAGGATCTTCATCTATTGGGTCCCACAAGATGATTATTTGTATGGGTGGATTGGTAAAACAATTTATATAAAGGTCCCTCAAAGATAGTGAGTGGTTGTGCATTCATTAGTTTCATTGTGGCCTTAATAGGTGTTTTGTATCGATTGGGATTGTAGAATGGAATGTAATAAAAATTTAGAGAGATATTGTAGGAAGAGGTAAGAAGAGAGGGATTTTAGGAGAAGATTGGATTGATAATATGAGAGAGATTTTAGGAGAAAACTAGATTGGGGATTATAGAAGAGAATGCAGACCAGTGAATTAGAAAGGGGAGTATTTTTCAACAAAACGCCCAGGGTGTTTTCAAGTCTACATCATTAAGTACATTGATGATATCCGAAGATACATATAAGAGGCAGCTCCAGCCATCTCTTCATTCCAACTCACATCCTCAAATATTGTCATCCCTCGACCACGACATAAAGCTCCGACCATCTCTCTGATATCTCGCTCGACTCTATCTCTCTCTGTTCTCACATCCGGCCCTCCTTACTCCTCAATCTCTCTCTCAATCACTCTCTACCTCTCTGTCTCTCTAACTTATCAGCCTCTCTTTCCTGCTCAACCTCTCTCGCCCTCTCTATCCCTATTAGGTTCCCTCTCTCGCTTTCCATCAAGCTTTTTGTCCTTCTCTCTATCCATCCTTTTCTCATTCTATATCTACAATACGGTTGGAAGATTTTCAATGAAGTTTTATCTTGGTTTCTTTGATTTTGGGGCTTCTTTGATTTTGAGGTTTCTTTTAGTTGTTGTTTATGAGTTTGTTGTTGGGTTTTGATGCTTTTCTTTAGAATAAAAATGGAGCTTTTAATTCGAAAAGGAGATGAAGTTGTAGCAACATGTCATGATCTTGGAGTGGAATTCAAACCACTTACTTGAGCCAATAGATGAAGATCGTCCTGTTTTGTTTTGAATGTAAATCTATTTGTTCTTGGTTCTATCCCAACAACCACCCCCCCCCCCCATCTCAAACCTCTAATAGGGAATAGTTTTGGAATCAGAACGTTCCTAGTCCTCTTATTGGAACTAGGGAATTGGTTTTGAGTTGGAACAAATTTTGGAACCGGAACTAATATTCCCTTAACAGTTTCAGTTTCGGTTCCGGTTCCAATATGGATCCGTACCGGAACTAGCCCATTTACATCCCAAAGAGAGAACGAGAACCATCCGCAATTCTGCATGTCCCAAAGATAGAGCGAGAACCATCCGCAACTCCGCATGTCCCAAAGAGAGAGCCATCCACAATTCTGCCTGGTTCTTTCATGTGGTCCACCATACATTTTAAAGCATTCGGCTAACCTAAGATTAAGGAACTCCCACACAAATTTGAATTGCCACAAGGTTAAACTCAATATGCATCCAATAGTTACTCATTGTATAATTGAAATACCAAGAAACGATGTAACTTAAAGCCATTAAACTCAAAGGCCATTGGCTTAAGATATAATTCAATATTGGAGTTGATATTTGCACACCCCTAAGTTTCCTTGAAATCTAGCCATCCCCATCCCTCTCATGATTAGCATCGCCTCCAAACAATAAGCTTACATGAGTTTATGTGCATATGTTCCACACTTTGGGTTGGTCCCGTAAATCTTAAACTTTTGTCCCTTATTTGTAGCTATGTTCAGGGGCGGACCCACGCTATGTATACCAGATGCGTTCGCTCTAGGTATATTTCTGGGCTTCTTTAAACAGCCATGAGCAGAATGGGCCATGGCACCAGTTGAGGCACAATCTTGCCCCACCCCATATACTGTGTCGCCCCATTTGAGAAAGACCTCGATTCTATTCAGCCTCTCAGCCCCACATCAACGAAATATCAGATGAAACCAAACCCTACCTCACTCTTCTCCTCCACCATGACTGCCTGGGATTCTGGTCGTCGGCCAGGCTTCCTCTCTAGTAGCAGTAGCAGCGTCGATGCCCTTTCTCCGTTGGCATATCTTTCTCCATCACTTTCTCTCTCTCTTACAAAAACCCTGAAATTGCTACATTGTATAAAACCCCCAAATCACAGCAGTTCGTCGACTCCCTCTCTCCTTCTGGCCATCTGTCTTTGGCACTTTCTCTTTATGGCGGAAAACCCCCAAATCTCTGAGTTTGATGTGGCTATCTCTCTCTGAAAGAAAACTCCTAGCTTTTCTTGTTCAACCATCTGTCTCTGACTGTCTCTCTGCCAAGAAAGAGTAAATTGCTTCTCTTGTGAAACGCTCATCCTTTTTTGTTAATTCTTTTCTAATATGAGTGGGTTGGCTATTTTTTCTTTTACCGGGTTTGATTCCTTAACAATAGTTTGTTGCATTTGATTGAGATTTGAGCATTGTTTATATCTTTCCGCCTAATTGGTTTGATTCCTCAACAATAGTTTGATGCATTTGATTAAGATTTGAGCATTTTTATATCTTTCTACCTAATTGGTTTGATTCCTCAATAATAGTCATTGTTTTTATTTAAATCTGTTTCTCTGCCAATCAAGAATAAATTGCTTCTTTTGTGAAATGCTACAAAAAAATTATTGAAGATGCTTTAATGTTTGTGAATAGAGTTTATTTATTTGTATAGGGCACTAAACAAATAAAATTTATTAAAGAAAATCAAAGATCAACATCTAAAGACTATAAAACATCCACAAATGAGCACTTGATAAAATGTGAGCTTCCTTTAAAATGTAACTTGGTTACTATGGTCTGTAGACATTCTATGCTAATGGTTCAGAATGTAGGAGGCTTGCTGCTAAATTTTGGTTGGGCTAGTCAGAAATATTTCCTTAATTTTATATCCTTCTAGAAAGAAAACGAAAAATCCCAATACCTGAAATGAGTATAGTCTTAACCCAAATTGACCACGGGTAAGGAATGGTGGGTAGGGTTTAAGTTGACTGCGCTTGGTTTCCATTGCTTTGAATTTGGTTTTATCCACATATGGTGTGTGTCAAGCTTGGCTTGAGGCAATTATGAACAGACGAGCCAAGTTCCACCACTAGTTCACATAGTGTGTATCAAAAATGGATATTATCCTGAACTAAGAAAAGAGAGGCTTATAAGGCATGCATCATATAATAAGGGTGATGGATAGGGTGAAATCACATGATATAATGAGGTTCCATGTGCTCTTTCATTTTCTTTTGATGCTCTCATTGCATAAGATGGGGAGATGCTCTCATGGCCTAGGCACAATCAAGTTGTTAGACATGTGTTCCACCCTTACCCACTAAAATCAAGTTACGTGTTTCAATTAAGTTATGCATTCCAATGAAGTTATGCATTTTTTTAGGTGGGCATTGATTTTGATGAAATTTTCTTTATCTTTCAATCAGATATGGAAAATTATTACAAAATAAAATCAACTCCTAACCTACTATCTTCGACTCTAAAGAATGATAACAATGATCTAGTGCCATCAACTTCGAAGGAAAGTCATGAAGATGTTACCTTGGTAGATCTTCCTGTAGATCCTAGGCTAAGGAGTCCAATCTCGAGTTATCATCCCATGGATTGGGACCAAGTTCGAAGAGCGTATTTACAAAAGGGCCCTTGTCAACCTCATAGCATAAATTTCCTTACACTGGGTGTGGACAAGATAAGAGACGATTTAATTCTTCTTGGTTTAAAGATTATGGTAGTTGGCTAGAGTACAGTATAGAAAAGGATGCTGCATTTTGCTTATGTTGCTATCTTTTTGGAAACAAAGAACATCGTGATGCTTTTATAATTCAAGGATTTAAAAGTTGGAGGAAAAAAATGAAGAATTAAAGATCATGTGGGAGGCCCAAATAGTGCTCACATTCAAGCACATGAGAAGTGTCGAAATTTATTAAACCAGAAGCAACAAATTGAAACGATTGTTGTCAAGCAATCGGTTCAAGCTCGGATGGATTATCGACTCTGCTTAAAGGCAACGCTTCATGCCATTTGCTTTTTTCTACACCAAGGGTTGCCTTTTCGTGGTCATGATGAATCTGAGGATTTGAAAAACATGGGTAACTTCCTTGAGCTTTTACAAGTGCTTGCCAATCAGAATGAAGTATTAAAAGAGTCGTATTGCGAAATGCTCCTGAAAATCTGAAATTGACCTCGCCTAAGATTTAGAAGGATATTGTAAATGCTTCTGCATTGGAAACAACTCAGGTTATCATTTCCGATCTTGGAGATGCACCATTTGCCCTTTGGTGGATGAATCTCGGGATATCTCTATAAAAGAGTTAATGGCAGTTGTTATACACTATGTGAATGAGCGTTGACGCATAATTGAGCATTTTTTGGCCATTGAACATGTCTTAGGCAATAAAGCTCAATCACTTAAGGCAGCCATCGAAGCGATATTGTTTAGGCATGGATTAAGCACAACAAGCTTGTGTGGACAAGGTTATGATGGGGCTGGTGATGAGTGTTAAATATTGCATATTTTACCCCTCATTAGTCCGAGTTTTATCAACATCTCATATGCATATCATTTGCCTTACACAGAGATTTTATCATTCTATCACATTAACGGATTATCGGATTACCATGTATAAATCCGATTATTTGTAGTGCGGTTTTATGTAATTTCTCTTGTGTAGGTGGACCCCGCAACTATCCCAACATTCCGGCTAGTATCCCAAGCCATCAAGAAGAGATTTCAATAAAGAAATTACATGAAGAAATCTTAGGAAGTGTTGAAGAATTCCAAAATAAGAGGAGAAGACTTTATGGATAAAAGAAGTCATTTTTTAACACAAAGGATTGGTTGGTGTATTGGTTGGAGCTTGGGTTAGTATGGAATAGGTTATGGGTTCAAATCCTAACAATTGCATATTATTATTTTTTCCATCCAACTCACCTCTCCATGTGAAAGGATATGAGCCAATCAAAAGCCTTCAAGTTGCAACTAATCAAATGGGAGCAATCCTTGTGAAATGAAATGAGCCAATCAAATGTCTTCAATGTTCCTATAAATTAGAATGTTTTTGTAGAGTGAGGGGGATCTTTTGGCAAGTTAGTCTTCTTGCAATTTTATTTTTACTCTTAGATTGTAATTAGGAGCTTCTTTGTAACTAATCTAGAGAGAGAGTGTGTATTTGAAAATCATTAATGAAGATTTAGAGCTCTTTCTTGATGTTTAGTGGCTAAGGCTCTTAGATTAGGCTCTCCTTTTGAAGCTAAGTAATGTGATTAGTTCAATTATATGCATGTTTTAGTTCAAATTCCTTACTTTTGCCTTCATTGATTAATAGATCTTAAATCTAATTGTGTTAATATCTCTCATTTTTCATGCTCTATCTCTACACTTAATGCTTGGATAATCTCAATTGATGCTTTGTAGTTGGATTAAGTTCTCTCACATAGCATGCTCTAGAGCCCTTATCTTTGATCTTTTGTAGCTTGATTTTGATGATTTATTGTTAGGGTGGCTAAATGATGATTTAGGATCTTGGCCTTTTGTTTTCTTTACTTTGATCTTCATTGTTATATCATCCAACCCAATTAGGCAAGAGATTGCTAATTGGATTGTAGATTTGAGAGTTGAATTAGAACATGCATTGGTTGAATTAATTTCATACTTAGTGGATTTTGGATTGCCTAATCTCTTCTTTTTATTGTTGTTAATTTAAATCCTTGTTTAATTTGTTATTTTCACTTTTAGATTGTTACATCCATATTTCAAATCACTTGTTTTAAAACCCTACACATTTCACACCACATCTTCATATAAATCTTCCATTTCCACCACCATTCATCCATCCACTAGTTTAGTGTAGTTTGTTAGATTAGCTTAGATTTTGTTAATTTCATACCTTAGATTGTTAATTAGTTGTTTACATTGCATAGTTTATTAGTTTTAATTATTTGCTTCATTTGTCTATATTATCTATATCTTAGTTCAATTCTACATAAATTGGATTCATTGCTTGTTCCATCCTCTCCTCGTGTGATCGATAATCCGGACTCTTTAGTCATTTACTACTTGACGACACCATAGTCTTGCGGTTAAGCGTTACACATCTAAGTGTCGATCAGCTGGTAATATGAAAAGTGAGCTTAATGGCCTTCAAAGACTCTTTCAGAATGAGAATCCCACCGCATTCTATGTTCATTGTTTTGCACATCAGCTTCAATTGACACTCATTACTGTTACAAAACAACATAATCCAATTGCCGCTTTTTTCGACTCGGTTTCTACTTTGTTGAATGTCGTTGGGGGCTCTTGTAAATGTCACGACGTGCTCCAAAATATACAAGCAGCTAAAGTCATTGGAGCCCTCAATAGTGGCGAGCTTGAAAGTGGATAGGGTTTAAATAATGAGACTAGCCTCAAACAGCCGGGAGATACACGCTGGGGCTCACATTATGACACATTGATTTGCTTGATTCACATGTTTTCCTTCGTGGTTGATGTGCTTGAAAATACTTCAGATGATGATATGAGCGAACACAACGGTTCTGCAATTAACTTGTTACATATATTGAAAGATTTTGATTTTATATTTAAAATGAACGTGATGAGAGATATCCTGGGGATCACGAACGAAGTATCAAAGGCATTGTAGCGAAAAGATCAAGATATTGTCGGTGCTATGGAACTAGTGAGAATATCAAAGCAACGACTGCAAATGATGAGAGATGATGGGTGGGGGGATTCTATCCTTTCTGAAGTTCATTTATTTTGTTATAAATATGAATTCATCATTCTCAATATGGGTGATATGTTTGTTGGACGAAAGCGTTCATGACACAAAGTTGAATTGACAAACTTACAATATTACCAAGTCGATATATTCTATGCTACTATTGATGTGCAACTTAGAGAGCTCAATCGTCGATTCAATGAGGTGAAACACCAAGTTGCTTCTTTGTATGGCATGTTTGGATCCACGTGACTCATTCTTTGCTTTCGATAAGGAAAAACTGATCCGACTTTTTCAGTTACATCCAAATGATTTTTCAAACATACATCGGGCAAGACTCCATAATTAGCTTGAGGCATATATTATTGATATGAGCACCAATAACAAGTTCTTAAAAGTAAAAGGAATTAGTGGCCTTGCTAAGAAGATTATGGAAACAAAAAGGGACATTATATATCATTTAGTTTATCTTCTTTTGAAGTTAGCGTTAACCTTACCAGTTGCCGCTGCAACAGTTGAGAATGCATTTTCTGCTGAAAATCGTGAAAAATCGCCTGCACAATCGAATGGAAGATGAGTGGATGAATGATTGTTTGCTTGTGTATATTAAGAATGAAATATTTAATAGCATTGATGATGTGACAATCATGCAATGCTTTCAAAACATGAAGGACCGTCGAGGGCAATTGTAAAAACTTTGTTTTGAGTTGAGATGACTTTTGAGGAGAGAATTGTATGTGAACTGATGTAGTTAAATATTTTGTATCATTTAAATGCAATACATTTTCTCTTTTACAATTGTTAATATGAGAGATATCTAGCAAAGTTTAGCAAAGTATTAACCCCACCCAAACGTAGATTCTGCGTCGGCCAACATGCTATGTTGGTCATGTACAAGGTCTTTAAAGAGTGCTGAGCTCAAGTCCCAATGTAATAATTATTGAGAAGTGGGCTCCATCTAATGGAGAGTATTAAAAAGTATTTACTCTATTTCTACTAATATTTTGAGATATTGGTAGGAATGATTAACTGAAAAACCTTAATAAAACTAAATAAAATAAAAAAAAGAAATCCAAGCATCTGTGCAATGTATTTGTTTGAGAAAGTTATCACCTCATCCAAACAGCCGCAGGTGGACGATTTCCATTTTAACATGGGAAAGGAGAACAAGTTGGCAGAGAGCAGGTAAGGCTTCTAGAAGAGCTTTAGGTAAACCTGTGGATACAAATGGCTTATATCTAAGTCAAAGTCCCACCAGCTCTCAGCTTAGAATAAATACAAAGACCCAAGTCCCTGTTATTATTTAATTGATTTCTCGTCTCTTTGTTTCGATCTGTGAATAGTTGATGTCCAAAGAAACTTGTCAGAGATATTCTAAAGATGACTTTATATGGCTTCTGTGTGAGTTTGGTGTGTACGTTGATCGAGTCACCATCTCCTTTCACTGAGTTGAGGTCCCACACACTATCTTGTTGCGTACGTTCACGAAGACTTGTATCTTATTTGCTTTGCATGAAAAACATTGGCAAAAATGAGTCCACGTGGATTCCCACTGCCAGGATGTTAAGTCAGGTCAATATCCGGGCCACAAATATTTGTTATATTTTCAACACCCGTTACCTTTTTTTAGTGGAAATTGCTGATCATGATAAGCCCACGATTTTTAACAAAAAATTTACATATTTAAAAAAAAAAAAATGTGTGGGCTTATGGGTCCAGTTGTGAGTCATCTTCATGACCATTTGTAGCATACTATTTATGCATGCGTCTACCACTTGCTCCTTAGTTTCTTATGAGATTTCTTATTTCTTTTTCCTTTTATATTTAAAGATATTGACCTATAAAATGTAATCTAATCTCAATGGGTAGCTCAATTGATTTAGGACCACGGTTTATACTGGGAGATTGTGGATTCAAAACAACACTACCACACTGGGACTACATGGGAGTTTATCCGGATTCCCTCTAGACCTAAAGAGATTAATCAAACACAAATAGTTGGAAACATCTTATAGAATATATATATATATATATAATCTCATTTGTCCAAAAAAGATCCCATTGATTGCTTGATATTCCAAAAAAGATTTAAATAAATATATTTCCATAAAGTCCAAGGACTCTACCTTGTTTCATCATCTATGTGGCCAGAATTTGGGACCTTGTCTTAAAAAGAAGACCCATCAGCTGTGGGGACTTTACACATCGTTTTCAGTGGTTGGTATGTCGGCCGGGTCCCAATCCGGCCAAGACCTCAACTTTGTCCCCAATCTCCCAATTACCATGTTCAAACCACCATTAATACCACTCACAATCGCCAATGTAACGGCCTGAAAATTTGAGTTTCGGAGTTTCTTATCGTCTATCGATAGTGATATTTCTATGTTTTCCTTCTTCTCCTTTCTGCTTGAAAGAAATTTCCATGTTCGTAGTCATTATCAAAATCTTTAACCCACCATTAATAATAATACCACTCACAATCCCCAATGTTTGTCATTGTGTGGGGTGTTTTCATAAAAGTAGGATTACGCTAGTTTCAGTAGCACTACCAGCTCAGCTCATCCGGATCTCGGTATCCAAATTCGGTCATATTGCAAAGATTCATCTAGTTCGGTAACGGTACCAGCTAGACATCTCATCTCAACTCGGCAAACAGTGCCAGCAAGTGTCAAGCTTGAGCCAGCTTCGGTAATAGTACCGACTGGGGTCATCTCGGTCTCGGTATAAGGCACCTCGGCAATAGTGTCAGGATGCATCCGAATATGGTCTCAGTATCATCTTCCGCTCGGTCCGTCCACAGAGATGAGTACTAAGCAATGATTGTACTTCCACAAAGTTACGACTACATTCCAGAACGTGCTGACAAACAGGACAGACGCTGGATAATGATCAGGTGTCGTCTTGATCAATCACATTCACATTAATACGAGATGTCATCTCTTGATTCGACCAGACAGTATCTCCACCTACCCCCACTAAGGGAGCGTCAGGTGAAAACCTCTACATATACAAGGGTAAGAATCCATTTGAAGGTATTTTTTTGACAACATCATGCAATACTAGCATACTTATTCAGTGATAGCACTAACTCAGGCATCGGAGAGCCTTCGGTTGACGGTAGTCAGGGTCTCTGATCTCTATTTTTCCTTCTCTTTCAGGTTCTTAGGCGATTTATTTCCCCCAAAGAAGCTTAAACAACATAATCACGAGTCTCACACTCACCTAATCTGAGTCCGTAATATTTAGGCACTCACAATTGGCGCCGTCTGTGCGAAACACGATCAACAAAGTCATGCCTCTAGCAGTGGCAAAGAATCTACAAAGCCTAGCCACCATCATCGACAACCCCCTGTCGAACAAGATCCAGGGAAAGTCTGATGCGACAGGCGTGGGACGACCTGTAACTCAGACTGGTTTATCAGCAAAGGGGGTGACAGCACCTCCCCAGCAAAGCGCTCCTCCACCGAAGCACCCCCAGCAGAGTGCTGCCCTGCTGGAAACTGCCCCGCGGAGCAAAAGTTCCAACAACAGTTGGGTCTCGTCATTTCCTCCACCAAGTGGATCGCGACAGCGATTATGATGAAGATTCATCCCTTGTTAATACCAGGGCCCGCAGCCGTAGCCCTCGCATCCTTCAAGTAAGCTCCGCTGCTAGGAAGCAAGCTTCAAAGGGACCTCATTCGATTCCCCATAGTCACGGTGAAAGCACTGGTCGCCAGGGCGAACCAAGATGAAGCTCGAGCTCACCAGAGCTTCAATCTCTGGCAAGACCCCTCCCCCAGAAAAGAAACGGCTGTCATGGAAACAGTTCCTTGAATAGCCATGCAGTCTTCATCCTTAAGTCCTGGTTCGGAGATGGCGTCAGCCGCAGCTTGGACAGTTACAATCGCGACAGCTCCAGCAGCGGCCTCGGCGATATCATCAGCCATGACTCGGGTAGAAGCACAACCCAGCAGGAGTTTCAGCTGCGGCCTTAGTGACAACACCAACCACAACTCAGCTTCTTCAGTTGATTACTCAAGCAACAACTTCGGTGATAGCACCAGCTGCTGCTCGGACAATCTCCATCTTGAAAGCTCCAGCAACGACCTCGGTGATGGCACTGGCCACAGCTCGGACAGTTCCAATCTTCGTAGCTTCTGTTGCGGCCTCGGTGACAGCACCAACCTCAGCCCATGTTCTTTAGTTGATAGCTCTAGCAGCGGCGTTGGTGATAGCACCAGCTGCTGCTTGGACAATCTCGATCATGACAGTTCCAGCAACGGCCTCGGTGATGGCACCGGTCACAGCTCAGACAGTTCCAATCTTCGTAGCTTCGACTGCGGCCTCGGTGACAGTACCAACCTCAGCCCAGCTTCTTTGAACATAAAACAAAGCTTCAGCAGTGGCCTCGGTGACAGCACCAGCCTCCGTTACACAGCTTCAGCGTCAGGCCTCGGTGGCAACACCAACCTCGACTTATAAAGCCCTGGCGACGGCCTCAGTGATAGCACCAGCCACGACCTGGATAGCTTCACTTACAATAACTCTGATCCCCGCCAAGTTATAGAACTCGGCAGCGATCACAGCTCGGTTACAGAACCAGCTGCAAAGTGCCGCAGTTATGGAACTCGGCAGCAGCCTCAGTTCGGTGACAGCACCGGCACGGAAGAGACGACAACTCGGTTATAGAACTAGCTGCAAAGTGTCGTAGTTATGGAACTCGGCAATAGTCTCAGCTCGGTGACAACACTAGCGTGGAAGAGATTACAGCTCGGTTACGGAACCAACTACAGAGGGCCGCAGTTATGGAACTTGGCCAAAATCTCAGCTCGGTTATAGAACCAGCCAACTTGGTCGCGGGACCAAACGAGCGACACGCCAGGTTATGGAACTCGGCGACAATCCTAGTTCGGTTATGTAACCAACTATGCAGTTGAAGGACCTGATGGCTTCCTATGAGATTCTAGTTTGGTTGCGGAACTAGCTATGAGTTTTCTATCCCAAAGGTGCAGGTACTTCTTAAAGTTATTTAAACTTCAACGCAATTAGAATTTCGGTTATTAAACCAAGTTCGATTTGCCTAAGTCACTTCTGGTTAAGGAACCAAAGTCATTATTGCCCAATAGTCACTCAATTTCGGTTATTGAGCCGAACTCAACTACTTGGTTAAAAGTCGGGCGTTTATGCTAAGAGCCAAGTTGTGGAACAAAAGTCAAGCACACACATATTGTTTTCAGAAGAGACGAGGAGGCAAGTATGAATGTCAAATTCTCTTCATTGATGAAAGAATGGTTACAGAGTTCTTTACATAAGAAAGAAAAAGAAAAAATACAAGAGATCAAGAATCAGTAGCCTCCACGTTGACATCAAAAGGCTCAGTCGTGGTGGCTTGGGTAGCAACCTCAGGCGGAGTCGGAACAGCTTCCGCAGCAGCTTCAGCAGTGGGGGTAGAACTTGGCTCGGGCTCGGGGCAAGTAAACCTAGGCAGGTCCAGATAGACGGGATGATCCTCTGGGAACCCTACCTTCTTCAGTGCAACTCGGCACTCGAGCTCGAACAACGCCGAACTGATGTTCTCAACTTGGGCCTCATACTCTTTTGTAGCCGCATCCATCCCGCCCTGAAAAGATGTTTTAGTCTCAGCTTGGAGTGAGGCTTGAAGATCGACTTTCTCCTTGTTTAGCTTTTCGAGCTCGGCATCCCTCTTTACCAGCTCGGCCTCAAGTGCGAGAATCCGCTTAGCCTTGACCACAGCTATACCTTTCAGCTCATGGGTCTCAGCATTCACATTACTGAGCTCATTGAGCGCAAACTCAAGCTCTGCCCCCTGACTACATATCTTCTCCTCCGCCGCCTTCAGCTCCCGGCTACTCCCCTCTAAGGCCGCAACAAGTTTCTGCTTTTCTGCTTCTAACTTTTAGACCTTGGAGCCACTTTCACGGGCCCTCTCCAAGACCACTTGAACCCTCTGCGCAGTCTGAGAAAGAAGACAAGTGTCAGAGGAAAGCTAACAGGAACAAATGTTACTCGAAGATTTGCGTCGGACACTTACCAAGAAGATCTACTACAGAGATGAGGACAACAGCGTCACGTCGTCCACTCCCTTGTGCCTCTGCATATCGAGTGGCAGGGCGCACCTGTTGGTGGGAGCGGCAGCAACCGAATGACTGCCGGTTAGATCGTCTTCCACCTTCATGGGCCTCCCAGGCCTAAGCTGGAGGCTTGGCCTCCACAGAGCCACCCCCGCGGGTTAAGGAGCAGCCTGCCTGGGGCCCTTTTCTGATGAGCCCTCGCCCTGGTGCCTTTTCTCCCTAGGGGTTTTCTCTTTAGCCTCTCCGGCAGGGTGCTGCAGAGCTCCCGAGCTGCGGCCCTCAGACAGCAACCTCTCCTCAGCTCGGCCTCCCTCTCTTAGGGTCTCGGCGGGGCGCTGCCGAGCTGGACCAGCATCAGTAACAGCGGTTCTAGCAGCAGCACTAGCACCAGCAGCAGGAGCCCCGACGCTCCCCGAGACCGCATAGGTGAAAGGGGCTCAACCTCCAAAAAGTTTCGCCCCCAGGTCTTTCACCTTCATAACAGGGCGCCTTTTCTCCATCTCCTCTCCCCTTTCTTCTTCACGGTTGGAGGGGGACGAGTAGCTCTCAACGAGCTGGGCCAAATCAACAGCCTCCAAGCTGGCGGGCACGTGCTCATTCCTCCTGATATAAGTGTGGTACCTCGACTCGTATCCGAGCAAGGACCAGGTAGCTCACCCGTTGTGGCCTTGATACTTGCGCACGAGTTTCAGCCAGCTGTCGTTCCGCTTCCAGTCGGCGCGCTCAGCTCCCAGCTTCCTCTGGTTGATCTTTGCATGACAAAAGATTACATTAGCTCAGCAAGACAATAGAAGAAAGAAAAACACTCTGAGCTCGGTAATTACTTGGAGGAACCCCGAAGTGTCGAGGAATCTTGTACAATTTCTCCGCCTCGGTCTCATCCTTGCCGAACTCCCAGTTGCCAGAGACGAGCAGACGATCGTCCCCGACATGTCTGTTTGAGTCCTCCAGATCGTGGATGAAGGGCCCCATCTTTGGCTTCCCCCAGAGATAATAACTATGACCGTCCCCGGCGGTCTTACACAGGTCATATACATCCTCGATGTCATGGACACCGAGGTTTATGCCCAATATCTTGTTGAGCTCGGCAACGCCCATTATGACCTTGAAGCCATTGAGCATCAGCTGGCATGGGCCAAGGTGCCATGTCGCCAAGCAGGCCCTAAGAAGAGGGTGGACGGGGAACCTAACCCCTCCATCTATTATTGAGACTAACTGGAATGGCATCCAGCCATCCCGGAAGGAGTAACCCTCAAAGAGATCCTTCGGGTTATCCAATTTTGTTGGGACGTCCTCTGGGATCCCATACATCTCCCTGAAACCAGACATGGCCTCAGGGGTCTCCGCCCAACTCCTATAAGATCACATTCTTCTACAGATAGTGATACTGGAAAAGGGGAGAAACAAAAACCCTAAACCCTAGAGTAGAACCCCTAAATAGAAAAAGGCGGTGCGCAAAAGACAAGGATAGGGAGGAAGACTCACAGAAGGGAGACAGTCTCCGGACTCCGATTCGCTAAAGTCAGAGTTCCAACAGGTCCCCGGTAGGGTTTTCTCCTTTCTTGCAGCAGAGCTTTCTCTGATGAATGCCAAGGTGAAGAGACGAATGAGGAAAAACCCTATTTATAGACGGAATGACGCCCGTTCAAATTCCTAAAGGCACGCGTCGCTTCAATTTCGCTGAACGACCAACCAGATGGAGACACGTGACACTGCCAGTTCATCTCGCACAGAGATTCAGACGCTATATTTATTGCCTTGGTAAGGCAAAACATCAGCATGCTATTTATTGCCTCGGGCTGATGAAGCGTCACCAACCTAATATTTATCACCTCGGGCAGACGAAGCGTCACCAATGTGCTATTTATTGTCTCGGGAAGGCAAACAGACTTCATGATAAAGATCAGATGTCATCAGCCAACGCTGTAATAAAATTCAATCGATACCTCAGATCCTCTCAACATAATACTTAGCTCCCGACCTTAAAAAGTTAGAAAACTCCAAAAGGTCGCGAGCTGGGGGCAATTGTGTGGGGTGTTTTCCTAATAGTAGGATCATGCTAGTCTCGGTAGCAGTACCGGCTCAGCTCATCCCGATCTCGGTATCTAAGTTTGGCCAGAATGCCAAGATTCATCTAGCTCGGTAATGGTACCAGCTAGACATCTCATCTCAGCTCGGCAAACAGTGCCAGCTAGCGCCAAGCTTGAGCCAGCCTCAGTAAGAGTACCGACTAGGGTCATCTCGGTCTCGGTATAAGGCACATCGGCAATAGTGCCAGGGTGCATCCGAATCTGGTTCAGTATCATCTTCAGCTCGGTCTGTCCACAGAGATGAGTACTAAGCCATGATTGTACTTCCACAAAGTTACGGCTACGTTACAGAACGTGTTGACAGGCAGGATAGTGATCAGGTGTCATCTTGATCAATCACATCCACATTAATACGAGAGGTCATCTCTTGATTCGACTAGGCAGTATCTCCACCTACCCCCACTAAGGGAGCGCCAGGTGAAAACCTCTACATATAAAAGGGTAAGAATCCCTTCGGAAGTATGTTTTTGACAACATCATGGAATACTATCATACTTGCCTCTCATCTCCATCATTTGTTCAATAATAACACTAACTCTTGCATCGGAGAGGCTTCGGCTGACGGCAGCTAAGGTCTCTGGTCTCTATTTCTCCTTTCCTTTCAGGTTCTTAGGCGATCCATCTCCCCTAAAGAAGCTTAAACAACATAATCACGAGTCTCACACTCACCTAATATGAGTCCATAATATTTAGGCACTCATAGTCATCATTTATCAAAGTTTTTATGAGTTACAACGCTCATTTTCAAAATAGAATTTATTTAAGTATGGCAATAGCTTGTGGGGTATCTATGCTATAAATCCATAAATTCTTACTTATTACCTATATACGACATGTTTGTGCAGTAGTGTTTCCGTAAAAAAAATAAAAAACATAGGAAAGTGAAAACACTTTTCTACAATAAAAAACGTATAGCATTTAGTGCGGGCGCTTTTCCACAAGGAAGAACGAGAAAACAATCTAAATCTTCATGATTCTAAAAAATGGGAATTCTGAATGTTGAGATGGGGAGATTGGAATGGATTTTGCTACGGAATGCTGAAAAGGTTGTCCTTATCATTGGTTTTCTGCATTGTTGCACAAATGTCTTTAATAGTGGAGACTTTAAAGTGAAAGACTAAAAAACAAATATGTATCATTGCTTGCAAATATTTTGTGTGGGACGTTTTCTTAATAGCGAGATTATGCTAGTCTCGGTAACAGTACCGGCTTGGCTTATCTCGATCTCGGTTTGCAATTCGGCAATAGTGCCAATATACATCTAGCTCGGCAATAGTGCCAGCTAGCACCGAACTTGAGCTAGCTTCGGTAAATGTACCAGCTAGGCTCGTCTCGGTCTTGGTCTGAGGCACCTCGGCAACAGTGCCAGGATGCGCCCATACCTGATCTCGGTATCATCTTCAGCTCGGCTCGATCAATTGAGATGAGTATAGAGTCATAATTGTATTTCTGTAAAACTACGGCTACGTTGCAGAATGTACTGACAGATAAGATGAGCGCTGGATATAGATAAGGGATTGTCCTTATCCGACGATCACATCCACAATCACATAAGAAGTCGAGGCATGATTCGATGAGACAGTACCTCCACCTACCTCCACTAAGGAAACGTGGTATGAGTTGATAGGACAATACCTTCACCTACCTCCACTAAGGGAGCGCCCGATGGGACTTCCGCCTATATATATACAAGGGTTAGATCCCAAACAGGGAACGACGCAACACAAGCATAGATAGTCCAAACTTTGCCTTTCTTCTCCACTCACTCATCATTTTTCCAGTAACCGCACTAACTTAGGCATCGGAGTGCCTTCGGCTGACTGCAGAAAGGGCCTCTAACCTTTGTTTCCTTCTCTTTCAGGTCTCAGGCATTTAGTCTTTCCCAAAAAAGCTTAATAGCAATATTACGAGTTTCATACTCGCCTAATCAGGTCCGTAATATTTAGGCACTCACAATTGGCGCCGTCTATGGGATTAAGATCAAACCAGATTTACAAACATCATGCCTAAAAAAACGAGAAACAGTGAAGGACCATCAAAGGCCCCATCATTACCACCAGCATTACCAAAGCCATTGTCGCCAGCCCCTTGCCAGAGGAGAACCGGGCAAGATCTAGTACGGTGAGCGTGGAGGGACATGTGACTCAGTCGGGTTCACCGTCAACACCCTCCCGACGAGATAACCCTATGCTGGAATATTCCTGGCAAGGTGATCCTCCATCGTAGCATCTCCAACGAAGCAAATCCCATTGCCAAGTCGATCCTGATGACGACAACAACCCCCTCCTCGCGGATTTCGAGGCCCAAACCGTGTCATCCAAGAGCAAGGTGAGTTGATCCGTCATCTCCAGCAGCAACTCTGAGAGAAGACAAAGGCCCCGGCTCCGCCCCATAGACGCAGTCGGGCTCCTTCGGTAGACTAGGATTTGAGGCAAGTCCTGGATAACAAGAGGCGCCACCGGGCTTACTACGAGGGCGTGAGTAGCAGCCACTTGAATGAGGACTCAAAGAGGCAAAGACTAGATGACAAAGACGACCTGAGAGAATGGCTGGACCGGCAAGTGAAACAAATAGTCCAGTGGACGTGGAGGTAGTCGGTTTAACCCGAGACTGGCTAAATGCCTACAATACTAAGGATCTCGACACCTCTCATTTCTCTCAGGAAATAAGGAAATTTTCTGTCCCCACGAAATTTAGTGTCCCAAGTTTGTCCTTTATGATGGAATCTCGAACCCAGCAACACATCTTCGCCGCTTTACTCAGAGAATGTCAGTTTTGGGTGATACAGATCACCTAAACTGCAGAGTATTCTCCTCCAGTCTAGAGGACTTTCCCCTAAAGTGGTTTTGTGCACTCCCAAAAGAATCAATTTCGACCTGGCGGCAGCTGCAGAATTCCTTCGTAGAGAAATTCCAGGCCCATAGAATCATCCCCAAGATGGATGATGACCTAATGGCGATCAGGGTGAGGTAGACCGAAAACATCACTCAATTCGCCAAAAGGTTCTGGACTGTGTACAACTAGATTGAGGACACCACTGATAAGGTGGCCCTCAAGTCTTTCAAACAAGCTCTGCTGCCAGGCAACGAGCTTTGAAAAGACTTGGTTCTATTCCTCGTGGTCACAATGAAAGCACTAATGGCCAGGGTGAACCAGTTTGTTGAGCAAGAAGAAGACGAGGCCCGAGCTCGCGAGAGCTTCGACCTCTGATAAGAAGAAAGACCCTCTAAGAGGGACAAAAAATTAACTCGGAGGGAGGAAGCAGACTGGAGCAAGGCTTCGACGAGTTCGGCAGCAATCTCGGCTCCCACCTCCGGGGGTGGCAAGAAGTCCAAGCCAGTCGTCGCCTCCTACAAGGCTATCATCATATTCTTCAAGGAGCCCATCTACAAACTCCTCGGCTGGATAAAGTCACGACCCTATTTCAAGTGGCCGCAGCAAATGAATGGTGAACCATCCACCCGAGATCAGAGCAAATTCTATGCCTATCACAATCAAAATGGGCACAGAATCGAGGACTGCATGGCCCTCAAGTCCCACCTTGAGAAGCTCGTCAAGGATGGTTACTTAAAAGATTACATCAAGGAGGAGGGCAAAGTTAACCGAGCTCACCAACGCCAGCTTGATGATAATCAGGACAGCGACGAGCCAGAAGGCATCATCAACATCATCCACTAGCTCCCGCCCCAAAGGGGAGCAACCACGCTCGTGTCGAGGCCAGGAGGGCCTCACATAGCAAGCAGGTGATGACAACCGAGCTAGGACCTATTGCCAAGAAAGCTCGGAAGAAGAGGCCCAAGATTTGGTTTTCAGTGAGGATCTAGATGGGGTCCAGCTCCCCCACAGCGATCCCCTGATTCTAACCCTAAGGTTAAAGAACTTCAAGGTACGGAGAATCCTTGTGGAACTTGGGAGTTCATAAAAGATCATGTACTTCGATTGCTTCAAGAAGTTGAGTCTCAGAGAAGAGGACTTACAGGAAGCTCACACTCCCCTGGTGGGCTTCAGCTCAAAGCCAGTATACCCCAAGGGGAAAGTCTCCTTTGAAGTTCAAATTGGAGGCGCCTCTATGGTAACCGACTTCCTTGTGGTAGATGCATCATCCCCATACAACGCAATTATGGGGCGAACTTGGCCACATAATATGGAAGCAGTGCCCTCCACCCATCACAAAAAACTCAAGTTCCCGTTAGAGAATGGGGAGGGTCGAGTTGAGGTGATCACAGTTAGGGGTGACCAACAGATGGCCAAGCAGTGCCTGATGGCTGTGGTGCTTGGAGAAGCAGAACCGCAGCATGTGCACATGGCCGAACTAGAAGCAGAGCTCGAGGACATTGGCCGATCCCCAGAGCATAAGAGCATTGAAGATCTGACTGAGGTTAGGATCGATCCCAACGACCCCAAAAGATATTTCCTGCTCGGGAGCCAACTCCCTGAAACTAAGAAGTCCAAGCTGCTAGACTTCTTGTTACAGAACAATGAGATTTTCGCTTGGACGCCCTATGAGATGCCTGGTATTGATCCCGAGATCATGTGTCACAAGCTGAAGGTGGACCCCAAGCACAAACCCGTGGTTCAAAAACCTCGCAGAACGGGGATCCCACAAACTGAAGCCGTGATCGAGGAGGTCGAGAAGCTGCTGGAGGCTAAGGCGATCAGGGATGTCCACTACCTTGACTGGTTGGCCAACATGGCGGTGGTAAAAAAGAAGAATGGGAAGTGGAGGGTCTGCGTCAACTTCACCGTCCTCAATAAGGCCTGCTTGAAGGACAACTTTCCACTCCCAAAGATAGACCAAATCATTGATGCCACCGCAGGGCATGATAGGATGAGTTTCCTTAACGCTTACCGAGGTTACCATCAAATTCCAATGCATGAGCCGGACAAAGAAAAGACCGCGTTCATAACACCTAGAGGCATCTACTGTTACAAAGTGATGCCCTTTGGGTTAAAAAATGCGAGGGCAACTTACCAGAGGCTGGTGACCAAGATGTTCCAAGCCTAACTCAGTAAAACGATGGAGGTGTACATTGACGATATGGTTGTCAAGTCTTAAAGGTCACAGGACTACTTGGCAGACCTGAGTCAGACGTTCGACACCCTTAATAAGTTTCAGCTCAAACTGAATGCATCTAAGTGTGTGTTTGGTGTCAGCTCTAGCAAATTCATGGGAAGCCTGGTCACAAGAAGGGGAATTGAAGTCAATCCAGACCAGATCTAGGCTATCCAGGCGACTCAAAGTCCAACAATGGGGAAACAAGTCCAGAGGTTCACTGGAATGGCTGTTGCGCTCAATCGCTTCATCAGTCGAGCTTTTGACAAGTGCTGACCTTTGTTTCAGCTTTTGAAGAAGAGTTTAAAATTCCAATCACTACTAGAAAAAAGGGTTTTTATATCGGCTAAAAACCGATATAAAAGACCTATTATATCGGTTTTTCAGTAAACTTCAAACCGATATAAGTACCCCCGATATAATAGATAACTATAACCGATATAATATGTGTATTATTTCATATCGGTTTTTGGACAACTGATGTCTTTTAAACCTGAAATTATAACACATATTGCTGTAAAACCGATATAAAAAAAGTGAAACCGATATAAAAAATATTTATAATATCAGTTTTTTGGGATTGTATTATATCGTTTGTTCTGTAACCGATTTAATATTATATATGTATTTTTTTTTTTTATAAATAGTCCTTCTAGAAAGGGTCAGGTGACCTTACGGTCACCTGGCGGCTAGCCGCCCTTGCTAGCCGCCATTGCAAGGGGGCTAGCCGCCAGACCCACGGTCAGCTTTCCAGTAAGCATTTTTTTTTTCAGGATGATTTTCTGTGCTTCCTGCGGCTAACCGCCAGTGCACCTGCGGCTAGCCCCCAACTTTTCCTGCGGCTAGCCGTGAGCCATCCTGATTTGAATGGCATAATTTGTCTCCAGTAGAAAATTCATAACTTCCTCTTCTGAACTCGAAGCAACATGATTCTTGATCCAAATGAAAGATTTATCAGAGGGCTACAACTTACATGTTTTGAGACTTAACCCAGATTGAATGGAAAGTAGTGTAAACTCACCTTGAAGCGGACTGGTCACAGAAAAACAGCAACCCGAGTGAAGCAGAGTTGTCTCCAGTAGAAAATTCATAACTTCCTCTTCTGAACTCCAAACAACATAATTCTTGATCCAAATGAAATATTTATCAGAGGGCTACAACTTTCATGTTTTGAGATTTAACCCAGATTGAATGGAAAGTAGTGTAAAATCACCTTGAAGCTGACTGGTCACAGAAAAACAGCAACCTGAGTGAAGCAGAGTTGTCTCCAGTAGAAAATTCATAACTTCCTCTTATGAACTCCAAACAACATGATTCTTGATCCAAATGAAAGATTTATCAGAGGGCTACAACTTTCATGTTTTGAGATTTAACCCAAATTGAATGGAAAGTAGTGTAAACTTACCTTGAAGCGGACTGGTCACAGAAAAACAGCAACCCGAGTGAAGCAGAGTTGTCTCCAGTAGAAAATTCATAACTTCCTCTTCTGAACTCCAAACAACATGATTCTTGATCCAAATGAAATATTTTTCAGAGGGCTACAACTTTCATGTTTTGAGATTTAACCCAGATTGAATGGAAAGTAGTGTAAAATCACCTTCAACTTCTGGCGGCTAGCCGAACCAAGTTGGAGGCTAGCCGTCAACTTGGAGGCGGCTAGCCGAAACAGCAGGGAAAAAAAAAATTGTGAAGAAACGCAGCAGGGAAAAAAAACAGCAGAAACAAAGCAGGGAAAGAAAAACAACAGGGAAAAAAAATACATAACAGCAGCAGAGATCGTGAGAAAACAGAACAAAAAAAAAAAAACAAAGAGAGAGAGAACAGAAAACAGTAGCAGCAGAAGAAAAGGGAAAGAAAGAAACGAAACAAAAAGAAAGGAAAGAACGTGATGTACCTGGCACCTGCACAGCGCCGGAAGAGCAGCTTCTTCCTCTTCGTCGTCGTCTTCTTGTTCTCCGGAGAACGAGAGTGAGCGAGAGAGACAGGGAGAGCAGAGAGAGAGTAGAGAAAGCGAGAGTGAGAGAAGAGCAGAGAGAGCGAGAGTGAGAGGAAATGGGTTTTTGGAGGGAGAGAAGCGCTGGGAAGAGAGGCGAGAGTGAGGAGAGAAGAGAGCGAGAGTGAGAGGAAAGAAGGAATGATGGAGAAAGAAAGAGAAGGGAGGGAAGGAAATAAAAAGAGGGAAAGAAAAAAAAAAGAGGGAAAGAAGGACTGAGCCCGCGCGGGGGATTAAGGGATTTGAGGTATATAATATCGGTTTCATAATAACCGATATAAAATATTATATATAACTGGCGGCTAGCCGCAGGTGCACTGGCGGTTAGCCGCATGTGCACTTGCGGTTAGCCGCATGTGCACAGGCGGTTAGCCGCAGGACGTCCTGAAAAGGGAGGGAAGAAGGAAAAATAAAAAGGGGGGAAATAACCGATATAAAATATGTATATATAATATCGGTTCCATAATAACCGATATAAAATATGTCTATACAACCGATATAAAATATATGTATACAACCGATATAAAATATTTGTCTATAATATCGGTTTTATTGAAATTAATATCACATATTTTCCTAACCGATATTATATATAGAGATTATTATGTCGGTTCCAGTGTAACCGATATAAAAAAAATTGACCGATATAAAAAAATATTAACCGATATAAAATACCTTGACTGAAGATATTATATCGGTTATATGAAAAACCGATATAGGGCACTTTTTGCAACCGATATAAAAGCCCTTTTTTCTAGTAGTGAATGGACTTCGGAGTGCGACCGAGCTCTGCAGGAACTCAAGACTGATCCAGTTTTACCACCCAAACTGTCCACACCAAAACAGAGGGAGGTGCTCTATCTGTATCTGGCCGTCTCGGATCATGCAGTGAGCTCGGTGCTCGTCAGAGAAGAGGACAAGTAACAAAAGCCTATATACTACAAGAGCAAGATCCTCCTTGACGCCGAGACCAGGTACCTGCCACTAGAGAAACTTGCATTAGCACTCGTTAGTGCTTCTCGCAAACTCTCCCACTACTTCCAGACGTACACCATAGTGGTTGTTACAGAACATCCACTTAAGTTCGTTTTTAGAAAGGCAGACTTCTCTGGAAGAATCTCAAGATGGGCCATCGAGCTAGGGAAGTATGATATCCAGTATCAACTCAGAACGGCGATCAAGGCCCAAGTTTTGGCAGACTTCATTGTTGAGTTCGTTTCTCCTAATTCGGCACCGAGACAGCTCGACACCGAACTAGGGGGCAATAAGGAAGAGGTTACCGAGATAGAACAAAAACAATCTTGGAAGCAGTTCCTCGATTCAGCATGGAAGGTCTATGTCGACGGATCCTCAACCTCCAAGAGGGTTGGCGCTGGCATAGTCCTCCAATCTCCAGAGGACATTGTCATCAAGCAAGCCTTGATACTCGGCTTCAAGGCGTCCAATAACGAAGCCGATTATGAAGCACTGATCGCGAGGCTCGGCAACGCTAAAATCCTGGGGGCACAGCAGTTGGTGGTCTTCAGTGACTCACAATTGGTGACGAGCCAGTTGAACAGAGACTACCAAGCTCGGGACGAAAGGATGACAGCTTACCTAGCTCATGTAAAGAAGCTCCTTTCTCAGTTTAAGAAAGTTGAAGTCAAACAGATAGGCAGAGACTCCAATTCTCATGCCGATGCTCTTGCCAACCTAACTTCTGCTGTCGAGGCTGGGAAGAAGAGAATCATCGAGGTAGAGACACTGGAAAAACCAAGTATAGAGCTACAGCCACCTCGGTAAGTTTTGTGTGCTGATCTCAGTCCAAGCTGGATGGATCCAATCATCACCTACCTGAGGAATGATCAACTTCCCGAAGATAAAAATGAGGCTCATAAAATCAGGGTGAAAGCAACTCAAATTTGATTGTCTCTGGATGACAAGCTCTACAGGAAGTCCTACACTGGCCCCTACCTCCATTGCGTTCACCCAAGCAGAGTGGAAGACTTCCTCTATGAAATTCATGAGGGGATCTGCGGAAGCCACATTGGAGGTCGGTCACTGGCATACCGAGCCATCAGCCAAGGCTACCAGTGGCCTTACATGCAGAAGGACGCCCAACTCTATGCCAGGAAGTGCGAAAAGTTTCAAAAGTTCTCGCACTCTTTTCATCAGCCAGCACATGACCTGAGCCCACTCTCTAGCCCATGGCCCTTCGTTCAGTGGGGCTTGGACATCGTGGGACTGCTTCACCGAGCTCCACGGAATAAGAGGTGGCTAATAGTAGCTACCGATTATTTCACCAAATGGATAGAAGTCGAGGCATTGTCTTCCATCGCCGAGCAGGAAACAAAGAACTTCGCGTGGAAGAATATTGTCACGAGATTTAGAGTCCCACAAGAATGTTGGTCTCGGACATCAGGACCCAGTTCAACTCCGATTTCTTCAGAAACTTCTGCCACGAGCTCGGCATCAGAAACTACTATTCCACTCCAGCCTATCCACAAGGCAGCGACCAGGCCGAAATCTCGAACAAAGTGGTACTTGATGGGCTTAAGAAAAAACTCGACCGAGCTAAAGGGAGATGGGTGGAAGAGCTCCCAAGTGTCCTTTGGGCGTATAGAACTACTCCATGACGATCCACTTCGGTAACACCTTTCTCCTTGGCCTATGGAATGGAGGTCGTGATCCCTCTAGAGATCGGTCTTCCAACCCTGAGGTCGGAGCTCTTTGATCAAAGCCAAAATGATGTGAATCTGGCCCAATAACTTGACCTGGCTGAGGAGCGAAAAGATGCAACAGTTATCCGCCTAGGTTCTTACTAGCAGCAGTTGGCCAGATGATACAACCAAAGAGTCAAAAAGAGGAAGTTTTCGGTTAGAGAACTGGTCTCGAAGAAGACACTTCCTGCAGATAAGAATCCCAATGAGGGCAAACTGTCTCCAAACTGGCTATTGAAGGTGATCTCGACTGTCGGGCAATCAACATACAGGCTTGAGGACATGGATGGTAAAGAGTTACCACGACCATGGAATGCGACACACCTCAAGAAATATTATTTCTAAATTATAATCAATTTACAGAGTCAATAAAAGTAAATTCTTGTGGAAGGACGTGCTTTGTCGCTTTCGATATACGCCAAGTTACAGAACTCGGCAACTATCTCAGTTCGGTTATGGAACCAACTATACAAAACGCCAAGTCGGAGAACTCGGCAGCTATCTCAGTTCGGTTATGGAACCAACTATACAAAACACCAAGTTACGAAACTCGACGGCTACCTCAGTTCGGTTATGGAACCAACTATACAAAGCATCAAGTTACAAAACTCGGTGGCTACCTCGATGATGTAAGTTCGGTTATGGAACCAACTATACAAAGCACCAAGTTACAGAACTCGGTGGCTACCTCGATGATGTAAGTTTGGTTAAGGAACCAGCTATAAAGTTTTCTATCACCGAGGTAAAACTTGCAACACCTCGTACTCCTAGAGTTAAAGAACTTGACTCGGTTTGCCTCTGTCGAGTTCGGTTAGTGAACTAAGCTTTGACAGTACGAGTTCGATATTGAGATACAAGTTTGATTTCTTGAGTTAAGGAACTTAAGAATGTATAAGATTCTAGTTATTGAACCGAACTCAATGACTAGAAGTTTCTTGAGTTAAAAGAACTTAAGAGTATAATGAGTTCCAGTTATTGAACCGAACTCAATTACTCAAGCAAATTTGGAAGAAAACATGTAAGGAGCTTGGACAAACACATGTAATTCTCAAAAAGAAATGTTCGAAGGCAAGCATGAAAATGGAAATTGTATTCATTTCATCCATCATTACATTGTTACATTGTCATTACATTTTTTTCCGGAAAAAAAAAGATACATCAAAAACAAGTTTCAAGTGGTGGCCCTAGCATTCCCAGTATCGACTTCGGCCGCAGCACCATTTTCAAAAGGAACCTCAGATAAATGAGGGATGACCGGAACAGATTCAGGAGGAGCTTCGGAAAAGGGGGCGGAACTCAATTCTTGCTCTGGGATTTGGAACTTGGGCGGATTCTTGTATGAGGGATGGTCTTCGGGGATCCCTGCCTTTCTCAACGCGCCCATCCACCCGAGCTCCCACACCTTTTGGCTCACGTCAAGGACCTGGGCCTCGTACAGCTTCGACGCTGTTTCCACCCTATCATCAAAAGCGAAGTTGGCTTCGGCCCGAAGTTTGGCCTCGACCTCGTCCTTCTGCTTGTTGAGCTCGGCCACCAGCTTCTTTTGCTCCTCGGCCTCGGCCTTCGCCATATCAAGCTCAGACTTGAGGCCATAGACCGTCACCTCCTGCTCCTCCACCCTCCGGTTGCTCTCTTCCAAGGCTGCTTTGAGAGCCTTCTTCTCCGCTTCCACCTTCGCGATCCGGGCACTGGTTTGCCGGGTCCTCTCCAGCTGAACTTGGGATCTTTGCAGTACCTGTGGAAGAAACAAATGTCAAAAAGCAATGACCTAAATCAAACACAAGAAATTTGTGAAAGGCTGAAACTCACCGAAAGAGCCGCTTGCATCGATGCCACCACCAGCGACACGTCAGCGGCCTCCCTGTGCCTCGCCATGTCCTTTGGTAGGGCACATGCATGAGCAAGCGCCGCGATCACGAAGGGGTTCCTAGCCACCCGGTCCTCAACCGTCAAGGGCCTCCCGGGTTCGATCTGGAGGCTCGGTCTCCATGCAGCCAGCCCGGGAGATTGAGATACCACGACGGTGCCGGTGATGTCCTCAACTAGGCCCTCAATCCTAGCCCTTTTTTTCCATTCGAGCCTCCTCCTCTTATGTGATTTTTGCAGGGCATTGCCGAACTTCCAAGCTCGTGGATGGAGTAGAGGCATCAGCGGCCGCAGACGTCGAAGGAGCCGAAGGGGTTGAACGAGCTCGACCCCAAAAGACTGGGGCGCTCAAGTCCTTAACCACAGGAAGGTGGCGCGGTGACTTCTCTTTTCTTTCTTCTTCCGAGCTTGGAGAAGTGTACGATTCGATGACTTGCTGAAGGTTGTCTGCCTTTGAGTCGGAAGGTGGAGTAGAGGCCTCAGCACCTGAAGCTTCTCGGTGCTCCTCCCTCTCTAGAGGCTCACCGGTCCTCATTTTGATAAAGGAGTGGTACCTTGGCTTGTACCCTAGCAGTGCTGAAGCAGCTCGGCCTTTATGACCTTGGTAGTGGTGCACAGCCTGAAGCCAAGTGTCGTTTCTTTTCCACCCAACCCAGTTCGCCTCCTGCCTCCTCCGGCGAACGTCTAAAAGAGAAACAAAACATGTTAGCTCAACAAAACAAGAAAAAAGAAAATACAAAAACTCAGAAGGAATCAGTGTTTACTTGGAGGAGTCCCGAAGCGACAAGGGACCTTGTATGACCTCTCCAACTCGGTCTCGGCCTCTCTGAGCTCCTAGTTACCCGAGACGAACAAGCAGACATCTCTGGCATACCTGTTGGAGTCCTCTAAGTCATGGACGAAGGGCTCCCGTTTCGCCTTTTCCTGGGGGTAATGCATGTTATCGTCCCCTCCGGACTTACGGAGGTCATAGGTATCCTCGATGTCATGGACATCGAAGTCAATGCCGAGAATTTTATTAAGCTCGGCGGCACCTATAATGATCTTAAAATTGTTGGGCATCAATTGGGAAAGACAGAGGTTCCACTTCCGAAGACAGGTCCTCAGAAGTGGGTGAAAGGGAAATCTGACATCGCCCTCGACTACTGCAACTAGAGGAAACGACATCCAGCCGTTGCGGAAGTTATGGCCTTCAAAGGCATTGTCCGGGTCATCTAACTTAACCAGGACATCGTCCGGTATCCCATACATGGCCCTAAACTTAACTAAGGCCTCTGGGGTATCTAACCAGTGCCTATAAATCCCCATTCCTAAGTTTAAAGAAATTGGGAAGACGAAGAGTAGGAAGTCGAAAGGGAAAAGGGGCCAGAAACCCTAGGCAGAGTAGAGGAAGGGAATCCCTAACGACAGGAATGAACAGGGTGAGAAAGAAAAGCTTACAAAGATGAAGACGACGGGATCAGGGTTAAAGGATGCCGGATTTAGATCGGGAAAGCTCGACAACGACGAAACTTTTCTCTACATGATTGTCTTCTAATGGATGCCAAAGTAACGGAACGAAGAAGAAGCAACCTCTATATATAAAGATAAAAGGGTGCCCTTTCGAATTTCGAGGACGCACGTGCGAGGCGTCACCTCGAGTACTCCACACGTCTCTTTGAAGTGATTGGATAGCCAATCAAGCAGTGACATGTACTACCGCCGGTACATCTTCTACATCGATCGAGGCGCGCTATTAATTACCTCGGCAGACGAAGCAACAACGACTTGCTATCAATTATCTCGGGCAGAGGAAGCGACACCGTGATGAGGATTAGATGTCAGCAACCGACATTGAGATGAAATGTAAGCTCAGTACTCAGAAGGGCTCTCCCGTCATAATACTTAGCTCCCGACCTCAAAGAGTTGAGGAACTCTAAGAGGTCAGGAGCTAGGGGCAATTGTGTGGGATGTTTCCCTAATAACGAGATTATGCTAGTTTCTGTAATGGTACCGGTTTGGCTTATCTCAATCTCAGTTTGCAACTCGGCAATAGTGTCAATATACATCCAGCTCGGCAATAGTGCCAGTTAGCACCGAACTTGAGCTAGCTTCGGTAAAAGTACCCGCTAGGCTCGTCTTGGTCTCGGTCTGAGGCACATCGGCAACAGTGCCAGAATGCGCCCATACTTGATCTCGGCATCATCTTCAGCTCGGCTCGATCAACTGAGATGAGTACTGAGTTATAAATATATTCCTATAAAACTACAGCTACGTTGTAGGACATATTGACAGATAAAATGGGCGCCAGATATAGATAAATGGTTGTCCTTATCCGACGATCACATTCGCAATCATACAAGAAGTCGAGGTATGATCCGATGGGAAAGTACGTCCACCTACCTCCACTAAGGAAACGTAGTATGAGCTGATGGGACAGTACCTTCACCTACCTCCCCTAAGGGAGCGCCCGATGAGACTTCCGCCAATATATATACAAGGGTAAGATCCCAAAGAGGGACGCGACGCAACATAAGCATACATAGTCCAAACTTTGCCTTTCTTCTCCACCCACTCATCCTTTGTTCAGTAACTGCACTAACTTAGGCATCGGAGTGCATTCGGCTGACTCCAGCTAGGGCCTCTAACCTCTGTTTCCTTCCCTTTCAGGTCTCAGGCATTCGGTCTTTCCCAAAGAAGCTTAACAGTAATATTACGAGTTTCATACCCGCCTAATCAAGTCCATAATATTTAGGTACTCACAATTTTATTATGAAATGATGTTTTCTTCTTGGTAGAAACATCTGGTTGATGTTCTTATGAAATGAAACATCTGGCCTTCTACATGTTTTCTTCTCCTGGCCCAATTGACAATCAGTTCCGATCTGAGTCCAGTAGAGTCAATTCCCATCTGATTACCCTGTGACATGTAGCCCAATTATATACCAATATAATCTTGTGTGGCGCAGGATTAAGATAACCGCTCCACCAATTGTTGGATTTTATGGTAAAAGTATTAACCTTTTTATTTTCTAAAATCCATTTAAGACTTGATTTAGGGTATTCATTCAAATTTTAAGTAGGTTAATTGGAGTCTGAATCCAATAGAGAATTCGAATAATATTCATTAGATGGGCCCACTAAGCTCCGCCTGTGAATAAAAATCTCCCATTAGAATCCAGTGGGCCCAAATGTCAAGAACTATATATGGGCCTATAAGAAGTTTTAACCCTAGACCGGAACCTGGATTCCAATTCCATGCCAAAAGTCTGCCCCATATCATTGCTTTTTTCTTGCAAACTCCAGCCAGATGCAGGCCCATTGACATCTTATTGAGAAGTTCCCGATGTGGGCTTGGGTTCTATAACGAGCTGGAGACGCCCCCCCCCCATCAATAAAAAAAAAAAGGACTGTTTAGATTAATCTAGAGGAGTAGCCCATCTTTTAACATTGCTTAAAAGCATGGTTATCTGAATTACTTACTGGGCCATTTCCATCAGAAATTATGACAGGTCAATCAAGTGGGCCAGTAAAGTAATCTTAAAATCTTTTTTTTAAGTAAGGATAAATTCATAATTAACTAAAAACTTGATCTTTATTTAAGTTATTTCAAAATCCATTTGGGATGAATTTCAATTTTCATTCTTCAATTCCAATTGAAATATACTTAAGACTTCGAAAATTCTATGAATGAGATTAATAAGGGGTCGGCGGGTTCCCATATTAACAAAAAATAAAAAATAAAAAAATCTATGAATGAGATTAACAATTTGTACTTATAAATCTCAAAGAGAATAAGCTGAATGAAGATAAGTCAAGCCAACTGTTGAGTCAATTGGATATCCATCAAAACTCATCCAAGCTGAGTTAAACAGACCTGACCCTGTCACCTAGTTTCAAATTGGGACAGTCAACGTTTGGTCGTTTTACATCTGGCCCACATCTTTTGTTGCATTACAAAAGTCACAATTAAGGGGCCATCCATGAGGAAATGGACATTGTTGTCAGTCCCTTGTTGGTGTTTTCCTGCTGGCCATATTGCAGGCTCTGAATAATGATTGGGCCCATTTCTCTGATAGTTATATATGTTTGTGTGCTTTTTAAACATTATTAAGTCATTTCTTTTCTTGATGGAGAACCGATCTAATCCAAGAACTGGTTTTAGCAAAAACAGAAAAGAAAATAGATATCGCACATTGAAATGGAACGTTCCGGAATAGTATGAAATCAATGTAGGACCGTACAGTATCTAGAGCCACGCAATCAACCAAGTTGGGCCACTTGTTTCCTATGCTATGCATGAGCCATTCCTTTTACTTTTAGAGACATGTGGACTCATCTGTCCTCATCAACAAACCTTGACCATAGGCAAATTGGACTTTTGGGCTGCCCTTATTTAATGGTTTTTTTTTCTTTTGTCATTCATTTCACACTCACCAACTCGCTTTAAATTAGGATTGATATTAATTTTACAATGTTTTAAATTAACATTACTCACTGACAAATTTTATCGCAAAAATTTTCATTAATGATTTTGCATAACATGTATCTATTAGACTTTGAAGAGCTAAAACAAGGGACTAAAATTATTTGGTCGGACAAATGTTGTTTATTTCTCTAATCCACTTTTTAACTTTTTTTTATTTACCTCTTTGGATTATAATGGGTTTATGGGTTGTTTATGTAATGAAATGGAAGAGAATATACGGCAGAAAAGGATGTCAATGGGTTAGACTCCGCTTTTCTCTTTTGTAAGAAAAAATGGCATGGAAATCTTAATATCTCACACTACAAAGCACCACACCAAGCAAAATTATGAATTCTGCTCTCGTGGCAAATATTCTGCATGTTTGTACATGCCTTTTTTTTTTTTTTTTTTCTTAATTTGCGGAACACGACTTTCCTCTTTCGTTACACAAAGAAGCCCAAGTGAGCATGTTTAAAAGGAACCACCCCAAGCATTTTCGAACTTCCCTAATAATTTTATGTGATATAATTGCTTCCTAGGAATTAAGCTATACCATACAGTGACCATATCCACAAGACCTGACATCTTTATTGGGCCACACACCTTTCATGTGGCAAAATCGCAGATGAATTATGCCATGTTCTTCCAAGCATCAAAGTGACTCTTTTTTTTTTATCGAATACAATCCTTTCTTTCTTTTTTTTTTGCGCGTGGGGGGTCGCACCCCCATCTTCTCCCACCACTCTTCCAGCCGTCCTCTTAGACCCCTACCTCCTCACCTTCCCCCTCTTCTAACCCAGCCCCCTACACCTCTCAGCCAGCCTCCTCAACACTTGCATGTCTCTTCAGCTATTCAAATCCCTCCTATTTTCGCCCACCATTTCACTTTGCCCAACTCGGCTCTTTTAGCAGAGCACAAGCTAATCACCACTCCCCTAGCCCCTACCCAACCCGGCCATTTTCCCCCTCTTCCCAGCCAGCTTTCAGGTCAGATCTCCGATCCCTCGGCTTTCCCTTCCCTGTCCAGTGCAGCCCCCTTCTAGCAACCTCTCACCCAGCTTCCCTCTTCCTTTGCTAACCTCTTTGCTGCCCTAAAACCCTCCTACCACGTCCCCAACTATCCCCTACCACCTGGAAAAATAGTAGACCAACCTTAACCATCCCTCATTCTTTGCTCTCCTCAAGCAAAGAATCCTTTTCCTTTGCTGTCATTGGTAAATTTGCAGGGAAACGCCCTTCCCTTGAATGGGTTGAGGAGAAGACAAAGTTCTGGCCCCTTTCTAGACCTTGTCTGGTCTTCCTCACCATCAAAGGCAACTTCATCTTCCAATTCAACTCCCCTGAAGACAAAGCCCACATCCTTGGCCTCTCCCCTCTGTCCATTGATGGGAGGAAAATCTTCTTTCTCCCCTGGTCCCTTGGGCAGGATGAATTGGTTTGGCCCTCTTTTGCTCCTGTGTGGGTGAGGCTTTCAGGGCTCCCTTACCACTGCCGGAACCAACACATCATCTTCACTCTAGCCAACTCCATTGGCCAACCCATCAAGCTAGATGACATTACTTCATCTCAAAGGATTCTTACCTTCGCCAGGGTCCTGGTCAATATAGATATTTCCAAACCAAAACCTCAAACCATCCTGGTGGACCTGCAAGGAGAAAGAGAGCTGGAAATTGCAGTATCCCATGAACATTGCCCTTGCCCTCTCTGTTTCCAACCTAGCCACTCCCATCAGTCATGCCCTTTGGCTACTCAGACTGGCAAACCTCCTCTAGGTAATGCTAGCACAGAACCCTCTCTCTCCCAATCTGTTCCTGTTTCTCAGACCACCCAAACCCCTCATTCTCTCTCCCCTAGTCTGAACCAACCCCTGCTTGACCCTCAACCCCTTCTAGAAACCCCCATCACCCCTTAGGAGGAGTTTCACCCTATTCCTCCCCTCTCTACCAGCATCTATTTGGCACCCCCACCATCACTGATCCACCTTCTCCTACTCCCTCTACCTTTGTTCCAAACCCACCTACTACTTTCCTTTCTTCTCAGCCTAAGCCCCACCACATCACCAAATCTCCTAAGGCTAAAGCCAACTCACCAGGTAAGTTTCACACTAAGGCAAAGACTCTTACTCAAACCTCATCCAAGCCTCCTTTGAACAAACCCTCCCTTAATGACCTGCCATATGATGTCATTCCTGTAATCTTAGAGAAAACCACAACACCAACCATTGATATCTCCAATCCCTTTGACATACTGGAAAACTCCTCCTTTTTGGATCCAGCCATCAACCCAAACCTATATGGTCGTAATCTCCAGACTTTCTCCGAGGGTGACTCCTCTTCTCCTCCCCCATGTTTTGAGCAAACCCTAGGTACCTCAGACTCTCTGGCAACTCCTGCTCTACCCCGTCCAGCTGAACTCCCTCAGGCTAAGACTCAAAAGAATACACCTGCAAACCCCTCCAGGCACCACTCCAAAGGCAAGGGGAAGCACAACTGCTCAGCATCTAGCACTGGTCCAATCACTAGTAGGTCTAGAAGTAAGTGCACATCCCCCTCCCTTTACCCATGTTAAAGGTCCTTTACTAGAATTGTAGGGGAATTGCCAACCCCCCTACCATTAGAGCTCTGGCTAATCTGGTCCGCAATCACCACCCATACCTGATATTTATCTCTGAACCAATGTCCACCTTCTCCTCCACCCACTCCCTTGGCTTGTCGAATTTTGGCTTTGATACTTTCCACTCTAACTACCCTTCTTTAACAACTCCTAACCTATGGTATTTTTCCAAATCATCCCATCACCTCCTCGACTCTGTCTTCAATGCATCATCTCAACATCTCACTATTCTCCTCTTAAATCCAACCTCTGGCCTCTCCTCCTTCATCACAAGAGTTTATGACTCCACCAACCCAACCCATAAGAAAGACCTTGGGAAAGTTCTAATTGATACCTCCCCAACCACCCTGCCTTGGTGCATCTTAGGAGACTTTAATGCCATCCTTGCCCATCATGAGAAGCTCAGTCTTTGTCAGGCCAACCCCTCCTCTCTCAAAGACTTCCAAACAGTGGTGATGCAAGCTGGCCTCTCTGACATTCTCTTCTCTGGTAGCAAATTCACATGGTCCAACAATAGACAAGGTTCCTATGTACAGCTAGACTAGATAGAGCTCTAGTAAACTCACATTGGCTAGCCAGCTTCTCAGACCCTACTAGACACCACCTCCCAAGACTATCCTTAGACCATAGCCCCCTCTTGTTGAACCACTCCAATCTCCCCACTGCCCCAAAAGCCCCCTTCAAGTTTGAAAACAAATGGCTCTTCCACCCCACCTTCCTTGAAGTTGTTGAATCCAACTGGGGAGCTTTCATTGATGGGAACCCTCAGTTCATCTTGGCCCAAAAACTCAAGGCCCTCAAGCTGACTCTAAAAATCTGGAGCAAGGTCACCTATGGCCAAGTTCATCAAAACATCCTACATGCTGAAGCATCTGTCTTGAGATGCCAACAGAACTTTGACTCCTCTCATTCAGGTTGTCTTTGCCCTCAAGAAAAACAACTCTCCTGGTCCAGATGGCTTCAATGGCGCTTTCTACACTTCAGCTTGGGGTACATAGGCCAAACAGTTATATAACCAGTGCAGCACTTCTTCCAAACCAGGAAACTCCTTAAAGCATCCAATTCCTTCTTCCTTGCTCTCATCCCAAAATCCAACTCACTTGCCACCTTTGCAGACTTTAGGCCTAAAAGTTTGTTGAACTTTTCCCACAAAATCATCTCCAAAATCCTATCTTCCAAGCTCACCACTCTCCTTCCTAAATTGATCTCCTTTTACTAGGCAGCTTTCATTTCAGGCTGATCCATCCACCATCACTCAACCCTGACTATTGAGCTCTTTCAAAAGCTCAAATCCAAGCTTAGTAAAGGTTCACTTTGCCTCAAGCTAGACATCTCCAAAGCCTTTGACAAGCTCAATTGGTCTTTCCTCTTCTTTGTTTTCAGGTTTTTCAATTTCTCTGAAGCCTGGATTGTTGACACCAAAAAAGTCACCTTGCCTCCTCAACATCAAGAAGCCACATGAAGCCACATCCTACAACAAACAGGCATCCTACTACAAACAGGCAATGCTTCTTCAAGTATCAGATCTCGTCAGAATCACTTGAAAACTGATAGATTCTTCAAGACAGCCAAAAGAGGAGTTCGCATGAAGTTTCGGGCCATTCCGACATCATTTGGCTTAACTTCACTCATTCGGCAACCAAACATGCGCTCCTGGTGGTGGTGGAATCGAAGACATCAAAACCTCGATCAGAGCCTACGGATGGTCTCAAAATACCTCCAAAAGGCTCCACATCAAATTTCAGGTCATTCCGACAATGTTTAAACCGACTTCGACGCTCCGAAAGAAAATCAAGCCTCTCGGCGGTGAAAACCACCAGGACCATTACTCATCAAACGGAGCACATGGGCGGCTTCGACATGCTTCAAAAGGGTTGCACGTCAAATTTCTAGTCATTCCGACAACGTTTGACCCGACTTTGATCCTCCGAAAAAAAAATCAAGGCTACCGGCGGCGGGGCACCCCGAAATCATGACATCCAAATCGGAGCCAATGGATCATCTCAAAATGACTCCAATAGGCTCCCTGTCAAATTTCAGGCCAATCGGACATCGGTTGACCGTACATCAAAGCGCGACATCTCCTTCGCGGCGAAATCAAGCCTAGCAGCGACGGGACCCCAAACGGCTTCAAAACTCAAACAAAAACCTATGGTTGATCCTATCTACTGCTCAGGATGCCTCACATCGAATTTCAAGTCATTCCAACATTGTTTGACCTAGTTTCGACTGTTGACAAAAAAATGGCAACCCTGCACGACAAAGTCTTCGGCTTTTCTAAAAAATAGGAAACTTTGCACTCCAATTTGCATGGCTTATCGTCAGGTTTTCTTTAGGAGAATCAAGCTAAAAAATGAGAAAAAATGTCAAGAAAAATACAAGAGAAAAAAGAAACAAAAGACCCGAAAAACGGCCGACGAAACGGTGACCAAAGGGGAAAATCCCTCCATGGTCGCCAGTGACCAAGAGTCCCTTTGAGTTCACCTTGCCCATTTGGAGAACCTACAAGTAAGCAAACTTCCCCATCGCTTAGATTTGTGCTTCTTTGATCTTGAAGAGGCCCCATTTTCATTATTGTAACCCCCTTTCTATTTCATTGTTTGACCATTTTAGGGCTTGTTTTTGGGGATTTTGTTCATAGCTTGGATCTTTGGGTTGGAAGAGTATAAGACCTTGATTTCCTTGATTAGAAGACCCAAGGCAAGTGGATGAGTTAATATTATGAGCTTTTAATGGTTTTCATGAGGAATGTCGTTGATTTGTCATTTCCATTCATATTTATTGGCTTGCATTGATGTTTGAAATAAATGCTTTGAATGAACCTTGCTAAATCATTTAATGTTTTGGAAACATATTGGTTATGGTACTTGTTGTCTTTTGGATATATCTTAAATGAATGTTTGTGATTTGGTTTCTCTTTCCTCTTGTGGTTGTTGTGGTTAAGAAGGAGGTGATGGAATGAACACATATTGGGGTTTTGGAGAAGTGTAGATAGATGTATTGGAGGAGCTCTTAGCTCAGTTTTATTGCAGGGATTAAATGGAAGTGAGGAGAGCGGTTTTGAAGAGGAAAAATGGCTCAAATCTTAACACAGTGGGTGTTTCCCGCACTTAGCGGTCACCTGTCGGCTAACTGTCTGGTGACTGGCAGCTAACCACCAGCTAGCCGAATAGTAGCGGTTACTTTTCCAGAGAGCAATATTTTCTTCCTGAAGGCACGGTCAGTCTCACGGTTAACAAGAGGCTAACCGCCTAACCCATCGGCGGCTAACCGCCAGCCAACCGAACCATTTCGGTTACATTTCCAGTAACATGTCTTTCTGTCAGGCCAACCGCGGTCAGCCAGTGGTTAACCGCCTAACCCAACGGCGGCTAACCACCATCTGACCACTAGGTAACCGAAATCACCCAGACAACCATTCCAGAGAGCTCCTCGCTCGAGCGAATTCTCCGATTCCTTCGAGCGATGAGCTTTGTCGGTCGAAGGCTATGTTTGGGACAATGACGAATTGTTAAACATTTTGGGATTATTCATTGAGAAGCCCTTTATATCAAGGAGACTTACTAGACAATGTATGAGGCCATTCGAGAAAGAAACCACATCATGAAGATTTCATTTGAAGTTTTGAAAATTCAAAGTGTATAAGGAGCCCGAGATGTCCACAAACTCAAAGAGTACCAAATTATTATTAGATCGACATATGGGATACCTATTCACTTCAAATAAATCTTGAACTCGATACTTTACCCGAAATGTCAATTGTTTATTGTACTCTATCGATCCCGATATTTATACTACATGCCTTGTTCTCTCGAAAGCATTGAAGTACACTTACAGTGGTTACTTGTCTTGAAGTGCATTGCACCACATGAAACGACAGTGTGCCCTTGAGCATCCCCCGTCCTGCCCGCTTGTTTATTTGTACTTGATTTACTTGCACATGTCTCGATTTGTTATTTGACCTATTAGTCGGCACCACTAAGCTTGGATAACCCTATTGGTCTGATCCACCGACTTGGAGATCCCCCTCTTGTCCCGCCAGCTGCAGTTTGGGTCCCGCTACCTGGTTATTACCGTGGTCTTGTCCTGATGCCGCAGATTGCTACTGTGGTTCTCGATGCCCGGCTCGCTACCGTGGTCATATATAGTATATGTATAAGTATTTATAAGATCCACTGTTTCTCCTCACCTGGAGTGTCCGAGATCAGTGCCTAGTTATTGCTCTGTCACTTTAGTGATAGAGGACTTAGCTTCGTGTGGTTGTCATCTTGCTTGTTTCCCCGTTTCCTTGGTTACCTTTACATGTTTTTTAATGCAAACTTGTATTTGAATAAAAGCTTTATATCGTTCATAGGAATTGTTATTTAAACAGGTTTAAACGCTTTTGAAGGTAAATTTATTTATTATCATATTGTCGTTGTATTTTACCCATTTGCCAAACCGTCGTGTTTGACCCACTCTTTGGTACTCAGGTCCCGTTGTTGGTTATCCCAAGGAGGAGCATGAGGAGGCGGTCGGAGAACCGCAGCAGTTAGTCGAGTGGCATGCTGATGATGTCATTTAGACATTGGATTGCTAGAGAGAGATAACATTTTGGGAGAATTTTAACCATTCTTTTGAGGATTGGTACTTTGTTTATATTGGCCTTTGTTGGCCTATATTTTTGGGAAATGTAATTAAATGATCTTTGTATAAACTCTAACTTACTTTTGGGTTACATGCTAATGATCATTGCTCATTCTGATACAGTACTATACTTGTATTATTATCTTTATGACTAGAGATGGATTGAATATTTGATTTGCTACACGTTTTCGCACTTAATAGAAATGTTCATATATGGTTGTGATATCCTCACCGCGGACACCTATGGGAAATTAAATAAATGTATGGCATTAAACCGATGTAGTACATCATTAGTGTGCCGATCCCGGATTAGTCCTTTGGGCCCGGTCCGCGGTCGCGACAATACCCACAAAACCAAAATTTTGAAAAAAGCAAGAAAGCGACACTTAGTCGATACTTGCGCCCAAATCCGCGAGGAGGCGACATTCCATCGATACTCGCAACCAAATGAGCATGGCGCGACATTCCATCGATACTTGCAAGACCATTCAGCAGGGAGGCGACTTTTAGTCGATACTTGCATTTTTGAAAATAAAAAATCAGCTATAAATGCCACAAAAATTGGCTATAAATGCCAAAAACCCGGCTCTCACGCCAAAAATCGGCTATAAATACCACAAAACCTGGCTTTCACGCCAACAAAACAAAACTTGGTTTTCAAAAAAATCGGCTCTCATGCCAAAAATCGGCTATAAACGCCACAAAAAATCGGCTCTCATGCCAAAAATCAGCTAAAACGCCACAAAAAATCGGCTATAAATGCCACAAATAATCGGCTCTCATGCCAAAAATCGGCTATAAACGCCACAAAATTTCGGTTTTCATGCCAAAAAGCAAACTGGCTTCCATGCCAAAAACAAATTTCGGCTTCCATGCCAAAAGCAAACCGGCTTCCATGCCAAAAACAAATTTCGACTTCTATGCCAACAAAAAACGAATCCCGGCTATCAATGCCGCAAATAAAATTTTGGCTCCCATGCCACAAACAAAACCGGCTTTCATGCCATCCCAAACATCGGCTCTTACGCCACAAAATTCGGCTTTCATGCCATTTCAAAATTGGCTTTCACGCCATCTCAAAATTTTGGCTCCCATGCCACAAATAAAAAACCGGCTTTCATGCCATCCCAAATTTTGGCTTTTACGCCTCAAAATTTCGGCTTCCATGCCATCTCAAAATTCCGGCTTCCATGTCGACCCAAATTTTGGCTTCCATGCCATCTCAAAATTCGGCTTTCACGCCAAAACAACCATTTGGCAAAAGGTTTTTCACAAAATGACAAACTTTTGATCAAATTTCCAAACAAACATTCCCATTTAACTATTGCTTGAATTTTCACAAAAGAATTTGAGTGAAAGGAGGGAATACAAAAAAAAAAGTGCTAAAAAAATGTCCTCAAACACTACAAGAAAAAGAGTACCAAAAAAATATGTGTGTATACACAGGTACCAAAAAAAAGAGGGAAAAAAAAGTTTGTTACAAAAATCAGGAGCTCAGTCTCACATGGTCTTCAACCAAAGGCTCAGCTCCTCAAGCAGACTCTTGGCCTTAGCCTTTAAAGCTTTCAGGCCATGCTTCTTCAAGATCTTCCCATAGAATGCGACAGAACGCCGTGATCCATCTGCAGCACGGGGAAGCTCTTCCCAAAGAATCTGCCATTGCTCGTATTCTTGAGTCTTCCATCGGAGATTGCTTTTAGTTTCCTCGACTCGGAGAATCAAAGTCCCTTCTCTGGCACGAGCTTCCACAATTGCATCCCATTTCGTGGCAGCTTGGTCCTCCAATAGCTCAAGACGTTGCCTGGTCTCAACGACCTCCCTATCAATATGGCGCAGATCCTCTGTCCGCCTGATGATAGCCAACTCGGTAACGTTCCTCTCTCGAACGAATTGCTTCCGAGTCCACGAGATCTCGTCCAGCTCAGACTTGACCTCGCCAGAAGGCTTCAAAAACATCTCATTGAAGAAGTCACCACTTAGGAAGCTCTTGGTTTCATTCCACTTGCTCCCTAAAGCTATGACTTCATCAACGAAAGCCTTCGCATCTGCAATGTCCAGGCCGACCTCTTCACTATCAACTTGGATGTCCAGTACATGCTTAACCATGCCAAAGCCCGCTTCCAAATGGCCAGAAGAAAGAGTTTCGATCCATGCGCTCAAGACGCTCTTCAGCACTTTCTTCGCATACTCAAGAGATGGCATGGATGAAGGTTTGCCCCTCTCCATTGGTCGACTGCCTGTGTTTTGTCCTGCCGGAGGAGTGATCATTAAGCTCTTTCTAATTGGAGACACTGGCGAAGGAATCTGCTCAGACGATTTCATCTCTGCTGCATTAAAACTAGAAGAAGAAGTCCCTACTTCTGGTTCAACTGCAGGCATCCCCTGCTCTGGCACTGAGAAAGACGGAGGAACTTCTTCTGTCGCCTCACAATCTACCAACAAAACAAAACAAAAAAGGTATGAATATGATCCTGTTGAAAAAATCAATATCATCAGGGTTATTGCTAGAAATTCCTTCTTCGACGATCAGCGGAATACTTTCTGCCTCCATGAGTTCATCTGAAGCGTCATCAAAGGCCGCATCCATGGATGGCTTGAAATCGTCAGAATCCTGTGGCAAGTCAGCTGACAAGAAAACAAGCAACATGTTAGCACATGATAGCACGGACGAAAAGAAAAGAAATACACAGAAGTCATACCAGGTAAAGATTTTGGAATCACTCCAAAGTCCCTCGGTTCTTCTTCAGATGTTGCAACCGAATCCGTCACTGCCTCACTGGCTGGAACCTCAGGCATCACCAAGTCTTCATCTTCCACTAAAAAAGGGAGAGAAGGCAAATCTAAACAAGAAAATCTCAAAGAAAGAAATGGAAAGAGAAAAAAAGAGGAATCATCCCTTCATCAACGGTTTCTTCCTCTCGGCTCCTCTTTTCCGGAGGCTCATCAGCATCCCCTGACATCTCTTCAGCGGTGGTGAGAGGGACTTCTAAATCAGGAGAGGCATCGTGTCATCTCTTATTGCGGCGGTGCCCTCTCTTCCTCTTGCTTCTATGGGATGGTTTACTTGAAGTACCTGCTCCACTGTCAAAGTCAGGAGCTTCGCTTGATTCCTCACCGGATGGTCTGCTCTTCCCAATGGACTCCATGGAAGTCTTCTTCAGTTTCTCTTGCATCCAAGCATCGATCTCGGCTTCCTCCTCTTCGAGCTGATCCAAAACCTCACTAGGTATCTCTTTTGTACAGCTCCTGGTTTGATGATGTCCTGCTCATTGAGAAAGCCGATCTTATGCTTTTCTCCTGAAAGGAAAGCCAGGACTTCCTCTCGACGGACTCCATTTGACCTACCAAGACCCTTCCCAGGAGATTGCTTGACATCGAGCTCCTTCTTGGAAAGACCCCGATACACTGAAAAGCTTTCGGCAAACCATTTTGTAAAGCCAGCAGTCCGGAAAGTGGGCAACTTAGGATAGGAAATCACGACAGTAGTGTCCTCCGCACTATAAAAGGCCCATGCATTCCTTCCATCCTGTAAACCTCCAAAGTGCTTCACCATGCTCGAAGGCGCTCCAACAACGCCTTGAGAGAAGCCCAACTGTAGCGCGAAACGGGAGGGAACATACGGCTGGATATCAACAAAAAAATGTCTCCGGTACACCAACGTACCAAAACATATGTTAAAAAGCCACCCCTTTTCTGCATTGGTCAAGGAGTAATGTCTTCCCGACCCCGCCCTGGTGGAATCACGGGAGGCTCCAAAATCAAAAGCCTTCTTCCGCAAACCCGGAGAAAGCTTTACTAAAGATTGCCCGATCTCGATGTCCCTGAACCGTCAGATCCTTAAATGGGCAGACAAAAGAGATTCGGAAACGGCTGTCCCTCTAGCCAACCAAACCATGAAAGGGTCATCATCCTGTGCAACTCCCAAGCGATGGAAGCCGAGACAGTGGTACACATACCACGAATTGAAAATATGGGCTGAAAATACCCTGTTCATAGGGAGCCCAAGCTGAATCAAGAAAGCAGCAGCTTGCAGTTCGGTACACAAGTAGGAGTAAAGAGCTGGCACCAAAGCCAACCGCTCTCTGAACGCCATCTGACAAGCCAGAAAAGTACAATGCGGCCTGATGTGTGTTCCATCTCCTCCAGCGAAAACGGCCTCACCCAACCAATAAGTGAGGTAAACAACGAGATCTCTCCACAGTGCAATGTCAGGACAAATGGTGTCTGTACTCCCGAAGAACTTCTTCAAGTCATCTCGTATAACGGAGATCTTCTTCGACCCTGGGTTCTTGGCCCTAGCATCTTGGGTCACTCCTCCAGAAGACTCTCCATCGTCAAAGAAGTTGGAGCCGCAATCCCTCCAACTGCTGCACCGGACTTTCGAGCCCTCCTTCTCCTTCCAAAAATCATAGAAGGCGACGAGTTGAAAGTACAAGATCCTGAACTCCTCAGACTGCTCCTCAAGAACACTGTCGATAGGCATGAACTCCTCATAGAGTTTGCCAAGGATAGGCAGACCGGTGATGACGCTTAATTCCTTCAAAGTAAAACCAATCTCACCATTCGTTATAATGAAGGTGTTGGTTTGTGGAAGGAATAACTCTAGCATGGCCATAAAGGCCTCATCGGAGAAAACCACGGTCTTTAGAAAAGCGTGAACCGCATCGAAGATCCCGGCCTCCCTCAAAATGGCTCCACCAACCTGTAGGGTGTGATCAGTCCATGATTCCTAGCTCGAATCAGCACTGAAACGGCCACGAAGTCGAAAAGGCTTCACCCAACTGCTGCCGTCACCCAGAAAAATGCCAAGGCCAACTAGTCTCAAATTGACCGACGGATGGTCAGAACCCTGGTAGCCACTGGAAGGCATCAACATGTCTATACGGCCATGCGACTTCTCCACATATCCGGAAGGACTGCCAACGAAAACCCCGGTCTTTATCACATTGGTCCTCTTCACCCTGCTTGGAGGATCCTCCCTCTTGGGGCACGTGGGAGAAAGACTAATGATCGATACAGTCCGATCAAAAGTCGACCGGGTAGAAATAGTTCTCTCCTCACCACCAGATGTATAAGAGAACTGAAAACACCTTCTTTGGTACGTCAAGTCGTCAGGGACTATATCGCCAAAGAAGAAGGTAGGCTTGGGCACAACGCTATGATCGTCCATGACCCAAGGACGGTTGCTTACCACAATTCTGTAGAACTCCTCATCCTTGAGAGCGATCAATCGCTGTCTCATCTCATCGCGATTGAAGGAGTTACACTCTTCCAAGTTTCTCTCCACAAACTGGACCTTCTCCCAGGCCTGCTGTACGGCCACATTAGGAGACCTGGTAGACCGACGAGGAGCATCAGTAGCAGGCTTTTTGCCTTTGTTCGTTCTGGAGGAACTACCTGCAAAGGATGAAAAAAAAAATCAATCACCAAAGTGACAGAATTTCTAAAAAATTCTAGCGAAATTTTGGCATAATTCCGGGACAATTCCGAAGAAAAGGGAAACGTCCCGATGAAAATAGGAAGCTTGATGAAGAGCTCAACATCGTTGTGAGCTCAATGAAGCCTCATCAAAGGTTTGAACTCAAACATCGCTGCGAGATCAAACCAATCTCATCAAATCTTCACAAAGCTTGAAGAAGGGCTCAACCTTGCTGCGAACTCCAAACTTCGAAGCTTGCAAAGCTCCTCAAAATCTAGCAAGATCAGGAAATGGCTCAACATCGCTGCGAGCTCCAAATCCCAAAACTTGCAAAAGATTTCCAGGTATGCATCATCATGCTCCCAATCAATTTACTAAAGAGCATGCATTCAAAATCATCATGCATTAGATGCTAGGAAAACTTTAACCAAAGTTTGACCAATTCCAACCCAACTTGGTCAAAACCAATCAAAGTTTGTCAAAGTCAAAATTCATGTTGACTTGACCTAGAAATTCTAGCCTATTATCTTGATGCATCAAAGAAAAAAAAGAGAGAAATAAATATGCATGAACATCTTGGAATGCATAAACCTCATCATCATGGTGCATAAACCTCAATATCATAGTGAGCAAAAAGAAGAGAAGCAAAAAACAAAAACAAAAAAACAGAAGTTTCAAAAAAAAAAAAAAAAAGAAAGCCTCATGAGTTTCCAAAAAACCAAACCCTCTCACCTCATGAACCAAATTGAGCCAAAATCTTGAAATTGACAACCCACAAAAAACCACACTTTGGTCCCCTAACTTGCCACAAAAAGCTTGTTAGGTCACAACGCCAAAACCAAAAAATCCCTGACCCCCTGGCTCACCACATACAGCTTGTTAGGTCACAAGGTCAAAACCAAACCTGACCCCCCAACTTGCCACATACAGCTTGTTGCGTCACAAGGTCAAAATCCAAAAATCAAATCCCGACCCTCTAACCTGCCACATACAGCTTGTTAGGTCACAAGGTCAAAAACCAAAAATCCTTCTTAATCGCCTGATGCGGCACATAAAGCCCTTAGGTTCACAAGATCAAAAGGAAAACCCAAAATCCAAAACCCAAATCCAACTCCCTCATGTTCTTTTCAAAACTTTGCCTTGAGATGGTACGTGATCCCTCTCACTACCATAAAATCCCCTTGGAAACTCAAAAGGCTATTTAAAAAAAAAAAATGCTCAAAGACTCTTGGTCAAATCAAAAAGCTCTCATTCAAGTTTCTCTTCGAGGCACATCGACTCTAAAAGCCACTCGTCGCTGTACCTCGAGGGGGCATTTGTTGACACCAAAAAAGTCACCATGCCTCCTCAACATTAAGAAGCCACATCCTACTACAAACAGGCAATGCCGCTTCAAGCATCAGATCTCGTCAGAATCACTTGAAAACTGATAGATCCTTTAAGACAGCCAAAAGAGGAGTTCACATGAAGTTTCGGGCCATTCCGACATCATTTGGCCTAACTTCACTTCTCCGGCAACTAAACAGGCGCTCTTGGCGGCGACGGTGTCGAAGACATCAAAACCTCGATCAGAGCCTATGGATGGTCTCAAAATACCTCCAAAAGGCTCCACGTCAAATTTCAGGTCATTCCGACAATGTTTGACCCAACTTTGACGCTAAAAAAGAAAATTAAGTCTCTCGGCGGCGAAAACCACCGGGGACCATTACTCATCAAACGGAGCACATGGGCGGCTTCGACATGATTCAAAAGGGTTGCACGTCAAATTTCAGGTCATTCCGATAACGTTTGACCAGACTTTGATGCTCCGAAAGAAAATCAAGGCTTCCGACAGTGGGGCACCCCGGAACCATGACATCCAAATCGGAGCTAATGGATCATCTCAAAATGACTCCAATAGGCTCTCTGTCAAATTTCAGGCCAATCGGACATCGGTTGACCGCACATCAAAGAGCGACATCTCCCTTGCGGCGAAATCAAGCCTAGCAGTGAATGGACCCCAAATGGCGTTAAAACTCAAACAAAAGCCCATGGTTGGTCCCACCTACTGCTCAGGAGGTCTCACGTCGAATTTCAAGTCATTCCGACATTGTTTGACCTAGTTTCGACTCTTGACAAAAAATGGCAACCCTGCGTGGTAAAGTATTCGGCTTTTCTAAAAAATAGGAAACTTTGCACTCCAATTTGCACGGCTTCTCGTCAGGTTTTCTTCGGGAGAATCAAGCTAAAAAAATAAGGAAAATTGTCAAGAAAAATACAGGAGAAAAAAGAAACAAGAAACCCGAAAAACGGCCGACGAAACGGCGACCAAAGGGGAAAATCCCCCCATGGTCGCCGGCTACCCTGGAAATCCGGGTGCCGGATTTCCGCCGCGGGGCCCTTTTTCCGGTTCTTTTCGCATTTTGGGAGTTCTAGCCCTTGTGATTTCCTGAAAATCTGATTTTTGACACTCGAAAACGACTGATCTTCGTCGACATCTCGGATCCGCCATCAAGAGCATGAAATCATCATCGATCGCTCCAAGATCGCCATCCGGCCGACCAAGAAAGTGCATCTTCTGTCTGACCGATCGAGAAATCAACAAGACAGATGTCACCGACCCACTGGTACCAACTAATGTCTGAAGTTGCGTGATCATCCGACATCGATCAACATGAAGATCCATCGTCGATCATCACAAGAAGAATTCCAAAAGACGCGGCACGGCCCGCGACTCTTCAACTTCTTGGCGACCACTTAATGATGTTAATTGACCCAACTAAATACGGTCATTAACTCATTATTTTGGACGGCCCAATCAGAAGCAAGGAAATAGGTTACAAGTCCAAATCATCATGACATTAAAGTTATGAAACTACTCTTATCATAGAGATTAAAGGGGATTAAATGCCCATTATCTCCACCGCCCAATCAGAAGCCAAGAAAAAGGAGTAACAAAATAAAGGAATTAAAACCTGTAACTCCTCTCATTATGTGGTTTTAATGCATTAAAGCCCATAAAGTCACCTAAAGGCTACCAAATGCCTATAAAAGGAGGTGACTCCTAGAAGCCAGAACACACACGGAGAATCCCTAAATTCCGAACTCAAGATCCAGAAGCCCTGCTACTTTGAAGAAACTTTGCTGCAAGAAGAAACTCTGCTGCAAAAAACACCCAAAAGGTGATCAAAGTCCCCCCCTCTAAGAAAAAGCCTCCTCTTCTCCTACTCAGCATGGCCAAGACGTGGCTCTTCAGCCCGTCTCTTCGATTTTCATTGGGTATAGGACCTTCCCTTGGTCCTTATCCTCTAAAAAACTGAAGTCCAAGCCAAGCCAAAGAATCAAAGCATCAAGCGTTCTCATCTGAAGGACGATGGCGGAGTCCATACATGACTTGCGACCGTCGATCCGAACTGGTCCCCACAATCTCCTGAGAAGTCAGATTCATTTTCTTACTTTTCTGTTGTACTTTGTATTTTCTTTAAGAGACAAAAAATCACAATTCTTGTCTTTCTTTATTGATGAGATTTGTATATCGCCTTTCATGGCACAAAATCGCCTTTCACGGCAAAATCGCCTCCAACGGCATTAAAAAAAAACACTATCTCTTTTCTTAAAAATGTGTGCAGTGGAAAGTTAGAAAAAAGGTTGATTTCCTTTCTACTTGCGAAGGTGGATCTCCGGATCACCATTTCCGAATTCCAAGTAAAATAGAAAATTTGGCATACCCGTACAAAATATATATAGATGCCCTTTTTTCTCCCCCCTTCCTCCCTCCATTCGATTTCCTCTCGGCGACTCCGGGGACGGACGGGAGAGGAGAGGAGAGAAAAAATCTGGTCCATCATGGATATCCCTTATGAGGGAGTATGTCTATACTACGAGGTGCTCTGTCTTGATTAATCGATCTCCTCATGGTTTTTTTAGCTCCTCTTGTGGCCTAAGACAAGGTGATCCCTTATCTCCATACTTGTTTATTATTGCTGAGGAAATTCTTGGCCTTCATCTCCATAACCTTCACTCCCAAGGTACCATTCTCTCCCTCTCCATTGTCACCTGTACCCCCTGCCATCTTCTATAGGCTGATGACATTATCATCCTAATGTAGGGAGCTACTTCTGGTGTTCTCTCTCTGCAAGACCTACTTGAATTACATCAATCATCATCTGCTCCATCCTTGGACTGCGGAGAGCCAGGTCCAACTCAAGGACCTGGGTTTCTCTATTGTCTTTGGCTCTCTGAAACGAATTCACTTCCTCCCTTTGCTGGACTCCATTAATGCAAGGCTGTCTGCTTGGAAAGCCAAAACCCTCTCCTTTGCTGGAGTCCATACACATAGCTTCCATCCTTCCCTTTCCAGTCTCCATTTGCAAAGACATAGAGCGTCTGATGAGACACTTTCTCTGGTCAGGCAATGCTCCCTCCTCTAATACCAACTATGTAAATTTGTCTCAAGTTACCCTCCCAAAAATGGAAGGAGGCCTCGGCATTAGAATGGTCTCTAAAGTGAATGATGCTTCCCTCACCAAGCTGGGTTGGCAAGCTACCACTATGAACACCATCTGGTCCACATGGTTTAAGAATCGCTACTTCAAAGACAACAACATCTGGAACCCTGCAAACACTATCTATAGATCCTGTATCTAGAAGAGAATCTGTCGCCTCGCTCACTTCATCCACCAAGGTAGTGCCTGGGCTTTTGGTAATGGCAAGGACATTAACATATGGCATAACACATGGTGTGGAGACAAGCCCCTCTCTGATGTCTTTCCCAATCTGCAATTTCCTCTGGGCCAACGGCTTGCATCCTTCTTCCACTCAGGCTCTTGGCATATCCCTCCAAATTTGCCAACTGCAGTCCAAGACCTGCTCACTTCTGCTACATCTTATCTCTCTCCCAGTTCATTTGCTACAGACCACCTCTTCTGGAAGGAGGTACCTGATAGTCAGATCTTTCTGCATGGTGTTTGGAATGCAATCAGATTGAGGGGCAACATCCTCCAGTGGCCACGCTTGATTTGGAACGGTATCACCCTCCCCAGAGTTAGTTGCTTTGGATGGCGTCTGATGCTTAATAGAACCCCCACTGAATCTCGTCTACAACACCTTGGATTTTCCTTAACTTCAAGATGCAGCCTCTGCTACAATGGCGAAGGCTCTGTCAACCACCTCTTTTTCTCCTGCACTATAGCTCAATCCCTCTGGAATTAGTTGCTCCAATCTTCATGCGCCCAGTAACCCTCCACCTGCTCTGCCTCCTCAATTTTGAAATCCCTTTCTAGAGGAAACGTCATAGCTGGAAAAAAATTCATGGCGTCGATCAATCTGTCCGTTTTATATGCTCTCTGGAAGGCCAAGAACACTGCGATTTTTGAAAATCAACACCTTACCCTCAATCAGATCTTATCCCATCTGCATGATAATCTCTACTTCTCACTGAGGAAGATATCCAAACCTTTTGGCAGTCAGCCGCTCAGCTCCCTTTTTAGTTTTTTTAGAATACCTGTGAATTCTTCCATTCCTGATCACCAGCTGTTGCTTTGGCCTTGTTTTTTGTGGCCTTTTCTGTTTTTTCTCCTTCTTTGGAGGCTTCTGTGCATTTGTTTTCTTTATTCTCTTTCTTAATACAATTACCTTTTTTAAACAAAAAAAAAATCACAATTCATACACTGGCCTGTTATTTATGAATTTAAGCTACTAGGATATGGGGTTTATGAATTTAAGCCACCTATATAAAGATAAGTTCACTTCAATTAGAGTTGGAACCATTATTGAATGGATCATATCATGTAAATATATGATAAAAAGCTTCATTTCATTGATCTTGTATTTTATATGTGGTCAATTCAATAGTAGGCTAAACTCTTTTTATAGTGCATTTTAGATGAGTGTCAATTCTTGGATGGGCATATGGTACCAACATTTGACTAATTATAAGTGAAACCGTCACATGGGTTTTATTTAGAGGATGGAAAACTTGTGATAAGGTCTTGACTCATCCAGCTTGAAAATATTGAGACTCGGGGAGAGTCAACTCGACGGCTTGGAAAAGTCAAGGTTTCTTAAAAAATAGTTTAAACTATAAAAAAATATATCAAATACCTCTTTTTGGTAAGAGGAGATCTTCATTAAAGAGAAAAGAAGAGAACAGAAAAAAGCAAAAGGACAAATGAAGACCACCCAACAAATTAGCCCCCAGCCATGAGGATATGAGAGGCCCACTCTCAATTGATATCCTGCTTATTAGAGTAGAAGAATTTAGCAAGCATATGTGCTTGACCATTTAGGAATTTTGGAATGAAATCAAAGTCTATAGAATAAATAAAGAAGCCACAAAATTAATGCCCACAATAATGGAATTTATAGACAATCAAAGTCTTCCTTCAAAGCTTGCACTACTTCTTTAGCAACCATCCTGACACCGGTCCTTGTGGAATGATACTTCCTAGCCTTTTCCAATGTAGCTAAGAACGGCCTTGCCTCTGCCTCTTTTGAAGAAGTGACTTCGGGTTCTTGGATCATACCTGCATCAACAATAACCCCATTTAAAATCATAATATAACCAAAGGATGCCAACCCTTCTTTAGCCTTAAAGGCAGCATCCGAGAAGATCATAGGATCTTCTGTAAATGAAATCATACTAGGGGCCATAACATGCCTTCCCTCTTGAGGTAACCGAAAGTCACCACAAAAATAAATAGGATTTTCGATCATCTTATTTATTGGACCAATGATTTTGGAGGGGTCTAGGGCATGTGTGAGTTCCTACCCCTTGTGGGCCCTCACTTTTGTTTGAATTATGATAATTATAGTATTTTCAATCTATTATGCTAATTAGTATGGATTAGTAATGGTAGTGTAGTACTTTACTAGTATTTTAGCCTAATCTCTAGAATTTAGTTCATTTTTGTATTTTATATGTTCTATAAGGTGTCTACGGTAATTGTAGGAGTTTGTTAGTTAGTTAGAAGCCCTTTCTAGTAATTAGAATGGATAAGAAGGGTTTCCACATGAGAACATTTCAATTTCACATAAAAAGACCTAAATACCCTTGTACCTATCTTAATTTATAACTAACCAAGGAAGGACATTTTAGTAACTTCCTTTTCAACACAAACTATAAAACTAACCCTCCCATCCCAAACGAGCCTCATGCTCTCATCTCTCATTTCCCTCTCTTTTCTCTCTTCTCTCTCTCCTTTTCCCTCTAATTCCCTCATTTCCCTCCCCTTTTCTCTCTTGAAACCCTAGATCTAAGCTCCTAGGTACAAGAAGAAGGAGAGTTCTCTACAAGTTCCAGCTACTATCTTTTCTAAGGATCTCTTCTATCTTATAGATCACTCATCTCTCTATAAATCAAGGTACTTCTCTCTCTAGTTTGATTTTCATAGAAATCTCTCTTTCTCTCTCTAAATTCCCTTCCTTATTGCAATTCTCTTGTGGATTTGGGATTAGGTGTTATAGGTCTACTCAGATCTGAATTTTGGGATTGATTGAGTGATTGGAAAACCTTAGAAGCTTATTTTTCTACTTGGAGCATGATTTCCTCTTCTTCTAGTCATTTTCCTTGCTATTTGATTAGAGGCAAGTGTAATATACCTATTTAGGATATAATGCATGTTTCCTTCTTTTGATTATCTAATTTCAACTCAATTGATGATTGATTGCATATATTTACCTATTGAGCTTGTTTTCATGGTTTTCGGCCATTGATGGATGAGATTTCTCATTTGGAAGATCAATGGACCAATTATGGATGTTTTAATGATGATTAAAGTGCTTTTGATGTTTATGTATGTTTCAATGATGAATGGACGAGATTGGATGGAGCTTGGGTGGAAATTGGATTGAATGGAAAAAAGTTCTAGAAATTTGGAATGTTGCAGGTTGTGTGTACTCGGTCGACCGAGAACACTGGAAATCCAGGAATTCAAGTCTCAGTTAGCTTTTATTTACACAAAGAATGTATGTGATGGACCCGGCCTTTTTTTTCTCTCTCTTCCGTCCCGGGGCTACCCAAAGGCCAGCGGAGGGAAAAAGAAAACGAGCATCAACATTTTGTATGGGTATGCCAAATTTTCTATTCTACTTGGAATTTAGAAATGGTGATTCGGAGATCCACCTTCACAAGTAGAAAAGGAAATCAACTTTTTCCTAACTTTCCATTGCACATATATTTAAGAAAATAGACAGTTTTTTTAATGCCGTAAGAGGCGATTTTCTTTGTTTGCTGTGAAAGGTGATTTTGCCGTAAAAGGCGATGTTTACCGTGAAAGGCGATGTACAAATCTCATCAATAATGAAAGACAAGAATTGTAAATTTTTTTGTCCCTTTAGAAAAAAATACAAAATACAATAGAAAAGTAAGAAAAAGAATTCTGACTTCTCAGGAGATTGCGGGGACTCGTTTAGATCGATAGTTGCAAGTCATGTATGGACTTCGCCATCGTCTTTTAGATGAAAACATACGATGCTTTGATTCCTCTGGCTTGGCTTGGACTTTAGATTTTTAGATGATAAAGATAAAGGGGAGGTCCTATATCCAATAAAAAACCAAGTAGAAGGGCTGAAAAGCCGCGTCTAAGCCACGTCGGATAGAAAAAGAGGGCCTTGGGGGGGTGGACCCCTGGGACTTCAATCACCTTATGGTGTTTGTTGCAGTTGAGTTTCTTCAAGGGAGCAGAGCTTTCTTCTTGGACTTCTCTCTCCTTTCTCTGTGTGTGTGTGGATCTGGATGTGTATATATGTTCTTCTTGGAATGACCCCCCTTTTATAGGCTTTTGGTAGCCATTAGGTGGGTTTATCAGCATTAATGATATTGATGCTCCATGATGGGAGGAGTCACAAAATTTTATTTCATGGATTTGTGACTCCTTTTTCTTGGCTTTTGATTGGCCGATGGAGAATAATGGACATTTAATTGCCTTTAAACTCCATGATGAGAGGAGTTTCATGATTTATTGTCATGATTACTTGGACTTGTAACTCCTTTTTGCTCGCTTCTGATTGGGCCGTCCAAAATAATGAGGTAATGACTGCAATAACTTGTCATAAAACAGGTCATTTAACTACATTAAGTGGTCGCTAGGGCGCTCGAAGAGTCGCAGGCTATACCGTATCTTTTGGAATTCTTTTAGCAATGATTACCGAGGGATCCACATGTTGTTTGATGTCGGATGACGATGTAACTTCAAACACTGATTGATATCAGCGGGCCGGTAACATATGTCCTTTCGATTTCTTGATCGGTCGGACAGAAAGTGTGCTTTCTTGGTTGGCCGGTTTGACAATTTTGAGGCGTGCGATGATGGTCACATGCTCTTGATGGTAGATCCGAGATGTTGGTGAAGATCAGATGATTTCGAACACCGAAAATCAGATTTTCGGAAAACCACAAGGGTCAGAAATTTCAAATCACGAAAAGGGTCGGAAAATGGCCCTTTCGGTGGAAATCCGGAGACCCGGATTTCCAGGGTCGCTACTGGTTGACCTGAAATTTGACAGGGAGCCTATTGGTGTCATTTTGAGATGATTCAGTAGCTCTGATTTGGAAGTCATGGTCCTGGAGAGCTTCGCCGCGGGGAGGCCTGATTTGGCTTCCGAGAGTCAAAGTCCGGTCAAATGTTGTCGAAATGACCTGAAATTTGACATATAGCCCTTTGGAAGCCTTTTGAAATCACCCATGCGCTTTGTTTGATGAGTGATGGCCTCGGTGGTTCTCGCTGCTGAGAGACTTAATTTTGCTGCTTGAGGGTTGATGGAGGGTCAAACGTTGTCGGTTTGACTTAAAATTTGACACGGAGGCTTTTGGAAGTATTTGGAGACCATTCATAGGCTCGGATAGAAGATCTGACATCTTCGACGCTGTCGCCGCCAGGGGCTCTTGTTTGGCTGTCGGAGGAGTGAAGTTAGGCCAAATGATGATGGAATGACCCGAAACTTGATGTAGAGCCTCCTAGTGGTATTTTGAGGCCAGCTGTGTGCTCTATTTTGTGTGTCAAGGTCTGTGGCTTCACCTCCACCGGGAGCTCCTGCTCAGCTGCTGGAGGAGTGAAGTTAGACCAAATGATGTTGAAATGGCCCGAAACTTCAGGTTTACCCCTCTTTTAGCTGTCTTGAAGAATCTTGCAGTTTTTGTTTGGTTTTGACGAGATTTGAAGCTTGAAGTAGCATTGCCCGTTTGTGGTAGGATGCAACTTCATGTAGCTTTCGATGTCGAAGAGGCAAAGTGACATCTTTGGTGTCAACAAATGCCCCCTCAAAGTACAGCGATGAGTTGCATAACTTTTGAAGTCGATGTGCCTCAAAGAGAACTTTGAAGGAGAACTTTTGACTTAACCAAGAGTCTTTGAGCAGTTTTCTTTTTGGTAAAGTAGCCTTTTGAGTTTCCAAGGGGATTTTATGGTAGTGAAAGGGATCACGTACCATCTCAAGGCAAAGTTTTGAAAATGACATGAGGGATTTGGATTTGGGTTTTTCTTTTTGACCTTGTGAACCTAAGGGCTTTATGTGGCTCATTAGGCAGTCAAGAAGGTTTTTATGGTTTTTTGACCTTGTGACCCAACAAGCTGTATGTCGTAAGTTGGAGGGTCAGTTTTGGTTTTGGTTCTGAACTTGTGTCCTAACAAGCTGTATGTGGCAAGCTAGGGAGTCAGGTTTGGATTTTGGTGGAATGTCAATTTCATGATTTTGGCTCAATTTGGTATATGAGGTGGGATAGTTTGAATTTTGGAAGCTCATGAGGCTTGGATTTTTTTTGGTAGTCCAATCAACTCAAAAGAGGCATGGAACATTTTGTATGCTCTTGGAAAGAAGGATTTTTGATAGGAAGCACCTTCTAGTGCCTAGGTGGTCAAACCTGGCTCATGTGGGCTAACCCATGGGACCTTAAGCTTTAAAGATGGCTTAGATCTCACGTGGCGTCATTTTGCAAAGAATATCTAAAAATATCTCATTTGGATAGAGAATATCTAAAAATATCATTACTTGGAGCGAATCTCTCAAATTTCCTTTCTTTTTGGAGAGAATATCTCAAAGTATCTTTGTTTGGGAGATAATTGTTAGGGATTTTGTATATTGCAATTTGATGGATGCATTATCATTTTAGCATCATTCGAATTTTCACACATGCATTGATTTAGAAAATCTTGAAATCATGATTTACACATGCATTGTTTTTAAGACTTGTAGAAATATTGATTTATGCATGTTTTGATTTTAAACTTGGATGCATTTAAATTTAAAAAGAAATTTTATGAATCAAGCAAGCCTACGAGTTTTAAATCTTTCAAATATTTTTAGGCTTTTTAGGTTTCATGTTTTTAATCCTCTTAGTTTGATTTAAATCATGATTCCAAGCTTGATTCAGTGGCCCAAAATTCCCCACAAGAAATTATCTTTTAATATGCATTTTTGGGGAAATTGGTCCCTGGGCTCGGGTCAACCTGCAGTGTGCTCGGTCGACCGAGCCCATAGACCCAGTCGATCGACCACACTGCAGGTCGACCGGGAAAGAGCCGTTGTAGCTCTTTTTCAAACAGTTAGATTTATGACCGTTGAGCTCAGGTCGACCGGGGAAAGGTGCAGGTCGACTGGGGACTCGCACGAACTCATTTTTTTAGTATAAAAGGAGGTTCATTCCTTTGGAAAAAGTGTTGATCAAAGTGGAACTAAGAACCACTCTTGAGGAGTTTGGAGACAAGAAAAAGGGGAATGAACTAAGAGAGACCAATGGGTCATTAGTGAAGCTAAAGCTTGGATCAATGAAGTTAAATCTCTAAGTAAGCTTTACTTTTTATTAATCATATGTTATATGCTTTGTTTAAATTATTGTTAAATTAATTTTAGCATGATAACTATGATGTGTTGAATCCATTCTTCATTTAATCTTTGATCTAAGTTGGATTGGATTCTTCACCTTGATTTCTAACCAAGTTTGTTTTAAAATCTTCAATAATCATACTTAGCCAAAATCTTTGATTTCTTTTATAGCATGATTCAATTACTTGGTTGAATATTTATTTGTTGTTTTCATTCATTTGAACCTTAGTTAAATTAGTTTGGTTTTTAAAACAACCATTGCACATGCATCACATGTTTAGAGTTAATTAGTTTCATACAACTTGTGAGCCTTTGATTTTCTTTTCATCAACAAGTTTGTATTCTTACATGTGATTTGCATTTTACTTCAATCAAAACTATTCATGTGCCTTAAACTTTTAAATGCTTTGAGCATATATTGATTGATCTTACTTTTTAACTTGATTGAAGTTATCACACACACACACACACACACACATCATGAGCATACACCTTTGCATTCATATAGTGTGTGTGAGATAGATTTTCAATTTCATATCCGCCTATTTTAGAGGCATTGTAATTGAGCTTTAATTGTATCTCTTAAAGTGTTTGTGTAGACACTACATTAAGAGAAAATATTCTTCTTGTAAATGTTATTGCTTAGCCTAAGAAAATCATAGTGTAGAGGTTATTGCTTAGCCTAGAAAAGCACATTGATAGGTTGTTGTTTAGCCTAGAAAAAACATCATTATAGAGGTTATTGCTTAGCCTTGGAAAGCATATTGTAAAGGTTATTGCTTAGCCTTTTGAAAAGCATAGATAGTGGAAATCCGGTGGGGTGTTGGATCACAAGCTGGTAGTGGATGTACGCATTGAGACCGAACCACTATAAATCCTTGTGTGATGGTGCATGCTTTGTAGTGGTTGTTTTTGTTTAACTTCCACATTTTATTTTATAATCATCACTTGTGACTAGTTAATTTTAAAGAAGTCAAAATTTATCATAATTGATCACTAATTTGTAGCTCACCCTATTCAACCCCCCCTCCCTCTCGGGTTAGGATCCTGGACTTTCAATAATCTCTCAAAGTATCTTTCTTTTGGGAAAGAATCCTTCAAAGTATTTTTCTTCTAGGAAGGTTGTTAATTTCTAGCACTTACCTCCTAACTTTTCTCCTTGTTTCCTCTTTTGGTTTGTTCTCTTTTATAAAAGCAAGGAGAAATTAGATTTCTTGCTTCATTGCTTTCTTTTACAAAAATCTCCAAGAGTGCTTCAAGACCAAGAGACTTTTTCCTTCAAAGATCTTCAAGCTTTTCTTCTTCTTTTCGATCAATGGCTTCAAGTAAGTCTTCTTTTGCAAGAAAACTCCATGTAGAAGTAGGTTGGTAAACAAAGTTCTTTTTTTATTCTTTTTTTTGTTCTCCGCGTTTTTGTTCTCTCTTTTTTTTCTTATTTTTTTCACGTGTTTTCTTTCTTTCGTTTTTTTGACACGTTTTTTTCTTGTACGGATATGTCCGTACGGCCACGTGGCAGTGGGCCAGTTCATCATTTTTTTTTCTTCCCCCTTTTTTTTAGGAGTTTTCTTTCCTTCTTTCTCTTTTTTTTTTGCTCACCATGATAATGCAGTTTATGCAAATCAAGATGTTCATGCATTAAATAAAAGGCTAGAGTTTTTAGGTCAAGTCAACATGAATTTTGACTTGGACAAAGTTTGATTGGTTTTGACCAAGTTGGGTTGGAATTGGTCAAACTTTGGTCAATGGTTTCCTAGTATCTAATGCATAACAACTTTCCTTCTATGCATGATTTTTGGTAAGTTGGATTGGAAACATGATAATGCATACCTGAAAGTCTTCTGCAAGTTTTGGGATTTGGAGCTTGCAGCAATGTTGAGCCCTTTCTTAGTCTTGCGGGGTCTTTGAGGAGCTTTGCAAGTTTTTGGAGTCTGGAGCTCGAAGCAATGTTGAGCCCTTTTCATTCTTGCGGACATTTGAAAAGACTGGCTTGATCTCGCGACAATGTTTGAGTTCGAGTCTTCTTTGAGAACCCTCCATTGACTATGAGCTTGTAGTGATGTTGAGCTCATCTTCAAGCTTCCAATCTCTTTCAGGGTGTTTCCCTTTTCTTCGGAATTGTCCGGAATCTTGCCAAAATTTCCCAGACGACTTGATAGACCAAAGAAGATTTTTTTTCAGTTCTCTTACATGGCAGATGGTGAGGAGAGAACTATTTCTACCCAGTCGACCTTCGATCGCACCATCTCGATCATGAGCCTTTCTCCCACATGCCCCAAGAGGGAAGATCCTCCAAGCTGGGTGAAAAGGACTAATGTGATCAAGACCGAGGTTTTTGTTGGCGGCCCTTCCGCATATGCAGAGAAGTCGCCTGCCCGTATGGACATGTTGATGCCAGCCAGTGGCTCCAAGGTTCTAATCATCCATCGGTCGATTTGAGACCGGTGGGCCTTGGTATTTTCCAGGGTGACGACATCAATTGGGTGAAGCCTTTTCAAATTCATGGCCGTTTTAGTGCTGACTCAAGCTGGGAATCATGGACTGATCACACCCTGCAGGTTGGTGGGGCCATTCTGAAGGAGGCCGAGATTTTTGACGCGGTTCGCGCTTTTCGAAAAACCGTGGTTTTCTCCGATGAAGCCTTCATGGCCATGTTGGAGTCATTCCTTCCACAAACCAACACATTCATTGTTACGAATGGTGAGATTGGTTTTTCTTTGAAGGAATTGAGTGCCATCATCGGGCTGCCTGTCCTCGGCAAACTCTATGAGGAGTTCATGCCTATTGACAGCGTCCTTGAGGAGCAGTCTGAGGAGTTTTGGCTTTTGTACTTTCAGCTTGTCGCCTTCTATGATTTTTTGAAGGAGAAGGAGGGCTCGAAAGTTAGGTACAACAGTTGAAAGAGTTTTAGTTATTTGTCCCCCAACTTCTTTGACAACAGACAGTCTTCTAATAACATGACCTGGGAAGCCAGAGCTAAGAGTCCAGGTTCGAAGAAGACTTCTGTCATGCAAGAAGACTTGAAGGACTTCTTCGCGAGCACATGTGCCATTTGTTCTGACATTGTGCTACGGAGGGATCTCGCTGTTTACCTCACTTACTGGCTGGGTGAGGCTGTCTTTGCTGGTGGAGACGGAACGCACATCAAGCCACATTGTATCTTTTCAGCTTGTCAGATGGCATTCGGAGAGCGGCTTGCTTTGGTGCCTGCTCTTTACTCCTATTTGTGTACCAAACTACAGGCTGCTGCTTTTCTAGTTCGGCTTGGGCTCCCCATGAATAGGGTCTTTTCAGCCCATATTTTTTATTCGTGGTATGTGTACCACTGTCCTGGCTTCCATCAATTGAGAGTTGCATAGGATGATGACCCTTTTATGATTCAATTGGCTAAAGGAACAGCAGTTTCTGAATCTCTTTTATCTGCCCGTTTGAGGATCCGACGGTTCTGGGACGTCGAGATTGGGCAGTCTTCAGTGAAGTTTTCTCCTGATTTGTGGAAGAATGCTTTTGATTTTGGTGTCTCTCGTGATTCCACCAGGGCAAGGTCGGGAAGACACTATTCTCTTACAAACACAGAAAAGATGTGGCCTTTTAACATACGTGTTGGTACGATGTTGTATCATAGACATCTTTTCGTTGGCATCCAGCCGTATGTCCCCTCGCGTTTTGCACTACAATTGGGCTTTTCTCAAGGCGTTGTTGGAGTGCTTTCGAGCATGGCGAAGCATTTTGGAGGTTTGCAGGACTGGAGGAATGCATGGGCCTTTTACAATGCGGAGGACACTACTGCCATGATTTCCTATCCTGAGTTACCCACTTTTCGGACTGCTGGCTTTATGAAATGGTTCGTGGAGAGCTTTTCGGTTTACTGGGGGCTTTCCAAGAAGGTGCTCGATGTCAGGCAATCTCCTGAAAAGGGTCTTGGCAGATCAGATGGTGTCTGGCGAGAGGAAGTTCTGCCTTTCCTTTCTAGAGAGAAGCATAAGATAGGCTTTCTTGGTGAACAGGACATCATCAGATCATAAGCTATACAAGAGATACATGGTGAGGTCTTGAAACAGCTAGAGGAGGAGGAGGCCGAGATCGACGCTTGGATGCAGGCGGAACGAACGAAGGCTTCCATGGAGTCCACTAGGAAAAGCAGACCGTCTAGTGAGGAGTCAAGTGAAGTCTTGACTTTGACAGTGGGGCGGGTACTTCAAGCAAACCGAGCCATAGAAGCAAGAGGAAGAGAGGGCAGCGCCGTAATAAGGGACGACACGAAGACTCTCCTGATCTGGAAGTCCCTCTCACCATTGCTGAAGAGGTGTCAAGGGACGCTGATGAGCCTCCAGAAAAGAGGAGTGGAGAAGAAGAGACCGTTTGTAAAGGTATGAATCTTCCTCTTTTCCTTTCTATTTTTTTCATTGAGATTTTCTTGTTTTTATTTGTCTTCCCTCCCGTTTTCAGTGGAAGATGAGGATTTGGTGATGCCCGAGGTTCCAGCCGATAAGGCAGTGACGGATCCGATTGCGGCATCTGAAGAATAACCGAGGGACTCTAGAGTGAATTTAGAATCTTCATTTAGCATGACTTCTTTGTGTTTTCTTTTTTGTCTGTGCCGTCATTTACTAACATATTGCTTGTGTTCTTGTCAGCTGACTTGCCAGAGGATTCTGAAGACTTCGAGCCATTCATGGATGCGACCTTGGACGATGCTTCGGATGAACTCATGGAGGCAAAAAGTGTTCCGCCGATTGTCGAAGAAGGTATTTGTAGTAATAACCCCGATGAAAATGATTTTTCAACAGGATCATGTTCATACCATTTTTTGTGTTTTACTGGCAGGTTGTGAGGTAACAAGAGAAGTTCCTCCATCTTTCTCAAGGCCAGAGCAGGGGATAACTGTAGCTGATCCAGAAGTAAGAACTTCTTCTTTTGGTTTCAATACGGTAGGGGTGAAACCTTCTAAGGAGATTCCTTCGCCAGTGTCTTCGATTAGAAAGAGTTTGATGATTACTTCTCCAATAGGGCATGACACGGGCAATCGACCGATGGAGAGGGGCGAGCCTTCATCCGGACCGTCTCTTTAGTATGCGAAGAAAGTATTGAAGAAGCGTCTTGAGCTCATGGGTCAAAACTCTTTCTTCTGGCCACTCGGAAGCTGGCTTTGTCATGATCAAGCATGTGCAGGACATTCTTGTTGATAGTGAAGAGGTCGGTCTGGACATTGCAAGTGCAAAGGCTTTTGTTGATGAAGTCATCGCTTTGGGCAACAAGTGAAATGAGACCAAGAGTTTCCCAAATGGTGACTTCTTCAATGAGATGTTTTTGAAACCTTCCGGCGAGGTAAAATCTGAAATGGATGAGATCTTGCGGACTCGGAAGCAGTTCGTTTGGGAGAGGAATGTCACCGAGTTGGCTATCATTGAGTTAACACAAGACCTGCACCGTCTTGATAGGGAGGTTGTCGAGGCCAGGCAGCGTCTCGAGCTATTGGAGGAACAAGCTGCTGCCAAATGGACCTCCACTGTAGAAGCTCGTGCTAGATAGGGGACTCTGATTTACCAGGTTGAGGAGGCTGACAGCAATCTCCGGAGGAAGACTCAGGAATATGAGCAATGGTGAATTCTCTAGGAAGAACTTCCCCGTGCTGAAGATGGGTCGCGGCATTCTACCGCATTTTATGGGAAGAGTTTGAAGAAAGCTTTGGAGGCTAAGGCCAAGAGTCTGCTTGAGGAGTTGAATCTTTGGTTGAAGACCATGTTAGACTGAACTCCTGACTTTTTTTGTAACAAACTCTTTTTTTATTTTCTTTAGTACCTTCATGTAGAAACATTTTTGGTACTCTATATACCTTTTACTTAAATTCTTTTTTATGAAAATAAGCAAAAGTTGGATGAGAATGTTTGTTTGAAAACTTGATCAAAAGGTTGTCATTTTGTGAAAATCTTTTGTCAAATGATTGTTTTGGCATGAAAGCTAGATTTTGTGGCAAAAAGCTCCCCCACCCCCCCCCCCCCCCCCCCCCCGGTGTTATTTTGATGGTTGGAAAGTTGAGTTTTGTGGCGTAAAAAGGAAAAATTTGGGTTTATGGCATGAGAGCCAAAATTTTGTGGAATAGAAGCCGGTTTTGTTTATGGCATAGAATATGAAATTTGTTTGTGGCATAAAAGTCAGATTTTTTGAAAGCCAAGTTTTGGTTTGTTGGTGTGAAAGCCAGGTTTTTGAACTTTTGGCGTAAAAGCCAGATTTTTTTTTTTTTGGCATGAAAGCAGGGTTTTTGGCATAAAAGCTAGGGTTTTTTTGGCATGAGAGCCGAAATTTGTTTGTGGCATAAGAGCCGAAATTTGTTTTTGGCATGAAAGCCGAAATTTGTTTGTAGCATGAAAGCTAGATTTTTTTAAAACCAAGTTTTGTTTTGTTGGCGTGAAAGCCAAATTTTTAGATTTTTGGCGTAGAAGCCGCGTTTTTGATTTTTTGGTGTGAAAGCCAGATTTTGGCATGAGAGCTAGGTTGGCATGAGAGTTGGGTCTTGGTTTTCAAAAATGAAAGTATCGACTAAAAAGTCGCCTCCCTGCTGAATGGTCTTGCAAGTATCGATGGAATGTTGCATCCTTGCTCATTTGGTTGCGAGTGTCGATGGAATGTCGTCTCCTCGCGAATTTGGGTGCAAGTATTGACTAAGTGTCGCTTCCCTGCTGGATGGTTTTGCAAGCATCGATGGAATGTCGCATCCTTGCTTTTCAAAAATATTGTTTTGCAGGTACTGACTAAATGTCGTTTCTCCATGATTTTTGAAATTTTGAGGTGTTTTGGACCTCTTTTTTTTTTTTTTGAAATTTCGGTTATGGATATCAACTGAAATATTGAGTCTCCATGATTTTTGAAAATTTTCAAGTATCGACAAAATGTCGCTTCCTTGAGATTTTGGAAGTATCAAATGTGGTTCGCATGTTTCCGATTTTGAATTTTGCGAGTATCGACTAGGCGTCGCTTCCCCGTGGTTTTTTCGTTTTTCGTTTTTTGTTTTTTTTTTTTTTTGAAAAACCTTTTTTTTGTTTAAAGACACGAGGGTCGTAAATTTTGACATGAAACCATTTTTTGTGGTAAAAGTCAGGGCGGACTAGGGCGGAAATCCTTGAATCCTGATTTTGTTTCAAACCATGAATTTTGGGTTCAAGGGTTGAAAATTTGGTCAAGTTAGGAAAAGGTTCCAAAACTTGGATTTTTTTTAACAATGAAACGTTGAAAGTAAGCATTGTTTTAAATTTTTTAGAAATTTTAACATAAGGATGAAAAAACTAAAAGGAGCGAGTTTGACGAGCAAGTACCTAGGAATAGGCTTTTGCCATGCAGGCATTGCTCTGAACCGGTATAAGAAGTCTTCAAGGGTAGTACCGCTTCAAGAACTTACCGTTGACGGGTATCATACATTTGTCGCCCTCCATGTTTAGAAGAGCATATGCGCCGTTGGAGAAGACTTTGTCGATAATGATGTGATCTTTATCAATAAAAAAACACCGCAAGTGCATGGGTGTCTAGATGAGACAGTGGCAAGAACGGATCGAACCCATAGGGAGCTTATTAAAGAAACTTTTAAATTAAGAAAACTAATTAACTAACAATTAAGAAAAGTTTTGAGTTTTTAGATATAAAAATAAGCTTTCTAATTTAGAAATTCAAAATCTACCAATTAATGAAGGTGATTAGAGCATAGGAATCCAATAAGCATCCACTAATTATTTATCAAGTAACCCTAACTTGTTCCAATTTTTACTTCAAATCAAAGACAAATCAATGTTTTTAATTTGGAAAATTTAACTTTTAAAATCCCTTTTTAATCATAAAAATTCAAAACTCAAGACTTCCTTCATCTCATAAAAGAATAAAAATAATTTAAGCACCACCCATCAAAAGTAAGCATAAACCATCAAAAGATCTAAATCCTAAGCATGACCTATCAAACCTAAGCATGAGTAGTCAAAAACTAATCTTATTTTTAGAAATAAAAATAGAGATTTGCCTAGGGCACAAAGACAAGCCTATTAATCATCAAGCACATAATCATGGAACACAAATTAGAATTACTAAACAATTAAAAAGACACTTACTTACCTTCATCCATAACTCTAATCAAGAAAATTAGCCCGCCATTGCAAAGAATGCTTCTTGATTTATCATTAAAAATTACATTTTTACAACTTCTCCTTCACAAATTTTCTCCTTCAAAATAAATCCTTGGACATGGCCCAAGGCTACCAAAAATAAAAATAAACTAATGGAAAAGAAGAAAGGAATAGAAGAGAGAAAGGTTTAGGAGAGAGGGCTGTGTTGAGATGCTTGGTGGAGAATGGTTTTTGTAGATGTTGATGCCTCCTTTTTAGCAAAGAATCTCCTCTCTTTTAGGACTTGTTTCCTTATTGGTAAAGATTTCTTGCTTAGTACTCAAGTTAGGCCTCACACTTGGAAAGAATTTGAATTGAAGAGGATTTGTTACTAAGTGTGGTCTCTTGGACTCCAAGTCTCGCCAAATTGAACTCCTCAAACATCTCTCAAGTTGCCAATTTTAAAAACTTTTTGTAATTCCAACATAGAATTATAACAGCCAACTTTCAGAGGTCATATCTTCCTCGATATAGCTCCGATTTATGAAATCTTGGGCTCCACGGATATCTACTCGAAAAGGGCTTTCCAACGGTATGTAGATTGCACTAATCCGACACTCAGGTTGAAAGTTATGACCATTTCAATTTGCCTCCCCTGAAAAATCCAAGAATAATTGTGCAATTAAGGGAACTTCTATGTTTGGCATGCAATGGGGTGTGCGGGACCTATGTTGGACGTCCAAGATATGTTTGGACTCTTTATTTCCTTTCTTATTTGTTTATCTTCCCATAATTGGCATGCTTCCTCACTTGCAACTTTAACTTGTCAACTCTCCTTGCAAGATTTCAATTTTCTCTTTCTTTCATGAAGGGCAGGTCCTACTCTTGATTTCTCCTACATAAATAAAATTAAATAATGTCAATAATAATCAGGTGTGAAGAATCTAGATTGACTATGCATCGGACCCTATATGCCTACTTAATGCACTAAAAATATCTAACTTTCCAAAAATAACACATAGTGTCAAAATTAACAGGTATGCATTAGTGAAGCTAAAAAAAACTAATTTTTTGGGTGATGAATGAGATGAAAATCCCTAATTTCACAAAAGTCATGCAATGTAATGAATTTTGACTAAATTTGACTAAGATTCCAACTTTGATGCTCAAATGCATGAAATCATGAAATTAAGTGTAATTCTATGCAATTAACCTAATTAAGTCCACAAATGCATATAAAATGATGAATGAAAGCTACAATTTTGTGGACTTATCAGATAACAAAGGGTCCCTCCCATTTCGGTTCAAACTTGCCTTTGGATTTGTGGGCGAAAACCATTGGCCTTTTTACTACAAGAACCAAGTCTCCCTTTTTGTAGGCGCGTTGCCTGATATTCTTGTCGAAAGATCCTGCCATGCGTGCTTGGTAAAGCTCAATGCTTTATAGAGCTTTAAGCTGTCTCTCATCGAGATTATCCATCTCTTGGAGTCTCAATTTGACATTACTTTCTTGCGTCATGTCATTTTGCAAAGATACCCTTAAGGAAGGAATTTGTACTTCCAAAGGGACAACAGCTTCGCATCCATAGACCAATGAGAATGGTGTGCTATGGGTTGGTCCTCGAACAGTGGTTCGATAGGCCCATAAAGCTTCTAGCAGTTTGTCGCCCCAGTCTCTTTTGTGACTAAAGACCATTTTCTTGAGAATTTGGCAGAGTGTCTTGTTGAAGGCTTCTGCTAGTCCGTTCGTTGCCGGATTATATGGAGTCGAAAGACAACTTTGGATTTTGTACTTGTCGCAAAACCTGTAGAATCTGTCCCGGAATTGAGGTCCGTTATCATGGACGAATCTTTTAGGTATGCCGAAGCGACAAATAATGTTAGCGCACAAGAACTGAAGGACTGATGGGGTCTTTATTTCACTGAGCGCAAATGCTTCTGACCACTTGGAGAAATAATCTGTAGCGGCGAAGATGAAGCGATCACCTTTGCTTGATGGGGGAGAGATAGGACCTATGATGTCCATACCCCAAGCTTCAAAAGGCCAAGAGATCGATGTAGGATGTAGTCATTCTAGAGGCATGTGGACATAATCTCCATGAACTTGGCATTGTCGGTAGCGCTTAGCAAATTGCATAGCGTCAGCTACCATGGTAGGCCAATAATAACCTAACTTTTTTATCCGATCGTAGAGTTTAGGACCGGCCTGATGGGCTCCACAGAGACTAGCATGAACTTCTTTGAGTGTTTCCTCGACCTCTTGTTGCGACAAGCAGCGCAGAAGTACTTTGTCGAAGGATTTTCTGTAAAGTGTTTTTGAAGGAATATCCAAATGAAAGTTTGGGGCTCGTCTTTGAACATTTACCCGTTCTTTTGGATCTTCAGGTAGGATTCCGAATATACTGTAATCAATGAACGGATCCCTCCAGTCACCGATCAGAGGTTTGATGATGGATATCCGACTTCCAAGCACTTGGTGGCATTCAGTAACTGCTTGGTGTGTGTTAAGAGGGAGAATCCCTCTTTGACACACTGTAATTTGCATATTTTTTTCTTCTTGGATTGCCATAGCCGCTACAAGTCCAGCCAGAGCATCTGCACGGATGTTTTCACATCTGAGGATGTGGCTGATGTGACAGATGTTAAACTTTTGTCGAAGCGATTGCGCCTTGTTGTAGTAAGGCAACATATCGGGCTTCCTGACTTCGAATTTCTGATTCATCTGGTTGAAGATCAGTTGAGAGTCCCTAAATCTATCTTTTGAACAGGATCTTCTGTTGGAAGGTTTGAAGGTGGTTCCTCCACAATATTTTTGGAGGCTTCCAATTCAACATGGCCTTCTGAAGTTCCAAAGGTATTTACAGACCAAGGCTCTGCTTTTCTCCATGGGTCTTCTTTATCAGTGTTCTTGTCAAGACTTGCTATGAGATAGTCCTAATCATCTGCTGAAACTGGGTCGAAGTAGGGCACTTCTTTTGGAGACGATGGTTCTTTTGGATCAGAAAATCGTGTTTCTGTGTTGTCGGACAATTCCTCTTCATTATCAGAGAAACCGTACCAATTGGATGAGCTTCCTGGATTCTTGACAAGTGACTCTTCAAAGAGATATCCAGGGAGATCAATGTCTTCATGAACACGAGATGTTGAGGCCTGGTCGGCAAAACGACTTTGCAGCCTTTGTGTCAACTGTCCCATGGGAGTATCAGGATCATACCCCAACCCGTATGAAGACTTGTCTATATCATGGTGGAGTTTCCAATCCTCCAGTTGACTTTTGATCAAGGTGGGTTCCGATGGCGTGAGAATATCACGGCCTCCTCCCAAATCGACTGGATTCTGAGCATCATAGCCATTTTCTTCATGATAGTTTGTGCCATTGGACTATATAGGGATAACTGAGGCATACCTTTGTTTTGGAAAGGTTTAAACGAAGAATTTGATGAAGAAGCTTCCGATCTGTGAAAGAAGATTGGCTTTTCTTCTGTCGTAGTTGTCAGAACAATGAAGAAAACAAACGCAGGGTCTTCTACGTCGGCAGGTGTCTCCAATGGAGTGAGAGCACGCTGAACTTGCTGAGTATCAACTTGGCTTAATGGTGTATAGTCTTCTGGCTCTGAATTCGAATCTGTGTCTTGCATGATAGGCACGAAGGAAACAACAAACTTGCCCCCTGTCTTTTGTTTTGTCTTCTTTGCTTTGGTGGTGATTACCAAAGACTTGGAAGATTTGAGGTAGATAACAAAGGAAGATGGATTACTTTCTTCGGATTTGCCGGAATGTTTGCTTTCTTCCGATGATTGCTGAGGAGCCTTGCCCTTCTCTTTCTAGAGATTTTCAGCAAAGGGTGTTGTTTCTTCCTCCTTTTCTTCTTTTTTATCCTTGTACATTTAAGCATCTGCAAAATGAACATCTTTGCCTTTCAAACGCTTTTCGTCTGCAAAAACTCGATGTATCAAGCTGTCGTTTCCAATGATTTTGATACATTGATTTAAAGTTGAAGGGACGACACCATTCTCATGTATCCAGGGGCGTCCAAGAAGGATGTTGTAGAATGAAGGGGTTCTTATTGCATACAGTGACTTCAGAGATAAGATCACCGATTTGCAACTTGAACCTGATTTTGCCAATAGGTCTTTGAGCACTCCCATCATATCCAAAAATATATATAGATGTGTGACTCAGCTTACTAGGTGGAATGCCCAGCTCTTCGAGTGCCGAAGTAGAGATGAGGTTGAGTGCAGAACCTGGGTCGATCTGGACTCTTTGTATTGGCATTTCCTTGACGCACCCTGTGAAGTACAAGGGTCGGTTGTGCTTTGTCTCGCCTAGCAGGAGGTCCTCCTTATCAAAGGCGATGGTTGCACTTGCTGCTTTCTGAACCAAGAGGCATTCAATGCCTGATCCTTCAGTTTTCTTATTTTCTCCCTTTGAGGAAGTATTTGATTTTTTGATCTTATAGTCCATTTCAATTTGTAGGACTTATGGAGCATGTTTGTCGATATCCGCATTTAGTCTTTGCAGTTCTGAAATGAGATCATCACGAGTGTGTGGGGACATTCGCCATAAGTCAAGGATGTACAGTCGTGCAGGTATGTGTTTGAGGTGCTCAATCTAGTCATGCTTGAAAGCCTCCTTGGGCCTGCATTTACATTATTGTTGCCATTTGGATCGTTTACAACTTGTTTTCCCGAAAGATTTACATAAGAAGAAGAAGGTTGGTTGTAATTTTTGTGGTAATCCCGGCCCAAGCGGGTAAAGCTACCAACTTCAAGAGCTTCTGGAGAAGGTTCTTCGTTTCGAAGATCGCCCTCAGAATCATGGGGTTGATCCTTCTCATTTGCTGAAGACATCTCTGAAGCAGCATTGCCGTCCTCAGTGATTGCGTTGCACGGAGCATTTTCCGGGAACAAGTCCTGAATATCATCCAGCGACTTTTCTTCCTTGTTGAGTAATTTATCTGTCCAAACATCTCCTATGAGGTCAGATATATGGGGCCAGTTGATCTGGTTTTCATTGAAGAAGACTTCATCGGTTGGAGTTTCTTCAGGATGATCGGCTGGAAGAGGTGTGAGTTCTTATGTCACAGTTTCAAGGAACGAAGGCTAAGAAGGTGATATCTCAGTGGAAGTCACCTGTGAAGATGTAGCTCCGGAAGATATACTACCAGATGTAGTCTGAGAGTATGTACTTTCGGCAGATGAAGCTTAAAAGGCATTATCATCCCGAGCTATCACATTACAGGTTGCCGCAATAGGAGATGCCCCCAGAATAGACTATTGGAAATTGGACTCATCCTCGGATGTAAGAGGAACATCGATCCAGCAACTTTCTTCATTTTCCAGGGTTACTGGAGGAGGTACTTGTAAATCTTCAAGGACTTCTGGTGCTAGATTTTGATTGTGACGAAGGTGATTGATACGATCTTGCTCTTGCTCTATGGCAAGAAGCTGGAAGATCCCCACATATTCTTCAGGATCAGGCATGGGAGCCAAATCTTCTTCATCATCTGCTCCTTGTGGTTCATCAATGTTGGGTTCTACTGGAGCATTGGCAGGTGCTGGATTGATAGCATTTTCTTGAACAACCTCTTGGTCTTCTTCATTATTGGACCACGGACCTTATGGCAGTAAGGGATTATACCAGATTACTGGCATAAGATGAGATTCAGGAATCCATTCTTCGTCGGAGAGGTATTCTCCTGTTTCAAGGGATTCCTCCCACTCGTCGGTGTCACTGGCGGTGTCACTGGACTCATATCCATCCATGGAGAATCCAATTACCGAGTTGCAAGAATATAATGCCCCCTTGCGTAGCTTCGTTTCTTAGTTGTGGTAGCATGAAGTCACCAAGGGTGAATTTTCTTGCTGCCCTTGAAGTCTTGGGAATGGACTCTTCTGTTGCCCCTAGTGAAGCAGTAGAAGAGGTCTCTGCCTTTTCAAGGACTTCTTGTTTTAGTTGAGCTTTCTCTTACTGTCTAAGCATGCGGAGTTGTCTCCTGACTTGCATTCGCTGTTGAGCAGTCAGTTTTGTTTTGACAATCTCCCAGTTTTCATCTTCAAGGAGATTAGGATGCACCCATATAGGATGTCCGTCTAGTGTTGGATAAGGAACCAACTCTTGGGACGTTTGATTCATTTTTATCACCTTGAAGGAAGTAGTGATTTTCTCCTTTAGTGACTTTGAAGTTTTTCCATATGACACCATATTGACGGAAGTAGACCCATAGTTTTTATCAAAGGTGATGACTCCGTTTTTCCACATCTCGTTGATCTTCTCTCTCATAACGAAGCATTGATTGAGAGGATGCGAAATCATCTGGTGATATGGACAATACTGAGGATCGTTAGTTTTGCCAACATCTCCCAGTCTTTTGCGGTCTGGCAAGGTGAGTTTGCCATTTGCTAAAAGGGCTCCAAAGATTTCTTCAATTTCTTCATTGAACAGGTATTTTTTTTTCTACTCGTTCGTTGAAGGCCTCAGAGAGTTCGGGTTTCTTACCTGTAGCTTTATTTTCATCTTTGTTTGGTTGCTGAGGAGCTGACTTAGTTTGCACATTAAGAACCACATTTTTCTTCAATTTTGAGGTCATAATGGTAGTCTGCTCTTTCTTCGATGATTTCTGACTATTGAAGTCTTTAATCACCGTTTCAGATTCCATAGCTGCTTTTAGGAGTTATCTCAAGTTCTTTGATTTATTGCCAATGATCATGGAGCGGATCCTTGCTCTCATGTTGTTACGGCAGATGTCGACCAGCGACGCTTGTGGCAGTACATCTGAGCACTTGTATGCCATCACCTTCCTCTTGTGAATGAAGTCGTATGTTGACTCATTCTTTCCCTGTTTTAGGTTACAGAGTTGCGCCATAGTAACAGGATGATCCTCACCTTTGAAATGAGTCAGGAAGCGTGTCTCCAACATGTTCCAGTTTTGAATGGAATTCTCTGGCAAAGCGGAGTACCATTCAAAGGCCGTACCTTTTAGGGTACTTGCAAAGAGACGGATCTTGAGGGCATCTTGATCCTCAATAGCTCATGTTACGATCTTGAAGTGGATGACGTGCTGTCTGGTTAAACCTTTCCTCGTGTATGTTTGGAGAGTGGGTTGTTTGAATTTTGTAGGGAATGAAACCGAGTCCATCCATAGAGGATAAGGAGGCTTGATCCCATGCTCCTTTAGTGTATCCTCTTCTTTTGCTTTGGCGAGGATATCGTTAACGTCCTTTTTGGTAAGGGCACGTGACTCATCATCTCCACCGTTTGTCTCATCATTTAGATGGACTTCATTGTTTGGTGGACATTGGAAAGTGAGAAGGAGGTTTTCCTTCAGAGCCTCTATTCTTTGTTGTCCTTGCTCCAGCTGCTGGATGCGTGCAGTCGTTTCATCAGGAGGTGGATTGCGAAGTGGCTCAGAGTTTGTAGCCAGGACGTTCATCCCTCGGGATTCGAACGAAGAAATTGTCTTGGTGTCTGGGCTGGGGATCATTTTTTTGGTTGAAGAGCTTGAGGAAGGATTACTCCGTTGTCCTTGGCTTGAAGGAGTAGAGGATTCTTCGAATGTCTTCGTGTCCGAGACACGCTGAGAGTCACCGGACGTCGGACATGAAGTTTGGTTGCTGACTTCTGGCGTCTTCTAGTTTTTCCAACCATATGGACAGTAGTAACTTGGTCAGGTCTTTCTTTTTCGACCCATTTTTTAGAGACCTATTTTTTAGAGACCTGAAGTGTGGGATACTGGGTCCTCTGCTTCTCTAGTCTCTTTTGTCGATATGTTGTCCGGCAACGTATTCAACAAGCAATCTGAACTTCGATGAGCTTTGGCTGAGCTCTAACAATGAAGGACGTAGTCCCTCAAGCGCAATAGCCGAGCCTGTCTTCTTTGAAGCTAGGCATGGACATGATCTGGACCCGATCCTTTGACTATCGTAGTGAAGCTTTGAATTCTGCTAGTTCGGCCCCTGTTGAGATGAAGGGTTGAACTGTAGGAGTGTAGGCCTTGGCAGGTTCTCGCAGAGGCCTTGTGATGCATGATCTGATTTTTGGCTTGTAGGAGTAAGCCGACTCATGTTGGGTTGATTTGTTTGTTTAGCTGAGGGTAGGCCTCTCCTCTTTCGTGTAAGAGAGATGGTAGAACCGGTTTTCCTTGGGAGGGGCCAGGTATACTGGCTTTGCAAATGCTTGGGACCTCCTTTGTTTTGGTGACGGTCTTGGGGACCAAGTCTTGGGGTAGACCTAGTTCTTTGCAAGTTGAGGCTTTGTGGGGTTGCCACGAGCTTCAAGCTTTTTGATGGCTGCCCTTGGTGTCGGAGCAGCGACATGTCCAGAGGGAATTTTTTGCCTCTTGGCAGATACAGTTTCTTCTGCAAGAAGTGGGAATGGTCCCAGTGACCCGAAGACAATGGTCCGGGGAGTAGAGGTCGACCCGGTGTTCTGAGAGTTGCCGAGGGAGATGACGCTTCGGCAGTTGGCAAGGCTCTTGTGAGTGTGCTTGTTTTGTTTCTCTTGAAGGTTGAGCTAGTACTTGTTCTCATCAAAGGTGATGGTCAATGAGGTTGTCATTGTTAGTTTGGAAAACTTCTGAAACAAGACCACATCCATTAGTAATCACAAGAATATAGTGATCATAAATGGAAAAGAACTATGGTTTTGCCTTTTCAAATAGCTCGAGGGAACATAGCCCGGCCCAAGCGATGTGAAGAAGGCAAAAAGCCATGGAGGATACAATTGTTCTAAATGCAAGTATAGGAGGCTCAGAGTGAGCATTCTGGTGACTGCTAGAAGCAATTGTAAACCTTAATTCAAATTACCTAGAAGCGAGGCTCACTCAAAGTAAGATGATATAAGGTTGGAGATATAAATGTGTCGAGCGCGAATACAGTAGACCCAAAAGGGCATATTAGCACCGCTAGGCACAAATGTTGCAAATCGCATCCTTGGAATGGACATGAGATGGGATTTTTTTTGAAAGGTCAAAATTGGATTCATAAAAGAGAGCAAATGGTATTCCAATCCGATTAGAAGCTACAAGCGATTTCCGCGAACTTTCATCTGAAAGGGAATGAACCAAGATTTCTTAGATTTGAACCCAAAATTACGGAAGTTTTTTTTTTCGAAAGGAAAAATTGAATTCATCAAAGAGAGCAAGCGATGTTCCAATCCGAACGCAAACTATAAGCGATTTCTGCGAGCTTTCATCTGAAAGGGAATGAACCAAGATTTCTCAGATCTGAATTCGGAAATGACAAAAGTCTTTTTTTTCTTTTGAAAAGGTTTTTTTTTTGGTGTTTTTTATCGAAAAGGTTTTTTTGAAAAAATCTTTTGAAGAGTACACATGGGTTTCCAATTAGGTCTTATGAAACCTCAGTAGATAGATCAACCTCCAGGTAAAGGTAGGATTACTTAATGAACCCGTTTAAACGACCCTTGCCTCGAACAGCCTAGTTGTCTCCACACTCTTGACAAGGCTTTTCTTAGATCCACTTTGGTCAAAGAACGCAATTGGTGTAACCTTAGTGGCCCCCTTTTTTCTTGAAAACATTTCTTGGAAGATCTCTAATGGACCCATCAAAGAGAGCGAATGACCCCTCCCAATCCAAACGTTGGCTACAAACGATTTCCGCGAGCCATTGTCCGAAAAGGAAGAAACCAAAGTTTCACAAATTTGAATCCAAAAGAGAGAAATTTTAAAACTTTTTTTTGAAAGATCTCTAACGAACCCATCAAAGAAAGCGAATGGCCCCTCCCAATCCAAACGTTGGCTACAAACGATTTTCGCGAGCCATTGTCCGAAAAGGAAGAAACCAAAGTTTCTCTAATTTGGATCCAAAAGAGAGAAAACTGATTTATTTATTTTTTGAAGAGTTTGAAATTAGACTCATTTTTGAAAATCCCTATCGGACTCCTCAAAGAAAAAAAATGATCCATTCCCCAATACGAACAATAGCTACAAATATTTCTGTGAGCTATCAAGTTCGGAAAGGAAATGATCAAAGTTTCTCAAAATTGAATCCAAGAAAGAGAAACCAGATTTTTTTTTTGAAATGATAAAGAGTGGAAATGAATTCAAAGATAAAAATTTCCAAAAAATCCCATCTCATTTTTTTTAAAGAATGCAAGATCCAACTAAAAAGGAGCCTAAGAATCCCAACATCGCGTTCTCAAATGAACGAGTCCCACCATGTGTGCCAACTTGATGGACCCGGCCTTTTTTTTTCTCTCTTCCGTCCCGGGGTTACCCAAAGGCCGGCAGAGGGAAAAAGAAAGCGAGCATCAACAATTTGTACATATATGCTAGATTTTCTATTCTACTTGGAATTTGGAAATGGTGATCCAGAGATCCACCTTCACAAGTAGAAAAGGAAATCAACTTTTTTCCTAACTTTCCATTTCACATATATTTAAGAAAAGAGACAAGGTTTTTTGAATGCCGTAAGAGGCGATTTTTCTTTGTTTGCCGTAAGAGGCGATGTTTGCCATGAAAGATAATTTTGCCGTAAAACGCGATGTTTGTCGTGAAAGGCGATGTACAAATCTCATTAATAATGAAAAACAAGAATTGTAATTTTTTTTGTCTCTTTAGAAAAAAAATACAAAATAAAATAGAAAAGTAAGAAAATGAATTCTGACTTCTCAGGAGATTGCGGAGACTCGTTCAGATCAACAGTCACAAGTTATGTATGGACTTCACCATCGTCTTCTAGATGAGAATATATGATGCTTTTATTCTTTTGGCTTGGCTTGGACAACAGATTTTTAGAGGATAAAGACCAAGGGGAGGTCCTATATCCAATAAAAAACCGAGTAGACGGGCTGAAAAGCCGCGTCTAGGCTATGTCGAATAGAAAAAGAGGGCCTTAGGAGGGTGGCCCCCCAAGGGACTTCAATCACCTTGTCATGTTTGTTGAGCAGAGTTTCTTCAACGTAGCAGAGCTTTCTTCTTGGACTTCTCTCTCCCTTCTCTCTGTGTGTGTGGATCTGGACGTATATATATGTTCTTCTTGGAATGACTCCCCTTTTATAGGCTTTTGGTAGCCATTAAGTGGGTTTATGAGCATTGATGGCATTTGTGTGGGGTGTTTTCCTAAGAGTAGGATTACGCTAGTCTCGATAACAGTACCAGCTTAGCTCATCCCGATCTCGGTGTTGAGCAATAGTGCCAAGACATCTTTGGCTCGGCAACAGTGCCAGCTAGCGCCAAGCTTGAGCTAGCCTCGGTAAGAGTACCGACTAGGCTCACCTCGGTCTCGTTATAAGGCACCTCGGCAATAGTGCCAGGATGAATCCGAATCTGGTCTCGGTATCATCTTCAGCTCAGTACGTCCACAGAGATGAGTACTAAATCATGATTGTACTTCCACAAAGTTACGGCTACGTTACAGAATGTGCTGACAGACAAGACAGGGCCAGATAATGATCAGGTGTCGTCTTTATCAATCATATCCACATTGATACGAAAGGTCATCTCTTGATCTGACTGGACAGTATCTCCACCTACCCTCACTAATGGAGCGCCAGGTGAAACCTCTATATATACAGGGATACAAATCCCTTCTCAGGTACGCCATATCACACATTACATAACGCGTTAAGAACGCCATGCAAGATAACACGATACTGGCATACTTGCCCTTCTTCTCCATCCTTTGTTCAGTGACAGCACTAACTCAGCCATCAGAGAGCTTTCGGCACACTGCAACCAGGGTCTCTGATCTCTATTTCTCCTTCCCTTTCAGGTCCTAAGGCGATCCACTTTTCCCAAAGAAGTTTGAATAACAAATTATGACTCTCATACTCACCTAAGCTAAGTCCGTAATTTTTAGGCACTTACAGCATTGATGCTCCATGATGGGAGGAGTTACAAATCTTTATTTCATGGTTTTGTAACTCCTTTTCTTGGCTTTTCATTGGCCGATGGAGAATGATGGACATTTAATCGCCTTTAAACTTCATGATGAGAGGAGTTTCATGATTTATTGTCATGATTGCTTGGACTTGTAACTCCTTTTTGCTCGCTTCTGATTGGGCCATCCAAAATAATGAGTTAATTACTGCAATAACTTGTCATAAAACAAGTCATTTAACTGCATTAAGTGGTCGCCAGGGCGCTCGAAGAGTCGCGAGCCGTACCGTGTCTTTTGGAATTCTTCTTGCGATGATTGCCGAGGGATCCACATGTTGTTTGATGTTGGATGGCGATGCAACTTCAGACACCGATTGATATCAGCGGACCAGTAACATCTGTTATGTCGATTTCTCGATCAGTCGGACAGAAAGTGTGCTTTCTTGGTTGGCCGGTTTGGCGATTTTGAAGCGTACAATGATGATCACATGCTTTTGATGGTAGATCCGAGATGTTGGTGAAAATCAACTGATTTCAAGCACCAAAAATCAGATTTTCGGAAAATGACAGGGGTCAGAAATCTCGAAACACGAAAAGGGTTGGAAAATGGCCCTTTCGGCGGAAATTCGGCGACCCATATTTCTATGGTCGCCGGTGACCATGCACCTATGGTCACCGTTTTTCGGTCGTTTTCCATGGTTGCTGCCGGTGACCGTGGGGATTTTCCCCTTTTTGGTCGATGTTTTGCGGTCGTTTTTCGGTCTTTTCTGATTCTTTTTTCTCCTGTATTTTTCATGACTTTTTTTTCTCATTTATTGGCTTGATTCTCCTAAAGAAAACCTGACGAGAAGACGTGCAATTCATAGCACAAAGTTTTTCTTATTTTCTGGAAAGGCCGAAGACTTTGTTGTTGATTTTCCGCCAGAAGTCAAAAGTAGGTCAAACGAAGTCGGAATGACCTGAAATTTGACGTGTGGCATGCTAAGCAATAGATAAGACCAACCATAGGCTTTTGTTTGAGTTTTGGAGCCGTGTGGGGTCCCGTCGCCAGTAGACTTGATTTTGTTGCGATGAAGATGTCACGCTTTGATGTATGGTCAACCGTTGTCCGATTGACCTGAAATTTGATAGGGAGCTTATTAGAATCATTTTGAGATGATCCATTAGCTCAGATTTGGAAGTCATGGTCCCAAGGATCTCAGCCGCCGGGAGGCCTGATTTAGCTTCCGAGAGTCAAAGTCCGGTCAAATGTTGTCGAAATGACTTAGAATTTGACATATAGCCCTTTGGAAGCCTTTTGAAATCACCCAAGTGCTTTGTTTAATGAGTGATGGCCTCGGTGGTTCTCACCCCGAGAGGCTTGATTTTGCTGCTCGAGGGTTGATGGAGGGTCAAACGTTGTCGGTTTGACTTGAAATTTGACATGGAGCCTTTTGGTAGCATTTTGAGACCATCCATAGGCTTGGATTGAAGATCTGACGTCTTTGACGCTATCATCGCCAGTGGCTCCTGTTTGGCTTTCGGAGGAATGAAGTTAGACCAAATGATGATGGAATGGCCCGAAACTTGATGTAGAGCCTCCTAGTGGCATTTTGAGGCTGTTGTGTGCTTTATTTTGTGTGTCAGGGTCTCTGACTTCATCGCCATCGGGAGCTCCTGCTCAACTACTGGAGGAGTGAAGTTAGGCCAAATGATGTCAAAATGGCCCGAAACTTCAAGTGCACCCCTTTTTTGGCTATCTTGGAGAATCTTGTTGTTTTTGGTCGGTTCTAACGAGATTTAATGCTTGAAGTAGCATTGCCCGTTTGTGGTAGGATGCAGCTTCATGTAGCTTTTGATGTCGAAGAGGCAAAGTGACATTTTTGGTGTCAACAGTTTGCAGTCAACCCGACTCTGTGCTAGGCCGACCGGATACACCGTGGACCCCAGAGTGCACCAATGTACCCAGTCGATCCGACCATGTGCCCCGTCGACCGAATACACTGAGAATATCAGGAATTGAGAGTTGGCCTGGGTACTGTTTGATTTAGGTAAGCAAGTGTACCAGGTCGATCGGTTGGCCACCCGGTCGACCGGATGCACTGGAAATCTCAGGATCCAAGTCAGGTCCCAGCTCTTGATTCCTATGTAGCGGTTCGACCCGACGCTTGCCAAGTCGACCTGCCATACTGCAGACAGTAAGTCTGGAATTCTGTTCTTGTTTTGGGAGTGTTTGTTTATGGGGTTTATTAACTATCCAAATGGACTTTTATGGATGTACCAATCATGAGCCAATGGTTTGGATCAACCTTGACACATGAGGACCACTAAAGTAGGGTCTAGTGTATTAAATGGAATTCGATTCAATCCTTAAACGTTGTCGAAGATGCTTGTAACTTCTGGAGCACCAAAATATATTATCCCTTGGCATCTGAAACACCTTTTAGGAATTGAATTAATTGACATGAACCTAGACCTGGACTTGAAAGGAGGCCATTAGATTGAACATTTGTTATTTCTCATTGATTGGCTTGGTTTTGGAGATTTAATATGCTTAATTCATTGCTATCACTCTCGTATCTTTTCTATTGATTAGACCTATTAATTAAATGAGAAATTTGATGACCTGGACCTAGGATTACCTAGTGGTGACCCGGTGTTATGGATTGGGGATTATGACCCGTGTCTGTGGCTATATGGCCTAAGAATGAATGGTTGTGATACCTTAGAATGAAGATGATTGTTATTGTGGATTTGTGACTCATTTATGAATGAGAATTGACTGAATACTATTGAAGTGAATATTGATGTTATACTTGGACTATTTGGACTAAGGCCTTGGCATTGTTGGGCATGGGCAATAGATTTGATAATGGACTTGGACTTGGACTTGGACTTGGATATGGATTGTATTTGTAGATTGGATATACATTGGACCTCTTATGGACTTGATAGGACCTTGCTCGTGCAAGACAAGTCTAGATAGACACAGACCTTCAGTTGTTTCATTGAGTCGGCATTAACATTCACTTAGTTATTATAAGCTTAGCCTTTGGACTGATCATCACTGGTGAGAGCTATATTGGTATGGATTAGAGCTATCATGATGAGCTATGGCTAGATGGACAGTGTGATTCCGGTTCCGGTCTATTGAGCATGAGAGTGTTTATATTGTTGTTATTATTGGCGGGGCTCTTCATCCCTTGTATGGTTACTTTACTTTCTCTGCTATGACTGTTTATAGTATGGAAGGGCCGCGGCATAATATTCTGCGGTGTCCAGCTTGTGTGAATGTGCCACGTTGATGTATGGTTAGACTAGATGTATACTTTTCATACTGATTCTATTTTCTATATCTTGCTCAATTGCCTTGCATTTGTACTGTGGATGTTCTCTAATTAATGGGCTATAAAATTAGGGCCAGGTCACGGGCAGACCTAGTGTGGGGGACAGCGGCGGCATGGCCACCCATACATCATAAGCTTCTCTAAGAGGCTTGCTTTTGGCCCCGCCATGTTGTGGCCATCCATTAATAGATCCCCTCCATTGTTTGACTCTTTTAACATGGTTTGACTCTTAGAAAAAAGCAAACAAAAATACTATTGATTTTAAGAAAAACTTAAAATGAAAAAGGAAAAGGAAAGAAAGAAAAGGAAATGAAGAAAATGAGAACAAATAAAGAAGGCTTAATGGAGATTGGGGAAGAGATTTTTTTATTACTCATTTTAACCTATTTACACTTGCCCCAAATCTTATGATCTAAGAGAGGAAAAGGAGAAAACGCATCTTCTTATTGGAGATATTGAAAGGGGTTGTAGGCTGCAAATTTGCAGAGACTTTAAGGTTTTGTTTATGCAGGCATTGTTCTAGTGGAAAGGGGCTAAAATCCGGCACCTTTATCTTCTTATTTGGTACAATGGTGAAAATACAGGGAATTTTTGGGTTTTACATTATCTTTCTAATACGAGATCATTCAAGATCATTGTGATCTTTGTATATATCATTATCTTGTATGTATCTTATCACCTTAATTATAGGGATTACTATTAAGATTGGTGGTGATTTGTTGTATCTTTACCTAGCTAATTTAGGAGATATTTTAGTGTGATCATAGAAATCCTAGCTGTCAAGCCAGTGATTTGAGGTGTATATATGTAACCATATTCTCTGTTGAATGGAACAAGATTTCCTTCTCACATTAGTTGTTCTCGATTTTGTTATGGTATCAGAGCAATCCAGGCTCTGTTGACAAACGCCAAGACCGTACAGAATGGAAGGAGCTCGTGAGGAAGGACAACCTGGAGTGGTGAAGAAGACACCATCTCCATATGATTTGAATTCTAATGACAATCCAGGAAATGTGATCACCCAAGTGTAACTACGGGGTGAGAACTACGAGGAATGGGCTAAGGCCATGAGAACCTCACTACGTGCACGACGAAAGTGGGGATTTGTGGAAGGCAGTATACATCAGCCGAAGGAAGGATCTTCTGGAATGGAAGATTGGTGGACTGTGCAATCCATGCTGGTGTCATGGATTTTGAATACCATTGAACCGTCTTTGCGCTCCACTATCTCTTATATGGAGAATGTAAAGGAGCTATGGGATGATATTAAAGAATGTTTTTCAGTTGTGAATGGCCCCAGAATACAACAACTGAAGTGTGAATTGGCTGAGTGAAAGCAAAACGGTGTGACCATAGTGAGTTATTATGGGAAGCTCAAGTCTTTGTGGGATGACCTGGCAAATTACTAGCAGATACCGACGTGTACATGTAGAGGATGCATTTGCGGCATCGCCACACAATTGGAGAAGCGCCGAGAGGAAGAAAAGGTGCACCAATTCTTGATGGGACTGGATGATTCATTGTATGGAACGGTGCGCTCAAATCTGCTTGCCACAGATCCATTGCCTTCTCTAAATCGTGTCTATGCAACTCTAATACAAGAAGAGCGCATGAAGAACATTACTAAAGCTAAGGATGAGCGAGGGGAGGTCATGGGATTGGCAGTACAAGTTGGTACTAGACAGAAAGGGCGTGGTGATGCAAGGGACAAAGGTACAATGTGCTCAAATTGTAACCAAACAGGCCACGACGCTGGAAACTGTTTTCAGCTGATTGGCTATCCCGATTGGTGGGGAGAAAGGCCTCGAAATGAAGGGAAAATTGGTGCACGCGGGAAGGGACATCAGGGACATGGAACTACTGCTGGTCATGGAAAGGGCATGAATATACGTGCAAATGCTGCCCAGACTTCAGCGGGAGGCACAACTGGACCCGCATCAGATGCAGACAAAGGGGGGCTGACAGGTTTGAGTAGTGAGCAGTGGCAAGCACTGGTGGAAATCCTAAACAGTCACAAGGGCAACACTAATGAAAGAATGACAGGTAAAGAGATGGGATGGATTATTGACACACGAGCCTCCAATCACATGACTGGAAATATCAAATCTTTGTATGAGCTGAAAACCGTGCAAGGATGTCCTGTCGGGCTGCCAAACGGACAGCAAGCTACGGCAACTAAAGAAGGAACAGTGATCCTTGAAGGGGGATTGAGACTTGAGCATGTTTTATATGTGCCACAATTGACTTGCAGCTTAATATCTGTGTCTCAACTGATAGATGAATCAAATTGTGTAGTACAGTTCACTAACTCCTTATGTGTTATGCAGGACCGCACTTCGAGGATGCTGATTGGTGTGGGTGAACGGAGAGATGGGCTTTATTACTTCAGAGGGATTCGACATGTGCAGGTTTTCAAAGTTAATGGAGTTTCTTCATTCGATCTTAGGCATAGACGCTTGGGGCATCCTTCTTTGAAGATTACTCAGTTAGTTTCAAATGTTAGTAGCAAAAATAGTGAATTAGAAAATAAAGCTTGTGATGTGTGTCATCGTGCAAAGCAAACTCGGGAAAGTTTTCCTTTGAGTCATCATAAAGCTACTGATATTTTTGAATTAATTCATTGTGATTTATGGGGTCCTTATCGAACTGTCTCTTCTTGTGGTGCTTCATACTTCTTAACCATAGTAGATGATTTTTCACGTACCACTTGGATCTATTTGTTGTTTGATAAAAAGGAAGTTTCGCAAGTCATGCTGAATTTTGTTGCTTTTGTGGAAAGACAATATGGGAAACAAGTAAAGATAATCCGGAGTGATAATGGCACAGAATTCACAAGCTTGGCAACAACATTTCTCGAACATGGGATTATGTTTCAAACTTCATGTACAGGAACACCACAAGAAAATGGACGGGATTGAAAGAAAACACAGACACATACTTAATGTAGCACGTGCCTTGAGGTTTCAAGGAAATCTTCCTATTTCTTTCTGGGGTGAGTGTGTTTTGACAGCTGTGTACTTGATAAACAGAACACCGACACCTTTGTTGAATGGAAAGTCACCATATGAAGTGCTTCATGGGCAACCCCCCTCATATGACCATCTCAGAGTGTTTGGTTCTTTATGTTATGCGCACAATCAAGGTACGAAGGGAGACAAGTTTGCCAGTAGAAGTAGAAAATGCGTGTTTGTGGGATATCCTCATGGAAAGAAAGGATGGAAGTTGTATGACTTGGAGAGCAAAGCATTCTTCGTGTCCAGGGATGTTGATTTTTTCGAAACTGAATTTTCTTTTGCTTCACAAAACTCATTGTCTACTGCTGCCCCTCCACCCAACTTGATTTCTCACGTTCCCAGTAGTGCAACTGACAACATCTCTGATGAGTACTTTGATCATTCTGTCACTCCAGACGTTGAACCGATTCCTGAAGTGAGGGGGGGTACTGATTTAGACAGTGCACCAGTAGCTGAGCCAACTAGTCCCGTACCATGTGTTGTTCTTGACGGGGGACCAGAGCATGACGCTCAGCTAGGACGTGGAAAACGTAACAAAATTCCTTCTGTGAAGCTTCGAGACTACGTTACAAATACAGTCCAAACACTAAGCCCAATCTCTTGTTCACTCGCTCCACAGCATGCTCCAGGTGCGCCCTATCCCATTGCACATTATGTGAGTTGTGATCAATTTTCTTTGCAGCATCACAGGTTTCTTGCTGCTGTAACTGCCGGAAGAGAACCCACCACATTCATCGAGGCAGTGAAAGATACTAGATGGCGTTTGGCTATGCAACATGAGATACAGGCCCTTAAAGACAATCACACATGGAATGTATGCCCACTGCCACTTGATAAAAGGGCTTTGGGTAGTAAGTGGGTTTACAAGCTCAAGTACCACTCTGATGGCACCATAGAACGATACAAAGCTCGACTTGTCATTCTTGGAAATCATCAAGTTGAAGGGATTGATTATACGGAGACGTTTGCTCCGGTGACCAAAATGGTCACTGTTCGCATTGTCTTGACAATTGTTGCAGCAAAAGGGTGGGAACTTCATCAAATGGATGTCCACAATGCCTTCCTCCATGGAGATTTGCAGGAAGAAGTCTTCATGAAGTTGCCCCCTGGTTTTCGTACTTCTCACCCTGTTATGGTGTGTAAACTTCGCAAATCCTTGTATGGGCTGAAACAAGCCCCGCGTTGCTGGTTTGCTAAGCTTTCTTCGGTACTCAAAGGGTATGGGTTCCAACAATCTTACTCAGACTATTCACTATTCACATTGCTTCGTAAAGAGGTACGACTTGTTGTCCTAGTTTATGTTGATGACTTCATTGTTGGAGGGAATAATCCTGCAGCTATTCAACGGTCCAAAGTTTATTTGAGTGCATGTTTTCATATGAAAGACTTGGGCAAATTGAAATATTTTTTGGGGGGTAGAAGTAGCAAGATCACCTCGTGGAATATTTCTCTGTCAAAGAAAATATGCATTGGATACCATTTCTGAAGTAGGTCTTCTTGGTGCAAAGCTTATGATGAGTCCCTTGGAACCAAATCATCGTCTCGCTCTTGCCACTGGACCATATCTTGCTCAACCTGATCACTATAGATGACTAGTTGGTCACCTCATCTATTTGTGTTTTACGCGACCTGAATTATCATATTGTGTGCATATCCTTTATGAATTCATGCATCAGCCACGTGTTGCACATTGGGAAGTTGCTTTACAGGTTGTCCGATATCTCAAGGGTAATCCAGGCCAAGGCGTTTTCTTAAATAGTGTTTGTGATATGAAACTATATGGATGGTGTGATGCTGACTGGGCTACCTGCCTTCTTACTCGACGGTCCCTCACTGGCTGGATAGTTCTTCTAGGCAGCTCTCCCATCTCTTGGAAGACCAAGAAGCAGCATACAGTGTCTCGTTCTTCTGCTGAAGCAGAATATCGCTCCATGGCCACTACCACTTGTGAACTTAAGTGGGTGAAAAGTCTACTTTCTACTCTTGGTATTTCTCATCCCATGCCTATGCGTCTCTATTGTGATAGTCAAGCTGCTCTACACATTGCCAAAAATCCTGTGTTCCATGAACGTACCAAGCATATTGAAGTCGACTGTCACTTCATTCGCAATGAGATTATCCAAGGGAACCTGCAACCTTCCTATGTTCCCACTCGCGCTCAGCTTGCAGATATCTTCACCAAGGCATTGGGACGTGCTCCGTTCTCTTCCTTACTGGGCAAGTTGGGCATTCGGAATCCTCATGCACCAACTTGAGGGGGGGTAATACGAGATCATTCAAGATCATTGTGATCTTTGTATATATCATTATCTTGTATGTATCTTATCACCTTAATTATAGGGATTACTATTAAGATTGGTGGTGATTTGTTGTATCTTTACCTAGCTAACTTAGGAGATATTTTAGTGTGATCATAGAAATCCTAGCTGTCAAGCTGGTGATTTGAGGTGTATATATGTAACCATATTCTCTGTTGAATGGAACAAGATTTCCTTCTCACATTAGCTGTTCTCGGTTTTGTTACTTTCCTTGCTAGAGAAGTTCCAAAAATCCCATCTACCTAGTCGGAAACAAAAGCCCTGCTCCCATGGCTTTGCACAAACACGCCCTTAGAAATTAGCCATGGAAACAAGAGGAGACAAGGCGTCGGAAAATTCGGAGCCTTGCAGCAGGCATTTAGTGCAATGGCGAAATGTCCCGATTTTTCCCTCCATTTGTACTTCAATACTGTAATGTCGTGGATCCGAACTTCACACCTAGTACCAAACAAACCCTAAGGTATGAATAAAGAAGAAGAATGACAAACCCACTCTCTCTTTTATAAAAAATTTTAACATTGCAATCTTGTTTAAAGTTCTTTTTTTCTTTGGCCCCCCTAAATAAAATGTCTGGTTCCGCCCCTGGGTCAGGTTCAGGCTAGCCGAGCATCTATATATAACACATAGAAGGCAGTTCCAAGGAGCATTGATTCTCTTTCATGTAACACATGGAAGGTTGTTTCAAGCCCAGCCCATTTAAAACATATATATACTCATAGAACCAACCGGGTCTTTTAGAAGGTAGCAAAGCCCGGTCCATTTATAACTGGGCCACAAAATTAGGTCCGATTTAACCTAGGACCTAAAACAAAGCCAAAACACAGCCCAATGTGAGCTTGGATCTCATCAGGCTTGAACTAGGGCACAAAATCAGTTTCAAGCTCAGCCCATTTAGAACATATATATAGTTATATACTCTCTCAGAGAACCCGGAACACTACCATTTAAGATTTTGGTCAAAAGATGATGTGTAGGAAAGGGTTTTTTTATCACTTATATTTTTCCCCCTGAAGGATGAGATGATTATATGAAAAACCTCATAGAAAAGAGTACAAAACAGGCCCCTCTATCCAACCTTGGGCACAGAGCAAAACACAGATTGGCAAACCTGATCATGGACCAAAACACATACAACCCAACAGAGGGATAACTACTAACTACCCAACATCCGAATACAAGAACCACAAAATTCTTTTTTCATCTGATTGATTCTGCAGATCATTCAAACAATTGATTTTTCATCTGTTCCAGACCGCCTAGCTTGCTTGGTGTGAAATAGAAAGCCCGGGTAATTCTCAGCTCTACGTTGTTCTTGATTGAAGGCTGCTCCAACAAGTTGTTTGCTTTTTTTTCAATCATGTGGGTATTCATGAGGTCTTTGACCCAACAGAAGTAATCCCCGGCTGACGCCTGCTAAACCCACACAAACGCACACTGGTCAAATTTATGGCAGGTTTTGAACAAAAGATGTGTGGAGCATACCCACTCCTTTGTTCATGGGTCTACAAACAAATCGATGTTTAGATAGGAATGATTAGCTAGGAAACTTAAGATTGGTATCAGAGCCAATTAGTTGCAAGTTCGAGTTATAGGATGAACGACTCGGTGCTAAAAATCTATATAGCCAAAAGTGTGTTAATCGGGTTCTACTTGAGGGGGGAGAATATTGAGAAGTCTTTTTGTTGTCCCTACTAATACCATAAGGTTTTGGTAAGAATAGTTGGCTAAACAAACTTAATATGGTATTAAAGTCAACTGGTCACTAATTCGAATGCCAAGATGAGAGACTCAATGTTAAAAAAATATTTGAATCGACCGGGTTCCACATTGTTTGGGGGGGGGCGGGGCGGGGCAGGGGGTTGGGCTTCACCTTTAAACCTTAAAAGGAGTATTGAGTGGGGGAAGTGGGTTTCACCTTAAGAGGGGTATTGAAAAGAATTTATGCTACCTCGATCTACTAACACCTCAAAAGTACGCCAATCGAGTTCCACCTAAGGAGGGAGTATTGAGAAGTATTTTATGTTGCCTCTCAAGTGGAACTCAGTTGGCGCACTTTTGGCAATATGTGCAATTGGTTGACTTCGGTACCATATTAAATTTCCTTAGCTGATCATTTCTACCAAAACTTCAAAGCGTTAGAAGAGGCAGCAATATTGATAAGTCTTTAAAATTGCATAATTTCCTCATCATTTTAGAGTAATTAAGGATTTAATCTTCAAATCATGCACCATTTTAGTAAAAAAAAATCATGATTTTATGTTTGTGGGCATCAAAGTCTGAATTCGAGTCAAAATTCATAGAAAACCTACATTTTCGCATAAAATCATGAATTTCTCTATTTCTTGGCATTGGAAGTCACAAATTTCTCATAACTTTTTATTCACACATAAAATGATGTACTTTCTATGCACCATTGATATAATTAAAGAAAATTTCAAAAACTTGTGACATTTTATGCATCTATTTAGTGTGAATTGGGGCCTGCATCTTGCAATATTCTTTTCCTACATAAATAGATAATTCTTTGATCATTGATTATATTATTTGTTTTTTTGTAGGAAAGTCCAATTTCTTGGGGCCTGCGGAAGAAGTAACTCAATTAAAGAATTCAAGATGGATAGCCAAGATTCAAAATAAAACAAAAGAAGAAAAAAAACACCAAGGGAGAGATGTACATCCAAGATCTTCCATTCAAGAATCACACATCCAAGAGGGGCCCACTCTTATGTCATGTGTGCAATGAAATTAATTTCAGATTTGAGATGGTTTTTAAGAGAGAAAGTGGGTCCACATGAGTTCCAAGATTGACATAAAAATCTGAATTTCAGATTTGAAATTTTTTAAGCCAATGAGAGGACGTCCATGCATATAATTGTTTCAAGATTAACACACCCCAAGTGGGGTCCACATGCATTCAAAAATTGCACATCAAATCTGATTTTTAGATTTGAAATTTATTTGGAAGAGTAGTGGGGCCAAGTGAAGGAATTGGAAGCTACCAAAGGAGTTTCAACTTTGTAAGGAAGGGCACACAAAAGAGATTTGATGAGAGAAACTAGCTCCTAAAAGAGATAGGCTTCAAATTTTGAAGTTTGCAACCAAAATTCTTCCAAAGAAGATATCACACCTCCAACACCTCCAAAGAAGCTATCGCATGTCCAAAAAAAAAAAAGGGGGCTCCTTGATAAGTCCTTAAAAATGCATAATTTCATCATCATTTTAAAGTAATTAAGGACTTATTCTTCAAATTATGCACCATTTTAGTAAAAAAAATCATGATTTATGTTTATGGGCATCAAAGTTTGAATTTGAGTCAAGATCCATTGAAAAATCGCATTTCCACATAAAATCATGAATTTCTCTATTTCTTGGCATTGAAAGCCACAAATTTCTCATTACTTTTTATTCACACATGAAATGATAAATTGTCTTTGCACCATTGATTTAATTAAGGAAAAAATTGATAAAATGGTGACATTTTATGCATCTATTTTGTGTGAATTGGGCCCGCATCTTACATAATTCTTTTCCCATATGAATATATTATTCTTTGATATTTTTTTTTATTTTTGTAGGAAACATAAATTCTTGGGGCCCGCTAGAAGAGAAAATTCAAAGAAAAGGAGAATTGAAGAAAGACCCGTCTTGGGGACCCACCTTCCTTGGGTGTGGATTCCATGGTAGGGTCCGCTCTCATATGCAAGAAAAAAAATCAGATTTAATCTCTTGAAGGTAAGTTCCAAATTTGTGGGCCATGAGATGATGAGGTGTCCTATCTACTCTCCAACAAATATTGCTTACATGTCATGATGGATGGCTAAGATTCAATTCAAGCCACACAAAGAAGAAAGAAAATTGCAAAAGAAAATAAAGCCAAGGAGAGGACGTCCATGCATGGTGTGGAGTTCAAAAAGTTGCATATTTTTAAGTGGAGCCTACTTATATTCCATGTTTGAAATTATTTTCAAATTTGAGATGCTTTCTAAGGAGAAAGTGAGCCCATGTTAAGAGATTCTCAAGCCATGAAGAAGTTTAAAATAATTCAAGATTCTTGCTAGCCAAGCAATCCAAGTTGCATCTCAATTAAGATACCATTCCAAATTTTAAAAGTTTGCAACCCAAGATTTGTTTCAAATCTGAAATTTCATATTTGAATTGATTCTTAACCAAAGTGGGCCCAAGAGAGGAAGTTGCATGAGATAAGAACAATCCTATTTTCACTAGGATTGTGGGCCAACCCCTAGAAACTCTCTCAAAACCCACCTAATCCTAATCCAACTTGGACCCCATATTACTAATCCTTACCCAAATCAAAACCTTGCAAGCAAAGTCATCAAAAATATATAAAAAGAGCCACAAAAGGGGCTGAACGTCAAACCCATCTCCCCACTTCATTGGACCACCAACAACATTAAACCTCCCCCTTTTTCCATCATTTTTTTTCCATCTCATCTTCTTCCATCACAATTTCATCCAAGGCCTTTCCTAAGGCACACCACCACTTGGGTTTCTATGCCGTCGCGCCACCGCCGTTGCCACCGTCGCTCCACCATCGGACCAGCCTTGAAATCATCTTCCCTTGCTTGGATTTCAGATTGCAAAATGAGAGCTGGTTGGATCGTCGTTCGAGACCGCAAGTCCTTCTCCTCCGTTTAGTGTTTCATGTGTCTTGGGTAAGGTTGGATGCACTTTATTTTGATACAAAAACTTTTGTAATGGTTATTTGCTTGTAATGAGTCTTTCATTAATAAATCAAGTTTATGGGGTCTTGGTCTTCACCAATGGGTCAACATCGAATTTTTGTGCGTAGTGACAGTGCGCATTTGGTGCGGTGGTCTTGATTTTTCTTGATGGCATTTAGCAAAGTAACTATTGCAAAGTTTTAGAATTAAAATCTATTTTTTTTAATTCTCTGATTTTATTTTATTTTACTTTTATTTTTATGCATCTTCATAATTATTGAAATTGGTGGGACTGACAAATCTTATGGTGAATGCAATAGTTAGATTAAGTTTCTAGACATGGATAAAAAAATCGGCCGATACCGGTTCATATCGGCTGATATGAGCCGGTATCGGCCGATACCGCACCGATATCTCACTAAGATATCGGTAGCGGGAAAATTCTTCAAAATCTCGGCCCATATCAGCCGAGATTTTGATCATCTCAGTTGTAGCGATATCTCAGCCGATATTTTCAAAATATCGGCCAAGATATGTTAAAAAGGGTGAAAACCCTAATTTTTTTATTTTTTTCCCTATCTTCGTCTTCTTCTCCTCTCTTCTCAACTCCTTACTAGCCATAGCAGCAGCCACCATCTCTCTTGCATATTTTCAAATCTCACTTCGATTTTTTGAAGAAAATATTATCTAAGGTAAGAGGAAATCAACTTAAATCATTTTATTATGTGTTTTTTTTTTTTTTATAGATGAAGCATAGAGGTTTGTCACTTACTCACTTGTGTTGTTTTCTTCATTTAGAAGTTAGATCTACATACTTTCATGCTAGATCTACTCATACACATGATTTTGAACTTTTTTTTCAATTTTTTTTTATTTTCGGATTTTTTAATATTTGAATTATAATATATCATTTTTTGGGGATTTCATCATAAATATGTTGTTTTAATGATTCATGATCATTGTATGGTCTGTAAATGATTGATCTACATACTTTTATGTTAGATCTATATATTTAGGATTTTGAAAATGATTTTATTAATTTTTGTTTTCCAAAAAAATAATTGTTGTTACTTGTTAGGATATTTGTGATACCAAAGGCTTAATGGCTTATTAATAGTGTGTAGATGATAGATCTACATCTACTCATAGTCATAAACATGATTTAGATTTTTATTTTAATTATTTTATTTTCGGATTTTTTAATATTTGAATTATAATATATCATTTTTGTGAGGACTTCATCATAAATATGTTGTTTTAATGATTAATAATCATTGTATGATGTGTAAATGATTGATCTACATACTTTCATGTTAAATCTATATATTTAGGATTTTGAAAATGATTTTATTAAAAAAAAATCCAAAAATTAATTGTTGTTACTTGTTAGAATATTCTTGATACCAAAGGCTTATTAATAGTGTGTAGATGATAGATCTACATCTACTCATAGTCATAAACATGATTTATATTTTTATTTTAATTATTTTATTTTTGGATTTTTTAATATTTGAATTATAATATATCATTTTTGGGGGATTTTATCATAAATATGTTCTTTTAATGATTCATGATCATTGTATGATGTGTAAATGATTGATCTACATACTTTTATGCTATATCTATATATTTAGGATTTTTGAAAATGATTTTATTAAATCTTGACTTTTCCTAAAAATAATTGTTGTTACTTGTTAGAGTATTAGTGTATTTCTATTGCATGAATTTCTTATTTTATAGGAACAAGATGGTGCGTGAAATAGATCCGGCATGGAACCATGGTGAAGCAGTCGGAAGCAAAAGTAGAGTGAAATGTAATTATTGTGGAAAAGTGCTCAATGGCGGGATTACTCGATTGAAACAACATTTGGGGCATATAACAGGACAGGTGATAAAATGTCATAAAGTGCCACCAAATGTGACTGCTGAAATGAAGGAGCTCCTAAATGCATCAGCAAAAAAAAAAAGTTGTACAACAAAGAAGAAGAACTGAGGAATTTGATGCATGTAGAGAAGAAGTATTCGGTTCCTCCGATGATGATGACGATGAAGACCCGGAAATGAAGACGGCTAGGAGAGAAAGTGTTAGGTCACTTCAGGAGGAGGAAGAGAGAAGAAGAATGCAATATGAAGCAGCCTCTAGAGGTAGCCAATATGAGCATGGTGGGTCATCCGAACCTGGGGGAGCAAGTTTGCGTCGGGCATTTAGTCAGAAACAACCCCGTCGAGATCCAGACATTGAGGAGATTGAAAGAACTCCTACACTACACATCAGCAAGTGGGGCCAACTGACCCATATGCTAATAGAAAACCTGAAAGTCCGGGGATCCGAACCCCAGAGGGGGGTGAATAGGGTGTGTTAGGGATTTTGTAATTTGCAATTTGATGGATGCATTTGCACTTTAGCATCATTTGAATTCTCACACTTGCATTGATTTAAAATATCTTGAAATCTAGTTTTATACATGCATTAGTTTTTAGTTTTGGAAAAGTTTTTGGTTTATGCATGTTTTGGTTCGAATCTTGGATGCATTGGTTTTAGAACCCAAAACTCTTTTGAAAACCTAATTCCTTGTGCATTATATTTGGAAAATCATGTTAGGTATTTAGGTTTGAACTTTGCATACATTCAGCACCTTTAGAATCAGTTTTGTATGCAATTTGATTTGAAAAGAGTTTTTACTAATCAAGCTTGCCTTTGGTTTTAAACCTTTGAATCTTTTTAGGCTTTGTGTGTTTCATGTTTTTAAATGTTTTAAAACATGTTTTTAAGCTTGGTTTAGTGACCCACAAAATTCCACAAAGAAAATCTTCAAAATGTAAAAGTTGGAATTTTTGGGGGTGTCCCGGCAGTGTCGCCGGTCGACCGAGACCTGGGTCTCGGTCGACCGAGAACACTGCAGGGCAAATGGACTGTTTTTTGAACTGAAGCCCCAACGGTCAGAAATATGACCGTTGTGCTTTCTCGGTCGACCGAGACCACCTTGCCGGTCGACCGAGAACTAACCGTTGGCAACTTTTTGGCTATAAAGTCCATTCATTTCCAACCTTTTCCAAGGCTTGAACTATGAACCTTTGAGAGCATTTTGGAGCCAAAGAAAGGGGAAGAAGTTGGAAAGGCTAGAGGGCAATTTGGAAATCAAACTCATGAGTTTTTAAAAGGTACATCTTCTAAGTTATTTTGATTTCCATACAAATGAAATTCATGCATGTTCAAATCCTTTGTATTTTCATTTATGCATGATTTCAAGTCCTTAAAGAGTTGATTTGCAAGCTCAATATCTTTCTTGGTAAATTAGATTAGTTTGCAATCACTCTTATCAAATCACATGCTTTCTTAAACTTTATTTTTCATACAACTTGTGATTCTTTGAATTTCATGTCATTAACAAGTTGTTTATTATTCATGTGATTTGCATCAAACTTCAATCAAAACTTTTGTGTGTCTTAAACTTTCAAATGCTTTAAGCATATATTTGATTAAGCTTTCTTTTTAAACTTGATTGAAGTCATCACACACACACACCTCATAAGCATACATCTTTGCATTCATAGAGTGTTTGTGTGAGTTTAGTTTTCACTTTCATATTAGCCTATTCAAGAGGCAATTCCATTGAGCTTAAATTGTAATCTCTTAGAGTGTTCTTTTGTTAAGACACTTTCTTTGAGAAAACTATATTTGTAAAGGTTATTGCTAAGCCTAAGAAAAGCAACTTGTAAGGTTATTGCTTAGCCTTTTAAAAAGCATCTTGTAAGGTTATTGCTTAGCCTTTGAAAAGCATCTTGTAAGGTTATTGCTTAGCCTAGAAAAGCACATTGTAAGGGTTATTGCTTAGCCTAGTAAAAAGCATACTTAGTGGAATCCGGTGGGGTGTTGGAGACACAAGCCGGTAGTGGATGTAGGCACGTTGGCCGAACCACTATAAATATTGTGTTGTGGTGCATGCTTTTGTGGTGATTGTTTATTTGAGCTTCCGCATTTTTTTCTTATAATCACCTCTTGTGACTAGTTTAGTTTAAGAAATTAAAATTGGTCATAATTAGTCATTAGTTGTAGCTCACCCTATTCACCCCCCCCTCTAGGGTTAGGATCCTAGTGGACTTTCAGGGTGAGCTTCATTTATGACCAATTTTAATTAATTTTAACTACTTTAAATCAAACTAGTCACAAGTGATGATTATCAAACAAAATGCGGAAGCATAATAAAAACAATCACCACAAAGCAATCACCATCACACAAGGATTTATAGTGGTTCGGCCTCAATGCCTACATCCACTACCGGCTTGTGATCCAACACCCCACCGGATTTTCACTATTTATGCTTTTTAATAGGCTAAGCAATAACCTTTACAATATGCTTTTCAAGGCTAAGCAATAACCTCTACATTATGCTTTTCTTAGGCTAAGCAATAACCTCTTCAACCACAAGGTTGGTTATCTCTCTAATTAGTGTCTAAAATACACTTGATGGAGATTCAATTAAGTTCATTACATTTTCCTCTAAAATAGGCGGATATGAAAATGAAAATCTAACTTACACAAACACTAAATGAATGCAAAGATGTATGCTCATGATGTGTGTGTGTGATGTCCTCAATCATTTTGAAAATGAAAGCTCATAAATGTATCCCTAAGGCTTTTGAAAGTTTTAGCTCATAAAAACATTTATGATTGAGGAAAGAATGCAAGTCACATGTTAAAAGTAACAACTTGTTAATGATATCAAAGATTCACAAGTTGTATGAAATTAATTAGCTCTAAACATGTGATGCATAGGGATGTCAATCAAATCAACAATGTAGCTCATAAAACATAAAAATAGATTTGATTGAAATTAGGGGACAAATCATATGTAATTATAAATACAACTTGAAAATGATATACCCATTAAAGTAAGGCAAGTTGTGAAACTTTTAAAACAAAAGAACATATGATTTGTGAAGTTGTTGAATCCAAAACATAAGATAGTTTTGAAAGTGATTTTCTTATGTTGAAAAACAACAACCATAGATTCAACCAAGTATAGGAATCATGTTACATATAATTTCAAAGATTCTTTCATTAACATGATCTACTTAGATTTACCAAATAAAGTACTACTTGGATTGAATCAAGGTGATGTATCCAAAACAATAGATCAATTCAAAACATAAACATGTTAAGGACACAACAAATCATAGTTTATCATGCTAGAAAGGATTTACCAATAATTAGAGCAAAGCATGAAAACATATGATTTGTGAAAATGTTGAATCCAAAACATAAGATATATCTGAAAGTGATTTTCTTATGATGAAAAACAACAACCATAGATTCAACCAAGTATAGGAATCATGTTACATGTAATTTCAAAGATTCTTTCATTAACATGATCTACTTAGATTTACCAATTAAAGTACTACTTGGATTGAATCAATGGTGATGCATCCAAAACAATAAATCAATTCAAAACATAAAACTTTTTAAGAATACAACAACTCATAGTTTATCATGCTACAAAAGATTTACCAATAATTAAGCAAAGCATGAAAACATATGATTAAGGAAAGTAGAGCTTACTTGATGATTTAACTTCATTAATCCAAGCTTTAGCTTTCCTAATGACCCCCTTCATCCCTTAGTTCATTCCCCTTTCATTGGCCTCAAAACCTCTCAAGGAGGGCCTTAAAATTGCTAACTCTTGGAAAAGGAATGAACTAGTATTTATAGCCAAAACAGCCCAATGGCTAGTCCCCCGGTCGACCTGGCCCTTCCCCGGTCGACCTGCAGTGTGGCCGGTCGAGTCGACCCCCTGGGACCAAAAATCGCTAAAATTGCATATTTGAAGGAATTTTTTGTGGGAACTTTTTGGCCACTAAATCAAGCTTGAAAAACATGTTTTAAAACATTGTAAGGGTTTTTAAAACATGAAACATAAAAAGCCTAAAACGATTTGAAAGATTGAAAACACATAGGCTAGCTTGATTTCCAAAACTTCTTTTCTAAAACAAAAGCATCCAAGTTTAAAAAACAAAACATGCATAAATCAATATCTTAAAAACAATGCATGCGTAAATCAAGATTTCAAGTTTTTATAAATCAATGGATATGTGTGTAAATCAAATGATGCTTGAATGATAATGCATCCATCAAATTGCAATCTACAAAATTCCTAACAAAACCAACATCAAAGCAGCCCAGCATTATGAAAGCATTAAAGGCCAAGTTTGGTAAAGCAAGAGAACATCTAGTGAGAGCCGCTGGGAAGTTTTTTTTGGATGGAGACATTCCTCCCAACAAGGCATCATCTCCTTATTTCACCACCATGTTTGATGCAGCTACAGAACATGGTCCAGGTATAAAGGCACCTACCCCTTATGAGATTGGGCATGTCTGTGTTGAGAAAGAGTATGAAAAGTTGCAAGCTTGGGTGGAAACTTTCAAATGGGCATGGAAGGAAAAAGGTTGCACATTAATGTGCGATGGGTGGACGACCATCACACATCATCATCTCTTGAATTTTCTAGTCTACTCGTCTATGGGCACGGTGTTTATCAAATCAGTTGATGCAACTGATTACATACAAGATGCAAAATATATTAATAAGTTATTGAATGAGGTGATTGAAGAAGTTGGGGCAGATTGTGTAGTTCAGGTTGTTACCGACAATGCTGCAAACATGAAGGCTGCAGGAATGATGCTTATGAAACAAAGGCCAAGGATTTTCTGGTCTCCATGTGCAGCACATTGCTTGGATTTAATGCTTGAAGATATTGCAAAAGGAAAAGTCATGAAGCTTGTGATTGGTAAGATAAAGAAGATCACCAATTTCTTTTATCAATCATATAGACTCATTTCCATGATGAAAATGCATACAAACAACCATGAATTATCATGGCCTGGCATCACTAGATTTGTCACCCACTTCATTGCTATCAAAAGTGTTTACAAGTATAGAGAAGGACTTCTCCGATTGATAAAATCAAATGATTTCATGAATTCAAAATGGGGAAAAAGGCTAAGTCCCATTACTGTTGAAGTATGTAAAACAATTGAGTCCAACAAGTTTTGGCCTCATGTGAAGGGTGTTTTGAATGTTTTTGATCCCCTAATAAAAGTTCTTCGATTGGTTGATGGCGATGATAAGCCAACAATGGGCTTCTTACATGAGGCCATGGAGAGATCAAAGCTGGCTATTCAAGCAGATTGTAAATATTACAAAAAGTTTTGGAAGATCATCGACGATCGATGGGGACGACAATTAAAACATGATTTACACATTGCCGGTAAGTGAAGAATATCCTTTAATACTTGAATTGTTGTATTCAACTCTCCATTCTCTCCTCAATCCTCAGTCCTCACTATATTAATTTATCAATGACTAAAATTCATTGGTTTTACTGTTACAGGATACTTCTTTAATCCCCAATTTACGGATGGACACATATCTGATGAAATCCGTTTGGGACTAAAAAATGTAATTAAAAGATTGGCAGATAGTACAGATGAAGCAATTTGGGCTACTAATCAGGTAGGAATGTAGGATAATTAAGGTCAAAAGTATATAACATTGTAATTTCTCTAATTTATTTTTCTACGTTAATGTCTTCAAATTGACATATACAATGTACAGGCTGGAAGCTTTGGAACAACGACTGCGCGGAGAGCTGTGACACAGACCTATCCTGGTATTGATTGTAATGTCATCTCTATATTATTTAAGGACTTATTATTTTTTTATTGACTCTAATATCATTTCTATTTTTTTCAGCTGAATAGTGGTTGAATTATGGAGAGAGTACTCCTGCACTAAGGACGATTGCTATTAAAGTCCTTAGTCAAACTACAACGTCTTCCAATTGTGAAAGAAACTGGAGCACATTCTCATTTATCCTCACAAGACCAAGAAATAGATTGACAATGCAAAAGCTAAATAAATTGGTCTACATTCACTACAACCTCAATCTCTGGAGTAGAAATAGAAGGAGAAGACAGTTTGAGGATCACTGGGATTATTTTTGTCCAATTAATTTGGACTATATCTTTTCAGAAGAGGATACTGTGTTACGTCAATGGTTGGAGGAACAAGAAGAACCGGCGTTAGACCATGACCCAGATTTGAGCAGTTGATGGAGGAATTGACTGGGGATAGGCCTGAACCAGTGAGGGCTACAGAAAGGATAGAAGAAATAAACTTGACAATGCAGTAGGGGCGTGCACCTAATACGATTGAGCCAAGGGGAAAGGAGATGGATGAAGAGAGTGGGTCAAATATTTCTACTTCTTCATCATCAGCAGGAATTCCACCTGACTGTTTGGGGATGAGGATCATTATAGAGATGATGAGCCTGTCACTTATAAGACAGTTGAGCATTTTCCTCATGCTATTGAGTTAGATCCTCGTTGTGGCTATGTCAGACATGTTGGATAGACTGAGGCACGGGGTAGTAGTGGCGTCGGCGCCGCTACTCATGGTCATCATGGGAGTTATGCTGGCCAAGGTGCCATGTATGGACAACATGGGGGTTATGTTGGCCAACAAGGTGCCATGTATGGACATCATGAAGGTTATTCATATGACCCTAATTGGGTACCCCCTTCACCAACACCGATTATTTCTATCGAACAGATGTTAATTGAGCAAGGGATGCTTCCCCCACCAGTTTCTCGACGACCTATTTATGCCCCTCATGACTATTTCATGCAATTTTATTACAACCAACCATCTCAATCCACAGCCACATGGGATGAAGATAGTTCATCATCTTATCAAGAACAATCTGAATATGGTTATGGGTATGGTAGTGCTAGTGCTGGATAGCAGTATGGATCATATCTTTTTAGCCAATGCCGAAGAAATGATGATGATGATGATATCGAGCCAAGGCGACACTCCACTTAGTATTAGGCTGTCAATCTGTCATACACTCATACTCATCAGTCTCTCTCTAGCCTCTACTAGTACTCTCCACTAGTCCCCTCTAATTTCAGGTAAACCATGAACATTTTGATGCCCAAGTGCTTTATGATTTATCTATCTCAATCACTAACTCACTATCTCATTCACTAATCTTCAGGGTCTTGAATTTCACAACTTTATTTGATGATTAAGTTAGTATTAAATGATGATTGATATGTTATCTTTATTTTCTTATATTTGACACTAATAAATTGAACATGAGCATCAATAATGTTTGCATTATATGAAATACTGGAAAAGACAGTGAACTGCGACACAGACAGGACTCATAACTTAAGGTGACCGAGATTTTGATTTATTGTTGTTATTAATGGAAACAAATAATGTTTTCCAGTATTTTCTAATATTTTAGATTTTTTGGATATTTTTGCGAATTTTTTTGAATTAAAAAAAAATTCATACCGCGATGACCGCGACGAACCGATATCCGCGACCGATACCAATATCATATCGGTTTTTCGGCCAAGCCGATACCGCGACCGAGACCAAGATTTTGAACCATGTTTCAAGATAAGATTTTTTTTTCTTTGGTTGTAATTAATTTTATTCAGACTTGTAATTAATTTTTTTTAAAAGTAGGATTTGTGACTTTTATTGATTTTTGATAGGCTAGAATTAGTGTTTCAATAGGACAGGTTTTTGTAAAATTAATTAGTCCCTGTGGATCGACCTCGGACTTCACCGAGTTATTACTACAATCGCGGCCTTGCACTTAGGGCTACAATCAAGTTTTTGGCGCCGTTGCTAGAGAGTTATCTTTGCTTGAGGTAATTTTTTCAACCTATCTTTTTAATTGCTTTGTGGGTGCGCCTTTACTATTACACAATCATTCTAGATCTAAGGGTAGCATGCATGGAACTTTTAGACCAGCCCTATTGCATTAAAAAGAGGATTCTTAATCTCTGATTTTTTTATAAAATTGAAACTATTTCAGATCTGAAAATTATTTTTTCTGATTTTTTCTAAAATCACATCAATATTGGAAAATTGCCTAGTTTACTTGTTCTAATTTGGACTAGTTTGGGTCGATTTTTTTTAGTTGCCGGTTAGGATTAATTAAGGTGAGTTAAAATCAATTATTTTTCATTTTTTTAGGTTTTTAAAGTTTTCAAACAAAATTCTGGAACTTTCCCTCACAAAGGCAAGTCGTAGATCGCATAAATTCTGCTTTTTGGCCACCAAACTTCCCAAAATCTGAAATTTTCAGAACTTTCATTGGAAACTCAGTTGTTTTCGTTGGTTTTAAATTTAAAAGAACTCTTAAAAACTTGCTGGAATCTTTTCTAAAAAGGTTAGTTATTTCTTTGGAAAGCCGAACAAACTGCCTTTCTTGATTGGTTCGATGTTTAGGTAAATCTTGTCCCATTAGATTAGGGAGAAAAGTCTCTTGTTCTAGAAGGTGGTTTTTAAGCAGGACCCTTGCAACGCATCACGACCCCACCACTGATCTGGGGGCTTACCTGGTCGGGCCAGTTTCATAGACTTGAGTTTGAGAACTTTCCTTAGAGATATCAAACTCTCTAATATTAAGATTTTGCAAGCATTTGGGAATGTTCTTTTAAATCTAAAAACAGACCTTAGGATTCTATACTTAAATTGATTCACAACCGGTGATGAGATTAGGCATTTCATTTGATAAGGTTACAGGACTTTGATCACTATGAGATAGTGTGATTTGTCTCAATCATCAGAATGTAAGATTCTAAATCATGGTGCTAGTACGTTGAATGTATTGAAGGACTATGAGAAGCACCTTATGAAACACTGTCTATACTTTAAGGTATGCTCTCATAATTTCCTAGCATTAGGATCTTAATCTTGGGACATTAATGAACTCAATTTTCTGTCTATTCATTTGCTTTGAGTCGCCAATGAGTGAGGCCAACTGTAAGTCAACACTTCGGTGTCTTGGGTATGTGGTAGTAAGACTGTGGGAATATTCAATGGTCAAGATGAAATCTATCTACATTATCCCCTCGTGCCAATTAATGGATTTATCATTAGTAAATGCGCACCCATCTCAATTGAGAATGGTACTGATGATCACTATAATTAATTGGGTCTTAAGGATAATAAGATATTGATCTAATCTGGTGAACAAATTGATCCATGGATATAGATGGAGGGTCCTACTTGTGGTAATAGGGAAGTTTAGGGTCTTCTTTGTAATTTATTCCTAAAATTGGAGTGCAATTGCATTTATATAATGGAGTTATTTGTAATTAACTATGGGCCCGGTTTGCATATGAGATGTGGGGTCGTGATGTCCCAGTTGGAGCTAACTTTCTATGGAATCCCTAGTGGTCCCCACTCTAGCCCAATTATTAGATCATTACTAATTCTATTTGAAATAAAAAAAGAAATGAATTAGAAAGTTACTATTTCTATTTGAAGTGAGACTTCTAATAGTGGTAATATTAAGTTACTAATTGTTATAGAAATGAGACTTCTAATAATAATTAGAAAAGAGGTAGTTACTAATTTTTAATGGAAGTGAGAATTCTATTTTAATTGGTAAGAGGAGTTGCTTAGAAGCTATATATAGGGGATCCAACCCCTTGGACGTCCATCATCTTGGAGTACATGCCCATAGCCTATAAGTGCAAGAGATGATCTATTTTCTCTTCTCCTCTCTTTCTTCTAGTTTCTCTTCCGGTTTGCCTTGAGGTTCTAGTTGGTTTTCTCTTGGAGTTCCCACCAATCTTTTTTAGAAAAGAGATCTGATACGAGTTATAGCGTGGAAGACAATTAGGTCTTGGAGATCCTAATTAGCTACCAAGAAAGAGTTTCTTCATCTAGCAAGTCTTCTTTTCTATTAGAGTTGTTAGACCCCGACCCAGACCAATTCGATTAGTGTGTATTTAGTCCTAAGTGGGTTTAGTTGTTGTTGGGTTAGAAATAATTAGTTTTAGTCTTGGATATAGCTTTGGGAATTTTGAGAACGTTTAGTATTAGTTAGACACACTCAGGAAGGCTTAAGTGCATGTGTGAGCTTGGGAAGATCGTATCGATTTCCGTGTGATTGTGATTTTGATTTCATTTGAATGATTTTCCTATGTGTTACAACTTTCGTCTTAAGCCCATTCATGTTTGAAGCCCAAAAACCCATGTTTTGGTCCAATGAGGGTAAAATTGTCTTTTATGCACAAATCTGGACACAATTTTCGAGATCTCAAAACCTTGTCAAAAATATACTTTTTGGAAACAAGACATTTCGATGATCGTTTTATCCTTCTTCGTCGAAGTCATCCGAGGCCCACAAGATCGTGTTTTGGTCATTTCAAGGTTCATGTTAATTGAGGCTCATTGTCATCACTTAAACCCTATCTCCCTCTCTTTTCATTCATTCCCCCAAATCTCTGCAATTGTTCTTGACCTAGGGCTGAAAACCCTTCTTTCCTTTCCATCTTCCTCACCTTGCATGATCTAGCTAGAAGACTCCAAAGAAGATTCCAAGGCTACCATCTTCTTCCTCTCATCTCAAGCTTCCTATTGATGTCTTCTTCTTGAAAGCTAAAGTTGGGAAAGCTCTCCATTTCCTTCCTTCCCTTTTTTTTGGGCATTTCTAGGTAAGAGCTTCAACCCATATCTTTCATGGAGTTATTTTGGTTCCTTAAGATCTTGTATTTCATTTGAAAAACCCTTTTTTTGAAAATGGGTTCTTTGCTTTCATTTTTGTTAAGTTTTGAATGGTTTTCCTCGGGTTTAATTGTAGTGTTGGCTTAGCTTGTGAGTAAGAGTGCTTGAAGAGGAGTGTTTAGCATTTGGGCAAGGCAAGTAATCTTTATAGGTTCATTGATACATGTGTGTTTTGATTAAATAGTTATCTTAGAAATTGTGCATATGAATTTGTTTATAAATTTCATGATCTTGTTTTCATTGGATTAAATGTGTGAAATGGTGGAAATGAACCCTTGGTGAGCATGAAGGGTCAAGGGATTGTATGTGATTGATGGATGAGAAGGAGGAGAAAAATGTAGTGGAAGTTGTACAAGAGAAAGGCAATTTCTGCACTCTGCGAGCACAGGCAGAAGCTTGTCCTCTCGAGCGACACTTGGGTCCGCTCGAGCGACCAAGCCTCTATTTATTACAAGCGCAGACAGAGAGTTTTCCATTCGAGCGCACTTATTATCCGCTCGAGCGAACTGTCTCGCTCGAGAGAAGTGTCATCACCTTATAGAGTTCGCTCAAGCGAACCTGCCAGATTCAGCAAGAAGAATTATTTCATTTGTGTATTTTTGTTAAGGTTGAAAAACTAGTATATGTTAAGGGTTTTGACTTGACGTTGTGTAAGTGGAACTTCGAAATGCAACCCAACTTCGAGGACACCAATTCTTATACATTCCGACATTTGGGGTCCCAATTATACAAAGGTCAATTAGTAGCCTTAACACATGCTTGCCAGATTTCGTATTAGAATTCCGTTTTTGGTACGATAAGTACCATCGTGTACTCGTTTTGGATTTCAAGTATAAGCTTGTTTTGAAGTTTTGTTTCAAGAAAAAGGGGATCACTTCCTAAGCGTGTTATGCATATTAATTATGCCTTTTGCTAGTCGTGTTCGTCGTGTTTTGATAAGTGACTTCCCCATTTTTTCTCGACAAGTTTTGATAGTGTTTTGCGTGTTTTGTGCATTCATGAATTAAGTGAACACCACTGAGCTTGGACTACCCTTTCAGTTTGGTCCACTGTCTGGGGGTCCTTAAACATGTGGACTGTCTGCAGACTGGTAGTGTATTTATTACACATCGTGCGTGTCCGGTTCCGAGGCCGGAAATCCCCGAATATGTGGGAATCGTGTCGTGATTATATTATGTATATCGTGCTTGTCGTGCGTGCTTGCTCTTTTCATTATATAAATGATAGAGAAAGGATGAGCTCTTTCTGGATTGTAACTATTCATGATATATTTATGTACTCATGCTAGTTTGTTTAGTATTCCAGCTTTATATGTATTCTCGAGAATGTATCTCAGTCATTGTAGTATTTCAAATCAGGGATTTGCTTACATGTTTTCTTAAAATGTTTATTATTTCATGCTTACACCTAAATTGATTATCTGCCAAACCGTTGTGTTTGACCTTTGTTTGTTGGTGCCCAGGTGCAGGAAACGTTGCTTTTGAGGAGGAGCGTCAGGAGGAGGCTCTTGAGCCACCCCCAGTGAGAGAGTGGCAGCCCGACGATGTCATTTAGATGTCGGGTGGGTTTCTGAGTTTCGTCATTTTGTCTTGGGATTTCTTTTATCATTTTGAGAATTGTATTGGCCTATGTTGGCCTCTTATGGGTTGTAACTAAAACTTAACTTACTTTTGAGTTAGTCTCATAACTTGAATTATGTTGGGAATGCCATGTTAGCTTCTTCTTTTGATGCCATGTCTTGTTATTATTGCCATGGCACTTAATTATTTATTGGTGCTTACCTTGATGTGTTTTGCTACACGCTTCCGCATATTTGATCTTGTGAGTCAGATTCCGCGTGTCCTTGGGAATCCTCACCGCGGGAACCTGTGGGAAAGTATATCTCCAATGAAATGTACATCAACAACACTCGTCGCGGGCCCGGGGATCCGTTCCAAGGTCGCGACAGGACTGGTATCAGAGCGAGACATGTTTCAGGCACTTAAAAGAAACTAGAAAGGTCTTAGGAACATGGCGAGGATTCGTGAGTTCGATAGATTCGTTGGTATAGGACCTTAGAACCCCTTATACCGTGATTATGGTGTACTAACTCCTTGTTTTACAGCAATATGCCTCTAAGAAAAGCTCCAAATCATCATGCTTCAGGCAGTCAGCAGAATGAGTCAGACACATCTAATACACCAACAGCTACGCAGTTTCAAGAACTTATGCAAGCAATGATAGCACAACAAAGACAGGCTAATGAGAACCAAGCCAGATTTCAAGAACAGTTAGCAAAGAAGGATGATGAAATGGCTCAAGTTCAGAGGCAACTTTTGGAAGTACTTCAGAACCGGAATGTAGCACCACCACACGTGGGTCCGCAGATTGTTATTCAAAATAGGGATCTTGACCCTAATGCTCTATTTGAGAAATTTAGGAAGAGGGCACCGAAGGAATTTTCGGGCAATGAGGACCCGTTGGTGGCAGATGACTGGCTAGTCAATACTGAGAAAATCTTCGATGTATTTATGTGCACGGGAATACAGAAGGTCAACCTCACAGCTTCACTATTTTATGGGCTTGCAGATCGGTGGTGGCAGACAGTTAAGGATCCATATGCAACGATGGCTGACGGAGAGGCATGAGCAGCCTTCAGGACACAGTTTCAAGATAAATACATTCCCTCTCATGTCAAGAGGCAGAAGGCTATTGAGTTTCAGCAGCTCAAACAAGGCAGCATGACGGTGCTAGACTATGTCACCAAGTTTGAAAGATTGGCTAGATATGCTACTGAGTTAATTGACACTGAAAGGAAAAAGATAACAAAGTTTTTGGAAGGGTTGAATCCGATCATCATGAGAGATGTCATAGGAGTAGTTCCACCAGCTACATATGATGAGGCAGTCAAACGGGTGTATACATTTGAAGATATTAACAACATGATTGTTCAGGACAGAAAGCAACACCATCAGCAGCAGAATCAGAGACAACAATAGAGCAAGAAGTCAAGGCAAGAACAAGGTCAAGTGAGGCAAGGTTGTGGACATTGTGGCAAGAATCATGAAACACATTAATGTCGTAAGGCCATGGGTGCCTATTTTAAATGTGGGGCTATGAATCATTCAATCAAGGATTGCCCACTACTTCAGAATCAAGGGAACAGAAACCAGCAGCAGCAGCAGAGATAAGTAGCTCCTCAGAACCAAGCACCAGTACAGAATCAGATTAGACCACCTCAACAGCAGCAGCAGGCTAGGCCACCGGCACAGAATCAGAATGCTCGTCCTCCACAACAGAACAGACATGGCCAAGGAAGGCAGAACCAAGCACCGAATAGGCTACAGATGCATGGACGTTTATATTATCTCAGCCGTGCAAATGCTGAAGCTGCAGGAGACGTGGTAGAAGGTAAACTTCTTGTTTGTGGGGTAGAAGCCCAGATTTTATTTGACCCTGGATCCACGCAGTCCTTTTCATCCCCAAGTTTTGCTAAGTTGATTGATGCACCATGTAGTGATTTGGATTACATTCTAGTAGTTACCACTCCAGTAGGGAAACAAGTTGTGTGTAGAACCCATTACCCTAGTTGTACAGTTCTGTTAGGAGATGTTAATTTACCGGCCAACCTCATAGTTTTGGACATGCTTGATTTTGATGTCATCTTAGGCATGGATTGGTTAGTAGCATATCATGCCACTATGGATTGTTTTAGTAAGACCATCACATTCAGATTCCAAGGGCCACAGGCAGAATTGATATTTCAGGGGAATCGGAGAAAATCTCAGGCAGGCTTTATTTCAGTTTTGAAGGCAAGCAGATTAGTGCAGAGTGGATGTCAGACATTTATTGTGTTTATCACGGAGGATAAACAGTCCCAAGGGGTGGAGGATATCCCCATTGTGTGTGAATTTCTGGATGTTTTTCCAGAAGAAATCTCGGGTTTACCACCAATTAGAGAAGTTGAGTTCACAATTGAGCTCCTTCCAGGGACAGCTCCGATCTCGATTGCACCATACAGGATGGCTCCAGCAGAAATGGGTGAGCTAAAGCTCCAATTGCAGGATTTGTTGAGCAAAGGTTTTATTAGGCCAAGTGTTTCACCGTGGGGAGCACCGGTGTTGTTTGTGAAAAAGAAGGATGGGAGTTTGAGAATGTGCATTGACTACAGGAAGTTGAACCATGTGACCGTGAAGGACAAGTATCCATTGCCAAGGATAGATGAATTGTTTGACCAATTGCAAGGAGCAGCCTATTTTTCCAAGATAAACTTGAGGTCCGGGTACCATCAGTTGAGAGTTAGAGACTCAGATGTTCAGAAGACAGCCTTTAGAACAAGATATGGGCACTATGAGTTCTTAGTGATGCCCTTTGGGTTGACAAATGCACCCGCAGTCTTTATGGCTCTGATGAACAAAGTCTTTGCACCCTATTTGGATCACTCCACAGTAGTATTCATTGATGATGTCCTTGTGTATTCCAAGAGTAAGAAAGAGCACAAAGAACATTTGAGGACAGCGTTGCAGCTTTTGAGGGACAACCAGCTTTATGCAAAACTCAGTAAATGCGAATTCTGGTTAGAGCAAGTTGCTTTTCTAGGTCACATCATCTCCAAAGAAGGTTTAGCAGTTGATCCGGCCAAGATAGAGGCAGTTGTTAATTGGGTGAGGCCAAGCAGTGTGACAGAAATTAGAAGCTTTTTGGTGTTAGCAGGCTATTACAGAAGATTTGTCCAAGGTTTTTCGTCCATTGCAGCCCCGTTGACAAAATTGACTAGGAAGAATGTCCCATTTGTGTGGACCGATCAGTGTGAAACGAGTTTTCAGGAGTTGAAAGGAAGGTTAACCACAGCCCCAATCCTTACATTACCTTCGAGTAATGGCGGATTTATTGTTTATACAGATGCTTCGAATGTGGGACTGGGTTGTGTATTGATGCAACATGGCAAGGTGATTGCGTATGGCTCGAGACAGTTGAAGGACCATGAGAAGAATTATGTGACTCACGACTTGGAGTTGGCAGCAGTTATTTTTGCTTTGAAGATGTGGAGACACTATCTCTATGGGGGAAATTTTGAGGTCCATTCAGATCACCGAAGTTTACAGTATTTGTTCTCGCAGAAGGATTTGAATATGAGGCAGAGAAGGTGGATGGAGTACATCAAAGATTATGACTTTCCAATCAAGTATCATCCAGGCAAAGTGAATGTGGTAGCAGATGCTTTGAGTAGGAAATCAGTGGTTATGGCCAGTTTGAGAGGAATGGGTGTCTTACAGCAGTTTGAAGAGTTGGGTGTAGAAGTGCAAACTCTAAGATTGGGTGCTATGTTGGCGAATATGACAGTATCAGAACATACCTTCATCCAGAAGATCAAGGAAAATCAGTTGCAAGACCCAGACTTTGCTAAGATATTGGAAGTTATTGCAGAACGTCCCGATTTCAAGATGGTGAATGGGATATTGTATTTTCGTGACCGGTTGTGTGTGCCAAATGTGGATGATTTGAAGAGTGAAATAATGAATGAAGCTCACAGCACGAGATATTTTATGCATCCGGGTAGCACGAAGATGTACCACAATTTGAAGAATAGATTTTGGTGGAACAACATGAAGAGAGAGATAGCAGCTTTTGTGTCTCGTTGTTTAACTTGTCAGTTGATTAAGGCAGAGCATCAGAAGCCTCCAGGCTTGTTACAGCCTTTGGAAATTCCGGAGTGGAAATGGGAGCACATCACCATGGATTTCGTTTCCGGTTTGCCTAATACCAAGAAGGGAAATAATGCAATTTGGATTATTGTAGATCGTCTGACAAAGTCTGCTCACTTCATTCCGATGAAGACAGGGAATATGATGTACATGGCACCACTTGCGAAATTATTTGTAGATGAAATTGTTAGTAAACATGGCCAGCCCGTCTCCATTACTTCAGACAGAGACAGTAGGTTTGTTTCAAAGTTTTGGAAAAGTCTTCATGAGTCGATGGGTACCAAACTTCAGTTCAGTACAGCTTATCATCCTCAGACAGATGATCAGTCAGAAAGGACGATACAGACTCTCGAAGACATGTTGCGTGCTTGTGTATTGGATTTCAAGGTTCAGTGGGATGAGTGCTTACCGCTTTGTGAATTTACTTATAACAATAGTTACCACTCTAGCATCGGTATGGCACCTTTTGAGGCACTTTATGGTAGAAGATGCAGAACTCCGGTTTGCTGAGAAGAAGTCGGTGAACGTAGTTTTCATGGACAGACGATAGTTGGAGAGACAAGTGACAAGGTCAAGTTGATTCAGGAACGGTTGAAGATCGCCCGAAGTAGGCAAAAGAGTTATGCAGATACTCGCAGAAGAGAATTGCAGTTTCAAGTGGGTGACAAAGTGTTCTTGAAGATCTCGCCAGTTAGAGGGACTTTGAGATTCGGACAGAAGGGCAAATTGTCTAGAAGGTTTATTGGTCCGTATGAGATTTTGAGCAAGATTGGAGATGTTGCTTATAGACTTGCATTACCGCCGGAACTCTCCGGGGTACACAATGTTTTTCATGTTTCTATGCTCAAGAAATATGTCTCTAGTCCTGCACACGTTCTACAGCACGAACCTTTGGAGATTCGGGAAGATGCCTCGTATGTGGAAAGACCGATCAAGATCATTGATACCAAAGAGCAAGAATTGAGAAACCAGACTATTCATTGGGTCAAGGTACTTTGGGAAAATCACGAGCCAGAGGAAGCCACCTGGGAATTAAGAGAGCAAGTGCAGAGGAAGTATCCACAGCTTTTACCAGAGGTAATTGTTTGATTTATTTGGTGGACCAAATATCCTAAGGGGTGGAGGATGTTAGACCCCGACCCAGACCAATTCGATTAGTGTGCGATTAGTGTGTGTTTAGTCCTAAGTGGGTTTAGTTGTTGTTGGGTTAGAAATAATTAGTTTTAGTCTTGGATATAGCTTTGGGAATTTTGAGAACGTTTAGTATTAGTTAGACACACTCAAGAAGGCCTAAGTGCACGTGTGAGCTTGGGAAGATCGTATCGATTTCCGTGTGATTGTGATTTTGATTTCATTTGAATGATTTTCCTATCTGTTAAAACTTTCGTCTTAAGCTCATTCATGTTTGAAGCCCAAAAACCCATGTTTTGGCCCAATGAGGGTAAAATTGTCTTTTATGCACAAATCTGGATACAATTTTCGAGATCTCAAAACCTTGTCAAAAATATACTTTTTGGAAACTAGACATTTCAATGATCGTTTTATCCTTCTTCGTCGAAGTCATTCGAGGCCCACAAGATCGTGTTTTGGTCATTTCAAGGTTCATGTTAATTGGGGCCCATTGTCATCACTTAAACCCTATCTCCCTCTCTTTTCATTCATTCCCCCAAATCTCTGCAGTTGTTCTTGACCTAGGGCTGAAAACCCTTCTTTCCTTGCCATCTTCCTCACCTTGCATGATCTAGCTAGAAGACTCCAAAGAAGATTCCAAGGCTACCATCTTCTTCCTCTCATCTCAAGCTTCCTATTGATGTCTTCTTCTTGAAAGCTAAAGTTGGGAAAGCTCTCCATTTCCTTCCTTCCCTTTTGTTTGGGCATTTCTAGGTAAGAGCTTCAACCCATATCTTTCATGGAGTTATTTTGGTTCCTTAATATCTTGTTTTTCATTTGAAAAACCCTTTTTGTGAAAATGGGTTCTTTGCTTTCATTTTTGTTAAGTTTTGAATGGTTTTCCTTGGGTTTAATTGTAGTGTTGGCTTAGTTTGTGAGTAAGAGTGCTTGAAGAGGAGTGTTTAGCATTTGGGCAAGGCAAGTAATCTTTATAGGTTCATTGATGCATGTGTGTTTTGATAAAATAGCTATCTTAGAAATTATGCATATGAATTTGTTTATAAATTTCATGATCTTGTTTTCGTTGGATTAAATGTGTGAAATGGTGGAAATGAACCCACGTTGAGCATGAAGGCTCAAGGGATTGTATGTGATTGATGGATGAGAAGGAGGAGAAAAATGTAGTGGAAGTTGTACAAGAGAAAGGCAATTTCTGCACTCTGCGAGCACAGGCAGAAGCTTGTCCGCTCGAGCGACCCTTGGGTCCGCTCGAGCGACCAAGCCTCTATTTGTTCCGAGCGCAGATAGAGAGTTTTCCGTTCGAGCGCACTTATTATCCGCTCGAGCGAAGTGTCATCACCTTATAGAGTTCACTCGAGCGAACCTGCCAGATTCAGCAAGAAGAATTATTTCGTTTGTGTATTTTCGTGAAGGTTGAAAAACTAGACTATGTTAAGGGTTTTGACTTGACGTTGTGTAAGTGGAACTTCGAAATGCAACCCAACTTCGAGGACACCAATTCTTATACATTCCGACATTTGGGGTCCCAATTACACAAAGGTCAATTAGTAGCCTTAACACATGCTTGCCAGATTTCGTATTAGAATTCCGTTTTTGGTACGATAAGTACCATCGTGTACTCGTTTTGGATTTCAAGTATAAGCTTGTTTTGAAGTTTTGTTTTAAGAAAAAGGGGATCACTTCCTAAGCGTGTTATGCATATTAATTATGCCTTTTGCTAGCCGTGTTCGTCGTGTTTTGATAAGTGACTTCCCCCTTTTTTCTCGACAAGTTTTGATAGTGTTTTGCGTGTTTTTGTGCATTCATGAATTAAGTGAACACCACTGAGCTTGGACTGCCCTTTCAGTTTGATCCACTGTCTGGGGGTCCTTAAACATGTGAACTGTCTGCAGACTGGTCGTGTATTTATTACACATCGTGCGTGTCCGGTTCCGCGGCCTGAAATCCCCGAATATGTGGGAATCGTGTCGTGATTATATTATGTATATCGTGCTTATCGTGCGTGCTTGCTCTTTTCATTATATAAATGATAGAGAAAGGATGAGCTCTTTCTGGATTGTAACTATTCATGATATATTTATGTACTCATGCTAGTTTGTTTAGTATTCCAGCTTTATATGTATTCTCGAGAATGTATCTCAGTCATTGTAGTATTTCAAATCAGGGATTTGCTTACATGTTTTCTTAAAATGTTTATTATTTCATGCTTACACCTAAATTGATTATCTGCCAAACCGTTGTGTTTGACCTTTGTTTGTTGGTGCCCAGGTGCAGGAGACGTTGCTTTTGAGGAGGAGCGTCAGGAGGAGGCTCTTGAGCCACCCCCAGTGAGAGAGTGGCAGCCCGACGATGTCATTTAGACGTCGGGTGGGTTTCTGAGTTTCGTCATTTTGTCTTGGGATTTCTTTTATCATTTTGAGAATTGTATTGGCCTATGTTGGCCTCTTATGGGTTGTAACTAAAACTTAACTTACTTTTGAGTTAGTCTCATAACTTGAATTATGTTGGGAATGCCATGTTAGCTTCTTCTTTTGATGCCATGTCTTGTTATTATTGTTATGGCACTTAATTATTTATTGGTGCTTACCTTGATGTGTTTTGCTACACGCTTCCGCATATTTGATCGTGTAAGTCAGATTCCGCGTGTCCTTGGGAATCCTCACCGCGGTTACCTGTGGGAAAGTATATCTCCAATGAAATGTACATCAACAACACTCGTCGCGGGCCTGGGGATCCGTTCTGAGGTCGCGACAAGAGCGCTACCGAGCTCCAAATGTATAATCTACTTCCTTGTTTGTTGTGAATTTATTTTGGTTGCATGGTGATGCTATTTACTATCCTAGAGATAGTGTTTACTGATCTTGATTATGAGTTTGAGGTTCTTGGATCCTAGATTGGGTTTTATGGCCTTATGGGTACTTGATTCTTGAGTCAAGTGGGTTAAAAGTTTTTGCAATAGTAACATGGGTTGAAACGAGTTGAATTGCAACCAGCGGCATTGAGAATCCACGAGCAAAGCTCTATAGCATAAGGACAGCAGAAAAAAAAGGTGACCAATAGATTCACAGTCCGAATTGCAAAGAGAACAAACAGATGAGAGGTTGACACCAATTTCTTGTGCCCAATCATTGGTCTTCTATATAATACTCTCCAAGAGAAGCAAGAGAGTCTAGGAATCATTAGGCAATGCCAAATTAGGTGCGCCCAAGGCTTGATATCTGATCTGGAACAGATTAAATCCCAAGCACCTCTCAAGAAAACCTCAGCAGTACGGAGGAGGACCACATAATAGTATCAGGTACAAAGGCATTAATCTAGATTACCCTGCCCTTAGAGAGGAAACTTGCAACTTCAGTGGGTAGGTCTTAGGGGAAATCTCAATTGTTTCCAGCGATGATGTGAGAGACTCTATCCATAGGAGAGAAGGAGAGATGATGAAACTTTTCTGCAATAACTGTGTCCTCTAACCACCTGTCATACCACAAACTAATGGAAGACCTATTACCAATTTTTCACTGACAGTTAAGCTTTAGGAAAGGGTCGAGCTTCCTTATGAATTTCCAAATGCAAGAGCCCAACTTTGTGGTATTATAATCCCATAAAGAAGTGTACTTGAAGTATTTGTTACGGAACCAAGTTGCCCAAATTGATGAAGAAGTTGTTGCATGCTATGCTTGCTTTAACATACAAGCTTTATTGACTTTGGCCAACCTACGTAGCCCAAGACGTCCCTCCCTTTTGGGCAGGCAAATAATTTTCTAGTCGACCATAATTTTCTTCTTGCTCTCACCACCCGCTCAAAGGAAAGCTCTCATAAGCTGCTCAATGTCTGTGACCACTTTAGAAGGCATTGAAAAGATCATCATGAAGTGGGGGGAAATGGAACTCAACACATGCTTCACGAGGATAAGCCTACCAGCAAAAGAAAGCAATCTATTCTTTCAAGTAGTAAGTCTTTTTCTGATGATCGGAGAAGTGGGCTCTTTTAGGGGCTCCTAGGAAAATAGGAACACCTAGGTACTTACTAAAATTAGAAGATAGATGAATGCACAAGTTAGAAATGATGAATTTTTTTTTTTTCAGCTATTATATTGGCTTGCAAAAATATCGTTTTTTATCTAAATTAAAGATCTGGCTTGAGGCAGCCTGATAAGAATACATGAGAGAATATCTATGTAAGCATGATTCTTTGCATTTTAGATGTTGGTTTTTTCGAATTGGAATGAGAATCTTATAATGAGAATGAGATTTTTGCAGGCTTGATTGCTAAGGGAAATTTGGATGAGTTATATATGATCAAGCCCTCCTCTGTGAGTGCTTCCTTGGGGACATCATTGCACGAAATAAACATATTTACTTTGCCCTTTTTCTTTTCTTTTATTCATTTTCTTTCTTTTGTTTTTTGTAGTCCTCTTTTTTCTGATTTTTTTACAGTACTCTTCAACGGTCACTTCTACCAAACAAAATATACTTGGAGTCTGCTTCATCTTCGCTAAGATCCAAATCATGTGAGATGTTTCCCTTTAACATAAATAATTTAAAGATAGGATGTTCAAAAAATTTCTATTAAAAAATCAGCATTCTTTTCCATTATTATAATTAGATAATATTAATTCTTTTTGTCATGTAAAACTTCTTGCACCTTTTATCTAGATCTTAGAGTGACTATCCAATGCTTTTGTTTTACAGAAAAAAAAAAAAGGATCAGTTTTTTTTTTTTTGGGCCTTTTTCATTTTTAATTCTCATATAAGCATCTTTTTTCGTAGAGGATTTAACCGGAAAAATCACTTTATCCGCACGTGTTATGCGATCAATCATTTTAGCAAGTGGGGCACCAATTAGAGTAATTGGGCCCAATTTCCACTTTTTTTACCTATTTGGCACATTGTCGGCGCCGACCTTATTTACACTGAATAAGGTCGGCTATGACTCTATCTGCGAACCATATTAGGGCTCATATCCTTGTTTCTTCTCATTCTTCTCTTCTCTCTTCCACCATACCGTCGAGACTGACCTTGGACAAGTGACGAAGAGTGATTGCTTCCATTTCCAGAACAACTAGCTTTCAAACTGAATTCCTCAACTGCTTCTCCTTGCTCCCATCGTTTTTTCCATCGTCCGTGATTTCTATCGACACTCCAAAGATATCTGTCTCCTTCCAAATTTGAATCATTGTCAATGTTTTTGTATTTTCCCTCCCTTCTGTTTTCCCGCCATCCCGCATATGAAATCAAAGTGCATGGTTTGTTATCTTCAATGTCGTATTCGATTTGTACATTATTTGTTTGCATTGATTAGGGTTTGTAAATTCCAAATTTGAGGTATTTTTAGTTGGGAAGGACGATGGAGGATTGGGGTTTGTTTTAACACTTCCAGAAAAGTTTGAGTGAGTTATTTTTATTTTCCAAACTTGAGGATGTTGTATGCGGTCAAATGCCACCAGTGGTTCATTTGTTCCGTTTTGTGTTTCTTCATTTTGACAATGTGAATGGGTTCATATGCTAGGATTAGCCTCTCAAAATCTCTTCATAATAAGAGATAGATGGACCATTAGCAACTGTAGCCTGTAATACATCAATTCATATGTGAAAAAAAAAGAAGAAGGATCCCTATTCAAAGAACCACATCCACATGACTGATCAAACCATATCATCTCCTCCTCACATGACCTGAATATTGCACACAACATGTAGAATGTGAATTGATGACACATTTGAACTACAGTACCCACCATCTCTAAAAGAATTACACCACAGCATTTAATACTCAGAGCTTCATCAACCAATCATCACCTCACTAACCAAATAGATCTTTAGAGTTTCAATGGCTCTACACCATTAGTTATCTTGAAACTGGTACAAGGAACTTTCTTTAGCAAATAGGTTTGTCATTTATATACTAACACAATCTATATCCCCTATCATTTCAAGAAATCAAGATTAATAGCTGGTTGCAAACTTGCAACCGATAATCTAAAATGTAAATAGAGAAATAAGAACAGATGTATGATTTCAATCCATCAGTGTTGGTTTTGTTTAGTTGGGTTTTGTGCTATGTGGTGAAATCAATAACAATGTATATGGGGTTTGGATTGATGAAAAAGCAATGATTTGGCAGATTTAATTTGTTCATTTTAAGCTTTCCTTACCGCCTTGAATGATTGATAGAATGGGTGTCTTGTTTTGAGGGAAATTGAATGAATAGTTGGTTATATGTTTTTGTTATTCTTTAGGTGGTGTGTAAATGTAGAAATGCAGTTTATGGGTTTCATTTGATGATTTGTATTTTGTGCTTTGTGGTGGAATAAGTTCTAATGTGGACATTTTGTGGCTTGAATACCTGATACAATGGGTGTTTTGTGTTTTAGGGAAATTGAATGGATGGTTATATGCTTAGCTATTCCTTAAATGATGTGGAAATCTGGAAATGCAATTATTTTATCATTGAATTATTTGTGTTTGTGGTGGAATCAGTGTTGATCTGTGCACTATTTAGATTGATGGACAATTTCTTGGCTGATTTTGTTCATTTCATATCTTCTGTGTGGCTTAAATGCTTATTAGAATGGGTATTTTGTCTTTACGATAATTGAATAGATAAATAGTTATATGTTTAGCCATTATGGAGATATATCCAGAACCTTGGTTTTCTTAGGATTTGAATTACTATGGTGAAGTTTGTGTTTACATTTTTCATTTGCCTCTTGATTCATCTTTCATTATAGGGGAGAGTATTGGGTGGTCAGTTTTGGATATTCGGCTTTCATAGTTTATTCATGCTTGCCTTCATAACATTCAATGTTATCATGTCTAATTTGGATGTATACAGGTGTCTAAAGAAAATACAAGCAACGCCGAAGTGCCCCACAACGAGGCTAGTACCTCAAATGCACAACCAATCGTACTTTTGTGCGTGTAAGAGCATCACATCTCCGCCACTATCGAATGCGGTTTGGTATGCTCTCCTCCACACAACCAGTAATCAATTGAACTTCCTTTCGATCTATGGCTAACGTTATTTAAACTATCATTTTTCTCGCAGGAGTTGGGCACATACAGATGCTTTCCCACACTACTAGAAAAATGACTTTTAGCGACTGCCAAAAGCCGTCGCTAAAAGTGGTCTGGCGGTCGCTAATACTCTTTAGTGACCGCCCAGCGACCACCAACAGAGAGATGGGAAAACTTCGTCGCAAAAAGTATTAGCGACCGCCAGTAATGTTTTTTATGACCGCAAGGTGGCGATCGCTAATAATTTTAAAAAAAATTGGACTATTTGCGGCCGCCATAGCGGTCGCTAATACTCCATATAGCAATCGCTAATACATTGGTTTTTTAAATTTTTTTATTTTTTTAAAAAAATTTAAAGTATTAACGGCCGCCACTGGCGGTCGCTAATAGTAAAATAATTTTACTATTAGCAACCGCCAGCCGCTAAAGCTAATAATTTTTTTTTAAAAAAAATATTCCGTATTTTCTCAAATTTTTTCCTTCTTTTTATACCTGTACCTGAGTATATACAACTACTACCATCAATTAAAATTACAAATAACAAAACCTGAATATATACAACTACTACCATCAATTAAAGTTACAAATAACAAAAGAAAGTCTTATATTAATTACATTCAAAACATTACAAAAGTTTCAATAAATTATATCCATTACAATTATATTTTTCTTGCTGCTTATGCTAGTGCCTTGAGTGGATCTCATGTTGTAGCAACCTATCTAAGAACAGGGGCTTCACTTGTCTTAGCTGGAATGGCGGCACAAGGAACTACAGAAATTGCCGGTGCTGCTCATATTGATAGGGGTTATGAGAAGCTAGAGGGGAAGCTTCATCTTTTAGGAGCTAATATTAGAAGAGAGCAGCAGGCCTTGAGCATAGCATTCAAGTGAATGTCCAATGCATCATTTTCATTTTTCCTTCTGTTCTCGTGTTATCCTTTGCATCATTTGTCAATCTTAAACAATTCAATTCTAGTAAATGGTAAAACCCATGAAATCCTTTCACTGAACGTTGTGAGACCACGTCCAGTATTTTGTGGAAGGAACATTTGTGAAACCTGCAAGCTACCTGTCCTTTTTTTTGTTGAGGATTTCACAAGCTTCATCGAAACTGGTAATGTTACACACTCTTCAACCAACGGCACAACTTTTGGATATCATTTAGATGTACGCGCCTCACAAAAGGTTGCTATTCATTTGATCAAAGGCGATGATAGCAAGCCATTTGCAGATGACCACTGATATTTTGATAGATCAATCGGCAAACCCATCTTGCATTTAGTGGGGGCGGCGAACCAACAAACCACTATTATGCAGTGATTCGCCCTGCCATACAAATCACTTTTAGCACCTGTTTGTTCGCATTAGCATATATGGGAATTGAATACATATGGTGGTTAAAAATGAAGATTAAAGATGAATTTCCAAAAAAGAACTTCTAATAGCATTATCTTTTAGGGAAATAGAATTAAAAGCAGATGCTATTTGGTGCTCATTTTTAAAAATTCACCTTTGCTCTTCATTTTAACCACCCCATGTATTTCAATGCAAGAAAACAGGGCCTCATTGTTTGAGTTGAAATTTATCCTACGATATAATGTTTATAGTGTACAACATAAGAATCAGTGTGGACCCTTTCTGCATACCAGTAAAATCTGGGAGAAGGAACATCACAGGACTGATGATGATTGGAACTATCACTGGTGGCAGTCCCCCTTCAAAATTCTCTGGATTATTACGCAAGGCTACGTGTAGAAAGCCAGTAAAAAAAAAAAAGGCAAAGAAAGAAAGCCAATGAAAAGCAACTGATCTAGCAGATGGAAGTCACAACTGAACTGTGAATAGCATTACAAATAAACAAGACGAGGAGAGGGGGGGAGGGCGTAGTGTCACGTCCCCAAAAATACAACCATGGGATAACGTGAAAAATAAGAATCAATATTCATTTTCCTGTGTTTAATACAACACAAGCTTCCAAAGGTGGACCCACATATTACAGACCGTGGTGAGTCAAAATAAATTTCATTAAATTCAACGGAAGCGTTATTCAATTGGTATCCAAGGTTCATAATTAAGATCCAACACCATCATCAGATGAAGAAATAATAATTAAAGTTGCAGAATAAATCAAATAATTACTAAAGAAAATTTTATCATTAAAGAAAGTTCATCTAAAGAAATTCTAAGAATATGACGTTCTCTCCGAAGCAGGCTCAGACGGCTCCGTAGCCATCTCCGGCTCTCCACTCAGGTTCGTCAACTGGTTCAAACGCTTGATACGTTTGACCATCTTCCGTCTCCACAGTAGGGTAGGGTTCGGTACCTATGCACCAATAGACAAAGTAAACAGCAAGTACGAAAGCATAATTCATAAACAAAATACAAGATCAATATGAGTAATGACAGGTAATGATCATAAGAGATTAACAATGGAACAATAATGAAAATAACGTATAACCTAAATCCATTCTACACAATAGAGCAATACAATAATCAAACAGAAGCACTGCTACTGCTTTGGGTGGTCAACCCTAATCATAAAGCGGGAAAACCCGTTCTAAGGCCGGCGGTCATAAACCGGTTCGAAATCGAAATCAAAGGCCGGATAAACCGGTTCAAAATTCGGATATTAGAGTGTCCGTACACATCGGTGATCAGCCGTCCACATACAACTGCAGTCGTTCGAATATGACCAAATCAATATACATATATACATATCATAGTAGAATAGACCTAATGATCAGTAATGCTCTTGACACAGAAATCTAAGTCAAAGTGAAGGGCTGGCTACACCATAATTCATAATCGAATATCAAACGAATAATTCGAATAAACCTCTACAATGTCTCCATCGATTGCCATGCCACATCACGGTCCATATCCAATCAATCATAAGGTATGCAACTAATAGATCAATATCAAACTCAATCATGTATGCAAATCCGAATGTCAAGGAATAATCACAAGCCAATCCTACGGTCAAACATAAGGTCCTGTACCCAATAACCACAGGAACCTCTAATGGATAAAAGATCAACACATCCCCTCTCAATCAATGGTGCATAGACCCACTTAAGGGTTTGCCAATAGAGATGGGTTGAGCTCGATCCATTATGATTTCCCGAGGTCATATGAAGTACTAAACCCCATGTTAGTAATATACCGTTTGCCCAGACGGTATTTACTCGGTCCAAAAATCCAATTAACAAAGTACAAAAAAAAATATAATTTTAATACATTAAAAACCGAAGATATCATTTAAAATTAATTTGCAAATAATAATAATCTTAGTTATAAGTTAATAAAACCCGAGGATTCCACCTATAACATTTTTCCAAATTCAATTCTTTATCAAATGGGCCCAAGGTCTATTTGGTTTCATTAAAATTACAGTGGGCTTTTTCTAAAATCTAATGGGCCAAGTGTTAAAAGTCATGAGTCATGGTCATATGTTGTCACAATAAGATCAATCTCTAACCCCACCACGTCATCACCAATCTCTCCCTTACATGTTCCCATACCATATCAGGTTCTGTCTTAAGCTCACATGGGATGACATCATCAGGTCATTCCCCTTGGCCCCACCAAACTATATTCAAAGAAACACTTCCCTGTTGACTCAAAAGTTGTGTAACAGGGAGTCTCTGTGTTTCCGTTATTTTTTTTTTTGTTCCCAATTCATGTCCTAGTTGAATACCACCACACAGAAACACCCATCGTGGAATGAGGATGCTTCACAGCAGACGCTGCAATGGGCAATTGGATCGTGGCACCCACCTTGAATTAACTTCACCACACTGCCGCCCAGCCACGGACCAGATCCACGATCCAAACACTCTTGGGTCCCACAGTTGATTAAATGCAATTAAAATATTTCCAAGGTAATTGATTAAATACAATTAAAATATTTTCAAGGTAATTCACATCCCAAAATTCAGAATCAAAAGATGGTGGTCATATATGTGTAAGGTTTCATCACAAAAAGAGAAAATCAAACATCGAGGGCATAAAAAGGGATTTCTACATGCATCCACACACGAATCAAAGAAGAACACAAGCATTAAATTTACAAATTATGGTTAAGTACTTGCCTGAAATCCGCGGTTGAAGGAGACGGTTTAGAGATCCTACTGCCAAAGCCCAACGGTGCTAACCCAGAAAAAAGTTGGAAGAGAGAGAGTTGTGTGTGAAAATAAAAGAGTGTGGTGGTGTATAAATAGGAAATAAAAATAAGAGTTGTAGTCTAACTAAAATTCTAAAGAATAGAGTTTGGGTTTTAAAATATATAGGAGTTTGGATTAGAAAATGATTAGAGTTTTAGTTTGAGAAAAACTGCTCCACTAAATTGGGCCCGGGTTAACTATGGGTAAGACACCTATCCAACCAGCCTAACTCACCAGCCTAAGTCTAGCGTGGTCCCCACTTAGACTAATTGCGTATTTAATTAAAATACAATCAATTATATAATAATAATAAATAATATATTATATAAAAATACCAAAACGTCACATTCTCTCCCCCTTAGGACATTTGGTCCTCCAAATGGCTAGTATAACTCTGGAAGGATATGCGGCTACTGTTTCTTCACTGGGATTAGAACGGTACCTTCCACGACGCCTGTTGAACCATCTGCATTCTCCTGGGTAAAAGCATACACCTTGCCATGCTGGGATTGGTTTTGTTGTCCTTGCGCTGACCCAAGTGGCCTCTGTTGACCTCCTTGTTGCTGTCTCTGTTGACCCTGAACTTGCCTCTGCTGTTGTGGGGCTTGTCCCCTAAACTGCTGATTCTGAGGAGCCCTAAATTGTTGTTGTTGTTGCTGCGGCGCCCAAGGAACCTGCTGACCTGTCTGTTGTGGTCCCTGCTGAGGTGCTGTCCTCCACTGCTGCTGTGAAGTCGCATGAGATCCCGTTACCTGATTTGGTGATAATTGACTACCCCCATTAGGACAATCTTTCATCCGATGTCCCACCTGCTTACAGTGGAAACATGCCCCTAACTGCCTGTAACACTGCTCTGTCGGGTGATTCTTTCCACACCGCTCACAACGTAGTATCGGACTGGCTACGGGTGGACTTTGAAATTTCTGACGCTTTGAGTTATTTTGATCGTTTTGACTTGCCAATTGCCTTAACTGATTCTGCTGCATTTTAGCCTGTCGTTCCATAGCTCTCTTCTTTAGCGCACCCTCCGCCCAATATGCACTCTTAACAACATCTTGAAATAGTGGGCGCTGATTATCCCCAATCATCATGTAAATATCCACTGAAAGGCCATCGAGAAAACGTCTGATCTTTTCTTCTTCTGGAGTAATGAGCGTAGGAGCATATTTGGACAACCTAATAAACTGTTGCTCATATTGTTGCACTGACATATCACCTTGTTTTAGATTTTGAAAATCCAACTTCCACTGATCCTTGACATACTTAGGAATGAACTTGTCCATAAATTCTTTAGTGAACGTATTCCATGCGTCTTCTTCTGTCACGGTGTCTGCTTGGATTACTACTTTAACCGAATTCCACCACTGGAGGGCTATTCCTCGAAACATGTAAGCTGATAGACTAACTTTCTGCTTCTGGGTGCAACGAAAAACTGCGAATATTTGTTCAAGTTGTTCTATGAAATCATCTGCTACCATAGGGTCTTCTGAACCATGAAATTCTGGGGGAAATCTCTTCCTAAATTTCTCATATAGATCATTTGGATCCACTTCTTTAGGAGGCATAACCACTTGCACCGGTTGAGCTGCCCGATTTGTCAATTCCAGAATTTGGGCTTGAAACCTTGCCCGATCTAAATCAGCTTGTGCCCTTTCTGCAGCTCGCTCTTCTTTTTCTCGTTGCCTCTCTGCAGCCCGCTCCTCATCAGCCTTCTTTTGTTGCTCAACCTGATTAGTTTGTGACTGCATAAAGGCTTCCAAGAGTCGATTGAAACGCTCGTCATTAGAGTTTGATCCACTTCCATTATTATCCTGCGATTGGCTTCCTTGGTGTGCCATTTCCTGTAACAGAGTATTAGGCGATGATTCCTAAAAAGAATCTAACAAACAACACTATAGACTTTATCGTGAGCCGGTAAAGCCTGTCTAATCGAGATCGAAATCCTCACCACGTCCTAATTGTTTCAATCCAATTTTAAGTTCCGAGAATCGTGCTGGCTCTGATACCAACTGTCACGTCCCCAAAAATACAACCATGGGATAACGTGAAAAATAAGAATCAATATTCATTTTCCTGTGTTTAATACAACACAAGCTTCCAAAGGTGGACCCACATATTACAGACCGTGGTGAGTCAAAATAAATTTCATTAAATTCAACGGAAGCGTTATTCAATTGGTATCCAAGGTTCATAATTAAGATCCAACACCATCATCAGATGAAGAAATAATAATTAAAGTTGCAGAATAAATCAAATAATTACTAAAGAAAATTTTATCATTAAAGAAAGTTCATCTAAAGAAATTCTAAGAATATGACGTTCTCTCCGAAGCAGGCTCAGACGGCTCCGTAGCCATCTCCGGCTCTCCACTCAGGTTCGTCAACTGGTTCAAACGCTTGATACGTTTGACCATCTTCCGTCTCCACAGTAGGGTAGGGTTCGGTACCTATGCACCAATAGACAAAGTAAACAGCAAGTACGAAAGCATAATTCATAAACAAAATACAAGATCAATATGAGTAATGACAGGTAATGATCATAAGAGATTAACAATGGAACAATAATGAAAATAACGTATAACCTAAATCCATTCTACACAATAGAGCAATACAATAATCAAACAGAAGCACTGCTACTGCTTTGGGTGGTCAACCCTAATCATAAAGCGGGAAAACCCGTTCTAAGGCCGGCGGTCATAAACCGGTTCGAAATCGAAATCAAAGGCCGGATAAACCGGTTCAAAATTCGGATATTAGAGTGTCCGTACACATCGGTGATCAGCCGTCCACATACAACTGCAGTCGTTCGAATATGACCAAATCAATATACATATATACATATCATAGTAGAATAGACCTAATGATCAGTAATGCTCTTGACACAGAAATCTAAGTCAAAGTGAAGGGCTGGCTACACCATAATTCATAATCGAATATCAAACGAATAATTCGAATAAACCTCTACAATGTCTCCATCGATTGCCATGCCACATCACGGTCCATATCCAATCAATCATAAGGTATGCAACTAATAGATCAATATCAAACTCAATCATGTATGCAAATCCGAATGTCAAGGAATAATCACAAGCCAATCCTACGGTCAAACATAAGGTCCTGTACCCAATAACCACAGGAACCTCTAATGGATAAAAGATCAACACATCCCCTCTCAATCAATGGTGCATAGACCCACTTAAGGGTTTGCCAATAGAGATGGGTTGAGCTCGATCCATTATGATTTCCCGAGGTCATATGAAGTACTAAACCCCATGTTAGTAATATACCGTTTGCCCAGACGGTATTTACTCGGTCCAAAAATCCAATTAACAAAGTACAAAAAAAAATATAATTTTAATACATTAAAAACCGAAGATATCATTTAAAATTAATTTGCAAATAATAATAATCTTAGTTATAAGTTAATAAAACCCGAGTATTCCACCTATAACATTTTTCCAAATTCAATTCTTTATCAAATGGGCCCAAGGTCTATTTGGTTTCATTAAAATTACAGTGGGCTTTTTCTAAAATCTAATGGGCCAAGTGTTAAAAGTCATGAGTCATGGTCATATGTTGTCACAATAAGATCAATCTCTAACCCCACCACGTCATCACCAATCTCTCCCTTACATGTTCCCATACCATATCAGGTTCTGTCTTAAGCTCACATGGGATGACATCATCAGGTCATTCCCCTTGGCCCCACCAAACTATATTCAAAGAAACACTTCCCTGTTGACTCAAAAGTTGTGTAACAGGGAGTCTCTGTGTTTCCGTTATTTTTTTTTTTGTTCCCAATTCATGTCCTAGTTGAATACCACCACACAGAAACACCCATCGTGGAATGAGGATGCTTCACAGCAGACGCTGCAATGGGCAATTGGATCGTGGCACCCACCTTGAATTAACTTCACCACACTGCCGCCCAGCCACGGACCAGATCCACGATCCAAACACTCTTGGGTCCCACAGTTGATTAAATGCAATTAAAATATTTCCAAGGTAATTGATTAAATACAATTAAAATATTTTCAAGGTAATTCACATCCCAAAATTCAGAATCAAAAGATGGTGGTCATATATGTGTAAGGTTTCATCACAAAAAGAGAAAATCAAACATCGAGGGCATAAAAAGGGATTTCTACATGCATCCACACACGAATCAAAGAAGAACACAAGCATTAAATTTACAAATTATGGTTAAGTACTTGCCTGAAATCCGCGGTTGAAGGAGACGGTTTAGAGATCCTACTGCCAAAGCCCAACGGTGCTAACCCAGAAAAAAGTTGGAAGAGAGAGAGTTGTGTGTGAAAATAAAAGAGTGTGGTGGTGTATAAATAGGAAATAAAAATAAGAGTTGTAGTCTAACTAAAATTCTAAAGAATAGAGTTTGGGTTTTAAAATATATAGGAGTTTGGATTAGAGAATGATTAGAGTTTTAGTTTGAGAAAAACTGCTCCACTAAATTGGGCCCGGGTTAACTATGGGTAAGACACCTATCCAACCAGCCTAACTCACCAGCCTAAGTCTAGCGTGGTCCCCACTTAGACTAATTGCGTATTTAATTAAAATACAATCAATTATATAATAATAATAAATAATATATTATATAAAAATACCAAAACGTCACACGTAGACTTCAGATCTGTTGAATTCATACAACTGGGAGAGCAAGTAGATGACCTGGCCACCGCTGCTTCACTGGAGAGAGAAAAAATTACACAGAAAATTTGGGCTCAGTTGAATAGCCAAATGCTTGCAGTTAGATTATACACATTGGATAAATAAGGAAATTATACACTATCCAAACTAATGGGTAATATCAGTATTCAGAACATGACATTTTTTTGCAAAAAATCGAGTCAAGTAACTCAGGTGAGTCTGACTGAGAACTAGTTCACAACTAGTAGATCCATTCAACTCTTATTATCACCATCAAAGCAATGTTCCAACTATATTGGGGTCAGCTTCAACTCACCCAACTCTATGAACTATTTATTGAGTCAATACTAGTTAGAAAATCACAGGTAATACAAGTATAATACACTTTCCATTGTCCAGTGTACATGTGGTGCCCATGGCTCCGTGAGATCCAATGGGAACTTGAAGATTATAACAGGAATCATGGTCTTAACATAATCATGGTGAAACATAATATGAAAAAGATTTTCAAAATGGCCTCTTTTAGGGCAGGTATTTATTGGTGGGGATAAGATTCTGGGTCCTCAAACAATGAACTCTATATGTACATACAATGCCATCAAGTATAATATTTTATTCACCAATCTTATCCCCATGTCATATAGTGCAGATTAAGAGCAAAGTACAAACAACATTTTGCCCCCGGTAGGTAGGGGCATGTGTTGTTTGTGGGTGCATGACTTTGAGTCCACTATAAATCTTGTTTTTTTTTAAAAGAAGCACATTTAAAATTTTTCACCTCAGCATCTGCACCCCCACCACCTCTTGCAGCACTCTCCATTCTTTGAGCATCTTCTGTGTCGTACCAAATAGGTGAGAAATGACTAAGATGAAGTCTTACCCAAAAAGCAGGCAGAAATCAATGATCAAATATATCATCCAGCAATGAAATAAAGTTTGAAAGTACAATAATCGAAGAAACTAGGTGCAAATTGTACCTAAATAAATTCCATTAATTGCTGAGAAGTCAATTCTACCTCACAAGCTTAGCGCTTTGGGCTGGTCAAAATTGCTAAATCATGACCAGTGCAGTTGCTCAAATTGAATTTCATTTGACAAACCATGGAAACTAGAGAGTTAACGATAGCCACCACATGAAGCCAGTACCATAAATTGATTCCACATTTCATCATTTTCAAGTGCCAAAGTCTTTAAACTGAATACCATGTATATCCATTGTTTCAGCTTTAATTGTTAACTGTTTATGTCCAACTGCAGGGCCCACCTGGGACCACCGCCAATCACAATTAAGGGTGAATGTAAAGATCTCATCTTTAAAAGGGTTTTGAAAGGGATAAAAAAAATCACCAATGAATGATAGTGTCTGCTGTCCATCAAATTAGTCAAATTTTCTGTGATTGCAGTGTATATTTTGCTATAGCTCGGTCGCAAGTTAAAAGTACACAACTCAAGCAGTCGGTTTGAGGTTTTCATCAATGCAACAAGTACATAACAAAATAAAGGGGAAGCATAAGAGATTTAAAAGGCATTGGCTGTTTCTAAACAAACTAAATACTTAGCTCTAATGAAGGACTTGGGGCAGAAAATACAGATATTTTTCTTTTTCCACATTAATTGCCAGGACCCACCACAGGAATCATTAGATACATAATCTACCAACGCAAAACTATATTTCTTAGGTTCCTAACCCAAATGAACTATGTTTCAATATTAAAACCTAGGAAGAAAAAAAATAAACCAAATTCTTAACTAGTAAATGTGTGTGCGCATGCGTGCATTTTACCATTCCTTCCTCTGACCATTTTGTGCAATCATAGGTCTTATTGAAAAGGTTACAAAAACAACGAAATTCATGGCCTTTAGGCACCATGTTAGAGAGATCTTTTAGAGAGTAGTAACCCCTGCCTGTCTTGTGACTTGTGAGGCTTCATTTCAACTAACAAGGAGCCTCAAGATTTACAGAATTGACCGACTATATATACCAATAGAACAAAGAACAGATGATTGAACAGATGAACATTCATTTTCCTAGATGAAAAAAGTGAAGTCACATAAAGTAATTCTTGAATCAATACCTCCATCCTCTGGAATATCAGAAGTCCATAAGGTGAGGTTGTCCTGTAGAAGTTGCATAATCAAAGTACTATCTTTGTAAGATTCTTCACTCAGGGTGTCAAGCTCATAAATGGCTTCATCAAAAACTTGCTTCGCTAAATGGCAAACCCTGAAATATAAATGACAAGCCATCAGATTCTGTAGAAATTAAGTTGGAAAAAAAAAAAACCCTATCATCAGGCAGAAATACCACGATGGGGATACGCAAATTCATCATGAGCTCCCAGAAAAGAAAGGAAAAAAAAAGTTTGCATACCTCTCAGGCGAGTTCATAATCTCATAATAAAACACTGAGAAGTTCAATGCCAATCCCAATCGGATTGGATGCGTAGGAGACAACTCTCCCTCTGCTGTGGTGGAAACTTTCTGCAGATGGTGCATGTAAACATATTCAGAACCAACAGTAGAGGCTGGAAAACAACATTATTCCTTATATACCAAGGAAATTGACATAAAGGAGTAAGGTGGAGAGAATGGATATCCCAAGTCAAAATTTCAACACAATAAGAATTAAAAAAAAAACCACATAATGACCATTTGATTCACTCATATGAACCATGTGCATCAATGCTAGCACAAAATCCCATTTATTAATCATCAACAGACATAATGATAATATTTTTCTCATAAACCTACAATGGAAAAAGAAGAATGCAAGAACATGTGCCAAAGAAATTGGGAACTTAATTCAGGCATCCAGCTGATATGAGGGCCGTCGAGTTTGTTATTATATGTTAGAATAAAATAGTCAGATTCTTACCAGTGATATAATTAAATGCTTTCTAGGGAAAGATCTTGATTGAATTTAGCTTCTTTAATTGTCACTTCCATCACCATGTCTCTTCTCCATAATCAATACAAATTTATTTAGAGTTCCTCTACTATTCAAAATGGTACCAGAGCCATAAAATCATACAATCTTGACAATCGATCAAATTGAGCCATCCAATTAGTTGATCTTAGCCCCTCCCCTCAGTGGATTCTTGATTGAGGGGCATTCCATCGGTACCTGGTTCGCAGTTCCATTAATCCAACAACCTAAATAACACAAACTACTTCAAAATTGAAAGTACAAGCTTTCATCATCAGACTTCCAATCCTATATACTGCATCCAGCCAGATCTAGCATATTCTTCTTCCAAAACAACTCCCTAAAAAACCACACCTTACCAAACTTAACTTCAACCAAGAGCTCGTAGCAGAGTCATAAGATGTTCATCCTTCATCAAAGAACAACAAAAGAAGAATCAGAAGGAATACCTCATACGCTTTCAATGACTGATCCGCGGCTTCTTTCTTCTCATTCCCATCCTTGAATTCAGCAAGATAACGATAATAATCCCCTTTCCTGTAATCAAAGAAACAAGAATCCAAACCCTAAAAATCCAAAATATCACTAAATCAAACACAAGATCACTCACTCACTCACTCACATCTTGTAGTAAAACACAGTCGATTATCTAGTGATTTTTTTTCTCATTTTCTAAGATATCCAAATGAAACTTGATTTTCAATTTCAAACAAAAAAGGGGAAGAAAGGAAAGAAACCTTTAGAAATTGATTGAAGGCACACTACCTCTTAACTCAATCTAGAGTGAGAACACACCAATGAAGGTCGATTGGGGACCGATAGTTGTAGCAGTTGTTCTGTTTGTACTCCTATCGCCGGGGCTCCTGATTCAAATTCCGGTGAGAACAAGGGTGATGGAATGAGCGAATCTGGTCTGGACTCCGACGAACCTCAGGATCTTGGGGTAATCTCAGTGCAGAGCAAGAGGGCACAGTGGCGTGGGCGCAGTGCAGAGAGAGACAAAGAGAGAGAGGGAGGGAGGGAGATGGAGAGAGAGAGGGAGAGAGGGAGAGGGAGAGGGAGAGGGAGAAGAGAGAGAGGGAGAGAGAGGCTCGATCCGGCAATGGCATGGGCGCCGGAGCACACGGTGCAGAGCGAGAGGGAGAGGGAGGAAGGGAGCGACAGAGAGATATAGAGAGAGTGAGAGAGAGAGGGGGGGAGAGAGAGAGAGAGAGAGGCTCGATCCGGCAGTCGCGTGGGCGCGGGAGCGCACGGTGCAGAGTGAGAGGGAGAGGGAGGGAGAGAGAGAGAGAGAGAGAGAGAGAGAGAGAGAGAGAGAGATTCGGCTGCTATGGGAAGATTGAGAAGCAGAGCGCGGGAAGGGAAAGGGGAAAGGGAAAAAAAAAGTGGGGGGAGCTTTTGCGACCGCCACAAGTGGCCACCCGCCTTTTCTGCCGTAGAAACTAAATTCTCTAGTAGTGCCACTAACCCCGACTATGGGAAGTGGGACCTGAATGAGCGACAGAGCAGTGGGTTATCGAGGCCGGGTTGTATCATCTGGCTCAGATGAGGTGGATGAGGATTGACCATGCATTGATCATGGGGCTAATTGAGCGGTGGAGGCCGGAGACGAACACATTTAATCTCCCATCCGGCAAGGCGATCATCATACTGGAGGATGTAGCTTACATCTATGGCCTACTTATTGATGGTTTGCCCGTAACGGGCTGGACATACACCCACTATGAGATTGATGATCTTTGTCAGGAGCTGCTTGGTGTGGTGCCCTAAAAGAAAGAATATTGCAATGGGGTCTTCCTCAAGTTCACATGGTTGTAACGCGTCTTCCGTCCGACTCCAGAGGAGTTGAGGGAGAAGGAGAAGGAGAAGCAAAAAGGAGAGAAAAAAAAAACAAAGGAGAGGCGAAGAAGAAGACGATAGAGGCCGAGGATATGTGCAGAACTCGGGCCTCTTTTTTTTTGTGGCGGGACAGATTCTTTGTAATTTTTTTCGGGGCACGAGGCCCCTTTTATATTTTATAAGTGTTTAAAGAGTTTATGCCCTACTCATGGGCCTCCGCTTTTTTACTGAACCTCTACAAGATGCTAAACAAGGGTGTACATTGGGAAGGGGTCAAGAATCGTTTGATGCCCGACCCTACCGATGAGGGGGATGCTGTTGAGAAGAAGTTTAAGTCTCTTTTTGGCCTCCTCCAGCTTCTTCAGGTGAGCTTGATATATTTCTTCTTCATACTTTCAGAATTTATATCTTAATGTTCTAATGAATCCCTCTCTTTTACCAGATTTGGGCTTACATCAGAATGAAGATTGGTAGAGGTCTAAGTCCAAGCCACCGATTAAACCATAACATACAGTTTTCCCTTATGGTTACATGGGCCAACCGACTTAATGGAAGGACCCATCTTATGACCGTGAGAGAAGTGCGAAAGCAACTCAATTACCTCATCTCTAAAGAGGTAGAAAGATTTCATTTCAATTTTTTCATAATTTTCATACTTACTTTAATAGTTCTAACTTACCCAATGCTTCATGCACAGTTCGAGTGGCAGCCATTCAAAAATTACGAAATGATTTTTTGAAGCATGGCTCGAAGACTGACAAAGCACCCTTCACAATAGACTCTCCCTTTATATCATATTGGATGTTGGAGTGTCACCCTACCTGTAGGGTCATGAGGCAGTTTGGCCTGAGACAGACGGTGCCTCTATTCTTCGCCAGGCCCATTGTGCGGAAAGAAAATAAGGGGAGATCTATTATAGATTGGAGTCTAGTGCATGAGGAGGAGGTGAAGTCATGGGAAGCTCAAGCAAACAATGTGATCAAGAGAAAAGGAAAATTAAAAGGCGGGGAGGATGAAGAAGAATGCATGAGATGGTATGAATCGAATACCATCATGTGTATTGGCTGTGGGATCCTCCTCCATAGCCCGATGCCCAAGCTCCTATCGTCCCACAAACTCGGGTATGACGTTCACACCATTTGCATACCTTACTTTGCTTCACATTGATTTAGTTAATATATTTTCTAACAGGATCCTTTCAATATGTCAACTGCATGTCTATCTCTTCCTCAACTATGTCGTACAGTCATGCAATCGTTCGATCGCTGCAAATGTGGACCTACTCCCCTTCATAACTTCGATTAAGAAAAAGGTCGAGAGATTTAGGTCCACATTTGGGACTACATACCAGGACTATGTCGAGACATGTAGTTCATCCGCTAAGGAAGATGATGACACTCTCGTAAGGATATAAATAAATCCGAGCATTTCATTTTGTGAATTGATGAATGATTTTGGTGATTTCCTCACCATAACTTGTTTTATTTTGCAAACTATCAAAACGCCAAAGCGTGCAACGATTAAGGGGAAGTCCTAAAAAGCCCCACTAAGAAGCCTTATCTTAGTATCAATGCTCTCTTGATGATAGAGGACTCCCTCATCAAGGCATCAGCCTCCCACACTTTGGATGAGGAGCAAAAAAATGAAGCTGATGCCAGCAACCTTGACACAGCTTTTGGTGACGTGGGTGACATCTTTATCTAGGATCTATCTCTGTCTCACCCAGTCCTCAAGGATACATCACTCCACCGAAGGTCACTTGCCAGGCAATCATTGTATCCCCTATATATGCTACAATTGATTCATTGATATGGAGGTGCAAGCACAAACAGAGGCTGAGGAAGATCCCATGTAGGTTTCTAGATTATCAACATCCATTGCCCCAAACGGGTTATGTTCTGACGGAAGTGGAAATGTAACTGTTGATGGATTTCTTCAAATATTACATGCATAGGTAACTGCAATTGTTGAAAACACTTATGTAGTAATGCAGTCTTTGTTGGGCTTTTTACTAATTCAACGTCCCAATACTCATTGCATTGACAAGAAAGAGGAGCTGGATATGATAATCTCGTGCGTCAATTCTAAGTCCCTCAGAGATTTATTGGATGAGGGCACTTGGATGGACTCAAGTATCATATATTTCTGGTTTGAAGTGCTATGGGAAAGGTACAAGGATGCATACTTGACTGACCCTAGTATATACGTAAGTTCGATAAAAAATGAAAGTCACTTTAACTTTGTACTCACTATGTTAAATGTCCTAGTTGTTTGATGTTTGAGATGCTTGTCTTGCAGAGTTTCTAGGAAAATGGTCTAAAGACTTGGGATGACATGGCCTTTGGGCCAAAGGGAGAACGTGTAATAGATGCGATGGAGTGCAAGACTCTAGTCTACGTACTTCATGCTCACAACCATTGGTCCTTACTCGTTGGATATGTCGATGAGAGCCGTTGGGAGTACTATAACAGTTCGAAGGGAGAGATCTGGGGCCTAAGACCTGTGAAAGATTCGTAAGTACATATTTGCTCCTCTCTTGGCAGCATAATGTTTGGATAGTAAATAAATTTCAAAATTCAGGTATCATTCATTTTCACTATGTTTGGACAAAGATTGTGGCTTCAATAAAGATTCATGGATCACGGGTAGTCGGTGCCTATGATGTGGACGATGACCACAAAGACGAACATCCCATTTCAAGATAATGGAAATGAGTATAGGTTGCTCGCCTGTGCATTCGCGAAACACTGCATATATCATCGTCCCATCGAGTTCACCCACTTAAGGTTCACCCAATCAAACATCCAGTACTACCAGCGAAGAATTTTCATCGAGATAGTTGAACAAAACTGGGTTCGAAATGCTTCAAGACTTAACCTCTCTCCACTCACGGTCTTGCCCCCTGACTTGCAGTGAACCTTTCCTTGTGCTATATGTGTTCTTCCAAATGTATTGTAATGTAACTTGTAATTGAAGTGGTTATGCTGTGGATGTTGTGAATTTCTAACTGTAAACTTACGATATGTGCAGAATTTAACTGTAATTGTATATCGGATGTTGATTGAATGTCAATTGAATGCATGGTTTGTTTGTGATTGTATTTTAAATGCAGCATGTATCTTTTTCTTTTTCTTTTTTGTTACACATAGTTGTATTTTGATGTAAATGTCATAGTCCTAGCATTTCATTTTTTTTTCCTTATTCATACAGCGTCATCACCAACCCTGTAGCACTAAATATACCTAAGGATGCATGGAAAAATTACAACTTTTGGTTCAAAAATTAGGAAACCTGCGTCGGTGATGACCTTATTTTACACTGCTAAGGTCATCACCGACCCTGTAGCACTAAAAATACCTTAAGCATGCATGGAAAAGTTACAACTTTTGGTTGAAAAATTAGGAAACCTGCATCGGTGATGACCTTATTTTACACTGCTAAGGTCATCACCGACCCTGTAGCACTAAAAATACCTGAAGATGCATAGAAAAGTTACAACTTTTTGTTAAAAAAATAGGAAACCTGTATCGGTGATGACCTTATTTTACACCGCTAAGGTCATCACCGACCCTATAATGGTTTCATTGGAGATGCTGCATGGAAAAAGTTACAACTTTTGGTAAAAAAAAAAAAAATGGAAACCTGCGTCGGTGGTGACCTTATTTTACATTTCTACGGTCATTACCGACCGGTACTTGGAATTTTGTTGCTTGGAAAAAGTTACAACTTTTGGTAAAAAAGAAAAAAAGGGAAACTTGTGTCGGTGGTGACCTTATTTTACAAAGCTAAGGTCATTACCGACCCGTACTTAGAAATTTTTCCATGAACCTCCTACAACTTTTTGGCACAAAAATTGGCAACCTGTATCGGTGGTGACCTTATTTTACAAAGCTAAGGTCATCATCGACCCATACTTAGAAATTTTGCCACGAACCTCCTGAATAAGTTACAACTTTTTGGCACAATTGGCAACCTAAGTCGGTGATGACCTTCTTTTACAAAGCTAAGGTCATCGCCGACCCTGCAATCAATTTTCCCACATCGCTTTCCTGAAAAGTTACAACTTCTTGTTAGAAAAATAGCTAGCATGCGCTGGTTGTGACTTTATTTAACACTATTAAGGTCATCACCGACCCTGCAATGAGATATTCTACGTGGATTAGATCAATATTCCGTTCAAAGTTGTTACGTTGCGTACATGCATTACATCATCTTCCATAACATAATATTGGGTTCCACACTTCTTTTCAAAAGAAATGATAAATTATACAAAAACATCCAAAAAATGTAAAACATCGTTTCAAAAGAAATGATAATTTATACACAAACATCCAAAAATGCAGCAAAAACCATTACTACCATTTTAATAAGCTTCCCATAAACATACATACAACAAAAACTATCCAAAAACATACCCTAAAACAAAAAAAAAATCACATGAGCGGCCCCAAAACACAAAATCCATCAACGTCATTGGTGAACTGGTGAATTTTTGCAGCTCCCACGGTTGTTACCCCTCTCTCTACAGTATGAACAAGTTACCACTCTTCACTTGATATCTTGATCTTCAACTCGAATCCTGTTCTTTGGTCGACCGGTTGCTCAAAAAGATTACATGAGCAGACCCAAAATACAAAATGCATCAACATCATTATTGACCTGGCGGATTTTTGCAGTTCCCACGGTTGTAACCTCTCTCTTTACAGCACGAACAAGTTACCACTTGCGCTTGTGATGTCAATCTTCAACTCAAATCCTGTTCTTCTTTGGTCAACCCGATTGCTTGCTAGCCAATGGTGGGAGGACTTTCCAGGTGGTTAAATGCTGTTCACATTGCTTTCTATCATGGGTGGCATGAATGACATTATTATACGTCTTCTGCTACGTGTTTGTGAGGTACCAGTGCTCGCAATACTCATTTGGATTCATATTCCGCGCTTTCATGGCAACATGGGATCCCAATCACATTCCATTTGCGGCACGAGCATGTCTTGCGATCTAGATTAATTACATTAACATACTCTGAAGATTGCACTTGATATTCATTCAATGTCGCTACCCGTACCATTAGCCTTTGCGATTCTTCCATCTCTATGGCTAGGTACTTCTCTGCGTACGGAATTAGTAGTGAAGTGATGCTTTGTACTTGAGTTGACCGTCTCTGAAAGAATTCCATGAGTTTTACACGTTTCTCTTCCACTTGTTTCGTAATCGGGAGCACTCGAGTGTGAGACTATTTGTGGACTCTGCAGTATTGCTGGTAAGCATGTTATACATGCGTCCGCGCTCCAAAACTTTCTTATAATGTCATGGTCGTTGAAAGCCGCCTTTATGTTTTCAGCTATAAGATGACAACAAAAACAATGCTTTGCGCTTGACATTATGTCTTGTACTGCAGGAATCAGACCTTTCTGACGGTCAGATACAATTGTCAGATTTTTTGGCTCACCTAACGACAAGGACAAGTGTGCAAGAAACCACTCCCAACTACCACGAGTCTCCGCTTCAACAAAGGCAAATGCAATGGGGAATAGTTGATGATTTGGATCATGTGTTACGGCCACCATTAGCACTCCTAGATATATGCCACGAATGTGTGATCCATCCACCGCTATCAATGGCCTTAGAGAGGTTTGGAATGATCTTAAGCATGGACCGAATAACCAAAAGAAGCATCTAAATCGGTCATCCTCCCTGATGTCCAACGCAGTGTATGAACTGGGGTTAGTTCTATGAAACTCGTTGTAATAAAGCGGCAATATCATAAAAGGCTCCTCATACGATCAACGCACTTTGCATAGTGCAAGCTCTTTTACAATATATGCTCTCCTGTAGTATGTAATGCGGGTTCCAAACTAAATCTGACATTCATTGATGATCTCCTTAGGTCTAAGATCGTTATTGCATCGCACCTTCTCTTCAATGAACTCTGTTACTAGCTTCGCGGTTGCTTGCCGATGTGCAGTTACCATAAGTGGTTTAGAGCAACAGTGTTTGGAATTATACTTTCAAACTCTGAAGTGTGGACTAGAATCTACCATGGAGGCATGTATACGCCAAGGACAATCGACTCCTTTACAACTCGCTATGACCATCTTCATGTTAGTCCTCTCGTGTTTCAATGTGAAGTTGTTGTATATTGCATACTTTGTTATTGCTCTTCTAAAAGCCTTACTATCAAGAAACTTCATATCTAGCCACATATCCATACCTGAACAGGTCCCTTCTTTGGGCACGACATTATCAAGGACCATCGTGTCCACGAGGGGAGCTTTTGAAAAGCTGTCTTCTTCATTTTTGCTTGTAGTATCTCTTTCGACACCTGATTTAATTAGTTCGGCAGCCGTTGAACTTCCATTTCTAACCACATTAGTTGCAGGAGCACCTATGAAGCTGTGCACACTTTCGCTTCCATTCACATGAAGCATTTCTACATTTATTTATTCGAATATGGATTCATTATCATCTGCAAAATAAGACAAAGTTGTTGGAAATTTTATATCGTGATCCTCCTGTATATCGATCGTGGGAAATTCTTTAAAAGGTGGAGGTAATGGTGGTAGCACGCCCTTTAATTTATTATCTGGCTTTCCAATGCTCGGAGCTTCTCGAATGATTTCGTTTCTTTCATCCTATAAGGACCTGCAATATAGAGTTATGAAAAAAAAATTACTTTCGATCAAAGCTGAAAATGTTGAAATATAGTTTTAACTACAGAACATACCTATTGCCATGGGTGTGTTGGAAACTGTCTTCATAGCATAGCCTTCTTGAAACGAATAATAATATCATTTTTGCTTCTCTTCTTGACAATTTTAACAAACCATTGATATCATTGTCATCGTCGATATCTATCAACGAAAAAAATTGCCATTGTGTAGAAGATACTTTAGAGTTATCTCATCGGAAGTTGTTGCCCAACCCAATGCTTCCAACGCAATTTTGGACAACTACTTGAACGTGACATTGCTCGAGAGATATCTCATCTTCTGCCTTCCACCCTTGTACTAAGGACGATTGAGCTCAAATTCAAACTCACAGTCATAGTGAAAGATTATGAGGTGCTCAACGTCTGACATGCTATTACAACATCATAAAAAACATAAATTACTTGGATCATCCTTCTCACGCAATAATGCATGGGGTTTAGATTAAATTTGTGAACGTTTTCCTCTTTATTATAAACTAATTATGTATAAAGTACTTTGAACAGTGCAAAACAGTAAATAGTGTTCATGTGCAACGTATACCATATTCAATGAAACCAACAATAAATAGCAGACAGTGAAAGAAAACATGTATCCATGCATTGAATAATAGTATATGTATTATACGTTGTTAATAGAAAGAGGAGATTGATTTCTAGGGTTCAATATTCATGTGAAGAGAAAAAATTGCGTTACCTCTTTTCTGTAGACCATATCAATAGCAAAAGGAGATTGATAGAAAATTAATGGTGACATCAACGGTGGAAAAACACACTAATCATCATATTTCACAGCTATACAATACTGAAGGAAGGCGGCCTCTTTGTGATTTTGGAGAAGTGAGACGAATGAAGCTCGAAATCGGATTATGTAGGGTTCGCGGACAGGGTCATCGCCGACCTTATTCAATGTAAATAAGGTTGGCGCCGACGGTGTGATAAATTGGTAAAAAAAAAAAAATTGGGCTCAATTGCTCTAATTGGTGCCCCACCAGCTAAAATGTTTGATTGCGTAACACATGTGCAGTAAGTGTTTTTTCCGGTTAAATCCTCTTTTTTCTACTCTTTTTTTTCAAGTGTCTAGGTATCTTTTTTCCACATTAACTTGTAATTTTGTGTATACAAATATACTAATATTTTGAAAAACATACAACATATATGAATTTAAGCAGTGGACAGCAGTTCAAAATCATTGATTGGTGTAATATTTGATGATAAAAATAGATAAACTTCATAAAAATGAAAAAAAAAAAAAAGAGAAGAAGAGCAATGAAAATAAATATTAACTGAATTTTGATCCCTTGAAAAATGGTGTGCAATTATTTGAAAGATGACACCAGATCTGTCTTTTGTTCTTTTAACAATGAATTTCAGATTTCATAAATTTATTTTTGAAGAATATAGATTTATATAAATTTGAAAACTCAAATTAATCAACTTCCTTAGCTTACACCTAAGTAAAGAGTTAAGATGCCAACTATTTTAACTTAATACATTCCAGTGGGATTGATTGGATTTATTTTCTTTTAGTATAGGATGTAATGATTAAGTGACAAATTAATTTATTTTTCAGATTATGACAACGTCTTTACAGACTTTTACTACAAATTGGTGCTAAATTTTAATACTTTTATTTTTAATTCTCAATATGTTTTATTTCTGAATTTTTAGCACTTGTCAATGATTATGTCATTATTATGCGGCTTTTGTCTATGAATTTCAATTCTAAACATTATAGATTGTAACTCTAATATTAATAATTAGATTTATGCTTTTCTTTGGGCCCAACTCGGCATGGGCCTGCTTTGCTAGTCATCCATGTATATAAATTCACACAGTTTGACAGCAAAAGTACATGTGTATTTCATATTTTTTGTAACCTAAAAAATTAAGATTTTCAAGGGAAAAAAAAGATACACAACCAAAAAAAATTATAAATAAGTAAAATGGAAATGCGGGGTATCGATCCCCGTACCTCTCGCATGCTAAGCGAGCGCTCTACCATCTGAGCTACATCCCCTTTTAATTTAAAATCCAATTTCTTTTTTAATATTCATTTATAAAATGTGCTTCCTCCTCCTTAAAACACCTCAAAATGTGGTTCCTCCTCCCGAAGAGGCAAGTACCCTCCTGAAGAGGTTCCTCCCGAAGAGGCAAGTAACCCTCCTGAAGAGGTTCCTCCCGAAGAGGCAAGTACCCTCCTGAAGAGGCAAGTAACCCTCCTGAAGAGGTTCCTCCTGAAGAGGTTCCTCCCAAAGAGGCACAAAACGCTCTTGAAGAGGTTCCTCCTGAAGAGGTAAGTAACGCTCTTGAAGAGGTTTCTCCTGAAGAGACATATAACGCTCCTGAAAAGGTTATGGTAAAACCCGTTCTGTTTAGAATAATGAAAGTCTCTGGTGAGACTTTGGAAGCCCCTGAAGAGGCACCGGTACCGGTTAATCAAAAGATCTCTGTACTTTACAATTATTCAAGAGAGATTAAATAAAAATGATGATGATGATTGGGACACAAAACCACATTCTATAAATTCCGGAAGGACTTCCTTTGCTTGAAGCAAAGCCAAGGAATACGTACTCAATTCAATTAAGACACTTGATTAGCATTAAACACATCCTACGATATTTGCATGGAACAACTAATTTAAGAATATTTTATTCTTATGATCGTAGAGATTTCAGTTTTGTAGGATATGCAGCTTTAGGTTATCTCTCTGATCCTCATAAGGGTCGATCACAGACATGTTATGTGTTTCTAAATTGTAATGCCGTCATTTCTTGGCGTTCTACTAAACAAACTTTGGTAGCTACTTCCTTCAACCATGCTGAGATTTTGGCTCTTTATGAAGCCAGTAGGGAATGTGTATGGCTAAAATCTTTAATTCAGCATGTTCTTAGTTCTTGTCAATTACCTTCTATTGCAGGTATCCCAAATATTATCTATGAAGATAATGAAGCATGCATAACCCAAATTCGAGAAGGTTTCATTAAGGGAGACAAGACTAAGCATATAGCACCGAAGTTCTTCTTCACTCATGAACTTCAGAAGAACAATGAAATTGAAGTCAAGCAAGTTCTTTCGAGTACGAATCTGGTTGACCTGTTTACCAAATCTTTGCCAAAAACAGTATTCCAGAAGTTTGTATATGAGATTGGCATGCGTAGAGTTCATCATCAAACTATGTGAATGGTTGCTATCATCAGGGGGAGTGGTTTATCAGGGAGCATCCTGAAGTATGCTACCCATGGACATTTGTGCGCTGTACTCTTTTTCCTTCTCTAGGTTTTATCCCACTGGGTTTTCCTAGTTAAGGTTTTAACGAGGCAGCATTATGCAGCCCAACACCAGTTCAATGATCTTGAAGAATGTTGTACTCTTTTTCCCTTCGCTTTGGTTTTTTCCCACTGGGTTTCCTTAGCAAGGTTTTTAATAAGGCAACTGTCTTTGAATGGTGGTCATCCAAGGGGGAGTGTTATATGATATGGATCTTGGGTGGATGCCCACTTAAGATGAGTTAGGGTTAGAACTAAAGTTCCTCTCTTGTGGGGTTACTTTGCCTATAAATAGGCCTCTCTACCTTTGTATTGAACACAGTTAATGAGATAATAGCAATGCCCTCTCTTCTCTCCCTAATATTCTTTCTCTTGTCTCTCTTTCTCTTTCATAACAAAACTAATATAATAGTAGACTTTTCTGATTTTCATTCTTCTAAAATACTTATGTACGTACCTTGCAAAATGATGGAACGGTGGTATTCAACTGACGTCTTTTTTTTTTCTTGCAAGCAAGACCTAGTTTTTCTTTTAAAATCAACCCATGGGTAGAATAGGTGCAAACAAGCCAAGTTAGATTGAAAGCTACCCAGCTTGGCTAAATTTTTCCCTATGTCAAGCTTAAGTTAGGCACTACCTAGCTCAATTTGGCTTGTTGAGGAGCTCGGCTTGAGCTCAAACTTCCTTCAGCTTGGTAATAACATGTCTACAAAAAAAAAAAAAAACATGGAATGGCATGGGCCGAGACCCTCCTCGCCCATGTATGATCAATCTAATCCCTCACATTTACTAGTCATAAATTAGCACCCACCCAACTTCTTACGATCATTTTAGTTTAGTAGATACTTGGAATGTCCATTCAAATTGGCATCTGTCCAACTCTAACTTGCTATTAGGATTTTGACAACTTTAAGGCCTTCAAAAGAGTATCTCTCCCGAGTGATGTATTTTATTATTATTATTTTATTTTATTTACATAGAAATAGGTCACGTGGTAGACCTACCAAGCATTTTACTTCCCATGATGTTTATGCTTCCAGTTGCCCCCTACAGGCTGGCTAGGCATTTGTTTTTGGTAAATACGGGCTAGGCCATTTGATGCATAGAAAGAGCCTGGATGTTCTCAAAATTGATTCATATGTATGGGGAGGGCTTGGGTGAAGCGCTGACTATAATATAGTGCAACGACCTAACTTAACCAGTAATAGATTGCCATGTCATTTTGAAATTTGAAACGCACTTCACCTCTCTCTCGAAGTTTCTTTCGAGTTTATAAAGAGAGCTACTAAATCCACACCCATAATTTCTTTTTCTACACCCCTTCACTCTACACACCATTCAAGTGTGAGGATTTCAAGTGTAGAGAGGGAGGGTGTAGTTTGGGGATTTTCTATAGTGGTATATTGGTAATATATTTTTTTTAAAAGAGAGAGGTTAAATACACACTGGTATTTGATTTTTCCATACTGGTATTCTCTACACTCCTCACACTTACTCTATACACACCCTGTTTTGCCCAAAATACCCTAGCGACTACTCACTCTACGCTCCCTCACTCTTCCTCTCTCCGCCCGCTGCCCGCGCCCGCTTTTCCTCTCTCGGTCTCTCTCCCTCCCTCCCTCTCCTTGTCTTTCTCCTTTTGTTCCTCTTCCTCTCCTGGTCTCTCCCCCTCCCTCTCCCAGCCCGCCTCCCACCCTTTCTCCCTCTCTCTCTCCCTCTCCCTCCCCCTCCCTCATCCCTCCCTCTTTGCCTCCCTTTCCCTCTCCCTCTTTCTCTCCCTTTCCCCCTCTCCCTATCTATTGCCCTCTCTCTTTCCTCACACTTACTCTATACACACCATGTGTTGCCCAAAATACCATAACGTCTTCTCACTCTACACTCCCTCTCTTCCTCTCCCTGCCCGCCGCCGCCCACACCTGCTTTCCCTCTCTCCCTCTCCCTCTTCCTCTTTCTCTCTCCCTCTGCCTGTCACTCTCCCTCTCTCTCCCTCTCCTTGCACACCTCTGATCCTCTCTCCCTCTTTCCCCCTCTCATGTCTTTCTCTCTCTCCATCTCCCCCTCCGACAATGCTACCGGAGGGGGCGATGGTGGCAGGGGTGGGGGGTGTAGAAAGAAGTTGGGGATGTAGAGAGTTTGATAGATGTCTTATAGGTAATTTCCTACATGGGTATTTTGGTAAAAAAAAAAAAAAAAACTTCATTGTGCATAGACCAATTTTTAGTGTGCATTTAGTAGCTATCTTTTATAAATGGGGAGTGGAAAAAGAAACAAGGGTTATGGATTTAGCAACTCTCTTAATAAATTGTCTTATTCCGATTTTGCAGCTCTCTTAGTGTGAATTTGTAAAGCTTGTTTCCCACTCTGGTACCTTTCATTAATACCAGAATTCCTTTACTCACTTTAAGAAAACTATCCTTTGCACTGAATGAACATCCTTTGGATTCTAGTGTGCCTAAGGATATCAAATTCTTCTTGAGTGCGGGAACATGTCTCACACCACCCAAGGTTCTTATAACTCCATCTGCCATTTTGATTTTTATGGTTCTCATTCCAATGGTTTTACATGCAACATCATTACCCATTAGAACACTACCACCATCACATGGCTCATAAGTATCAAACCATTCATAATTAGAACACATATGATATGTACGACCGGAATCTAAAACCCATTCATCAAATAGATGGTTACCTTGCGAGACCGATAGGAGTTCCATTTCCTTTTCTGAGGCAACGCTGGCGGAGTCCCTGCTTTCTGTTTTGTCCCCAGCTTTGTTTTTCCCATCTTTGCTCACAGTGTAATGCCGGTAGTCTTTTTTCCAATGCCATTTCTTCCTGCAATGAAAGCATTCTGAATCTTTCTTGCTTTTGGACTTTGATCTGGAGTTGTTTCTTTTTTACCTACCCCTGTCCTCGGACCTGCCATGGTTATGTGAGCCTTCCTTTACTAGGAGTCCCTCTACATGTGAATCAGCTTTGCTAAGCTTTCTTCTAGCAGCATTGGAGATGATATCTTGAGTAACCTCTCCAAAATTGAGTGTCTTCTTTCCATATAGCAAGGTAGTCACAAAATGCTCATATGGGTCAGAGAGAGAATTCAACAATAGCAAGGACCTGTCTTCATCATCGAATTTCACATCGAGCCTCAACAAGTAACTGATCATCCTGTTGAAAGTGTTCATGTGCTCCATCAGATCACACCCTTCCTCCATCTTCAACCCATAAAACTGCTTCATCAGATGTAGCTTATTTTTCAGATTCTTACCCATGTACAGCTTCTAAAGCTTTTCCCATAGGTCCTTTGCAGGTTCCTCTTCCATGATGTTGAACATAACTTCGTTAGAGAGATACTATTCAATAGAGCTCATTGCTCTTTCATCGATATCTGCCCACTCATCAGCATCTATTTTTTCAGGCTTCTTTTCCTTGCCAAGCAGTGCTACTTTCATTCCTGGTTGAATCGAAATATTTTTCATTTTCCTTTGCCACAAGCCAAATTTTATTTTGTTGTCAAATTTCTGAATTTCAAATTTGATACCTACAGTTGTAGCCTTAGTTGCCATTGTGTCTGAAATCTGCCCCTTTTTCAGCACTTCAAATGGTCAATCTGCTCTGCTAACTTTGTAGATCTCGTCGACACAAATATGTAGGAAGAAACAAAATGCAATACGGAGTCTGGATGGCTTCAGAAACTGCAATTGAAATTTGACCGTTAATCTAGTCAAACTATTAGTTTGACTGTACTACTGACGTCAGCCCTGCAGTCTACTGAGCTGCTGGGCTTCTCCTGCATAGACTGGTAGGGATGTAAATGGGTCATCGATTCTCCGATTACCCAGAGGTTCCGATCCATTAAAAACCGGGTATGTGTCCTTATTTAGGCTCTAATAAGTAAATGGGTCTGGTTCCGATTCCACCTTGGTTTGGAACCGTGGACCAGAGACCCGACATATTACCTGAATTTTAGAAAAGATCTCCTAAAAATCATATTTTTTTAATATCATTCTCTACTTAGATCCGGACCCGGATCCAGACCCGTCCCATATATGGTTATGGTTCCGAAGCCAAGAAACCGGTTACGAAACGGTTCCGGGTCCAGGTTCTGGTTCCACCTTTTTCTTAATGGTTCCGGTTCTGGATCCACCATGGATCCGAACCAGAACCGACCCGTTTACAACCGTATGTACTGGGCAGGGTCAGACCTGAACTGAACCTGAAATTAGACCTGGCCTGAAGTTCTGAACCAGAACCAAACCCAAACCTAGACTGGGTTCTTCTTCCTAGCGTTCTGGAACGATTCTGGGTTCTGTAACAGAACCAGGGATGCAGCACCCTGTTGCCTTTGTTCTACTCCTTCAGCGTCGGTGAACAGCTGGAGATCTACTGTTGCGCCGGCTGGTTTCCGGCGACTTAAGGCCTGGCGACGTGCTGCGCACAAGATCAACAGCGATTTACGTGGCCCACCTACTCCAGGACAAGAGTCAAACTGCTGCTTGGCAGCGATTTCAAGGAGGAAACGGGATGCGATCCTCTTCTCTGGTTCCGGCGACGATGAACGGCTAGGATCCGGCAACCTCGAAGGTGCTGCCGCGAATCCCCTTCTTCTCCCCTGTTTTGCAGAGAAGAATCTTCTTCGGTACGGTTCTGTAATAGAACCTGGTTTTGCGACAGAGGACAAGCAGTCTGTTGCGAGTCCGAGTCCAAACCGAGAACCCTCTGTTCTCTTCACTGTGTCCGGCAATGATCTAAGGATCTTCACCGTTGATCACACGGTAAAAGTCTAATTCCTAAGAAAATCTTAGCCTCTCTAATACCAATGGTTAGGAAATTAACTAGGGCAAAATCACGCGCAATCAAACCACAAGCACACAAAACACAAGATATTTAAGTAGTTCGACAATTGCCTACGCCCATGGCGTTATGATCGTTCCGTTCGATTTCACTATGTAGGAAATTGGACAACTTATTACAAAGATTACAAGGATTCAGTTCCTCGGTTTCAATCTTGCTTTCAAAGCCTCTCCTCTTATAATGCTTTCTTATTTCCCTTGCTTGTTCTTCTTACTTACAAACAATAACTCTATAGAATATATATATATATATATATATATATATATATATATATATATAAAGAACTAGTCCTACTTTACTTGGGCTCCAAGTAAGCCACTCATCAAAGCCCAATGGTCCTTTTGAGCCAAATCCGACAACCTCCAAGGGCTTCACATGGACTTGACTGTTCAGATTGGCCAAGGTAGCACTTGGAGGAGGCGTACATGGTGCATGCGTTTGGGAGCCCATTGTCGCACTACTCAAGAGTGGCGATGTACTGTGCGTTGCCACCTGTTACAATGACATCCAAGTACTTGGTGTTGGGCCAAATCTTAATGACGATCCCTTTCCAGTTCCTGCCAAGCACTGATCGACAATGAATTGAGTAAGTTTTGGATCCGGTTTCACGAGGGATGGGACAGATTCTTCGCCCGTGGGGTCAATGATCTTGGGATTGAGTGATCCAATGGTGATTTTGTGGGTAAGATCTTGCCAATGGATCTGGAGAAATTGGATGGCTCTAAGAAGACGAGAGGCAAAACAGCACCCAGATGGCCCGGAGAACCTCAATGCATTGGTAGAAACCATAGATCATTTGGGTGTGCATGCTATGGAAAGAGCCAATGCAAAGAGTGGCTTCATTGGGATTGGTGTAGACATTGGAAGGATAACAAGTTCCAGTCTTGAGGTGTAGACATTGGAAGGATAGCAAGTTCCAGTCTTGAGGTGGTCGTTCTTCTAATCTATACATTTAAGGAAATGTTTTTTCCCTTCATTTAACCACAGGGCTCCAAACATCAATCATTCATTTCATAACATACATGAAGACAGCCGTCAAAATGTCCATCCACCCTCCACTCCACTCCCCTCTCTCTCCAGCCTTCTAAATCTCCTCTCTCTCCAATCTCCTCTCTCTAAAATAACTCAACAAAGCAACTTCCTAAAAAAAGAAAACCTCAGTTCCCAAGCAACTTACTTAAACACTATTGATGGAGAATTTGATGGGACAAGACCATGTAAAATTGTTTACACCAAATCTCATAAACTTGTATGTTTTTTTTTTCTTTGGGTGTGGGGTGGAGCTCTGTACGTAACTTTTTAAAATTAAAACACGTGGCAAATTGGTAAAGACGATCGGTCTAATTTTATATATATATATACACACAAGAGGACTCAGGGGATTATTATACACAAATTATCAGATTTAATTGAGTTTCAAATGTCCAATCTATTTGAAGGCATATTCCACTTCATATCTAAACTCCTATCTACTACTCCAAATACGTAAATGGGAACCAGCGAAAAACGAAAATCAATGGGACGCACCATATTTTACACCAAGGTATATTTAGGCATGGAACACTTTTTTTTTTCCATGTTCTGTATGTGAAATTGAGGCTTGGGTGGGACTTATACATGTAGACTGCCCTATACCTGGTAGGTAATTAACATATGATCATTCCATCTAAGTTGTTTAAGGTATATCCATTGGTCTGGTGATGAATTAGATCCACTAGTATTTTAGATCAAAGCAGTGGGACCCACCAGATTTTACGCCAAGGTATATATAGGCGTGGAATTTTTATTTTTTCTTCAATGTTCTGTATAGATGGAGACAGCCCTATACCTGGCAAGTAGTTAACATATGATCATTCCATCTAAGTTATTTAAAGTATATTTAGTGGTCGGGTGATGAATCCGATCCACTAGCATTTTAGATCATAGCAGCGGGACCCACCAGATTTTACACCAAGGTATATTCATGCGTGGAACACTTATTTTTTTCTATGTTCTGTATGTGAAATTGTCAAATTGAAGCCTGGGTAGGACTTATAGATGGGGACAACCCTATAACCGGTAGGTAATTAACATATGATCATTCCATCTAAGTTATTTAAGGTATATTTATTGGTCTGGTGATGAATCAGATCCACTGGTATTTTAGATAAGAGCAGTGGGAGCCACCAAATTTTACACCAAGGTATATTCAGGCGTGGAATTTTTTTTTCTATGTTCTGAATGTGAAATTGAGGCCTGGGTGGGACTTATAGATGCGGACGGCCCTATACCTGGTAGGTAATTAACAAATGATCATTCCATCTAAGTTATTTAAGGTATATTTATTAGCATGGTGACGAATCAGATCCACTGGTATTTTAGATCAGAGCAGTGGGACCCACCAGATTTTACACCAAGGTATATTCACGCGTGGAACACTTATTTTTTTCTATGTTCTGTATGTGAAATTTAGACCTAGATGGGACTTACAAATGGGGACAACCCTATACCTGGTAGGTAATTAGCATATGGTCATTCCATCTAAGTTATTTAAGGTATATTTATTGGTCTGGTAATGAATCAAATCCACTGGTATTTTAGATCAGAAAAGTGGGACCCACTAGATTTTACACCAAGGTATATTCAGGCGTGAGACACTTCTTTTTTTTCTATGTTCTATATGTGAAATTGAGGCCTAGGTGGGACTTATAGATGGGGATAACCCTATACCTGGTAGGTAATTAACAGATGATCATCCCATCTAAGTTATTTAAGGTATATTTATTGCTCTGGTGATGTATCCGAACCACTGGTATTTTAGATCAGACCAGTGGGACCCACTAGATTTTACAACAAAGTATATTCAGGCTTGGATCACTTTCTTTTCTATGTTCTGTATGTGATATTGAGGCCTGGGTAGGACTTATAGATGGGGACAGCCTTATACCTGGTAGGTAATTAACATATGATCATTCCATCTAAGTTATTTAAGGTATATTTATTGGTCTGGTGATGAATCAGATCCACTGGTATTTTAGATCAAAGCAGTGGGACCCACCAGATTTTACGGCAAGGTATGTATAGGCATGGAATTTATTTTTTTTCAATGTTCTGTATAGATGGAGACAACCCTATACCTGGCAAGTAGTTAACATATGATCATTCCATCTAAGTTATTTAAAGTATATTTATTGGTCTGGTGATGAATCCGATCCACTGGCATTTTAGATCAAAGCAGCGGGACCCACCAGATTTTACATCAAGGTATATTCACGCGTGGAACACTTTTTTTTTCTATGTTTTGTATGTGAAATTGAGGCCTGGGTGGGACTTATAGATGGGGACAACCCTATACCTGGTAGGTAATTAACATATGATCATTCCATCTAAGTTATTTAGGGTATATTTATTGGTCTGGTGACGAATTAGATCCACTGGTATTTTAGATAAGAGCAGTAGGACCCACCAGATTTTACACCAAGGTATATTCAGACATGAAACACTTTTTTTTTATGTTCTATATGTGAAATTGAGACCTAGGTGGGACTTATAAATGGGGACAGCCCTATACCTGGTAGGTAATTAGCATATGGTCATTCCATCTAAGTTATTTAAGGTATATTTATTGGTCTGGTGATGAATCAAATCGACTGGTATTTTAGATCAGAAAAGTGGGACCCACTAGATTTTACACCAATGTATATTCAGGCATGAGACACTTTTTTTTTCTATGTTCTATATGTGAAATTGAGACCTAGGTGGGACTTATAAATGGGGACAGGCCTATACCTGGTAGGTAATTAGCATATGGTCATTCCATCTAAGTTATTTAAGGTATATTTATTGGTCTGGTGATGAATCAAATCCACTGATATTTTAGATCAGAAAAGTGGGACCCACTAGATTTTACACCAAGGTATATTCAGGTGTGAGACACTTTTTTTTTCTATGTTCTGTATGTGAAATTGAGACCTAGGTGGGACTTATAGATGGGGACAATCCTATACCTGGTAGGTAATTAACATATGATCATTCCATCTAAGTTATTTAAGGTATATTTATTGGTCTGGTGATGAATCCGAACCACTGGTATTTTAGATCTGACCCTGGGTCCCACTAGATTTTACAACAAAGTATATTCAGGCTTGGAACACTTTCTTTTCTATGTTCTGTATGTGAAATTGAGGCCTAGGTAGGACTTATAGATGGGAACAGCCTTATATCTGGTAGGTAATTAACTTATGATCATTCCATCTAAGTTATTTAAGGTATATTTATTGGTCTGGTGATGAATCAAATCCACTGGTATTTTAGATCAAAGTAGTGGGACCCACCAGGTTTTACATCAAGGTATATTCAAGCGTGGAACACAAAAAGTTAATAATATAAAAAATATATAAACAAAAAGATATAGGTCAAAAAATAATAATAATATAAAAAAGATATATTACACAATATTTTGACGAAATGAACATTAATGTTCAATTATATGTTAGCATTACCAAAGACGAACAGCCAGCCTAAATATAGTAACAAAAAAAAAGCATCAACCAAAATGAAATAATTACTGTTCATAAATCAAAAATGACATAGGATTTAATGCCTTTCCAAATCAATATAATTAAGAAATTGGGTACTGGGTCTAACTGCAAGCCTGTGATGAATTAGAGACCCGGACCTGATATTGGGCCAAGTAATTTATACTTTGAAATTATTTATTTAATATATTTTAACATAAGAGAAATATCTTCTCATGTGGACCGGGGCCTCGAGTAAAAAAATTTTCATTTTGTAGTTAGGGGTTTAGTTAGATAGTTCCGCGTAATCTTTTTTTATTTTTTTTAATGATATAAGTGATGTTATAAAGCCTTTTAATTTTGGTATGTAACCCCTTAGCAATATTATCCGACTATAATTTATATGTTTGTCATAACTTTCTAAGTACAAATCTCTAACATTGGGTCCCCGTATAGCATGGGGTTTCTTAAGTATAATGACTCAAAAAAAAAAAGAGAAATAATAAAAAAACCAACAAAAATGAACATAATATATATATATTGACGATATCCAAAAAAAATTAAATAAAAGAAGAATAAACCAACTTAGGTAAAACGAAAAAATTAATAATATAAAAAAATATATATTACACAATATTGACAAAATGAACCTTAATGTTGAATTATATGTTAGCATCACCAAAGAAGAACAACCAGCCTAAATATAGTTTAAAAAAAAAGCATCAATCAAAATGAAATAATTACTGTTCATAAACTAAAAATGATATATGATTTACTGCATTTCCAATTAAAAAACTTAAGGAATTGGGTACTGGATCTAATTGCAAGCCTGTAATGAATTAAAGACTCAAGCATGATATTAGGCCAAGTAATTTATATTTTAAAATTACTTATTTAATATATTTTAGCTTTGAAAAACAAACTAGTTTTAATGAGCTATCTCCAAACGGGAGCTTCACTAGGGAGAAATAAAAAAAAATTAACATAACTACCTTCGCATATGGACCGGGGCCCGGAGTAAAAAAATTTCAACAGCAGTTAGGGGTTTAGATAGATAATGATATAAGTGATGTTATAAAGCCTTTTAATTTTGGTATGTAGGTCATTGACAATATTGTCCGAGTATAATTTATATGTTTGTTGTACCTTTCTAAGTACGAATCTCTAGCACTGGGTCCGTGTATGGCAAGGGGTTTCATAAGTATAATGACTCGATAAAAAAAAAAGAGAAATAAATAAATAAAAAGACTCATCACCGAAAATGAACATAAAAAAAATATAATAACCATATCCAAAAAACAAAAGAAATAAAATAAAAGGAGAAAAAACCCAACTTAGGTCAAACAAAAAATATATATATATATTACACAATATTGACAAAATGAACCTTCATGGCAATCCATGTAGCTGAAACACACTCTGACAAAAAGGACAATGATATAAAATAACTAAAACATATTTGAAAATTTTAAAAAATGACTTACAAGTTTACTAATTAATAAGTTTATTAAAAAAATTCGTATTAGTATGTGCATTTGGTGGTTCCGTGGTCCGTGCATAGCACGGGATTTTGCTAGTAACTTCTAAGCACAAGTCGCCCCAGAGCTTTTACATGTGTTTGAGATGAAGCTGTGGAGAGAGGCTGGGAGACGGTGAGATGGGCTCATTCATTGCAAAAGGGCATTATCAAAATAAAATGAATCTATTAACTCCAAAAAGGTATCTGAAAAGATGTGAAGGGGGTAAAATATTCCAAACCACATGGCGATCTGTTATTGGCTGGGATGTAATACAAAACTATATTAAATAAAAAATTAGATTATACTTAAGTTTATTTTTAGCTTTTATAAAATAACTAAATGTTTGGTGACGTAACATGAGAAGTTACTAGCAACCAAATTGTACTAACATATATGAAATCCAAACCATCTATAGAACACTGTTTCATATTATTGTGTGCATGCGTGCAGAAGCATTGAATCTAGGATCAAACAATCAAGCTACACAAAAGAGACACAATGGATTTATGTGACTTGGCAATGTACCTACATCTATAGCAAGAGAGTATCGATTCACATCTTGACTCTTTTTATAGTATATGGTTATAAATTATATTATAATATATATGAAAAATATTTATATACGTCTTTCCCCCACCACATAGAGGGCACTGACATGTTCTACTCCGGAGCATTGGATTAAACCACTCACCTAATGGCCGGGAATATTGCTTTATAAGGAATAAAAAAAAGCTCCCCTCTCTCGTTTTGCTTTCCCTCCCAACTCAATCGACCGAGACCGAGATCGCCCTCTCTTCTTCCTCATTCCTCCTTGGAGCTCCCAATGGAAGGCAAAAAGACCGCTCTCCTTTTTCTCTCACTTTTTCTTCCCCTGCTCTCCCTAATCTCTATCTCATTCCTCACTCAAATCGCCGGCCTCTTCCATACCTGCAACTCATCGTTGAGGGGATGCAGCCCTGCTCCTCTCTTCCTCAATAGCCCTAAACCTCTGAATCTTCAAATCCCTTACCCATAAATCCCCTTATCCTTAAACCCCTAAAACCTCAAAATGACCAAACCTTATACCCACGAAACCCCCAAATCGAAAAATCGCTTTGAGTGAACTTTCGATTCATCACCAGCCCTGCTTCTCAAGTGAACTTTTCCACGGTGCTGTGCCCGAAGCCAATGTATATGTAAGCAGGGCCCACCACTATATTATATAACACAATTTATAAATGGGCCAACCAAATGAGGGCTTGTAAACAAAAAAGAGAATTAAAAGATTGGACAAAGAATTTACAGGGGCCCTAATTAGGATTTTGTCTGCCCTTCCTTCGAGCGCTGATGGTTATTTAATTTTGAGGCCTCTGAACAAGTGGGTATACATGCATAATTTTTATGATATTTATACATTCTAAAGTGTCAATAGCCAAATAGCCATTCAAGATCTCGAAATTGTTTAAAGGATGAGAGTTTAGTAAAGTTTATACATAACTTTTTTTATATACTAATGGAGCCCTGCACGTGCAATGCACGTGCAAGGAACACAATCTTTCAGTATGATAATTTGGAAAAATAAAGTCATTGAAAAACTCAATATTAACAATCCCAATGGAGAATGACCAGTTTACATATAGCTCATTTTTTTGGCAAATTAAGCAATTTACAATCACTAATTGTTCTTATGAAATTCAGTAGAAGTTTCAATAGAAAAAAGTAAGAAGAAGATGGAATAACAAGATATATGGAAGGAAACTAACTGAAAAAAAGTTGAAAACCAACATTTTCTAGCCATACATGATTAGGCAAAACACTCACAAATTTCAATATAGATCAATAGTCCGGCCTATTTCCCATTAAAATTTGTCTAAAACCTAGCGCCAGATACATACAAATTTCATGTTGAGAAGCATCGAATGACAGTAATACCAATACAAAGAAATTTGAATATCATGGAAAGAAACAAGATTGATATGTCAAGATGAGGGCCAGAGCAACAACTTAAAAAGCTTTCTTGAATTAAGATGACACTACTACCAAATTTTGAATCATGTACATTTGTGGCACTTCTGTTAGCTTTTTATGTATCATAAATCAGTTCTGTTACATTCTAATTTTGTAGTAAGTGAATCTTTGAAACAAATATCATAATTTGAAGCAAGAGAACCAACTACAAAGAGATCTTTAGGCATGCACTCTCAGGCACTCTCAGGCCGGGCACAACTACTTCCTTCAAACTTCCTAAGAAAATTTAATGAAAAATTCATTATCCTAGCATTATAGGAATGTGGTTGCAATGTTGGACAGGAATCAAGTCCAAGAGTAATACTGGTTCGACCTAAGATGATGCATTGGATGAAGCATGCAAAATCATAAAGAAAGACAATTAGCACCCTTAAACACAGTTTAGCACGTAGAATGATAATGAAGGAATGCATGTTGCCAGAATTGCCTAAAACAAAAAAAATAAGGGCCATAAAGCAATCTCTTCAAATCAACATAAGAGGGTGGATTTAAAAACATGAGTCAGCATATCAAAATGATGGGTTCCATTGCATCATACTCATAAAAACTTGAAAGGAAAAATAAAATACCTTATCATAATTCAAGAAATAATAAGACAAGCCATTAGTCACTTGCATTGGATGTTGGTTTGACATATAGTAATAAAATTTAAAAGAAAACCAACTTACATGGAATGAAGAAATCAAGAAAAGGCTTAGATGACAAAAATCTGCAAACGCTTGCATATTAAAAAAAAAAAACTTTCATGACACCTCGATTATCTGGCTACTAAGAAAATGAAACATCTAAATAGACCGTAAGCCTATCCATAACATCTCCGTATCTTTGGCTAGTGCACCCACACGTCAATGAAATATCTTCCTCATTTCAACCCACTAATGTCACCCAAGTCCTCATCACTAAGCATGAAAACACCATACTTTCTTAGTAAATGGGATATATATATATGTCCAATATTTCTTTTTCTGATCTAACACAAGCATACTATCAAACCACATAAAATATTTTTCTATATTTTTTAGAGTGACTATTTGGTTAGATCTACTCTTGCATAGTTTTTTGTATCGATTGCGGATTTCTACTGCACCCTAACATATTTGCTAGCATATACAGATTTCATAGTGAAATAAGCTTTGCTGAAAGATTATTAAAGAAGTGAGGGGTGAGAAACACGAGGTTATGGATGCAAAAGGGAACTTGACCATCGTGGGATTTGAGTTCTAGGGTGATGGATGCGCATTCATCTCTCATTTTTCTTCAAATCAATTTCCATTAAAAGAGAGGTTATTTGATTGTCATTTTTTAAATATTCATGTATGATTTTACATTTTAATCACTAATGAAAATCTGAAGCCCTATAACTCTTAGGAACTACATGAACGATTTTCTGTCATTCCTTATAAAGTTTGATGCACTAAAATGTGTAATATGTTACAATTATTTTTTCTTTTTTTTTTCCAAAAAGAGGGGAACACATTAAAAGATTAAAAAACAATCATAAATGGGCCAAACCTTCTACCAAAACCACTAATGTCAAAGATGACATACAAGATAACTAATCCACCAAGCTGGCTAATACAACACAAAAACAACAACAACAAAAAAGCCCAACTGGTCACTACCTCCCTTGAATGTTAAAATTCTATTTCATTTATAACATTGCTGGTCATTTTTTAATATTCAACTTTTCTTCATTTTTAGTGGCTTATAAAAATTTAAAATAAATTTCACTATTTCAGTAACATAAAAAAAAGGCCCAACATTAAAAAGAGATTTTCTATTGTCGCAAAGTTCACTTTGTCGAATGTTGTTGGAGCACTAAATGTTTAAAATGTCACAATTCTATTTCACATATTTCATTTCTAGCATTGAAAATTCAATGAAACAAAATACCAACCAACCAGAATAGTACCCAACTCATAGCTTTAAACGGATTAACAACAAATCACAAGGATTCCAAGCAATCTTTAGCATTCTCATATCTTTCTCTGACAAGCAAATCGTGTCTTTACAGGCATTGAGATCGAAGTTGAAATTTTCTACTCATGAAAATCTCAATTGAAGATTTTCATTTGAGTTCTTACAGTGAATGTACAAATTCTTCAAACACAACCCTTTACATGAACATCTGTGTTAAGCATTTCATCAAAATATAATATTATTAAGTGGGGCCCACAGATGTGTTGTTCTCTTTTATTATATATATAATATAATATAATAATACTGAGTGGGGCCCACATATTTGTAGAGAAAAAGCAGGACAAGTTCTTCTACTAAGTGGGGCCCACAGATGTCTAGAACTCTTTTATTTGATATATATATATAATATAATAATACTAAGTGGGGCCCACAGATGTGTAGTTCTCTTGTATTATATATATAATATAATAATACTAAGTAGGGCCCACAGATGTGTAGATGTAGAGAAAAAACATGACAAGTTCTTCTACTAAGTGGGGCCCACATATGTGCAGTTCTCTTTTATTATATATATATATATATAATATCATAATACTAAGTGAGGCCAAGAGATGTGTAGAGAAAAAGCATGACAAGCTCTTCTCTTTCATTGGGGCCCACATATGTGTAAAGAAAAAGCATAACACTTTCTTCTTTTTTATAATAAGGGTATAGATATTATATTATTATTATCATAATATAATAATAATATATTATTATATTATATTATAATATTTAGGGGGGCCACAAAGGTCTAGTGAAAAAGTATGCAACATCTCTTCTCTTTTATAATAAAGGTATAGATATTATATTATATTATAATATTTGGGGGTGGGCCCCACACAAGTGTAGTGAAAAAGTTTGTAATTTCTCATAATAATATATTGTTATATTATATTATAATATTTGGGGTGGGCCCCACAATGGTGTAGTGAAAAAGTTTGCAATATTTCCTCTTTTATAATAGTAGATAATATTTGGGGTGGGCCCCACAATGGTGTAGTGAAAAAGTTTGCAATTTTTTATAATAATATATTATTATATTATATTATAATATTTGGGGGTGGGCCCTACAAGGGTGTAGTGAAAAAGTTTGCATTATAATATTTGGGGGTGGGCCCCACAAAGGTGTAGTGAAAAAGTTTACAATTTCTCATAATAATATATTATTATATTATATTATAATATTTGGGGTGAGCCCCACAATGGTGTAGTGAAAAAGTTTGCAATATTTCCTCTTTTATAATAGTAGAAGTAGATAGATAGATTGATAGAAGTATAGCATATAGTAGATAATAATAATAATATATTATGATATTTTATTATAATATTTTGGTGTGAGCCTCACAATGGTGTAGTGAAAAAACTATGTAACATTCCCTCTTTTATAATCTAGTGTATAAATAGTGTATAGATGTATAGAATAGATAGATATATATATATATATATATATTATATTATATTATATGAGTGGGGCCCACATAAGTTATGTCATTTGTTCTTAAATTATATTATATGAGTGGGGCCCACACAAGTTATGTCATTTGTGGACCATGTGTGTAGTGAAAGCAAAGTGTATTTTCTTCTCTTTTATAAGAGTAGATAGATATAAAAAAAAAAAGGGATTGGATAGAATATTGTAGTGCATACGTACTTTGCCTGCCTTGTAGTTTTGTCTTTTAAATGCTTCAAAAAAATAACACCCATTTCTTGGATTCATATTTCTTGGAGCCATCTGCAATGCTTTTGACGCAGGTCCAGTATTTGTTCTAGATGGTACTCCAGATCCTCAACAATTACAATTGACAGATAAGTATAACAACAAGTAGACCCGTAGCCTGAGCATGGGCTTAGCAATTTAGCCATAAATGTTTCATTTTGGCTTTTCGACTTGGCTAGTAACTCATTACTAACATCTTGTTGTAATGGGTTTCAATGGCTACACACGATAAGTGGAATGTCCCTATTTTATTAAAGTCGGGTATTTAATCTTTTTTTATAGAAATAGACTAAATTTCTCTAGAATACTACCGTTAAAACATTTTTCACACCTAAGAAGAATTAGTGCCATTTTTATCATAGTGGGTATGTTCGATGATTAAAACTGTAATTGATAATTTCATTGCCTTTCTTTCAAGGCTTAAACATTGATAGTATTCGTGGAGGAGGGCACCTTCTGGACTTTTGTTAAGGGTTGTTTCTCAGTTACAAAACAACATCCCACTCTTTCTGAAAGTAACCACTCATTGTCCTATCTCTATTGGAATAGGCCGCTACTACCTTGTGGACGCCGGATTTGCCAATGCGCTAGGCTTCTTCGCACCTTACCGTGAAATCTGATACCATTTGAAGGACCATCGAGGAAGAACACTGCAAGATCCAAAAGAAATTTTTAACAAAAGGCATTCATAGGCTTGTAATGTTATTGAAAGGGCCTTCGGATTGCTAAAAGGGCGCTTTGCCATCTTAAGGACAACCCCCAGTATGACTTTGTACAACAGGTGTCGATAGTGAATGCCTACCGCACCTTGTACAATTTTATCCAAGAGAAAAATGATGCTCTTGGTGACCTTGATGAAATTAGTTCTGATGATGGTGTCCACACTTCTATTAGATATAAAACTAATGTAAGACATGACTAATCGTAAATTTTATGTTCCTTTTCTTTTGTTGAGTCATTGATGATGATTGGGTAGAAGAACATATGTTATAGATGAAAACATAAATTGAGCAACTTGTTCAGTGTCTCTACTGCACCAACTTTTTATTTCCTCAATATCTCTTGGTTCTGTAAATTGGAGGGTCCACAACCACATGGTACCTTCCAAACTAAATGCTGGGGCATTGGAATTTGGGTTGGACTACCATGTGCATCTGCCACACTTCGTACACAGAATATATATGAACATCAATCACGACCGACCAATTGTTGGCCACACATAGATTGGGTAAAATTGATTGTCCATCAGATGGGGGTCAAGATAATTAGGAAGCTACAATGGGTTGATTTAAAAATTAAGAAAAATGGAGGAACCAATGTTTGGTCCATTGAATTTAATTAGTGTGGTTTTTGGGCCATGTTCCATCCCAAAATAGGACCACAAATTGGATGGTTGGGATCAGATATTCTTATTTTTTTAGTGATTTTATGGGAGAAACTCATGACATTGTTTACCAATAGAAGTCGCACTATATTAGACTCAATCTCAATAGCTAGATACATACATATATATCCACATGCAATTAATGGATAGTGACTTGCACATTGCAGGGTACGAGTTTCTAATGAGTTAGGAGCAGGCAATGGGAAAGGAGCTAAGTTTGCAACCATTGTATATCAACAGCTACATCTTCAGTTATAGGGCTTCTGTTTTGGTTACTTATCCTAGTCTTTCATGACAAGTTTCCCCTCTTTTTCACCACAAGCCCAGTCATAGTGGATGCAGCTGAAAAACTTGCAATCCTATTGGCCTTCACCATCCTACTTTGGAAATTGGAAGTGAACAAAAGTTTCATTTTGATTGTGGACTATGATATCTTGAGACTTTAGTGATTATGTGGAGATCAAATCCATATACTACGAGACCCCATATAAACAATCTCTTTTGGATAACTAGCTAATCAAAGGTCTATTCACATCTATACTTATGTCGTAGAGTTGAATAGAATACTAAAAGCCTTTTTATATAGACTAAAAAGCATGTAATTTCTTCATTTCTACAGGAACTTTGGACTCCATATTCGACACAAATGGGGACTGCAGAGGAGAGAGATGGCAAGCCTTCTCAAACTAGAAGCCACCTTGTATCTGCAAACTGCGCCCTTTTTTCCCACCTTTCCTAACATCAGAAGAAAGCAAGACAGTTGTGTTGCTTTGAATGGGGTTACATTTGGCCTTTTTTTTTGGTAAATACAGAGATTGTTAACAATTCTACCCTAAAAAAAAAAGCAAATGGACCCCAAAAAAAGCACAAAAATGAACAGAACAAGCTTCATTTCCAAATCCCACACAAAAACCACTCAAACTCGAAGAAATGCAACTACCTAACAGAGATTAAGAACAAGAAAAACATGATTTCAAGCTCACCTCCGAAATGTCGACCAAAGCTAGGGATTGAGATCGAAATGTTTTCATATGATGAGGAATCGATCAAGAAGTACCTTGATTTCCATGGATTTACAAAGATATAGACCTTGAAATTCGAATCCGGCACTGGAAAACTTCGAAAATGAGAGAAACACGAACATCAAAAACCCTAGATTTTTTCTTCTTCTGCTCTTCTTCTTCTTTTGTTCTTATTCATCTTCCTCAACACAAATGATCGATGAACCACAAAACCCTACAACTTCATCAACAAGAGGCTATGTAAAAAAGTTGGAAACTGGTTATATTGTTTGGCCGATGAGAGAGGGATCGGATCTGGAGACTGAAAAAAGCAATTTAGTGAAAGAGATTTGGGGATTAGGGTTTCTCTGGGGATTTGAAAAGACTGGGAGAGAGAGCGATTGAGATTAGGGTTTTCTTGGGGGTGGACGTCGTTTGGAATCTTTAAAAAGATATCATTAAACGACGGCCTGAAGAATGTAGATGTTTCTAGAATGAAATCAGCTACACCATCATGGATGAGACCCATTTGCGGATTCCAGTTGTTTATGGCCTGTTTTAACGTAGTGTATCCGCTCTTGATCAAGCTTCTCTACCTCTATTTCTTTGTTCTTCGTTTCCTTTCCTTTTACTCCTTCATCTTTGGATGGAACCCCATCCAGATCTTCGAGGGTCAAGTCTTTCAGTTCGACCGAGGGAGTGTCTATCCGTTGGATGTGAAAGGTTTTAGATCCTTTGTCAAGAGGGATTTCCACAATCAACGCCAAGGTGGCTAATGAGTTGGCCAGTTGGTTCACAGCTCGCGGGATGTAAAGAAAGGAATTTTTTTTTGAATTGAGATATGATTCTCTTGACCTTTTCATGATAATGAGCAAGCTTGGGGGCGTTCACCTTCCATTCACCCGCTACTTGGGAGATGACCACCTTTGAATCTCTGAGAACTCGAAGTTTCTTAACTTCTAAATTCAGGGCCTCTCTTAAACCTACTAGGAGTGCTTCATACTCCATTTCATTATTGGTGGCTGGGAACTCGACCTTGAAAGCCTTCTGTATTGCCACTCCTTCTGGGGAGAAAAGCACTGTCCCTATCCCTTTTCCATTTTGATTCAAGGCACCGTCAAATACATTGTCCACAACTCATGGTCCTTTATCTCCTTTATGTCTGCACATAATACGTCCTCATCTGGAAAGTCGGTTTTGACCGGTTCATACCGTGGTAGGGGTAGATGTGCAAGGTGGTCAGCGATGGCTTGTCCTTTTATGAACTTTTGAGTCACGTAAGTTATGTCGAATTATGCCAAAAGCATTTGCCATTGCGCCACTCGCCTTGAAGTGATAGGTTTCTCGAAAATATATTTTAAAGGATCCATCCTAGCCAGGAGCCTAACTGGGTGGGCTAAGAAGTAATGTCTTAACTTTTGAGCGGCCCAAACCACCGCCAAGCAAGTTCTTTCCATCAAGGAGTATTTTTGTTCATATGGCAGGAGAGATTTGCTCAGGCAATAGATTGCATTTTCTTTTCTACCCGTGTCATCGTGTTGACCCAGAACAACCCTTGTCGCCGTCTTGGTGGTCGAAGCGTACAAGATAAAGGGCTTGTGTTTAATAGGAGGTTTAAGAACTGGGAGATTCAACGGATATCTTTTCAACTCCTCAAACGCTTTCTGGCAGTCATTATCCCAGTAGTATTGAGCTCCTCCTTTTAGCAATCTATAGAAGGGTTCACATCTTTGTGAATGCTGCGATATGAATCGGCGGATGAATTGTAATCTCCCGATTAAATCTCTTAGCTCTTTTAAGTTTTTAGGCGGCGGCATTTTGAGGATGGCTTTCACCTTTGACAGGTCTACCTCAATACCTCGATTGCTGACCATGAACCCTAAAAGCTTTCCTGATGACACCCTAAAGACACACTTTTTCGGCTTCATTTTCAACTGTGTTTCTCTTGACCTTTGGAGAATTCTCCTCAGAGCCATGGTATGGTCTGCACGAGTTTGGGATTTAACTAAGATGTCGTCGACATATACCTCCATACAGTCGTGCATCATGTCATGAAATATTGCCATCATGGCTCTTTAGTAAGTTACACTTGCATTCTTCAGTCCGAAGGGCATCACAACATAACAATAAGTCCCCCAGGGAGTAGTAAATGAGGTCTTTTCTTGATCCTCTGTCGAGAACTTTATCTGATTATACCCTGAGTATCCATCCATAAATGAGAGCATCACATGCCCAGTAGTGTTGTCAACGAGCACGTCTATGTGTGGCAAGGGAAAGTCATCCTTAGGTGAGGCCTTGTTCAAGTTCCTGAAGTTGATGCAGACCCTGACGCGTCCATCCTTCTTCTTGATCGGGACTATATTGGCGATCCATTGAGGGAACAGCACCACCTTGATGAATTTGGCCTAGAGAAGTTTTTCAACTTCCTCTTTCACTTTCACTGCGATGTCGGGGAGCATCCTCCTTAACTATTGTTTGACCGGTCTTGCATTTCCTTCCAATGGGATTTGATGTTCTACCAGAAACGGGTCCAATCCTGGCATGTCATGGTAGTCTGATGCGAATACGTCCTAGTATTCATTTAGAACTCTTAGGATCTTTTCTTCTTCGTCAGGTTCCAGGCATGCATTGATTTGGACTAGTTTGGGCCTTTCCTCGGTTCCCAAGTTGATTTCTTTGGTCTTTTCAGCCACTACTTGAGTTTGCTTGTCAAACCTCTTGATGACCCTCTGAAACTCTTCCGAGACTTCATCGTCCTCTCCTTCGGCGTCTACTAATTCATAAACACCCATTTCGTCCTTGGCATCCTCGGTCCTTGAAGACGATTCTGGCTCCGAAATAATGGGTATCGACTCATACCCTATCTCACTGATCCTGTGAGGCCCCACCCTTTGTGGGCCCTCTAATTTATATTTTAAATGCTAATTAATACTAATTATTGCTAATTACTAGCTAATTATGCTAATTAGGGGTTAATCAGGGTGATTAGATAGATTTTCCTAAGTTGTAGTTAGACTAGCTTAGTTGAGTTAGTAATTTGGTTAGTAGGGTGTTTTGGGTAATTCTAGGGTTAACTAGTATAGGGAGGCTCTTACTAGGGTTTTTAGTAAACTATATGGGGGTTTATGCAAAAGTACCCCTTTTTCTAGAACCTTCCAGCCCAAAGACCCTAATGCCCCTAGCCCTAACCCTAATCCTATGCAACCCTAAAGGCTATTCCAGTCATTAGCCACTCCCCCAAATCTATAAATTAGCACAAACCCCAAGGCAAACCCTACTACTATTCCTCCCCCATTTTTCTCTCTTCTTCCTCTCTCATTTCCTTTCTTAAGCTACTGTTATGCTGGAGGATTTTTCCTAGGAGCTACAGCCACTTCATCTTCTTCATTTAGCTTGGGATTTCTCTCTTCTCTTCTCTTTCCCTACAACCTTATACTCCATCAAAGGCAAGTGCATAGTATACTCTTAACTTAGGTCTATATTCTGTGCATTGATTCATTTAATTTCAGTTCAGTAATTTCTTTCTGTTAGAACTACCATGGAGCTTAGTTGTTTTTGTTGGATGGCTGGACATTGACGGATGGGGGTTCCACCCCCCCCCCCCCCCATTTGGAAGATCAATGGGTCTAAATGGGTGTTGGATTGATGGGCATTTTAGTAGATTTGTATTTGATTTTTGTTTGGACGGAGTTTGGAAGTGATTGGAAATTATTCGGAGGAAAAATGGATTGAAAAGGGTGAAATCTGCAAAAACTGGGTTCCCCAGTTTTCCACGTGTACCCGGTCGACCGGCCTGCAGGGCCAGGTCGACCGGCCACACTATAACTGGGAGAAAACAGCTCCCAGTTAGTTTTCTGCAGCCTGACTTTCCACGTGTACCAGGTCGACCGGCCTGCAGGGCCAGGTCGACCGGCCACACTAAAATTTGGGAAAAACAGCTCCTAGTTAGCAAAACTCTGCAGAACTGATTTTTTAGTATACTAGGACGAACTGGCCTTGCCCAGGTCGACCCGGTACCCACTGTTTTGCAGGAAATTAACTGGAAGTTGGTTTTTCATTTGGAACTCAGGCACCCTATGTTCAGATCGACCTAGTACTTAGGATTTGCAGTAGAAAATGTCTGAAAGCTGGGACATCAATCTTTCTAGGGTTTTTGGTGTATGCGGTCAATCACCCAGACCAGGAGGTTGACCGGACACGCTGGGAACTTTTAGAAACGAAATAAGTCTTCCAGGAGGCCTAACCTAGATTATCCAGTGCACTCGGTTGACCCACCAGGCCAGGAGGTCAACCGAGCTTACATGTTCCGTGGCGTGGCGGAGGACTGGTGGAGGGTTATGCAGAGGCCATACGAGGAGATACGAGACGAGGTGGCATGGACTGACTTCCTCAGGAAGTTTATCCCCACCCATGTCAGAGAGCGTAAGCTCCAAGAGTTCCAGACTCTTGTTCAGGGTGACTTGACCATCTCTCAGTATGAGGTCCGCTTCACCCAGCTGTCCCGATTCGCAGAGGCGCTGCTCACATCAGAGGCCGAGAGGGTTTGGCGGTTCGTAGATGGGTTGAGAGAGGAGATCCAGATAGCCATGACTTGTATCGAGCTGCCTACCTACGAGGAGGCCTTGAGGAGAGCTTTTTGGGCAGAGGAGCATCTTCAACGATTGGAGTCCATTCGCCAGCAGAAACGACTCTGGATCGCCCCGATCAGGCCACAGCCCGTGCCCCTACGACAGCAGCATCCTTTCCAGAGGCAGAGGCCGGCAGGGCAGGCAGGACAGTATCAGCAGCGTGGACCCCAAGTGTGCTATGACTGCGGAGAGCCATGGCACATCTCCAGGTTTTGCCCACTCCGAGGAGGGCAGCCTCAGATGCTTCGGCTTCCAGCACCTCCGGCAGTTCCAGCCCCAGCTCCAGCGGCTCAGCCAGCACGTTAGGTTGCTTTAGCACCGCAGCAACAGTACCGTGCTCAGCAGCAGGTACGGGGACCTCGGCAGCCTAGAGGGCAGCACTTCCAACGAGGACGTCATCAGAGGCATCAGGGCCAGCAGCACCAGCAACAGAGACCCCAGGCTGTGGGACGAGCTTTCTCACTCACTCACGAGGATGCAGAGGTAGCAGGCAACGTCGTTGAAGGTACCATTTCTATTTGTGATCATCCTGCTAGAGTATTGCTAGATCCAGGAGCGACACATTCGTTTGTGTCATCAGCATTTGCTTTAGTCTTTGGTGGGATAGGCAAGGCTATGCCTTGCACATTAGTTGTGTCCACTCCGATGGGTAGGAGTGTGATGTGTCAGACTTACCACCCCAGATGCCGAGTACAGATCGGGGAGTGCATTTTACTTGCAGATCTGATCGTGCTACCCATGCATGACTTCTACGTCATCTTAGGGATGGATTGGTTGGCTAGATATCGAGCAGTGATGGATTTTTTCAAGAAGACAATTAGACTCTTTATCGACGGATCAGATGACACGATCGAGTTTGTTGGTGAGAGGAGATCACCTAGCACTCGGATGATTTCGGCACTAAAGGCCGAGAGATTGATGAGATCAGGTTGCGAAGGCTACGTCGCATTCATCTCAAAGGACAAGGAGTCCAAGGGAGTCGAGGAGATTCCAGTTGTTTGCGAGTTTCCAGATGTTTTTCCCGACGAGATCCCGGGATTGCCACCTGTCAGAGAGAACGACTTCACCATTGAGCTTGCACCAGGCACAGCACCGATTTCCAGAGCTCCTTACCGCATGGCTCCGGCAGAGCTACGAGAGTTGAAGACCCAGTTGGAGGAGTTGCTAGATAAAGGCTTCATCAGGCCGAGTGTGTCGCCATGGGGCGCACCAGTGCTCTTCGTAAAGAAGAAGGATGGATCGATGAGGATGTGCATCGACTATCGACAGCTAAACCAGGCAACAGTGAAGAACAAGTATCATCTTCCCCGGATCGACGAGCTCTTCGACCAGCTTCAGGGTGCGCAGTTCTTTTCAAAGATAGACTTGAGCTGGGGATACCATCAACTGCGAGTCAAAGAGCAAGATGTGCAGAAGACAGCGTTTCGATCACGCTATGGCCACTACGAGTTCCTTGTGATGCCGTTCGGATTGACGAATGCACCAGCAGTGTTCATGTCCCTGATGAACAAGATTTTCGCTTCGTACCTCGACAGCTTCACAGTGGTCTTCATTGACGATGTTTTGGTCTACTCCAAGACCAGAGAGGAGCACGAGCAGCATTTGAGGACGTCTCTACAGTTGTTACGTGACAACCAGTTGTACGCGAAGCTTAGCAAGTGCGAGTTTTGGTTGGAGCAAGTAGTCTTCCTCGGACATATCATCTCCAAGGACGGACTAGCAGTGGATCCAGCGAAGATAGAAGCAGTGACGAACTGGGCGAGACCGAAGAATGCCACAGAGATTCGGAGTTTTCTCGGCTTAGCAGGCTACTATCGTAGATTCGTCAAGAGCTTCTCCACGATTTCAGCCCCGTTGACCAAGCTGAGCGGAAGGATGTACCGTTCATTTGGACCAATGCTTGCGAGAACAGTTTTCAAGAGCTGAAGGAGAGATTGACGACAACACCGATCTTGTCTCTACCGACTGGTAACGGTGGATTCGTAGTCTTCACCGATGCTTCAGGGACCGGTCTAAGTTGTGTTCTGATGCAGGAAGGGAAAGTCATTGCCTATGGATCGCGCCAGTTGAAAGAGCACGAGAAGAAGTACGCAACGCACGACTTGGAGCTAGCAGCGGTCGTTTTTACTTTGAAGTTGTGGCGACACTATCTCTATGGCGAGAGATTCGAAGTGCATTCAGATCATCGAAGTTTGCAGTACCTGTTCACTCAGAACGACCTCAACAACCGGCAGAGGAGATGGATGGAGTACATCAAGGATTACGACTTCCCTATCAAATACTATCCTGGTAAGGCGAATGTCGTAGCAGACGCTTTGAGCAGGAAGACCGCCCTCGTCAGTTTTCTAGCAGCAGAGGGTGTGTGGACCGACGTCTTCAGCAGCTTAGATGTTCAGTTTCAGCCGCTCAGCGAGAGAGTCTTGCTTGCTACCATGTCCGCATGGGAACCAGAGTTGCTAGGAAAGGTCAAGGACAGTCAACGTAACGATCCCAAGCTTGTCAGAGTGATCGAGGAGATTGACTAGAGGCCAGAGTTCAGGTTGATTGGCGGAGTGCTCTACTATCAGGACCGATTGTGCGTGCTGGATATTCAGGAGCTGAAGGACGAGATCCTCTCAGATGCACACCATAGCAGATACTCGATTCACCCCGGCAGCACCAAGATGTACCAGAACCTGAAGAGCTACTACTGGTGGAACAACATGAAGAAGGAGATAGCTCGCTATGTCTCTAGGTGTTTGACGTGTCAGCAGATCAAGGTCGAACACCAGAAGCCGCCAGGACTACTTCATTAGCTCGACATCCCCCAGTGGAAGTGGGAGCACATCACCATGGACTTCATCGCAGGACTCCCAGCTACCAGGAGACGCCACGACGGCATTTGGGTGATTGTAGATCGACTGACTAAGTCAGCCCACTTCTTGCCAGTGTCGATGAGAGCAGGACTCGATGTCCTTGCGAAGCTGTACGTGGACAAGATTGTCTCGTTGCACGGAGTTTCAACTTCGATTGTTTCGAACAGAGACCCGCGTTTCACTTATCACTTCTGGGAGAGTCTACAGCAGGCCTTGGGCACCAAGTTGAGCTTCAGCACAGCTTATCATCCTCAGACAGACGGGCAGACCGAGCGTACCAACCAGACACTAGAGGACATGTTGAGCGACACCAGCGAGAAGGTTCGGCAGATAGTCGAGAAGGTTCAAGGAGAATTAGGAGGATTCCTTACCACTCTGCGAGTTTGCTTACAACAACAGCTACCATGCGAGCATCAAGATGGCACCGTTCGAGGCTCTGTACGGGAGGAGATGCAAGACCCCAGTCTATTGGGAAGAAGTTGGTGTCAGGAGTTTCCATGGACCATCCATAGTCAGCGACACCAGCGAGAAGGTTCGGCAGATAGTCGAGAACCTGAAGGTCAGCCGCAACCGACAGAAGAGCTATGCAGACAACCGGCGCAGACCACTTGAGTTCGAGAAGGGAGACAAGGTTTTCCTGAAGGTTTCCCCAGCCAGAGGTACCCTTAGGTTTGGAGAGAAGGGTAAGCTAGTGCAGAGATACGTCGGACCGTCGAGATCATGTCGAGAGTTGGAGACGTTGCTTACAAGCTTCAGCTACCCCCAGAGCATTCAGGAGTGCACGATGTGCTCCATGTCTCCATGTTGAAGAAGTACATGGAGGACCCTACGCACATTCTCTATCACCAGCCGCTCAACATCCAACCAGATGCTTCGTACGTCGCTAGGCCAGTTGCGATCATCGACACCAAGGAGCAGGTGCTCCAGACTCGAACCATTCATTGGGTGAAGGTTCAGTGGGAGCATCACACTCCGGAAGAGGCTACATGGGAGCTACGCGACCAAGTGGAGAAGGACTACCCACATCTTCTACCTCAGGTATGTTCTGATCGTGTTTTTACATTTAGGGACCAAATGTTTTAAAAGGAGGGAACGATGTGAGGCCCCACCCTTTGTGGGCACTCTAATTTATATTTTAAATGCTAATTAAGACTAATTATTGCTAATTACTAGCTAATTATGCTAATTAGGAGTTAATCAGGGTGATTAGATAGATTTTCCTAAGTTATAGTTAAACTAGCTTAGTTGAGTTAGTAATTTGGTTAGTATGGTGTTTTGGGTAATTCTAGGGTTAACTAGTGTAGGGAGGCTCTTACTAGGGTTTTTAGTAAACTATAGGGGGGTTTATGCAAAAGCACTCCTTTTTCTAGAACCTTCCAGCCCAAAGACCCTAATGCCTCTAGCCATAACCCTAATCCTATGCAATCCTAAAGGCTATTCCAGTCATTAGCCACTCCCCCAAATCTATAAATAAGCACAAACCCCAAGGCAAACCCTACTACTATTCCTCCCCCATTTTTCTCTCTTCTTCCTCTCTCATTTCCTTTCTTAAGCTACTGTTATGCTGGAAGATTTTTCCTAGGAGCTACAGCCACTTCATCTTCTTCATTTAGCTTGGGATTTCTCTCTTCTCTTCTCTTTCCCTACAACCTTATACTCCATCAAAGGCAAGTGCATAGTATACTCTAAACTTAGGTCTATATTCTGTGCATTGATTCATTTAATTTCAGTTCAGTAATTTCTTTCTGTTAGAACTACCATGGAGCTTAGTTGTTTTTGTTGGATGGCTGGACATTGATGGATGGGGGTTCCACCCCCCCATTTGGAAGATCAATGGATCTAAATGGGTGTTGGATTGATGGGCATTTTAGTAGATTTGTGTTTGATTTTTGTTTGGACGGAGTTTGGAAGTGATTGGAAATGATTCGGAGGAAAAATGGATTGAAAAGGGTGAAATCTGCAAAAACTGGGTTCCCCAGTTTTCCACGTGTACCCGGTCGACCGGCCACACTATAACTGGGAGAAAACAGCTCCCAGTTAGTTTTCTGCAGCCTGACTTTCCACGTGTACCAGGTCGACCGGCCTGCAGGGCCAGGTCGACCGGGCACACTGAAATTTGGGAAAAACAGCTCATAGTTAGCAAAACTCTGCAGAACTGATTTTTCAGTATACTAGGACGAGCTGGCCTTGCCCAGGTCGACCCGGTACCCACTGTTTTGCAGGAAATTAACTGGAAGTTGGTTTTTCATCTGGAACTCAGGCACCCTATGTTCAGATCGACCTAGTACTTAGGATTTGCAGTAGAAAATGTCTGAAAGCTGGGACATCAATTTTTCTAGGGTTTTTGGTGTATGCGGTCAATCACCCAGGCGAGGAGGTTGACCGGACACGCTGGGAACCTTTAGAAACGAAATAAGTCTTCCAGGAGGCCTAACCCAGATTATCCGATGCACTCGGTTGACCCACCAGGCCAGGAGGTCAACCGAGCCCACTACACATCAGGTCCACCTGGGGGTCAATCCCCCAGTGTGCCAGGTCGACCCAGCCTGTGCCAGGTTGACCCAGCACACTGGGAAACCCTGATTTTCCAGTTTTCAACATTTAGGAGTTGTGATCAGTTGTGGGGCACATTGACCATCCAAATGGACATTTATCAATGTTCTAAGCCCGAGTCAACGGTGTGGCTCAACCTTGACTCGTGGGGACCACCGATTAGGGTTTTGGTTGTTAATCTAAGGTGATTTGACCCCTAAGAGTTGTCAATGATGCTCGTAACCTCATAAGCACCAATCACAGTATCATATGGCATCAGTGACTTCGTTTAGAGATGAAATTACCGGAGATGGACCTGAACCTGAACGTGATCTATTACCTAGGATTGGACTATTGTTATTCCCGTTGATTCTCTTATTGAAGTTCATGCTTCACTTCTATTATTTACTGTCACTCTTATATACTTAGTATAGCTGTTAGCTGTTAATTAAATATAAATGGAGGACCTGAACCTAGGATATCTTAGAGGTGACCCGTTAGTATGATTTGGAGAACATTGACCCGTGTCTGTGTCTAGGCGGGCCCTTATTGGGCCTAAGTGAGGAGATGTGTACCTTTAGTTGGAAGAGGTAGTTTATATTGGGATTTTAAGTCATGATGAATTAGAAGGAACTAGTTATCAGTAGTAAATGGATATGTTGCCTCGTTTGGACCGTTTTAGACCAGGCCATGTGCTGATGGGCCTTGGTATGGATCCAACGAGTGGGCTTGGGCTCGAATTACAATCCATGGGTTAATTGATATATATGAACCTCTTAGAGACTTGGTTAGGACCTTGTTCATGCAAGGCAAAGCCTAGACAGACACAGACCCTTAGAGTTATTCTTGAGTCGGCATAAACATTTACTCGGTTGATTTAAGCTCAGCCTGTGGACTAATCATCCCCGGTATGACCTATTTTGAGTGTTGAGGAGCTATCATGATGAGCTGTGTGGTTAAGACGGACGGTGCGATACCGTGTCCGGTCTTCGAGTGATGAGATGATGAGTAATTTGCGGGATTAGTAATTCCCAGCACTGGTGAGATTCCCCCCGCCACAACTGTGTTCAGTATGGGAGGGCCGCGGCATAATATCCCGCAGTATTCCAACTCGTGTGAATGTGTCATTTTGTAGTAGATTAGTTGTTGTATATTTATCCTGATTCCTTATGCTTATATTGCTCAACTGCCTAGTTCTTTTACCTCGTTAATCTTCAATTTATACACCTGTCTCTATTCAATTGATATATATATATATATATCCTGTGTTATTAGTATACTGTGACTTGACAGATCTTTTAGATCTGACCCATCTTTGGTGCTTAGACCTTGACCCAGAGATCCCAGAGGATGCGCTAGCGTTAGTAGAGGCGCCTGTCATTGGAGACTACGGATAGGGCCCGGCCGACCCGGATGTCGAGCCGGAGGGCGGAGATGAGTTACCTAGGTTTTGAGGGCACTTACTTATTTTGGGTTTTGAGAGAATTTTGTAGGTGAGCCGGGTAGTTATGGAAAAATGTATTAACTTTTGATTAACAACTGATACTTTTAACTAGACTGTAGTTCTGCTCACACTTTACTTATATATTGATACCAAATGCTTCCGCTTTAAATATAATGCTTCCGCACATTTAACCATTGAGTTTATATTGATCAAAAGTTTTAAATTGGACCTCACTGCGGGCCTACGATCTTGGAAGTTCTCGGATTTTCCGGGAAGTAACGCGCCAACTTCGGGTATTCGAACGACTTTATCGGTATCCGGAACTGGGGCGTTACAGATCCGGCTCATGATTTCCTCTAGCCGCAATTGCTCTACCAGAGGAATTTTCCAACACTCAGGTCTCCCTATGGTTCTGCAATAGTCAGAGGTTTCTACTCCTAGGCTACCTATATTTTTGTGTTTTTGGTTTTCTAAATTTTTGGTGGTTTTGGGGTTTTGTGATTTTTCTGGTTTTTTGGAATGATATGGTACAGGTTGGGTTGTGGAAGGGCTATCTAAGGAGGAAGATCCTTTCCTCGGACAATGCCGAAGTGCGAGGCGATACACCACTTCGTCGCCTTTGGGATTTTCGATTTCCCAGGTTCTACTGTCTTCTTCTGAGGGTCTTGCTCTCTAGTGTCGCCACGCGGCCAGCCTGTGTACGACTTCCTGGCTATCACTAGTACTAATCATGCTGCATGACAACATTCGGAAATTTTCCTCCAAGGAGGGACTTGATCCTCTAATTTCTTCGGATTGGTGGAATCCTTCCCAAGTACCAAAGATATCTTCGTAAGTGTCGATCTCCTCATCCTCAGATGATGAATCAATTACACCTTCTATTAAAAGTTCTTTCCCTTTCCCCTAGGGGCGGACCTCGTGGCATCCCCCTCCGTCGAGAGGTTCATTGGGGTCTAGGAGTTTGCTATGCCTGATGAAGTGTTCATCTAGTTTCCAATTCTTTGTGGAGAGTGTTACCTGATCAAACGGGTCCAATCCTAACCCTTTTGTCCATATCCTTGCTTCAGGGATGACGGGGTCAAGGACCCCATCCTCGTTTTTGCCTAATCCCAATCCGGGCTGATATCCGAGGTTTCTCATGAGGTTCCAACCTTGTATACATTCTTTTCTTAATGGCGGTTCAGGTGGAGGGACTGGATTGGGTATCATACTTCGAACAGGATCAATATCCATTAGGGAAATAATAGGATCGATCTTATATCCATGGTTTTTATTCCAGGCAGAATAGGAGTCGGCAGCAGGGTGAGAAATATTTGAAGTCATTCTGATTCAATCACAGGCGGGTCCCCCATTAGCTTTAGGATTTTTCCTAAGTGGGGAAACTTAATGCATTGGTGCCTAGTGGACATGACCGCCTTCATGTGATTTAGCTAGCGACATCCTAATATCAAGTTAAAGGTCATCGGGATATCCATGACACAGAACTCTTCGGGTATCGAAATTAGGCCCGCTTGTACCAATAACATGATCTTCCCGTAAACATTTTTCCTGTTTGTATCATATCTTGTCACCACCAATGGGGCTGGGGTTAGGTCATTAGCGGTCAAATTCAGCGTCTTGTATGTTTTCATCAGACAGATGTTCAAAGACGCCCCTGTGTCTACTAGCGCACCAAATACTTCTTTCCCGACCACGCTAACCGTGAGATGTAGGGGTGAGGTTCTTGCTTCAGGTGGTATTTCTTTTAATTCCTCCTCGGTGAAGTTGAGGGTCGGCAAGAAAGTCTCTAAGGACAAGGAGGCAATGGACGTCCTTAGTTGCTCCGGGCTTATATTTTTCGGAACTTGTAAATGGGTAATGGCGTCCATCAACTACTTTTGATGCATCGGGGAAGTCTTGATCAGGTCAAGGATTGACACTTTGGCGGGTATCTTCATCAGGTGCCCCAGCAAGTCATATTCTATCCCAGTCTCTAGCTGAATGTGAGCTCTTTCTTTGACAACTTCTTCGGTCTACACGTTGGGGATTTACAAGCCTGGATCCAGGGTATTCGTGATCAGAGGTAATCGCGGTGGGCCGATCCGTCCTGATTGGAGGTGTGCTTGTGATGACTCTATGTCCGGAGAATGAGTCAACTGGGAGTAAGTGACGGTCTGAGACGTCCCATGCATGGTGTCATCGTCAAAGTACACTTTGTAGAGGTCTGGGAAGTTGATTACCATGTTTGTTTTGAGATTATCTAATTTGAATTTAGTCCTCCTGTCCCAATTGACGTATTTCCAATACTCATCATCTTCAAAAAAGTCATCATAGTGGGGTTGGTTCTGACTAATGGTCGGCTGGATCGGGAAATTGGTTGATTGATGTGACACGGTAGCAACATTTGTCGACAGTCCTTGCAACGGTTGTGTTGAGGTTGACGCAACGTGTTGTGGCATCGGGTTCATGTAGATTTGCATGTTAGGCATCCATCGCGTCGTACCGGCAGGTGGACCTTGGGTTTGTTGTGTTCTCTGTGGATCGTGGACTCCCATGGGTTTGATGCTAGTCCACTCGATCACCCCTTCATCACTAAGGTCGTAGATTAAGTCTCTGGCCGTATAACAATGGGTTAGGTCATGTCCAGGCATCGTATGATATGCACAGAATCTCGTCCTATCAAGGTGGTCTGGCCATTGCTGTTATCTTTCTAATGGAAGCTAGATAGTGTTTTGTTCTAGGAGTGACCAAAAAACATTGATCCAAGGCTAAGGGAGGGCTGGGTAGGTAGCCCTTTTCAGTCCAAGCCTTCTCTTGTTCCTGCCATTATTTTGGCTTGAATTGTTGTTATAGTTGTATGGGACTGTGTTATAGCTCGGCCGAGGATTAGAACCCTGATGTTGACACAAAAAATGTCACTTTGCCTCTTCAACATCAAGAAGTCGCATCCTACTACAAGCAGGCAATGCTACTTAAAGCATCAGATCCTGTCAGAATTTAAAAAAAAACTGCAAGATCCATCAAGATAGCCAAAAGAAGGGTTCACATGAAGTTTTGGGCCATTCCAACAACATTTGGCCTAACTTCACTCCTCCAACAGCTGGGCAGACGCTCCTGGTACGGTGAAGCCAGAGACCCTGACACGCAAAACAGAGAACACAGTTGCCCCAAGATGTCACTAGGAGGCTCTACATGAAGTTTTGGGCCATTCCAACATCATTCGACCCAACTTCACTCATCCAATAGCCAAAAAGGCAATCCTGGCGGCGACAGTGTCGAAGACAACAAAATTTCGATCAGAGCCTACGGATGGTCTCAAAATACCTCCAAAAGGCTCCATGCTAAATTTCAAGTCCAACCAATAACGTTTGACCCTCAATCAATCCTTGAGCAGTAAAATCAAGCCTCTCGGCGGCGAGATCCACTGAGACTATTACTCATCAAACAGAGAACATGGGTGGCTTTAACATGCTTCCAAAGGGCTGCTCGTCAAATTCCAGGTCATTCCAACAACGTTTGACCCGACTTTGATGCTCTGAAACAAAATCAAGGCTACCAGCGGCGGAGTACCTTGGGACCATGACATCCAAATTGGAGCTAATAGATCGTCTCAAAATGACTCCAATAGGCTCCCTACCAAATTTCAAGTCAATCGGACATCGGTTGACCGTACATCAAAACGCGGCACCTTCCTCGCGGTATAATCAAGTCTACTGGCGACGCGACCCCACACGGCTTCAAAACTCAAACAAAAGCCCATAGTTGGTCCTATCTACTGTCAGGAGGCTTCACCTCAAACTTCAGGTCATTCCGACATCAGTTGACCTAGTTTTGATTCTTGACGGAAAATCGGCTACAAAGTCTCCGGCCTTCCCAAAAAATAAGAAACTTTGTGCTCTGATTTGCACGGCTTCTCGTCAGGTTTTCTTCAGGAGCATCAAACTAGTAAATGAGGAGAAATGACATGAAAAATACAGGAGAAAAAAGGATCGAAAAAGATCGAAAAACAACTGAGAAATGGCAACTGGAAGGGGAAGAATCCCCATGGTCGTCGGTGGCGACCCCAGCCAATGGTCGCCGGCGACCAAGGGTGCATGGTCGTCGGCAAACCTGGAAATCCGGGTCGCCGGATTTTTTGCCGGGTGACTCGTTTTCTGCCCCTTTCGCGTTTAGGGAGTTCCAGCCTCTGTGGTTTTCCGAAAATCTGATTTTTTTATGCTCGAAATCGACTGATCTTCATCAACATCTTGGATCCGCCTTCAAGAGCACGAAATCATCATTGATCGCTCCAAGTTCGTCAACCAGCTGACCAAGAAAGTACACTTTCTGTCCGACCGATTTAGAAATCGACAAGACATATGTCACCGGCCCACTGATATCAACCAATGTCCGAAGTTGCATTGCCATCAGACATCAAATAACATGTGGATCCATCGGCGATCGTCACAAGAAGTGTTCCAAAAGACACAACACGACCCGCCACTCTTCAAATGCCCTGGCGACCACTTAATGCAGTTAATTGACCCGTTTTATGACAACTTAATACGGTCATTAACCCATTATTTTGGACGGCCCAATCAAAATCAAGCAAATGAGAGTTACAAATCCAAGCAATCATGGTATTAAAACCATGAAACTCCCCTCATCTTGGAGATTAAGGGCGATTAAATGCCCATCATTCTCCATCGGCCAATCATATTCAAGGAAAAAGGAGTTACAAAATCAAAGAATTAAAACTTGTAACTCCTCCCATCATGGAGCATCAATGCCATCAATTCTCTCATCATGGGTCATCAATCCCATAAATCACCCCATGGCTACCAAGAGCCTATAAAAAGGGGTCATTCCAAGAGATCCATACATAGACATATACATATACATATACACATACACAGACACACACACACACAAAGAGAGAGAGAGAGATCCATACTCACAAGCAAGAAAGAAAAACTCTGAAGAAATCCTGCTACTCTACTGCAGAAACACCACAAGGTGATCGAAGTCCTCTCTCCTTCCATCCAACATGGCCTAAACACGGCTCTTCAGCTCGTTTACTCATTTTTTTTTATATTAGATATAGGACCTCCCCTCGGTCTTTATCCTCTAAAAAACTGAGGTCCAAGCCCAACCAAATAATCAAAGCATCAAGCGTTCTCATATGAAGGACGATGGCGAAGTCCATACGCAATATCTTGAGAAGTCAGATCCATTCTCTCACTTTTCTATTGTATTTTGTATTCTTTGTAAAGAGACAAAAAATCACATATCTTGTCTTTCATTATTGGCAAGATTTGTAAAACGCCTTTCACGGCACAAACCGCCTTTCACGGCAAACAAAAATCGCCTTTCCCGGCAAACAAAATGAAATCGCCTCTCACGGCATTTAAAAAAATTGTGTCTCTTTCTTAAAAAATATGTGCAATGGAAAGTTAGAAAGAAGAATTGATTTCCTTTCTACTTGTGAAGGTGAATCTCCGGATCACCACTTCAAATTCTAAGTAGAATAGAAAATCTGGCATACATGTACAAAAATGTTGATGACTCGCTTTCCCTCCTCAGCCGGACCCTGGCAGCCCCCGGTGCGGAAGGAGAGGACGAAAGGTCGGGCCCCCATCAAGTTGGTATACCCGGTGGAACTCGTTCATTTGGGAACGCGATGCTTAATTCTTAGGATCCTTTCTAGTTGGTGGCCCATGTTGGATCTTGCATCTAAAAAAAACATGAGATGGGATTTTTGGAAATTTCTATCTTTCAATTTATTTCCACTCTTTCTCATTTCAAAAAAAAAAAAAACAGAAATCTGATTTCTCTTTTTAGGATTCAATTTTGAGAAAACTTTGATCCTCTCCTCTTCAAACTTGATAGCTCACAGAAATGTTTACAGCTATTGTTCGTATTGAGGAATGAGCCATCTTTTCTCTTTGATGAGTCCAATAGGGATTTTAAAAAAAAATCTCATTTCCAACTCTTTAAAAAAAATCAGTTCTTTTTTCTTTTGGATTTAAATTTGAGAAAGTTTGGTCTCTTCCTTTTCGGACAATGGCTCGCGGAAATCGCTCGTAGCCAGTGTTTGAATTTGAAGGGACCATTCACACTCTTTGATAATTCCATTAGAAACCTCCCAAAAAAAAGTTCAAAAGCCACTAAGGTTGCACCAATTGCATTCTTTGACCAAAGTGGATCTAAGAAAAACCTTTTCCAGAGTGTGGAGGCAGCTAGTGGGGGCTGATCTATCTACTAAGGTTTTATAAGACCGAATTGGAAACCTATGTGTACTCTTCAAAAAAAAAGTCTTAAAAAAATCTCTTCCAAACAAAACAATCTCTGTCACATTTGAGTTCAGATTTAAGAAATCTTGGTTCTCTCATTTTCGGATTTAGCGCTCGCTGAAATGTTTGAGCCTTTATTCAGATCGGAACACCATTTGCTCTCTTTGATGAATTCAATCTTGACCTTAAAAAAAAAAAAACCTCCGTCATTTTTTAATTCAAATTTAAGAAATATTGGCTCTCTCCTTTTTGGATTTAGCGCTCACAAAAATGTTTGAGCCTATGTTCGGATTGGAACACCATTTGCTCTCTTTGATGAATTCAATCTTGACCTTTCAAATAAAAAACTTCCGTCACTTTTGGGTTCAGATTCGAGAAACTCAGGTTCCCTCCCTTTCGGACTTAGTGCTCGCAGAAATGTTTGAGTCTTGTTTGGATTGGAATACCATTTACTCTCCTTTATGAATTCAATCTTGACCTTTCAAAAAATCTCATCTCGTGTCCTTTCCAAGGATGCGATTTACAACATTTGTGCATAGCAGTGGTAGTACGCCCTTTCGGGTCTACTGTATTTCAGGACCGACACATTTGTATATCCAACCTTATATCATCTTACCTCGAGTAAGCATTGCTTCTCGGTAATTTGAATTAAAGTTTACAATTGCTTCTGGCAGTCACTGGAACGCTCGCCCTAAGCCTACCATACTTGCATTTAGAACAATTGTACCCTATATGGCTTTTTGCCTCTTTCATCTTGCTTGGATTGGGCCATGTCTCCTCGAGCGATTTGAAAAGACAAAACCATAGTTATTTTCCATTTATGATCACCATATTCTCGTGATTACTAATGGATCTGATCTTGTTTCAGAAGTTTTCCAAACTAACAATGGTAGCTTCATTGACTATCACTTTCGATGAGAACAAGTACTAACTCCTGCTTCAAGAAAAGCAAAACAAGCGCACCCACAAGTGCCCTAACAACTGCCGAAGTGCCATCTCCCTCGACAACTCTCAAACCAGGTCAACCTCTACTCCCCGGACCATCGTCTTCGGGTCGTTGGAACCATTCCCACTCCCCGCAGAAGAAATTGTACCTGCCATCAAGCAAAAAACCACCCCCAAACATGTCACTGCTCCGACACCAAGGGCAACAATCAACAAGTTTGAAGCCCGTGGCAACCCCACGAAGCCTTAACCTGCAAGAAACCAGGTCTGCCCTAAGACCTGGTCCCTAAGACCTTCCCCAAAGCAAAGGAGGTCCCGAACATCTGCAAAGCCAGTGTACCTGGCCCCTCTCAAGGAGAACCGGTTCTACCCTCTCTCTCACATGAAAGCCGAGAAATCTACCCTTCACCAAACAAACAAATCAACTCATCATGAGTCGGCTTGCTCCTACAAGCCCAAAATCAAGTCATTCATCACCAGGCCACTGCAAGAACCTGCTAAGGCCTACACTCCTGTGAGTCGACCCTTCATCTCAATAGGAGCCGAATTTGCAAAATTCGAAGCCTCACTGTGACCGGCAAAGGACCACGTGCAAATCCTGTCCATGCCTAACTTTAAAGAAGACAAGCTCGGCTACTGCGCACGGGGGACTACCTCCTTCATCACCAGAGCACAACCAGAGCTGACTGAAGTTCAAATTGCTCGTCGTATACGTCGTCGCGCGACATATCGACAAAAGAGACTAGAGAAGCAAAGAACCCAGCATTCTACCCTTCAGGTCTCTAAAAAGGAGAAGGTCACTACTTCCTTCAAGGTGATAAAAATGACTCAGACATCCCAAGAGTTGGTTCCTTATCCAACATCAGACGGACAACCCATATGGGTACATCCCGATCTCCTAGAAGATGAAAATTGGGAGATCTTCAAAACAAAATCTACCGCTCAACAGCGAAAGCAAGCCAAGAGACAACTTCGCAAGCTCAAACAGCAGGAGAAAGCTCAATCAAAGCAAGAAGTCCCTGAAAAGGCAGAGACCTCTTCCACTGCTTCATTGGGGGCAACAGAAGATTCCAAGACTTCAAAGGCGGTAAGAAAATTCACCCTTGGTAATTTTATGCCACCTCATTACAGAAATGAAACTACGCAGGGGGAATCATACTCTTGCAACTCAGTAATTGGATTCTCCATGGCCATGGATGGGCACGAGTCCAGTGATACTTCCAGTGATACCGATGAGTGGGAAGAATCCCTAGAAATAGGAGAATACCTCTCAGATGAGGAATGGATTCCCGAATCTCATCTTATGCCAGTAATTTGGTATAACCCATTACAGCCACAAGGATTCTGGTCTGATGATGAAGAAGACCAAGACGTTGTTCAAGAAAGTGTCGTTGATCGAGCAGAAGCAAACGCTCCAGTGGAACCCAACATTGATGAACCACGAGGAGCAGATGATGAAGAAGATTTGACCCCTATGCCTGATCTCGAAGAATATGTAAGAATCTTGCAACGTCTCACCATAGAGCAGGAGCATGCTCGCACCGATGAGCTTCGTCAAAATCAAAATCCAGAACTGAAAATCCCGAAAAATTTACAGACATCTCCTCCGGTTAAAATGAAGAAAACTGTTGGATTGATGATCCCCTCACATCTGAAGACAAGTCTGATTCTCAACAATGCGTTGCTTGCAATGCGATAGTTAGGGATGATCATGAAAGTCCTGGGATCCTAACCCTAGAGGGGGGGGTGAATAGGGTGAGCTACAATATGTGACCGATTTTATCCAATTTTAATTTCTTTAAGGTAAACTAGTCACAAATGATAATTAACAAACAAAATGCGGAAGCTAATAAAACAATCACCACAAGGCATGCACCATCACACAAGGATTTATAGTGGTTCGGCCTCAATGCCTACATCCACTACCGACTTGTGATCCAATCACCCAACCGAATTTCCACTATTTATGATTTTCAATAGGCTAAGCAATATGCTTTTCAATGCTAAGCAATAACCTCTACATTATGCTTTTCTTAGGCTAAGCAATAACCTTTACAATAAAAAGATTTCTCTTAAAGAAGTGTCTACAAAAATACTCAAAGAGATACAATTTAAGCTCAATATAATTGTCTCTAAAATAGGCGGATATGAAAGTGAAAATCTACTTCACACATACACACACACTATGAATGCAAAGATTAATGTACAATGTGTATGTATTATGTCCTCAATCAATTTGAAAGTGAAAGCTCATAAATGTATGCCAAAGGCTTTTGAAAGTTTTAGCTCATAAAAACATTTATGATTGAGGAAAGAATGCTAATCACATGTTAAAAATAACTTGTAAAAGATATACATATGTATTCTAAACAAGTTGTGAAATTCAAAGAACAAAACATGTGATACATATGGATGTCAATCAAATTAACAATGTAGCTCAATATGTGTATGCTATAAGCATAAAATATAAAAATATATTTGATTGAAGTTAGGGGACAAATCATATGTAATTATAAATTCAACTTGAAAATGATATACCTATCAATGCAAAGCAAGTTGTGAAACTTTAAAACAAAAGTACATATGATTTGTGAAGATGTTGAATCCAAAACATAAGATAGATTTGAAAGTAATTTCTTATGATGAAAAACAACAACCAAAGATTCAACCAAGTATAGGAATCATGTTACATATAATTTTAAAAAAAAATCCATTAACATGATTTACTTAGATATACCAATTTAAGTACTACTTGGATTGAATCAAGGTGATGTATCCAAAACAATAGATCAATTCAAAACATAAACATGTTAAGGACACAACAAATCATAGTTTATCATGCTAGAAAATATTTATCAATAATCAAGCAAAGCATGAAAACATATGATTAAGAAAAGTAAAGCTTACTTAGTGATTTAACTCAATGAAACCAAGCTTTAGCTTTCCAAATGATCCCCTTCATCCCTTAGTTCATTTCCCTTTGATTGGCCTCAAAACACCTCAAGGAGGGCCTCTTTGTTCCTCAAATTTTTTAAAGGAATGAACCACTATTTATACCAAAAAAAATGGGTTTCTGCGAGTGCCCGGTCGACCTGGTACAGAGCCCGGTCGACCTGGCTACAAACGGTCAGAAAAATGACCGTTGGAAGAATCAACGGCTCTTTGTCCCGGTCGACCGCGCAGTGTGGCCGGTCGATCGGGTCCCCTGGGCCGGTCGACCGAGCCCACTGCGGGTCGACCCGGGCCTGGGACCAAAATTCCCTAAAAATGTATTTTTCAAAGTATTTTCTTGAGGGAACTTTTGGGCCATTAAATCAAGCTTGGAATCATGATTTAAATCAAACTAAGATGCTTAAAATTATGAAACACAAAAAGCCTAAAATGATTTGAAAGATTTAAAACTCATAAGCTAGCTTGATTTGATAAAACTTCTTTTCAAAACAAATTGCATCCAAGTTTAAAAACAAACCATGCATAAATCAATATTTTTACAAGTCTTAAAAACAATGCATGTATAAATCAAGATTTCAAGTTTTTCTGAATCAATGCATGGGTGTAAATTCAAATGATGCTAGAATGATAATGCATCCATCAAATTGCAATACACAAAATCCCTAACAGATCATGCCTCTGAAGCTTCGTCTGTCGAGGCCTCAGATTCTCAGACTACGTCTAGTAGCATATCTTCTGGAGCTACATCTCCTTAGGTGACTTCCACAGAGATATCATCTTCTCAGCCTTCGTCTTCTGAAACTGTGACGTCGGAACCCAAGCCTCTTCCGACTAATCATCTCGAAGAAGCTCCTGCCAATGAAGTTTTCCTCAATGAAAATCCGGTCAACTGGTCCAGATACCCGACCTCATAGGCGATGTCTGGACCGATAAACTACTCAACGAAGAAGAGAAGTTGCTGGATGTTGTTCAGGACTTATTCCCGGAAAATGTTTTATGCAACGTGATCACTGAAGACGGCGATACTGCTACGAAGACGTCTTCAGCAAATGACAAGGATCGACCCCTTGATCCCGAGAGTGATCTTCCAAAAGCAGACCCTTCTCCAGAAGCTCTTGAAGTTGCTAGAGGTACCCGCTCTGCCCAGGATTACCACAAGAATTACAACCAACCTTTTTCTTTTTATATAAATCCTTCGGGAAAACAAGTTGTAAATGCCCCAAGTGGCAACAATAATGAAAATACAGGCCCGAATGAGGCTTTCAAGTACGACTTGATTGAGCACTTTAAACACATACCCGCACGACTACACATCTTTAACTTATTACGAATATCTCCACAAACTCGTGATAGTCTCATTTCAGAACTGCAAAGGCTGAATGCGAATGTCGACAAACATGCCCCACAAGTCATACAAATTGAAATGAACTATAGGGACAAAAAATCAAGTACTTCCTCAAAAGGAGAAAAGAAGAAAACTGAGGGATCAAGCATTCAATGCCTCTCGATTCAAAAAGCAGCAAGTGCAACAATTGCCTTCGATAAGGATGACCTCCTGCTAAGCGAAACAAAGCACAACCGACCCCTGTACTTCACAGGGTATGTTAAAGAAATGCCAATACACAAAGTTCAGATTGTTAGACCCCGACCCAGACCATTTCGATTAGCGTGCGATTAGTGTGTGTCTAGTCCTAAGTGGGTTTAGTTATCGTTGGGTTAGAAATAATTAGTCTTAGTCTTGGACATAGTTTTGGGAATTTTGAGAACGCTTGGTATTAGTTAGACACACTCAGGAAGGCCTAAGTGCACGTGTAAGCTTGGGAGGATCGTACCGGTTTTCGTGTAATTGTGATTTTGATTTCATTTGAATGATTTTACTACGTGTTACAACTTTCGTTTTCAGCCCATTCATGTTTGAAGCCCAAGAACCCAAGTTCTGGCCAAAGAGAGTAAAAATTGTCTTTTATACACAAATCTGGACACAATTTTTGAGATCTCAAAATCATGCGAAAAATATACTTTTCGGAAACTAGATATTTCGAGGATCATTTTATCCATCTTCGTCAAGTTCATTCGAGGCCAACAAGATCATGTTTTTGTCAATACAAGGTTCAAGTTCATTGGGCCCCATTTGCTAGGGTTTTAAGTCAACTCTCCTTCTCTTTCACTCCTTTCACTCTCAACCCAAACCCTAGAGCAACCAGGAGGAGAAGCCTTTTCCTTTCAACTTTGTCCTCTTGAAAGATCAAGCTAGAAGACCTCAAAGAGAATTCCAAGACCATCACCTTCTTCCTCTCATCCTAAGCTTTCCATTGATGCAAATTTCTTGAAGTTCCAAGTTGGGCAAGAGCTCCATTTTCTTTCTCCTCTCTTGTTTGACCTTCTCTAGGTAAGAGCATCAACTCATACCTTTCATGAAGTCTTTTTAGTTCCTTAGAAATCTTGTTTTTCATGTTTGCAAATCCTTTTGTGAAAATGGGTTCTTTGTTTTCATTTTTGTTGAGTTTGAGTGAATTTTTCCTTTGGGATTCTTGTAGTGTTGGAATAGCTTGAGTGAAGTGCTTGAAGAGGATTGTTTAGCATTTGGGCAAAGGCAAGTAATCTCTTTAGGATCATTGTTGCATGTGTATTTTTGGTTTCATTGTTATCCTAGAAATTTTGCATATGAACATGTTTATAAGCTTCATGATCATGTTTTCCTTGGATTGAATGTTTGAAATTGTGAAAAATGTGTGTTTTACCCTTGGAGAGCATGGAGGCTCAGGGAGGGCAGGTAGAATGAGAAATAAGAAGAAGGGAAGAAGAAAATGTGAAAAATCTGAACTCAGCTGCATTTCCCGTACAGTAGCGGTCAACTGCTGGTCAGCTGGCGGCTAGCCGAAATCCCCATTTCGGTTAACCGCGAGCTGACCGAGCTCGGCGGTTTCCTTTCCAGAAGCTGGCTTTTCGACAGTGGGTTTCGGTCAGCTTGACGGTTAGCTAGCGGCTAGCCTCCATACCCCATTTCGGTTAACCGTTGGCCAACCGAACGTTTTTGGCTCCTTTTCCCGAGAGCTAAGTTCCAAACCCGGATTCCAGCGGTCAGCCTGTCGGTCAGTTGGCGGCTAGCCGCCAGATCCTAGTTCGGCTAGCCGACACCTGACCGCGAGGTGACCGAAAGTGACAAATTGCCTGTTTTGAAGAGTGTTTGCAAGAATGAAAACTAGAACATGTTAAGTGGCCTTTAGCCTGACATTGTGTACTCCAAACCCGAGATGTCCTTGAACTTCCGGGGCACCAATTCTATTCTTTAATTCCAACATCTGGGCTTCGGTTACACAAAGACCATCCAAGGGTCCTTACATGTGCTTGATAGACTTTGTGTTCGTACTTTGGTTTTGATATAACGAATATCATCGTGGACTCGTTTTGAAGTTAAGTACAAGCTCGTTTTGAAGATTTGTTTCAAGAAAAATGGGATCACTTCCTAAGCGTGTTATGCATATTAATTATGCCTTTTTCTAGTCGTGTTTGTTGTGTTTTGATAAGTGATGTTCCCCCTTTTTATCTCGACATGTTTAGACCGTGTTTCGCGTGTTTTGTGCATTCATGAATTTAAGTGAACACCACTGAGCTTGGACTGCCCTTTCAGTTTGATCCACTGTCTGGGGGTCTTTAAACATGTGGACTATCTGCAGACTGGTCGTGTATTTACTACACATCGTGCGTGTCCGGTTCCGCGGCCGGAATCCCCGTATATGTGGGAATCGTGTCGTGATTATATTATTTATATGGTGTTTGTCGTGCGTGCTTGCTCTTTTCATTATAAATAATAGAGAAAGGATGGGCTCTTTGTGGAATGTAACTATTCGTGATATTATAAGTATTCATATCAGCTCTACTCGTATTTTGAAATGTACCTTAGTCATGTAACTGTTTACAATTAAGCAAAATGCCTTTATATGTTTTCTGAAACACTTACTACTTGTATGCTCATGCCTAAATTGATTACCTGTCAAACCGTTGTGTTTGACCCTTGTATGTATGTTGGTGCCCGGGTGCAGGAGACGTTGCCTTTGAGGAGGACCGTCAGGAGGAGGCTCTTGAGCCACCCCTAATGAGAGAGTGGCAGCCCGACGATGTCAACTAGACGTCGGGCGGGTTCTTGAGTTCGTTACATTTTGTCATGGGGTTCTTTTTATTATTTTTTAGAATTGTATTGGCCTTTGTTGGCCTCTTATGGGATGTAACTAACTTAACTTACTTTCGTGTTAGTCTCATAACTTGAATTATGATGGGAATGCCATGTTAACTCCTTTCTTTTGATACTATGTCTTGATATTACTTGTCATAGCACTTAAAAATTTATTGGTGCTTATCCTGATGTGATTTGCTACACGCTTCCGCAAACTTGATCATGTGAGACAGATTCCGCGTGATTCGGGAATCCTCACCGCGGGAACCTGTGGGAAAACATAACAACAATGTAACAACACATCACGGGCCCGGGGTTCCGTTCCGGGGTCGCGACACAGATTGACCCAGGTTCTGCACTCAATCTCATCTCTACTTCGGCACTGGAAGAGTTGGGTATTCCACCTAGCAAGCTAAGTCACACGTTTGTATCCATCTTTGGATACGATGGGAGTGCTCAAAGGCCTATCGGCAAAATCAAGTTCAAATTGCAAATCAGTGATCTTATCTCTGGAGTCATTGTGTATGCAATAAGAACCCTTTCATGCTACAATATCCTTCTTGGACGCCCCTGGATACATGAGAATGGTGTCGTCCCTTCAACTGTACATCAGTGCATCAAGTTCGTTGGCAACGACGATTTAATACATCAAGTGTTTGCAGATAAAAAGCCATTCAAATGCAAAGAGTCCATCTTGCAGATGCTCAGATGTACAAGGATGAAGAAGGGGAAAAGGAGGAAGAAACAACACCCTTTGCCGAAAATCTCCAGAAAGATAAGGGCAAGGCTCCTCAACAATCACCAAAAGAAAACAAATCTTCCAACAAATCCGAAGAGAGCATTCATTCTCCCTTCATTGTCTCCCTCAAACATTCAAAGCCTTTGGTATTCACCACCAAAGTAAAGAAGACAAAACAAAAGACTGGGGGCAAGTTCATTGTCTCCTTCGTGTCTATCATGCAAGACACAGATTCGGATTCAGAGCCAGAAGACGATACATCATCAAGCCAAGCTGATGCTCGGCAAGTTCAGCCTGCTCTCACTCCATTAGAGACAGCTGCTGACGTAGAAGACCCTACGTCTGCTTTCTTTATCGTTCCGGCAACTTCGGCAAAAGAAAAGACAATCTTCTTCCACAAATCGGAAGCTTCTTCACCAATTTTTTCTCTTTAACCTTTCCAAAATGAAGGTATGCCTCAACTATTCCTGTATAGTCCGACGGTACAAGCTATCATGAAGAAAATGGGCTATGATGCTCAGAATCCAATCGGTTTGGGAGGTGGATGTGGTATTCTCACATCATTGGAACCCACCCCGACAAAAAGTCAACTAGAGGATTGGAAACTCCGTCGTCACATAAACAAGTCTTCATACGGGTTGAGGTATGATCCTGACACTCCCATGAGACAGTTGACACAAATGCTACAAAGTCGTTTTGCCGACCAAGTCTCGACATCTCGTGTCCATGAAGACATTGATCTCCCTGGATATCTATTTGAGGAGTCACCCGTCAAGAATCCAGGAAGCTCTTCCAATTAGTATGATTTCTCTGACGATGAAGAGGAATTGTCTGATGACACAGACGTACGGTTTTCTAGCCCAGAAGAACCATCGTCTCCAAAAGAAGTACCTTACTTCGACACAGTTTCAACAGGTGATTAGGATCATCTCATTGCCAGTCTTGAGAAGAATACCAATTAAGAAGACCCATGGATAAAAGCAAAGCATTGGTCTGTAATTGCTTTTGGAACTCCAAAAGGTCTTGTTAAGTTGGAAGCCTTCGAAAACAATGTGTAGGAACCACTTTCAAACCTTCCAACAGAAGATCCTGTTCAAAAGATAGACTTGGGGAAACCTGATAACCCACGTCCTGTATTCATAAGTAAGAATATAAAGGATGATGAGTTACCGGAGTATATCGTTTTTCTTCATGAGTTCGTTGATTGTTTCATATGGTCTTACGCTGAAATGCCTGGCTTAGACCCCAAAATAGCAGTCTACAAACTTAATCTGCAAAAAGACATCAGGCATGTCAAACTAGGCCAAAGAAGATTCCGTCCTGATGTGATGGACAAAATTGAACAAGAAGTTCAGAAACTCAAAAGCGTTGGCTTCATCCGCGAGGAACAGCATCCTGAATGGTTGGCCAACATCGTCCCCGTGACAAAGAAAAATGGGCAGATCAGGGTCTGTATTGACTATAGAGACCTGAATAATGCATGCCCTAAAGATGAATTTTCGCTCCCCATACCAGAGGTGATGATCAACAACACCTACGGATTCGAGCGAATGACATTCATGGATGATTTCTCTAGCTACAATCAGATAAAGATGCATCCTGAAGATGAAAGACACACATCATTTTAGACTCCATTTGGCGTGTATTGTTACACAGTCATGTCATTCGGTCTGAAAAATGCGGATGCAACATATTAGAGGGCTATGATGAGGATATTCCAAGATATGCAACACAAGATGGTCGACTGTTACGTTGATGACCTCGCCGTCAAAAGCAGGAGAAAAGAAGACCATCTTAATGATCTTCGAGAAGTCTTCCTCCGACTTCGCAAACACAAGCTGCAGATGAATCCGCTAAAGTGCTTCTTTGGTGTCTCATCGGGTAAGTTTCTCGGATTCATAGTACGGAAAGGCAGAATAGAACTTGACCCTAGCAAAGTCAAGGCTATCCTAGAAATGCCATCTCCAAGAACCCTAAGAGAACTAAAAGGGCTTCAAGGAAGGTTGGCATGCATTCAACGGTTCATCTCCAATCTGTCAGGGAAGTGCCTGTTAGGCCCTTGGTTGTTGCAATTGTTGATGGATTCACTCTCTTTCACTGTCACATGATCACACACATGAGCTCTCAAGTTTAGACTTTTGGATCTTGGATTCTTTCTTGCATTTGCACATGTTTTGAAATGATTTTGATTCATGCATGTTTTAGAATCCAAACTCTTTTGGAAACCTTTTTCTTTGTGCCTTTTTCTTGTTAAATCTTATTGAGGTTTTAGGTTTGTTCCTTGCATACTTTCATCTCTTTCAGAATCATCTTTTGTATGCAATCCATTTTGAAAAAGAGTTTTATCAAATCAAGCAAGCCATTGGTTTTATAAGTTTTGAATCTTTTTAGGCTTTTTGTGTTTCATGTTTTTTTAATCATCTTAGTTTGATTTAAAACATGTTATTCAAGCTTGATTTAGTGGCCAAAAGTTCCCCCAAGAAATACTTTGAAATGTGAGATTTTTGGGAATTTTGGTCCCAGGGCAATCCACCAGCAGTGTTGCCGGTCGACCGGCACAGAGGTCCCGGTCGACCGGGACCACTGCAGGCAGACAGGCCCTGGAACACCAACGGTCATATTTCTGCCCGTTGTGTGTTCATGGTCGACCGAGACCTGTTTCTAGGTCGACCGAGGACTAGCCGTTGGACTGTTTTTTGGTTTAAAGTCCATTCATTTCCCATCTTTCAAGGGGCTTGAAGTATGAACTTTTGAGACTATATTGGAGAAAAAGAAAGGGGAATGAAGTGAAAAGGCTAGAAAGCTTTTTGGAAATCAAATGCATGAGTTTTTAAAAGGTACATATTACTAATCATTTTGATTTCCATTCAAAATAGAATCAATGCATGTTTAAATCTTTGTATTTCCATTTATGCATGATTTCTAGTTATTAGAGAGTTGTTTTGCTAACTCATTATCATCTTTGGTATATTAAAAATGGTTTGCAAACTCTCATGCCTAAATCACATGTGTTCTTAGACCTTACTATTCATACAACTTGTTTTAGATCTTTTCTTTAAGTTGTTTGAATTCTTCATGTGATTAGCATTCACCTTCAATCATCATTTTCTAAAGGCTTAATTTTTAAATTGCATCAAGCATACTTTTTAGAGTCTCATTGTTGAAATTGATTGAAGTATAACATTCATACACTTGTGCACACACTTTAGCCTAGTTTAGTGTATGTTTGTAATTTGAATTACACCTTCACATCAGCCTATGTAGAGGCACCTTAATTGAGCTTAAATTGTATCTCTTAGAGTGTTCTTGAAGAGACACCTTCTTAGAGAAAATCCTCATTTGTAAAGGTTATTGCTTAGCCTTAGAAAAGCACTTTGTAAAGGTTATTGCTTAGCCTTGAAAAGCATCTTGTAAAGGTTGTTGTTGAGCCTAGAAAAACAACATTGTAAAGGTTATTGCTTAGCCTAGTAAAAAGCATAGTTAGTGGAAATCCGGTGGGGTGATTGGATCACAAGCCGGTAGTGGACGTAGGCATTGAGGCCGAACCACTATAAATCATTGTGTAGTGGTGTTTGCTTGTGGTGCTTGTCTTCTTAGCTTCCGCATCTTGTCTGGTAAATCATCTTATGTGACTAGTTTACCTTAAAGAATCAAATTTGGTTTTAATTGGTCATATTTGTAGCACACCCTATTCACCCCCCCCTCTAGGGTTAGGATCCAAGGACTTTCAGTGCCGTCCATTCTCTCGCTTAACGAAGAAAGGTGTGGACTTTGTTTGGGATGCTGAATGTGCAGCCGCATCTCAAGACATCAAGACATACCTGACTAAACCTCCAATGTTGGCTGCCCCCACAACTGGAAAATCATTCATCTTGTACACTAGAGCTCTCGATTACTCTTTGGGCTCTCTACTGGCATAAGAAAACGACGAAGGAAAAGAAGTTGCTCTATATTACCTCAGCCGTGTGTTGGTAGGTGCAGAGCATCTCTACTCTCCAGTCGAAAAAGAATACCTTGCAGTGGTGTTCGCCGTACAAAAGCTGCGTCACTATCTGCTGTCCAACACAGTATACCTGATTTCGATGATCAATCTCTTAAAGGTCCATGTCACAAAAGCAGGTTCTCTTAATACCCGATTGGCAAAATGGTCCATCCTTCTGTCGCAATTCGATATTAGGTATGTACCACAAAAAGCAATCAAATGCCAAGCTCTAGCAGACTTTCTGCAGAGCATCCATTACCTAAAGATTCTCCATTAAGGGATGATCTCCCAGACGAATCTGTTTACAATGTGGAAACTTCCTTACCAAATGCTTCCTGGGACATGTACTTTGACAGCACAACCAAGACAAATGAGAAAAGAAAGAAAATATTAGGAATCGGCATCCTCTTTGTCAGTCAGGTTTTCTTCAGTCGAGCCAGTAAATGAGGATAAATGTCAAGAAAAATACGGGAGAAAAAAGGATTGAAAAAGATCGAAAACGGCTGAGAAACGGCGACCGGAAGGGGAAGAATCCCCATGGTCACCGGCGACCTTGGCTGGCGACCCCAGCCCATGGTCGCTGGCGGCCTTGGAAATCTGGGTCGCCGGATTTTTCCTCGGGTGGCCCGTTTTTCGCCCCTTTCGCGTTTCGGGAGTTCCAGCCTCTGTGGTTTTTCGAAAATCTGACTTTTTTTATGCTCGAAATTGACAAATCTTCATCAACATCTCAGATCCGCCGTCAAGAGCACAAAATCATCATTGATCTCTCCAAGATCGCCAACCGGCTGACCAAGAAAGTACACTTTCTGTCTGACCGATTGAGAAATCGACAAGACAGATGTCACCGACCCACTAATATCAACCAATGTCAGAAGTTGCATCGTCATCCGACATCAAATAACATGTGGATCCATCGACGATCATTACAAGAAGAATTCTAAAAGACGCGGCACGGCCCGCGACTCTTCAAATGCCCTGGCGACCACTTAATACAGTTAATTGACCCGTTTTATGACAACTTAATACGGTCATTAACCCATTATTTTGGACGGCCCAATCAAAATCAAGCAAATGAGAGTTAGAATCCAAGCAATCATGGTATTAAAACCATGAAACTCCCCTCATCATGGAGATTAAGGGCGATTAAATGCCCATCGTTCTCCATCGGCCAATCATATTCAAGGAAAAAAGAGTTACAAAATCAAAGAATTAAAACTTTTAACTCCTCCCATCATGGAGCATCAATGCCATCAATTCTCTCATCATGGATCATCAATCCCATAAATCACCCCATGGCTACCAAGAGCCTATAAAAAGGGGTCATTCTAAGAGATCCACACATAGACATAGACATAGACATAGACATAGACATAGACATAGACATATACATATACATATACATATACATATACACACACACACAGAGAGAGATCCATACTCACAAGCAAGAAAGAAAAACTCTGAAGAAATCCTACTACTCTACTGCAGAAACACCACAAGGTGATCGACCCCCCAAGGTCCTCTCTCCTTCCATCCAACATGGCCTAAAAGCGGCTCTTCAACCCGTTTACTCGTTTTTTTATTGGATATAGGATCTCCATTCGATCTTTATCATCTAAAAAACTGAGGCCCAAGTCAAGTCAAAGAATCAAAGCATCAAGCGTTCTCATATGAAGGACGATGGCGAAGTCCATACATGACTTGCGACCGTCGATCTGAACGAGTCCCCGCAATCTCCTGAGAAGTCAGATCCCTTCTCTCACTTTTCTATTGTATTTTGTATTCTTTGTAAAGAGAAAAAAATCACATTTCTTGTCTTTCATTATTGATGAGATTTGTAAAACGCCTTTCACGGCACAAATCGCCTTTCACGGCAAACAAAAATCATCTTTCCCGGCAAACAAAATGAAATCACCTCTCACGACATTTAAAAAAAATTATGTGTCTCTTTCTTAAAATATATGTACAATGGAAAGTTAGAAAGAAGAATTTATTTCCTTTCTACTTGTGAAGGTGAATCTCCAGATCACCACTTCAAATTCCAAGTAGAATAGAAAATCTGGCATACCCGTACAAAAATGTTGATGACTCGCTTTCCCTCCTCCGCCGGACCCCGGCAGCCCCCGAAACAGAAGGAGAGGACGAAAGGCCGAGCCTCCATCACCTGATTTGGGTTTTAAGGCATCACCAGCCGATTCACAGGTGGTCGTGCCGAATTTATGTTTTATCTTGGATGAATGGGTCCCCCTTGGTCATGTGGTTATTGACCATATCTTCAATCATTCCGAGAAGGGTCTCGGTAGTTCTAATCATTCCGGAAGTTCTGAGTATTCCTTTGAAAATTAACGTCCTGGTTTTGCCCTTGATTTTGGTGTTGGTTGAAATTCGTTTCCTGACTGTGATTATACGGGCGATAAACCACTTCTTGGGTCGAGTTTACTTCCGGGGTCGCACGATTTTCCACTTGATTGGTCACGCGACGGATACGCCTTTTTTTATCGGAGATGCCTAGGTTATTCAGTATCCCATCATCTAGGTTTTTTTTCATTCTCGTCAATCGATGGTGTAGGCCGTTCCAGTTCATGACTTCCCCGATTGTCATCAATGTCCTCATCCGTTCTTTCATGTTCGAAATGACCATCCTGACTTGTTCCACTTCTTTCATATTGTAGTTGGACCTCGTGAATTGACTCAGCCATCTCGCGGGGAATTCGTCATAATCTTCATTGTTCTTTTTCTTTAAGTTGGCTAAGTCGTGCCACAGGGGTTTGTTCCAGGTCAAATTCTGGTATCGCGCTAGAAATTTTGCTATCACATCCTCAAATTTGTTGATCTTGTGTGAGGGCACAAATGTGTATCAAGTTAACACGTCTCTGGCTAGCGACTCTTGAAAGTAGTTAATGAGGAGGGCATTGGTGGCAGCGATCATACGACACTTGCTGCAAAAGGACACCAAATGGTGTTACGGGTCTGTAGTCCCACCATACGCCACGAACTTCGGGGCTTTAGCGGGGAAAGGTGATTTCTTGGTCTCTTCTTTTTTTGTAAATTCATAGAACCCTAACCTTTTACCTTGTCGCGACGGGGATTTCTTTCTAATCTCACTCTTTAGAACCTCGATTTCTTTTCGTATTTTCCTATTCGCCTGGGAGTTAGGGTTTTGATCTTCGCGTGTAGGGCCACATCTCGGGGCCTCAACTAGGGTTTGATGGTAAGTTGGCTCTACAAAATCATATAGAAGGTCTGGTTGATGTCCCGAAGGCGCATATTGATAACTCTTCTCGGCCTGTGTTCTTCCAGGGGCTTGAGTTTGGGCTTGATTCTGAATTCTACTTGTGTCAGGTGCTAATCTTGGCCGCTGACTCACGTAAGTCGGTTGATGGGATGGCTCGTAGACTGGTCGATCCAATTGATGCTCTTCATAAAGCTCAAGAGGATCTGTGGCATTCACAACTTCATCATAATAGAGCGGAGGATTCTGCTCCTCATCTAATACTTCATAAGTCAGAGTCAACTGATTTTGATATGTCGTGGGTGACCTCTCATATCCCGTTGGTTGGCGATAGGTTAACCTAATGCCATATGGGTTTGGAGTTGGGTGGCTCTTAGGGACAGTCAAAGGGGTCATCACTTGGAGTTGGGGTCGGATAACCTCATGTTGGTATTGATGGTGAACTCTCGACATGTCTCGGGTATCAACATAAACGGCAGGGCTTTGCTGTGGGACCCTGGGCATGAGTGATCGAGCCGAGCCCACTTGTTCTTGCCCTGGTTGGAGAAATGTTCTTACGTATGGGATCCAGACTGGTTGCTGCCTTGATTGTCTAATGGTGGTCATAATGGATGTATCAACATGCATTCTATAATTGGGGACCGTCGAGGTGATTGGTTCGGTCCGGGTAACCATGGTTGAAGATGGGGTTAACTTGTGAGACTACAGGTTGAATCACACGGCGGGCCCACGTTGTGATGTTGGCGTAGGCCCCATACCCTGTCGTCTGCCTACTTAATCCGACCAAATCCTTGCACGTGTCTCTCGAATCGGCAGAGTACGAATCCCTCCTTATTGGAGTTGGACGACTAGAGTGACTCTTCCTCGCGACTACTGAGTTGATTGGAGAGGGGACCCATTTGACGATCAGTGGGCCTGATATGTGTGGGGAATAGCGGTCCGGATAATGGGGTTTCGAGAGCTCTCTACCTCGACATATATGTATGGATGCAATCTACATACGGGTGACATGTGTCACAAATCTTATACTTAAATATCTTTACAACTAGTGATGAGACTGGGCATCTCATCTGATAAGGTTGCAACCTTTTGATCACTATGAGATAGTGTGAATTGTCTCGATCATCAGAATGTAAGATTCTGGATCATGGAGCTGGTACATTGGATGCATTGAAGGACCATGAGAAGCACCTTATGGAACATTGTCTTTATTTTAAGGTCTGCTCTCATAATTCCCTAGCAATAGGCTCCCAATCCCGAAACATTAATGAATTCAAGTATTTATTTATTTATTTGCTTTGAGTTACCAATGAGTGAGGCCAACTGTAGGTCAACACCTCGGTGTTTTGGGTACGTTGTAGTAGAACTGTGGAAACATTCAATTGTCAATATGGAATCTATCTATATTATCCCCTTGTGCTAATTAATGGATTTATCATTAGCAAATGAGCACCCATCTCGATTAAGAGTTAATTGGATGGTATTGATGATCACTACGATTAATTGGGGCTCAATGATAATAAGATGTGGATCTAAGATTGGAAATGACTGATTTGATCCAATTGATCCGTGGATATTGATAGAGGGTCCTACTTGTAGTCACAGGGAAGTTTAGGGTCTTATTTGTAATTTATTCTTAAGACTATAGTGCAATTGCATTTATATAGTAGAGTTACTTGTAATTAACTGTGGGCTCGGATTGCACATGAGATGTGAGGTCGCGGTGTCCTAGTTGGAGCCAACTTTCTATGGAATCGCTAGTGGTCCCCATGCTAGCCCAAGATTAGAAAGTTACTAATCCTACTTGAACTTTAAAGAGAATGGATTAGAAAGATACTATTTCTATTTGAAGTGAGACTTCTAATAGTGGTAATAGTAGGTTACTAACTATTGTGGAAGTGAGATTTTTGTAATAATTAGAAATGATAAAATTACTAATTCTTAATGGAAGTGAGACTTCTATTTTAATTAGTAAATAATTGGATTGAAAATCTATAAATAGGGGTCTATAGGGGCTGGACGTCCATCACCATATTAAGGAAAATCACGCCCAGCCCTTGTGCAAGTTGTTGCATGCCCACTTCATCTCTTCTTCGTCTTCTAGTTTCTCTTCTAGAGCTTCTAGTTGGTTTTCTCTTGAAGATCCCATCATTCTTCTTGAGAAAAGAAATCTGAAAGCGGGTCCTAACGTGGAAGACAAAAAGGTCTTAGAGATCCTAATTTGCTTCAAGAAGAGTTCTTGTTCAAGCTTATTGTCATCTTCTCCATTAGAACACTACCGAGCTCCCAAGGTATAATCTACTTTTCTATATGTTGTGGATTGTTAGTGGTTGCATGGTGCTGCTATTTTTATCTTCCAAATAGAATTTAATGATGTACATGATTGATGAGTTTAAGGGATTGTATCCTGGATTTGGTTTATGGCCTATGGGTACTTGATGAAAGTCTGGGGATCCGAACCCTAGAAGGGGGGGGGGGGGTGAATAGGGTGAGGTTCAATTATGACCAATTTAGACAAATTTTAACTTCTTTAACTTAAACTAGTCACAAGTGATGATTACAAATAAAATGCGGAAGCTTAATAAAAACGATCACCACAAAGCAAGCACCATCACACAAGGATTTATAGTGGTTCGGCCTCAATGCCTACATCCACTACCGGCTTGTGATCCAACACCCCACCGGATTTCCACTATTTATGCTTTTCAATAGGCTAAGCAATAACCTTTACAATATGCTTTTCAAGGCTAAGCAATAACCTCTACAATGATGTTTTTCAAGGCTTAACATCAACCTATTACATTATGCTTTTCTTAGGCTAAGCAATAACCTCTTCAACCATAAAGTTGGTTATCTCTCTAAGTAGTGTCTATGATACACTTGATGGAGATACAATTTAGCTCATTACAAATGCCTCTTAATTAGGTGAATATGAAAGTGTAAAACTAATTCATACACACACACTATGAATGCAAAGATGAATGCTCAATGTGTATGTATGATGTCCTCAATCATTTTTAAAATGAAAGCTCATAAATGTATGCCTAAGGCTTTTGAAAGTTTTAGCTCTTAAAAACATTTATGATTGAGGAAAGAATGCAAATCACATGTTAAAAATAACTTGTAAAAGATATACATTTGTATCCTAAACAAGTTGTGAAAATCTAAGAACAAAACATGTGATGCATAGGGATGTCAATCAAATCAACAATGTAGCTCATAAAACATAAGATATATTTGATTGAAATAAGGGGACAAATCATATGTAATTATAAAAACAACTTGAAAATGATATACCTATCAAAGCAAAGCAAGTTGTGAAACTTTAAAACAAAGTTACATATGAATTGTAAAGATGTTGAATCCAAAACATAAGATATATTTGAAAGAGATTTTCTTATGATGGAAAACAACAACCATAGATTCAACCAAGTATAGGAATCATGTTACATATAATTTCAAAGATTCTTTCATTAACATGATCTACTTATATTTACCAATTAAAGTACTACTTGGATTGAATCAAGGTGATGCATCCAAAACAATAGATCAATTCAAAACATAAATATGTTAAGGACACAACAAATCATAGTTTAACATGCTACAAAAGATTTACCAAAAATAAAACAAAACATTAAAACATATGATTTGTAAAGATGTTGAATCCAAAACATAAGATATATTTGAAAGTGATTTTCTTATGATGAAAAACAACAGCCATAGATTCAACCAAGTATAGGAATCATGTTACATGTAATTTCAAAGATTCTTTCATTAACATGATCTACTTAGATTTACCAATTAAAGTACTACTTGGATTGAATCAATGGTGATGCATCCAAAACAATAAATCAATTCAAAACATAAAACATGTTAAGGACACAACAACTCATAGTTTATGCTACAAAAGATTTACCAATAATTAAGCAAAGCATGAAAACATATGATTAAGGAAAGTAGAGCCTACTTGGTGATTTAACTTCATTAATCCAAGCTTTAGCTTTCCTAATGATCCCCTTCATCCCTTAGTTCATTCCCCTTTCATTGGCCTCAAAACCTCTCAAGGAGGGCCTTAAAATTGCTAACTTTTGGCAAATGAATGAACTAGTATTTATACCCAAAAAGTGAGTTTCTGCGCCTCCCCGGTCGACCTGCCATACCCCCGGTTGACCTGGCCTTCAACGGTCATAAAACTGTCCGTTTGAAAAGAGCTCAACGACTCTTTACCCGGTCGACCGAGCCCACTGCGGGTCGACTGGGCCTGGGGCCAAAAATTCCCAAAAAAACATATTTTCAAAGAGTTTTAAAGAGGGGATTTTAGAGCCATTAAACCAAGCATGGAATCATGTTTTAAAACACACTAAGAGGGTTTAAAAAACATGAAACCCAAAAAGCCTAAAAAATTTGAAAGATTTAAAACATAGGCTTGCTTAATTTTTAAAACTTCTTTTTAAAAAACAAATGCATCCAAGATTAAAAACAAATCATGCATAAATCAAAATCTTAAAAACAATGCATGTGTAAATCAAGATTTCAAGTTTTTATAAATCAATGCATATGTGTGTAAATCAAATGATGCTTGAATGATTAATGCATCCATCAAATTGCAATCTACAAAATTCCTAACACTTGATCCCTAAGTTAAGTGGGTCAAAAAGCTTTAAAAACCTATTCACGAGGCCCACCTACTTCCAACACCATCTTCTATTTTTGTGCAATGGCATCCCCTTAGGTCCCATTTCACTAGCTTTGTGTGCCCCATTCCTTGTCTTTCTTGATTTGCCATTTTAGGGTTCTAAGTTGGATTTGTTTTGTGGGTTTTGTGTAGCTTGGAGATTTTGGGCTTGGGAGTGAGATTGAGAGCTTGTTTAGCTATCTTGGAGGCCAAGGCAAGTGGATGAATGAATGTTTTTAAGTGTTGGCATGTTTTATGAGAAAAATATGGATTTTCATTAATTGTTCTTAGTGATTTAATACTTGCTTCTAATTATGCTTTTCACTATGATTTCTATTGTTTTTGAAAAGGTATATTGATGAGTCTTTCTCTCTATTTATTCTCTTGAACGTATGCATTTTACTTTGAGAAATCTTGCTTTATGTTTACATTTGGATTTCATGGATGATGGGTTTCTCTTATGATGAATGTAGATGAAATGAAATAGATTTGATTTGTTTTATGGAGTGTTTTGTTGGAGGAATAAGGGTGGTTTGGATAAGGCAAGGAGACCCCTATTTTGGTGTTAGATGGGTGGCTTAGAGGGGGTTGCAAGAGGGAGGAAGAGAGGAGGGTTACCCTTTTTATAATGGGTGGGTGTAGGCCCCACCACACTCAAAACTTGTCAAAGGTAAAACATCAATTTTTGGGCCCCGGATGAGATGGAAAAATGCTTCTCATAAAATCTAGTTTTCAAAAAGTATAATTTTGACATGGTTCTGAGATCTTGAAATTTAGGTCCATATTCAATGTGAAGAGATCGATTTTGCCCCCATGGGCTGGAAAAACTGGTTTTCGGAGCTTCGAATGAGTATGGAGTGAACACGAAAGTTGTAGGGAATGACGAGATTAGTCAAAAAAAGCCGAAATGAGAATTTTTGGGAATCACAAAGAACCTCCCCATGCTGATCACGCAAAACAAATAGGGTCCTACGGTCACTGACTAGGTTCATTGGCTCTCAAAACTCCCCAAAACAAATGAAAATGCATTCTAACTCACAAACACAACCAAACAACCACTAATCACACTTAAAAAAATAATCCACAAATAAATCAACATTAATCCCGGAAATTAGGGGTCGAAGTCTCATAGGACCGGCATGGGTGGTCTTTTAGCGTTAGATTCCCAAACGAATTGCTTACTATGGCAAGTTGATTAACTTTGCCTTTGTTGAAATTCATTCATCTCTTTACTGGCGTAACCCGTTTTAGACCAAATTCCTTTGGTCTTACTCGGCGATTCCCAAACAAGTAGCCTTTTTTGTAATTTCCTAGTTGTGGCTAGTCCATTGCACTTTTTTCCATCTTCTCCTAAAACAAAGTTACAATTCAATTTAGCACAACAGTAGCAACATTCTATCCTCTTCGCTTTATGTTTCAAGGCATAGAGGCTCTTGTCATCAAACGACAATAATTGTTTATCCTTCATTTCCCGCTCAAATGCCTTTCTTATATTAAACATGATGGACTTAATGTCAAAAGGGACATCCAGTTTGACACAAACCAAACACTCTGACTAAAACATTATTAGTAGTAGGGAAAACCATATAAGAAGACCGAAGTGAGAAACATATATTTTTGATACATATATGTTTGAACTTTTTGAAGATTCATCGAACCAATTTTTATTTTTGTAATTAAGTCAAAATTTATAGACTACTTCAAATTTTCCAGAAGATAAAAAAAAAAAAAAATGCACTCTATCATACTACTTCCACTCTTGAGTGCTCCTGAAGAGCACTTAATTCCTCCGGCGCGAATAAGTTCAAATCCGCCGCACTCCCATTACTTATTACCCCGTTCCTCGCTTTGCACACGAGTAGGAGATAGAAGATCATCCAGCACCAGAATCCTACAGCTTTCCAATTGATGGTGCGTTGACTTGTACCTCATAGTCTCATCCCTATCTCTTCTCATGTAATTTTATTTATATTTATACTCATCGCTGGCCTCCTATAATATTCAAAGGTTTAAAAAATTCACCATTGCATCATCATGTATTGTGGTGTCGAGCCAAATTTCAATTCAAACTGAGTTAGGCCACTGTAATCTTATAACAAAAAATGAATACCAAAAGCAGTGCAATCAAGTTGGACGCAAGTTTAATTTCATTAGTTGGACTCCAATTGAAATTTGAACCATTCAAAATAATAAACTCCACCCAAGTACATGGTGTATCCTCAAGTTTTAGATAGAACTGAATTTCCTCTAATGGACATCCAATTGATATCTAAACAGCTCAAAATAAATATTGTCTGGGTATATGGTGCATTCTCAAGTACTAAGTCCAAATTTCCTCCACATAGGGCCTCTAATTGAAACCCCAACAGTTAAAATAAACACATATGTGGGGCACCTTTTTTTCTTTTCTTTTGAATATAGTTGGGATTTTAATAGATGGGCGCACATAGACTTCCACTCCTTTTAACTAGAATGGCAATGGGGTGGGGCGGGTCTAACTCGAGTTTAGATAGATCCCAATCCAACTCGGGGTAGCTTAGTTGGCCTAGGACCACGGTTTGCTTCCGGAGGTTGTGGGTTCGAAACTCCGCTACCACACTAGGGCTACAGGGGATTTATCCGGCTTCCCTCTGGGCCCGGAGGGATTAGTCCAGCCCAAAGGGTTGGGAACCCTCCGACAGCAAAAAAAAAAAAAAAAAAAAAAAAAAAAAAAAAAAAAAAAAAAAAAAAAAAAAACTGGTATTCTATTGTACCAAATCTGCCCTGACGCGCGATAGGTTTGATTGTTGTCAGATTTGAAATTATAACCTCTAGGAAAATTTCCATCTTCATTACCAATGCACTCAGTAATATAAGAAGCAAAGATGCACGGGGGAGTCGTGTTGATGAACCATAAAATCTATGCCCACTACGCATTGGACTTTGATTAATGCATTAAAAATCATATCCGAGCCAAACCTACCAACTCGCTACCAAAGGGGACCCTTGATCCCTACTTACCCAAGATTTCTCTAGGTTAAATCGTTAAAAGCCTTTTAGCACTCATAGATAAGCTCTCACTGCCGTCACTGCCCAACTAAACCCCTCCCTCCCCGTTGACCGACCCATTCGGGAACCCTGCGTTATGACGGAGATCAGACGGAATAATCCTCTGTACATGAGTCCCTGCGTCTTTCCACTCTTTCCCACTTGCGGAACGGCGTCACGCCTCCTTTATGTTTTGTGCTTGGCCTCCGTAAATGCACTAGCATAGGTAGTGGAAGAACAATAGACAGATGGTGGACTCTCTTCCGCTTCAAAAGTCGCTTTCATCTCTTCCTCTCCTCCTCCTCCTTTTGATCGATAATCTTTCCCCTTTTTTTTTTTCTTTTTCTTTTTGTTGTTGTTGTGAGTGAGATATTTCTTGATTTCCACGATCTGGAGTTTCCGTGTTTGGAGGGGAGGAAAAAGGTGGAAAACGGACGGATGTATGACTGAGAAAAGTTAGGGTTTTAGGGTTGTTTTTTTTTAGGGTGGAAGGAAATGGAAGAGAGTGTTTTGGACGACATCATAAGAAGGCTTCTGGATGGGAAGAACGGCAGGACGGCGAAGCAGGTCCATCTTACGGAGGTGGAGATCCGCCAGCTCTGCGTCACATCCAGGGAGATTTTCATCAGCCAGCCTAATCTCTTGGAGTTGGAAGCACCCATCAAAATCTGTGGTAATTTCTATTTCTTCCAAGTTTTGTATACTCGTATACCCATCAGTAATCTCTGCTTCAACATTTGCATTCGACTTATCATAGAAATGATGTTGTTGCATTTGATGCATTTGTTTTGAATTTTGATCCACTAAGATGTCTGGGGACCTGCACCAGTTACTCCTATGTCTTGAAACACGTTCTATGTTCTTATTGATGATTACACTTGTTATTAGATTTACGTGATGGAATCTCATTCCAAGTTACACACAATTTATAAAGAATTCAATGCTTGGGTTCCTACTCGTTTTTCTTGGAGAATACAAGTATTCTTTTCTGATTCTGCTGGGGAACACCTGACTTCGAATTATATGGTATTGCCTGTGAAACATCTTGCTTTTATTTCCCTTGACGGAATGGTATCTAGGAAAGAAGAGCATTCTTACATCTATGTACTCATCAGTCAGATGCCTTCCGGTGTTTTTGGTCTTGAATTCTTCCTTTTCAATGATATGTTTTAAAAATTTCCTAATTATTCTAGACTGCGTTAATTGGTTGTGTTTGGTTTATTTTTCTCCCAAAGAATGGAAGACTGACAGTCTATAGAAAAATTCAAAACTGAATGTCTTTGTTTCTTAGATATGACATAAATCCAAAAGATTTCAAATCCCATGATTCTTGTGTGGGACGTTTTCCTAATAGCAAGGTTATGCTAATTTCGGTAACAGTATTGACTTGGCTTATCTCGATCTCGGTTTGTAAACTTGGCAATAGTACCAAGGTACATCCAGCTCGGCAATAGTGTTAGCTAGCACCGAGCTTGAGCTTGCTTCAATAAGAGTACCAGTTGGGCTCATCTTTGTCTCGGTATAAGGCACCTCGGCAACAGTGCCAGGATGTACTTGGTCTCGGTATCATCTTCAGCTCGGCACGATCAACTGAGATGACTGTTAAACCATAATTGTACTTCCATAAAACTACGGCTACGTTACAGAACGTACTGACAGATAAGATGGGCGCCGGATATTGATAAGGGGTTGTCCTTATCTAACCATCACATTCGCATTAATACAAGAAATCAGCGCATGATCCGATGGGACAGTGCTTCACATACCTCATACTAAGGAAACATGGTGTGGGCTAATGGGATAGTACTTTCACCTACCCCCACTGAGGGACCGCGAGATAGAATTTTCCCCTATGTATATACGAGGGTAAGATCCTAAAGAGGTATGCAACGTAATACAACACAAACTCACATAATCCAAACTTTGTCTTTCTTCTCCATTCACACACCCTTTGTTCAGTAACTGTACTAACTTAGACGTCGGAGTGCCTTCAGCTGACTGCAGCCAAGGGCTCTAACTTTTATTTCCTTTCCTCTCAGGTCTCAGGAATTGAATCTCTCCCCAAAAGAAGCTTAAGGGCAGTATCACGAGTTTCGTACTCGCATAACCAAGTCCGTAATATTTAGGCACTTACAAGCAGTATCACGAGTTTCATACTCACCTAATCAAGTCCGTAATATTTAGGCACTTACAATTGGCGCCGTCTGTGGGAATCAAACAATCAAACCAGATTTACAAACATCATGCCTCCTAAGAACAGAAATGGTGTAGGATCGTCAAAGGTTCAGTCGATACCCCCAGCACCAGTGTTGCTAAAGCAGCTGCCACCAGCCCCTCGCCAGAGGAGGTCTGGGGGAAGATCTGGTGTAGCAAGTGTGGAAGGGCCTGTGACCTAGTCAGGCTCATCGTCAAAGGGGGTGGCAGCACCTCCCCGGCAAAATAACCTTCCAACGGCTCCTCCCCAGCAAAATGCTCCTTTATTGGAGCGCCCCCAGCAGAGTGTTCCCCTGTTGGAGCCTCCCCCACGAGACAAAGCTCCAGTAGTAGCCAGATCTCATCAATCTCCCCATCAGGTGGACATCGGTGATGATGATGATGACCCGTTCCTTGTGGATATCAGGGCTCAAAACCTTGTTATCTAGGAACAAAATGAGTTGATCCGTCAACTCAAGCTGCAGCTCAAGGAGAAGACGAAAGCCTCGGTTCCACCCCTCAGACGTGACCAGGCTCCTTCGGTTGAATAGGACTTGAGGCAAGTCCCGAGCAACAGAAGGCGCAACCGAGCCTATGATGAAGGCTCGAGCAGCAGCCACCTACACGACGACTCAAAGAGGTCGCGCCGTAGGACGACGACGACCTAAGAGAATGGGAGTTAGTCGGTGAAAGTCTGGGATCCTAACCCGGGAGGGGGGGAGGGTGGGGTGGGGGGGTGAATAGGATGAGCTACAAAATAGTGACCATTTAAGCCAAATTTTAATTTCTTTAAAATTAACTACTCACAAGTGATGATTAAGAAAATAAATGCGGAAGCTAACTGAAACAATCACCACAAAGCATGCACCATTACACAATGATTTATAGTGGTTCGGCCTCAATGCTATATCCACTACCGGCTTTTGAACCAACACCCCACCGGATTTCCACTATCTATACTTTTCAAAAGGCTAAACAATAACCTTTACAATGATGTTTTTCAAGGCTAAACAACAACCTATCAATGTGCTTTTCTAAGCTAAGCAATAACCTTTACAAGATGCTTTTTCAAGGCTAAGCAAGAACCTCTACAATGATGCTTTTCTTAGGCTAAGCAATAACCTTTACAAGAAGAATAATTTCTCTCAAAGTAGTGTCTACACAAACACTAAAAGAGATACAATTTTAGCTCAATGCATTTGCCTCTTAATTAGGCTGATAGAAAGTTAAAACAAGATACAAACATACACTAACAAGTAGCTAAGGTGTGTGCTCAATGTGTATGAATGTTCACTTCAATCAATTTCTAAAATGAAGCTCTTAAATGAATGCTTGATGCATTTGAAAATCTAAGCTCAGAAAATGATGATTGAAGTGATGTGCTAATCACATGAAATATTCAAAACAACTTGGAAAGACATACTACACAAGTTGTATGAAGTTTAAGGACTAAAACACATGTGATTAAAACATGAGTGTTTGCAAAACAATCTAATATGCTTAAGTGATTTGGTGTTTGCAAAACAACTCAGTTAAAGCTAGAAATCATGCTGATACTGAGTTTCAAAGATTTGAACATGCATGGATTTCAAATAAATGGAAATCAACCTTAACTTGGAAAGATATACCTTTAGATCTCAAACATTTGGATTTCTATTTGCCCTGTAGTTTTCTTAGCTTATTCTTCTTCCTTAGGCTTCAATATAGTTCCAAAGATTCACCCAACAAGCCTTGCTAAGGTGAGGAATGAAATGGACTTTTATAGAAAAAACAATCCAACGGCTAGTTGGCTCAGTCGACCCCATGACCCTTCGGTCGACCGGGTCCAACGGTCATATTGGCCAACGGCTAGATAGCTCGGTCGATCGGGTACAGGGCTCTGTCGATCGAGTACACTGGCCTGGGAGGAGTTCCTGCAGAATTTTCAATTTCTAATAAATGAGACTTGGAACTCAGGGCCTGCATGATTTATGCATATTAACAAGATTCTAAAGATGAGGAATGTATGCATATCATAAACCTAGATTTCTAACTTGATTTTCCAAAAACATGCATGAGGAACTAGATTTTCGAGAGTGCATTTTAAGTTCTAAAACATGCATGATAAAATCATTTGAAAATCAAATGCATATGCAAGTTAGGAACTTAGATTTCAAAGTCCAAATTAAGATGCATGAGTGTGTGATCAATTGATAGTGAAAGTGATAGTGTATCCATCAAATTTGCAATATACAAAAATCCTAATAGTCGGTTTCACCCGAGACCGGCAGAATGCCTACAACACCGAAGACCTCGGCACGTCTTCTTTCTCACATGAGATGAGAGATTTTTCTTTGCCCGAGAAGTTCAGCATCCCCAGGTTCATCCCTTACGACGGAACCTCGGACTCTGCTGCACATCTTCGACATTTTACTCAGCGAATGTCGGTGTGGGGCAATATCGGTCACCTGAACTGTAGAGTATTCTCTTCCAATTTAGGCGACTTCCCCCTAAGGTGGTTTTGCGCGCTTCTGGAGGAGTCAATCTCGAGCTGGTGGCAGCTCCGAAACTCCTTCATCGAGAAGTTTCAAGCGCATAGGGTCATCCCCAAAACTGACGATGACCTGATCGCTATCAGAATGAGGCGGACTGAAAATATTACTCAATTCGCCAAGAGGTTTTGGACCGTCTACAGCCACGTGGAAGACGCCACTGACAAGGTGGCCCTTAAGTCTTTCAAACAAGCTCTGCTGCCAGGCAACGAGCTTAAAAAAGACCTGGTTTGGTTCCCCATGGTCACAGTGAAAGCACTGATGGCCAGGGTGAACCAGTTTATTGAGCAAGAAGAAGACGAGGCCCGAGCTCACGAGAGCTTCGGCCTCTGGCAAGAGGACCGACCCTCCAGAAGGGACAAAATTCTCTCGAAGGGAGGCAGACTGGAGCAAAGCTACGACGAGTTCGTCAGCGATCTCAGCTCCCACCTCTGGGGGCAGCAAGAAGTCCAAGCCATCTGTCGCCTCCTACAAAGCTGTGAACACGATCTTCAAGGAGCTAATCTATAAGCTCCTCGGTAAGATCAAGTCACAGCCATTCTTCAAGCAAAATGGGCACGGAACCGAGGACTGCATGACCCTCAAGTCCCACCTCGAGAAGTTCGTCAAGGACGGGCACTTAAAAGATTACATCCAGGAGGAGGGCGACAGAGTCAACCGAGCTCATCAGCGCTAACCTGATGATGATCAGGACAGCGACGAGCCGGAAGGCATCATCAACATCGTCCACCTGGCTCCCGCGCCGAAGGGGAGTAACCAGGCTCGTGCTGAGGCCAGGAGGGCTTCACATAGCTGACAAGTGATGATAGCCGAACTGGGACCTGCAACCAAGAAAGCTCGGAAAGAGAAACCCAAAATCTGGTTCTCAGATGAGGACCTAGATGGGGTCTAGCTCCCCCACAACGACCCGCTAATTCTAACCCTGAGGTTGAAGAACTTCAAGGTGAAACGAATTCTTGTGGATCCCGGGAGCTCGTCAGAAATCCTCTACTTCGACTGCTTCAAGAGGTTGGGTCTGAAAGAGGACGACTTACAGGAAGCTCGCACTCCGCTGGTGGGCTTTGGCTCAAAGCTAGTGTACCCCAAGGGGAAAGTCTCCTTTGAAGTCCAGATTGAAGGCGCCTCTATGATAGCCGACTTCCTTGTGGTGGACGCACCATCCCCATACAACGCAATTATGGGGCGAACTTGGCTACATAGTATGGAAGCAGTTCCCTCCACCCATCACCAAAAACTCAAGTTCCCGTTAGAGAATGGGGACGGCCGAGTTGAGGTGATCACGGTCAGGGGTGACCAGCAGATGGCCAAACAGTGCCTGATGGCTGTGGTGTCTGGTGAAGCAGAACTATAGCAGGTGCACATGGCTGAACTGGAAGCCGAGCTCGAGGACGTTGGCAGATCTGCAGAGTAGAAAAGCGTTGAAGATCTGACCAAGGTCAGAATTGATCTCGACGATCTAGAGAGATATTTCCTACTTGGGAGCCAGCTCCTCGAAGTTGAGAAGTCCGGGCTGCTGAACTTCTTGTTACAGAACAAGGAAGTTTTCGCTTGGACACCCTACGAGATGCCTGGCATGGATCCCGAAACCATGTGCCACAAGCTGAATGTGGACCCCAAGCACAAACCTGTAGTACAGAAAGCTCGCAGAACGGGGATCCCATAAACAAAAACAATGATTGAAGAGGTCGAGAAGTTGCTGGAAGCCATGGTTATTAGAGAAGTGCACTACGCGGAGTGGCTGACTAACACAGTGGTAGTCAAAAAGAAGAATGGGAAGTGGAGGGTCTGCATGGACTTCACCGACCTCAACAAAACTTGTCCTAAGGATAGCTTCCCGCTCCCAAAGATCGACCAGATGATTGACGCCACTGCTGGGCATGACAAGATGAGTTTCCTCGATGCCTACCAAGGTTACCATCAGATTCCGATGTACGGGCCTGACGAAAAGAGGACCGCATTCATAACACCTAGAGGAATCTACTGCTACATACAAAGTGATGCCCTTTGGGTTAAAAAATGCAAGGGCGACTTACTAGAGGCTGGTAACGAAGATGTTCCAGGCCCAGCTCAGCGAGACAATGGAGGTTTATATTGACGACATGGTTGTCAAGTCCAAAAGGTTACAAGACCACTTGGTAGACCTGAGTCATACATTCACTATTCTCAAAGAGTTCCAGCTCAAACTGAATGCGTCTAAATGCGCGTTCGGTGTCGGCTCCGGCACATTCCTGGGAAACCTGGTCACTAGAAGAGGAATCAAAGCCAATCTAGAGCAGATCTCGGCGATCCAGGTGATTCAGAGTCCGACCACGGCAAAACAAGTCCAAAGGCTCACAGGGATGGCTGCCGCGCTCAACCGCTTCATCAGCCAAGCTTCGGATAGGTGCTACCCCTTCTTTCAGCTTTTGAAGAAAAGTTCGAAATTCCAATGGACTTCGGAGTTTGACCGAGCCGTTCAGGAACTCAAAAACTATTTGTCTTCACCACCCCTGTTGTCTACACCAAAATAGGGTGAAGTGCTTTATTTGTACCTGGCCGTCTCGGATCATGCATTGAGTTCGGTACTCGTAAGAGAAGAAGACAAGCAGTAGAAGCCTATATACTACACGAGCAAGATCCTACTTGACGCCGAGACCATGTATCTACCGCTTGAGAAACTTGCATTAGCACTCGTCAGTGCTTCTCGCAAACTCTCTCACTACTTCCAAACGTACACCAAAGTGGTTGTTACAGAACATCCGCTTAAATCCCTTTTCAGAAAAACTGACTTCTTTGGAAGGATCTCAAGATGGGTCGTCGAGTTGGGCCAATACGATATCCAGTATCAACCCAGAACGGCGATCAAGGCTCAGGTTTTGGTAGACTTCATTGTGGAGTTCGTCTCTCCTAGTTCGGCAACAAGACAGCTCGATACTGAACTGGGGGGCATTGAGGATGAGGTTATCGAAGCGGAACAAGGACAATCTTGGAAGCAGTTCCTCAATTCAACATGGAAGGTCTTCGTCGACGGATCCTCAACCTCCAATAGGGCTGGGTGCTAGCATTGTTCTCCAATCTCCAGAGGCACTTGTCATCGAGTAAGCCTTAACACTTGGCTTCAAGGCGTCCAATAACGAGGCCGAGTATGAAGCATTGATCGCGGGGCTCGGCAGCGCTAAAATCCTGGGGGCACGGTAATTGGTGGTCTTCAGCGACTCGCAGTTGGTGACGAGCCAACTGAGCGAGGACTACCAAGCTCGGGACGAAAGGATGGCAGCCTACTTAGCTTGCGCAAAGCAGCTTCTTTCCCAATTTCAGAAAGTTGAAGTCAAACAGGTTGACAGAGATTCCAACTCCCATGCTGACGCTCTTGCCAACTTGGCCTCTGCTGTTGAGGTTGGGAAGAAAAGAACTGTTGAGTTGGAAACGTTGGAAAAACCAAGTATAAAGCTCCAGCCACCTCGGCAAGTTTTGTGTGCGAATCTTGGGCCAAGTTGGATGGACCCAATCATAGCCTACCTGAGGGATGACCAGCTTCCTGAAGATAGGAATGAGACTCACAAAATCAGGCTGAAAGTAGCTCGGTTTTGGTTGTCTCCGGATGACAAGCTCTATAGGAAGTCCTTCATTGCCCTTACCTCCCGTGCGTTCACCCGAGCAAAGTGGAAGACTTCCTCTATGAAATTCATGAGGGGATCTGCGGAAGCCATATCGGAGGTTGGTCGCTGGCTTACCGAGCTATAAGCCAAGGTTACTGGTGGCCCTATATGCAGAAGGACACTCAACTCTATTATGCCAGGAAGTGCGAAAAGTGCCAGAAATTATCACACTCTCTCCATCAACCAGCACAGGACCTGAGCCCGCTCTCTAGCTCATGGCCCTTCGCTTAGTGGGGCCTCGACATCGTTGGACCACTCCACCGAGCTCTAGGGAATAATAGGTGGCTACTAATTTCAATAAATGGATAGAAGCAGAAGCATTGTCTTCCAAAACTGAGCAAGACACAGAACTTTGTATGGAAGAATATAATCACAAGATTTGGAGTACAACGAGCCCTGGTCTCGGACAACGGGACGCAGTTCGACTCCAATTTCTTTAAGAACTTCTGCCATGAGCTCGACATCAGAAACTACTACTCAACTCCGGCGTATCCACAGAGCAACGACCAGGTAGAAATCTCGAACAAGGTGGTGCTCGATGGGCTCAAGAAAAGACTCGACCGAGCCAAGGGGAGATGGGTGGAGGAACTTCCAAGTGTCCTTTGAGCGTACAGAACCACTCCAAGGCGCTCCACTTCGGCAACGCCTTTCTCCTTAGCCTACGGAATGGAAGCTGTGATCCCCCTCGAAATTGGTCTTCCAACCCTGAGATTGGGACTCTTCAACCAAGGTCAAAACGAAGTAAACCTGGCCCGAGAACTTGACCTGGGTGAAGAACGAAGGGATGCAGCAGCTATCCGCTTAGCCTCTTATTAGTAGCAGCTAGCCAGAGGATACAACCAAAGAGTCAAAGAGATGAAGTTTTCAGTTGGGGAACTGGTCTTGAAGAAGACGCTTCCCGCAGATAAGAATCCCAATGAAGGCAAGCTAGCACCAAACTAGCACGGGCCATTCAAGGTGATCTCGGTAGCCGAAAAATCAGCATACAGGCTTGAGGACATGGATGGCAAAGAGTTACCACGCTCATAAAACACCACACACCTCAAGAAGTATTATTTCTGAATTGTACTCAATTTTTGGAATCAATATAAGTAATTCTTATAGAAAGATGTGCTTCGTTGCTTTCAATCCTCGCCAAGGTACAAAACTGGGGCAGCAACTTCAGCTCGGTTATGGAACCAGCTGTATAAAACGCCAAATTACAGAACTTGGTGGCAACTTCAGCTCGGTTATGGAACCAGCTATACAAAGAGCCAAGATACGGAATTCGGCGGCTATCCCAGTTCGGTTGTGGAACAAACTATACAAAGCACCCAGTTAAAGAACTCGGTGGCTGCCTCGGAGAATTAAGTTCGGTTACAGAACCAACTATAAAAGTTTTCTATCATCGAGGTAAAACTTGAAATACCTCGTACTCCTAAAGAACCTAATCCAGTTTGCCTATGTCAGGTTCGGTTAGTGAACTAAACCTGACAGTACAAATTTGGTTTTAGGATATAAGTCTAACTTCTTGAGTTAAGGAACTTGAGAGATTGCATGATCCCGATTGTAGAACCAAGCTCAAATACTTGTTCCGGTTAGTGAACCGAACCCAATTACTTGTTATTCTGGTTGTTTGATTGAACTTAATTTGTTGTCATCTCCTAAACATGCTAAGGGCTCAGTTGAGGAACTGAAGTCAAGCACATGTGATTCTCAAAAAGAAACATTTGAAAGCAAGCATATGGGAAGTGAAATTGTATTCATGAGTTGAAATTTACATTGTTCAACATTACAAATCTCCCCAAAATACAAAAAGAAAAGAAATACAAATAAATTCAAGGAGTGGCCTTGACATTGGCATCAGGGGCTTCGATCACAGGGGGCCCAGTCAGAGCAGCCTCAGGAAGAATCTTGGGTGGGGGAGGAGGCGTCGAAACAGTCTCAGGAGGAGCCTTGGAGGAAGAAGGGGCAGAGCTTGAGAACTTGGGTGGATTTTGATAGACAGGGTGGTCCTCAGGGATCCCTGTTTCCTTTAGTGCGGCCCGGCACCCAAGCTCAAACAGATATAAACTTATGCTCTCGACCTGAGCCTCATATTGCTTCGTTGCCGCGTCCACACTAGCTTGGAAGGCGACTTCAGTCTCAGCCTGGACTGAGGCTTCAAGATCGGCCTTTTGCTTCAGCACGGCTTCGAGCTCGGCCTTCTGCTTTGCCAGCTCGGCCTCGAGCTCGGCTGCCCATCTCCCCTTGACCTTGGCCGCCCCCCTCAATTCATGGGTCTCGGCCTTTAGCCTACAGATTTCGGCTATTGCCGTGTCCATCTCTGCTACAAGGCCAGTGTTCCTCTCTGCTTCCTCCTTCAACCTTTGATTGCTCGCCTCTAAAGCTGTGGCGAGCTCCTTCTTCTCTACCTCCAGCTGCGAGACCTTGGAGGCACTCTGGTGAGATCTATCCAGGACGACCTGGACCCTCTGCACGATCTGTAGAACAAACAAGTGTCAGAGAGAAACAACCGAAATCAAGCACTTGGTGAAAATTATTGGAAAATAAACTCACCGAGATAGCCGACTGCAATGACGATATCAGCAGCCCGTGTCATCGACCTTCCTGTGCCTCTCCATGTCGCGTGGCAGGGCACAGGCTTGGGAGAGTGCGGCAATGACGAGGGGGTTGCCGACCATCCGATCCTCCACATTCAGAGGCCTCACCGGCTCGATCTGAAGGCCTGGTCTCCACGGGGCCGGCCCGGTAGGCTGAGGCGCCAAGACAGGGCCGGGACCTTGCTCTGCTGAGCCCTCAGCCCTGGGCCCCCTCTCTAGCGGAGCTCTCACCCTCGCAGATTCGGCAGGACGTTGCCGAGCTCCTGTACTGGTGCCCTCAGTCCTAGGCCTCTTCTCCAACCGAGCCCCCTCCCTTGCGGATTCGGCAGGGCGCTGCAAAACTCATGCACTTGAAGAAGTGACAGGAGTAGAGGTAGAAGTACTGGCGGCACCCGAGGGCGCGGATGCGAGAATAGAGTCGGTAGCATGAGGCGTGGAGGCAGAAGGAGCTTGGCTCCCAAAAAATTTAGCCCGCAGGTCTTTGACCTTCAAGGCAGGTCGGCGTCGCTCCATATCCTTCTCTCTTTCCTCTTCTAAGCTGGAAGGAGATGTGTAGGATTCGACGATTTGTTGTAATTTGTGGCCTCTGATATGGAGGCCTTAGCGCCCAAATCTGCTCGGCACTCGACGACGGTTAGGGCGAGCGCAGACTACTCCCTCTCCAAGGGCTGACCGGTCCTCCTTTTAAAATGAATGAATGATACCTCGGCTCGTACCTTAGGAGATCCCAAGCAGCTTGCCCGTGGTGACCTCGGTAGCTACGCACAGCCTTGAGCCAAGTATTGTTTCTCTTCCAACTGGCTCGGCTGGCCTCTCGCCTTCTCTAGCTGATGTCTGCACGGCAAACAAGAAAGCATTAGCCCGGCAATACAAGAAAAAGAAAATATGAGAACTCAGGAGGTCGATATTTACTTGGGGGAGTCCCGAAGTGACGGGGGACCCTATTTATCTTCGCCGCCACGGGCTCGGACGCTCCGAACTCCCAGTTCCCGACAACGAACAGACAATCGTCTCCGACATATCTGTTGGAGTCCTCCAAATCATAGACGAAAGGCTGTAGTTTCGGCCTTCCCCGGAGATAGTAGCTGTTATCGCCCCCTACCGATTTGCACAAGTCATAGACATCCTCGATGTCATGGATACCGAGGTCAATACCGAGAATCTTATTGAGCTCGGCGACTCCCATTATTATTTTGAAACTGTTGGGCATTAGTTGAAAGGGACAGAGGTTCCATTTGCTAAGACAAGTTCTGAGAAGGGGGTGGACGGGAAACTTAACCGCACCTTCGATTACTGTAACTAAGGGGAACAACATCCAGCCGTTGTGGAAGGAGTAGCCATCGAAAGGGGTATCCAATCTAACTAGGACGTCGTCGGGAACAAGGATGAAAAAAGTGGCCGATACGCGATAAATCGGGCGTAGCGGCCTTCTTTGAAATTATCAGGTATCGCAATCGTATCGGCCTGTAGCGGCCGATACATTATTGTAGCGGCCGCTACGACCGATACATTGCCGTAGTGGCCGCTAAATTGCGGTCTGCCCCTGTTTGCTCCACTGAATCACTCATTGAACCAGTGACAGAAAAAGAAAAAAAAGGAAATAGGGGAAGAAAGGAAAAAAGAAAAAAAAAAGAAACGAAGGAAGAAAGGAAAAAAGAAATAAAAAGGAAACAGAGGAAGAAAGGAAAATAGAAATACCTGATGCGTGGAGGAGGTAGCAGCGGCAAGGTCGTAGTGGCAGCAGCAGCAGCTTAGTGCCAATAGCAGCAGGGTCGTAGCAGCGCAGTAGCGGCTGCTTCTCCTCCTCTTCTTTCCCTCCTTTCTCTTTCATTTCCTGTTTCTATTTCAGATGAAGCTAGGGCAGCAAATGCCCTTATCGGGCTGCCCCATTGTCCTCTTCTTTTTAATCGTTAGGTAATTCATGGGCCCATGATGGGCCCACCTAATGAAGGGCACAAATGAAATGAAAATTACATGGGCCATCCAAAAACCATTAAAAATTCATCCACCAAAAAATAATACATTAAAAAAATTAAATGTAAAATCCATTCATTAAAAAAAATTCAAAAAATTAAATCTGGACATCCAAAACAATAAAAATTGAAGAACCTGATATAACCATTAGTGGGCTCCACAATGAAGCATCAACGTGAAAATAAAAAATTTATATCGTAGCTAAATATTACTGACTTAATTGAAATTGACACCTCAAATTTCACTCTAGTTGGGAATAGTGTTATAGCCAACTTTCAAACCTATTTAAAATAAAGTGCAGCCAAATTTCATACTAATTAAACATAGGCTACAGTAATAGGACATAGGGCCCAACCAAAATTCACTCTAATTAATAGGAAATAGGGCCCTAACCAAATAACAAAATGGGTCATTTACCACCAAAGTTCATTCTTATTGTTTGCTATTGAATTCCTATGACCAAACTCTTATTGTTCACTTTATTTATTCAGTGTCAGCGATACAGGACCTCATACAATGAAGGGACCGCTACGCCCCCTTATCTTAGTTTTTTTTTTTTGTAAAAAGAATACATTTTCTATCATTTTCCAATATTTTGGATTTTCTAGAATTTTTTCAGATTTTTTTGATGCTTTTTTCAAAACGTGCCGCTACACCGCTATGTATCGCCCGCTTCATAGCGTTTTGGTGGCGGGCCGCTACGCTCGCCGCTACCGCTATTTTCATCCTTGGTCGGGAATCCTATACATAGCCTTAAACTCTAATATGGCCTGTGGGGTATCCAACCAGTGCCTATAAATCCCCATTTCTAAATTTGAAGAAACTAGGAAGACAAAAGGAAAAGCTAGAGAAAGGGGAAAGCAGCAAAACCCTAACCCTAAAATCAGAAAACAAAAATCAAACAAGACGGGAAAAGGGAACTTACAAAGACAACGGACTCAAAAGAACGGCAAGCACAAAATCGCAGAGACGCTACTCCGACAGAGTTTTCCCTCTCTCTGCAAAACCCTCCTCTTCTCAAAACGGATGCAAAAGTAAAAGAAGGAAAGAGGAAGCACGCCTATATATGAGGGAAAAAGGGTGCCTTTTCGAATTTCGAAAGCATGCATGCGAGGCATCACCTTGAGCGTTGTACGCCTCGCTTCGAAGTGATTGGACGACCAACCAGATGGAGACACATGGTACCACCAGTTCATCTCCTGCAATAATTCAGACGCGCTATCAATTACCTCGGGCAGGCAAAGCGATAGCAGCGTGCTATCAATTACCTCGGGCAGGTGAAGCGACAACAGCGTGCTATCAATTATCTTGGGCAGAGGAATCGACACCGAGATGAAAATGCAAACTAAAATACTCAGGACTCTCCTGTCATGATACTTAGCTCTCGACCTCAAAGAGTTGAACTCTAGGAGGTCAAGAGCTAGGGGGCAGTTGTGTGGGACGTTTTCCTAATAGCAAGGTTATGCTAATTTCGGTAACAGTATCAACTTGGCTTATCTCGATCTCGGTTTGCAAACTCGGCAATAGTACCAAGGTACATCCAGCTCGGCAATAGTGCTAGCTAGCACTGAGCTTGAGCTAGCTTCGGTAAAAGTACCAGCTGCGCTCATTTTGGTCTCGGTATAAGGCACCTCGTCAATAGTGCCAGGATGCGTCCATACCTGGTCTCAGTATTATCTTCAGCTCGGCACGATCAACTGAGATGAATACTAAACCATAATTGTACTCCCATAGAACTACAACTACGTTACAGAACGTACTAACAGATAAGATGGGCGCCGGATATTGATAAGGGGTTGTCTTTATCTAACGATCACATCCGCATTAATAAAAGAAGTCAACGCATGATCCGATGGGACAGTGCCTCCACCTACCTCACACTAAGGAAACATGGTGTGGGCTGGTGGGACAGTACTTCCACCTACTCCCTCTGAGGGAGCGCCAGATGGAACTTCCCCTTATATATATACGAGGGTAAGATCCCAAAGAGGTATGCAATGCAATACAACACAAACTCACATAATCCAAACTTTGCCTTTCTTCTCCATTCACACACCCTTTGTTCAGTAACTGTACTAACTTAGACGTCGGAGTGCCTTCGGCTGACTGCAGCTAGGGGCTCTAACTTCTATTTCCTTCGCTCTCAGGTCTCAGGCATTGAATCTCTTCCCAAAAGAAGCTTAAGGGCAGTATCACGAGTTCCATACTCGCCTAACCAAGTCTGTAATATTTAGGCACTTACAAGCAGTATCACGAGTTTCATACTTGCCTAATCAAGTCCGTAATATTTAGGCACTTACAATTCTGTTGCCAAAAAGCTGCAACTCTGCAAATGTTGCATTCTTTGCTAGTATTGATTGTCACCATCCTATTCGAGATAGACATGCTCCACAAAGGTTTGTCTCAGATTTGGCTATTTTTCCTCCTCTTTAGCATCCCACTCATGTCGTTTCTAAGCATTCGTTCTAATCTTTATGTATTTAGACGCTTCAAGAAAGCTTATTCATTGCTTGAGTGGAAACAAGCTCTGGATGATGAGGTGATTTCTCTTGACAAAACTCACATATGAGCCATGATGGCTCTTCCATAAAAAATAAATAAAAGAAGGAAAAAGAAAAAGAAAAAGCTTATTAGGTGTAAATGGATCAATCGGGTCAAGACTCTAATGGTTCTCTTGAGTGAAATTCACATAAGGCTCACCTTGTACCAAAATGTTTTCACTAGTGGCATAGACTACGAGGAAACATTACTCCTGTCACCAAAATGACTTCTATTTGTCTTTTTATTGTGGTTACCTCCAACATTGGGTAATTTCTTAGTTAGAGGTTAGGACTGCTTTTTTAATTGGTTATCATAATGAAAAAGTCTACATGAATCCAGCTGGTCTTTTTACATCCTTATGATGTGTTTACTGTCTCTGGTAGCCATATGTGGCTAATACAAGCACCTTGTGCATGGTTTGCTAAGTTCAGTATTATTATTATTTCCTTTGGCCGTGCTCAAGTTCTAAATGACCCAACACTATTTATCATCTTTATTTCAAAAAGTGATTTTTTTCTCATGAGAGACTCCGTGCAGAGCCTTTTTTTTTTCCAGCATGTGCGACCCCCTTTTATCAATCCAGCCGCCTCATCACACTCACTACCCCCATGAATTGGCATTGGCCCAAATTTGACACTCATCCAATTGTTACTCATAGTTGGATTGAAAACCTAAAAAACAGGGATACCTTCTAAAACCATTAAACTTGAGGACCATCGATGAAGGGGTTAGGATGGTCTAATGTAGTTGAAATTTTGCACGCGTGTAGGTCTCATCCAAATATTTCTATCCCCACCATGATTTGCATGGTCTTAGGTAGGCACCACAAGGGTGTTTACATGGAGGGTTCGCAAGTGAGCAGAACCCACATACCACACCATCTCATCATATATGTCTGTGCGGCAATCTTCCTATGAGCCTGGTCTCACATCACAGGCTTACCTTGCCACTAGCTAGTAGAGCCCACCTGGTCCCCATAGATCATGGGACAAAGGGGGATGGAAATGTCAATGTGTTTAGGGCTCACATATCAAATTTCAGCTCAAAAGAATGTCTTTAAACCCTTCATCCGCGGCCCATAAGTTTAACAACTTTATATATATATATACATATCAAATTGATCCTTGATCCAACGGTCTAGTCCATTGAGATGGGTGCAAAGTCCAAGGATCTATGACTATCATGGGGTGCATGTGTGTTCCATTTGTATGGATCATAAGGTGGAACCCGTAGTGTTGCCCTTACCATAAGATGGAGAGCGCCATGCTCACAGGAAGATTTTCCATATAAATATACTCAGAGAGAGAGAGAGAGAGAGAATTAATCTTATCGATAAGGTCGTGTGAATTGAGAGAGAGAGAGAGAGAGAGAGAGAGAGAGAGAGAGAGAGAGAGAGAGAGAGAGAGGATTAATCTTATCGATAAGGTCGTGTGAATTGTCGCCATCTTCATCATCATCATTATCAAAGCCTTGTCCCAACTATGTTGGGGTCGACAACATGAATTTTGTTTCTCCATTCCGGCTATCCTGAGCCAAATCCTTAAATAAGTTATACTTCTTCAGATTTATTTTTACTACCTCCATCCATGTCTTCTTCGGCTTACCCTTTCCCCTTGGTAGCCCAACATATGGCTCCATAGGTCATAGATGGTCTAGTCATTATCGTGTAAAATTTTTCCTTCAATCTTTTTGGCATTCGTCAGTCACAAAGCAATCCAGAAGCAAGTGTAAGGTTCCAAACCCATAATTACCCAACTGCTAGGGTTTCCTCGAATTTCGGCCCCAAATAGATGAATTGAGCAATTAGGGCTCAATTAGGGCATGATTCAATTTTGGCACGATTTAGATTTAATTGGGGGGAAATTGAATAATTTTGGATTTATTTATTTTATTTGTTCCATTTGAATGATAGTCGAACTCAATTGAAAAATATGGGTGAGACCCTAAGTGGAGGGACCCATCTCTAGTTGAAAGGGGTACCTCTCTCCTAGGGACCACGTAACTAATGGCCACGAAATTAAGAGGAAGACTTTGCGTGAAACTAGGATCCCAAACCAAGTGTTTGGATTCAATTGAAACAAGAAATAAAGGTTGGATGTAAGAATCCTTATACAACTTAAAGAGGGACCCATCAAATAATAATAAATAAGGGTCGGCGCACAACTCCCGAGTAGGTCTCGGCATTTCCCTTTGCTCTGTTGCTTCAGGTCGATTTACACTCATCTTCCTCTCATCTTCTCCACTCAACTAAAAGCCCTAAAAAGAAGAAAACTAGAATGAGAGGAACAAGACCACTGAAGATTTGTTTGGGATCAACACAAAACACCAGTCAACAAGGAGGGTCTCTCTCGGCTTACCCAAGGCAAGTAAACAATCTGAAATAAGCAAAGCATGCATGGTTTCTCCATTTAATTCTTCTACATTCAATTTTATATGCTCTAGGGTAAGTTTTTGATAGAAATCACGACTTTGAGGTTTTGGATGTCTATTCTTTCTTGGATTTTAATTTTCTAATGGTATGGCTAATCTTGGAGACCCTTAACATCTTTAGTTAATCTATACTTTATCTTGAAATCAATTTCTTTATACACATTTCTACACCTCAGTTTTTGAAAAACAGTCCACCTATATGGACTATACCTGCTAACAGAGGCATATACAAGACTGATTAGCATAGTTGTCCATGAACATGGACTGGTTATGCTGGCTGAACCACTTTGGAAACAATGTAAGGATCATTTGACTCTGGTGCAGTGAGTGCCATGTGTGGGTTGTTTTAATATGTAGACTTTTTAATGGATCAATGATATTAAATCTATTCAGTTGTGCATATGTTTCCTGGAGACTCTCAATTCCTAACCATTGCGCCTTAGGTGTTTGATAAAATTCTAATTAGTAGAGTTTAAAGGTGTAACTTAGGTAAAGATTTTCATGGCCTAACCTTGTTCATTTGTTCACCTAGGAACTTTGGTATAACTTGTAACTTGAACTTTAACTCTCATGGTCGTATACTTGTAAATCAAGTTGTTACAATTATGAACGTAAGTCCTATTCTTGTACTTGTTAATGGTGGTGATCATGAACTAAGAAGTTGTCTAGATCTGTTGAATTGAAAGAACCAATCGCTATTTAAAAATCCTAAATGTAATTACACTTATGAATATTTGATCTAGAGACTTGAAGATTGTTTGGTCCTGACCTAGAACCTTAAATGAATTTTAAGAATGCTCCCTATTTGTTAAATATTGAACTTTGGTCTTGACCCTTTAATAAATTGGACACCACCAACTTGTTCGTGGCCTTGATATTACTACTAGCTGCAGTCTAGCCTTCTTTGAAGTAAATGGTATCCCCTTGATGGCTCTTGTTCCCAAAGAGGAAACCCCTTTCATGGCTCTTGTTTACCAAATGGGATTTTTGGGTACCACTTACCATTTTTTTGGCGGCTCTTGTTCCCTCCAAAAGACCTTGTTATTTTCCTGCGGCTCTTGTTCCCTTTGGAAAACCTTGTTTATAAGAACTTTACCGATGTGGTGTGCCTTCTTAAATTATAAGCCTTAATGAATGTATAACAGCTTATGGTCTTGCATTGGTAATTGTTTTGGAATCGTTATAATTCTATCTTGAACTTATAATTATTATTTTTAAATCTTGGAAACTCTATCTTGCATAATCTTGCTTTGTTATGTTATCTTAAATTTTGACCTCATATAATCTTTTGCTTGTCATCATTCTATTTTGCATCATGTGGCGTTTATGTAGGATTGTTTACTTGCTAGATTTTTCTTAATCTAACCCACCCCCAACACTTCCTAGTGAAGAAGTAAAACCGGATCCTAAGGATGATGCATACAGAGGGGAAAAATCGGAAAAAATAAAGAATGGAGTGAGGATGGTGTAGTCTAGAGATGTCAAGATTAAGTCGAAGAGAAACATTTAAAATTTATTTATTATTATTTAAATATTGAGTAATTATATTGAGGCCTAAGATTGGGCCAAGAGTTTATATGGATTTTGGATTCAGTTCATTTTTTGTTAGATAGTTGAAGTTAATAATAAAATTGGTTTTAATTACTTGTGCTATGTTATTAAATGTCTTTTGGTTTGATGTTTTAGATAAGAATTCCGCTGCATTTATATTTGACCTATTCTTATGAATGTTGAAAATTTTAAATTCGCGGCTTGAAAGGCAAACTTCTTCGGGAATCCGGGTTCCAGGTCGTTACAGATGTTGGTCACGATCCAAAGCTCGGATTTCCGAAGAAGTTTGCCTTTCGGGCCGTGAACTATATTGTTCCGCATTTGTGAGATTAGGTGAAATAGAAATGCACTGGAATTCTAATCTCAAACATCAACAAAAGATATTTAATAACATAACATAGGTAATTGAAACCTATTTTATTATTAACTTCAACTATCTAACAATTTTGAACTAAATCAAACAAAATAATCCTTGTGAAACGTTTTCCAATCAACCACAATGACGTCCCGAGCTTGTGTATCTATTTCTTCACCTACTGGGAAGCACGGACACCTCTCCGGGGCCGGAGTGTCGGTGTCCGACACGTGTCGGACACGGACACGCTCCGACACGTGTCGGACACGCAAAAAAGAGTGTCCAGTTTATTTTTTAATTTTTTATATTTCGGACAAGCTGGGGACACGTTCGGACATGCTGGGGACACGTTCTGGACACGCTGGGGACACGTCCGGACACGCTGGGCCTCTTTTTAATTGAAAAAGAAAATAGAATAAAAGGGTCATCCTTAAAAAAAGAAAAGCAAAGAGGGCTATTTGTAAAAGGAAATTGATGATGCTCCCTTTTTCTTTGTATGAATTTTATGGAACTACGGATATTTCATGTTTAATGATTATTAATTATGTTTCAATTTTGTATTGCTATTTGATAATTTGATTTGTTTGTTAGTTGGTACAGTGGTACTTGATTTTTTATTTATTTGATTGCTAAATTGATTACAAAGTTAAAATGATAGTATCTTTTAGTATATTATTAGATATATTATTATTTTTATTATTAACGTGTCCCCAACGTGTCCGTGTCCTACTTTTTTGAGAAATGCCGTGTCGGCGTGTCCGTGTCGTGTCGTGTCCGTGTCCGTGTCCCGTGTCCGTGCTTCTTAGTTCACCTACAAGCACCAATTGTAGGAAGTCAGGTTATGAATAACCCTAGCAAGTAAACATACCGGAATTTCATATTCCATACAATTTCAGTAGATTAAAGGACAGAAAAGATTAGAGTTTGAAAAATACATAAACCAAGCAAAATCATACAAGATATAGATTCATAATGAAAAATCATTAAATTCAAATTTAATAGATAAATAATAACATTTTTAAAGCATCTTGGCTTCCCACATTGACTAAATAGTCACGGACATTATAGCCCCCCCCTTCCTCCCTCCCTCCCTCCATCCCCTCCAACTCCCTTCTACTCGTTCCACACCCAATTTGATCAAACTCCTGTGTCTTGATTCAAGGCTCGGATCCTCTCTTAATATAGAAGGAATTCATCCCAAAGCGAGGACCCAAGCTGGGAAGGTGCATAATATTGTAGTGTAAGCACAAAGATAGGTCTGAAAGCGATGAGCAGCAGAAAGGTAGCTTAACAGCAAGACCCTCCTTTTACTATAGTAGAGAAGTGGGAGATTGATTTGTTTAAGTAGTTAAGGCCATTAGCCTTTAATGGAATTGCTAGTAATCGCGGATCAATCGCTAGTAATCCTCTCTTTAATGCGACAGGGAACAATGTTTTGCAACGGTATTAGACGTCCCAACTTAATCGTGGTGGGAACAGAATTTGGTTCCCAGATACAGTGTTATGACCATCAGAACAAAATACAAAGTTTGGTACTGAAGCGACCGTTGGTCTCCTCCACAGGAATAAACTAATTTGCAGATAGTTTTCACTTTTCAAGAGAATATAACCCCTTACATAGTAGTACCCCACTATGCTAGGTTTAGACAGCCTAGTGGTGTCACCTTAAATTCAAAAGAATACATATAAAGACCAGATGATAAAATCAACAAAAGTTAATCCGTATGCATATTAAACCTCAAGAATTAACAGATTCCATATACAAAATATCATATCCTTGAACTACACAAATCTCGACATAGGGATATATGTTATCATAACAAAACACGTGTTAGGAATATAAGAGGGCATGAGATCAGTCAGATGAACTTCGTTACACATTATCATTAACTCACAGATCGTGCAGCCTAGGTCTAGGATCACTTTCCACATGCCGGCTCTATGCCAGTGCAACCCTATGATATCATGGAATCCCAAACACCGCATATTTGCCCTAAACCCCAATTCGAACAATCACAAGGACCTCCAAATTTGATTTAAGCCAATTACTAATTGGCACTTCTGATGGTATTTGGTGTTTAGAGAGTCCATGATGTCATACCCTTAGTTTACCATATTCCTAGGCATTCTTCACGGTGCTCTGTAGGTGGATGTCCAGCCATACAAACACCACCTACTGTTGGTTTGTATTCATTAATCACTTAACAAATCTTAAAATCATAGATTCAAGATCAAATCCCCAAAATTGTCTTGCCCTATCAATGCGAATTACAAGGGATATAGAAATTTCCAATTCTTCATGATGTCCTAGGGTCAAGGGCCTAAGAATCCTACCAAACCGGTTCAATCAGCAAGATGTATCCCTAATGGGGTAACGGTCAAGGCTCCATGCCCCTTAATGCATATCACATGTATATGGGGTTTCTGCTACCATGGGGCAATGACTTTCCATCCCCTTTTTACTTCATTACATATAAATCTTGATAATTCTATTGTCAAATAGTTACCATCAGATTACCCAGGTCCGAAAACCTAGTGTCTAGCGATGTCTTATGTGGAAATCCTCAAACCTACGTGAACCATTATATATTAGGGTTTTTATTTTTATTTTTTTTACCCTAGGGTATCTCCCGCCCAACCTACCTTAGGAGCCTTTGGCCCTGAGCCCAAGGGACACTCAATTCTGTTATATTAGGGGTTTTAAGGCCTTCTTCAAGACCATGTAGGAGTCGGCCAGCATAGATCCACACTTAGTGGCCCATGGTCAAACCCTAATTCTCAAAATTTCCCTTATGTTTAATAATTAGGGGTCATCACCTCCTAGTCTACAAATTTCCAAGCATATCCTCATAATTTACTGCATATATGATTTGAAAATTCCCAAAAGTCTATTACCTACTGATATAAGCAAATCCGAAATAATAAATTAGCATTTATGGAAAGCCATAAACAATTTTAAATCATTAAAAGAATGCAAACCCTAAAAACATGTACAAAGGACTTCATACCCACAAAATCTTCGGGGATTTCGGTCCATGTTTGGCCCGCATTTGCGGTCCTCTTGAATCTCACTACCAAAGGAAGTAATCCGCCATTTGTGGATCTTGCATGATTGCTGGCCATATCCTTTAGGATTTTAGGGTTTGAGTCTTTTTCGCACATCCAATCACAAGTTCGTTGTTTAGGCTTAGATATTTGGGTTTCTAATAAGTGAAAGATTGAAATCAAATAATCAAACATGTAGGAATAGAGATTCAGATCTGTTTACTTTCCTTGATTGTTAAATTTGTCGAAACTCACAGGCGTATTGAGAACCCTAGATCGATTCCTCGCGTATCCTTGCTTTTCCACAAATTTTCAAGCAATTTAGGGCTTCCAATTGCAAAACCCTAACCCTAGATGAGCGTAAGATCATGACTTGAAGAAGATAGCACTTGGAGAAAGCGGCCCTAGAAAGATGGTCTAGAGAGAGTGTAGAGAGAGAAAGGGAAGAGAGAAAGAATGTCGTGAGAGAGAGAGAGGGAGTTGTTGCCGTTGGTTTAATGTGGCTTCTCTTGAGGTCCCTCTTTTAAGTTGTTTAAGGATTCTTACAGCCAACCCCTATTTCTTGTTCCAATTGAATCCAAACACTTGGTTTGGGATCCTAGTTTCATGCAAAGTCTTAATTTCGTGGGGTCCTACCTATTGGTTACCTATGGTCCCTACCACAGAGGCACCCGTTTCAACTGAAAATGGGTCCCTCTCCACTTAGGGTCTAATCCATATCTTTCAATTGAGTTCAACTATCATTCAAATGGGTCCCACCAAGATCCGATAAATAAAATAATTAAATACAAAATTATTCAATTTCCCCCTAATTAAATCTAAATCTTGTCAAAATTGAATCATTCTCTTAATTCATCTATGTGGGACCGAAATTCAAGGAAACCCTAGTAATTGGGAAATTTTGGATTTTGGTCCTCATATTCTCCCTCACTTAAGGAAATTTGGTCCTCCAAAGTTACTATAACTAGGTATCGAGGCCTTACATTCTCCCCAACTTAGGGAAATTTGATCCACCGAATTCGCTGATAATTAGGGGAAATGGATGAGAAAGTTTTTCCCCATTAGTACTTGGTCCAACAACTGCCAATAAACCAAACCAAACCAAACCAAGCCTTTTCTCAGTCGATGGAAAATATGGTTTATGTACGATTGTATAAATCCAAGCTCAAATAGTACTTTAACGCGTTGCTTCGAAGATTGTTCTCCCCCCTCAGTAGTTGTTGCTACGAAAGCCAGACTCCTCGCTGCCTCCTGTGTATCTGTGTTGCCAGATTTTTGGGGAGTGCCTATTGAGGTTATGTTGTTTAAATGGAGAGAAGTAATATCCTCTTAATTTTGGTTTGTCTTTTTTGGGGCCTTAGGCCTGCTTTGGAGGCTTTGTTTCTCCTCTTTTGCTGTTTTGGATGGTTTCTTTGTCTCCTTTGTTTTTTTTTCATTGCTTTTCAGTATATATCTTTTGTATTGCTTTGCTTTGAGCCGACTGGGTCATTGCATAAATCTTGCCAGCTGCTTGCAGCCTTTGTTGTTGTGGTCGCTATTGGGGCCCAGGAAGCGCTAGTAACTGAGGTCTAGGTGGTGCCGATAACTGAGGTTGAGGAGGTGCTTGCTGTTTTTGAGGGCAGTTCCTAACCTTGTGTCCTATCTCAGCACATTCAAGACATTCTTTGGATTTACGCCAGCATTGGCTCAACTCATGCTTTCTACCACAATGGTCGCATCTAACAGCATGTGTGTGTTCAGCCTCTGTCTTTTGCTTCTTGGTCGGTACCATTACTTGGTTAGTATTATCATTAGTTTGGGTCCATTCCCACATCTTAATTCCTTCATCCGGGATATCTTGTCATTAAAGTCCTCCAACCAAAAGGCTTTCTTGTGGTTTTCATCATATGTTGTAAGTTTTGTACTCGCCACATCCTTTTGGATGTCGTATCTGAGGCCTCGAACAAACCGTCTAATCTTTTCCAATTTGGGCTTTATGAGTGTTTCGGCAAAACAAGACAATCTAGTGAATTTCTGCCCGTACTCTGCTACTGTCATGCGCCCTTGGGTTAATTTTTCAAACTCAATCAACTTCTGCGCATTGACATGTTCTGGAACAAATTTCTTGTAAAATTGTTTCTCAAGAGTGTCCCATGTAGTGGCGTTCTCAATGGTTTCATATGGTGCCTCTTAACACTTTTCCACTAGCCTTCTGTTTCTTCTTTGAACACAGCCAATGACACCTGTAGTGCACTTGAATACCTTAAATGTGTTCTCTATGCGCACCCTCCATTCATCTGCCTGTATTAGCTCTGTACCTCCCCCGAATTCCAGTGCTCCCATTTTTTGAAATTTCTCCTATAATGTATTTGGGTCAGTTTCATGAGGAGCCAAGACCACCTGTTGAGGTTGTGGATTTTGTAATCGTTGCATGGCATTGTTAAAGGCTTCCAACAATTGTGTATGAAACTGATTTTATGCTTTTGTCTGATTCTGTTGGGAAGCCATGAATGCTTGAAGGAGCATTTCAAATGTGTCATCCATGTTATTATTATTCTGGTTATTGCCACCTTGTCCTACAACCATTTATCTGTAACACAAGTAACGTTAGAAATTCCCAAGTAATTTATTCATCAACAATCCCTACCCCTTAAGAATCTACCCCCCAAATCTCACGTCGCTTCCTAAAGTTCCTAGAGTGTTTTATTATCCTAGAAACTTGTGGGCTCCTTTTTAGGCATTGAATTAGTGATGACTAAGTGGGATCCTTAAAAGTACCTAAACGTTAAACTCTACTAATTAGAATTTCATAAAATGCATAAGGGGCAATGGTTTGGTAATTGATTGAGAGTCTCCAGGAAACATATGCACAACTGATTAGATTTAATATCGTTGACCCATTAAAAGGTTTGCATATTAGAACAGCCCACACACATGCCACCCAATGCACTAGGGTCAAACGATCCTTGAATTGTCTCCAAAGTGGTTCAGCCAGCATACTCTTTCCATGTTCATGGACCGCAATGCTAATCAGTCCTGTATATGGCTTTGTTAACAGGTACAATCCATATAGGTGGACTGTTTTTCAAAAACTGGGGTGTAGCAATATATATATATATATATATATATATAGAAATTGATTTCAAGGTAAAGTATAGATTAACTAAAGATTTCAAGAATCTCCGAGATTAGTCATACCATTGGAGAATTAAAATCAAAGAAAGAATAGGAATCCAAAACCCTCAAATTTTCAGGTCATGATTTCTATGAAGAACTTACTCTAGAGCATGTAAAATTGAATGTAGAAGAATCAAAGGAAGAAATCATGCATGCTTTGCTAATTTTGGATTGTTTTACTTGCCTTTGGTAAGCCAAGGGAGATCCTCCTTGTTGATTGTTTGTTTTGTGTTGATCCCAAGCAAATCTTCAGTGGTCTTCTTCCTCTCCTAGTTTCCCTTTTTTTTTTAGCGCTTCTAGTTGAGTGGAAAAGATGAATATGGAGGTCTAGGGTGTTAGGGGAAGGGTTTGCGAGAGTAAGAGAATTAATGGAGAAAGAGGAAGATGAGAGTGTATGTCGACTTGAAGCAATAAAGCGAAGGGAACTACCAAGACCTCCTCTAGAGTTGTGCACATATGGAGTTTGAGGAATAAGGGTCGTACAACCCTTATTTATTATTATTTGATGGGTCCCTCTCCACTCATGGTCTAACCTATATCTTTTAATTGAGTTCAACTATCATTCAAATGGGTCCTAATAGGGTCCCTCCAAGATCTGATAAATAAAATAACTAAATCTAAAATTATTCAATTTTCCCCTAATTAAATTTAAATTGTGCCAAAATCGAATCATTTCCTAATTGAGCCTAATTGCTCAATTCATCTATTTGGGACCAAAATTCAAGGAAACCCTAGCAATTGGGTAATTCTGGGTTAGGTCATAGATGGTCTAATCGTTATCCTATAAAAGTTTTCCCTCAATCTTTTTCGCATTCGCCGGTCACAAAGCACTCCAGAAATAAGTCTTCACTTCAACCATCTCGCTTTTATCCTATGTTCGACATCTTCATCGATCTCCCTATCCTTACTAATTGTCGAGCCAAGGTAATGGGAAGAATCTCTTTGTGGTATCTCATGGGCTTCAATTCTCACAGTAGTTTTAGCTCCCATTGAAGTTTCAATCCATATATTCTGTCTTTGTATGGCTTATTTAAAGCCTTGGGATTCTAAAGCCTCCTGTCATTTCTCAAGTTTTGCATTCACACCGTCTCTTGATTCATCTACTAACACTATATCATTTGCAAACCAAAGCACCTCCTCTTGAATATGAGCAATTAACCCATCCATAATCATTGCAAAGAGATAAGGGCTTAGGTTTGACCCCTGATATAAACCTATGGTCACCAGTAACTACCTGTCTTTCAACATGTAGTTCTAACACTCATCATCTCTCCATCGTACATGTCTTTAATAATTTCAATAGAATCTCTTGAAACACTCCTTTTATTTAAAACTTGCTAAATTAAACCTTTAGGTATCCTGTCGTAGGGCTTTTCTAGATCGATAAAGACCATATGCAGATTTTTCCTCTTCGCTCAATATTTTCCATCAATTGCCTAAGTGAGAAAATAGCTTCCATAGTTGACCTCCTCGGCATAAAACCAAATTGATGTAGAAAAATCTATGGGTCTCAAATAAAACGAAATGACCTCCCCGGTCATGTGAATTATGACTCAAATTAAATCTAGGCATCTGGGCTATCTTTCAAATATCTAGACCCTTATGGACTCGAGATCCATTTCGTTGGAGCAACATTATTATCAGAATGAGAAAAACATGGTTGAACTAGTAACAAATGATTTTTTCCATACAATAGTGCCCACTTTTTAGGAAACTGAATCTTCCATTTGATACAACACAATATGAAGTTTTGCTTCAATTGGGGCAGTACTCTCTGCTGGATGGGGCAATCTGACTTAATTGCTTTTTTAAATGCTCTTGATCAGATGGTCAACATTTCAAATGGAGAGAAATCTTGGGTGCCCATCAAACTAGGGATGACAGTTTTGAATTGACGAATTTATGTGCAAAGTAAGCCCCCATTGTTCCAAAGATACAAACTTTTAAAATACAGCAATGTATTGTGGGATTAAATGACTGTTGATGTTGTTTGTCTTATTTTTTAATGACCTACCCAATCAAATGGTGATGGTTGAATTGAAGCTTAGACCTGTATGGGTAAACATGTGCAGATGCATTTTTTGAATGGTTCGGTTCTTCGGAAGGTGCACCCACTGTGCATGTATACAACTTGAGCTCACTTGACATTCATAAGCTGAACCTTATGTTATCACTCCCCATGTGTGCATGGTCAAAATCTTTCACCCGAGAGTTTACTCCTACGGTTCCTATGAGAACTTGAGGAGTAATGATTTTGGTCCCAGTAGGATTTACTTATGGTTAATCTAACCCTTCTTCACTAACTATCCCCTTGGAATTGGCACTCGCTCCAATTTGAGACATCCAACCCATAACCACTAGATTGAAAAAAAAAAAGATGATACTTCAGAAACTGTTAAATTGAGACCCTTGAATCAAGGATTGTGATTATCAAATTGGGCTGGGTTTAATCCACAATGCTACATTTTGTTATCCTATTCCCTAGCTATTTGGATGCATCTAGGTGGGTCCCACAAGCAAGGATAAAAATAGCGGGTGCGGCGGGTGTAGTGGCCAATCGCGAACACGCTATGTGGCGCGTGATGTAGCTGCTGTGGCGATACGTAGCGGCGTGAATTTTTTTAAGCGTACTTAAAAAAAAAAAAAAAAAAATCTTTTGTAGTAACCGATCTTTTGTTTTTAGTGATTTGGAACCATTTAGGGTGGAGAGAACCATATGAAAGGCTGTTGAGGAGAAGAAAATGGAGAAACAATGTTTTGTATTAAAACTGCTTGGCTCTATTAGGTTTTAGATCATAGCGCCGCTATTTTTGAAATAGCATAGTAGCCTTCTTGCAACCTCGGGCCGGGTTAGCACTAATTACGACCCACAATCCGGGATCACGAGCGGTGCACGCAGGGTAAGATATAAAATTTTTCCCTCGCGCGTGATTTCACACAGGTTTCTACAGTGAGGATCCCGTACATTGCCTCACGAATTCAAAGTGATGTATTTTTTTCGCGGAAGCTTGTAGCAAATCGGCATACTGATAACAATAAAATAAAATGAATGAAAAATATCAGAGTAAGCGGTAACCTAAGTGTCATTCCCATTAAAACAATGAAAGTTGAATATTTACACTATAGATAAAGTTTTAATTACATAATCCCAAAATAAAGGCCAACACGACCAGTACAACATAAAACCCAAAATAAAACATGAGCGCTCCCAAAAAGTGATTGCAACTCAAGTGCAGGACCCAATTTCTAGATGACATCGCCAGCATACCACTCGCCTACATACTGCGGCTCCTCAGCCGCCTCCGCAAGCTCCTCAATGGGAACGGGGGCAATATCTACGTCTCCAAAGTTAACAAGTATCAGGCACAATGAACTGGCATGTATTTAAAATGAACAATAATCACAGGTTTGCAGTGGTAACAGTATTGACAGGAAAAGATTTACAAAATTTCAATAAAGTGATACAACTACGCAATATCATGCGTGAGTACATAATTTGAATAACTTAATAATGAATCATCATGAAACAGTACCACTAACATACATGTCCTAGAAAAACGGCAAACCACACAGCTATATCCTCTCCAACACACAAGGTGAAGGGAGCACGCAAGCAAGAAGCGCCACGAGGGAAAGTTTAATATATAATAATAATAGTAATAGTAATAGTAATAATAATAATACTACGACTACTACTACACCAACCCCACGAGGAGGTGGCCATGCAAGACACCGGCCATGGTCCCGGGCAAAACACACTAGACCAATCTGCAGATTGAAACTTATGAATTAAGGTCTCCAAGACAGTCGGATCCAGGCTGCATGAAGCCTAAGCTTAGTGGTGCTGACTCTGGAATGGAAATTGTTCGCTGCATACCCAGTCCCTTACGGAACCCAATGCCCTTCTACAGGGTGGCCACATGCGTGACATGACTTGGGAAAGCAAGAGAGGTGAGGGGTAGACATTGGGCAAGGTAAGCAGATGCATGAACACACGCACGGGATCGTATACCTCTCAAGGATCATACATGCCGTAAATTACACACGCGTGGAGTCGAAGATGACATACTGCAATTCAACTGGAAAGGTTAGGTTGAACATGATGAAGGTGAAACATGGACTAGACAAAGACTAAGGTCCTCTAGAAAATTGGGCATCATTCCGGCATGGAATGACTTAACCCGAAATGGGTAAGAAAATGGGTGGATCCGGGTGTTCGGAATAGAGCAAGGCAAATTAATGCTCATGCTTGCATCACAACCCAAAACACCACAACTGTGGATCCTGTCTCATAAGGGTAAGCAAGGCAATTAAATACTCGCTAAATCCCGGGCATGGTCCTCCTTTCTAAAATTAAGCAAAGTCCGGATGCGGAAATGGGGTACAGAAGAACACGCTAAAACACATGAAGGCACACACCATATACGTGAGTAAAACAGTTACTAACATGTTAGACGGGTTGATTTCAGTACGGTCAAGGCTCCATTACAAATCCACGAGTCCTAAGCCTTGGGTCGCCATTGACATGTTGGGGTAGTAGAATTTGGCATTACACACACTTTGGTTTGGTCACCAGTTGATCAATCCTTTAGTGTCGTGTTATATTGCCCGGCTCCCCAAAATCCTAATTGTGCACATACCTAAGTCCATATTACACCTACATGCCTCCGAACAACCCTCTGGGGTGAATACCTGCTCAAATAATACCCCCAACTAATCTCAAGTCTAATTAGTTAAAATGGGTCGGGGGGGTTTGAATGGTAAACTCCACAACAGGGGTCGAGCTCTCCGGTGAGCTCACTGGGGGTGCAGGGGCATCACCCCTAAAACCTACACGGATTTTTTATTAGGTTTCTAAAGGGTCTTAATGGGAAAAATTCAAGTTCTAGGGTCTATGGTTCATGGTTCTCACCCAAAGACCAAGGTCTTCTCCCTTTTCCATGAGTCAGAGATTCTGAAAATTCACTTCAAATAGCTAGGCATAGGGCCCCATCAGTTGGCCAAAGAAGGGTAAGGTATGTGGGTGCAAAAGAGCTTCAAACAGCCCACAAGGGGTCTGCCAGCAGTCCTGGCCGGTTGTGCCAGGCACAGCTGGGCAGCAGGTGGCCCTACAGTCCCTGGCTGGTTGTGCCATGCAAGAACTGGCCGGGTTGGGCGGTTTCTGGGCACTGTTTAGGGGATTTTTTAGGCCTGAAACTTAGGCATGTTTGGATGTATGGTGAATTGAAGTAAAGTGAGGTGAAGCATCAAATGAAGAGAGAATAAAATATAAGGGGTTATGATGATATTTTGTTTTTAGTTGTTTGGTATGGAATCTTTTTGACTTTTTGTATAGAAAAGTGGAGCTTTTTTATCTTTTAGTGGAGAAAGTAGGTTGCTTTTTTTACTTTTTTTGAAAAAGATGGAGGGAATTTTGAAATTGTGTACTTTTGATATGACCCCTTTGTCTTTTCTTGTCTGGATAATGGAGGTTTTACCTCAATTCACTTCACCACACATCCAAACACGCAGGGAATTTTTAGGGGAATTCAAAGCTGGTTTTCCCTAGAATTATATGGGTGAAATTCTACACTTAGTTGCCCTCAAACACGGACCGATTCAATACAAAATTCAAGAAAAATATCATAGCATAAACAAGAAGTAGAATTTGTGGAAACAAGCAGACATGCTTGCATGCATAATTTCTCATAACAAACACCTGCCTTAGGTCCAAGCATTAGCAAATTCACCTCTCGATGCCTCTAAACCCAGCTGGAACTCCTAGAACAAAAATACCCCATAAATTACCCTCAAAATCACCCAAAAATTGGAAAATCATAAGAGGTATTGATGGAGCCAAAATTTTCTTTCAGATGGGGCAAGCGATAGTTGACTAATAGCTAAGAGCCAGGATTTATTTTCTAGATGGTATTAAAAATAATTTATATCTGTTGATTTGTACTTATGATTTAAAAATAAATTTATTTGTTTTTTTTATAATGTTTTGCTAATATGTAATGAAAAAATCCTAAATTTGAAAATACTTCAATATTTGTAAAGACATAACTTCCCAAAAGTTTGAGGACACTTCAAATACAAAAATATTAAGTCTCAGCATAATGAATCCAAACCGCTCAAAAACAGTCATTTACTTCTAGGTTTAAAACTGATAGTCTATGATGCACGGATACTTCAAAATGGGCAACGTATCGTATCCGATACTTCACTTTTTATATGTAAAATCCGTGTCCCTGCCATGTCTATGGCGTATCCTTGTTGTATCGATGCCGTATCTGTGCATCATAGCTGATAGTTACATCTCAATTTAATCAAAGAGGGCGTATATCAAATTGATCACATGTAAATATATCCACTCATAATTAATTAATGAAAATCTATTGATTGGTTATTTGTGACTGTTTGGGACATGATGCCTATAGAAAAGATGGTGGCTGAAAGTCCATTGACTGGTTACTTGTGATAAGTTGAAGGGTCGCAATGCCTACGGTAGGCATCCATACATGCTACTTAGAGTAAAAGGTCTATTCTTAAGTGGACTTTCCCCAAATTTTACTCTAATAGGAGTTGGTCCCACCATAAGATCGAGCACATCATATTTTAAATGTATGCTCAAATATGGTGGGACCAACTCCTATTTAAATCCAAAGGACAACCAAGTTGCCCACATCAACCAGTTGAAGATATTTGAAAGTGTCATGCATTGTTAAAGAGTCATTTTTTGAGAAAAAAAATGGGATGGAAAGAATGATTCACTGTAGCTTATTGGTTGTAACTCTCCTTAAAACTCTCCATAAAACTTGGAGAGTGATTTACTTATCTTTTGGGAGAAAGCAAAAGACAGAGATAACCTAAAACCTTTTAAATCTCTCTTTATGAAAGGTAAAAAGGGCAATGAGGAGGGGCAAAATTACAAATGACCATAACAAATTTGAAACTTATAAATCATTCTAATGTGGAAAAAAAAAAAGTTGCCCCTCAACCCCACTCACTCCATCCCTGATCAAAGGGTGGGACATCGATAATGCATGTTGGAATCATGGGGTTATTTGGGCTCCTAGTCAACATACTAGAAGATGGGAGCAGAGTACATACTCTAAGGATGCCCTACAGCACTGCTATGGGCTGTTTGGAGGTCGGCCGGTGGTGGAATGATGCAAAAATGGCGTAGATTGAAAGCTCACAACGCGTAGGATACGATGGCGGTGTTGATTTCTTCAATTGGCAAGAGTCCCCTTTGATTTGAGGTGAAAAAGCAAGAAGAAGAGGGAGAAGAAGAGCTCTGAAAGTTGCTGGAGTTGCTGGAATGAAAATGAAGAAGGGCTGGCTTGTCTTTATATAGTTAGTGGGGTGTGGGGCGTGGGGCCCACCACTAAGGGGAGTTGATGGGCTTAAAACTTGGTATTCTGGGCCTCAGATGGGTTTGACGAAGAAGAGAGATGTCCATGAAATTAAATCTACTTTCTAATGAATATAATTCGACATGGTTTGGGGACATCAAAATTTGGGCTCAGATTTCAAGTGAAAAGACTGTTTTTCCCTACTAGTGTAAATCATGAAAGAGAGGGGAGGGGGATGGGTGTGTTGGGGCTTCGAATCGGTGCGGAGTGAGCATGAAAGTTGTAGGAAATGTTATCCTCTATCAAATGGGCTCAAGAACTCAATTTTTCCAGAATTTACGAATAGACCCCTATACTTTCCTGAATTTACAAATAGGACCTCTAAGGTACCAAACTAGGTTCAAAGGCTCAAGAACTGAATTTTTCCAGAATTTACGAATAGACCCCTACACTTTCCTGAATTTACAAATAGGACCTCTAAGGTACCAAACTAGGTTCAAAGGCTCTCAAAACTTCCCAAAGCTATTCAAAAGCTATTCTAGTCCACAAGCTTAGTAAAATAATATTTAAACCCACTTAATGAGCTAACAACACAATTAATTATTACTAATCGCGCGATTAACGGGAGGGGTCTTATAGGCCTCAGTTGCTACGGCCAATAATGCAGCCGCCACCCGTTTTTTTGAACCATACTACAAGGGATTGGAACAATGAAAGTTACCTCAAAGCTCTCTCTCTCTCTCTCTCTCTCTCTCTCACACACACACACACACACACAAATTGTCTTAACTAGATTCTTTTCTGTGTGGTCCTTTTAATTTCATTGTGCTTTGACAGGAGACATTCATGGTCAGTACTCTGACCTCCTCAGACTGTTTGAATATGGTGGATTTCCACCAGAGGCGAACTATCTGTTTCTGGGGGATTATGTTGATCGTGGTAAGCAAAGCATAGAAACCATATGCCTTCTTCTTGCATACAAGATCAAATACAGAGAGAACTTCTTTCTACTTAGAGGCAACCATGAGAGCGCCTCCATCAACCGTATCTATGGATTTTATGATGAATGCAAGAGGAGGTTTAATGTCCGTCTCTGGAAGACATTTACTGACTGCTTCAACTGTCTGCCGGTTGCTGCACTTATTGATGAAAAAATTCTGTGCATGCATGGCGGATTGTCTCCAGAGATGAAAAACTTGGATCAGATCCGCAATATTGCACGCCCTGTTGATGTGCCTGACCAGGGTCTCCTCTGTGATCTCTTGTGGGCTGATCCTGATAAAGATATAGAAGGCTGGGGCGAGAATGACAGAGGTGTCTCCTACACATTTGGGCCTGACAAGGTCATTGAATTCCTCCAGAAGCATGATCTTGACCTTATCTGCCGAGCCCACCAGGTAAACTTGAGTTTATTTTTCTTTCTAAACTGCGTTTATTTCAGTTTTCTCGAACACTCGGCTTTTTTTTTGGATTTCACTTATCTTGTAAATGTTAATCAACTGACTTGATCAGCATTTTTTTTGTTGCTGTTTTGTTTGTTTGCATCCATGCAACTTGGACACATATGGGTACAGCATCAGATGCATATGCTGGGTGTCTGATTCCAGGACTTAAAGAAGCTTGATGAAGATACAAATGTACAAATATATTGGCATGTCAAAAAGTTATATATATTAATAGTTATCATCACAAATATTCATATGATAAATGTATATGCTAGGATAGAATTTCAACTCTATAACCAATGAAGCAATCAGCAGGATAAAAGGCTATTAGTTTGTGAAGGGTGAGGATTTTCTTTTTCTTAGTTGATTTTTTACAACTATGCATGGTTTTTGGTCTTTTTTTTTTCGAAAGGGCTAAAAGGGCCTTATTCAAGAAGTGGTTCCCTAACCACTTCTTTGTTTTAAAAAGGCCTTATTCAGGAAGTGGTTCCCTTCGTTTAACCACTTCTTTGTTTTACTTCTTCATCTGAGTTCTTTCACCTTTGCAAAAGTCAGCTTCTTCATGTGCAACTTTGGTGGTCTCCTAAAGTATGAGAAGAAAATGGAGTATAGACATGCCACTATGTATAATTTTGTTCATTGCATGACTTTCCCTTCTTAGAAGTATTCAGGTATGTCTGAGTATTTGAAATGGATATGAGGATTTTATACATCAATTTATTTATTAGATGAAGTATAGAGTGTACTCTAGGATCATCATCATCATCATTAAAAATGGATGATCATTTGCGTAGATTTGTATGTAACTTAGGATAGATGTATGTATGTATTGCATGTTCTGTTTTATGTTGGACACTGATTGGGGATGTCGGTCAGACATCTGATTTACTAGGCCAATTTGGTATATGGATTGACCTCGGGTTAGTCTATGTGTTGATCTACCACTTGATTTTCTTTAGAAAAAGAATGTAATGCTAAATTTCATAAACTTAGAAGACAAATCATATGAAAACTCTGGGCATAGTGATTTTCCATTTGGAGGGAAGAACTTTGTTGATCACTTAATGGTCTCTGGTAAACCTTGCTGTTAACCTAAAAATTCTTCAAGAATTTGCCAAATCTGCCTTTGGTAATATAATCACTAATTAAGTACAATTAAACAAGCTTTGCTCAAGATTTTAAGTCCCGGTACTGGTCTTTGTACCATTCAAAATTGAGATGAGTTGGTTCCGCCCGTGTTGGATCAGTATGGGTGTTATGGTCTTGAAATATTACAAAAAAATTCTTAAAAGTAAGAAAAATTAATAAATAATTGAAAAATGCTGAGTGCGTAAATTTGATAATTTAATTATATCTTAAACAACTATAGTGATATTCAATTTTTCGTAAGGCGTACATGATGTTGATCACTTATTATAGCTAATGGAAAGATACTTTTAACACATACAGAGCATCAAATTACCAGTATATAATATCCATTGATAACTTAACATTGATGGTAACACTAAAATAATAAACCACAAAGCATAATATTAACTAATGAGCAGGGACTCCTTGAGGCCAATGGAAGCAATTAATTTTTCAATATCTCACTGAGTTTCAAGCTAACTCTAGCCCGTCTTCATCAACATTACCATAGTCTTCAATCCTTACTGGATTCTTATGGAAAATTCCTAGTGGATATAATACTTAAATGTATCAAACAACTCAACCTTCATTGTCATACTTATAAATCACATGTAGAATTGATAATCAATCTGGTACTGTCTGCTACCGTCATATACCAATACTCCTTGTAGGCTGCCAATGACCATATTGTTGAGTAAGAGTTTTCTTTGGGTACCATCCTATTATTTGTCCATTTCACTTTTAATTTCACACTTAGAGGAAAAATGAAAAAATGTTCATTTTTATGTTTTTGGTCAAGTTATTGTGTGATCATTCCGTACCAGTCCCATGCTAGCCTGTGCCAATCCCGTGACAGTCCGTGCTGGTTGCCATTCATTCCATGCTGGCTGTGCCTGTCGAATCACTGCTTTATTGGGATTTCTGTACCTGACTGGCACCGAGTCAACTGGAAACTTGCATTGCTTTTCCTTAGAATCGATCCTTGAAAGAAATGTGATGATGGGAAAGGAGAGATAGGAAGCCAACATAATTGAAAAACTTAACTGCATGGAGCTATCCGATGGAAAATGTTGCTGGTCTGCCACTTTATTCATATCACCTACAGGGTAGCTTTCGGTAGCATGTTATGCTGTTCTTAGCTTAATCATGATTATGAGCAGGTTGTCGAAGATGGATATGAATTCTTTGCGAAGCGTCAGCTTGTGACCATATTTTCTGCTCCAAATTATTGTGGTGAATTTGACAATGCGGGTGCTATGATGAGTGTGGACGACACCCTGACATGTTCATTTCAGATCCTCAAACCATCAGACAAGAAAGGAAAGATGGGTTTTGGCAACAAACTATTGAAGCCTGGAGCTCCACCGCGGAAGGTATAGTGGGAATTACCAAATTAATGGTCTCTTTGATCTGGTCGATGATCTTGAGAGCAGTAACTGTGGATGTTACTATCACCAACATACTCAGGACATGCTTGTGTTTCAAACGGTATTTAACAAATCTAATAATGTTACAGTAGGCTGAATTTTCAGATTAATGTGCATAATCTAATATTAGATATCTTTGATTGTACAGGGCAGCAAGGGTTGATACCTGATACAAACGGCCACTGTTAGCAGATGGGTTTAGTGACTGACCGCATTATGTTTCCTTCATTGGAGAAGGAAATCTCTGTTGGGTTCTTTCCCTCGTACACTGCAGCATCAGAAGATAAGTGAAAGCATAAAAGGGGATTGATAACGATGCTGGAGTAAAGCTGACCTTGCCCAGCAGGCACCACCTCCTCTTAGATGCCTCGAGATTCCAACGTGTAGAGTTTTTTCTTTTCTTTTTTTAATGTTATCATGAATTGTTAATGGTGAATTATGCTTGTGGGTTATTTCCCCTTCAAACGTGTAGTGCTTTGTTTTCTGATGACTCAGAGGATTGATACAAACTTTCCTGAGCTGAGACAATCAAGTTTACTTGTGGAAAAGGTTAATTTACAGAGAGCGACTGGAGGAGAGTAATACCTCTTCTCAATAGTGATTTTATCATATCTTTTGGTCTAGTCAAGGCCATGTATGTAGATGAGGAGGATATGTTTGACTCGCTGCCCTTTTGGTACTTCTAGATTTGTGATTTCTGATTCCCACAAATCTGCCTTAAAATCTCAGAACATTACAAGAAAATGTAGCTTTTTCCTCAAGGCTCAAAGGCATTGCGAACTTGATGTAATGATTTCTACCTCTCTCTCGTGGTTTCTTGCGTGAGCATTGGGCATTATGTTCGGTGCCTGCCTTGTGTGCTGACTGACCGAATGAGACTTTGTTAAGAGCCATTGTATCATGCTGAAAGGCTTTTCGGCAATGTACCTGCAATAGCCGAAAATATTATCTGCGTTAGCAGGGAGGTCATCTGTTTATGGAAGCACTTAGGGCATGTTTGTGTACATGCTGCAAAACACTAGTTCCGTGGAAAATTCTTGTGGGAAAAAAATTCCCAACCATCCCCTGTAGTTAATTTATTTGTGAGGAATAGCTGATAACTCAACCCACTTTTACTCTTTTCTGCAAGGAAAAATGGCCGCACTAAGGAATTTAGTTTTTGCAATCCTCACCTTTTCTGTGGAAAATTGACAACACAAAGGTGCCCTTAAGTGGTACACCAATTGTCTCTTTTAATTTACAATTTATTAATTATTTCCAAATGCGTATTTGATTATTTTCATGTGTATTTCCAACGATTTAAAGATTGTGATTTCCATCCACCAAAACAAAAAAAAAAAAGATGGTGATTTCCCAACTATTTTTGATGGACACTTGTTGGAAATCTCGTCCCTTGGATACAATGTCTCAATCAGTCTGCGCACCAACGAGGCACTAAACTGAATTTCTCGGACAACAAATAACCAATAAGGAGTGTGGAAGGAATCAAGTTCTTAATACTCAAAACAACTCATTGGTTCCAAGTATATATTACACGGATGGTTGTCTTGGAGGGTTGTATTGGATGATTGTGGATTAAAAACACCTTTAGTAAATAACTAATTTAAATGAGTCCGTCAAGGCAAAGTTCTTGCGCGGCCATATATGTACTAATCTAAATAATAGTCCTCGCTCGTCAAAATTGGATAACATAATTTAATTAATAATAGAATTTTATATTTTAGAAAATATCAATGGATATCGATCCTAGGGAATTGTCCAACCCCCACCCCTTTTCAAATGGGTTAACGCTGATTCTGATGTCATGCAGCCAAAATAGAGAGAGTCCAGGCTCTACCATAAATTGTATTTTTAGGACATGTTTGTTTGCATAGAAATTAGAATACTTAGGAACTGAATACATGTGAATTCATGTCACAAGTGGTTAAAAATGAAAATCCAAGGTGAGTATACAAAAATGATTATCAAATAGCCTCCACTTCAATGTAAATTAAATCATGAAAAGATGGGAAATGGATAATACCCAGCCATCACTAGTACATACTTAGGAAAGCCAATCTCTAGTTCGCTACCATATTTCTTTTACCCCTTGCTCTTTATTAATCCTTATGTGGAGCTCATATAAATATGAATTTTTATGTAATTAAATGCTGACCAAGCTTATTCTATTTTAGGGTGGCAATATTCCTGACTGACCCCCAATCTAACCCAATGATTGGGGTGATGGTTTTATTATAAGGGTGTTTTTTTTTTTACCAAAGAAAAAAAAACCCTGATCTCAACCAGATAATTCAGAGTGCAGAGTGGGTGTAAAACTGAGTAAATATTTTCAACGTAACTAATTAATGGGTCAAATTATGGTTATATCCATACTTGTTATTCGACCAGCCAGTGGACCCAACCCAACTCATTGCACTAGCTGTTAAGCTGACAAGAACCCAACTTGGTCATTTAGGATTTGGGCTGATCCTCTTAATTTCCACTTGGTAGTTTAGGGTTCAGGTCGAAGAAATACATGTTACCTATTGTGGTCAACCTGATCCAACTGGCTTGGCTATGCTCAAAGGGTTCATTAGAGATGCTGAAATTGATTGAAATATCAGAAGAAGCTGGAAGAGTGATAGGTTAGGATGGAAAGAAGGCACCGAGTCTTGCATGGTGGCCTCTCGTTGCCCACACTACTATGATGTTCTTGGCCATTCATCATGAAGACCCAACTTCTCGTTTGATCCATTCAACAATTTTGCATCATGACCAACTTATAAAAAAAGTGAGAAAAAAAAGAAAAAAAAAAAGAAGGAAGCATACTCAACTTGAATACATATATAGCTACGTAGACAGAGGTTATAAAAAATAATTTGAATCAATAAGCAAGGCATTTGAACTTGGGAGCTTAGAATAAAATTCTTTTTAAGTCTCATAAAATCGAAGTTTTTAATCATGAACTCTTTTCAGTGCTCCATGCACAGAAAAAAAAATATGACAGAGAAGTTAGAAAAGATCAGAGAAGGTTGGAAGCTTGATCTCGCCCTTCCTGGAGACAGGAATTGTGAGGTTCCCAATGATGGGAAGGTCCATAACCAGGCCCACTTCAAATTCATAGTCAATGTCCCAGTCTGCTCCTATGTCTCTTGCAAGGCTGATTAGGACATTGTATGGAACTTTCACTGGTATATCCAATTCAGTTGTATTGTTAGCAGAGATCGATCCCGGATCCAACATTGTCCCTGAAGCTATTACCCTATCAACATCAATGCAACATGTCATAACAAACTTCCCTCAAAAAAAAAGAATAATCTTTTAAATATTCTAAGAAAGATATAGAGTGTGTTAACGTCATGACAAATATATGTATTTTCATCATCATCTTACCCTTATCCCATCTATTTAGGCTGGCTGACAAATGAACTAAGCAAATTAGATTGAAAATGATTTTATCATCGTGTGAAAAGTGAATGCTTAGGGCCTGTTTGCTCCACATAATTGAATTTATAGAAATTACAAGGTTTTTATTTGAAAAGTGAAAATGATTTTATCATCATGTGAAAAGTGAATGCTTAGGCCTAGCCTGTTTGCTCCACATAATTGAATTTATAGAAATTACAAGGTTTTTATTTCTAAAAATGGTTAAAATTGAAGAAACAAATACGAATTTCCAAAAATCGGATCCCTACCCAGCACCCCCCTAATTCAAATCCTAGGAAAGTGAGGGACATAGCATCTACATCATACCTTGTATATCATACACCCCTCAGGTCATATCCTTCGCTCTTTCTAATTAATGATCTTTTGGTGGAGCTCATTTGACCTTGAATTCCTATGTAATCAATTCCTAAGTATTCTATGCAAACAATAGGCCGATAGGCTAGTAACTGCTCTTAATATTTTCAAGTAAAAGGAGACTTGTTAGTCTACATTTTTATAAAGGCCCATTTGTTTGCTCGGTATTGAATTCAGAGGAATTCAAAGCAGTTTTTTCCCAACAAAGGGACTAAAATTGAAGCAGTAGAAATGAAGATTTACGTCCCCTTTTTATTTTCTATGTTGATCTACATCTCTGTCGTTGGAGCCAAGTTTACCATAAAATTATAGGAGTTCAATTCAAAGTAAGCAAACTGGTCCTAAATTTCTTTGTTTGGATATCAGATCTTAATGAACCTCATTTTGCTTTTTATAGTTCACAAAATAATGAATCTAACGCAAACACATGAAAATATCAGCCATAATAAAAGACCAGTTAGAAAGCAATTCTTTACACTTTTAAAATCATTAGTTCCATTTAGGAATAGAGGGGGTCAAAAACCGCCTCAGTTGAAGCACCATAGCCGTGTATTACTTTGATGGTTTCAAATGCAAAGTGTCATCACCTACGAACTCAATTCAACGGTTAATTTCAATCAGAGTAAAATATGGAATCATGCAAATGTAAGCTTTAGACGCAGCGGAAGCATAGATTTGATTGGGGTTGGCTGCTACAAACACAATCATGATTGCATTGGCTTGGATGAAGCACTAGATGCAGATCCATGACTGTCTATGAGAGATCAGTCATGTATGACTCACTCTTCATCATCCAAGAACAAGGATGGACACTATGGACATAAAAGATGATGATGGACGGTTTAGATCTAGTGAAAGAAAGAAGGAATAGGGTTTCCTGAAGGATTTCTCTCTCTTTCCTCCCACTATGGTTTCTCAGTCAGTGCTATATCTTAGTATGGTCGTCAGCCAAATCTCTCCCATATATATAGTCTTTTTGGCTTACTGGGTGATAAGTTCTCAAATTTAAATTTTAAAAGGAGAGATGATAAGGATAGGGAGTTTAATCAAATTTAAAAGAATTTTTATCCCTAGCTATCAGTAAGTGGGGATTAACTCATCCCATATCAAGGCTTGCCTTGTGAGGGGGGTACCTCTTTGATTGGGGTCTACCCACATGTAAACATTAGTGGGCCCCATCACAAATGCCAACATCTCCCTCGAACATGATTCATCCCATTAGATTGCAAACATCCATCATCAAATTCCACGAGGTAAGAATACACTTGAAGAGCGGAACCTCCACAATGCTTATCTATGGAGAGAATACAAACTAAAAACTAAGTCACCATCTGAGTAGAATATACCAGTTCACCGACACGCCAGTTTGCCCTAGACGCTTGCATGACCACATTGAATCGAACATGAACTCATACCCTTAATTTGTGTTCAACCCTCACACGTGCTTATTCAACTTATCGAGTAAAAAATAATTTGTAAACTTTTCCCTCTAAAGTAGCATATTCATACAGATATATAATTTTAAAATATTGTTTACCTTTTGAAAAACATCAAAATACTTGATATAGTCTAGGTTGATAAGCATCATAAGCATGTATAAATTAGAGTGTGATGTCAAGGGGTCTTCCCATGGACTTGTGAGGGTCGGAATCAACCAAGTAACTTTCCTAGCATGGCTGCTCGTAGGCTCCCATGTCGCCGTGGCACATCCACAATAAAAGTAGAGTCAACGATCTCTTTTTTCCAACATAGAGGTTGGTATAAAGGCACAAGGGCTTCATTAATCAGTTTACACAATAACCAACTCCAAGTTCAATAGTCATCTACAGGATTGACTCTTTCACAATAACAAGGATTCTAGGGCATTATCCTATTGCTCATACATAGGTCCTTAAACACGCATGTCCAAAGACACGCGTCATAGTGTGAAATACACATTAGCTCTGCAAATGAGCCCATGCTAATGTTCCACCAGTTCACCACTGCGCAAGCAGGCTGTCACAAACACAACCACACATGGTTTTTAAAAACAAGTTGTAAGACTCACCTAGGGTGTGGCTTGTCCAACTACTAATACAAAGTCTCATTCAGTCTCGCAATCCACATTACCCTAATGCACGCAAGATTGAGTTGGCGATTCGTACATTAGCATACATCGACAAAGTCTATATTGGCTAAATTGGCGTACCATTATAATGCACCCAACTCATCCTTTTAGTCACTCAGACATTAACGATGGTCTTTATACGTGCGATTGGATGACCTAACCTATTTGGTGCCACGCATTTATCTTAACACACATCTTTTTGTGTTTTTTCGAATGTAACATACATGGTATGATATGCATGAATAAATAGAACGTCACACACGTGTCCATAAAATAATGAGAAATAACTTAATAGAGATTTTATTACATTCCCACTGAAAAAATGAATTACATATATCGTATTCTCATACGCCTTGCATGTGTCACGAGTAATTCTCGCTCTAAGGGTTTGGTCATTGGATCACCAATCATCTCTGTGGCTCGTGAGATATTGTTATCTTCTTCATTTCTATTTATTCACAAATAAACTTCCATTTTTGTTTGATGTGTTTTCCCCTTTGATGGAGCTGAGGATCCTTGGCTAAACATATAGCATTTGTACTGTTTGTTTTTAATGGAATAGGATCTCGAGCAATGGGTATGAGTCCCAAATCTATTAAAAAAAAGCAACGAATCCACATGACCTCTATGCCCGCTATTGCATAAGCAACTTATTTAGCCTTCGTGGTCAACATGACCGTATAATCCTATTTCTTACTGGACAATGAAATGGCTCCCCCACCTAGTAACAAAACATAACTCGATGTGGTTTTTCCATCGTCGGGATTATCCGAAAAGGAAAAGTCATTGTATGATAATAAGCTCAAGCCACCACCTTGATAACAAAGCATCATTTCGTTTGCTCTCTTTAAATATCAAAAGATTCGTTTGACGGTACTCCAATGAGCAACTTCTATGTTACTTTGAAAACGGCTACCAAACCAGCGGCATAGTAAGACTTCCTACGACACTATCATAATGTATGGAAGCCATGTTTTTATTTTGGAATTGGTTTGAGGGCATTGCATTATACTTAACTTGTAGGCTTTATCAATAGGGGTCTCAATGATACCACCATTATCCATTTTGAATTTTTCTAAAATATTATCGATGTATGCATTTTGAGATAGACAAAGAATGCGTTACTTATGATTCAAAATGATTTTATCCCCTTGAATGAACTCAGCCTCACCCAAGTCTTTCATTTAAAAAATGGTTGACAACTAAGTTTTGGTCGCGGTCAAGAACTTAACATCATTAGAAGCCAACAAAATATCGTCAATATAAAGGGATAACTACATAAATTTATATTTAGATCACTTAATATAAACACAATGATCTTTGTAGAACATTGAGAAGCCATTTGACGTAATGGTAGTATGAAACTTCCAGTCTTGAGGACTGTTTAAGGTCATAGATCGATTTATTAAGTTTATAAACTTTATCCTCAAGGCCTTTCTCAACATGTCCTATTGGTTGCTTCATATATATTTCCTCATCAAGATCGCCATTCAAGAAAGTGGTCTTAACATCCATTTTGTGTAGATCTAGATCCATGTGGGCCACAATAGATAAGACCATGCAAACGGAAGGAAATCTCACCACAGGAAAGAAAGTTTCCTCTCAATCCACACCTTCTTTCTGCGTGAACCCCTTGGCCACAAACCTAACTTTAAACTTGTCAATGGACCCGTTGACTTTTTGCCTGATTTGTAAAACCCATTTATTTGATATCGCTTTCCGTTCCTTTGGAAGATCCCATACGTGGTTCTTGCACATGTAGGCAATCTTATCATTCACTGCGAGTATCCATTCATTTGAGTCTACGACTCCATTAATGCTTTGTTTTATAAGAACATGGTTCGTCCTCATCAGCAACAATGTATTCATATGAGGTTCCTTCAATTTCAAAATGTTTCTTTGAAACCAATTCTTGAGAAGAAGGTATTAGGCTCACACCCACTAGCTTCTGACTCCATGGGACCCCTCCCACTAAAGTCCAACAAGTGACGATGATTCACCGATTTGTGCGGAATCATCCATTTCATATAGTTTAGTGGATACCCTTATCTTTTTCTTTTTGGGATATTTGGACTCGAAGAAATATACATCAAGTGATTATATTTCTTGTAATATGCTATTTTCATCCTCATAGACTAAAATATAACAATTTTCACCCTCAAAGAATAAAACGTAACCTTTGAACAACTTAGAGTATCTCACAAAGATACATTGAATCATCTTACAATCTAGTTTATGTAGATGTGGGATCAACACATGCCCCAAAGAGCCCCAAAGGCATAGATCTCCCAAAGATGGTTTTCTACTGATTCACAACTCATACAGGGTCTTTGGAATAGATTTGGAAGGGGCTTTATTTAAAATGGATACAACAGTTAGTGGTGCATCTCCCTAGAAGGAAACCGATAAATTGACATGAGCCATCATGGATCTAACCATGTCCAATAGAGTCATAATCCTTCTTGTGAGACCCCACCTACTTGGGCTTTCTTGTCTTGTTTGTTAGCTTGCTTGTCTCCCAGGGGCCTTGGACTATACTAAGTCCCACATTGGAAATATCTCCCAGGGGCCTTGGACTATACTAAGTCCCACATTGGAAATATCCAAGTCCCAACCCTGGACTTATAATGTGCGACTTGACCTTAACCCCACATGAGGCTTGTTAAAACCGTGAGATATGAGCCAATGCGGACAATATCATGTAGATATTGGGCGTGGGCCATCACAATTCCATTTGTAATTTTGTTTTATTATGCAGTATAGGCTATAGTCAGTTGGTGAGAAATTCCATTTTCCACGCAAAAAGATTTGAAAATGTTCGAAGTGTATTCACCACCTCTGTTGGTCCTAAGGGTCTTAATGTTTTTATCAAATTGGTTTTGGAATTCTTTTGCAAAGATTCTAAAACAATCTACAGCCTCATATTTATAAGGAATAAAAAATACACCAGCTTAATAAGAGAAATTATAAATAAGAGTAAAGAAATATTTTTTTCCTTGTCTATTGGGCACATTCATTGGTCCACATATATTTGAGTTGATGATTTCAAAGGTGACCTTGGATCTTTTCACCTCAGGCAATGGTTTTCTTCCTACCTTTCCTATCACACAAAATTCACATAGTGGCAACTCAATTTTTGTGAGAGATCCAAGGAAACCTTCCTTAGCCAATTGGATCTTCCAATCTTTGCCGATGTGGCCCAATCCAGTGTGCCATTTTTATGAACTCGAAAGTCATATCATCCACCATAAAAGATGATGAAAAACCAATCATAGAATTATGATAATCCAAAACATATAAGTCTCCTAAAATAGAACCCCATGCATAAATAAATTATTTTTCCTAATAGAAACTCTATTATGTATAAAACGAAAATTAAAACTGTCACTCGCAAGCCGGTACACCGAAAGGAGGTTTCGCCACATGCCAGGTACAAGCGGAATCTCATGGAGCACCGAAGTCTATAATGTAGACGTAAAAAGAAAATAAACACCTACCCCAACATGTCTTCGGTTGCATTATTCTCCATGTAGAGCTTATTGCAACCAGCATCTATCAACTGAAACTCCCGAAATCCAACCCGATATCTTCATCACATGTTTGGTTGCCCCTGAATTAACGACCCAACCATTAGAATCTTCATCTACGTAAAGGGCTTTATCACAAACCAAAGGCTGTAATGAAGTTAAGGTGTGTACTGTATTTTGTTTAGGGTAATTCTTAGCGATATAGCTGAGTTTTTGATATTTTAAAGCATTTGGTTTTGGACAAGTCCCTGAGCTTGCTGCGCTTATAATACTTCTGTTGGTCTAGTTTAGTTGCACTATTGTTCTTTTCTACTTTGGGTGCACTATTTTTCTTTTCTGCTTTGTGCTTCTTCTCGCGGTTTGACCCTTTGCGTGGGGGTAATTCTCCACCCTAGTGGAGAATGTATAATTGAGAAAATACAATAAGTGTATCATTGATGACACGATAAGGAACATGGAGTCAAATTTAAAAGAATTCTTAAACATATCAGTAAGTGGGGATTAACTCATCCCATATCAAGGCTTCCTTTGTGAGGGGCGTACCTCTTTGATTGGGGTCCGCCCATATGTAAACATCAGTGGGCCCCATCACAGATGCCAATTCCTGAGGAGCAATCGGGACTAAAAATGTAAAAGAAAAAAATTAAGAGATGATCGAAGTCATTAATTGATTGAAACTGAGGCATGGATCAACGACAAGTCACAAAACATTCTCTTAATTAACCTTCCCTCACTTGATTTGCAGCCAACCAATCAGGTTTTTTTCACCATCCTATTAGAAAAATACATACCCAGGAGATCGATTAATGTCTCAACACTCAATTTAGGAAATCATCATCATTCCTTATACCAATCCCTAGCCATTCCCTACCTCTAATTGCCTGTTGTTTTTTTAAAAGAACTTCTATAAATTCTTCTCCAAAATTACCATAACCTTCCCCCTAAATAAATTGAGTCAATAGGATGAAAAATGAATATCTGGCCATGGCTATAAACCAGATAATTCAAATCCTAAAAAAGTAAAGGGTGATTACCTGATATCCTTCACCTTTCACATGATGAATTCCTATGTCCCATTCTTATGTATTCTATGCAAACAGAATGGTCATATAGATCTGGTTTATGGCAGTCTGTGTCGTTCACGAAACTACTCAAGTGGGACAAATCTAATGAAAAAAAAGAAGAATAAAGAAAAAAAAAAAAAACAAATGAGACACCCATGCAAATATTCACACGAACAAATAATCCATCTTAAAAAAAAAAAAAAAAAAGGTCTATCACCACAGATCATCTAAATTTAATATTAACAGATTGGATGATAAATGGGTCTAAAAATCCACTAATAAGAGAAAAATAATAAAATTAAGATAAAGAGAGATACTAACCTGTCTGCACTCTTAAGTGCATAGGTGATCTCTCCAATAGGAAGATCGTGGGAATATGGGTTGTTTACAGCAACCTGTCCATGGAAAATGGCCGAGTCTCTGCTCACACCCTTCACAGATACGTCCGCCAGATTGGCCTCTGGTTTCTTCATGTTGGCCACCTTCTCTGCAACAAAGTTCTTCGCCTTATCCACTAGATTAGCCATCTCCTCACCACTCACCACCGGACACACACAAGAAGAAAGAAAGAAGTAACAGATGTATGAAGGAATATATGTATTTGTTTCTTTAATTTAGGTCTTTCCCTTTCCTTGCTTGAGTTTATCAATCCAACCCCAATGCCCAAATGGAAGATCAGTAATGTGAGGAAAGAAATTAGCTTTTCAATCAATTAAAGGCAATTAACCAGTGGAAGAAGAGTAAGATAAGGAAAGAGATCCATGCATAAATCTTGTTCCACTCTGTGGGTTGGGCTTGTGAATTTGATGACGTTCGTTTTGATTGAGTAGATCTCACATACCTGAGTCTAAACCACTAAGATGGTTGGATTCCCAGTCTCTTATCAGAGGACCAATTTTCAGTCTAATTAGAATTATATCAACAGTGAGATTGATCATACGTAAAACATTCTGCTAAGAAATTTTTTAAATACACTTAAAAAATCCAATGGTGGATAAAATCTGATATTGTTTTGAGTGGCAACATGTAGGGAGAACCTTCTGTTGAACGGTTTGGATTCGATTAGATGGGCCCAAACTTTGATCTCTTCACGTTAAAGTATATTCTACGGTCTTAATACAGAAAGTCCGGAATCGATCGTAGTTGAATACGTGTGGAATAGTACGTGGCGTGCTTGCATGGGCATGGATCCCTAATTTGTGGATCGGAACTCTCTTTCGTTCTTTGGACGCCATCTACATCTTCTGCAGCTTTCCGCATGGAAAGGTTATCTGCATATAGTCCGGATCCCCTGTTTCGTTGAAACAGGGGAGTACTGTTTCGACGAAACAACTTTCGCCACATGTAAGAATCTACCATGTCAGATGGACCTCATTAATTGCTACTTTGTAACGGAAAAAAAGAAAAAAAGCTGGGGGCTTTTTACAAATACAGTGAATTTTGTGGAAAATAAACCTACACCACCGTTCTTCTCCGGGACAAAACCCTACACCATCGGTTCTTCACCAAGAGAACATTTCCTTCTTTTTTCTGCAATAGGCAGTAGCTTCTCCTCCCCCCTCTCTATTCTCAGGTATGGCGATCAATCCCTCTCTTTCTTTCAATTTCCCTTTCTCCTTGTCTCTCACACACCATGTGTTTTTTTTTTTTATTGTTTCTCTTCTTTTTTTATTGATCCGTTTCTCTTAGATCTTTTCTTTCATTTTTTTATTCTTATATATTATTTCATGATCTTGAGATGTGGGTGATCTTATGAGTACTGCCGAGGCAGCAGGCATGATTACAAGCGACTAGAAAAAAAACAGAATGCGGAATAGTCCTTAGGGATCGAGCTACATGCAGACCATCTGGCCTTGGTTTTATAAACATCCAATCTTCTCTAGTTTCTGTTTTAACAATTACTGGCTTTAAAATTTAGTCATGACTCTAGTTTCTCAGGTTTGGCTTTTCGGTTAGCTTCATGGAATTGCTTGTTGCTTCTTTGCTAATAGAACCGAAATGTAAATGTTAAACAAGAACATATGGTGAATGAGTTGTATTCTATCAAGCTTGAGAAGTGGGAAATATAAGATTATTGAGATATGAGAGTCCTATTTTCTATGATAAAATTGTAAAGTTCTTCTAGAGAAGATCATTGGATCACCAAGTTCACAATTCTGTTACCTCTGGCTACTTGCTGAGATGGACCTCATGGATAAACATACCTGAATTCAACAGTGGGTTTGCTTGATTTAAGCTGTTGGGGTGTTGAAATTGGGATTTGGTGATAGTCTCCTCGATTATTATTTTTATGATTAAAAGATGGAAGGAACCTGAATGAAATTTACATTGTTCATGTTTTTGTTTTTATCAGCTCTTAAAATGTTTTCAAACTGTTTCTGAAGTGGAAAATATACCATGCCTCCATCTAAACTAGAAAATTAGTCACACAAACATTCACAATTATAAAATTATGTAGAAAACATTCTTCTAAAATCCAACATAGTCACCCATTTAAATTATGCACACATGCCATCATTTGAATGTTTTTAGGGAGTATTGGGAAAACGTAGATAGAAAAGATGAGGGCCTATTTCTTTTGTCTTTTTTTAAAGTATAAAGTTGTACACAATCTGCAACCTTTTTATTTACATATTGAACATCAACTCCTCAGCATCATACAAATTCCCTTGTTAAGAGTACATCACATCTGTTTAGAATGAAAAACTTTAAATGCCATGTCAAAGAAGTTTCAGTGGTTCAACACAACATGCAGTACTCATCTAAACAGCAAAGAAGCTATGGAAATTTCAACAATAATAGCTAATTTCCTTTTCAAATCTAGAGCAAATTAACTCCCAGCAACAAAGTTTCCTTCTCATATCTAGAGTAAATAACTCCCAGTAACAAATGGCTCTTTTTCATGAAAATTTCTACTTATCTATGCTTTAACCTCTAGATCAAACAAATTCTATGGTTCTTAGTTGTGTGTTCTTGAACTGTTCAACAGCTATCTTGTAAGTTGTAACAATCATGGGTCTGGTGATTCCGTGGAGTTTTACATTGGCAATGATGGTGGATGTATATTCAATTGAAATTAGTTGCCCATTTCGCCATTTGGGTCACTGTGATTATAGTTGTTGGAGATTGGATAGGTAACTAAGTATACATGATCTCTCGACGGCCAAACCGAACATTTTAATTGTTAACTAAGGCAAATTACTCTGTGCAGGCTTTATCAATGCTCTCACTGGGTGCAACTCGTGCTTCTGCTGGTGTCATAGATCTACTTATGGACATTGGAAGGACCTACACTGCTACAAATTTTTGTACCAAATATTAGTTATCAATGGCAATGGCTTTCTCCTCTTGGTTTCTAATTGCTTCATCTCTTTTCAATTTTCGGCTACTTACCCTCCAGGAGATGACAATTTTGCTACGACTAATTGTATTCTGAATTTCAAAGTGGAAATGCTCACACTCAATGTAACAAGATATGGTTTGTGCATAGGAAACTTAAGCTTTTGAAGCTAACTTCAATATTTACATGATTCAACTCAAGTTTTGATCTTCGAAGGGACCTTCCATGGGATGTCAATTTTCCTTTCAAAGGATTTTCCAGTAGCACATAAAATCTTTTGGTTTTCCACACTTGCCATTTTTTTTTTCTGTATGTTGTGTGCTTTTCCATGCAAAAGCAAGAAAAAAAATGTAACTATTTTTGTTCGACTATCAAGGAAAATCATTCTCTATTGGAGGAGTAACTGAGTAAGAATAGTTTTCCCACAGCACCATGGAACTTCAGGCATGGCACAAAAGCGTCCCAAGTGCCAAATCTGTATGGAACTAATTGAAAGGGTCGACATCTCATTGATCATATTTCAATAACAAATGTAAACGATAAAGCAGAGATGCTAGACTTAGGACCTTGTATCTGACTACTGATCTAGCAACTTTGTTGAAATGTCTCAACATCTCGTTTGAAGACTAATTTGTGAAACTACCTGCCATCCACTTTACCAAGCCACATGTTCTATAACATCAAACAAATTCCACACGAGCAGGGCATCTAGCCATCCCTTTCTGATTAAATCATATTCACATCCAAGCTGGCATGGATTTGCAGGAAGAAGACAAAAAAGTTGGGTTCAGGGATTTATGTCATGGTAGCTCGTTTTCATGGAAAGTAGATAGGTAGCTCGTGCTTGATGAGAGAACTAGAGCCATTGGTAATTACAACTGCTGCCAGATGGTACATTTTTACAAAAGATAATTGCCTCAATTGTCATCTCCATTCTATTTTACGAAAATAAAATCCAAGTGCATGAATGAGAAGTTGATCTTCACTTTTAGATCTACACCTTTTAACCCTAGAACACTCTTCTAAAAAATCAGTAGCAAAAGTGCCAAGGTTCCTAATATATTCACTACTAGCAAAAAAAATTAAAAAAACTAATAAAATGCCAAGGTACCTGTCAGGAAGCTTCTATCAACAAAATTCGCAATAATTACAATTTTGTTTTCCAAATACTTTAGTAACGCACTAATTACATTAAAAAAAATTTCAATAATTACGTTCATCACATTCATTCCTATATGATAATTACATCGTTGTATGCTCTATAGTCTTTCCATTCATATACAAAAAAAATGCCTTGCACTATATAATTGATGTTCAAAATAAGAATGATCATATGGTTTGCCAAAACTCATTTCTTGCCAGGCATCTGCCACAGAACTTCCAATGAAATGCCAAGAAGATACTTCAAAAGTAGCTCGTATAGCCATCAAAATGTGAGGAAACATTTATTAAAAGTTGGTCCTGCAACAAAAAAATAACTTGAATAAATTTTAAGCATTAAAAAGTTAACAAGAAAGTATCAAGATAAGAAACAATGCTTCTCACATTGAGATTCATTTACAGTGAAGTCTCTTGAAGCTAGTTCTTGTATAGAATCATTTGTGCAAATGTTAGTCATAGTTGTTCCAAAGGAGGGAGTCACTTCAGGTGGTTGACTTAATGTATTTCTTGGCAGGTGTCCCAAAAGTGAAAAATGCATGTGGAATGGATTGACCAAGAGAAAACATGAGATTCATTCCATAGCCATATGGTCCCTATAAAATGGTAAATTAGAGTTTATTCTTCCAAGGAACAAATAATGAGATATAAAAAACATCTAGGGAATATTTTCAAATAATTAACATCTTATAGATTAACAATACCTATGATGTCATAGTTGGTGGATAGAAAGAAGAATTTATATTGATCGCTAGAAGATGCCGGCATTAGTCCAACAACAAATGATCTCTATACAATCATCAAAGGAATTTCAATTCATTAAAACATTCACAAAATGCGAAAAATATTGTCATAATAAAAGTAATATAATGATAGACATACATTTGGTAACCGATTCAATAGTTAGGTTGGAGGATATTGTATTGCATTTGTCCCAACATCAGAGGGTCCCTACATGAATGGAGTAGATAACATGTCAGGAGAAATCTTTAACCGTCCTAAAAATACAAATTTTAAAGTCACGCATGTGGTGATTTCAGTATATGTAAGATAGAAGATGAGGGTTGGCTCAAGGCATTATACTGTGTTATAGTGTTGCTTTTTGCTTGTTGATCATGTCTTCTCTGTCTCTTCTTGGAACCTTTCTCAAGGCAACTCTTAACCCTCCGTCTACCACGACAATTATCCACCTTCCTCTTGATTGCATTTACTATTGCAGGTAATTCATCTTCCTTATCCTCTTTTAACACAACATCACCCTCGCATGTAGCACCTTTTGAATTATCATCCAAGATTTCTTTAAATGGTATTTTCTCAATGTTGTGCAACATTGAATTTGAAAGCTTAAATGCTTCTTGAAATCTCTTTTCACTTTCGGACGCCTTTGCTACCATTTTCACAAAATTACGAAGAACATTGTATCTTCTTGACATATGTTCCTTCCAATTTTTCAGGTTTGAATCCAATATCTGATGTTTTCAACGAGCATGAAGTAGCTTCTCGTGTCCATCTCTTTAAAATATATCTTTCAGGAATCTGTTTTAATTTATGGATTGTTACAATTAATGAATGACCACATATAATTCCTACGAACTCAATTTTTTTGCAACTGCAAGTGATATATTCATCAATTGGATCATATGTAACAAAGTTCCTATGACCTTTTCCATTGAATACAATATGATTTTTTTATTATCCCTACATCACTTTGTTCTTCAACTTGCCAACTTAAACCATCTATATATTCTGTTTCAAACATCTTGTATATGCTTGGCGTATAAACACTTGCTGCATACTTCAAGGTGGGAACTTGTACCTTAATATTTGGCAATGTTTGTGTCATTCTGAAGTTGGCTTTTAATTCTGCAAATCTTCGATCTTCCAACAACCTTTCAAAGAGACCAAAGAGGTCGATAATAACGTTTTTGGGATCCAAGTAATTCTTTAGCTCTTTGTTCAAGCTTTCACTGTGTTGCGTGCTGTTCATGTCTGTACAAAATGTATTTCTATAATAGACCAGTGCCTACTTTTCTCTTTCCTCCAATAGTTTTTTCAACCATCCATTCTTTCGAATACCGTATTTTTCAAGCATATTATCCCATGCTTCAATAAATTCTTCCTCCATGTCATAATCATATATACAATTGCTGAAATCATGTAGGAAAGATTTTGAACCATGAAAAACATGTTGAAGGTGTTTTAAAGTATTTTGAAACATATGCCACACACAAATATGATGAACTGATCTAGGTAATGCCTTTCAATGGCACCTGACATTGCCTTGTCTTGATTAGTTAAAATAATTTTAGGCATTTTTCCGGACATTGCCTCACTAAACGTCTCAAACAACCATACAAATGAATCAATTGTTTCATCATAAAGAAGTGCGGCACCAAATATTATTGTCTGCGAATGATGATTAACGCCAATGAATGGTGCAAAAGGCCATCCATATCCATTTGTTTTATATGTTGTGTCAAAGCAAACGACATCCATCCCCAAAATGCTCATAATCAATCAACATCTTACAATCTGCTCCAAAGATATTTGTGATAAAATCTTCAGCATCAAGTTGCATAGAGTAGAAAAATGTTGGATCGTCAAGTTGTTTTCTTTTAAAGAATCCAATAAGGCCTCCAGCATCAAACATCCCCATTGTTTTCATTCTTTCTGTTCTTAGATAGTTCTTATAATCAACCGAAAGAAATCCAACATTTTCTCGCCCCCCCTGCTTGCCTGCTTAACAAGTCATATGTCGATTTTAGTCGTATTCCAGACTTGTCGCAATCATCAGCTATTGCAGCTTGAGCAATGATAATTTTTCTTTGCGATCTTAACATATGAGTTTTACTAGGAGATATAAGAGGATGATTGTGCTGATCATTAAAACGTGAAATATAAAATTTACCATTCATTCCCAACTTAACCACCATATGACTTTCACAACAAGTTCTTGTTTCATCACAATGATGCTTATACATATGGTCTCGTTTATCAGGTTGACCCTTCCCTTCCGTAGAACAAACAAATAGTCTTCTTCGCACAAAACCTGTTTTGGGGTCTTGAGTCCTAGTACTTATCCGAATGCTAAATCCTCTAAAACCACCAAATTTATTGTATAAGTTGTAAGCATCTTCTAATGTTTCAAACTCCGTCCCAATCTTTAATTTTTGGGACCATTAATCATATTTACCGTCATTGGCCAATAGAGTTATTTACCTCCTGATTGAACACCTCTGAATTAAAGTCTAGATTCTGTCTTGCTTGAGGAAGAATGTTAGTTTCTGTTGGTTGCTCACATTCATGAAGATCTTTAATATCCATTGACCTTCAATAAAATATAAAATCAATTAAAATTCATAGAGAAGTTTTAAAATGCATCAATTATTCTTTCATAACAAATTGAGTATCCAAACTCAATTATATCATAACATATCTTTAGCAATATAATGTGGTCTGTGCATTGTGGGGCTTAGCATGTTTAATCATTATTTATTCAACACACAACTGCATCTCAAGAAAAAAAAAGTAGGGACATCTTGTACATTAATAGTTTAGGCAAGGAATAAAATTACAGAAAAAGGGGTAACTGCCCTTCTTCGAAATCCTTCGTCTCCAGCTCTTATTTCTGGCCTTTTCTAGCAACAATGCAGTCTAGTGGAAGTGATTTTCATGAAAACTCCTTTCATTATCGTTCTTCTTCTTCTTCTTTTTTTCAGCTCTGATATAGTGCTGCTTATGATTAGATTGGCAGGAACTGTTGAATTCTTGCTCTCTTTTTTTCCGCATTTGGTAGTTCAAATGTTCATTGGGTGGATTTTTTTCCTGCCAAATCCCAGGTGGTTGCTGTTTGAGGTTTGACGTGAAACATAACCACTTGCAATTTTTTGTTTATTCAACCTGGTTTGTAATTTATAAAGGTTGTTGTGATTTGTGTGTTTTGTCAATTGTGCGGGAGTTGGATTTTTGCTGGCTTAAAATTTAGATTGGTGATAAGATAAAAAAAAGTTAAGAAGTCCCAGTCAAAAATCCTGTTATCAGTCCGGTCAATGTAGTGGGTTGATTTCTTTTAGTTTATCAGTAAACAGGTGCTTCGCACATATCAAATGCCTTTTTCCTCGGCTTGCAGATCCTGCATGGCCCAAAATATTAGAATAGTAGTGTTTATTGTTGTCTATTATTTGGATTTTATCTGCAGAACATTTTGATAGATTAAATAAGTTTTGTAACTTACTTTTCTGAAATAAGTACTACTCTTAAAAGGAGATAATCACTAAGAATGGGTCATCTGAGATAAATACTTGAATGTTCTGGTAGAGAAATTGCTGGGCAAGGAGTTTCCATGGCATCTTTTTTGTTGTCAATTGCTTTATTAAAAAAAAGTAGGAATTTAATGGATTTGTAATGAATCTTGTTGGTTGTATATTTTACGAGTACACTGCCCTTGAATTCATGAAATTCAGTTTGGACGAGAATCATGATGCGAAGTAATTTAAAACTACTTTCTTTGACCTCTCTTCTGCTTGTTTATCTTATGTTATGTTGTAATGTCTCCATCAGAAGGACAAACTAACATAAATCTATAGGTTTTTGAACGTAAATAAATTAAAATGTATTTGAAGTAGTAAACTTGTCTTTTAGGTCTAAACCACTGTGTAGTGTATGCTAACAACTAGTAGGTCAATCTTGTGCTTTTACACATCAAGTTGGCCAAGTATTATAGTATGACAACATTGTGGGTTCATCTTCATGTAAAGTAGTGAAAACTCTATCTCATGGTTTCTTCTGATCTATCAAGTAATCATATTACATAAGAAGTTTTTTCTCCCGGGGGAAGTGATCATGGAACAGGGCGATGCAATAGATCAACTTCATTTTATCTGTGATTGGGTGCTGGTATGGATTCAATATTTTATCTTCAGATTACATGTCTATCAAATAAATAAAGAAAAAGCTCTATTGTCGAAGATTGGTGTTAAAGTCAACTCTACTATTCAGTATTAATAGTAAATAGTTCCATTGTGGTAATCGTTGAGATTGGTCTTGAAAATTTCAACAAATGCAAGGGGAAAGTCATGATTAAATCTTAAAATCAGTAATTGTAAAAATAGAAAAAAGAGAAGATTGGATGTTTATAAAACCATGGCCAGATGGTCTGCGTGTAGCTCGATCCTCAAGGACTATTCAACATTCTGTTTTTCTCTAGTCGCTTGTAATCATGCCCACTGCCTCGGCAGTACTCATAAAATCACCCACGTCTCAAGATCATGAAATAATATATAAGAATAAAAAAAAATGAAAGAAAAGATCTAAGAGAAACGGATCAATAAAAAAAAGAAGAGAAACGGATCAATCAAAAAAACACATGGTGTGTGAGAGAGAAGGAGCAAGGGAAAGTGAAAGAAAGAGAGGGATTGATCACCATACCTGAGAATAGAGAAGGGGGATGAGAAGCTCATGCCTATTGCAGAAAAAAGAATCTTTTTTCATCTTTGAACATCTGAGCATCTGCAAAATGGACTTCTTTGCCTTTAAATGGCTTTTTGTCTGCAAACACTCGATGTAACGAGCCGTCGTTGCCAATGAACTTGATGCATTGATGTAGAGTTGAAGGGACGACACCATTCTCGTGTATCCAGGGGCGTCCAAGAAGGATGTTGTAGCATGAGGGGGTTCTTATTGCATACACAGTGACTTCAGAGATAAGATCACCGATTTCCAACTTGAACTTGATTTTACCGATAGGCCTTTGAGCACTCTCATCGTACCCAAAGATGGATACAGACGTGTGACTCAACTTGCTAGGTGGAATGCCCAGCTCCTCAAGTGCCGAAGTAGAGATGAGATTGAGTGCAGAACCTGGGTCGATCTGGACTCTGTATATCGGCATTTCTTTGATGTACCCTGTGAAGTACAGAAGTTGGTCGTGCTTTGTCTCGCCTAACAGGAGGTCGTCCTTATCGAAGGCAATTGTTGCACTTACTACTTTTTGAACTGAGAGGCATTCGATGCCTGATCCCTCAGTTTTCTTCTTTTCTCCCTTTGAGGAAGTATTTGATTTTTTGACCCTATAGTCCATTTCAATTTGTAGGACTTGTGGGGCATGTTTGTCAACATCTGCATTTAGCCTTTGCAGTTCTGAAATGAGATTAACACGAGTGTGTGGAGACATTCGTAATAAATCAAGGATGTGCAGTCGTGCAGGTACGTGTTTGAAGTGCCCAATCAAGTCATACTTGAAAGCCTCCTTCGGGCCTGCATTTTCATTATTGTTGCCACTTGAGATGTTTACAACGTCTTTTCCCGAAGGATTTACATAAGAAGAAGAAGATTGGTTGTAATTTTTGTGGTAATCCCGACCAGAACGGGTACCTCTACCAACTTCAAGAGCTTCTTGAGAAGTGTCTTCATTTGGAAGATCGTCCTTGGGATCCAAGGGTTGAACCTTCTCATTTATTGAAGATGTGTTTGTAGCAGAGTCACCATCCTCAATGATTGCATTACATGGAGCATTTTCCAGGAACAAGTCCTGAACAGCATCCAACAACTTTTCTCCTTCATTGAGTAATTTGTCGGTCCAAACGTCTCCTATGAGGTCAGGTATCTGGGACCAATTGACTAGGTCTTTATCGGCTGAATTTTCTTCAGGATGATCAGTTGGAAGAGCTGTGAGTTGTGATGTCACAGTTTCAGGGGGCGAAGGCTGAGAAGGTGTTATCTCAGTGGAAGTCACCTGAGAAAATGTAGCTCCGGAAGATATACTATCAGGTGTAGTTGGAGAGTACGTGTCTTTAGTAGATGATGCTTTAGAGGCACTATCATTCTGAGGTATCACAGTGCAAGTTGCCCTGATAGGAGATCCCCCCAGAATAGACTGTTGGGAGTTGAGCTCATCATCGGATGTGAGAGGATCTTCTATCCAACAGTTTTCTTCATTTTTCAGGGATTGAGGGAAGAGGTACCTGTTGATTTTCAAGGACTTCCGGTTTTGGGTTTTGATCGCGAAGATCTTGCTCTTGTTCTAAGGCAAGGCGCTGCAAGATCCTTTCAAACTCTTCGAGATCAGGCATGGGAGTCAAATCTTCTTCTTCGTCTGCCTTTTGTGGTTCAACACAATTGGGTTCCACTGGAGCGTTGAAGGGTGCTGAGTCGACAACATTTTCTTGAACAGCCTCTTGGTCTTCTTCATCATCAGACCAGGATCCTTGTTGCTGATATAGGTTATACCAGATTACCGGCATAAGATGAGATTCGGGAATCCATTCTTCGTCGGAGAGGTGTTCTCCTGTTTCAAGGGATTCCTCCCACTCGTCGGTGTCACTGGACTCATATCCATCCATGGAGCATCCAATTACCAAATTGCAAGAGTATGATGCCCCTTGCGCAGTTTTATTTCTGAATTGAGGTTGCATGAAATCCCAGGGGTGAATTTTCTTACTGTTAGGAATTTTGTAGATTGCAATTTGATGGATGCATTATCATTCAAGCATCATTTGATTTACACACATATGCATTGATTTATAAAAACTTAAAGTCTTGATTTACACATGCATTGTCTTTAAGATATTGATTTATGCATGTTTTGTTTTTAAACTTGGATGCATTTTAATTTGAAAAGAGTTTTAGAAATCAAGCAAGCCTATGAGTTTTAAATCTTTCGAATCTTTTAGGCTTTTTGTGTTTCATGTTTTTAACCATCTTAGTGTGATTTAAAACATGATTCCATGCTTGGTTTAATGGCCCAAAAATTCCCTCAAAGAAATACTTTGAAAAAAATGCAAAATTAGGGTTTGTGGTCCCAAGCCCGGTCGACCTGCATGGGCTCGGTCGACCGGCCCAACAGGGGACCCGGTCAACCGAGCCCTCTGCGGGTAGACCAAGAAAGAGCCGTTGGGGCTCGTGTAAAATGGCAGTTTATAGCCGTTGTGAAGGCCAGGTCGACCGGGGAAGGGCCAAGTCGACCGGGGACTAGCCGTTGGGCTGTTTTGGCTATAAATACTAGTTCACTCCTTTGCCAAAAGTTGAGGATTTTTAGACCTTCCTTGAGAGGTTTTAAGGCAAATCAAAGGGGAATGAACTAAGGGATGAAGGGGATCATTAGGAGAGCTAAAGCTTGGATTAATGAAGTTAAATCTCTAAGTAAACTTTACTTTCCTTAAACATATGTTGTCATGCCTTGATTTATTTTTGGTAAATGGTTTCTAGCATGATAAACTATGTTTTGTTGTGTCCTTAACATGTTTATGTTTTGAATTGATTTATTGTTTTGGATGCATCACCATTGATTCAATCCAAGTAGTACTTTAATTGGTAAATCTAAGTAGATCATGTTAATGAAAGAATCTTTGAAATTATATGTAACATGATTCCTATACTTGGTTGAATCTTTGGTTGTTGTTGTTCATCATAAGAAAATCTCTTTCAAATCTATCTTATGTTTTGGATTCAACAACTTTACAACTCATATGTAGTTTTGTTTTAAAGTTTCACAACTTGCTTTGCTTTGATAGGAATATCATTGTCAAGTTGTATTTATAATTACATATGATTTGTCCCCTAATTTCAATCAAATCTATTTTTATGTTTTATGAGCTACATTGTTGATTTGATTGACATCCCTATGCATCACATGTTTAGAGCTAATTAATTTCATACAACTTGTGAGCCTTTGATTTTTATATCATTAACAAGTTGATATTTTTAACATGTGACTTGCATTCTTACCTCAATCATAAATGTTTTTATGAGCTAAAACTTTCAAAAGCCTTAGGCATACATTTATGAGCTTTCATTTTAAAAATGATTGAGGACATCATACATACACATTGAGCATTCGTCTTTGCATTCATAGTGTGTGTATATGAATTAGTTTTTCACTTCCATATCCGCCTAATTAAGAGGCATTGTAATGAGCTATAAATTGTATCTCCATCAAGTGTATTATAGACACTAATTAGAGAGAGATAACCAACCTTTAATTGAAGAGGTTATTGCTTAGCCTAAGAAAAACATAATGTAATAGGTTGATGTTAAGCCTTGAAAAACATCATTGTAGAGGTTATTGCTTAGCCTTGAAAAGCATATTGTAAAGGTTATTGCTTAGCCTATTGAAAAGCATAAATAGTGGAAATCCGGTGAAGTGTTGGATCACATGCCGGTAGTGGATGTAGGCATTGAGGCCGAACCACTATAAATCCTTGTGTGATGGTGCTTGCTTTGTGGTGATTGTTTTTATTGAGCTTCCGCATTTTGTTTGATAATCATCATTTATGACTAGTTTAATTTAAAGAAGTTAAAATTTGTCTTAATTGGTCATAATTGGAGCTCACCCTATTCACCCCCCCCCCCTCTAGGGTTCGGATCCCAGGACTTTCACTTACCACCTTTGAAGCCTTGGATTCTTCCGTTGCCCCCAGCGAAGCAGTAACAGATGTCTCTGCCTTTTCAGGGACTTCTTGCTTTGGTTGAGCTTCCTCCTGCTGCTTGAGCTTGCAGAGTTGTCTCTTGGCTTGCCTTCGCTGTTGAGCGGTACGCATGGTTTTGACGATCTTCCAATTTTCATCTTTAAGGAAATCGGATGCACCCATATAGGCTGTCCATCTGGTGTTGGATAAGGAGCCAACTCTTGGGACATTTGAGTCATTTTTATCACCTTAAAGGAAGTGGTGATTTTCTCTTTTGGTGACTTGGAAGTTTGTCCATATGACACCATGTTGACGGAGGCAGACCCATAGTTTTTGTCAAAGGTGATGACCCCGTTTTTCCACATCTCGTTGATCTTTTCTCTCACAACAAAGCATTGATTGAGAAGATGTGATATCATCTGGTGGTAGGGACAATACCGAGGATCATTAGTTTTGCCAACATCTCCCGGTCTTTTGGGCTCAGGCAAGGTGAGTTTACCATTTGCTATGAAAGCCTCGAAAATTTCTTCAACATCTTCATTGAATGGGAATTTCTTTTCTACTCGTTCTCTGAAGGCATCAGAGAGTTCAGGTTTCTTACCTGCAGCTTTATTTTCAGTTTTTTTTGCTGCTGAGGAGCTGACTTGGTTTGCACGTTAAGAACCTCCTTTTTCTTTGGCTTCGAGGTCGTAATGGTAGCCGGCTCTTTCTTTGATGACTGCTGACTGTTGAGGTCTTTGATCATTGTTTCAGCCTCCATAGCTGCTTCTAAGAGTTCTCCCAAGTTCTTCGATTTGTTGCCGATAATCATGGAGCGGATCCTTGCTCTCATGTTGTTACGGCATATGTCGACCAGTGACACTTGTGGCAGCACATCGGAACATTTGTATGCCATCGCCTTCCATTTGTGAATGAAGTCGTAAGTTAACTCATTCTCTCCCTGTTTTAGGCTGCAGAGTTGTGCCATAGTGACAAGATGATCCTCACCTTTGAAGTGAGTCAGGAAGCACGTCTCTAACATGGCCTAGTTTTGGATGGAATTCTCTGGCAGAGTGGAGTACCAATCGAAGGCCGTACCTTTTAGGGTACTTGCAAAGAGACGGATCTTGAGAGCATCTTGATCCGCGATAGCTCCTGTCAGGATCTTGAAATGGATGACGTGCTGTCTAGCTGAACATTTCCCTGTATATATGTTTGGAGAGTAGGATGCTTGAATTTTGCAGGAAACGAGAACGAGTCCATCCATAAGGGATATGGTGGCTTGATGTGAGGCCCCACCTCTTGTGGTCCCTCAATTTAAATTTGAATACTAATTAATAGTACATATTAGTTAATTATCCTAATTTATGGGTTAATAAGGGTAGTTATATATTTTTCTAAGTTTGAGTTAGATTAGTCTAGTTGTATTAGTATTAGGATTATTGGGGGTCTTTTGCAATTTCTAGGGTTAGTTAGTGAGGGGAGGCCCTACCTAGGAATTAGAGTTATCTATAGGGGGGTATTCCAAAAAGGCACTCCTCTAGAACCTTCCCACCTAAAGACCTAAAAGCCCTCTACCCTAACCCTAATCCCATACAAGCTAATGGGGCATTTCAGTCCTTAGCCCAATCCCTAATCTATAAATATAGCACATTTCCCCATAAAACTTAGCTACTATTCCTCTTCATTTCCCCTCTTCTTCCTCTCCCTCATTTCTCCCCTAGAGCTGAATTTTGGCCTGTTCTTGTGCTGGAAAAGACCTAGGAGCTGTGACTTTCTTCTTGGACTGGGTTTTCTCTTCTTCCTCTCTACAACCTTGCACCTCAACTAAGGCAAGTACAATATACTGATTTAACTTAGGATATATGTTTCTATTTTCTTGATTCTGCATTTTTCAATTCAGTCAATAACATGTGCTAGATTTACCTTGAGCTGAGTTTTCATGGATTTTTGGCATTGATGGATGGGTTTTACCCATTTGGAAGATCAATGGCCCTCTTTGGTGTTGGATGATGGTGCATTGAAGTGATTTTATGTTTCCTATTGATTTGGTGATGTTTGAGAGATATTGGAGGTGTTTCGGTGGAGAAAAGGGTAAAAAGGAAGAAACCCTGAAAAACTGGGTTTCTGTAGTTTTGCGTGCGCCCGGTCGACTGACCTGCAGCCCGGTCGACCGAGCACACTGAAAACTGAGAGAAAACAGCTCTCAGTTATTTTCCTGCAGAAATGACAGTCCATTGTACTCAGTCGACCGAGTACACTGATTTTTACAGAAAACAACTGGGAACTGAATTTTCCCTCAGGATCAGACACCCAGTGTGCTAGGTCGACCAAGCCCTGCTCCAGGTCGACCGAGCACACAGGATTTGCAGGTGGAAATGGTTGAGAGTTGGGACATCACTTTTCAGGATTCTCTGTGTATGCGATCGACCTCCCAAGCCAGCAGGTCGACCGGACACAAAGGAATTTCCCTGAGATTGGATCATGCCTTCCAGGTGCCGGACCAAATTTCCCAGTGCACTCGGTCGACCGACCTGCAGCCAGGTCGACTGAGCACACTGCACTAGGGTCGACCTGGGGGTCAACCCCCAGTGTACTCGGTCGACCGAGCCATGTGCCAGGTCGACCGAGCACACTGGGAATTGTGATTTTCCAATTTTCAACATTCTGAAGTTGTGATCATTTGTGGGGCCCATTGACCATCCAAATGGACTTCTCATGATGTGTCAAGCCCGAGTCAACGGTGTGGCTCAACCTTGACTCGTGGGGACCACCGAGTAGGGTTTTGGTTGTGTTAATCTAAGATGATTCGATCCATAAACATTGTCAATGATGCCCGTAACCTCAGGAGCACCAAACACAGTATCCTTTGGCATCTGAGACTCCATTTAGGGATCAAATTACCTGAGATGGGCCTGGACTTGAATGTGATCCATTACTTAGGTTGGACTATTGATATTTCCCTATTGATTCTCATGCCTGAAGTTCACACTTCACTTATTGTATTTCTATCACTCTTATGTCTTTACTATAGCTTGTAATTGTTAATTAAATGGAAATGGATGACCTGAACCTAGGATATCTTAGAGGTGACCCGATGGTGTAATTGAGAGAACACTGACCCGTGTCTGTGGCTAGGCGGGCCCTTTTATGGCCTAAGTATGGACATGATATACCCATAGAATCGGAGAGGTGTATTGTATTAGTCTTATAACTCCTTGTGGATGAGAAGGAGTTGTTTATCATTGGAAATGGATATGTTGCCTCGTTTGGACTGTTTTAGACCAGGCCATGTGATTGATGGGCCTTGGTATGGATCCAACGAGTGGGCTTGGACTTGGATTGTAATCCATGAACTAATTGTTACATGAACCTCTTAGAGACTTGGTTAGGACCTTGTTCACGCAAGGCAAAGCCTAGACAGACACGGACCTTTAGAGTTTCCTCGAGTCGGCATAGACATTCACTCGGTTGATTTAAGCTCAGCCTGTGGACTAATCATCCCCGGTAGGAGCTATTATGAGTGTTGAGGAACTATCATGATGAGCTATATTTTAGACGGACGGTGTGATACCGAATCCAGTCTCCCCGAGTGATGAGTGTGGTGAGACTGATGAGTGATTTGCGAGGTTAATTATCCCCAGCACTGGTGAGATTACCCGCCGCAACTGGGTTTGGTATGGGAGGGCCGCGGCATAATATCTCGCGGTATCCAGCTCATGTGAATGTGCCATATTGTAGTAGGTTAGACTGGATGCTATATTATCATGATTCTATATGTTTATTTGCTCAACTGCCTAGATCATTTACCTTGTCATTCCATAATTTATATAAATGTCTCTACTCTTTTGATATATATGTCCTATGTTACTTGTATACTATGACTTGCCAGATCTTTAGATCTAACCCATCTTTGGTGCTTAGGCCTTGACCCCGAGTACGCGGAGGACGCGCTTGCGCTCGTAGAAGCGCCCGTAGCTGGAGATTTCATGTGGGGCCCGGCCGACCCCGATGTCGAGCCGGAGGGTGGAGAGCCAAGGCCAGGGCTTTGAGCGTTATTTTTGTTTGGGCTTTCGAGTGAATTTCTATAGTGAGCTGGGTAGAAATCAAAGACATAATTAACTTTTGTTTTAACAATTGATACATTTAAACTAGACTACTGTTCTGCTCTTATTTGATATACTATGATACTCATGCTTCCGTTTCACATCTTATGCTTCCGCAATTTAACCATTGATACTACATTGGTCAAAAGTTTTAAATTGAACCTCACTGCGGACCTACGATCTTCGAAGTTCTCGGATTTTTCGGGAAGTAGCCCGCCAACTTCAGGTATTCCGACGACTTTCTCGGTATCCGGAATTGGGGCGTTACACTTGATCCCATGCTCCTTCAGTGTATCCTCTTCTCTTACTTTGGCGAGGATATCGTCAACGTCCTTTTTGGTAAGGGCGCGTGACTCATTGTTTTCTGCATTTTCCTCGTTATCTGGAGGAGGTTGGTTGTTTCCTTGACGCTGAAAAGCGAGAAGAAGATTTTCCATCAGAGCCTCAATCCTCTGCTAACCTTGCTCCAATTGCTGGATGCGTGCGGTCGTTTCATCAGGAGGTGGATTGCGAGTTGGCTCAGAGTTTGTAGCCAAGACGTTTATCCCCCGTTATTCGAATAAAAAGATCGTCCTAGTGACTGAGCTGGGGCTCATTCTTGAAGAGCTTAAGGAAGGATCACTCTGTTGTCCTTGGCTTGAAGGAGTAGAAGATTCTTCCAAATGTCTTCGTGTCCAGGAGACGCTACGAGTCACCGGTCGTCGGACATGAAGTTTAGTTACTGACTTCTGACGTCTTCTGGTTTTGCCAACCATATGGACAGCAGCAATTTGATCAAATCTTTCTTTTTCGACCCATTTTTGGGAGACTTGGAGGATAGGATGCTAGGTCCTTTGTTTCTCTTGTCTCTTTTGTCGATACGACATGCGGCGACGTATGCGATAGGCAATTTGAGCTTCTGTCAGCTCTGGCTGGGCTTTAGCAATGAATGATGAACTCCCTCGAGCACAGCAGCCGAGCTTGTCTTTTTTAAAGCTGGGTATATACAAGATTTGGACTCAGTCCTTTTGACTGTCATAGCAAAGCTTTGAATTATACGAGTTCAGCCCCTGTTGAGATAAAGGGTCGAGCTGCAGGAGTGCAGGCCTTGGCAGGTTCTTGTAGAGGCCTTGTAATGTATGATTTGATTTTTGGCTTGTAAGAGCAAGCCGGCTCATGATGGGTTGACTTCTTTGTCAGGCAAGAGACTGGTTTCTCCTCCTTCATGTATGCAAGAGGATAGAACCGATTTTCTTTGAGAGGGGCCAGGTATGCTGGCTTTGCAGATGCCCGGGACCTCCTTTGTTTTGGTGAGGGTCTCGGGGACTAAGTCTTAGGGTAGACCTGGTTCTCTGCAGGTTGAGGTTTCGTGGGGTTGCCACGGGCTTCAGACTTCTTTGTATTCGCCCTTGGTGTCATGGCGGTGACACGTTGCGGGGCAATCGTTTGCTTCTTAGCAAGTGCGGTTTCTTCTACGGAAAGTGGGAACGGTCTCAGCGACCCGAAGACGATAGTCCGGGGAGTAGAGGTCGACCCGGTGTTCTGAGATTTGCCAAGGGAGGTGACGCTTCGACAGCTAGTAGGGCGCTTATGAGTGTGCTTGTTCTGTTTCTCCTGGAGCATGAGCTGGTACTAGTTCTCTTCGAAAGTGATGGTTAATGAAGCTGCCATTGTTAGCCTTGGAAAACTTCTGAAACAAGACCATGTCCATTAGTAATCGCAAGAATATAGTGATCATAAATGGAAAATAACTATGGTTTTGTCTTTTCAAATCGCTCAAGGGAACATGGCCCAGTCCAAGCGAGGTGAAGAAGGCAAAAGGCAGGAGGCTTAGAGCTAGCGTTCTAACGACTGCTAGAAGCAATTGTGGACCTTAATTCAAATTACCGAGAAGCAAGGCTCACTCAAGATAAGATGATATAAGGTTCGAGATACAAATGTGTCGATCGCGAATACAGTAGACCCGGAAGAGCGTACTAGCACCGCTAGGCACAAATGTTGCAAATCGCATCCTTGGAATAGACACGTGATGGGATTTTTGAAAGGTCAAAATCGGATTCATAAAAGAGAGCAAATGGTATTCTAATCTGAACGCAAGCTACAAGCGATTTCCACGAGCTTTTGTCTGAAAGGGAAGGAACCAAGATTTCTCAGATGTAAACCCAAAAATGACGATTTTTTTTAAAGTTTTTTTTTTTTAAGATTTTTTGGTTTTTTTGTTTTTTTTTTAAAGGAACACATAGGTTTTCAATTCGGTCTTATGAAACCTTAGTAGATAGATCAACCCCCAGGTAAGGGTAGGATTACTTAATGAACCCGTTTGGAGGACCCTTGCCTCGAACAGTCTAGCTGCTTCCACACTCTGGACAAGGCTTTTCTTAGATCCACTTTGGTCAAAGAACGCAATTGGTGCAACCTTAGTGGGTTTTAAAAAAAAATTTATTTTCCTTTTTTATGGATTCATCAAAGAGAACGAACGATGTCCCAATCCAAAAAAAGGCTCAAACATTTCTGCGAGCGCTAAATCCGAAAAGGAGGGGACCAAACTTTCTCAAGTTTGATTCCAAAAAAAAAGAAAAAAAAATTTTGAAGAAGTTTTTTTTTTTTTTTTAAATCCCTGTCGGACTCATCGAAGAGAAAAGATGGCCCATTCCCCGATAAGAACAATAGCTGCAAACATTTCTGTGATCTATCAAGTTCAAAGAAGAGAGGATCAAAGTTTCTCAAAATTGAATCCAAAAAAGAGAAATCAGATTTCTTGGTTTTTTTTTTTTGAAATGAGAAAGAACAGAAATAGGTTCCAAGGTAGAAAATTTCCAAAAATCCCATCTCATGTTTTTTATTGGCCGCAAGATCCAACGTAGGCCACCAACTAGAAAGGAGCCTAAGAATTCAAGCATCGCGTTCTCAAATGAACGATGGCCCACCGGGTATGCCAATTTGATGGACCCGATTTCTTCCTTTCCTCTCCCATTCGTCCCCGGGGCTACCGAGAGGGCCGAATGGAGGGAAAAAAGGGGGAGAAAGGCGGGTATCAACATTTTTGTACGGGTATGCCAGATATTCTATTCTACTTGGAATTTAGAAATGGTGATCTGAAGATCCACCTTCACAAGTAGAAAGGAAATCAATCTTTTTTCTAACTTTCCATTGCACATATATTTAAGAAAAGAGACAAGGTTTTTTGTTTGCCGTGAAAGGCGATTTACAAATCTCATCAAAATGAAAGACAAGAATTGTGATTTTTTTTTGTCTCTTAAAGAAAATACAAGATATAACAGAAAAGTAAAAAAGAGAATCTGACTTCTCAGGAGATTGCGGGGACACTTTCAGATCGACGGTCACAAGTCATGTATGGACTTCGCCATCGTCCTTCAGATGAGAACATGCGATGCTTCGATTCATTTGGCTTTGCTTGGACTTCGGTTTTTTTTAAAGGATAAAGACCAAGGGAATGTCCTATATCCAATAAAAAAAATGAAGAGACGGGCTGAAAAGCCACGTCTAGGCCATGTTGAATAGGAGAAGAGAGGGCTTTGCCTTGGGGGGAGTGCCCCCCAAGGGACTTTGATCACCTTGTGATGTTTGTTGCAGCAGAGTTTCTTCAGAGTAGCAGAGCTTCTGGGAATTCTGGACGATCTTTTTGGCCGATTTTTCTCTGATCCGTTCTTTTTGGAATGCTCTCCTATTTATAGGCCTTTGGTAGCCATTTAGGAGGGTTTATGATCATTGATGGCTTTAAAGCTCCATGATGGGAGGAGTTACAAGTTTTTATTTCTTGATTTTGTAACTCCTTTTTCCTTGAATCTGATTGGTCGATGGAGAATGATGGGTATTTAATCGCCTTCAATCTCCATGATGAGAGGGCCGTCCAAAATAATGAATTAATGACCGCATTTAGTTGGGTCAATTAACAGCATTAAGTGGTTGCCGGGGATTTGAAAAGTCGCGAGTCGTGCCGCGTCTTTTGGAATTCTTCTTGCGATTATCGACGATGGATCTTCATATTGATTGATATCGGATGATCCTGCAACTTCAGACATATGTTGCTAACAGCGGCCCAGTACCATCTGTCTTGTCGATTTCTCGATCAGTCGGACAAAAAGTGTACTTTCTTGGTTGGCCGTTGGCGATCTTGGAGCGATCAATGACGATTTCATGCTCTTGACAACGGATCCGAGATGTAGCTGGAGATCGGTCGATTTCGAGCATCAAAAATCAAATTTTTGGAAAACTACAGGGATTGAAATTCTTGAAAAGGATCGAAAAACGGGCCTTCCGGCGAAAATCCGACGACCCAGACTTCCAGGGTCGCCGGCAACCATGCACCCATGGTCGCCTACGACCATGGGGTTTGGTCCCCTTTGGTAACTGTTTCGTCGACCGTTTTTCGAGCTTTTTGTTTTTTTTTTCTCATGTATTTTTCTTGACACTTTTCCTCATTTTTTGGCTTGATTCTCCTGAAGAAAACCCGACGAGAAGTCGTGCAAAACCGGAGCACAAAGTTTCCTATTTTTTGGAAACGCCGAAGATCCTGCCGCGCAGAGTTGTTGATTTTCGGTCAAGAGTCGAAACTAGGTCAAACGATGTCGGAATGACCTGAAATTTGAAGTGAAGCCTCTTGACCAGTAGATAGGATCAGCCATGGGCTTTTGTTTGAGTTTTGAAGCCGTTTGGGGTCCCATCGCTGCTATGCTTGATTTTGTCGCGAGGAAGACGTCGCGCTTTGATGTGCAATCAACCGATGTCCGATTGACTTGAAATTTGGCAGGGAGCCTATTGGAGTCATTTTGAGATGATCCATTGGCTCCGTTTTGGATGTCATGGTCCTGGGGTGCTCCGCCGCCGATATCCTTGATTTTGTTTCGGAACGTCAAATTGGGTCAAACGTTGTCGGAATGACCTGAAATTTGACGTTTAGCCCTTTTGAAGAATGTTGAAGCCGCCCATGTGTTTCGTTTGACGAGTGATGGCCTCGGTGGTTCTTGCCGCCGAGAGGCTTGATTTTGTTGTTCAAAGGTTGATGGAGGGTCAAACATTGTCAGTTTGACTTGAAATTTGGTACGGAGCCGTTTGGAGGTATTTTGAGGTCATCTGTAAGCTCTGATCGAAATTTTGATGTCTTCGATGCCGTCGCCGCCAGGAGCGCCTGTTCAGCTGCCGGAGGAGTGAAGTATGGTCAAATTATGTTGGAATGGCCCGAAACTTCATGTAAACCCCTATTTTGGCTGTCTTGAAGGATCTTGCAGTTTTTTTTTTATTCTGACAAGATCTGATGCTTGAAGTAGCATTGCCCGTTTGTAGTAGGATGCAGCTTCATGTGGCTTCTTGATGTTGAAGAGGCAAAGTGACATTTTTGGTGTCAACAGAGCTTGGCTCATCCTCATTCTGTTTATTACTTTGTTCAGCCAGACCCTTCTGGAACTGAATGAATATTGCCATGAATTGGTGGAATTGATTCTCAGGGCCATTCTGAGATGTACCCTATGGTAGTGGCACACTATTGGATTGAGTGGATCTATCAGCCATTGTCTTTTAAAATATTCAAGGTTAGTTCTGATATGCCTCAATCTAACATCACAATGCTAGAGGTAGAACTAAGAGATCAACCTACTGACTAACAAAATCCTCACACACGTCCTATGGTTTCTACAATTTTTACCCTGAAAAACCATCAACTGCTCTGATACCATTATGTCACATTCCCCAAACTCGATTAGAAATATAACCGGATCCGGAGAATGAAATTTAGGACTAATTAAAAATTTTATCCTTTAGGCCCAAGGATCATAAGTCGTTGTGTGGATATTATATTTCAAGCCTCATATAATACAATAATTGCGGAATTCATACAACTCCAGGCATATTTGAATATCAAAAATGAATAATAAATCTCAATATATGTTAAAGTTGCACAAGGAATAAATAAAACTAATCAAAGAAGTTAATTTATTACAATGGTCATCCCAGTAATCAAGGCCATTAAACAACATGGAGTCAATGAAATAAAAGTTCAACGAGAGATAATAAAGGAATAAATAAATCTAATGAAGTCCCATATGAATCTCTCTTGTTCCGTGATCAATGACTCTACTCTACGTCATCGGCACGCCACTCTCGTTCCTCCTCATCTAGTTGGAGATCCTAACCAGCCTGCTCCCCATTGTAGTAATCACCTGAGGTGTCTGTACACCAAGGAATAGAGTCAACGACATGTTGAGCAATAGATAAGCAAAATATAATAAACATGACATGCATCAAATATCCGAATAATGACTGAACATAATCATATGAAAACAAGGAAAGAGGTGCTAGGCATAAAGCAAGAATAACAATCATCAGAAATAATAACGGAAATCCTAGCATCATCTAGTTATAACCACGATACAATGCAATGCAAGAATCAGGAGGGAGACTCTGAGGATGTCCTAGCCACCTCCCGCGGTATCAGTAACAATCCAGACCCGACTACTAATACCAAAGTCCGGCTCCAAGGGGATTCTAGCTCCCGGTCCTGGGAATAGCAGCACGGTCCTAGCCCGCTCCCAACTATTCAACACCATGGGCGCCGTCATACGCCGACTGCCTATCCCGATGTCCGAGTAGCCGGCCCATCAATGAAACCCCAAACTGCAGATGGCCATGATATGTAATAAAAATATAGTGGTGTTAACACGAGAATAAATCAAGACAAGCAAGTCTGGCTAGCTTAATACACAAGACATGTTCTAAGGGATTATCTCATTCAAAACAATACAAGACAAGTCCAATCCTCATGATAATCCCTTACAATCTAGCCAGTCATGTTTATCACATACACTCCATAAGGTTCCTAAGATACATTCTAAGTCAGGTCCATGTCCTAGTTCTATAAGAATTTATGTTTTATAATTATTAAGTGTGTTATGCCAAAAGAGTGTACAAAGAATAGTAACAACGGATACAAAAACAATCGCCTCTATTATTTAGTTCGTTTCGCCTAAAAGTAATCACTCTTGCTAGTTAGTTCATTTTAGCAAAAAATGATCAATTTTGCTAGTTCGTGTGTTCCAGTCAGCTTTTATGTGTATCTTGGGAGGACTACTCTTTACGTTAGTGTGTGCATTTGACTTGGCCTGTTCGAGTAGTTCCTCACCATATTTTGTCTGTTAGTTCGCCTTTTGATTTGTGAGTCGGCACCACTCAACTTAGGACACCTTATCGACTTGATCCACCGGCTTGGGGCCCTAATCAATCTCTTAGCCAACTACAACTTGGGTTTCCTTAGTGTGATATTTGCCTAGTGTGATGGCCAGCACTGGTCTATTATATGCTTAGTGTGCTCCGTCACTTCGGTGATGGAGAATTTAGCTTTGTCTAGTTTGCAATTTGTCAGTTTGCCTCGATTACCAGCTTGACTATGTCTTCTCGATCGTTTTATTACCTGATTTATGTCACGCGATGTTAGCCCGATTTACATCTGTTTTCACTTAGAGATTTCAATCTGATACTACGTCATGTTTTATGTGCCCATCATGTTTTATATGCATGTTCAGTTTTCTCGCAGCCTTTATTTAAATACTCTGATTTGTCAGATATTCTTGTTTTATACTTGTTTTAGATACATAAAGCCTTTAATCAAATAATATGATTTTATGACGGATTTGTTAATCAGCATCTTGCTAGCACATTTATTATCCATCTCAGTCACCTGCCAAACTGCCGTGTCTGACCATCTTCGTTTGGTGCTCTAGGTAATAGGTTCCTTGTCCCGAGATGGAGTGTGTGTGCTTCGCTATAGAGCACTGAGTTTTACAGGTTAGTAGTACCGACAATGTCATTTAGACGTCATGTTTGACATTTGTATGGCTTTTATTAGCATTTTCTTTGGGGTTTTAATTAATGTACTTTGATAATTTGTATCTTGAATATGTAGGAAATGTATTATATCCTGTTACCATCAGCTATGTATTTGTTATCATAGTTTATTCCATTTTGATATGAGTCTAGATATGATAGCTTTTTGCTAGTGGTTGAGTGCGACGCAAAATCCAATGGCCACGGGCTATGGGTCTGTTAGACCCCGACCCAGACCAAGTGGATTAGTGTGCGATTAGTATGTGTTTAGTCCTAAGTGGGTTTAGTTGTCGTTGGGTTAGAAGTAATTAGCTTTAGTCTTGGACATAGCTTTGGAAATTTTGAGAACGGTTAGTATTAGTCTGACACACTCAGGAAGGCCTGAGTGCCCGTGTGAGCTTGGGAAGATCGTATCGATTGCCGTGTGATTGTGATTTTGATTTCATTCGAATGATTTTTCGAGGAGTTACAACTTTCGCTTTAAGGTCATTCATGTTTAAAGCCCAAAAACCTAAGTTTTGGCCCAAAGAGGGTAAAATTGTCTTTTATGCGCAAATCTGGACACAATTTTCGAGATCTCAAAACTATGTCAAAAATATACTTTTTGGAAATTAGATATTTCGAGGATCGTTTTATCCTTCTTCGTCGAAATCATCTGAGGCCCACAAGATCATGTTTTTGTCATTTCAAGGTTCAAGTCATTGAGTCCCATTTGCTAAAGTCTTTAGCTTAATCCCCCTCTTTCCCTCTTTTCATTCACTTTACCAAATCTCTGCAATCTCTTGACCTAGGGCTGGAAAATCCCTTTTCTCCTTCCATCTTCCCCACCTTGCATGATCTAGTTAGAGGACTCCAAAGAAAATTCTAAGAACATCATATTCTTCATCTCCTTGCAAGCTCTCTATCAATACAAGTTTCTTGGAGCTTCTTGTGGAGCAAGCTCTACATTTTCTTCCTCCTCTCTTGTTTGACCTTCTCTAGGTAAGAGCTTCAACCCATGCTTTTCATAAAGTCTTTTTAGTTCCTTAAAGATCTTGTTTTCCATGTTACAAACCCTTTTGGTAAAATGGGTTTCTTGTTTGCAAGATTTAGTGAGTTTTGTGTGGTTTTCTTGGGGTCTTGTAGTTCTTTGGATTGGCTTGAGTGAAGTGCTTGAAGAGGAGTGTTAGCATTTGGGCAAGGCAAGTAATCTCTATAGGACCATTGTGCATGTGTTTTTGTAAGCTTCATTGTTGTTTTAGAAAGTTTGCATATGAATATGTTTACAAGCTTCATGATCATGTTTCCTTAGGATTGAATGTTTAAGTTTGGGAAAAAAAATGTGTTTTGTCCCTTGGAGAGCATGTAGGCTCAGGGAGTGCAAGTGGAATGAGAAACAAGAAGAAAGGAAGAAGGAAATGCAACAATCTGAACTGGACTGCATTTCCCGTGCAGTTCGGTCGACTGGCGGCTAACCGAAATCCCCATTTCGGTTAACCGCGAGCTGACCGAGCTCGGCGGTTCCCTTTCCAGAAGCTGACATTTCGACAGTGGATTACGGTCAGCTTGTCAGTTAGCAAGCGGTTAGCCGCCATACCCCATGTCGGCTAACCGCTGGCCAACCGCGCATTGTCGGTTCCTTTTCCCGAGAGCTACATTTCAAACTGGGTTCCCGCGGTCAGCCCTACGGTCAGCTTACGGCTAACCGCCAAGTCTCAGTTCGACTAACCGTAAGCTAACCGCAGTCAGTTCGGTTTCTTTCCCAGAGGGCTGCGTTGGACCTGGACTTCCAGCGGTCAGCCTGTCGGTCAGCTGGCGGCTAGCCGCTAGACCTTAGTTCGGCTAGCCGACACCTGACCGCGAGGTGACCGAAATTGATAAATTTTCTGTTTTGAAGAGTTTTTGCAAGAATGAAAACTAGAACATGTTAAGTGGCCTTTAGCCTGATATTATGCACTCGAAACCCAAGATGTCTTCAACGTCTGGGGGCACCAATTCTGTTTTAATTCCAACATCTGGGCTTCGGCTGCACAACGATCAACCAAAGGTCCTTGCATGAGCTTGATAGGCTTTGTATTCGTACTTTGGTTTCGATATAATGAATATCATCGTGTACTCGTTTTGAAGTTAAGTACAAGCTCGTTTTGAAGATGTGTTTCAAGAAAAAGGGGATCACTTCCTAAGCGTGTTATGCATATTAATTATGCCCTTGCTAGTCGTGTCCATCGTGTTCGATAAGTGATTTTTCCCCCTTTTTATCTCGACATGTTTTGATAGTGTTTCGCGTGTTTCGTACATTCATGAATTAAGTAACACCATTGAGCTTGGACTGCCCTTTCAGTTTGATCCACTGTCTGAGGGTCCTTAAACATGTGGACTGTCTGCAGACTGGTCGTGTATTTATTACACATCGTGCGTGTCCGGTTCCGCGGCCGGAATTCCCGTCTTTGTGGGAAATCGTGTCATGCTTATATTATGTATATCGTGCTTGTCGTGCGTGCTTGCTCTTTTCATTATATAAATGATAGAGAAAGGATGGGCTCTTTGTGGATGATAACTATTCATGATATATTATGTACTCATGCTAGTTTGTTTTAGTATCTCAGCTCAGTTAAACTTTTCTGCAAATGTATCTCAGTCAGTATAGTATTTCAAATCAAGGTTTTGCTTATATGTTTTCTTAAACGTTATTGTTTCATGCTTGCACCTAAATTGATTACCTGCCAAACCGTCGTGTTTGACCCTTCTTTGTTGGTGCCCAGGTGCAGGAGACGTTACCTTTGAGGAGGAGCGTCAGGAGGAGGCTTGTGAGCCAACCCCTGTGAGAGAGTGGCAACCCGACGATGTCATTTAGACGTCGGGCAGGTCCCTGAGACTCGTCATCTTTCTGTTGGGGTTTCTTTTGATTCTTTCGGAGAATTGTATTGGCCTCTGTTGGTCTCTTATGGATTGTACCTAAAACTTAACTTACTTTTGTGTTAGTCTCATAACTTGAATTTTAATGGGAATGCCATGTTAGCTTCTTTCTTTGATACTATGCCTTGTTACTATTTGTCATGGCACCTAAATATTTTATTGGTGCTCATCTTGATGTATTTTGCTACACGCTTCCGCATACTTGATCGTATGAGTCAGATTCCGCGTGTCTTTGGGAATCCTCACCGCGGGAACCTGTGGGAAAGCAACTCTATCACGTCGCGGGCCCGGGATCCGTTCTGGGATCGCGACAGGGTCGTAACGCCATTTTAGCTTCCACGAAATATTCAGGTTGTGTTAGAATTTTGATATAATCACACACGCAGATCCTGGGGAAATACAAATTTTACTTAACCCCAAATCACTCTCTTCGAGATCGGACCATTGCAAAAGTCCAATTTCGGGGCGTGACAGATACGTAGGGCGTGATGGTTGTGCTTTGTTGAATTTTGATTTGGAGAGAATGTCACATAATATGGATTTTGAAAATCGATTTGTGAACAATATTCATTTGAAAATTTTAAATTGAAGATAGGGATTTGTATATGAACATGAACAAGTATAGAGTCTTGCCGATTTTGGAAAGATTTAAGGGATTTAGAGAGCAGTTTAATTAGAGTTTCCAAATCAATGTAAATCACTAAGGGCACGTTTGGCAACGGTCTTCGCCCCGGATTCCTCGCCCAAAATCCACGATCGCGCGGATTTTCTTATTTGGAACGGCATGGATTTGAAGAGGATGAACTGCAGACATCCACCCCTTTGAATATTTGAAGAGTCAGACCCCCCCCCCCCCCCCCCCCCCCCATTGAATCAGCGCATGAGAGGATTTGCGGAGCTACAGTAGTTTTAGGCGTTAATACAGGGGAGACCTGTTTTTGCGTTTTTTTTGTTTTTATGAGTCCCACAATCAAGATCTGAATCGATAATATTGTTAAGAAGTAAAGAAGGTCCAAAACGGCCATCTCACAAATTTTCAGCCGTTGATTCATCTTAGATCTTGAGATATTTGCAAAATCGTCCAAACCGTTAGATGACAATTTCTGAGATGCTGTGGGCCAAAATAGGGGATTAAATCCAGTCCATTTTTTTCGATTTTTTGGTTCCTATGGGCCCCAAGATCATGATCTGAACCAGTAGTTATTTTTGGAAGGTCAAACACGACTGGTTGACCAAATTTCAACCATTGATCCTTACTATATCTTGAGATATTTACACAAAAGTTTAGTACTAAAATATTAATTTCTTATTCCTGTCGGCCCCCGTTGCACGATCTGAACCGTACATATTCTCTAGATGACCACAAAATACTTTGAGGTGAAAGTTGAGGTCTTGATTTTTCATGGATTTTGGAAATTTTTTTAAAAAATGTTTGTGACCATTGGATCATGCATTCTACAATTTATAGGAAACCTCCCTCCATCCAAACATGGAACTCTCATTAGGAATCCTTCTTGAGGATGTATTGATTCTTTCGAGATGGAGAGAATCTTCTAAACAGCGGATTCTTCTACGTTTACCAAACGTGCCCTAAAAGATGAAGAGATTTTAGAATAGGGATAAATGATTCATCCCAATTGAACATACTCATGCACGTGGCGTTGAGAGACTGGTTGAAATTATAGTCTTCTCCAATATCTATGGGTCCCACTATTTGTGATCACAATCATTCTTCTAGTGTAGGCTATATAGGATTTGAACAAAAAATTGCTTAGTTTAACAACCCCAACTATTGATTTACTGGCCTAGGGAACCCAAGGTTAAATTTTACGCTACATATCATATTGGAATTGTCCCACCAAATGAATGGTTCAGATTTTCTAGGGGTAAATAATGATATACCCTTATTGCTTTTCTATATATATATATATATATATATATATATATATATATATATATATATATATATATATAGCAAAGATTTTATCAAGGAGTGGAAGCCATGTCTTCTTATTGGATGGAGAATTGATCTAGTTCAAATTTCACCATATCTCAAAAAAGCTTTAAGATGAAATTGAATGATCACATTGTAATGGCCCATAAATAGATTGCTATCTGTGCAAAACAACAAAGATGTTCCAATGAAGGAGATTATATTTGGGGTGATCTATATCACCAAAATTTTTTGATATGCTGAACCTATTTAAGATTTGTTATTGAATCAATGGATTAATGGTTTGGATTGTTAGGGTCTAAATAAATTCGCAATTGCAAGTATGAATCAATTGGATATCAGAACACTTTTATCCAACAAAGATTTTTTTTTCCATAAAATATTATCATAATTGGCCCACTTCATACCACGCACTTGATTAATGGAAGTAGAATAGTGGGTTCCCTGTATGGTGGAATGCCTAATCCATATTGGAATAAGATAACTATCAAGTCAAATTTATCTAAAATGGAAGATTAGATTTATTGAAATGGAAGATTAGATTTATTGTACAACTTCTCTATTATCTAGCATTTACAACTGATGGGCCATCTATCTGTCTGTTTTGATAATGATATTTGATTTGGAGAGAATATAGTATGGGATAAAATTTAATTAAGGGTTTTGAAGATTAGAGATACTATGTTAATGAGAGGGGGATTTTAAATGAGAAGTTGATGGTTCAAATGAAAGAGATTTTAGGAGAGAAATATTATAATGAGAGAGATTTTAGGAGAGAAAGATTGTGCTGCGACATGGCATTTGTGAGAGCTCTCATGTGGCACCATGAGGTTTTAGAGCGCGGGCGTGGCACCCTCTAGAGCAATGCTCCATGTTGCTTATATACATATATACATACATATATATCTATATGTATATATATAGGGAAATATTAAAGTGAGGAATTCCCTCATCATGTGTAGTGAGGGACTCCCCTTTTTGTACTTGAAACTTCCCAAAAATGAGAGTCCCTCACCATATATATATGGGTAATCCCTCACCATGTGTGGTGAGGGACTCCCCTTTTTGGAGAGATTTCAAGTACAAAAGGGTTTTTGTACTTAAAGGGAGTACACTCTTTTGTACTTGAAACCTCCCCATATGGTGAGGACTCCCTCATTTGAATACCATATAAATATATATATATAGCAAGGCTCTCCTAAGCTCAAGCTTAGGATAAAATTTCATAAGCTCATGCTTGTGGGGGCTCACTTTTGGTCCATCCAAATGGACAAAACACATGAACCCCCTAAATTGCATATGTTCACCAATTTTCGATTAGATCCGAATTTACTGGACCGTTAGATTGACTATATATCAATTCAAATGGACTATTGACCATTAAACTTTTGGGCCAATATAGAGATGATAGAAATCATGGTTGGGGCTAATTTTTTGCAGGGAGGAGGATCCCAAGGAGTCCTTGAAATTCCACCCATCCCCATCCCCATAAAGGTCTCCAAGTGGGCCCCACCACATACTTGAGCTTACCTTATCCTAAGCTTGAGCTTAAGAGAGTTAGCCCCATATATATATATATATATATAGAGAGAGAGAGGCTCTCCTCCACTGCAGTGGAGGAGAGCCTCAGCTGGAGTCACGTGGGAAGGGGCCAGCTCGTGTGGAAACTAAAATGGGATGAAAGTGAAACAGTGTTGCCGCCCAAAATCGTTTAAAATCGTTTTTAGTGAAATGAGGCCAAGCAGAAGCTCAAAATCGTTTTCCCCTTCCTCTCCAGCCGATCTCTCTCTCTGCGCCCTTCCTCTCCAGCGGATCTCTCTCTCTCCAATCGCGCTCTCTCTCTCTTTCGCTCCCACGCGTTCTGCTCACGATCTCTCTCCCTCCCGATCTGCTGCGTCTGCTTCTCTCCTTCTCTCCCTGCAATTAATCATCTCATCTCTGCCACCATGAGTGGTGTCACATGCTGCCTCCGATTCCCCGACCAGCTAAACTCAGACCTCCGGAAGCTTGCTGTGAACCTGATCCCATTCCCCCGTCTTCACTTCTTCATGGTTGGGTTTGCACCTCTAACATCAAGGGATTCCCCGCAATACCGGGCCCTCACAGTGCCAGAGTTGACTCAGCAGATGTGGGACTCAAAGAACATGATGTGTGCTGCTGATCCACGCCATGGCCGCTATCTGACAGCATCAGCCATGTTCCGTGGGAAGATGAGCACAAAGGAAGTTGATGAGCAGATGATCAATGTCCAGAACAAGAACTCTTCCTACTTCGTGTAGTGGATACCAAACAATGTCAAGTCCAGCGTCTGCAACATCCCACCCAAAGGGTTGAAAATGGCATCAACATTTATTGGGAACTCCACGTCCATTCAGGAGATGTTATTGGGACTATACTATAGATTTGGGACTGTTATTGTCCTGGTTATCGTTCAAATGGCCACTCGGCATCTCTAGTTTCCTATTCAAATGGTCTTACTCGTTAGTCGGATTGCATTGAACTTTTTCAAGACTTGTTCTTGGCCTGCTGCCTGCAGAAAGGGTTGGAAAGAAAACTCTTTCCTACCCAAAACAAGGACGAAAATGAATAGGACATTGAGATGGTTTTTTTCATTAGAATAGGTTTTGCAGTGTTCATGGACCCCATTTCACCTTTGTTCATCTGAACCATTCAACGGCCTGCCCCCACTCTTTGGGTTTAAAAAAAATGTTTTCAGGGCTAGATTTCTGTCTCCCCCAAATTGGACTTCTCTGCCTCTTGCCAGAGTGAACCAACAGCCCTCTCATGTTTTTTTTTTTTTTTTTTTTGAGGCCATGCTGGGCCCACCTAATCATTTAAATCATCCTGGATTTCTAACAATGGGCCATGTACTGTGATCAGAGAAATCAATCATATTTACTACATCAATTTTTTTTTTGTTCTTGTAAGTGTCCAATTAAATCATTTCATTACATTTCTGCATTTTGCTATAATTCATCTTAAGCCGGCCACACAGATCACAGGATCCAACGGCCAGCAGTTACAGGTGGTATTTCGACTCCCTATCACTCACTGTCCAATGTTCATGAGCAGGATTGGATTGGACCCTCAAATTCATCATCTCTAACCTGAAGGCGCCCAGAATGATAAGGAAAAGACTCAGGAATGTGAAATGTCACAATATTATCAGAAAAATGCCACTTCAGGTAAATATTGTCAATATCTGTGACAGTGCCTCCAAAGTCCCACCTATGGCACGATCTTTTTGCCATGCCTTCATAAACATCCACATTATCAGCAGAAAATATGAGGGTTCTGGGGCCTAATTGGAAAAAATAAAAAAGTACACATGAACTGGGTTGCCTCCACTCGTTTTACAATGATCAAAATGAGACCTATATACAAAGATAGGAACAACATTTATTATAGTCCAGCAATCAGCACAAGTATGAGAGATTTAGCTGTTTTTCAAAACTCCCGAAAATGTTAAAAAGAACACATGTAGTACATTCAACTGGAAACCCAAACACCTTATTCAAACAGTGACTTGAACAGGGCATCTGGTTTTAGAATTATATGATTCCTATAACCACAAAATTATGAGTTCCACAATTATATGACATGCATCAAGACTTACATATCAAACGAAGAAACAAAACAATAAAAAAGCACCTCAAAGGGGAAAAATAAGGAAAAGAAAGCAATAGTCAGCAAATAGTATAACCCTCAAAAATCCAAACCCATCACACCACTATCTATCATACATGCAGGACAGACACTAGTTTCAACTAAAGAACATATCATTATATCAATGCTGCTCACAGAAGCCACATGACAAGTTCTGCTGAAGAAAGGGATCAATCTTCTGCTACTTCCTCCTCCTCTTCATCCTCATACTCTTCATCATCTGCAGTTGCATCCTGATATTGTTGATATTCAGCAACCAAATCATTCATGTTGCTTTCAGCTTCTGTGAACTCCATCTCATCCATACCCTCTCCTGTATACCAGTGCAAGAAAGCTTTCCTCCTGAACATGGCTGTGAACTGCTCATTGACCCGCCGGAACATCTCCTAAATGGACGTGGAGTTCCCAATAAATGTTGATGCCATTTTCAACCCTTTGGGTGGGATGTTGCAGACGCTGGACTTGACATTGTTTGGTATCCACTCCACGAAGTAGGAAGAGTTCTTGTTCTGGACATTGATCATCTGCTCATCAACTTCCTTTGTGCTCATCTTCCCACGGAACATGGCTGATGCTGTCAGATAGCGGCCATGGCGTGGATCAGCAGCACACATCATGTTCTTTGAGTCCCACATCTGCTGAGTCAACTCTGGCACTGTGAGGGCCCGGTATTGCTGGGAATCCCTTGATGTTAGAGGTGCAAACCCAACCATGAAGAAGTGAAGACGGGGGAATGGGATCAGGTTCACAGCAAGCTTCCGGAGGTCTGAGTTTAGCTGGCCGGGGAATCGGAGGCAGCATGTGACACCACTCATGGTGGCAGAGATGAGATGATTAATTGCAGGGAGAGAAGGAGAGAAGCAGACGCAGCAGATCGGGAGGGAGAGAGATCGTGAGCAGAACGCGTGGGAGCGAGAGAGAGAGAGAGCGCGATTGGAGAGAGAGAGATCCGCTGGAGAGGAAGGACGCAGAGAGAGAGATCGGCTGGAGAGGAAGGGGAAAACGATTTTGGGCTTCTGCTTGGCCTCATTTCACTAAAAATGATTTTAAACGATTTTGGGCGGCAACACTGTTTCACTTTCATCCCATTTTAGTTTCCACACGAGCTGGCCCCTTCCCACGTGACTCCAGCTGAGGGCCTCTCTCATATATATATATATATCCCTTGAGATGTAGCTTAGGGGAGCATGAGCTGGGGCGTGTGAATGGCATGAATGGAACTCATTTGGAGGCCCGCCAAAATTTTTCCCTTTCCTCTTCTTTCACTCTAACCTGATTGATCAGAGACCAAAAAAAAAAGTCGCCCCTCCCTCTCCTTCGGTCCTGCATCGTGATCCGCCATCGTCCCCATCTCCTTCGCCCCTTTCGGTCTTCTCCTCTCTCGCGATCGCTAGTCGTCCACTCTCCACTGCACCACCCGACGTAAAATTCGCGAGTGCTCTGCTCCCATCGAAGATCTCCGAATCGCCAGAGACCTGCGCCCAGCCCCATTAGAGATTTGCGGAGGAGGAAATAGAGACTCTCGCCCAGGTCGTTTGATAACCTGCCTCTTTTATTAGAACAGAAAACAGAGACAGACGCTTGGCCTTCTTCTCCAGCGATGGTAGATTGCCAAGCCTTGAGCGACGGACGTTTGGCCTTCTTCATCGACGATGGTAGATCGCCAGTCACCACAATGAATCTCAGACGTTCAAACACGTATCGGAGTGGTTTGCCCTTTTTTCAATGACCTTGAACCACGCCCTCTTTTCTACACCCCAAACTCCTCTATTTTGCAAAACTAAAGTCCGTTGCCCATCATGAGATCTGATTTGCAACATTCAGTGACCCACCTTGAGAAAAGATCTGCAACATCCAATGGCCCACTATGGGTCTTCTTCTTTGTCTCTTCATGGACGATCATCCCAGCAACCATTCTTTTTCTTCTTGGCAACGATTTATCATCTTTCTCGGCGTGGAATCTGCCTCGCATCACTATCACTAATTTTCTTTGGAGATCCCAATTCGCTCCAATAGGGTGGGGGGAGCAAAGGAAGGTGACCAATGATGGCATAAGTTCAACTTAGGATTCTGCTCAAGTTACATGTGCTCCCTCTGTAGCTGCAAGGCTAGCTTTGACATTTTTTTAACTACAAATTCTCTACGGTCTGCTCCCTATAATTCTGTGGGCTGCATTTGGGTTGTAAAATTCATGGATTTGTTGTGTATGACATTTCGGTTCATGTAATATTTTGGTTATTGTAATTTTCTGGGTTGCATTTGAATTGTAGCATTCTAGTGGTTTCAAGAATGGTTTAACAACTTATTTATACAACTTCATCAACCATGGTGTGTTTGTCTCATCTGCGCTAAGACCAATTACATGTATGTGTCCAACAGTTGAAATTGGAACTGCAACCAGGTCCAACTATAGACAGGTGGTAGATGTTGGCTCAATGATGAAACTCCTGTAAAAATGACTGAATGGATTTCATGTAATTCAAAAAATTTTAAACTCCCGCAGAAATGGAAGAATGTGTTCCATGTAATCCAATTATCCAATTTCATACACCATTTTTTATAAACTACCATTTTTTTTTAAACTACAAGTGGCCGCATGAAGTCCATATTATCCAAATTTATGAAAATGCTATGCACAGCCAACGCCCCATGTGTCTCGTTCAAAAATGAAAAGGGGAAAAGAGTTTTATTCATTCTTGAATGTCACAGAGAGAAGTGAAGACAACCCGCACACATATTCAATTGTTCTTTGAGGAGTCATCTTCACTTTTGTTTACATGGGTTCTCTTTGCCTCACCTTCTGAGTGGAGGTTGTTTACAAGTTTTTATACAACCCCCTCATCCGGCATAGGAGATCAAACACAAGGAAATTACAAAGTGAAAAGAGAAAAGAATGGACTGTTGTCCTCAGAGGTCTGCCCGGGACGAAGTTGAAGAAGTCTGCAACATGTTTTCCTCCACCAATCTATGTAACTCATCACCTTTTTGAGAAAGAAGAATTAGCAAAGACGTCTACTTCAAAACAACAGAGACAATCTTTGTCCTTCTTCCATGGTAAGAGGAACAAAGGTTGGTTTTCAAAAATTATCGCCCAATCCAGAGAATGCTTGCTGCCGCCTGATTGTCACTTGAGAATGGAAGAAGGAAAATATTAAAAATTGCAGAGTTTCTGGGCCTTTTTGCTCTGGATCGGAGATGTCCTGCTGCTCTCCCAAGTCTCCATTTTATAGTCTTTAAGAAACTATAACCGTCAGAAATCATGGAGGAACGGAGGTGATTTCAAAAACTGTAATTAATGAGAATTGTAACCGTTCCTCTCTTACAGGTCCAACGGCCATCAGAAGGCGTAACTGGCCAGGGATTGTGATTGATCATGAGAGATGTTTGCTCGGTGGCCAAGGGAGTAAAAGCTCAGTGGCTAATGCTTGAAATTTTGTAACGTCCAACAGTCATCATCTGAACGAAGATTAGCGGCCACATCATTGCACTGAGTGGCCAGTGTATTGAAGATTGAAGCAACCGGTGAGCCTTGTAAATAATGGCCTCTTGGATGCTTGTTAAGGAATTATTATTATTATTTTTATTTTTTTTGTAATTTGATGGATGCATTATCATTTTAACATCATTCGAATTTTTACATGAGCATTAATTTAAAAAAACTTGAAATCTTGATTTTTCACATCCATTGTTTTAAAACTTTTTGAACTTATGTTACATGCATGTTTTGGATTTTAAACTTGGATGCATTAAGTTTTTAAAAGAAGATTTTCTAATCATGCAAGCCTTTGGACCTAGATTTGTAAATCATTTTAGGCATGATAGGTTCATGTTTTGGAAAAATCTTTTGGATTGATTTAAATATGAGTCTAAACATGATTTCCATGGCCCATAACTCCCACTAACAAAATACTTTGGACTAGCTTTTTTCTTAATCTTTTTAGAAGGAAAAACTTTTTTTGGTGCTACAGTAATGTCGGTTAACTGAACTCAAGATGTTGGTTAACCGGACATCGACCGAACCAACTTGGATTCCTATTCTAGAATGTAAAAAATGCCAAATGTATGAAGTTCGATCAGCTGTTGGTCAGATGTCGGTTAACCGACCGTTAGTTCAGTTAGCCGACAAGAGAATGTTTAGTCAGCAAATTTCAAAATTTATGATGGTTGGAATATGACCATTGGGAGTTTGGTTAACCGACCAACTAGTCGTTGGACAACTTTTTATATATAAATAGCTCATTCCTACGCCAAATTTGAGGAACTAAGAGATACTCCTGGAGGTGTTTTGAGGCCAAATAAAGGGGAATGAGCTAAGGAAGGCTCGAGGTCATAAAAGAAAGCTAAAGCTTGGAATCATGAGTAAATCATCTAAGTAAACTTAGTTTTTCTTGTCATATGTTTTCATGCTTTGTTTAAATTTTAGTAAATCAATTTTAGCATGCTAATTATGATTTGTTGAATCCATTACATATCTTTAATATTTGATTTACATTGTTTTGGATTCTCCACTTTGATTCAAACTAAGTTTGTTCTCTATTTTATAAATCATGCTTTGCCAACATCTTTGATTTTACCTGTTGCATGATCTTCACACTTGGTTGAATGTCTGACTAGTTGTTTTCCTTCCACAAACACATAGGAAAACTAATTCGTTTTGAAAACAACTATGTCCATGCATCACATGTTTTAGATTTGAAATTTCAATACAACTTGCATAACTTGATAAGTCATATCTTTACAAGTACTTATTTATTTAAAGAACATGTGATTAATACTTTCACTTCAATCAAAATATTTGTGTTTTAAACCTTCAAAAGCTTAAAGCTTACATTCATTGAGCTATCATTTTAAAACTTGATTGAAGTTCTCATGCATACACATAGAGCATTTATCTTTGCATTCATATAGTGTATGTGTTGAGTTAGATTTACACTTTCATATCCGCCCAATAAAGAGGCTTTGTATTTGAGCTTAAATTGTATCTCTTCAATTGTTGTGTAGACACTTCTTAGAGAAAACCTTTTGGTTGCATATGCTATTGCTTATTCTTGGAAAAGTATAGTGTAAGGTTATGAGTGAACCATAAAACCCAAGAAGTTATTGCTTAGTCCTGAAAAGCATAGTGAAGAGGTTATTCTTAGCCTTGGAAAGCATATTGTAGGGTTATTGTTAAACCTTTAAAAGCATATTGTAAGGTTATTGCTTAGCCTTGAAAAACATTTTGTAAAGGTTATTGCTTAGCCTATTGAAAAGCATAGATAGTGGAAATCCAGTGGGGTGTAGAATCACAAGCCGATAATAGATGTAGGCATTGAGACCGAGCCACTATAAATCATTGTGTTATGGTGAATACTTTGTGATGATTATTTTTGTTAGCTTCCGCACTTTAGTTTTATATCATCACTTGTGACTTACTAAATAATTGGTCACTAAGTCAAGCTCACTATATTCAAACCAAACAATCCCCCCCCCCCCCCCCCCCCCCCCCCCAGGGTTTGGATCTTGGACTTTCAATGCTATCGCCATGGCAGGTCAGATCCAGCGATCAAAAAATGTCATCTTTATATGAAAATGAGTATTTTGCCTTGGGAAATGTGATACGTTGATGATTGAATTTTTTGCATGCCAACAGTGTGAGGTCCATATTATCCAAAATCTCTCTGAAAACAGGTCACATGATCACAAACAAATGAGTAGAGAAATATTGTTTGGCCAATCAAATCAAGAACCACAACCATTTATGTTTACAGAATTGTTAACAATACAATGAGTACAAGTTAAGAAGCCACATTAAACACCACAATCCATATTCACCAAATTTTGGTTGAGTTGAAACTATCTATCATACAAATAATCAACTATTTGCCCCTTGTTTAAAGTCCTTTTGCTCAAAATTATAAATTTATTTTCCATTAATCTTTCCAAGAACCCTCCATTTCCTTGCATAAGATGGGGGATATGAAATTAACTTGAGAGTAATTAAAGAAGAGATAATACTAGTGGGCGGGTTTTGGTGTATGAACTTGCCTTTTATTAATAAGGATTTATAGAAAGAGGTCTAATTATCAATCTATAACATCTAGCCCGTGAGATGTAACTTGGAGTTCTCAACTCTTACATGATTTGCTTGATTGAACAATCCTAACCATTTGATTGAAGGAAAAAATATGGAATGATTTGACTGATTTTCAAGGCCCAGTTAATATTCTAGATTGTCCATCTCAGGCTTCAAGCTGCACTCAACGTGAATCTATCCATTGGATCAATGGCAAGATGAATAGACATTTTATCTCAATGTGGATGTAGAACCTAATTGGATGGGCTTTGATGCAATCATTTGCTCCAGCAAATATGTTGTTATATCTCTGCCACAAGTAGAAGAGTTTTACTTGTCCCGTTCTTTCTCCAAAGAAATGGAAGGTTTCATTGTTCTAAATGTGGCAGAAAATGCATAATTTAACAGGAAGTCAAGGTTACTCTTGGATCTGACCCGCCATGTATTTGAGTAGTTGTTAATGAGCATATGTGGTTAAATCTAGCAAATTGAATAGCTTGGAAAGGAATAAAAAATCTCAAGATGGGCCACTGGATGTTGCAAATCAGATCTCATGGTGGGCAACTGACTCTAGTTTTGCAAAATAGAGAGGAGTTTGGGCGGTAGGAATGAGGGCGTGATTCAAGGTCATTGGAAAATGGGCAAAAACGTCTGAGATTCATTATGGTGTCTGGCGATCTAACATTGCCGGAGAAGAAGGCCAAGCGTCTGTCTCTGTTTTATGTTTTTAAAAAAGAGGTTGGATATCAAACAACCTAGGCGGGAGTCTCCATTTACTCCTCCGCAGATCTCTAAGGGGGCTAGGCGCAGATCTCTGGCGGTTCGGAGATCTTCGATAGGAGCAGAGCACTCGCACATTTTATGCTGGGCAGCGCAATGGAGAGTGGACGACTTGCGATCGCGAGAGGGAGAAAGCAAATGACGACAATGGCAGATCATGAGAGGGAGAGAGGAGAAGACGGAAAGGGGCGAAGGAGACGGGGACGATAGCGGCGCATGATGCAGGACCGAAGGAGAGGGGGCGACTTTTTTTTTCTTGGGTCTCTGATCGATTAGGTTAGAGTTAAAGAAGAGGGAAAGGGTAAAATTTTGGCGGGCCTCCAAATGAGTTCCACAAATGCCACTCGCACGCCCTAAGTCATGCTCCCCTAAGCTGCAGTTATATATATATATATATATATATATATATGTGCATCTATCCTTACCATAGGGTGAGAGACACTTCCCATTTTTACACATGAAGACAAGAAAGTGTACATCTGGTGAGGGATGCTTTCATAAATGAGAATTTTCAAGTACAAAAGTGAATTTTCAAGTACATAGGGTGAGGTACACTTCCTTTTCTTTATGTGGAAAAAGGAAAAGTGCCCTCACCCTATGGTGAGGGATGGATGCACTTGAAATTTCTCATATATATATATATATATATATATATAAGGTCATGCTCTGCTAAGCTGAAGCTTAGGATAAGGTAAGCTAAGGTAATCTCAATTGTGTGATGGGGCCCACTTAGTGATCCACATGGGGATGGGGATGGGGTGTATTTCAAGGACTCCATGGGACCCTCTTATTTGAAAAAAATCAACCCCAACCATGGTTTCTATCATCTCCATCTATGCACCAAAATTTTAATATTCAACAATACATTCGAATCGATACATAGTAGATCCAACGGTCCAGTAAATCCAGATCTGACCAAAAGTTTGTGAACATGTGTAATTTAAGGGGGAGTCATGTGTTCGCTCCATTTGGATGGACCAAGGGTGGGCCCAAAAAGCGTTAGCTTATGGAATCTTATCCTATGCTTAAGCTTAAGAGAGCCTAGCCCATATATATGGGTGGGTGGGTGGGGGGGGGGATGCTCTTATGGGAGTGCTCTCACCTTATTATGAGAGATAAGATAAGGGTATTCACATCCATATCCAATGCCAACAACTTAAATGTGAAGGACTACATCACTATCTCTTATAGTATAGTGAGAAATACTCTCATAGGAGCACCTCCCTATATATATTTATATATATATATATATATATATTTATAAGGGATTTATTCAGGTGAGAATTGTTCTCACCATAGTTGTGAGAAGTCTAATCCCGACCCTCTATTTTTTAAAATAATCCAACGGTTGGAACCTATGGGATATAAGAGACCAAAAATCACCCCGCCCGCCCAACTTTTCATTTCCCCCCAAATCATCTCCTTCCTTTCTCTCCCATTTCCTCCATCTCTCTCCCTCCCCCAACCTCCCAGACACCTCACGATCTCTCTCTCATTTCCCCTCGCCATAACATCCACAGCGTCTTTGCAGATTCTCTCTCTCGCCATAGTGACCAATCGAGTTTCTTCTTCTCCGCTACTAGGTTTCTCCTCTCGTAACAGCGACCCATTAGATTTCTTTTTCTCTGCCACATCGACCGATCTCGTTTTTTCTTCTCCGCCACATCAACAAGAACCAAAAGAAGAAGCTAGAGATTCTTCTTATCCGCTACTCTAACAGCTCCTTGCGACTCTATCCTCGACCTGCGGAGATACCGAGGAAAAAGGAGCTTGTGGGTTTTGTTAACTTGATTGGAGTTGTTGGTACTCTGATTCAGATCAAGCACCTCAGCAACGGCAAGGTCCTTGCTTGGACTCGCCTCGCCATCAAGTGCTCTACCATCGATACAATCTGGTATATATGTCGAATCATCATCCACCACCATTTCATTCATCTTAGAAGTCTTTCTTGTTTTGATTATTAGAATACTGGAGTTTATGTGGAAAAAATTTGAGATTTTGCTATTTCTTTCGTTAAAAATATATTATAGTTATTGATTGAGAGATGAGATAGTGTAGAAGAAATGTAGATGGAAGAGGAGAAAATACATTATAGATTTGACTCAGGAGTCAGGGACTTTTCCGTAATTATAGATTTTTTTCGTTTTACGTCGTTTTCACGTCATTTTGGCGTCATCGCGTGTATCTCGTTGAGCACGTCGATTTTGTGTATTTAGGTTCACTTCATTTGACCCCTCGTTGAAGAAGTGGGCCCTCAATTGACTCAAAATGGAAACCACATAAACATAATAGGTTTTTATGTAAAAGGTCCATCTTTATCATTTACAACCACCCAACTCATTTCATTCCACTTGTCTCTGCATGTTGGCTGGGAGAGAGTGAGTGAGAGGATTTTTCTTTCTTCTTCCTTTTCAATTTCTCTCTATTCCTCCAAGCTCCTTAACATTTCAAGTGAAGACAAGTGGAGATCTTCATCTTCTTCATCTTCCTCCCTTCTTTGCTAGCAAGAAAGACAACCCCATCTTCTTCCATCTCCTTCAAATTCGAAATTATTACAAGAGGTAGGTTTCAAATTCTTTTTGTTTGGATTTTTGAGTTAGATTAGAGGCAAAAGACCTCTTAGAAGCATGTATAGACTTTGATTGGTGTTGTGATGGATTTTTGTGTCTAGGGTTGAATATTTTGGGGATTTTAGGGTTCTTTAAACCAAGAGTGTAGAAGAGTTTTGGAAAGCTACTTTGAGGCAAGTATAAGCATGAATTTAGAACAATGTGTGTGCAAGTGAATAAACTGATATTGGATGCATGCCATTAAACTGTGTTTCTTCTTCAAAGTTTGATGTGAATTGTTATTTCATTTGATTTATTTTCTCGGGCTATGTAAGGCAGATTTCTGCAATTTTAGTGTGCAGTTCATATTCAAAATATCTGCAGAGTTTTAGTGTTCAGCTGTGTTCAAATTTTAATTTTTGTAGGTTTTAGTATTCTGTTCATGTGCAGATTTCTGAAGGTTTTAGAGTTCAATTATATTCAGATTTCTGCAGTTTCTTTTGTGTCCAATTCAGGTTCAGATTTGTGCAGGTTTTATGTTCAAATCATGTTCAGATTTCTGCACGTTCAATTTGTGTGCAGATTTCTGCACTCTTTGTGTTCAAACTGTGTACAAATTCCTGTAGTTTTTGTGGCCAATTGATGTTCATATCAGGCCCATTACAGGGCTGTTTTCTACCCAATTCCTGGGCTGTTTTCCAGCCCATATTAGACTCTATTTCCAGCCCTTCTCACCACTAATTGAAGCCCATTTTAATATTTCAAGGCATAGACTGAATTCCTACTTTTTTTAAAGTAGTTAAGAGCAACTTGGCTTAGTTAAATGCATGTGCAGATGGGGAATTACAAGCCCATTTATTATTTCATTGCTTGGGCTAGAATTCCTAGGTTCAACCCTTTTTGACCCAATTAGAAGGAGTAATGATATTCTACCCTCTAAGAACCCTCCATAAAACTCTCTAAAGAGGAATATGGTGTATACCTTAAACCAATAGGTGATAAAGGTTTTAATTGCCTCTTATGACTTTACAATGGAACTCTTAACCTTCTATTTGTCTAAATGGGAAATCATAACTCTATGAATGTTCATTTGAGGCTGAAAACATTCATAGATTGTACTCATGGGTCTTAAATTATTCCATGAGGGTAGGTTTAGGAATTTAATGTATTTTCTCATAAACTGTGGCACCAAATAAAGGATAGTAATACATTGATCTTCAAAACCTACCTTGAAATGGACAATGAAAAACTAAAATAATTAGTTAGAATTGGTTAGTAAAATGTCTTGATTCCTTAAATTAGTGCATTGCATATTGAACTACATCTTCATTGATAGATCACTCATTATAAACAACTAAGTTTCTTTCTTCATTAAAATCCTTTGAGGTTTAATTTCTCTAAATCCTCCATCATTCTTCCAATATGATATATCAATCCAATCTTTAATTACAATGTGGATTTAGTGGGTATATACTGATATATGAGTTGAAATGATTTGAATTTAGACAGTTCGGACTACAACTCACTTGAATCCACTTATTATTTGATTAGTTTGATTCGATTGAGTAGGCACTACCTAGCTTTGACCTTGTGACGCCTGACGGGGCCAGCACTTGGTTCATTTATTAGAGACTACTGCAGTAAGTCACCTGGAGCACCGGAACTCCAGAACCGGGTAGCCAGTTAGCCTTTGGCCGGGCAGCTGGTGACATCCCAACTAGAATTGCTCTCTTTGAGATGATGAGCTAAAGTAGTAGCCAAATTAGCATGTTTTCTTATTAATTGACTCACTAGCATGATCAATTCGAAGTTGCACAATTGCTTAGTTAATACGTATCTTTGATCTCTACGAATTTACTTGTCTTAAATTCAAATTGAAACATTATGAGAAATCTTAATTTGCTTATACTTGCTTAATAGTCGTATTAAGATACTACCATTGGTGTCACAGACGCAGATGCAACTCCCGGTCCTGAAAAGGTCCAGGAGAGAGAGGAGAGCACCCAAGAGGTACCGTCAGGACTAGAAGAGTGGCCAGAACCAGGGCCAATTTAGAAGCCATCTCCTCGGAGTGCGGATGACACTTGTAGAAACCATAGTTCGTGTGACTATCCTTTTCATATGGTCATACGAAATTCTTTTGAATATACTTTTGGTAGTGTTTGTAGAGGGTTATTTCATTGATTCCTCTTTTGGTAACTTAATGTATATATTTGTTTACTTCTTTTGTATCAAACTTAAATGTTCAATGGAACTTGATGGAATTTGATACCTTATATAAATGAATTACGACTTTCGCTATATGAAATGTTATGCGTTCTCACATGTGGTACAGTCGATTTTCTCTCCTTCGTATGTTGTATTTGACTCGAGACAGGTACAATATACGGGAGTACGTGTGACACACCTCGGGGATTACCCTAGGCCAGGGTGATTTCGGGACCGGGATGTGACAAACCTAATTTACTCCGACAATTTTGTTGCAATTTTCTAACATTTTTGTGAGAGATAAAAAGTAATACTTCTTCCTGTGAAGCAAAGTTACTTATTCTTGGATGAGAAAGTGAAAAGCGAAGAAGTAGAAATGGATCCAACAGCTCCAAAGAGTCTTGACAAAGTTGTTTCTTAGAGAGCTCTGCAAATGAGTAGTTTCGTTTCCTTGACAGGATTGTGTGGTGGGTTTTCTGTGTACGTTGGTTGTAATAGTTTTTATCTTTTGTTGGTAAACGGTTGTAATAGTTGTGATGTTGCAATGTGTCCATTGGTTGTCATGGTTTCAATCTTGGATGTAGACATTTGTTGTAATAGTTTTCATATTGGAATGTGTCCATAGGTTGTCATGGTTTCAATGTTGGATGTGTTGTAATAGTTTTGATGTTGGATGTGGACATTGGTTGCAATAGGTCTCTAATTATGGTGGTTCATGTTGAGTGTTGAGATTTGAATGAATCATGGTTCATCATATTTTTCTACAACGAACAAATGGACCCCACCTCCAAACCAATACGTTAAACTTGATTTTGATGGATCTATTTGGGAGTTGATCAACTTTCAGCTATTGGAGGCATCATACGTGACCATAATACACTACTTGTAGCCTTGTCCAGCTAAAAATGGCCTCATTCATCTACCTTAGAGGCAGAACTTCTACCCCCTCGCAGAAGGCGCCACCTACACTATTATTCAAGCTCTTTATTCATAACAGAAATTGTCTTGGTACCTTGTGCGATCATGGAACAATATTGTTACTAACCTTCACATCTTCTCTTGGAAAGTCTCTTTTTGAAGATGGGACTACAACCATAATGCTGATAAGTTAGTTAAGATCAAACCTCCTTGTACAGTTCCATTTACAAGTTCTCTTCCTATTCACATTCAACATCTATTATATTTGCAGGAAATGCAACCTGCGAATGAAGACAAGGTACTCCAGATGGATTTTGGTGCTACCTCAAGGAACTACAGCTTCTCAATTGATAATCTAAATGGTCCCTAAGCTAGGAACAATAGAGCCCTAACCATTACCTGAATTGCCCTAAATGATCTGGTTGACTGATGTTGACCAAAATGTACACATGCAACACTTTTTCTGCGACAATCATGCAGTAAACAAGAATAACAGTAACTCATTTCCAACATTGGTAAAATATACGCCATGGCATTTGAAGATTGTGTTCAACAAATTGTCAAAAGATATACATTTTAACATACTGTTTTCATAATGCAAATTACACTTGTAAGAAAACAGAAAACATCACAACACAATTAAATTTATTGGTTTTTTCTTTATTCAGACGCATGCTTCATCTCTTCAACTGCTGCCCATAAAATTTCATTTTGACTGTCGATTGACTTCTTCATATCCCTGCTACATTCTTTTCATCGTCCGCTTCTACCGCAGCCCTTTACATCCTACAAAAAGGAGAAAAAATAATTCTAGAGTGTTTCTAAATGGAAAATTATAATATTGTTGCTAAATAAAAATATATAAAACACATACTTTCCAATTAGGACATCTCCAAAACTCAGCTTTGATTAGACTTTGCATGAGAAGTCAGACAAATCATCTCTCCACATGAGCATTTTGGCACATTCATTGGAATTTGAATTGGACCATGACATGATGTCAACCAAAGCCGAGTTTGTTTCTTTGCCTAATCCAAGGTAATTCAAGATTCACACATTTCATCAAAGTTAAAATGATATGAATTAAAAATATGCCTCTCAACATGTTAGAGCCCATGTCATCTACATGGATTTAATAAACAAACGGAATAGTTGGAATCCAAATCCAAGAAAACATCCTTACATGATTTTTCAGATCTATCCTCCAAGTGACCCAGCGATTGAAGGTCAAATGACATCCCCACTCACAAGTAATCAAAACATTATCCATCTCGTTGGGATGCCATGGTCTAAAACCTGCATAAATTGGACAAGTTGGCGTCCTACACATGGAATGTAGAACACAGGTGACTTGACATGCTTTCTTTAAGCTTGAAAAATAAATTTACACCAACTGAGATTGTTGGGACAACATTTTCAGTAGGGATAACTAATAAAGGATAGTTGGGCTAACACAACTGGTAACAAGTATAATTCCTAGTGTATCCTTACCATTCAAACTGAATTTTTTCATGGGTGTTGCAGACATGGCCTACTTAGCTATGCAAGATTTGGAATCACCGTCCTATATATGGGCCTCGATTGCAGGTGAATAGCTGATGGGACCCAGATTCCTCGTTAACGATCGGCTAGTTGGTAGATATAGATCCATCCATAATACATATTATGAAGGCCACATTGGCACCAGGCCATTTTCTTATATGGCACTTTCCCGTCTTTGGTTGTTCCAATAAGAAAAAAAGGATTTCAACTTCTGCATATCCATCCAATGTTCGCACTGCACCAAACAATAGGTAAGCGAATGCTTGGTTTGGTGCCAGTCAATGCAAGACATGTGTCAAGCAAATCCCAATCTGAGAATTAGTGTTTATTAAAATTAAAAAATAAAAATAAAATTGAAGAAAAAGACCCCTACTTGGAATCCAAATCCCAATATGAAAGGAGGCCGGGATCATCTTCTTGTTGTTGTTGATGTGGCAGAGAAGAAGAAACCTCGGTTGTTGTGGCGAGAGAAGAAACCCTATCAGTGGAGAAAAAGAAACCCAATCGGTCACTGTGGAGAGAAAGAGATGCGGCTGTTGTAAGACCCCGACCTGAGTGAACCCGATTAGTGCTAATTAAGTTGCGTGTTAGTTCTAAGCTTGATTAGTGATTTTGGCTAAGTTGCATTTGGAATAGCTTTTGAAATAGTTTTGGGGAATTTTGATTGCTTTGTGATAGTGGGACCCTTTGGGGGTTCCTTTTTATGACCTTGCTTGCGCTTGAGGATTTATCGGAGATTTTGCATTCATTGTTTTAATCTCGTTTTATTGGTATTGTTAATCCTTACAACTTTCATGTTGATCCCGTCCCCGTTTGAGATCCCGAAACCCGATTTCATAGCCTCGAGGGCAAAACAGTCATTGCACACAAAATCTGTACCCAAAACTTGATATTCCCGAAACCCGCGAAACATATACTTTTTGGAAACTAGATATTTCGACGATCACTTTTCTCTTCTTCGTCGAATTCATTAGAAGCCCCGAATGCCATGATTTCAGCCCAATTAGATTATTAGTAGTGGAGCCCACTCCCCACTTGTTCATAAGGAAGCCCTTCCCCTTTCATTTCCTTTTTTCCAGCACAAGAGAGAGAACCTAGGGTTTCCATTGCCTTCCTTCTGCTCTTGCTTCTCCATCCTCAATCCACTCCCAAACTTGCACCAATAGGAGATTTGAGGCCATCATCTTCTTCATCTCCTTGAGAGCTTTCTCTTAATAGCTTTTGTGGAGAAAACCCTCCATTACAAGACTTCCTTTGAGCTCACCTTGTCCATTAGAGGACCTTACAAGTAAGTAATCTTTCCCTCCTTCTAGATTTGTGTTCCTCTAGCCGTAGAGAAGCTTCACCTTCATTATTGAAAGGTTTCCTTTGTTATTTCAATGTTTGACCATTTTAGGGTTTGTTTGTTTTGGGGGTTTTGTTCATAGCTTGGAAGAGTATTAGAGCTTGATTTCATTGTTTAGAAGACCCAAGGCAAGTGGATGATTGATTTTCTATAAGTTTTCAATGATTTTAGTATTTTTCCACTCATGCCTATTTATTGTTTTGTTTTGAAATAAATGTTCATGGTAGTATTAACGGTGCATTTATGGTCATAAAGATGTGTTGGTTCATAGCATTTAATTTCCTCTTGTTTTGTCACAAATGCACTCTTATGTGAAATGGTTTCCTTCTTTCTTTCCTTGTATTGAATGTGATATTGATGGATGAGAGGGGGGATGGATGTGGTGAAAGATTTGATGTCATTTGAATGAAGTTTTAGACTCCTCATTTGATGTATAAAAGTGGCTAAAAAAAGGTTGTAGAAGGAAGAGATAGAGAGGAGTTGAACTTGTCCAGAATCAGTTTCTGGACAGTTCGCTCGAGCGAAGTGTCCAGAAAAGGGTTCGGAGCATTCCAGTAGCTTGGTCGCTCGAGCGGACATCCCAGAACTTGTTCCAGAGAGTTGATAGTTCGAGCACACTTAATAATTCGCTCGAGCTACCTCAACTTCGCTCGAGCGAACCCACCCAGACAACCATTCCAGAGAGCTCCTCGCTCGAGCGAACTCTCCGATTCGCTCGAGCGATGAGGTTTGTCTGTCATAGGCTATGTTTGGGATGAAGATGAGTTGTTTAAATGTTTTGGGACTATCCATTGAGAACCCCTCTATGTCGAGGAGATTTATTAACCATTGTACGAGGCCATTTGAGAAAGAAACCATATCACGCGGATGTCATTTGAAGTTTTGAAAATTCGAAGTGTATAAGGAGTCCGGAATGTCCCCAAACTCAAAGAGTACCAGATTGTTATTAGATTGACATACGGAGTCCCTATTCACTTCAAATAGATCTTGAACCCGAAATTCCAATTGTTTATTGTACCTTATCGATCCTGAGATTTATACTACATGTCTTGTTTTCCCGAAAGCATTGATGTACATTTGAAATGGTTACTTGACCCGAAGTGCATTGCACCACATGAAATGACAGTGTGCCCTTGAGCACCCCCGTCTTGCCCGTTTATTTATTGTACTTGATTTACTTGCATATGTCTCGATTTGTTATTTGACCTATTAGTCGGCACCACTAAGCTTGGATAATCTTGTTGGTCTGATCCACCGACTTGGAGATCCCCCTCTTGTCCCGCAAGCTGCAGTTTGGATCCCGCTACCCGGTTATTACCGTGGTCTTGTCCCGATGCTGCAGATTGCTACTGTGGTCCCCGATGCCCGGCTCGCTACCGTGGTCATGTATAGTATATGTATATGTATATGTATTTATAAGATCCACTGTTTCTCCTCACCTCAAGTGACTAAGATCAGTGCCTAGTTATTGCTCTATCACTTTAGTGATAGAGGACTTAGCTTCGTGTGGTTGCCATCTTGCTTGTTTCTTGTTTCCTTGGTTACCTTACATGTTTTACTATGTCTACTTGCATTTGAATAAATGTTTAATCTCGTTCATAGAAATTGTTATTTACACAGGTTTGCATGTTTTGAAGGTAAATTCATTTATTACCATATTGTCGTTGCATTTTACCCATTTGCCAAACCGTCGTGTTTGACCCACTTTTTGGTACTCAGGTCCCGTCGTTGGTTATCCCGAGGAGGCGGTCGGAGAACCGCAACAGTTAGTTGAGTGGCATGTTGATGACATCATTTAGACGTTTGGTTGCTATGAGAGACTTAATATTTTGGAAAATTGTTTAACCATTCTTTGGATTGGTATTTTGTTATATTGGCCTTTGTTGGCCTCTATTTTGGGGAAATGTAACTAAATGATCTGTTGTTTAAACTTTAACCTTACTTATGGGTAACATGCTAATGATCATTGCTCATTCTGATACGGTACCATACTTGTGTTATTTATCTTTATGATTTGAGATGGATTGAATATTTGATTTGCTACACGCTTCCGCACTTAATAGAAATATTCAATATGGTTGTGATATCCTCACCGCGGACACCTATGGGAAATTAAATAAATGTATAGCATAAATCCGATGTGCTGTCATTATCATCAATCATCAATAGTCCCGATCCCGGATTCCCGGTCTGGGTCGCGACAGCTGTGGACGAGAATCTGCGAAGGCATTGTAGATGTTATGGCGAGGGGAAACAAGAGAAAGATCGTGAGGTGTGTTGGAGGTTGGGCGAGGGAGAGAGATGGAGGAAACGAGAGAGAAAGGAAGGAGATGATTTGGGGGGAAATGAAAAGTTGGGCGGGCGGGGTGATTTTTGGTCTCTTATAAGCCATAGGTTCCAACCATTGGATTATTTTCAGAAATAGAGGGTCATGATTAGACTTCTCACAACTATGGTGAGAACTGTTCTCACCTGAATAAATCCCTATATATAATTCATGTGCGTCCATCCCTCACCATGGGGTGAGGGACATTTACATGGCTTTCCCTCTTTGCACATGAACATTTTTTTTTCTATATATGACCATATATGGCTTTTCCTCTTTTGCACATGAATATTTCCAATTATGTAAGTGTCTCTCACCCTATGGTGAGGGATGGATGCAAATGAATATTCTTCATATATATATATATAATAAGTAGAGATGTGATTAAAATGAGAATGGAGAGATTTTAGGGATTTGGTTGACCCAATTAATGATTGAGGACATGATAATAGTTCATCGATGAACTATAGTAACAGCTTTCTAATTTGATTAAAAAGCTATTAGCATTAAAGGAACTTTAACGTTAGTACTCGATATGGCCTTCAAACTCGATGTAAAGATGTAGTGGGCCTACCAAACAACCAATACAAGATAACCTAAAATTATTCATAATCAATCTAAATATCAGTTTACCACTAATGATTTATATTAATAAATATTATGATTATAATAAGAACACAATGAATTATAATATTTTAATCATGAATAATATTACAAATAATTTATATTAAATTATGATGAAAGTAGTGATGAATAATATTATTAATAATCTATATTAAGTGTTATCATGTTATGAATATATTGTTCATTAGCAAAGTTGCATTATGATGAAATCAGAAAGTGAAAATCTTTTAGGATATGTTGATATGAAGTTAAATTAGGTGATAAGGTTAGTTGAGAATCTAAATCCCTAAATAATACATTCCAATTTCACTTAAATATTCACTAAGATAGAGAACCGAGATTAAAGGAGATTTATTGAATCCTGTTTGAACTCTAATAAATTCTAAAGAATGGTTGTTGCTTTGAGAAAACTTTCGAGGATGTGCCATGTGTCACACGCCTGCGAAGAGAGCTGCTGCGTTAATATATATGGTTTTTCATTAATATTATATTTTAGTCTTTAATATTAATGAATTGCATTATCATTATATTTTAGTCTCTACTTGGAAAGGGGAAAATTAAAACCAATTTTCGAAGGAAAATTAAAATAAGAAATCAATCCTGACAAGGGGACTCACGGCCAATTTGGACTGGTCAAACTAGCCTGCCATAAGTTACATGTTCATGTGATTCCCTTGATGTTGCCATAAGTGCTCAACAAGATTTTCTTGTAGTTAAGAATGTATTATCTCTATTTCAAATGCGATGATGCTTAAAATGAATTGTTCAAGTTCTACTATATGCTCATGCGACACCACAATATTTTCATCAATTGCATCGTAATTGAGGTCAGGTATATAAACATTATGTTCATCTTCAACAATTATGTGTGCACACTTTCATGATATCTTTGAGCATTTTACGATCCAAAAAATGAGTAGGTCCACGAACAATCGCAAAATGCACTTGGAGCACTCCAAATGCTTGCACAACATCCTCCTTGACGACTCTTGAGTTATTGCAAAATGTTTGTCCTTATTCTCTTGTGGATATGGAATTGTTTTTACAAATGCTGACTATGGGGGATACATTCCATCAACAAGGTAGTATCCCATTGTATAGTCATGACCATTAATTGAATAATTGATTGGAGGAGCTCGTCCTTCGGCGAGGTCGGCAAATAAAGAGGATCGTTCTGATACATTAATATCGTTGTGAGATCCAGGTAACCCAAAGAAAACATGTCATATCCAAAGATCATACAAAGCAAAGGCTTCAAGAATAATCGATGGATCGTGGATGTCTCCATGAACATACATACCTTTCCATACAACTAAACAATTCTCCCAATTCCAATGCATATAGTCGATGTTCCTGAACATCCCAAGAAACCCATGGCTCCCACCTTGGGCTAGTAATCTGGAAATATCATCGTTGTTTGGTGGTCTCAAGTACTCGTCACCAAAAAACTTCAGCCACTGCCTTAGCAAAACTTTTCAGACTTTCAATTGAGGTACTTTAGCAATATCCTCACATAATCGTCCACAACATCTGCTGCTACTCTATAATCCAGAATCCTCACTGCAACAATGACCTTTTGAATAGTTGACAAACCAAGGATTCCAACTGCATCCCTTTTTCAGACAAAGTACGAGTCATGAGCTTCCACTAGAAAATTGAATTTGAAGAAAAAGAGATCGGTTCATTCGAAACGTCCTCTAAGATTGAATAGAGGGTACACAATATTTTCGGAAAATAGTCTTTGTAAATTTTATTTTGGCCTTGAAGTTGGTCACACTAGATATGCGCATGACCTTGAATGGAATTGTGACGTGTTCTCATTCTTCTCTCTATATCAATTTGTTCGTCTTGCAGAGTAGCTAGGGCTAACATCTCCAATCCATCATTAGAGTCATCAAAAAGCATCTCCATCCAAAGCTTGTCCGCCATGGAGAAGAAAAAAAAAACAAAGTAGTCGAAAATGAGAAATGTGTGTGAGAATAAAAGGGTGAAGTAATTTAATCTTTAAAGAAAAGAGAAGAAAATTCAAATTTTGAATTCAAACTGTCATAAATTGACATAATAGGCAAAAGACAAAAAAAAAAACGGTCATAAGAAATTTTTATTCATTAAATCTTTTGACCGTTATAAATCTTATAATTGCTACCTATAAAAATTTTATTCATAACCATTTTAATTTTTTAAAGAATATTCCCAAGTTAAAACAATAAATTTTAAAACCAAACAAAACAATAAAATAATCTTTCTTCAATTTTTCTTACTAAAAGCAACCACTTTGCCTATAAATTTATTGTTGTTCAAATGGTTATAAATTGACATAATAGGTAAAATAAAATCAAAATTTATTCAAATTAGCAAAAGTAGAAAAAGACAAAAACTAATTTAAAAAAATGAAGTTTGAAGAGTGTCACGACTACAAAGTTGGGGTAGGATTAAGGGGCCGTGATACCGGGGATTACTGATCCTAATTTATCTTTTTCCCTAGGATCCGCAAGGGTGAGGATTACTAGATCCTTCACTTATATGGAACATTTAGCGGAAGCTTGCATTGAGTGCAACCCGAAGTCCGGAGCTAATCGAATTTTGTGTTGCACCACTAATGTCTTACTAGCTGAATCATATTGTACAATACGTCCTCAGACTGGTATAACATAAACAAAATATAAGTAGAGCTAGAGAAGTAAAAAGAATAAACCATTCTCATATTTCAGGTTAGAAATTACAGAAGATGTATTAATTATATTTCCAAAAATAAAAGGCCAACAAAGGCCAATAAAACAGAATATAAAACCCAAAATAATACCCCCGGGTATTTCGCATCTCATGTGCAAGGAACGAAGTTTATGTGACAACCTCCGCACCTCAATCGCACGTCACCAAGGTATAGGTCAGGAAATCAGACCTAGGGCACCAAGCGTAGATCAAACAAATTGCCTGGCAAGTATTCAAAATAAAAGGCACAATTTACAGGTACAAAATAGAGTATATATGACATGTTGGTTATTAATCAAAGGTTAGGTAACAATATGACTCGGCAAAGTCAGTGCATCATGAGTAAAATAACAAAATCAATAATAACAGAAAATATACTACATTCTAATTGGCGTAACCACGTCGCTTAATCCTCAGAAGGGGAACATTTTCTTGATCTTTTGTACCTTGAACTCACCTAGGAGTCCCTATCACGGGAGTTCTTGGTCTATCCCAAACATAATAGGTACATTAGTGACACCGGTCACACACAAGACTACAAACTGCCGCGAGCAATATATCTATATGCATATATAGTAATAATAATAAACAATTGGGTGGTGCCGACTCGGGAATCAATGCAAAATCGGGACTTCAGATGTAGGACAATCCAGTTTCCAAGTCAGATTATGATCATGGATATAATTCCGGTTCTCATAGTGTGTTCAGTTGCAATTACCATGAAAATACACAGTTTAGTGTTCATATTAGTGTTCTATATGAGGTACAAGAGTAATTCCGATACTCTCAGTTAATAAATACAAACATAGAAGAAAACAAATAGTTCTGTCAGGTGTAACAATTCAGAACTGAAAATAGTACAGTTTTGGGCTAGAAAAGTAGTCCATCTAACTTTGGAAAATCCTACAGAAAAACGGGCAGCATTTTGGCTAGAAATGGAGACCCCGAACATATAGGAAAATGACAAGGTGATCCAGGTAACTTGGAGGGGCCAGGCAACGGAATGCTAGCACACCAATCAAAGAAACCACCTAAGGATCCGGGTACATCCAAGTTCAAAGCAGGACAAATACCGCGTGCTAATTCCCAAGGAGTCCTATAGGTCACAATTCTAGGGCCGGGTAAGTCTGAGTATGACAGGACATATAGAATATAGTAGTAAGAGGAATATGCACCCGACATGTGAATATGGGAATAAACTGATTAAAACATTCTGTCAAGTCTACAGAACAGTCAAGAGTCCATTACGAGTATGTCTTTTATCATTACTGCCCTTGGACATACAATGACGATGATAACTATACACATTAAGGGTTGGATATCATGATTGATTCCACACTTGGTGCATTCTGAAGGTAAGGGATATCTAAATCTTAAGTACGGATAGAGCGATAATCACCATGCTCCAAATGCCCTCTTAATTTATTCTGATAATTAGAAAACCATGTTTGGTCGGGGTTGAGGTACGAGGTTCATCGTAATCTAAGTCTTGGTTCCCTTTTACGTAAGTGGATCCATATCAATTTGTTTTAATGTCTAATTCCCTATGGTTTATGGTTTATGGTTCATGCCCAAAAGATCTACTTTGGTGGACAAGTTTGGGTTCAAGAATCCACAATTTCCCTCCTTAAAATCATAAATCATTTTGGGTCAAATAGGAGGTGAAACGGGCTCAATCTAGGCCCAAAACGATGGTCCAAGGGCTACTGTGGGTCCCATGGCTGGGCCCACCTGCTATTGTGCGTGGGGCATGGCCAGTCAGACAGCCATGGCCGCTGGGTGCATGCCCAGGCTATGATTGTTGGGCACACATGCCCTAGTTGTTGAGGCATGCTGGGCGATGGCAGTGTGATGGCCAAGGTGCGCAGGCGTGCTACGATGGCCACGCGCGGGCGATGGCCGATGCACGGGCGCTGCGCTCAGCGATTGCAGCAGTGGGCTGTGGCTGCTGGGCACAAGCCAGGTCAACTAGTTGCTGGCTGATCGATTCAAGGGCGAAATGAATCCCATAGTGAGCTCCACTAAGTTCAATTAAATTAATTACTTATAATTTTGATAGGAGTTTAATGATTTGACATGATTAAAATTAGGCATTCTCAATATCTAAATCATTAAATAGATTTATAGGAATCAAGATGACAGCCATAACATGCTATGAAAATTAGTTTGGAAACTTGCCTTGGCCTAAGATCGCTCCAAAACAATCCAAGCACTTCAACGAATGGCCCAAATCTCAGTTGGAACGCCTCCTCAAACCTCTTTAACTCCCTCTCCAAAAAGCCCCTAAAAATCAAAACCCAAACTAGAATTGGAAATGGGCCATGCATAATACATATATGATGCAAATGAAGCTCTAGATCAAGAAATCAATGAAAGGGGAGGGAGCTCTTACCTCTAAGAAACTCAAAGAAAGAGGAGAAGATGGTTCAAGGGGCTGCCGGTCATGGATCCTCACGAGAACGTGTATGTTGTGAAGGAGATTACGTAAAATCACTTGGTGGGGTGAGATTTTGCATGCAAAGCCCTCTACTAGATGAAAAGAGAAAAGAGAAGGAGAGAAGAGAAGAGAAGAGAAGATAGGAGAGACTTCTCTTTGTTGGCCGATGGAAATGAGTGAATAGTGAGAGCCGATGGAAATGAGTGAATAAGTGAGAGATGGTGCCAATAGGTGGGGAGGTGGGGGAGCATTTAATGAGAGGGAGAGGTAGGTGAGATATTTTGTGGATGATTAGCTTATGAGTTTGTCACAGTATAACTGAATTTGGGATTCGAAAACGGAGGTCTTCACGACTATGGATAGACTTAGTCAAAGAGGAAGAATTGTACGTCGTAGGAAGGGCTTTCCAACGAGCAAAAAAATCAGAATTTCTTGGAGATCAAAGGTAGAGATTGCAATTTTTCGAACTGTGGTATACACCTCGAAAAGTGGGCTAGGGGTTAAATTAGGCTTTCTGAGTCTCGGATGAGTTTGGACTAAATATGAAAGTTATTTGGCAGGTCAAGATTTAACTTTTAGGCTCAAAGTGCAATTTTTATGAAACTTCCAAAATACCCTTGAAAAATCTTGAAATTTTAACTTAACCCGGAAAAAGTTAAACTCTTTGCAAAACTCCTCAAAACTCTCCGGAACTAATCCCATTTTAACCCCAAGAAACTCTCGATTAACCTCTAATCAAGCGTCATAAGCTACTAAGGTACTGTTTGACAAGTCTAATTGGAGGATCTATTTCACTTAATTATGATATAAATAGATATTAGACTGTTTGGAAAACATAAAAGTTCACACCTAATTGAATTAGAATTAAGATAAATTTCCTCAGTTTGGAAAAGGAGCACATGGGACAAGATTTCAATCAGAGTTTGGAAGTCTTTTTGCGGGCAAAGATCGTTCCGTCATTTGGTTACAAGTTTACCCATATTTATATCACCTAATGACAAGTTTACTCATATTTATTTCACCTAATGACACTCTTGCCCACGTACAGAGTATATAACCCAAGAACTTCTCTTCCCTACGAAAATCCCTACCCATCTTCTCATCTTCCCGGCAACCATGAAAGCACCTTCACCGTTGAGGTATCTCTCTCTCTCTCTCTCTCTCTCTCTCTCCCCTTGTGTGTTAACAAAATCGTTGCTTGCTTTCTTTTGTATTAGGCTGGTTACAATCAAGTGGGTTGTGTTTTTGTCTTTTGTTTTAGTTTGCAGGTTTATGTGGGTGTTGAATGTGGTGGAGATGATGAGAGGAGTGGGATGTATTGTAGTGAAGTTTTTGGGTTGGGTTCAATGGCCTGGATGGGTGGTGCAACAGATGGAGAGATGGGTGAAAACAAGCGTAGGGAACACATATAGTGGTTCGTGGGTCGATTGAGTGAGAGATGTTACTATTTTTAGGAATAGTAGGGATTGTGAAAACAGGTTGCATTCAATGAACTAATGATGGGATGGGGAGAGAGAGATGTTATGAATGAACTAATGGACTATGTTTCACAGCAGATGATCTATCTGGAGTAAATGCATAAAGATCAGGGTGTTTTTAAGTTCCAGGGGCCTTGCCCCACTTGTGTTTAAACCTTGCCGTATGTAGCATTCCGTGTTGATTTTCTACATGCAAGTTACATGAGAGAGAGAGAGAGAGAGGGGTTGGAGGTTTTGGTTATGCTTGGGTTCACTCTGAGAGAGAGACAGAGAGAGAGAGAGGAGATTGGAAGTTTTGGCCAAGAGCCTGGGTTGTGTGGACTTCATTTTCACATCAACCCACTTCATCCTACAACCAAACACACCACAACATTGTCTCTCATCTCCCTCTTACCAACCAAACCAAGCAAGCATAGCAGACACTCATCTTCATCTATCCACAACAACCTTCTCCATCCAATCCATACATTCATTACACCTCCACTACACAACAACCTGCAAAACAAATAACCCACCATTCTCATACTACCCAACACCATCTCTATCCTCCCATCAAAGTAAACCTGTAGTCCCCACCATAAATCACCAATCACTTCACGTCTATGATCAAATATGGTTGCTAATTTTTCCACTACTTTATCTTTCAATTGCGGAAAGTTTTCCATATATTTTCCAACAAATATTCTTCTCAGCTAATGAATGAATGAGAGGGTTGCATGGTGTTCCATGGTGCTATACAATATTGTGAACTTGATCTGGATTGTGTGGGTCATCTTTGATGGTGGAAGTTGTTGGATATGAACCTTACCACTCAATTATTATATTACTTTTGATTCATGTTGGTTAGAGAGATTGCATTGGACGACTCAAAAGGTGGAGCCACATTTATATATCTAGCAATTTGTTTGCATTGAAGGTGGGCATGAGGGCCAAAATTAGAGACATCACTGCACTATAACCTGTCATCTTAATATGGTTCTAATTCATGCATGTGTTGTCATTCTTCATGTAAAAATTCATAGCTATTAGATGTTTTAGATAAATGTTTTAAGTTGGATGTTTTAGATTGGATGTTCAAAATATTAATATTATACAATTGAATCGTATTTTTGTTTAAATATTGTTCAATGTAAATGATGCTTTACTTTTATTTTTATTTATGAATTTTATGTTAATGTGAGTTATTGCATTTTATTTAATAGCTATGACACCAAGGAGGCGGAAAATATTGCTTGCTCTAAATAGCTTTATTGCTTTAAAGGAAACGATGTATGACCATCTCTAGAGAACCATGCAAAATTTCAATTCTCTTGAGCCATGTTTTTGTACAAGACATTTTGCGTGGGAACCCAATACAATGTTTGGAATTGCTTCGTATGGAGAAACATGTTTTTTTGAGATTGTGTGCTGTGTTTAGAGAGAAGAGGTTGACGGATTTGGATGTGGAGACTCCGACACGCGGCCGGAGATCTATGTGCTTTCCGGCGATTTGAAAGCTCTGCGGATCTCTTTGCCTCTTGTCTTTTCTATGGGATAGAATGAATGCCAACCCTAGGGCTCCCTTATCTTATATAGACAAGTTCCAAAGAGTCATACTTACTAGAGACTTCTTCGCCAGGAAACCCACATCCACTAATCCTATTGGGAGTCTTATTAGTGGGACCAGATCAAGTTTTAAATTAAGTGGGATTGTATTCTCTGTTGGCATCTGCCATGCTTGATCTGACGTGGGACCCGTGGCATGCAGGCCACACGATTTCCTATAGAGGTTGCTTCAAGACAGTAGATTTGTATGTGTAGAGGAGAAAATTGCTATATTTCTCATGACAATTGGTCAAAATCATAGAAATAAGATTTTGCAGGATAGATTTCAACATTTAGGGGAAACTATCCATCGACACTTCCATGATGTTTTAGTAGCAATGATTCACTTCTCTATGGAGATTATAAAGCCGCCTTCATACCATCAAATTCCAAAAGAGATATTGCACAACCCTCGATTTTATCCATATTTTAAGGTAATACTTTTTTCACATGTAATTTTCTAGAAACAAGAGGTGCATAAAAAATATCAATTATGCTTAAAAAAACTATGGCGGTTTTGAAGGGTTGTGTTGGGGCAATAGATGGTACCCTCATAAGTGCCATGGTACCTACAGAAAATCAGGTTGCTTATAAAGGAAGAAAAGGAGAGTGCATGCAAAATGTTTTGGCAGCTAAATCTTTCGATAATTCACGTTTGTTCGGGCTGGCTGAGAAGGCACTGCACATGATTTGCGCATTTTACTTGATACTATTTATAGACCAGAGTTAAAGTTTCTCATGCCCCTCCATGTAAACAATGAACAGTTTATTATAACTCATTTCATATTAATATATTATAACAACTTTTTTTATTCTTATAGGAAAATATTATGTTGTTGATGCCGGATTTACAAATATGCGTGGCTTTCTTGCTCTTTATTGTAATGTTCGGTATTGGTTATCCGACTTTAGAGGCAGTGCTCGTCCTCGTAATATAAAAGAGATTTTTAATTATATTCATTCATCACTAAGAAATGTGATAGAACGATCTTTTGGAGTATTAAAGGCTTGTTTTCCAATTTTGAAGAAGATGCCTCCATACTCATTCCCAATACAAAGAAGTATAGTAGTTGTTGCAATGAAAGTGCACAACTTCATTAGGAAAGAAGCTATTGCAGATGAACTTTTTCGTCAATATGAGTCTGAAGAATTAGCTCCAGAGGCAAGCAACGGTGGAGATAGTAGTACACTTGAAACAGATGCAACTGTCAATATTGAGCAACAGATGGAGATGTCAGCCATCAGAGATGCAATTGCAGATGCTCTTTCTCATTCATGATGTTGTTTTTTTTTTTTTCCTTTTTTTTTGTTTGGGTTAGTAGGATGACTATTTTAAAATGATTATTGAAGATAATTTTCTTTTTCTTAATTTGGTTTTGGTTTAAATTTCCTAACACTGTTAAGGATGGAGGGAGGGAGGGAGAGAGAGAGAGAAGGTATGAACTATATTTGTCAAATGCCATTAATTAAAATTGTTATCTCAAACAAGTATAAATGATAGGGTTAAATGTAATTGGGCCTTAAATGGACTTGAGATGATTTATTTGATCCTTATTTTTACATGTTCCAATGGGGTTTTTTTTAAGAAATGTATTTCATGCTTTTTTTTAGCAAAATGATAGTAAATTAGGTCTGTCAATGGGACGCGTTGAAATGGGTAAAAGGCCAGGCTCGACCCGTCCCAAGCTCGAAAATACAGGGCTTTTAAAAAAAATTTGAGCCAAATGAGCTGGGCTTGGACAATACATTTTAAAGCCCGATCAAAATGGGACTGGGATTGGATTGAAACAACCCAGCCCGTTCAGGCCCAGCCCAGCCCGCTGCAAAGTCATTTAATAATAATAATTTATATATTACAATGGTAGAAATTAAACTCAACTAAGTATCCTATTTTATCTCGAATGGCTCGTGATATTTTAACCATTCTAGTTTCTACCGTTGCTTCAGAGTCAGCATTTAGCACCGGATGGAGGGTACTTGACCCACATAGGACTTTTTTTTAAACCAAATACGGTAGAAGCATTAGTTTGTGCCCAAGATTGGTTTAGTCATGACCCAACTAGTGATGATGATTTAGACAATAATGGGAATGCACTAACTGATGTTTTAGACATATTAAAAGAAAAATAATTTCTATTGATTTCTTTTTTACATTACTTGACCCATATAGGATATTCATTATCATTCATTTTATTGATTTTCTGATTTTCTACATTTACTAGGCAAAAAAAAAGAAGAAGTTTTTAACCGATCCCACATTACTTTAACTTGACTTATATAAGATACTCATTCTCATTCATTTCTATTGATTTTCTACTTTCACCGGCAAAAAAAAAAAAAAAAAGGTTTTAATCGTTCCTACATTACTTGACCCATATGCCTATAAAATATTTATTCATTTCTATTGATTTTCTGATTTTCTATAGTCACTAGCATTTTATTTTTTTAACTCTGCCATGTTGCTTGTTGCATTGCATTGCCGGTCCCCAACCCGGAAAAAAGGAGGAGGGTTTAAAGTTCGGTTCACACTGGGTGTCTGGTGACAGTAAGAATAATTAAAGAATGTTTTGCTTATATCTAGGATTGGGTTAAGCCCAGGCCTAGCCTTGTCCCAGTCCGGGCCCGTACGTGACGGGATCTATTGTAGGCCCGTTTAATTTAGGGCCGGGATTGGACAACACCTGACATGCCCGTTCTACTTTCGAGATGGGATTGGACAACCCAAGCCCATGCCTAGCCTGTTCCATCTACAGGCCTACAGTAAATGCCCCGGTAATAAACTCTTATTTTTATATTTACCAAACAAGATTTTCAAAATAGATCTAATCGAGTAAGACATGAAAGTGAGTATTGCCAAATAATCTATTTGTAAAATTGAATGTTTCAGACCGCTCCATTTTAATCAGATCTATTTCAGACAGATCTAAATCAAACAAATCAGGGCCTAAATATAATTAATTAGTATTAACCGTGGCGATTTAATAACGGGTTCTTACCTAGTGCACTATAAAAAAGGGGGTTGTGGCTAAATAATTGCGACACTGGTCACCAAAGTACAACTTTCGTGAGAAATATTTGAAGAGCCCCGGAGAAGGTCACAGCTCACACCCCTCCCTTCAGCTCTCCAGTCTCCACAATACAAACGCAAACTAATTTAAATCTCACCGACATTTGATACGCAGGGTGAGTATTTCCGGAATTAAGGCGAGAAAAGAACGAACCTTCTTCCATTAATTGCAGCAAGCCCAAGGAGAAACAGAAGAAGAAGAAGAAGAAGAAGAAGAAGAAGAAGAAGAGAAGACCCCCAAGAGGTAGCAGGCAGATTTGAATTGTGAGCCGACGAGGGATTATGCTACATTAGAAGATGTCGGCAAAAGCAGCAGCCATCAATTCGCATCGTATTGGCCTGCTCGTGGATCGGTTGTCGTTCTTCTTCCGATCCGGTATCAGTTCCGATACAGCCAACAACGCCTATCTCTTCAAAACCGTCCTTGTCTTATCCAAGTATCCTCTCTCTCTCTCTCTCTCTCTCTCTCTCCAACCCTCTTCTTCTTCTCGCATTTTGTGTGTTTTTTCATTTGATTATCTCTCTCTCTCTCTCTCTCTCTCTCTCTCTCTCTCTCTCTCTCCAACCCTCTTCTTCTTCTCGCATTTTGTGTGTTTTTTCATTTGATTATGCAGAGAAGCCCTTTGATTTGGGGCTTTGGTGGGGGTGGAAATAACAATGTGCAGAAAGTTGTAGAATTTAAAAAGGATTGTACCCCATTTCAATTCTTTCTTATTGTACTTCATTTCAATTCTTTCTTTCTTTCTTTCTTTTTTTTTTTTTGAAAATTGATGGTGGTTGGGTTGGGGTTGGGATAAATGATGAGATAGAGGAGATGGAAAATTGGGGTGGGGGTGAGGAAAAAGAAGAAGGAGAAGAAGGAGAAGAAGAAGAAGAAGAAGAAGAAGCAGAAGAAGAGAGGATATAAGGAGGTAATAGAAATGGCAAGAGAATTGAGACTGGTAGATGTTTCAAAGCATCTCCTAAGACCTATGGTTCTGATTTTAAAGGGTTTTAATGATTTAGAGTGCAACTTGCGAATGGCATGGGTGAAAAATTATCTGAATGGGTTTTGAGAAGGAAAATATTTTACTGTTTTTTCATTGGAAACTCAATTTGCATGTAGAGAATTTTTATAATGTTAGACGAGTATCTAGACATGATAGTAAAAAGCTGTGTATAATATTTTACACGTGGAAATTTTACTTAGAAAGGATCTGCTGGTTTTCTACTTTTTTTTTCCTTCTTCTTTGTTTTCCACCTGATGCCAAAGAGTCCCTTGTATCCTGAATTTGTAGTTGCTATTTTGTACAATGGGATTTTGGGACTTGGTTCTCTAGGGCAATAGATTTTTGTGGAACTAATTATTCTTCTTATTTTCTGCCATCTGACAAGGTTTTCTTTCATGATGAATACAGTGGAATTGATTATGCAGTTACCCATAATGACGTTCCTTCAAAAGTTCATGATTTACCTTCAGTAATAAAACAGGTAATATGAGACTCCACTTCGTTGAGATCAAACGGCGCTGTGTCATCTTTTATTTCTTAAAGTAAGGTTGTGCACAAACAGTCCCTTAGATTGTGAAGTGAATTCTCAATCCTAGGAAATTGCATTTCATTCGTTTGGTGTGGCTGTGACATTGTGACCTATAGAAACAGACTTGCGCAGTCGTTTTCCGAGCTTTTGAGGCAAAATGGGTCACAAAGGGAAGGATTGGAGAAGTGATTCTAGTTAAAACTTCGGAAAATATATGCACCCAAAATCCATTTATGTTTTTATTTATTTTTCTTGCAAAGATGTGATTTTGCTAATGTATAATACATGAATACCATATTGTGAAACAGACAACTCTTTTTTGTTCGAGTTATCAATTTCACCACATTCATTTTGTCTGAGGTTTTAGCTTACTAAGTTACCAAAGCCCCAATGCAATCATCATAAGTCTGTACTGGCTGGTTTCTTTTGGTGATACAACTGGACCGTATCATACTATTAAGGGCAATTGAAAGAATGATATGTAGATTTCTAAGCTATGCTTATAATCCTTTTACATTTGCATTTCATGATTCTACCTTCTAGAATACACCACTTTGATTCCCTCCTTTTTGTTTGTTTAACTCCTATTTTGTCGGACCTGCATTCCTAGTTCTATTAGAGGTATCAATAGAGGTATCATAGATATTTAGTTTATGCAATTTAAGGAAGGGGTATCTTTTTTCAATTTTAGGGACTATCATCATGGAAGCCTTATCCAGGAATAAGAAGTGTTTATAAATAAATAAAGCCTTATCCTATTTATATAGGGTCGATTTTGTGAGTTATAGTTCTCCACTCATTCCTTCTCCCTATATTACCTCATAAACCAATACAATCAATTCTTAGTTAGAGTAGGGTTGTTTTAAGTAGCTGGTTTTGGATATTGTCCAATATGCGCTTTATTAGTTGATACATATTGGTTTTTAAAGATACCAATACAATACTTTGTCAAGGTTTTAAAACTCAGTCACCCTCGAGTCGAATTGCATCCTAGAGCCCAAGAAGCCATAAAGTTTGTAAAAATGATGTTAAATCATTAAAAAGTAGAAATGGTGTCATACGAATCGACACTTTTAAGACTCGTTTGTTTTAATTATTGTGATTGAATTTAAGTAGCAATAACTAGCCGCATTTGTTTTCTACCGAGTTGAAAGTGATAAAGGTGGCTGAGGTGTATAGAATGGAAAGCTCCTGTGGAGTGTGGAGCATTGTAAATAAAAAGAAAGGGTGTATTAAAAGTATGCGCTCTAAGAAGAGTCTTAACAGTGGGTAAGATAAGAGTAGACTTTTTGTTCCCTCTTTCACTATAACTGTGAGCTTTCCTCTCCTGTTCTGTTGTAATCATAAGAGTAAATAAACTCGTACATCTCAATACACACAGATAATCCCACTTCTCCAAATCCCAATTGATTTCAGGTTAGTTTACATGGTATCAAAGCCATGTTGATCTCTGTGTCTCGGTACTTTATTGGTTTAATCATCAATTCTAGGGGTGTAACGGTTCGGTTAACCGGTCATTTTGGGAAAACCGTTAACCGAACCGTAACCACGGTTTGCTATCTTTTAAAACCGTAACCGTAACCGTATAAAAAAAACCGTAGAAAACCGAACCGCAGTTAACTGTATTAGACGGTTCGGTTACGGTTAATAACCGTAGAAAAATCTAAGAAAGACAACAAAACAAAAACAACCAATCTAAGAATCGAAGTCAAAGACTCAATTTGTAGAATTGAGTAATCTAGATAACATAGTTTAGAATAAATATTTTAACAGAGAATCATGGGTGTCAGGAAATAAGGGAACCAACCATATAACCTTATTTCATTGCCTAAAACACTTCTGATTGCAGATTCTAATCTCTACCCTATATATGATTCAGCTATAACTCCAACAATACTATCCAAAACTAATCTACAAGCAATCGATGATAACTATGGTGATCAGAAATTGATGATTAATCCCGTTGGCAATTCGGGTACATCCCAAAGCAGCATAAAAAAACCCACTACATTCCTACGAAGTAAAAGAAAAAAATTGATGAAATAAAGTATAATCAGAGTGACCTGCAAGAGTATCTTGGTCCTCTCCAATGGAGCAGTCGCAGTCTTTGCAAAGGCTCCAGCTGCACCTCCAACAATCAGCTCCTTAACATAAACCGGCAAGCAATCAATGAAATAAACCTCCCCACGAGCCGACGACCCATCAACCAATCCCGCCACATTCGTGGTGACCGTCGATCCTTGCGAAGAACCCATCTCAAATCCCTCTCTCCCCCAACTAAAATCACCCAAAATCTGAACACCCCAAATCAAAAATACAGAAAAAAAAAAAGAAACCAAAAATCAAAGAAACCCAAATCACCCCGCCTGCAATTTGACGAACTCCTTATCCCATCGATCTCTGGGGAGGCAAATGGAGAAGCCTTTGTGCTGAAAGGTAAGCAGAAATTGAAGGAGAGTGCTTAGAAACTGGTGGGGTTTCTTCGCATTGTGATCGAATCCGGAAGCGTTAAGATACATCAATGGAAAGAAAAAGATGGATGGGAATTGAAAGAGGGATGAGAGGCAAAGATCAGTTCCATGGGTCTAAGAGGATTTCGTGAACACCCATTTGAAATCGAGAGAGTGAGAAGATGGCGTGCTGCGCCTGCCGCTGGGAGTCGAGACAAAGAGTGAGGCGAGAAAGAAGACTTAGGGCTTCGTTTGTCAAGGATAATACCATACATACACATTTTAAGTTATAAACATATTACATTGAGGCCCTTTAGATTTTTGTTATTAGTATAATGGTTCGGTTAACCGTGTTCCGGTTATCCGAACCGTATGTTACGGTTCGGTTCGGTTAATAACCGTGAGTCAAGATTAAAAACCGTAACCGAACCGAACCGTGCGGTTTTTGGATTTCATTAACCGTAACCGTAACCGAACCGTGAAACACGGTTATTAACCGCGGTTTGGTTCGGTTCGGTTCGGTTAGACGGTTTTTCGGTTTGCTTTTACACCCCTAATCAATTCAAGCAAAGGCTCTCTCATACTGATTCGATTCTGGATTTTTACTCTGTATCTGCCTCCTATCTGCGCCGGATTGAAATCCTTATTTGATCTTCTGATCAGATAAGTTGTTAGATCTGATTTCTTGGTCCTAATTTGTGGTGTAATCTCGTTTCTCTGGTGGGGCCCACCTGATCAATTAGGGATCCACTAAGAAGGTTGTTTGCTTCTTAACGCTCTCCACCTACACCTCTCTACAGATTTTGTATCTCAGCAATCTCAGAAAATCAACATCACTGCCTCTGTTGTTTGAGATCATCTCCGCCTCTTTGTGGCCCACTTCATCTAATCAGGCGTTATCTCCTGCAATGATTTTCTGGTAGCTCACAATAAATTGGGATTTATGAATGTTTTCCCAAATTTTCTAGCAGGCACGCCAAAACTCCCATGTACTTCTGAACGGACTTGGTTATTTTTCTGCACATTGTTTTCATCTCAATCGTCCAGATTTGTGGGTTTTTGGAGTTTGTGAATAAATTTCCACAGAGGTGTGCCCATTACTTCTTTGACCTCTGGTATCATCAGATCATCAGCCAGATTCCTTTTTTTGTTTTGGATTTTAACCAGTTCTGCTTGGCGTCAGATTTTAACCAATTCTGCTTGGCTGACGTTGGACCCCCAAAGCAGAGTTTCACTCGTTACCTATAATAACTTTCAAACTCATTCATCCTGTCTCTATAAAATTGAATGGGTCAATTATGAAATTATACCTATTGGTTGTATTTGATGCGAAATTGTCTTATGGGATAGGGACTAGGCCAAAGAAGTCGAAGAATGGGACATAAGTGACGTAAAAATTCTAGCTTGGATATCCAACTCTATAGAGCCCTCTATTGGAGTCCATTTGGTGAAATTTGGGATTCCATAGTCAATCTAGGACTATTTGGTGGAATTATTTCTACGAACCAATTTTTCTAAGATGTGCCAAATTGAATTGTGGATATTCAATCGTTCAAAACCACAACAATAAATCCGATTTAGATTTTTACTTTTTGATGATAGGTTACTGGGACCAGCGTACTTTAATGGACCCACAATTCCCAGAAACTGCAATACCGACGTTTTAACAACATAGATGAAATAGAAGAATGCACTTTCAAGTACACCAAAAATGAAATAGGAATAGTACAAGTATCGGTATAACTAGGGAGTGGTTTATGCGTACTACCACAAGAACTTGGAGAGAGAGAGAGAGAGAGAGAGAGAGAGAGAGAGAGAGAGAGAGAGAGAGAGAGAGATGTTGGAAGGTAATGTCTTCTGGCCTGAGAGAGATACAAAGAGAAAGGAGTAGGTAGAGAGAGAAGGAAAGGTGATGCAAATCCTAGGGTTAGGATTTGGTGTCACAGCACAATGATTGATTTCCGCAGAAACAATCTCATAATGAAGAAACTCTCCAATGATAAATCCCACCAGGGAAGGTCTTGGAGAATTAGGGAAAGTTGGGGAATAAGGTTTAGAGTTTGGGAATTTAGGGGTTGGATATGGGGTTGGTCCTTGTATGTGGGTCGAATGATTGGGGATTGAAAGGGAGAAAGGTTTCGGGATTTGGGAAACTTGTGGAATTAGGGATTGGGAATTTTTAGGGGACACAATCGAAAGTGGTGGGATTACGGTAAAGGGGCAATGGGATGGGATAGTAATTGGGCAGAATCTGAGCAATCTGACAGTGGATCTTTGGCTTTGATACCAATTGATGCAAATCCTAATGTTAGCGTTTCTATCATAGCTACTGCAGCACAATGATATATTTCCGCAAAAACAATCTCATGATGGAAAAACTCTCTAACGATAAAATCCCACTAGGGAAAAATTCTATTAACTCAACTTTGAGATTATGATCTCTACAATGCTATAAAAATAGTAAAATAAACTTAGGGACTAAGACTCCTACTCCTAATCAAACTACGAAACTAGATAAGGATCCTACATAAATTAGAAAGCCATTCCTAATTACAACTCTTTCATGAAATTAGAAAGTAATAAAATTAGAAATAATAATATTCTAAATAATCTTGGGTGGTCCCACACATGGGCCACAGGCCTTCTTGCAACGATCTATTGGTGTTGCTACATCAGAAGGTGTTTGTGGTTGGATGGGGTGGGGGAGAAAAAGAGGGTTGTGGGATAGGAGGCAGTGTGAGGTGGTGGGTCAGACAGTCGGACCTAAGAAAGGGAGAGGTGGCTGGGTAGAATGAGTTTGGGGGTGTGGAATGTTAGGGAGAAGAGAGGGAGAATGGTAAGGATAGAGAGAAAAGAGATACAAAGAGATTGGTAGGAGAGAGAGAGAGAGAGAGAGAGAGAGAGAGAGAGAGAGAGAGAGAGAGAGAGAGAGAGGGCAGATATAGAGAGCGATAGGGAGAGACGAGAAAAAGGAGGGATTGAGATATACCTTTTGGAGAGGAGTCAAGCATTCTCCTTACGAGGTTTTTCAAAATAGGGAAAAAAGCAGCATGCCAACGAGTTTCTCATAAAAAATGAAGTTAAATTGTTTTTTTTTCCTATTCTAACAGCCACAGGACACATTTTAGAAATCCTTCCACGTAACATGGGAACATCCCATTGGCATGATGCCGAACAAACCCTCCAATATGACAAGGAGCCGTAGCACACTGGGAGGTGCTTACTAATAAAATATTGGATCTTTAAGGTTGCGGTTCAAGTCATGTTACCAATAAAAAAACTCATAAAATGAAGAAACAAGTGAAAGATTACTTATGGCTTAAATGCATACTCTATATGATGTTGGATGTGTGGAATAGCATGAAAGCATACCATTTAAAATGAGGGCATAAGAAGAAAAAGAACAAGGGACTCCAATAAATGAGAGAATCAAGGATTTTCACTGAAACATGTTGGCCATGTATAAAGATTAAGATTAGGAACAATCCTCGTACAAAAAATTAATGTGTTCCAAGTAATTTGGAAGAGAGAGGCCAGTATATTTGGAATAACATAATCACTAAGTGGTATGTTTAATTGTGTAGTATGAGAGAATTTAAAACTGGATATAGATTGGTGGAAATGTAGAACTTAAAAAGCGAATCCAGGATATATGGGATAAGGCTTTGATTATGATGATGATCTGTAATGCCCCAATTCCAAATACCGAGTTTACCGCCAAGGTACCCGAATTTGGCACGCTACTTCCCGAATAAACCGGGAACTTCCAAGATCATAGGTCCGTAGTGAGGTCCAATTTAAAACTTTTCCATCCATATCAAACAAGAATAGTTAAGTGCAGAAGCAATTATAGAATAGCAGAAGCAAACCATAAAATTTCATGGTACCATGAACCATGTGTCAAATAATAGCAAAGCATAGTCCAAGCTAATCTCAAACTAAAGCATAAAGTGTGAACATATTAGATCTCCCCCAAATCTCACTACAATGCCACTCAAAATCCCAAACAAGAAGTCACTCAAAACCTTGCATAGGCTCTCCATCCTTTGGTGCCGCATCAGGGACATCCGGGCCCCACCCGTACTCATTGACTACTGGCACCTTGAGAAGCGTGTCGACTTAAGGATGGGGTTGGCAATGATACCTAAGATCCAAAAGGACCTAGCAGCATAGTATACTAATAACATAGTATGGATGCATCAAAAGGGAATAAGGATAGTAACAAGATCAACGGAGAAACATATTAGATGTCCAAGCTAATCTCAAAGTAAAGCATAAAGTGTGTACATGTTAGATGTCCCCCAAATCTCACTACAAGGCCACTCAAAATCCTAAACAAGAAGTCACTCAAAACCTTGCATAGGCTCTCCATCCTCCGATGCTGCATCCAGGACATCCAGGCTCCACCCGTACTCGTCGATTACCGGCGTCTTGAGGAGCGTGTCGCCCTCAGGGATGGGGTCGGCAATGATACCTAAGCACCAAATAATGGGTCAGATCTAAAAGGACCTAGCAACGCAGTTTACTAATAACATAGTATGGATGCATCAAAAGTGAATAAAGATAGTAACAAGATCAACGGAGAAACAAAATAACAATGCTAGGAAAATTGTGGAAATCATAAGCAACATGAATCAACATAAAAGAATAAGCTAAACCATCCATCTAATCAATATAGCACATCCACATAGGCTAGTACCGCGGGAAATTATGACGATGTCCTCCCCGAATACATTTGAGTTGTGGTGGGGAAATGCACGGGATTATAGCCCAGCCGTAACGTATTACTGGAGTCTACCGGCCGTATAAATGTATCGTGAAGTATCATGCATTGTGAAGTATCGTGTGACACCCCAATGGCGTATGTCCACCTTATCCGGCTCATCATGATGGCCTTACACATAAAATAACTCCTACCTAGGGTGATCAATGCCAAGGCTAAGCTCATATCAACCGAGTGGATGCTTAAGCTGACTCTAAGGAACCACATAATCAAGTCAAGTGTCTGGCTAGGCTACCCTTGCGTGAGCAAGGTTTCACATGTCCATACAAGGTCTGGTATTCAAGTCCTGTCCATATTCTCATCATGTCTCTCATACAGTCCATCATCATATCTATATCCATCTCCATGTCGATATCCATATCCTTTCTCACTTTCATAACCAATCATCATAATTACATTCATATCAAGTGCCTAATCATATATACAATCCATCTACTCTATGGTCATCACATCCATCCCTTCCTTAGGCCATAGGATAGCCTGCCTAGCCACATACATGGTTCAAGTGTTCTCCGTTCATAGTCAAGGTTACCTCTAAGTCAACCCTAGGTAAAGGTCGTCCATTTCCATTTATTAAACAGGTTTAACAATAATATAACAGTAGCGAGAAGTAAGGGAAGAGCGTATTATCATGTAACAACAAGAATCAATCAATGAAAGATAGTACCAAGCAGTCCAACCTAGGTCCCACTCAGGTCCATGGTCCCACTTCACCCAATTCCATCATTAAAGACAGTCTCATATGCTAAGAGTGCATTTGGTGCTCTGTAGTTACATGACATATAAGACTGCTTTCAAGGACCGAACCAGATTCCATTACATAGCCCTAGACCCTACTTTGGGCAGCCACATGAGTCAAGGTTAAGCCCAACCCTTGACTCATGTTTGGCACATCAATCGGGGTCCACATGGAAGGTCAATGAGCCCAGGAATAGCTATGTACAAAGTGGAAGCAATTTTGGAAAACTTTGCTCACAAAAAACAAAGGTGGATGAAACATCAAACAGATATACAGCAGGTGTGCTCGCTCGAGTGAGTATCTCATAGAGTCCCCTCGCTCAAGCAAACACACTCTCTGGAAGCCTCCAATCGTTCTAGAGAGTCTGTTCGCTCGAGCGAACTACTAAACTTGGGTTTTCAGTGGACTTCCTCGCTTGAGGGAACGGATGAGCAGGAGTTCCAGGATCGTTTCCCGTTTCCAGCTTTTGTTTCTCTTTTTAAAGCATATCAGTCTCACTCCAAACATCATAAAAACCATCTCCAATGGTACTAATGCCATCATCCATCACAAATCCATCATTCATCGGCCATTGATCTTCCAAATGGGAGATCCCATCCATCAATGGCCGTCAATCCATAAACAGGAGCTTAAAGAGGTATATCTACACATCAAAAACATCCATAGAATAGAAATTGACAGAATTCAAAAGGAAAGCACATGCATTCTATGCTAGAAGGTATATTGTACTTGCATTTGGTCTCCAATAGAGGTCTCCTAGCTTGATCTTCAAGATCCAAGTGAAGATCAAGCACAAATTCCCAATTCCAAGCTTCTAAGCTCTTTAATTCTCACAACAGTCCCCAAAGCTCAGATCCACAACTCTTACACTCAAATCCCAAGGAGAAATTGCATAAGAGAAGGGAATTCTAAGGGAAGAAGAAGATCTATAAGGAAATTGAGCTAAGGAATGGAGGTTGCCTTGTTTCGTAGAGGAGAAGAAGATCTTGGAGAGAGGAGAGGTCTTCTAGCTTAGAGATGGCTGTAGCTTGGAGAGATCCTTGCCCTTTTGATGGTAGGAACCCTAGATCTAGGAATTCTTATAGAGAATTTTGGAGGGAAATGGGAAGAGAAGAGAGAGAAGAAGAGAGAAATGGGAGGGAAATGAGAGAGAGAGAGAGAGAGAGAGAGAGAGAGAGAGAGAGAGAGAGAGAGAGAGAGAGAGAGAGATTGCTGGAGAGAGTTTGATTTGGTTATATAAGCATGGGTTTGGGTGATTTTTGCTCTTTTGATGGTAGAAACCCAAGATCTAGGAATTCTTATAGAGAATTTTGGAGGGAAATGGGAAGAGAAGAGAGGGAAGAAGAGAGAAATGGGAGGGAAAATGAGAGAGAGGTAGAAATCGCTGTAGAGAGTTTGATTTGGTTATATAGGCTTGGGTTTGGGTGATTTGACTTGAATGCCCTCCTTGTTTAGTTGTGGTTTGAGATAAGGACATGGGTATTTAGGGTATTTTAGGTTTAGTTGCACAAATCTCCATGAGAAACCCCTCCTATTCTTATAAATTACTTCTAAGGGCCTCTAACTAACTAACAAACTCTAAGAAGTCCAACTAAACCTCTATCATGCTATAAAATCTCAAAAGACACCTAATCCTATAAAATAGGCCTAATCCTTAGGAAAAGACTAAATACCCTTACTAACCCCTATAATTAGCATATAATTAGGCTATTGAAGGGGCGGGGTCTCACATGATCCCTTATTTGATTTATGTGAAATACATTTTTACATATTGTGTTTTTCAGTTTATGTAAATTGCGTTGTGGTATGGTTTGGTATTTGTATTGTTCTTGTAATTTGTTCTTATGTTAAAGTGTAAGTTGATATGTACCATAAACTCATTATTTTATTTAATGATTTCCGTGTAGGTCTACCAGTATAAGACTGATACTGCCCTTGAATCAGCTATTATGCTTCTAATGATATCTGTCAAGGTAATTCTTGGAACATACCATTGTTATCTTTGGTTATGACATCATCGTCATTAACTATGATTGGAATAACAAATCAGTCTTTATAATGACTGCTGACTTTGACTAGTTTATGCATTTTTCCAGTTCTTTCTTCTTTTTGTTTTTTCCCCTCTTTTACTGTTGATGGTAACTAGAACCTACAGCCTCAAGGTTGTAATAGTGAGCACCTTCCACTGTGCTGCAGTGTAGAACCTACCACCTCAAGGATGTAATAGTGAGCACCTTCCACTGTGCTGCAGGTTCTTATCCCTTTTCTAAACTGATGAAACAGTATTTTCAGTGTCTTGCTTGTTTCTAAAGCGATACTTATATTCCCGTGTGTTCATGCTATTTTTATTGGTGAAGGTTGCTTATAACAGTGAACATAATCCTCTTGTTCTTCTGGATCATGGATTAGAACTCATCAATTACTATTGTCTTCACTTCAATTTAGTTTGTTTATTTTGAATTTTGAATTTTATTGCATAAACAGAATTCGAATGATTGGAAATTGAGGATTCCTTTTTCTTGTTATATACTACCAGAGTCTGGACCTATCTGATGAAGTCATGCACATGTGCCTTGGGGGGTCAAAGATGGCCATGGTTTGCAGTGGCGGAGCAGGATTTTCTTCCCTGTGGGGAGAGAGGGAGGGAGAGCGATAGTCAAAGTGATAATATATTAAATTTATTGATTTATTATTAATCATTTAAAATCAAGTTATTTTTTACATATTTTTTAATAGTACCTAAAGAAAAATTCTAAGTTTGAAGATACTCAATATTTTCTATGACATAATTTCTTAAAAATTTGTGAAAGTAGATGAAATATGAAAATAATTGGGTTCGCTATAATAAATCTAAACCGCTCAAACTAATAATTTCTCTTTGTTTTACCATTAAGAGTCGTATTTCACTGTAATCAAAATACCACCCGTGCCGGATTGACCAAATTTAAGTCAATCCACCCACTATTGGTTCATAAAAATCACTTGATTGGTTTACATGTGATTGTTTAATAGTTAATAATGCTCACAGTAGATATAGATAGTTAAGAGGATAACATTTAAAGCCATTCAACTTCTACCCAAAAAAAAAAAAAATCCATTCACCAAGTCATGCAAATAGAACTCTGAAGCTGTAAATTGTATCATAATGTAAAGAGACTGGATCCTTTGGTTGTCTTACTCACGCTTCCCATGAGGGGTGTGAAACATTATAGTGGGGCCCACCTATTGTATATCTGATCTGCCCAAAATAAACTTCCTCCCCTTAAGTGAGTTTTTTTATTTTTAAATTTGTCTCCAAATAGGAGTTGGCTCTACCATATGATTAAGAATGTCATATGCTCGTCTTACATTGGGACCAACTCCTATTGGCATAAAATATTGGGTAGGCCCCTTGAAGGGGAGGACCTTCATTTTTGGCACTTCTAATCTTCAATAGGTGAGCCCCATGATAGAGTTCTACACCCCCGCATTGTAGTGCATGAACTCTCAAAAGTTGAGGGAGGCCCATGGCACCCCCTCCCCCTCCGCCACTGAATTTATTATGCCTAGCTCAGTAGGATGAGATCATGACCTTCGATCTAGGGCTCATTCTTGGTCGTCCATAAGCCTTAGCTTTCCAATTGAACTTGATCCGTTCAAGTGGCCATTTATTTGCATGGCTAGTATTATCTAATCCATTTATCAATCAGAATAACACCTTTTATAAAAAAAAAAATCAGATTATCATATTAGGAATACAGTTTCAGAAAGTCTGAAGTGTATGAGTACCACCCCCGTTGGAGCGCGTAAACTCTCAAATTTTGAAAGAGGAGGGGGTAACATGGCAGGAGTACAGTATCAGAATGTCTTGAGGTGTATGAGTACCATCCCCTCATTATAGTGCTTGAACTTTCCAAAGTTGTGAATTGTCCTCCTCCCACCGTCCCTCTGCCACTAATGGGTTGTGTCAGGCAATGCGAAGCAACCTAAGAAAACCTGACATGTCTTGGAGAAACAGGAGTTTATTTGTAATTTTGGGTCAATGGATGTAATTTGAAAGCAAGTTTCTAAAGTAGGATTAAATTAAATTAGAGTTATTTTAGGTTAGAGTTACAATGTGATAACGATTCCCTATTATGATGTAATTAGGTTTGCAAGTGTGGTTATGATTAGGTTTCCTATTATGACTAGGATTATGTTTCCTAGTTTTGGGTTAATAACTTTGACTGTACTGTTTAAATAGCCATCGACTATTTTCAATAATATAGATCAAAGGAGTTTGTCAAGATGTAGCCCTAAAATTTCAGCACAGTATCAGAGCTTAGGGTTAGGGTTTGATTTAGGGCCTGTTTATGTAGGTGCCATGGAAGAGGAAACTACGTTTTTCGCTTCTGTGGCACCGTAATTCCCGTCCCCACATAAGAGACCAAACGATAGTTGAGAAATTCATTTCATTTCAGTTGAAATTCCTGAGATTTTTCTTTTCGGCCATGAAACTGAAATGAAAATACCCCTCCAAAAATTTCTGTCAATTTTGGACTATCTTGGTCCATTTCAATAAATGCTAAATTCTATGGATGTGATGAATATTTGAAGTTTTAAACTTCATGGTTGTTGAATTTTATAATTATTGGCCATAATGATGACATTAATTTGTTATGTTTGATTGTTTGTATCATACATGCCATATTACGAGTTGATTTAGTACTATAAACTAAACAAATCAAATTATATTTTTAAATTTTAATATTAATAATATTTTTCTATATATATTTTTAATTTTTTTATATTTTCCAAAATTTAACTCCGAGATATATTACCAAAATTCGGAATCGGCCAAAACATTTTGGTTTGGAGTCCAAACTGGAATGAGTTCCGAAGCGAATTTCTCAACTATAGACCAAACTCTTTGCTGGCGGAGAAAAAGAGCGATTTTTCTTCTATTTTGGGTGAGGCCTCTCTTGATTTATTTGTTTGGGATGTGGTCTAGAAAGCGGAAACTGTGTCATTCAAGTTTCTGCTTGCCACCTTAAATTTTCCTCAACAAATAGCAGATTTGTTACATATAGAACTTGAAGTGAGCTGACTGTCAATTCTGGGGGCAGTCAATAACTTGTGTGTGAATCTGCCACTCAAAGAAAGCTTTGGATACTGGCCTTTTTATTCCAGATCTACTTTCCATTTTAAATATTTAGTTTTGCACCTGTTCTCTCTTGCCCATTTGGTGTTGTATGTTTTCTCTACGCCAATTATTTTTTTTGCATGTGCATCTCTCTAGTTTTTGTAAGATTTCAGTTGGCCAACCAGTATAGTGTTTGCTTTGGTAGAATGCTTGTACGAATGGATGGTTTCAAGATTCAGATGCCAAGGAGCTTCTTACTATGGCTAATGAGGTTAGGTGATATTCCCACCTCTCTCTCTCTCTCTCTCTCTCTCTCACACACACACACACACACACCCACACACCCACCCCACTCATTCACATGCACACACACATGCGATTGTTCATGTATAGTTTTTTTTTTTTTTTTTTTTTAGATATTTACCTATATATATACAAGTGCTAGAAAATGCCCAAGCATATTTTAGGAGAAAAAGGCCCCTCTTAGTAGGACCGGGATGCATGATCATTATGGAAGTCCGTTGGATGGAAAGATCTATATGAGACATACCTATGTGCAAAATTTAGACTCCATAAGTTCATCCCAACCCTTTGATCCATGACCCTAAAATTTAATGGTTTTAGAGGCATCATTTTCTTATGATTTCAATTGAGACATACCTCTGTGCAAAATTTAGGTCTCGTTGTGATCTTTCCCTCCCCTACTTCCCTATAACTGGTATGACCCCAGGTGGGCCCCAAAAAAGCTATGTATCTCACGGTTGTCTCATGAAAGACATCCTCTTGAGAGCCTTTCCTAAACACACACACACATACTCAAAACTTCAAATGATAGTAGTTGACACCTAATGTAATATGTGAACATCCTCTTGGGGCTCACCTATGATCAATCCAAAACCCCTCTTAAAAAGCAGATTTTTCACTCATTTTGACATCTCACACTTGTTCAATATATGTTCGTCATTAGATTGAATAAAAAAATGTTTTGTTAAAAGTCGAAACTTTGAGCTTCTTCAATCAAGGGTTAGAATAATCTAATTAGCCTGGTTTTATCTCAACTTAATTCATGATGAGATCTTCCCATCTCCTTATTGCCTATTGATTTGCATTCACCTAGGTGACTGATGTAGGCCAGATCCTTGGTCAGCCCATTGGGCCCAAGCCCATAAAAAGATCTTCAAATCATGCAAGAAATTTTTTTAATCAACGCATTGTCCCTAAAGAGGGATTACAATCCTTTATATAAATTCATACTCTAACCTATTCTTGGAACTGATGCAGGTCATATCCTTGGTCTGGTAGCCCATTGGGCCCAAGCCCATAAAAAGATCTTCAAATCGTGCAAGAGTTTTATTTTTAGTATTAGCTGGATTTTCGGAATAATTGGGAGATTAATTAGAAAGTTTCTCTTATTTGATTTAATACTTATTTTAATTAGAGTTGTTTCCAAGAATAGGTTAGAGTATGAATTTATATAAAGGATTGTAATCCCTCTTTAGGGACAATGCATTGATTAATAAAATTTCTTTCTTTTGGAAATTTCCCTCAGTTGTGTCTGTGGTGTGAGACCAGGACATGGATCCCTATCCTTAAGCCTTTTGGCTTGGAGTTTAGCCCGTTGGCTATCCTCCCTTCCTTGCGCTGCTGCAGTGACCCAACAAGGAGGTCCACATGTAAGCTTAATTCAAATTGTCATTGGATGAAGATTGCCTTTATATACTGATAAAAGAAATGTTACTATTATGTATGTGTGTATATGGCCAAAGCTACAAAAAAAAAAAAAAAACCCATTGATGCAGGTTCTATAGATAGGATGAGGGTTGTTTTTTTTTTTTTTTTTTTATATAAATTTTTTATTATTGAAAGAGGGAGGATGGGTGGGGGCACGTCTAGCCATAGGGTTCCTCACAAGTTCCTAACTCAAAATGGGAATTTTGTGCAAAAGGTCCTATTGTCCAGTAATTTTTCCTTTTTAAATGGTGGGATATGAGACTTGTTTGTAAGTCCTTTAGGTTTTTTTCTTGCGACGAGGATTCTGCAATAGAGACGAGACGAAAATTGTCTTAATTTTCCATATAGTTGATTTCTACGTTGTTTGGTGCGACACTTTCTCCACGAGTAAAAAAATGAACTAATTTTCCTTAATACAGAGGATTTCAATTTCCTATGACGGGTAGGAATGCAAGATTCCTCTTTACCGAGGAAACACAAATCCTCACATTATGGAATCCTCTCTTTACACAAACACACCCTTAAGTTATCAAAGTCTCCAAGATGTGTCGGGAGTTTGGTTAGCAAGTTTTCATTCTATGTTTACTCGGATTAGTTGATCGTGAGTGTTAAGATATTTATTTATGAAGAAGTACAAAAGGTAGTGTCTGAATTTCTTTGTAACTAAGCATACTACTATTATCCAATGATAAAAGAGAGTAGTATAAATATTAATGTAATTTGACTATAATGAAATATTAATATAATTTGACCGTTATGAAATATTAGATTTGAGAATTTCAAATGGAAGGTTTCCCTTATTTACATTGGTGTGACTCCATTGGCCTCTTGGTTTGACTTTAAGAGTCATTATAGAATTTTGATCCTATGACTCAGAGAGATCCAAACTGCATCACCCTATTTGCATTTCAAGAAGTGCACCTCATTTTTATTCCACATATTGGAGCCTCCCATGGATAAAATAAACTCCCACACTTAGCTACCCTCCTATGAATCATTATTCATTATTCATCCTCATTCATCAATGTTGGATTGATACACGTTGATCACTGCATCTAAAACTTCCTTTGGTCCCCTTAAAACAATGTTCGTCATCATCGGATAGGTATGATAGTTCACCTAGCCCTTAGTACAATGTTCATCATCATCAGATGGGTATGATAAATCGCCATGGCATCCATTGTGTTGCTTGATTTTTGAAATCAATTGAGTTCGTGTTGACTTGGACAGGTCTGTCAATCCGGTCTTCAGATGAGGGGGCTTGGGCCCGGCCCTCAAAAAGGCCTTAAAATGAGGGCTTTGATTCTAAGACAAAGACCTAGGGCCAAGCTTTGAAATTTTTTTGCATGAGGGCTGAGCTTAGATAGTACTAGGCCCCGCCCGGCCCTAGCTCTCCTATTATTATTATTATTATATATACACACTAAAATGCCCTTGTAATAGTCATTTAATAGCAATAAATTGAGAATATGAAGGTAAATTTATACCCCATACCCATTACAAAGTTCCCTAAAAAACCATACACACACATACCGGTTCATTTCATCTCTATTTAATTATCTAAGTTATGTATTATACTTAGTGCATAAACAATAAGTGTTGCACAGTTGATCCCATTCTCCAAATTTTCTTGCTCATTATTTAATCTTTTTATTTATTTTTATATATTCTTGCTAGTGCAAAAGGGGGTGTACTGTTAATAGGGATGCACTTTTTGTCAAATCTATGGTATAATCTCATGAGAGAGAACGAGAGAGGTCGTACCCAATATAGTCGACTGGTCATTGTATTTATAGGTTGATTCCCATTTCATGTATAAAGCGTAGTTATCAGAATCCTATGATTCTTATCCCGAATCTTAAGAAAAACGATTCATATCTATGTGACGAATCCCATTTACAAATGAATTTTCGGATTCATTTGCGAATCCCACGATTCAATAATAGTTTCATCAAATCTTATGATTCAAGTGATTTGGCTAAGCGAGAATAGCTATAACCAATTAGTTAATATTAATAATCTTTTTTTTTCTTTTTTCTTTCTTTATTCTTTCTTTCTTTTAGCGCTTTTAGTTTTAAAAGTTTATTTAGTGATTAACAAAATCTCCTTGCGGCTTTTATAAGGTTTTAAAGATGAATAAAGAACATGCATTTAATTAAAGCATTCGACTGTACGTATAGTGCTTGTCTATATCTTCTTTTTTTAATCTATTTTGATTTTTTCTTCATGAACATTTTCTTAACTTCGAGAGATATCCTACCGTGTAAGATTGATGGTTTAGATTTTATTTTTATTTTTATATTTTGATTTAGAGACAATAAAAATATATATTGATACTTCAAACTTATTTAACTATTTACACACCATTTATTTCATATATATATTAATATATGTCATGATGTTCTTGATATAATTGTATGATAGACTTGCTTGTTATTGTATTTATACTGCTATAAATTGGAAAATGGATGGTTATGAAGAATTGCTTTTTTTCCTTTTCTTTTAATTTTTAATTATTTTTCATTTTTATTAGAAAAATAAAAAAACCCTACGATTCACTATATGATTCGGGATTCGATTCGATTCTTGGGTATGAACGATTTGCGATACATTTCCGATTTTGAAAACTATGTATACATGTGTAGAATTGAACAGATTCATAATCTAAGGCTAATTAGAATCAATCTAGCAAATAAAGAAAGAAGGAAATTAATATATACAGATCTTCTAGAAAGAGTATCTCTTGAAACCGTGTGGGCCCCACTATGATATCTTGTGGGTTGTGTTTCTTGTACACTTATTCCTCTATGGAGTGACTTGGGATAACAATTAATTCTTGAAGGTACTTTATATATGCAGAGAATATTCATGATATGGGGCAATCCAAATATCATTTTAATTACAAAATTATAACTTTCAAGTTTTTGAAGTTTAAACTAATAGTATCTTTTAAGTGCATTTTTTTTTCTGACTGAAATCTGACAACGATTAATAGTCAAATTAGTGTTAATTGAAAAAAAAAGAGCTAATTTATAAAAGGTAGGTGAGTGTAAACAACTTAAATTTCTCAAATATAAGACCCTGTTGTATAAAGTAAAGAGGGTAAAAAAAAAAAACTCAAAACTGAAATGATTTGGTTTAAGGAAATTCTTATCGAAAGTGCGAGACAAAAAGACTCTTTAATACATATCCTTTTTTGACAAAATAAATAAAATGGTACATCTAAGACCCAAGTCTCCAAAGCGCATATGACTTTGTCTGATAGAAAAAAAAAAAAAAAAGGTTTTTTGAGACCCCTATTCTCTAAACGTTTTCTTAGTGGTATCCTTTGCAAGAGAAGTTAAACAAGATAATGCTCAGTTGACACTTAATGCTAGGTGTCTGGCTAAAAAATAAATAAAAATTGGCTTTCTTGTTTTCAGGCCCTGAGCTCTGGCTTGGCCTTTGAGGGTAGGGTAAGGGCCTAGGCAGTGCAGGCTCTCCTAGGGTTTTGGCTGCCTAGACCTGGCCTTGCATATATTAAGGGCTGGGTAAGGACAACCCGGGGCTCAGCCCAGTCGTTTGATAACAATTGGACTTAACCACTAGTGAGTGGAGTTACCTCGTGATACATATGTGGTCCGTCCTATATGTTTGGGATTTCTTCCCGTATTATACTTTAATATGTATAGTGTGGGAGGCTATGATGTACAGAAAAGGATATGGATACAGACACTGATAATGGGATTGGGGATACGACTCCTCACTTTTGAAAACTTAGGACACGGATACGGATGTCTATGTTTTTTTTCTTCTTTAGATCACTTTTGAATCAATGAAATAATCATTGTTTTCGTCCCTTTTTGCATTTTTTATGGTGAGAAGTAAGAAAATTAAAATAACTACATGAAATAAAGGATTTCATAAGTAGGATATGTTAATCTTGTTCCCTAGAAGTATCGGTGTAGTATCAAGTACCCATACAAGTATCATATCAGTCCTATACGGATACGCTGGGCTTGTACAAGTATCTGGGTGTCATAGGTGGGAGGTCTCTAACAAGGTTTTCAGGTGAGTTTTGAAGTTCATAATGAATATTTTTTGCAAGATCAATCATACAATAATCAAGGTTACTGTTCATTCAAACATAAACATTGAGCCTCAAAACCAAATGCAGCCACCTATAACAACTTAGATTCATTTAAAATTAATGCACAATGACTATGAGTCCTTAAAATCCATAGTAATAGATAAGTACTTTTCATATTTTAGAATTTTTAATGATTTTTTTTCACATTATAAGTATTTTATGGGTTTTGGGTGTGATCTGGTTTGACTTGGCCAAGTAAACTAAACTTGAGGTGACTGACCATGTTGCAGCCTGAGTCTCAGTTTTAGAACCTTGTCCTAGTGTACCCTCACAGACTGCTTGCACCCCAAGTTCCTACAATTTCCTCCTGCTAAGAGCTACCTGTGACTGCTTGCATGAGAGTTTAAATTATAAGCACCTTGCAGGACCCACTTGGATGCGTGGCAATAATGAGGGCATAGTGTGATAAAAAATAGTCTCATTACTGATATAATTTTAGGCAAAAAATCATTTGAATCAGAATCATCACAACCATTGATTTAGGGGCCTTAAATTTAATTGTATCTTAAGTTACATTGTTCTTGAAAGTTAATCCTATGGTGGGTAAAATTCAGGTCAGTGTCAATTTAGGGTGAATGCAAAATGCCAATTCATTGGGGATTTGTGAGGGCGAAGGGGTTGGATTGATGAGAGGGGTGCCCCACATCATGCTAAATTTGTTACCTCTCACAAGCCGAGAAAGGTATCTCTCTGCAGAATGGCTGTGTGGTTCTATTACAAGTAACTGGCAAGCTTGTGGGCCCTTTCCCTGCACCTACCATTGAATCCACAAATCCTATGTGACACTGGTTCGGTGTATGGATGTACATATATACTAGAGAGATTATTTAGAATGACTGTGTGGTTCTATTACAAGTAACTGGCAAGCTTGTGGGCCCTTTCCCTGCACCTACCATTGAATCCACAAACTCCTATGTGGCACTCATTTGAGTTTTATTCATCTTGGAATTGATCATGCAGAAACCATAAAAGGAAGCACTTCATCTAATGGCTAAACATTTTCCAACTTTGAGGCTCTTGAATCAAGGGTTATATTGGTCACATGCTCCCCATTTCTGCACATACTTAGGTTAAACTTAGACCTTTCCACCCCTTACCTTTAAATGATAGGCATGGAACTAAGTGGATCCCATTGGCTAAGCTGCAATTTACTTAACTGCGATCAGCAATCAACACATAAAGAGGAGACCTTTTGGTATCTACAATAAAAGAAAAATCAAGGAATATCATTCAAGATGGTTTGGACCCACACAGAAGATTAAAAGTATCCTCACTCTAGAGAATTGACTGATTACAAGCACTAGGAGAAAGGGTACTAGTAGTGACCTATAATGAAGTAGTGGAGAAAGACATGTTACAATGTGAGTTTCAGATATCATGCCTTCTATTAGGGCCCAATGAAAAAGTAAAACTCACAAGGGGGAACCTAAATTATGAGATAAGGCCACATTGACAGTGAAGTTTATAATTCCTATGATAAAGAAAAGTGACTGATTTAAGAGTAGCTCATGGGACAATGCATTTTAGGGGATGCGTCTTGTAAAGTTTTGGTATTTCTTTATGGAGTGTTTTCTAGGTAGCATAACAAGAACTTATAGTTTGAGAGGGTACTTGTCAGAAAACAGCTTGTCGGGAAATGCTTTATAGGGATGTATGCTGTAGGATATAGGTTGTGTTTGGCAAGTCTACTTTTTACCTCGTATTGTCTTAGGTTCATCTTGGCATCTCTTAAATTTTTCAAACCGCTTTAAGAGTGTTTGGTATTGCTTTTCACATGTCTTTCTCAATTGGAGAGTAGACATAAAGTGTCTTTTCCAAAAAGCAACGAAGTTGATGAGATTTGAAGTAGACATCCCACGCTGAAGCGGAAAGACTTCACCGGCTACAATGCACTTGACGCTATCACTGGGCAGTCTGATTTCTCCTCTTTCTTTTTTTAATTTTTGGGCCCCTCAAGCTCCATCCAAACCGTTGGATAGATTTATAAGATCAAACACGGCTATGGGTCAAATTTTCAACCGTTGGATGTTCATATATTTTGAGATATTTGTAATAAACCCTAGAAGTTTAGATCACCGTTTCTAACTTTTGTGGGCCCCACACTCAAGATCTGAACCGTTCATCCTATTTGGAAGGATAAACACGGCTACTACCCCAAATTTTGTTGACTAATTCTTTTTGGATCACAAGAACTTAGCAAAAAACTATAGACCATTGATTATATATGCTTACCTGACAAAGTTTTGGACACTGTTCATACTGTCCCATTTTTTTTTGTTTTTCTTCAATTGTGGGATCCTAGTTTACAATCTGAACCGTAAAGGCTCTTAAGAAGACTAAAAATGGCTACCACACAAATTTTCAACTGTTGATCCTTCACCAATCTCTAGATATTAGCAGACAAATGTGAACTACTTGATGTTAGTTTCTATATATTTTGGGCCCCTATATCAAGATCCACACCGTTGATCCTCTTTGAAAGGCTAAACATGACCAGGGGATTGAATTTCAGCCCCTGATTCTTTGTAGATCTCGAGATATTTGCAAAAAACCTATCGACCATTGATTTAAAAAAGTCTATTTTAATCAGATTTTTTGTCTTACCAAACTGACTTTTTTTTATAGCATCTATTTCAATTAGGGCTATTTGAAATAGATCTGTTTGATGCAGATCAGTTTCAGATAGATAAGATTTGCCAAACAAGGCCTTAAAATCGTTTCAAACCTCTTTAAGACTGTTTGGTAACTTTTTTTGCACGTCTGTTTGCAATGGAGTTTAGACATTTTATGTCTGTTTCAGAAAGTCGGCATTCTGGCCAGACTTGAGATAGACATCTCGGTCTGAAGCTGAAAGACAATGCAGCGCTACAATGATTCAGATGTCCTCGTAGGGCAGTCTGTTTTTTCTTCATTCTTTTTTAATATGGGCCTTCTTGATCTACCACTTGGAATCATACAAAAAAGCCCTATTTTATTTTTATAAAGTAAACTCAGGCTAGGCCCAAGCTTGCTCATTTTAAGATGGGCCGGGCTTGGGCAAGCCACTCAAGGCCCAATTTGGGCTTGGGCCAGGCTTGGACATATATTTTAGAAGTTAGGCCAGGCCTAGATATTTTCAGTTCTTTTTCATTTTTTTGCCAATTGTAAGGTCATAAACTATAATCTGAACTGTACAAACTCTTAAGAAGACGAAGAGCAACCGCCATATCAAATTTCAGCCGTTGATCCTTCACCAATCTCGAGATATTTACAAAAAAAAAGTGAACCATTTGGTGTTAATTTCTAGATTTTGTGGGCCCCTATATTAATATCCGAACCATTGGTCCTCTTAGGAATACTAAAAACAGCCATGGAAATATCGACCCCTGATTCATTGTGTATATCGAGAAATTTAAAATAAAATAAAACTTTTGACCATTGATTTAAAAAAGTCTATTTCAATAAGTTTTTCTGTGTTACCAAACGGACTATTTCTAAAACATCTATTTCAAGTAGGGCCATTTGGAACTGATCCGTTCATATAAATAAGATTTTCCAAACAAGGCCTTAGTATTTCCAAATGGAGTGTCTATTTTGTAGCCATTAATTTGTATCCATTAATAAGTCTCTTGAAGACCCATTAACACACAATAGGATTTTAGTATTTCTATTTGGAGTTGCCCCTTTTGGTCTAGGATACTTGCGTACCTTGCCTAAAAGACCGACTATCTCTTGCACAATCATTCACATAAATGCATGCACATGCGCGCACACACGAAGATTCACTAGCAGTCAAGCATGAAACACAGCCTCTAGCCATCTCCCTCCCCTGTATTTCATTTGTTATTTGTACTCTGTGTGTGATATTGGTGTCTCTAACTGTATATTTCTTGCTATATAAGATTTCAAGAAGCTTTTGTGGGGCAACAATTACTGCTGTCGAACCAAGCAATGCCCTTCAGATTATTTCAAAAATTATTTCTAGGTATGAAATGATATGCTTCATTACTTAATTCTACTTTTATGTCCTTTTAATGATGCAAAACTAGTTCCTCTAGTTCATGCAGAAAAGAAGTGTTTATGATTACTGGGAGCCAAACTTTCATTTTCTGACGAATAAAAAAGATAGCTGTGCTTATTTTGACTAATTGGCCATTGTTATTAGAAATATGCTTAACATCTAACATATTCAGTTTTAGTGGGCCAGAAACTCAAGTATCAGCACTGTTTATTATGATCCTAACTCTAGTTAATTTTTTTTTTCTTTTTGTTTCTGAATTGAAGTAGAATTTATGTTACTTTTACGTTAGAATGTCTACCTGGATGTTTTATGATGAAGTGATTTTTGAATATTTGAATGACATCAGCAAGATTTGTCTTTCCAGGTTCTATCCACGAATGAAGATGGGTCAGATTATTGTTTCTTTGGAAGCTAAGGTTTGTTGAGAGTTGTTTTGTTAATGCCCAAATTTCTGATTGAAACTTGATCCTTAGAATATCTTTGTAAGAAATTTCTTTTTCTGTATCTTTTCACATTTGTTTTTTTACTGATAACATAAATATTATTAAGAAAAAGAAAAGAAAATTTACAGATAACCACCTCTTTGTTTTGTCACCAAAACTCTGTCCTCTTCCTCATGAAGGCTCCTTGATATGGCTTGGATAACAGAGTGCATCACCCCGCTTAGGCTATTAGCCTAAACTTGGATAATAATTTTGGTAAACACAAGGCTAATGGGTCTAGAGTGAGGCAGTTTTCTGGTTCTTCCTTTTTTCATCTAAGAGATGAAGGTCGCATTAAGAACCTTGCTCAGTTCTCCCCTCGTTTGAAACTCCGTTAACATCTTCATGAAATCTTCTTTAAGGAATTCCATCCAGCTTTGATAAAACACTTAGTTGAAACCTTCTTTTCCATATCGTGGTATCCACCTCTTAAAGAACTTGAAGTGCTTCCTCTTCTTCAGAGGTATCTCTGGCCATATCTTCATCTTTTCATTCAATGCTTGAAGTTGGGAAGCTATAAAATAGTTCTATTAGATGTCCGACATTTTTGTTGCATTATGTCATTTTATTTAGTAGTTTCTCATTTATTTTCTTTCAAGTTTAAACATCTGCAGAAGACTTGTGGAGCATATTATCATTTAGAAGATTTGGTATCATTAACTTGCACTTCCTTTCACAGCCTGGATATCAGGTTCTGCCATGTGATTTTTTCATCCAAAAGAGTATGCCGGTGCCTACTGCACGAGAAAGAATAGTAAGTATCTTCTGTGATCAGTTTGGTTTCCAGAAGCTATTTTTTCCCCTCTTTTCGTGCCAGTGCAATTTCACGTACTCCACTTCCTTGCTCAGACAAACCCATTAATATAATAATAGCACCAATTTACTGCCTTTCACACTGGCATATGTGATGGTTGAATATCTCTTCTCTGTAGAGGAGACCTAGGTTTGAGCCTGTGTTAGAGATTTAAGATAATTCTTTTTTTTTTTTTTTTTTTTGTGGATCGGTAGCATGTGATTTGAACGCACAACCTCTAAGTTGCAATAATGAGCATCTTCTACTGTGCAACAGACTCATTGTCTTGCAGTGTTGCTTATTGGATTAGAGTGTAAAATGTAAGATACCATGTACCAATCCAAAAGCTTTAGCTGATAGGTGGAAGGCCCAAACAGGTATATGAATCTCTATCAAACCCATTACTTGGGCGATGTGGGATGTGGGACTTTCCCAACACTTCCCCTCACGTGCAGGCCCAACAGATTTCATGGACGGGGCCTGCCATGTGGGCTACACAAGAACGACGGGATCGGAATCGATTCTGATACCATGTACCAACCCAAAAGCTTAAGCTGATGGGTGGAAGGACCAAACATGTATATGAATCCCTATTAAACCCATTACTTGGGCGATGTGGGACCTTCTGCATAATTGTTTTGCTGGGTTATTGTGTAGTGCTGTGCGCAAGGGGTAATGAAACCACCGGTTCCAGCATATGCCTTGTTTTATCATTTTGTTCAGATCCTTCTATTTTGCTGGTATTGTGTACAATTGGTGGATAGGATCGCTCAACTTATTGTCACTCTTATGGTTCAAAATAACAGTTGTGGTCGTCCAAAATGCTACGTAGCAGTTGATGCGATATGCAGCGGTATGAATTGAAAATGTAGTAAAAGAAATGCAAAAAATATTAAAAAATCTAGAATATTGGAATATGCTAGAATTTAATATTTGTTCATTAGCAACTACGATTGGGGTGAACTGATCTATGGGATCGAAAAAATTCCCATGGATCCAAAAATAATAAGGAAACAAATTTAAAAGAAACTTTCAAACCATTTGGGATGGATCTATGAGGAAGGTAGATCTACAAGTTAGAATGCACTAGTATGTGATTTGATCTGTCCAATGTGATTTGATCTGTCCAATTTGAGGAAAAAATGTTCTTTTGAAAAATCCTCAAAAATCAGAAAATAAAAAAAAAAAAAAAAAACAAACCATTTGAGATTGATCTATGGGAAACATAGATCTACAAGTTAGAAGCATTAGGTTGTGATTGTAGAAGATTGCAGGCCCAGCCCATGTGCCAAGCCCACACGTGGGATATACACAAATCTGTAAAGGATAAGATTTAGTCCCTAATTTCTCTCCTTCTATGTATAGGATATAATTGATTCTTTCCATTCTTTTGTTATTCTGATTTTTATCTAATTTGTAATCTTTACTTAATTAGAGCCTTGATTAAGCCATCATATAAATATAAATAGGATAGTCGATGCTCTGTGAATACACAACCTTCTCCCACAATTTCTCCTTCTTCCTCTCCTTTCTTCATATAATATTTCATGGTATCAGAGCCATAATCTCTTGGAGATGTCATCTACATCATCTTCGCAATACAAATCACGCATCTGTGCCGTTTGGAAGCAAAAACGTGAGTGAAAACTCACTGTTTCTCATCGTGATCATAGTGGCCCACCTGCGATCATCACAAAATCCACAAGTCTCTCCCCAGCCTTGGTCGCCCATCTCTTCTTGTCTTTTTGGAGATTTTTCCAGAATTTTTCAGAGATCAGAGGTAGGCCTTTTGATCCATCTTGTGATTATTCAACTTTCTGAAATATTTTCATCACAGCCGCACAAAATCCTAGATTCTGAATGAATTTTGATGCGACCTCCACTGCTGAAAAGGGATTTTGATCCTGGTTTCTAGCCTTTCATCTTATTATCAATCAGATCTCTCTGTGGGCCCCACGAAGGGATCCAGCCATCCAAATTCAGTTCGTCTGGACTGTTTCTAGGCTGATTTTTTGCACCTGTGTGTGCTGTGTGCGATTGGAAGCCTCATCCACAACTTTTGAAGTGCTGTCTTGGATCTGGGGGTTGTTTGAACTCCTCACCAACTATTGTTGGCCTGCTGCTGACTGTTTTTCTTCTTCAAACTGCTGTTGATCTTTCTTATCTTCTACTTCTGCCATGGAAAAGTATGATGTTATCCAAATTAAATTTAACGGGCAGAATTATGTCCTGGTCTTTCCATTTAAAGAACTTCGTTGAAGGACAAGGGCTTTTTGGTTATCTTGATGGGTCGATTACTCAGCCATAGCCTACCAGTACCACTGATTCCAAAAACTTAGCCACCCGTTCCAAAGAAAATGCTAGAGTGATCACGTGGATCCTTAACTCCATTGATCCATCTCTTGCTGTGGCTCTTCAAGCCTACACTACCGCAGCTGACACGTTGGCTCCTCTTAGGAAAGTCTATCATCAAACCAATAAGGCCCGGAAGTTTCACTTGGATAGTGAAATTGCAAAGTATAATCAAGGGGATAAATCCGTGCAAGAATACTTTATTGGTTTCTTCACCTTATGGACTGAAAGAGATTCCATGTTGATCTAAACAGTTTCTTCCGGATTTCTATCTGAGGCTCTCCAGTTGCAAGAAGAAACTCATATTAGCCAGTTTCTTATGAATCTACGACCCGAATTTGAATCTGTCAGGTCGGCTCTCATGAATAAAATTTTTTTTGCTAATCTTGATACCTGCTTTCAAGAGGTCCTTCACGAGGAACTTTGTCTCACCTCCCACCGTACTATTCCGGAAGAACCAAAAGCCTTGCACCGCTTCCCGCTGACTCGGCTCTTTTGGCAACCCCAACTCCGAAGCAGACTCAATGTTATGAATGTAAAGGCTTCGGACATATTGCCAAAAATTGCCGCAAGAAATTGGTTTGTAGGTATTGCAAACGGACCGGTCATCTTATTGAGGACTGTTGCAGCCTACAACGACGGAATGAGAGACAGCCTAAGAAGCCTCCCTCCAATCTGCCACGACAGGATATGCCTTCCGCGTTCCAGACTCAAGCACCATCATCTGATGCAGGAAGCACTTCATCTGGGGTTGTATCCATGACTCCTGCTCAGATTCAAGAACTGATCCAGAGCATGGTTACCTCTGCATATGTGTCTATGGGCTTCTCTGGCAGTCGGTATCAAACTCATTCTTATATAGCATCTCCCGCTTTTCATTCCTCTGCCTCTTTTTCTTCTCCTATTACCTCTTCTATATGGTTTTTAGATTCAGGAGCCTCCAACCACATGACATCTGTAGAACATAGCTTTACAGAGTCCCACCCGTACCTTGGAAAAGAGAAAATAACCACTGCTAATGGTGATCAACTACTCATTTCAGGAGTTGGTACCATTACTTTATCTAGTGTCTGGCCAGTCCATCACCCTTCCCAATGTTTACTTTGTTCCTAAATTATCCGCCAATCTTCTTTTTGTAGGACAACTTATTGATGATGGCTATCTTGTTCACTTTTCCTCCTCTGGTTGTGTTATACATGGGCGACAAACTGGGAAGGTGATCGCGACGGGGAGTAAACACGGGCGCCTGTTCTTGCTGTACATTGGCCGTCATTCTTTCTTTGCTTCTTCTTCTTCTAATGCCAATAAATTGTGGACTATTTGGCATAAACGTCTTGGTCATGTGAACAATGCACATTTACTTTCCTTGTTTAAATTTGGTTGTCTGGATTCTACTATGGATAATAAAATGTTGTCTTCTTTATCTCAATCTAAATGTGAAACTTGTTGCTTAAGTAAAAGTCATGTTCTGCCTTTTCCTGTTCATAATGCTCGTGCTTTGGCATCATTTGACATTATTCATTCAGATGTTTGGGGAATTGCTCCTACCTTGAGTAGGACGGGATTTAAATACTGTGTGACCTTTATTGATGACCATTCTCGTTATACTTGGATTTACTTTATGCACATGAAATCTGAGGTCTTCTCCATTTTTCAAAAATTTTATAACATGGTCCAAACCCAATTTCAGAAAGCAATCAACATTCTTAGATCAGATTCCGGTGGAGAATACATGTCTCATGAATTCTCTGCCTTCCTTTATGATAAAGGAACTCTTTACCAAAAATCTTGTCCGCATACTCCTCAGCAAAATGGGATTGTGGAAAGAAAGAACAGAAACATTCTTGAAATTGTTCGTACTTTGTTGATTGCATCCTTAGTCCCTCCCAAATTTTGGTGTGATGCTGCACAAACTGCTGTCTATCTTATCAACCGTCTTCCTAGCACTGTTCTAGGCAAGACTACTCCTTACGGAGTTCTCTTTGGTCAAACCCCTTTATACTCTCACTTACGTGTTTTTGGTTGCCTGTGTTTTGTTCATCTTCCTCCTACTGAGCGCACAAAGTTATCTTCACAGGCTGCTAAATGTAGTTTTTGGGTTACAGTAATGAACACAAAGGGTTTTTGTGTTATGATCCATTGGACAAACGCATGCGCATCTCTCGCAATGTTATTTTCTTGGAACATATAACTTCTTTTCTTTACATTTGGATAGTCATCCTAGTGCTGTATCTTATCTGCCATAATTCTCGGAGTCTGCTTCTCCATCACCTCTTCCCAAAGTCTATGTTCGGCGGAACAGGGTCCTTCATCTGGCGACTCCCTCTCCCGATCCTCTCCCAGCGCCACCTACTGAATCTTCAGGTAATGATACTTCATCTGATAGCACCATTTCTCTGCGACGCTCTAGTCGTCCTTTTGTTGCCCCTAACCGTTATGGATTTCCTGTTCTTCTTACTTTCTTAGATAGTACTCCTATACAAGGATGAAAATAGCGGGCCGCCCGCCGCCAAAACGCTACGAAGCGGGCGATACGTAGCATAGCGGGGATACGTAGCGGTGCGATTTGAAAAATTCGCCAAAAATATCTGAAAAAATTCCAGAAAATCCAGAAAATTGTAAAATGAAAGAAAATGTATTTTTTTTTGGCAAAAGTAACTAAGGTAAGGGGGCGTAGCGGTCCCCTCACTGTATGAGGTCTTGTCTCGCTGTATAAATAGAAAATAATAGTAATGATCATTTTTTTCACATGTATTCATGTTGCTTAGTTATACTAACTTAGAAACTAATGAAAGGCTTATAAAAGAAAAAACTATGTCATGAAGTCAAGACTTAAGAGTACCTAGAGAAAAAAATACATCTACCAAAGGGGGTGTCTAATAGGATGTACTTAGAGAAGAATCATTGAGAAGAACTCTCTATATTGACTGTAATTCGGCGAGATCATATGTTTTTTTGTGTTCTTTTAAACATAAAAGGGTAGAAGAGTTGTGTAGAAATGTTATTTGGAGAGAAGAAGAAAAGAAATAAGTCTTATTATGCATTTAAAAAAAATTGGAAAGTAGGAATTTTTCTCACCCCGTAGCGGCCCCGTAGTGGACGTAGCGGCTGCTACGCTACGTGGCAACCGCTATTTTCATCCATGCTCTTATACCCACCTCATATTCACAGGCCTCAAAGGTTGCTTACTGGTAGGATGCTATGACTGAGGAATTAGTTGCTCTTAAAGCAAACCAAACATGGGAATTGGTACCGGCCCCGGATGGAGCATCTGTGATTGGCAGCAAATGAATATACTCCATCAAAGTCCACTCTGATGGGAGACTTGATCGCTACAAAGCCAGATTGGTTGCACAGGGATATAAGCAGGAATATGGAATTGACTATGAGGAAACATTTGCACCAGTGGCGAAAATTACCACCGTTCGTACTCTTCTTTGTGTCGTGGCATCTCGCAACTGGCCTCTATGGCAAATGGACGTAAAAAATGCTTTTCTACATGGGGACTTGCACGAGACTATTTCTTTAAAACCTCCACCGGGATATGCTTGTCCTCCAAAGCATGTGTGCAAATTGAGGAAAGCTCTTTATGGGCTTAAACAAGCTCCCTGGGCTTGGTTTGATAAGTTCCGGGCAGCAATCCTTCAAGCCGGATTTCGTCAGAGTCACTCTGATAGTTCCCTCTTCCTCAGATGGACATCAAAGGGCTACACATTCCTCTTGGTCTATGTTGATGATATGATTATCAGGGGAACTGATACTGCTGGTATTACAGATCTCAAACACCACCTTACTCGCCACTTCAGGATGAAGGATCTTGGTCCTCTTACGTACTTTCTGGGGGTTGAGTTTGTGCGTAACAAATCTAGTATTAGGGTCCTTCAACGCAAATATGCGCAAGATTTGATCATGTCAGCCAGGCTTGATGATGCTCACACTTTCGATACGTCTCTGGAATTGAACAACAAAATCAGTTCCAATGATGGCACTCCCCTGGATGATCCATCTATTTTCCGGCGGATAGTTGGTAGTTTGCTCTACTTAACTATGACTCGTTCGGATATTTCTCATGCAGTTCACACCGTAAGTCAGTTTGTTAGCAATCGCCACAAACCGCACCTTGTTGCTGCGTTACGCATCCTCCACTATGTTAAAGGAATTCTTCATCTTGGTCTCTTTTTCCCTTCTGATATTTCTCTGCAATTATTAGCTTATGTGGATGCTGACTGGGCTGGTTGTCCGGACTCTCGGAGGTCTACCATTGGCTGGTGTATGTTTCTTGGAAAATCTCTGACTTCATGGAAGTGCAAGAAGCAAACCACTGTCTCAAAGTCTTCTGCTGAGGCAGAATATCGGGCGATGTCCTCCGCCAGTGTTGAAATTATCTGGCTCCGCCGCTTTCTGTGTGAATTGGGTGTTCTTGTTGGTAGTTCCACACCTCTCTATGGGGACAATACCAGTGCTACCAAAATTACCAACAACTCGGTCTTCCATGAAAGAACAAAGCACATAGAGATTGACTGTCACTTCATCCGTCAACATGTCGTTACTGAGAAGATAACTCTACCTCATGTCTCTTCTTTTAATCAGTTGGCGGATATCTTCACCAAAGCACTTCCCAAACAGCATCATCATGATCTAACTTGCAAATTGATGTTTTCAATCTTACCACATCAATTTGAGGGGGAGTGTAGAAGATAACAGGCCCAGCCCATGTGCTAAGCCCACACGTGGGATATACACAAATCTGTAAAGGATAAGATTTAGTCCCTAATTTCTCTCCTTCTATGTATAGGATATAATTGATTCTTTCCATTCTTTTGTTATTCTGATTTGTGTCTAATTTGTAATCTTTACTTAATTAGAGCCTTGATTAAGGCATCATATCAATATAAATAGGATAGTCGATGCTCTGTGAATACACGACCTTCTCCCACAATTTCTCTTCTTCTTCCTCCTTTCTTCATATAATATTTCAGTGATGTCGTTTGCCCACTTTGAGGAATTTGTTTTGAGAAATACCTAAAAATACAAAAATAAATAGCAAAAAACTAATTAAGAAAAGCCTAGACCATTTGGCATTGATCTATGGGAGACATAGATCTAAAAGTTACAAGCCATTTGCAATTGGTTCATGAAATAAAGGAGTGAAATAAGCAAAAAATATATAAATAAATAAAAATAGAAAACCGCTATTGGCCGCTATGGGCTGCTACGACAAAATAGTGCCTACTACGGGCTGCTATGCATCTGAGCACTGCTAGTATTTTAAAAATAGTATAGCAGCCTCAATTGATATGACTGATAGTGTAGCGGCCGCTATTTTGACCCATGCTCTTAATTTCCACTTCCTTGTTCTGTCAAAAAATTCGTAGCCTTGTTTCCTACCTCCTTGACATTGCTTGTACAAGCTGTATGCTCGAGTGAGGTTTGCTTATGTCAACTGTGCTGGGAAAAGTTCCAGCTTTATGCAGTATCCGAGCTGTGCTGAAGGTGGGTCCCACTATGTGGATGGATATTGGCAACTTCAAGCCCACATATATTTGGACCTTTCCTTAATCAGACTTTTTTTTTTTATCTTATTCAGCAGTTTGTTTGGCAACTGCAAGCTTTTGATCTATGGAAAGATGTTCTTGTTTTGTTTCAATATAAAGCAGCTTGTTTTGAGCGCCCTTTCATGCTTTCTGCTCAAGTGTTTCTTTTCGATTTCTATTTTTGATCAGTAGTCTGCCAGACATACTTCTGCTAATACCGTGTTTGGAACTGTCAAGTTTTGAGAGGCTTAATGTTCTTTTTCTTTCTTTTTTTTTTTTTTTCTGCTGCAGTGGTTGTTTGTTATTCAAACAGATAATATGGAGACATCTTCTTGTATTATAACTCCACCAGAAGTGAAGTATGACTCTTCTCCTCAAGTAGAATAGTGTAAATAGCTTATGCAAAAGCAGTGGTTGTCTATTTTATTTTAATCATTTGCCATTGGGCTGATTTTTCAGTTTTTTGTTAAATGGAAGAGGGGTAGAGAGAAGGAATAATGTTTCAATGGTTTGTGCTCTCTCTGAACCGTCCCGATAAATTTCTCTTTTTACATTTTCCCCTATTTGGGTATGGTGACGTGGGACTTGAGACTGTTTACTTTTTCCTTGACCAGGATGGTGGACCCCAATTTCCAACAGATGTGAGTGCAGTGCTTAAATATGGAACAAATCTTATCCAGGTCATTGGAAAATTTAATGGTATGAACATAATTATGCGTTGCCATTCCAAGTATCTTAAAATGCATATCCTTCTTTCGTTATTGGTATGTAAGATGTAGTTGAACTATATTGCAGGGAATTATGTCATCGCCATAGCTTATGCAAGTGTGGTTTCATCCTCTAGTAGCGAGCCACTTCAAGATTATGTCCAACTTGCTGCTGCAGAACTCCTGTCGGGTAGGGCAGTTTAAAATATTTCTTACCACACAGACACACAAGTAGTGTTACAGAACTTGCACAAGGACTTTGAGAATCCATCTGGTCACAATCGTGCTTGTAAAGATGGCTTTTGTTCTCTTCGTAGCGGAGGAAATGAGAGCACCAGATTTTGACTTGGATTGTGCAACTTGCACCTGTAAAGACCGCCTCTGTTCCCTCCGTAACTAAGGAATTGAGAAAATAACTGGAATTTCGGCTTGGGTTATGGAAAATCTCCGAAAATCTTATTGAAAGATGCATGTTTTTTTTTTTTTCTTTTTTTCTTTTTGATCTGTAACAGTAGAATTTCATTAAAGGAAAAAGTGCACAACTTAGGAAATAGCATACATAAAGAATCACTCATCGGTGAGCTGGTATAGGAGAAATATTCCAAACACCCACCAACTACACTAAAGAAGCGCTAAGATTACATGACCAATCGATCCCCTGTTTAGCTAGGCAATCCGCCATTTCATTTGCAGATCTACAAACGGCTTGAAGCCCGAAAGAGCCTTGATGGCGAACCATTCACCAAAACTGAGAAAGATGTAGATGAAATGCACTCTTTAATGAGTTTAATCCATACTCTCCACCTATCACAAAGCCCAAATCTACCCAACATGTAATCTACAAAATTCCAATCCACATGATCAATAGCCTTTTCCAAATCGATCTTGAAATTAACTCCCTCCTTTTTATCTCTCTTCCTTGAATCTATGAGTTCGCTAGCAATTTAGACTCCATCCAGGATTTGCCTGTTATGAGCAAAGGCTCCTTGATAAGGACTTATAATAAGAGGTAATACTTATCTAGACCTGTTGGCCAGAATTTTCGACACCAGTTTGTAAATGCACCCCACTGCACTAACGGGGGCAGGCCATTGAAAATAGCGCTAGCAATTCTTCTCATGAGGAAACCTTGCAACATTAAAAACCCCTCCAATACTCCAAGGCGCGGGCCATTGAGATAACATACTTAATATTGATGCCCAAAAACCATCCCTCAGAGTCATCAAAATAGCGGTTGTGGCTGGTGGCTAAAACATTGTGTCGCGGGCGATACGTAACAGTGTAGCAGTGAATTTCTTAAGTGGTCAAAAGAATTCAAATCTTTTGTAGTAGCCAATCTTGTGTTTTTTAGTGATTTGGAACCATATAAGGGTGGAAACAACTTTAGGAAAGGCTATTGAGGAGAAAAAATAGGAATCATAGTTTTTTAAATTAAAATTGCTTGACGCTATTGGGTTTTAGACCATAGTTCCACTAATTTCATAATAGTATAGCGGCATAATGCGGCCGCTACGTTATTTTGAACCATGGTTTGAACAAGTTAGATGGATCATATGCGCCCCATATGGGCCCAAAAAGGGAGTCCACATGATGGTTCTATGCAAGACATCCGCACCTGAGCAAACTCAATGTATGCGCGCACACACGCTCAATGGATATAAATTCTGGCTACAAGTGTGGGTGAGCCATGGAGGTATACTGTTGGTCTCCACATTCCCCATTTTGGTAGATGAGGACTCAAACATCAATCTGATCTAGGCGATATTTACCGATGGATTAGAGTCGTGCAAGGAGACATTTTGACTTCCTATGTGTGTATCTAAGGGCCTTCCATCTAGGGCTCACCCTCTACCCTTTACCCCAAAACCCACCTCCAACTCGGACAACATGAGTTAACACTCTCGCCCATAGCGTCCAAGTGGATACCAACTCCCACACACCCACGTATTATTTTGTATATTCACACAATTCACTTTCGTTCTCTCAACTTCTTGAAAATGCTATATTGAGTAGTAGTCCTGGTTGATAATTTAATACAATGGTCTAAATTTTGTTTTGACTCACACTTATTGGTTGTCATGTTGGATGATAGATGCTGAGATAATTGAAGGGCCATCGAGAATAACACTTAATTGTCCGATAAGGTATGTTATGATATACACCAGTTTCTTTTCGTCATGTTTTATGTTCTCTACCACTGCAAATATTTAGAATCTTCTTTTTGATAAACAGAATGGAATAAAATAGGGAAATAGGGGTTTTGAGAATTCTACTCATCGTATGCTAATGACACACGACCCCTTCGTATATTAATTTACATAGGATATAGTTAGGGTATCCTTATCATAAGAGGGATAGCTCAGTTGGCCTAGGACCACGGTTTGCTCCCGGAGGTTGAGGGTTCAAAAATGCGCTACCGTGCTGGGGCTACAGGGGATTTACCGGGCTCTCCCTGGGCCCGTAGGGATTAGTCTGGCCTAAAGGACTGGGACACCCTCCGTAGTAAAAAAAAAAAAGAAAGAAGAGATTACATTAGTGATTATACTCATAGATTACAATAGTACAAATTAGGGATTAGAACTCGATACAAATATTCTTTGATTATGGGTTGAGTCACAAATCCATTAGTCCATTAGGCCCAAGCTCCATTTGGTACAAGTCCATATATGTCTCTTCACCCTCCATCTTCAAGTTTGCGGTTTGCTGTCAAAAACATCGAAAGACTGCAAATTAGTTGAGTGAATTATTGAGTTGAAGGTGATTCTATAAAGAAGTCAGCCAGGTGATTATTGGATAAATTAGGGTGAAGGATGATGGTGCGAAGGCAAACTGCTGGCGAACATAGAGATAATCAATCTCAGTATGTTTTAGTGTGCTCGTGAAAAGGCATAATGGTCAATATAATTATATGGTGGTTGTCACAATAAAGCTGCTAGATTGTGAAATAGAGATGCTCATGTTATGAAGAAGATGCTGAAGCCCAACGATTTCAGCTATAGTGTGAGCAAGAGCACAATATTCAGCTTCAGTGGAGGAGCAAGTTACATAAAATTATTTCTTGATTTTCATGGAGATGAAGAGAGTGCTAGGAAACATACAATATTCTATAGTGGAATGATGATAATTAAAGTCTTGCACAACTTAGGTCTGAGTAGGCAGTGAGGGTGAGAGCTGGATCAGGAAAGGATCACACCCAGTGTCAATTAAGATGAAGGTAGTGAAGAATGTGCAATATGACTGCCCAATGAATTGTGGTAGGAGCAATAACAAACTGACTGATGATATAAATTACAAGTGCTATTTCTGGGTGAGTAATAGTGAGATAGACCAGGCTTCCACCAACTTGACGATATCAAATCAGTTAAGGTAGAAGGGTTCCATCAATAATGCCTAATTTAGCATGAACTTCCAAAGGTGTAGTAACTGATTTATCCTCAGTGAGAGGAAGATTGTCTCAAATATATTTCTGCAGAGTAAAAAGAAGCCTTTGTTGTAAGTATGCACCTTCAATACCTAGGAAATAATGAAGAATGCCAGGCCTTTCTTCTCAAATATGAAGAAACTGCTTCAGCCTTAGAATACAACAATGATAATTTTTAATAATAACCATATCATCAACATATAGAAGCAATAACACACACCCATGAGAGATTGAATTCAATGTTGGAAAACTCGTGACTCAGACTCGACTCATTCGGTGCAAAAAAAATTGACTCTGATAGAGTCAATGCGGAGACTTGATAGTCATGCTTTTTTTTTTTTTTTAAATAATTTCAGAAATATTTAAAGATGAATCCATTACTTATAAAATATAAAAATACATCTATTTACATGCCTTCATGATGATCCACTTAAATTAATAAATTTATATATGCAAGAAAATTAATACAATAAGGAAAATAAAAGAAAAATATTGCATATTATATAATTTGTTAGTTTAACTATCGAATGTAAAAGATCAAATATAAGATTCAAATTACATTACGGTCATCATTTTTAAATTATTACAAACCTCATGCAGAATTACTTATAAATAAACTTTAATTGTTTAAAATTAGATCTATCAATAAATGGTTCGGAATGCAAACAACTTATTAAAATGAGTTGACTCGGCCGAGTCTCCCTTATTTTTTACTCAGTCCTTCGTAAAAAGAAAAATGATTCGTGAGAGTCAAGAGTCAACTTGGAGAGTTTTCCAACCATGATTGAATTAGGCTAAAATTCGAATCACTCTTTGTATAACCAATGTTATATATGGCTTCATTATATCTAGGAAACTAGGCCAGATGGGCTTGTTAAAATCAATAAAGAGCCTGACAAAGATAACAAACATGTTCATAGGGATGGTGCAAGCTAGGAGGTTCATGAAAATTTCTTCTGAGATAAAACCCATTTTAAGAAGGCATTTTTAACATTCATTTGAAAGGGCCGCCATTTCATAATAGTAGATGCAGAGAATAGCACGAACTGTAGTCATCTTGGCAACTGGTGCAATAGTGTTTTCATAGTCAACGTCATACTCCTTGGTATAACCCTTCGCAACAAACTGGACTCTATATCTATTATTAGAGCCATCGACCTTTGTTTTGATCTTATGGACCATTTGCTGCCTAAGTGATTTTACAAGAGGTGAATGAGCAGATCCCAAGTGTGGGTCTTGTTGTGTTGCAACTTGCAAGCATGAATTAAAATAGCGTCTGGGCGTAGCAGTCTTAAATTGAATTTGGCGCCACTCTCTTCCATAGCGGCCGCTACAGACTGCTACGATCCACTACGGACCGCTATGGAGTGGGACTGATAGCTACTTCTTAAATTTTTTTAAAATACATAGTAAAGCTTATTTCTTTCCTTTTCTCCGAACAACATTTTTACGCAACTCTTCTACCCTTCTATGCTTAAAAGAACATCAAAACACATAGGATCTCGTTGAATTGAAGTTGATGGAGAGAGTTCCTCTCAAGTGCTCTTCTCTAGGTAATGTCCCGGCAGAAAAGGGGTAGGCCAAAGAGGACATAGTTGGAAGTAGTAAGGATAGATCTAAAGAAGCGCAACCTATCTAAGGACTTATCCTCAGAGTGGAATGGAGAAACATAATCCATGTAGCTAACCCCAACATAGTAGCGACCATGATTTTGAAAATCAGAATCCTATCGCGAATCATAGGATTTAGTCTATTTTTTCCAAAATAATTTTAAAAAATTCAAAAAAGATTTAAAAATAAGAAAAAAATATATATTTATGCATAACTCATCCATTTTCCATACATAACAACATTTATATACTGAAAAAGTAAAAGATTCTATCAACAAAATATGATCATGAGCAAATCTATGACCTAAACACAAAATATTTTATCCCAAAAGCATCAAAATATGCTCATGAGCTCATCAATGATCTAAATACAAAGTATTCATTCTAAAGCAACAATCTAAAAACATCAAAAGGTCTATATCTCCAAATAATCAATCCATATCCCCATCATGGCCCATGCCCATATCCACATCAACATCATCTTCTCCAACATCATCATCACCAAATGAAGATGATCAATCGTTAAAACATTGAACTTCCTCCCTTTCAATGTCAAATGAATACACAAAAGCTTCTTCCTCAAGATCGAATACTTTCATCTTTCCTTTATCTTTTCTTCCAAATGTAAGTTTTCTAGGCCCTATAAAACAAGATTACAAAATTTTAGTTTACTAAAACAAAAAATAAATATTAATGTTTAGACTTTGACATTTGGTAAATTGGTAGTTACTCATTGTCTATCTTGTCTGCTCGTTGTCCCTTCGTTAGCAAGGTTGGCAAAGCATTCTCCAAGGTCCATCTATGACATGTCATTGTCTAAAATATGATCTTCTTTTTCAGTGATCCACTCATCATCAGAATCCATATCTGACAAGCAAATAGGATCAAGAGCTTGATCCCTCTCTTCTTTTGACAACCTTGGAGATTTAGATTGTATTTAACAAAGACTAAAGAATTAAGACGTCGTTGCTCTAGTCCGTTTCTCCTCTTTGAATGTATTTATAAAAAAGTTAGATTAAATCATTAAAGGTCAACATTTATACAAATTTTATAACTAATTAAAAAAAATAAATTTAACAAATCTCACTTGTTCAAATGTACTCCAATTTCTTTTGCACCCCGATAAACTACACCTAGGAAGCACGGACACCTCTCCGGGGTCGGCATGTCAGTGTTCAACAGGTGTCAAACACGGACACGCCACGGACATGCCCGGACACATGTCCGACATGCTAAAAATGGTGTCCTGCTTATTTTTTATATTTTATTTCCCTGACACGCTGGGGGACCCGCTGGCTGTTTTAGTTGGAGGAAGTATTAAAATTATAATAAAGAAAAGAGAAGGGGGCCGTTTGTAAAAAAATCTCTTTTAGTTGGAAGAAAAAAAAGGAAGATAAAGCATAGCCTAGGGCTTTAAATTAGAAATAGAAAAAAAGGAAAGGACCTCAATGCAAAGTGGTACATTGGTACTTGAATTTTTATTTATTTGATTGCTAAATTGATTTCAAAGTTAAAATGATATTATCTTTTAGTATATGATTAGATATATTATTATTATTATTATTATTATTAAATATTAACATGTCCCGGACTTGTCCGTGTCCTTTTTTCATAAATGTCATGTCGGCGTGTCCGTGCCCCGTGTCCATGTCTGTGTCCGTGTCCGTGCTGCTTTGAACTACACGTTAAACTTAATATGCAAATTGCTAGCTTTTATAGTTTAGTGCAATCGTCACCATAGCTCTCCCACCATAAAGCTAGTTTATAAGAATAAAGTCAATGATTGTAAAAGAATAACATAATAAAGAAAAACAATACAAAGTAAGGAATATAAAATTTTGAGAGTACATGTAGATTACCGGGTTGTTTTGTCTTGATCGTTAATTGTGTTGTTTCTCTTCCAAACACGCCGATCTTTCTCTTGAAATAGTCAATTTGTTCATCAACAAGAATCTGAGTTCTACTTTCTTGAACAAATCGATCCAATGTGTCTTACAATCCCTTTTTAACTTCAAAACTGGCATTAAATTTCTCATCATATTGGAAAGCGGGATTTGAAAAATATGCGGCTGCATGCAAGGGACAATGCAATGTAGGTTCCATCTTGAATCTATGATTCTCCATATGGGATGATATCGCTTCTTCACGTTGTCAAAATTTTTTGCAATAGCGTCATTGGCCTAATTTCGTAAATGTATCCCATTGGCGGTCTTTAATCGGAGTCAACCAAGCAAAAGACTTTTACTAAGGGAGTTACACATTTGGATGACCAAAAACCAGTACACTGTCCTCTTCAGTATTTAAATTATAATGATTTTCTTTAAAAGTCTGGTTGGACTTTGTGGATTAGCGGTGCACTGCAAGTAAAAGTGAACTTTCCTGGAGTAGCACAAAAATGGTGCGCTTTTTGCCCTCGACCCTGCCTGGAGAAGAAGACAACCATCGACCGTCTTCTCTCTCTTCGTCTCTAATCTACCTCCAGAAATCTCCAAGACTGAGCTACAAGCAATGTTCTGCAAAGCTGGTGCCGTGATAGACACCTTTATCCCTACCGATCAATCCTCAGGCAAGTAGAGAGGCTTCGGCTTCGTCAAATTCAAAACAGAAGGAGAAGCTCAACAAGGTCTCGAGATAGGGTTGCAAACGGAATGGTTCCGGGTCGGAACCGTAGTGGACCCGGACTTGTTTCTAAATTATGGTTCCTATTTCGGATCCGTTTTTGACTCGTTACTTGTTTTGTTGGTTCCAGACCCGGTTTCGATAGGAAAACCCAAATCCGGTTCCGGAACCGGGTCCACCTAGAGGACTGGAATCTAGTTTCAAAATCGATTCTAATTTCTCTTTATTCTTCATTTTTCCTAAAATAAGCATATCATTTAGCTTATAACAGTGCATTAAGTCTACTACCTTTAATATTTTACATAATAATGTCAAAAAAGTTGATTTTGAGGTACAATTTGCAATATCAAAGGCTCATATGCCGGGTCCCGGGTCCACAGGTCGGAACCTATGTGGACCCGGACCCGTTCATGAATCGGAACGTAAAATAGGTTCGAGACCCGGCTTTTTACGGGTCGAAACTTCCAGGTAATCGGAGAATCAAATACCCGTTTGCAACCCTATCTCGAGATAGTCAATGGGAGATCCTGGGAGGTAGAAGAATCCTCATCGACATGGCTCGTCCTCGAACAACAGGAACAACAAGACCCTCTAATGTAGGCATCTCTCAGACCTCCATCGATCAGGGATTTTGCACCAACCATCTCCCAACGCCTGGAAACACCCTCCATCGTGCATCCCTGACTCTAGCGCAGGATTGATCATCAGGGATGGCCATACTCACTTTATTCGAGTGGCCCCTTGGGTTGTTGAGTCGGAGAAGATGGCCTCTACCTCAGCTTGATTGGCTTCCTCAAGCCAAACCTAAGTGTGGCCGATGTAGCTCGCTGGCTTAATATTCATTGGGGCAAACCGGCTGCCAGGCTCAAACTGTTGGAAGACGAGGTCATCCACATCCTACTTCTCTCGGATGAGGAAGTTCGCCAAGTTCTGAGTTGTGTAGCAGTTTCACCTTCCAACCCATTTGTAGCCCTATATAGATGGATGGAGGTTACCGGCTCACCCCCAATCACCAAATGGATTCAATTCCATGGTGTTCTGCTACAAGCATGGATCGAAGGCGTCTTTCGTCTCCTGGGTGACTTCATCAGCTCAACCATAGAAGTAGATCGCCACACTTCGAAGAAGATGAACCTTGTTAACGGGCGTGTGAAGGTTCTTACTAGCTGGCTCTGTAAGCTCCTGCTCGAAACCCCTCTCTTTGTCAGAGATCTTATCATCTCATTTAGGGCCAAAGCAAGTTTGCCCATCCCCTTCACCTTCGACTCCGATGGAACCTCCCCATTAGCTAAAAGTGTCGCGCAACTTGAAAACGGCAATCTAGCGCTTGCTAGAGAAGAGCAGTCATCAAACCTTGCCCAATGAAGTTTCCCAAAACGAGCTAGGGTTCGCAAGCAGGCCAGGTTAGGCAGGTCCAGAGACTCTAACTCAACCCAAGCTGAAACCTGGACCTGGCCCACTACAAATATAAGCTCAGCAGGCCACAGGCTAACTAAAAGAGAGACCCTTTGTTCCTTCCTCAGCGAACTTGGTCGGCCCAACTTATCAGCCCAAGCATTTGCCCCTTTCAAATATCGAAAAGAAACAAAGTCTGCAGTCTCCGGGAGATCTGGTGCGATCGATGCTTCAACCTCGGCTTCCTTATCGGCCACTTCCTCTATCGAACGTCGAGTAAGATCTCCTCTGCCCCTTCCTTAAGGGATCCTCTGATCTATACTCGACGCAAGGAAAGAAGTCATCACCGCCAACTTCAAATGCCCCTAGTCGCCAGGGAAGGAGAAGATTGACGTTCTGTGGCTGCTCGCTAGCTCCAACGCTTCGGACCTCGACTCCTCCAAATTAGGTATTACTACCTGTCCACCCCTCCCTTCCTCTCCTTGCTCTATGTCGGCCACCGTCCTCTCTGCCTTCAGGGGTTCCGCCACCAATTCTCTCTCGGGAAAAATCATATGAAGACTTCTCCATCTCTAAGAATAATCGCAGGGCAGACATTAGCTCTCAGTGTCCCCATAGACACTCTACTCCCGCAGACAAAAGCTACTTGCCAACAACCCCTGCTGTAGGATCTCCTAAGTCATGGTTGTCTCAAAAAATCAGAGTTTGTGGTGAGGCAATAGGCATCTCAGTAGACAACAACAAATGTGGGTGGGAAAGCCTAATTGCTTTCGCCAGGATAGAGAATCCGTCCTTGGTAGACCTGCCACCTACAAAAAGAAGCCAAAAAGAAAGTGAAGCAGAGAACTCCAGAACCTTTCGTGCTCCATTAACTATTACAGCCGTCCCCTTGTGAGTTCTTCCTCTCTCAAAGATGTCAACCGAGTCAGATTCCAGGAAGTGTTGCCAATGAAGGCTATGTCTTGGAATGTTCGAGGTTTAGGGAGTACAGTTAAAGGAGGTAATTCACACTTCTAAAGCAAAGCTTCTGCTCCTTCAAGAAACCAAGCTCAATTCTATGTCTCATCCCATTATCAGAGATCTCTGGCGTAATCGTCAATTTCATTGGGTCTCCCTTGACGCTGTTGGAACTTCTAGAGGCATTCTTCTATGCTGGAATAGCAGGTTGTACACTATGAAAGACCATTTCATTGGTGCCTTCTCTGTCTCGACAGTGCTTGAAGATAGGGCCATTGGTTCATCTTGGATTATCTCCTCCGTCTATGGACCTACTGACTGCAGATTTCATGGCAGTTTTTGGTGCGAGCTTGACTCCATTTGTAGCAGATGGGTAGGCCCTTGGTGCATTGGTGGCGACTGGAATATCATTAGATTCCCTTCAAACGAATCTAGAGTTGGCAAAATTTCAGCAGAAATGGAATCCTTCTCAGATTGGATTAACTCCCACTACCTCGTCGATCTTCAATTAGGAGGGGCTAAATACACTTGATCTAATCACCAAAGTCCTCCAACGTTGTTGCGTCTTGACAGATTCCTGGTCACCGGTGATTGGATCGATCTGTATCCTAAAGTATGCCAAATTGCTCTCCCAAAGCCCACTTCCAATCACTGCCCCATCCTCCTCGATTGCAAAAATCTAAAGTGGGGACCCTCTCCCTTCAGCTTAGAGATAATGTGGCTGGAAGACAAACATCTCAATGCTTTAATCAAGGAGTGGTGGAATAGCTGCGCTATTAATGGTTGGGTAAGTTTTAGACTCTCCTCGAAGCACAAGCAGTTGAAGCTCATTATTAAAGACTGGAGGAAAACCAATTTCAAGCCTGTCGAAACTATCAAGGCTAAACTTCTAGAAGAATTGCAATCTCTTGACTCAAATGAAGAATCCCAAAGGTTATCCAAAGCGGATATCGCTAAGAGGCTAAATCTTAAAGATCTTTTTTAGCGTGAAGTCCGGGAAGAATAGATCAAATGGAAACAGAGATCTAGATGTTGATGGCTAAACGAATGGGACAAGAATACCAAATTTTTCCACAGTATCGCTACGACCAGAATGAGGGGAAACAGGATCAATTACTTGCTGGTCAATAGCAATAGATTAGAGGACAAGGATGGGATAATTAGCCACATTCTGAGTTTCTTTCAAAGTTTGTACAAAAAAGATGGTACTAGCAAGCCTTCTTTAGACAATCTCGATTTCTCCACCATCAGCGAGGAGAATGCTAACTGGCTAGAAGATGAGTTTCAAGTGGAAGAAGTCAAAGTGGCAATCTTCAATCTTGCTAGCGATGAAGCTCCAGGCCCAGATGGTTTCCCAATGTCATTCTACCATAAATTCTGGGACCTCCAAAGAGTTGACATTATGGCCTTCATGAAGGAATTTCACCCTAAAGGCAGGCGCTCCAAATCGATCAGTGCCTCTTTCATCACCTTTATCCCGAAGAAGATAGGGCCTAACAGAATTAAGGACTTCAGGCCAATAAGCCTCTTAGGTAGCATCTACAAAATCTTGGCTAAAGTGCTAGCTTCTAGACTCCAAAAGATCCTCCCTTCCATCATCTCTCCTTCTCAAGGTGCCTTTGTCCAAGGTAGATAGATCTTAGAGGGGGTTATTGTTGCAACAAATGCATCCACTCTAGATACAAAGACAAGCTTCCGGGCATAATTTGTAAGCTTGATTTGGAAAAGGCTTTCGACATGGTGGATTGGGATTTTCTCCTTTATTAGATGCGTAGGATGGGCTTCAGACCAAAATGGAGGGTTTGGATCAAGGAATGCATTTCATCTACTACCTTCTCCATTCTAATCAATGGCTCCCCGAAGGGATATTTCCAGTTGAGAGGGGCTTACGTCAGGGGGATCCCTTGTCTCCATTTCTCTGTCATCATTGGTGAAGCCCTCAGTCGGATGCTTTCCAAAGCAAAAGACTGCAATCTGATCCACGGATTCAAGCCTGCTTATAATGCTCCCTCCGTCTCCTGCCTCCAATATGCAGATGAGACCCTCCTTTTTTGCGATGCCGACGAGGACCAAATCTAAAACATGGTTGCTATTTTCAACTGTTTTGAAGCTGTCTCGGGTCTTAAAATAAACTTCTCAAAGAGCTCCATCCTTGGAGTCTCAATCGAAGACATCTCTCTCCATTATGCTACCATCTTCGGGTGTAGAGTTGACTCCTTCCCATCCATCTACCTTGGTCTCCCCCCGTGCCTAGATAGAGTGCCTAAATCTGTCTGGAACCTAGTAGTTAAAAGGATTGAGAAAAGGCTCTCTTTCTGGAAAGCAAAGTATTTATCCTTGGGAGGCAGAATCGCGGTGATCCAATCTACACTTGCCAACCTTCCTATCTACTACGTGTCCATCCTCAAGTGCCCCGCTACAATCGTCAACCGCATTGAGAAGCTTCAACGAGACTTCCTTTGGCAGGGCCGCGAGGAATCTAAAAAATTCCACCTGGTCAATTGGAAAACGGTCTGCTACCCTAAAGACTCTAGCGGTCTTGGAATAAGACCTTAAAGGATTAATCAGGCTTTGTTGGGCCTTTTGGCATGATGTTTGGGCTAGCGAGACCCCTTTAGCGGTTCAATTCCCTGACTTATACAAATGCGCCAGAAACCGCAATGCTAAGGTTAGAGATTACCTCAACACAAGCACAAACAATCACCCGTGGTCTATGATGCATGGATACTTCAAAATGGGCAATGTATCGTGTCGTATCGTATCCGATACTTCACTTTGTATGTGTAAAATCCGTGTCGTTGCCGTGTCTATAGCGTGCCCTTGCCGTATCCATGTCGTATATGTGCATCATAGCCTATGGTAGCCTATTTTCAGAAGGAATCTCTCCGAGGCAAAAGAAGCAAACCTCTTCAATCTTTTTGAGGTGTTTAATGGCATAGATGTTATAATCTATAATGAGATGAAAGGAAGAAGAAGAAGACAATATTGGAGAGAAACGAATGCCTCAAATGGGAGGATCGTCCATCATTTTATAATCTCATTATTCCCTTAAATCAAGGGCTTTACATGCTAAAAAATCAAATCAAATCTCTTAGGCTATACAAGGAAGTATTATGAGACATTAGCATAATCAACAACTAGATTTGATCCCACGTATGGGACTATATACAGGCTGTATATGGCCTTAATGGGCTGGGCCTAATCTTGTTTTACATGGCCCATTATCTTCTACACTCCCCCTCAAATTGATGTGGTCAGGCAGAAAACATCAATTTGCTAATGAGATCACGATGACGCGTTTTGGGAAGAGCTTTTGTGAAGATATCCGCCAACTGGTTACGAGTAGAGACATGAGGCAGAGTTATCTTCTCAGTAACAACATGCTGACGGATGAAGTGGCAATCAATCTCAATATGCTTCGTTCTTTCATGAAAGACCGGATTGTTTGCAATTTGGGTAGCATTGGTGTTGTCCCCATGAAGAGGTGTAGAGCTACCAACAGTGACACCAAATTCACAGAGAAGACGGCGTAGCCAGATGATTTCAGCACTCGCGGATGACATGGCCCGATATTCTGCCTCAGCAGAAGATTTCGAAACGGTGGTTTGCTTCTTACACTTCCATGAAATCAGTGAGTCCCCAAGAAACATACACCAGCCAGTGGTAGATCGCTGAGAATCGGGGCAACCGGCCCAGTCAGCATCCGCATAAGCATATAAGTGCAGGGAAGCGCCCGAAGGGTAGAAGAGACCATGATTAAGGGTGCCTTTGACATAGCGAAGTGTGCGCAAGGCAGCAGCAATGTGAGGTTTGTGAGGATTGCTCACAAACTGGCTAACCGTATGAACGACATGAGAGATATTCGGCCGAGTCATAGTTAAGTAGAGCAAACTACCAACTATCCGCCGAAAAATAGAGAGATTATCCAGGGGAAGGCCATCATCCGTACTGATCTTGTTGTTTAACTCCATAGGTGTATCAAAAGTGTGAGCATCATCAAGTCTTGCCGAAGTGATCAAATCTGTAGCATATTTCCGCTGATGAACCCGAATGCCAGATTTGCTACGCAAGAATTCCAGCCCCAGAAAGTAGGTGAGGTCCAAGATCTTTCATTCTGAAGTGGCGAGTGAGATGATGTTTGATATCCGTAACGCCAGCACTATCATTGCCACTGATAATCATATCATCAACATAGACTAAAAGGAACGGGTAGCCCTTCGTTATCCATCTAAGAAACAGTGAGCTATCTGAATGACTTTGACGAAATCCAGCTTGAAGAATTGCAGTCCGGAATTTATCAAACCACGCTCTGGGAGCTTGCTTTAAGTCCATACAAAGATTTCCGCAACTTACAACCATGCTTAGGAGCACATGCATATCCTGGAGGAGGCTTTAAGTAAACAATCTCTTGCAAATCCCCATGACGAAATGCATTTTTGACATCCATTTGCCACAGAGGCCAGTTGCGGATTGCAGCAACACAGAGGAGAGTACGAACGGTGGTCATTTTAGCCACTGGTGCAAATGTCTCATAGTCGATTTCATACTCCTGTTTATAACCCTGCGCAACCAATCGAGCTTTGTAGTGATTAAGACGCCCATTGGAGTGAACTTTTATGGAGTAGATCCATTTACTGCCAATCACAGAGGCGCCTTCCGGAGCCGGTACCAAGTCCCATGTTTGATTAGCTTCGAGAGCGAGCAATTCCTCATTCATAACATCCTGCCGGTAAGCAATCTTCGAGGCCTATGAATATAAGGTGGGTATAGGAGCACTATCTAAGGATGAAAAGAGAGCAGGAAAGCCATAGCGGTTAGGAGCACTGGAAAGACGATTAGATCGTCGCAGAGAGATGAGATTATCAGAAAAGCATGGTTACCTGTAGGAGCAGTAGGCGGCACTGGGAGATGATCAGGAGAGGGAGGCATCATAGGAGGAACCTTGTTACGCCGGACATAGACCATGAGAGTAGGTGATGGAGAAGCAAACTCCGGGAATTGTGGCAAATAGGACACAGCAATGGGATGATGATCTAAATGTAATGAAAAGAAAGGAATTTGTTCCAGGAAGATCACATTACGAGAGATTCGCATGCGTTTTTCAAACTGGTCATAACACAAGAACCCTTTGTGTTCAGAACTATAGCCAAGAAAGATGCATTTGGCAGCCTGTGGGGATAGCTTAGTGCGTTCAGTCGGTGGAAGATGAACAAAACACAAGCAACCAAACACACGTAAGTGAGAGTATGAAGGAGGATGTTCAAAGAGAACTCCGTGAGGAGTAGTTTTGCCTAGAACAGCACTGGGAAGACCGCAGTCTGTGCAGCATCACACCAAAATTCTGGAGGATCTAAGGATGCAAGTAAAAGGGTGCGAACAGTTTCAAGAATGTTTGTTCTTTCTTTCCGCAATGCCATTCTGCTGAGGAGTGTGCGGACAAGATTTTTGATGAAGAATTCCTTTATCAGAAAGTAAAGCAGAGAATTCATGAGACATGTATTCTCCGCCAGAATCGGATCTAAGGATCTTGATATCTTTCTTAAATTGAGTGCGTACCATGTTATAGAATCTTTGAAAAATAGAAAACACTTCAGATTTTAAACGCATGAAATAAATCCAAGTATAACGGGAATGATCATCAATAAATGTCACATAGTACTTGAATCCTGCCCTACTCAAGGTAGGAGCAATGCCCCAAACATCAGTGTGAATGATATCAAATGATTCTAATGAACGAGAGTTATGAACAGAAAATGGCAAAATATGACTCTTAAACAACAAGCTTCACATTTTGATTGAGATAAAGAAGACAGCATTTTATTATCAATTGAAGAGTCCAAACAACCAAGTTTAAACAAAGAAATTAAATTGGCATTGTTCACATGACCAAGACATTTATGCCAAACCGTCCACAAGTTTTTGAAATTATTAGAAGAAGAAGCAAAGAAGGAATGATGTCCAATGTCCAGCAAAAACAGGCGCCCATGTTTACTCCCGGTCGCGATCACCTTCCCAGTTTGTCGCCCCTGTATGACACAACCAGAAGAAGAAAAGTGAACAAGATAGCCCTCATCAATAAGTTATCCTACAGAAAGTAGATTGGCCGATAATTTTGGAACAAAGTAGACATTGGAAAGGGTGATGGACTGGCCAGTGACACTAGATAAAGTAATGGTACCAACTCCAGAAATGAGTAGTTGATCACCATTAGCAGTAGTAATTTTTTTCTTTTCCAAGGTAAGGGTGGGAATCTGTAAAGCTATGTTCTACAGATATCATGTGATTTGAGGCTCCTGAATCTAAAAACCATGTGGAAGAGGTGATAGAAGAAGAAAGAGATGCAGAAGAATGAAAGGCAGAAGATGCTATATGAGAATGAGGTTGATACCGACCACCAGAGAAGCCCATAGATGCATATACAGAGGTGACTGTGCTCTGGATCAGCTCTTGAATCTGAGCACGAGTCATGGATATAGCTCCAGAGGAAGTGCTGCCTGTATCTGATAAGGGCGCTTGAGCCTGAAAAGCCGATGGAACATTCCGTCTTTGCATATGGGAGGGAGGCTTCTTAGGTTGTGTCTCATTCCGTCGCTGCAGGTTTCGACAGTCATCAATCACATGACCGGTCCGTTTGTAATATCTGCAAACCAACTTCTTACGACAATTTTTGGAAATATGTCTGAAGCCTTTGCATTCATAACATTGAGTCTGCTTTGGAGTTGCCAGAAGAGCCGAGTCAGCAGGAAGAGGCGCAAGGAAGGCTTTGGGTGCTTCGGGTGCTTCCAGAATAGTGCGTTGTGAAGTGAGACGAAGTTCTTCGCGGAGGACTTCTTGGAGGCAAGTATCAAGATTAGCAGTATTCTCCCTATTCATAAGCGCAGACCGAACAGATTCAAATTCAGGTCGAAGATTCATAAGAAACTGGCTGATATGAGTTTCTTCTTGTAACTGGAGAGCCTCAGATAGAAATCCAGAAGAGACCGTTTGGATCAGCATGGAATCCCTTTCAGTCCACAAGGTGAGGAAACCATTAAAGTATTCTTGCACAGTTTTATCTCCTTGACTATATCTGGCAATTTCACTATCCAAATGAAATTTCCGAGCTTTATTTGTTTAATGGTAAACTTTCTTCAGATGAGCCCACATATCAGCTATTGTGGTGTAGGCTTGAAGGGCCACAGCAAGAGAGGGATCAATAGAGTTAAGGATCCAAGTGATGACTTTCGCATTTTCTTTGGACCAGGTGGCCAGGCCTTTTGAGTCGGAAGTACTTGTAATCTGAGGTTTGGTTATCGATCCATCAAGATAACCAAAAAGCCCTTGTCCTTCAACAAAGTTCTTTAAATGGAAGGAACAGGACATATAATTCTGCCCGTTAAATTTAATCGGGATAACATCGTACTTGTCCATTTGCAGAATGTAATAGGAGGACAGCAGCACAATATAATCAGCAATGTGGAAAACAGCCCTTAGTAGCACAAGATGGTGAGAAAACCACCAGAGGTAGAAGATACCTTAAACAATAGTGGCAGAAGCTTCTAACAGAGAACAGCACACAAAAGTGCAAATCTGGGCAAAAAATCAGCCCAGACGAACTGAATTTTGAAGGAAGAATCCCTGTGTGGGGCCCATAGATGGATCTGATTGGTGATCAGATGAACAGTTATGAAGCAGTATCAATTTTCCTTTCCATCTCTGTAAAATGCTGAAAAAATCTCCAAAAAGACAAGGAGAGATGGGCGACCAAGGCTTTAGAGAGACTTCTGGATTTAGTGATGATCGCAGGTGGGCCGCGGTGATCACGATGATAAGACAGTGAGTTTTCACTCACGTTTTACTTCCAAAAAGCACAGATCCTTGATATGTGTTGCTTAGATGATGTAGATGAGGTCTCCAATAGATTATGTCTCTAATACCATGTTATAATCTATAATGAGATGAGAGGAAGAAGAATAAGACAATATTGGAGAGAAACGAATGCCTCAAATGGGAGGATCGTCCATCATTTTATAATCTCATTATTCCCTTAAATCAAGGGCTTTACATGCTAACAAATAAAATCAAATCTCTTAGGCTATACAAGGAAGTATTATGAGACAAATTAGCATAATCAACTAGATTTGATCCCACATATAGGACTATATACAGGCTGTATATGGCCTTAATGGGCTGGGCCTAATCTTGTTTTACAGGGCCCATTATCTTCTACAATAGACAGCTCTAGTGAAGGGCAAGACAGCAAGCTATCGGCCCCTTCACGTGATGGTTCTTTTTCGATTTCCTCCTCCTCCGCCTTATCGATTCCTCCAGCTACTTCTTGAAGTCGGTCATCACTATGGAAGATCAAGGCCCCTCCCAAAGTTATTACTTTTGCTTGGCTTGCTCTTCAGAACAAAATTCGAACTACGGATCATGTTTGTCGCCGAAATATGCTCCTTGTCAACGCTTGCCCCTTTTGCTTAGCTGAAGAGGAATCGGTCGATCACCTTCTGCTTCATTGCAAGTAGACAAAAGCCCTTTGGTTAGCAATCCTGGAGGAGTTTAACTGCAGTTGGGTCATACCGCAGTCCTTACCCGAGTTCCATCAATGGGCTAGCCCGATTACTACCTCCAAAGGGAAGATCATGTGGCGCCTTTATTTTTTGGCTTGCATCTGGATGATTTGGAAATAGAGAAACAGAATGTGTTTTGAAGGGATCACTTCCTCCCAAGAAGACTTAATCCTTAGAATGAAATTTTGCGTTGCTTATGGGTCTCCTATTTTTTAGATTTTTTAGGCTTATCTATCGATGCAATTATGTTCAATTGGAGGGAAGTCACATCAATTTGATTTGGATCTCTTCTTCTCCCTTCTTGTTTTGTTTGGATCTCTTGTTAGAGGCCTTTCAGCCTCCTTGTTTTGTTTCCCCTCCTTTTGGGTGGTGGCTGTTTTTTTTTTGGGTTCTGCCCGACCGCTTCTCAGTATAGCTCTTTTATATTGTAAAGCCTTTTTCTATCAATACAAGTTATCGTTTCAAAAAAAAAAAAAAAAAAGGGGGTTACACATTTGATGCAATATTTTATGCAAGCCCAAAATTCTTGGTCGGCCAAGATAATATCACTCTTATGCCATCAATATTTTTGGAGTATGATCTTTCTTCCCATTCCTTCGAAGCAAACAATGACCGCAATGCAACCCTTTGTTCATGAATACTTTTTAAGGCCAAAAAGTTTGTAGCAAAACGGGTGACAACGGCTCTTATAAGCTCTCTTCCCTTTGTACATCTTCTCATTAAATTTAACACTCATATATGTGTATAAGTAAAAACAATAATCTTCTTCACCTTCGCAATTATTGTGGCATGTGTGGGCAATATTTCAATATCCGCTAGCATCAAATCAAGTAGATGTGTTGAACATGGTGATCAAAATATTTTTTTCCTCTTCTCCATTGAGAATTCACCCGCCTTCACTAAAGTTGCAACACTATCCGTACCACTTGCACGGCATGCTCTTCTCCAATTTCTTCAACAACCGAATTTATCAACTCAAACATATTTTGTGCATTTTTACAAATTGAAGATGTATTTATAAATTTCATAAAACCAAAAAATTTGTGATGCTTCTATTCTTTCCATCGATCCACCCATCTGTCATCAATGTGCACCCAGATTGACTCCACTCTTTTCTATATTGATCCAGTGATTTTTCACTAAGTTGCATTTCCTTATGAAGAAAGCGTGCCTCACTTTACGATAACTTGAGAGTTTCAACCCCGGTCCAAATGAAGCCGCTGCCAAAATCATCGGAGTAAAAACTGGACTTTTAAAAACATGGAAAAGCAATGCATTTGCATACAAAAATCTACATATTTTCAATACAACACTTTCCCTATCTCTTTTTTCCAAATGTGATTTGAAATGTTGGTTGTTTTGGATTTTTCCCTTTAACCACAAAGCCATCCATTTTGCCTTTTCGTTTTCCTTTATCTTGCTGTATTTCAATCACTTCATCATTATCTTGGAAAAAATAATCTGATGCACCCCCAACCCCCAAATATCTTACATGTCATCTCTTTTTTTTTTTTTCCTTCTCTTCATCTTTGTTATCTTCTAGTAACTTCTTAAACTAGTTTGCTACATCATCCTCAACTTGAGTGCTTGGCTTTATGTTTTTTTTTTTTTTATCGGTAACAGTAAAATTTCATTAAAGAGAAAGAAGGTACAACTCAGAAAAGAGAAACAAAACTTTATGTTTTGTTTTGTTCAGGCTAAATGGTGTTTCATACGAAACACTTTACCCCACATCACCTTTGCACAAAAATTACATCTTTCGTTCAAGTGATTATCCGGGTTAACCTTGGAACAATAACTTAATGCAAGGTCATCATCTGGTGGGCTTTTTTCTCTCCCTTTTTTGGGCTCCCAATAACTGTAAAATCCAAAAAAAAAAATCATTCAACCATCACCATAGTTTACATGTAAAAACAGATTAAAATCATGAAAAAAAAAGGTGATTGGAACTTGGAAGGCCATCTTCATAGCCAGCCCAACGTATTCATGACAAAATATAAAAAAATAAAAAACCCATTAAACTTATATTTATAAGAGAATCATAAAAAATAAAGTCAGAAAACTGACAGCCATCTGTATTCTAATGGGGCCACAAATTGATTAGAAAAATTGAAAAAGAGAGAATTGGCAATAATAACAATGAGCCCTTGATGGATTTCTTAATGGGCCTCACAGGTTTTTTTTTTTTTTAGAAAGTTAGGCCTCACAGATTCTTGAAAAAAAAAAAATTCAATTGGAAGATCATCTACACATTAGGCCCAATGTATTCATGAAAAAAAATATAACTTTTGGAAGAAGAAAAAAGACAGGAGATATAGAGAAAAACTGTCTGCAAATAGAAAAAACTGAAATAAGGCCCCAGCTCATTCATCCGACTGTGATCCATCAGTGGGCCCCGAGTTTTGATTAAATGCATTGTATTATGTGGGTCCCATCCCACTAATGAATCCACTGCAAAAATCATTCCAGAATTCCAGCCATCGTACAGAAAAAAATCACTGGTGGGCCCCACTGTTGGATGAATAAAATTGATGTTGGCATAACTATTCCAATGATTCGATGATGCCCAACTGGTGAAATGCTTTCGATGAGCCCCACTGAATGATAAAAAAGAAAAAAAAAGTTTGACTGACTTCTTCGAGAACGATCAACAAAGGAGGAAGAAGAAAAAATATATACGATACACACTTGTTTTCACTGTGCCGTTCTTTGCTCTGCTTCTCGCTCAGTCGCTGCTCCTCGCCAGCTGGTCAGTCGCTACTCCTCGCTGGCTGGTCGGTCACTGCTGGTTATCGCTTCTGCTTCTTGCTCTTTGGAGCAGAGTAATGGTCTGTCAATGAGAAAAGGGATCTCTCTGTAGAGTGGAGTGCTTGCACGGTGGAGATGAGGGTTGTCTCAAAAACTTCTGCTGGTGAAGCCTTAATTTCAGGCAGAGGTGAAGATGAAACCCAACCTTCTTGCGATGAGTTTCTCCTCTTTGTTTCTGATATTTGTTTCTCTTAGTCTTAAGGTATTTTGTTTCTTCTTTTTAGCCTGCAAAAACGATGCTGTAAAAGCCACAAATAAAAAGCTATTGAGTATACATTTTTTTTGGATCTTAGACTCCTCGTCTTCCTGCCTTTGCAAAATCAGATGATACGTGCAATATGATGTGATAGGGGTATCGAATCTACTGATATCTTTCTAATTGTGATTTATTCATGTGATTTGAATCGTTGGATGTCCAATACGATACGATTCATATCGTGTATCGCACGATTTTGACAACTATGGTTGGGACAATGCTTTGATGATGATGATGATGACGACGACTATAGTAGGTGTAGTTATTGTCATTCTCACAATTGCAAAATGCAAGAATGGAACGAGAGTTCTTGGAAACTGATTGTATTATTTTGTGTATCTTCTCTTGGAGAATGATCACCAATATATAGGAATATACATGCCTTAATCAAGGCTCTTACATAGGAAACCAGCTAATTACACATTAATCACTAATCTAAGTTAGGAAAGCAATCAATTACTAAAATATGTACAGTTGTCTCAACATTGACTAAATCAATCCACGTGAGATGTAACTTGCTGAACTGGATTGACTGATGGGCCTTGGGTCCCTTTATGGGTCGTGGGCCAATCTTAACACCCCCCCCCCCTCAAATTGATGCGGGAGAATCAACGAGCATCAATTTGCCAACCAAGAATTGATGGCGTGGTCGGGGAAGACCCTTCGTAAGAATATCAGCAATCTGAAGCTCAGTGGAGACATGCGGAAGGCTGATGACATTACGTTTAAGCTCATCTCGTATGAAGTGACAATCAACCTCGATGTGTTTAGTGCATTCATGAAAAATTAGATTTTCAGTAATCCGAATGGCACTGGTATTATCTGCATAGAGAGGAGTAGCTCCTTCTACGGGAAATCCAATGTCAGAGAGCAAACCTCGGAGCCAAAGAATTTCGGAGCATGCAGTAGACATAGCGCGGTACTCAGCCTCGGTAGAAGATTTCGAAACTTTGTCATGTTTCTTGCATTTCTAGGAAATCAGACTATCACCCAAAAACATGCACCATCCTGTCGTCGATCGGCGAGTATCGGGACAACCAGCCCAATCAGCATCTGAATAAGCTTTGAGAGATAGAGGATTGTTGGAATGAAAAAACAACCCGCGAATCGGTGTGCGAATAAGGTACCGAATGATGCGGCGAACAGCAGCCATATGAAGATGACGAGGAGCAGTCATGAACTGACTCATTAGGTTGACCGCGAAGGAGATATCAGGACGGGTGATCGTGAGGTAGATCAAGCTACCCACTAACTGGCGATATGCGGTAGGATCTGGAAGAAGGTCACCTTCCTCTTTACTGAGCTTGACATTTAGTTCGATCGGCGTATCGACTGGAGCGGAAGCAGTAAAGCCAGCCAAGTCAATGAGGTCAACTGTGTATTTGTGCTGATTGAGAACTATACCGGCAGGCGATTGATGAACTTCAAGACTGAGGAAATAGTGTAAGGGGCCGAGATCCTTCATTTGAAACGACTGATGAAGAGAAGCTTGGAGTTCATGAATCATTTGTGCATTGGGACCAGTAATGACAACATCAACGTAGACCAGTAGCACAGTAATCCCGGAAGGAGCATGATGTAAGAACATAGAAGGATCATACTGGCTGGGATGAAAATCCAAGTGGAGAAGAGCATCCTGAAATTTCTCAAACCATGCGCGGGGGGCTTGCTTCAGACCATAGAGAGAGCGACGAAGCTTAGCAACCATACCCTTCCCAGAAGAGGACCCCAGTGGCAGACGCATGTAAACATCTTCTTTGAGATCACCATGAAGAAATGCATTTTTGACATCCATTTGATAGAGTGGCCAGGATTGAGATGCAGCAACAGCAAGGATTATGCGTACGGTGGTCATCTTGGCAACGGGAGCAAAAGTTTCATCATAATCAATGCCATATTCCTGCCGATTTCTGAGAGCAACAAGGCGCGCCTTATATCAATCTAGAGTGTCATCTGATTTTAACTTGAGAGAGAAGATCCACTTGCAGCCAATAGGTTTGACACCCACAGGAGGGGACAATATCCCACGTATGATTTTTCTCTAAAGCAACCAATTCATCGTGCATAGCCTGGTTCCAACATTTGTCCTGCACAGCCTGAGAATAGGATTGGGGAATGGAAGAAGAGGACAAAGTTGCCATTAAGGAAGTATGGGAGAACCCATAGCGGTCGGGTGGTACCGAAATGCGAGTGGAGCGACGCAATGTAGGAAGTCCAGATGGACCAAATGCCGAAGGGGGACCGGATGCGGGAGGAAGATCTGGAGGGGAATCCCTGGGAGGTGCGTCTGTGTTCCGTCTGTGATACACAAAATTAGCATACATCCAAGGTAATGGCGTCCGATTCATCAGGGCAGATCTGACAATTTCATATTCATTCCGCGGTTTCATCAAAAACTGATCCCTTTGACTAGAGGCCTGAAGATCGCGAATCACGATCAGAACGTCGGGAGCCACATCTGCATACTTAATACTATCGTATTCCGACCATAGGGTTCGGAATCCTGAATAGTAGTCTTGGATTGACAATGTCCCTTGTGCATATTCAGCAATCGCACATTCCAGATGAAATCGACGTGCTGAGTTATCTTGATGGTACACTTGCTTCAGATATCCCCACATGCCTTTAGCGGTGGGATAAGGTTTGAGGTTCATTATCAGATGTGGTTCGACGGAACCCAGTATCCATGTTTTTATTTTTGCATCTTTAGTAAGCCAGGCGGATATCTTCTTCTCATCTTCCTTGGGTTTAGGGTCAGATCCAGAAATATAACCCCACAATTCCTTAGCCTCAAGGTAAATCTGGAACTGAAACGACCAGGCGGGATAATTTTTTCCCATGAATCGGATCAAGGTGACCTCAGATTTTTCCATCTTCAATCTTGATTGCAAAGAAATTCCAACAACAGTGAAGAGATGAAATCTAAATGATGATAATAAACTGTGCTGTGTGTAGATACTAAGATCCGATCAATCAGAGAGGGAAAAAAAATCAACACAGAACCTAAAAGGGCCAAAAATCACCCCAGGCGACCTGGATTTTGCCTGCTGATCTGCTATGTGGGCCCCACTGATAGATCTGGACAATGATCAGAGCACTGATCTGAAGAAGTGCAGTAATTTGCTTTCAACTGGAAAAAGAATGATCCAATTCCACCACAGATCCAAGATTCTGGACGGTCCAGATGAAAGTAGTATTAAAAAGCTGGACAATGACGAGAATGTGTAAATCACCAACCTGGGAGTGCTGAAAAAATGTGAAAAAATCTCCAATATTCTTAGAAAATCCAGGCGACCATGTCTGGAGAGATCTCTGATGGTGGTTTGATGATCAGAGGTGGGCCACCATGAAGATGAGACTGTTGCAACGTCTGAACTCCTTGAAACAGATCCTTGATCTGTCGATCTTCACAAGAGAGATTGATTTCTCTCTATCCTTAATGCCTAAATGCTATGTAAGATCAAAGAACAAGATTTTCTTGAACTTGGCTCTGATACCATGTCATTCTCACAATTGCAAAATGCAAGAATGGAACGAGAGTTCTTGGAAATTGATTGTATTATTTTGTGTATCTTCTCTTGGAGAATGATCACCAATATATAGGAATATACATGCCTTAATCAAGGCTCTTACATAGGAAACCAGCTAATTACACATTAATCACTAATCTAAGTTAGGAAAGCAATCAATTACTAAAATATGTACAGTTGTCTCAACATTGACTAAACCAATCCACGTGAGATGTAACTTGCTGGACTGGATTGACTGATGGGCCTTGGGTCCCTTTATGGGTCGTGGGCCAATCTTAACAGTTATTTCCGTCCAATCGTACTGTAAAACCTTTTGGTTGCTCCATCTATGAGTATCAGAGCTTCTTAATGGGTGCTTGAATGCTCCATGGATTCCCACCAAAAAGAAAAGAAATGTAAAAGGTGTTGAAAGTTGAATAGACAAGATTAAAAAAATAAAAAAAAAACCCAAAAATAGGTTGGGTGACCAGCGAAAAAATCAACAGAAAAACAACCTTGAATGATCCAAGAACAGCAAATGATGGACACTCATAATTAGTTCCTTATACCAAAATCGCAAACCTGAAGGGCACGGATGCAAAAGTTGGACGGTTTGGATGAAATCTGGTTGCAGAAAATTCAACTGGGTAATCATGAAATACATGTTTAATGATCCCCAAAAGTTTTTTAAAAAATAGCAATGATCTTCAGCGATGTTCTGGGACCCAGTGGTGTCACAGCACTGATACTAATCAGATGAGGTAGGCCCCAGTGTTGATCAGATGATTAGGAGAGATTTCTTCTTGATTTCTATTAATATAACAGAAAACACAATCTTCAACGATAACTTCTGAAGGAGGATGAGGTGACCAGAAATCTAGAGTTGCAGTCGATGATATCTGCAGCAACCAGCTGTGATCTGCATGCAAACTGTCTTCCAGGATTCTTTTTGTAGCTTAGCAGAGCTGAGTCGTAGCCACCAAGATTAGCCGACCATAGGTTGGCTCTGGTACCATGATAAACAAATGACGAAGTAAGAGAAGTAAGGATTTGGAGAATTTCAATCATTGCTTTGTTGATTCCACACAACCATTATATTAGTTTTACATAAGATACAGTAGGGTAGTATTATCATAGGAGAATAGGTTGATTTTTTCAAGGCTCCGGAGTTCCCCTTGTGTTTGTCTGTCTGTTATCAAATTGAGGTGACTTGACTGAGTCATGAGTAAACTCGATGAGTTTTCCTACCTTTGTAAAAGTAGGAGAGGTATATTGTACCAGGTTTGGTTTCCATGAGATGAGAAACAAGTATTGTGGAAAATCTATATATACTATGTATATTAGTATTATAGAAACAACATTTCTAGTTATCCACTTATCCTAAACATATTACATGTGTCAATCAGGCTATGATGCTCGGATACAGCACGGATACAGTAAGGACACGCCATAGACACGGCAGGGACACGGATTTTATATGTAAAAAGTGAAGTATCAAATACGATACGACACGATACATTGCCCATTTTGAAGTATCCGTGCATCATGGCAATCAGGTTATTTGTCATTACATTTGATGGTATAGATGGATAATAATTGCCTATTCCTTTTCTTATATTTAGTTAAACCAAACCAAGCCTTTTCCCACTAGGTGGGGTCGGCTATATGGATTTGACAACACCAATCAAATCTGTTTAGGGTCATGTCCTCCATTAGATCCATGTAGGCAAAGTCATGTTTAATAATTTCTTTCCAACTTCTCTTGGGTCTCGGTCTCCCTCTCCCTCTCCTACTCCTAGCAATCTCCATGCTTTCACACCTTTTAACTGGTGCCTCCGTTGGGCTCCTTCTAACATGGCCGGACCATCTCAGTCGATTTTCTCTCATTTTATCTTTAATCGGTGTTATTCCTACTTTGCCCCTAATCTCTTCATTCCTAATCCTATCTCTTCTTGTGATCCCGCACATCCATTTTAGCATTCTCATCTCCGCAACTTCCATCTTCTTAACATGATTATGCTTTATTGCCCAACACTCTGATCCATATAACAACGCTGGACGTACCGCCACCTTATAATACTTTCCTTTAACCTTGAAGGGGACTTTCCGATCACAAAAGACCCCCGAAGCACTCCTCCATTTGGTCCACCCGGCCTGAATCCTGTGACTTACATCAGTATCAATCTCTCCATCTTGTTGCACCATAGATCCAAGGTACCTAAAGTTTTCTTTCTCTACAATCTTTTGTGTGCCCAAACTTACTTCTAAGTTACCAGGTGTCCTACTTTGACTAAACTTGCATTCCATATATTCTGTCTTGCATCGACTTAGCCTAAACCTTTTTGTTTCTAACGTTTTCCGCCACAATTCTAGCTTAGCATTCACCATTTTCTTACATTTAGTTAAAATTTAAAAATTTAGGATTTACAATGTGGTTGATGATATGATTTGATTCGACCTAACTTTGCCAGTTTTTATTGCCGGTCCCAAGCCTGGGTAAAGAAGGGTTGCGTTAGGTAGGTTGACGGCCAACGTAAAATTTTGTCACAACCGAAATATGAATTCTAATTTCTAAGATAACACCACTTTGTGATCATGCTAGGGCGTTTCCCGATTTAAGCGACGCACTATAGCAGAACCTGGTTGCAGTGGAAAGTAGGCAAGGCTTACTGCACCATTCAGGACGGTTGCAAGTAAAGAAGTTAGTCCATAGGAAGAGGAAGATTCGACTTGCTACTTCAAATATAGGAACCTTGATAGGCAAGAGCATGGAGTTGGTCTAGGTATTCAGAGGAGAAAAGTTAATGTAGCCTATCTACAAGAAACAAAGTGGAAAGGAGATAACGCTAAGGAGCTCATTGATGGTTATAGACCCTACTATGTTCGAAAGAACAATGCAAGAAATAGGGTGGGTATAGTTGTAGATAAGGATTTGAAAGAAAAAAAATTGTGGGGATAAAGAGGTTGGGTGATAGAATTATAGCAGCTAAGCTAGTGTTAGATGAAAATATAATTCATATCATTTGTGCATATACACTCCAAGCTGGATTAGATGAAAATGTTAAAAGAGAATTTTGGAGGAGATGGATGGTTTACTACAAGAAACTCCAACTGGTGAAATGGTTTTTTCTAGGAGTGGACTTTAATGAGCATGTAGGAAAGAATAATAGAGGTATGAGAAAGTGCATGGAGGACAAAGGATTTGGAGAAAAGAATGAGTCAGGAGATACTATCTTCGATTTTGCATTAGCATTTGACCATGTAGTAGCAAACACATGCTTTAAAAAGAGAGGAGGATTTAATTACCTATAAAAGTGGAACTAACAAGAGCTAGATAGACTTTTTTCCTAGTCAGAAAACATGACCGATTAGCTTCTAAAGATTGTAAGGTTATTCCATTAGAGAGTTTGACCCACACAATATAGGCTACTAGTCTTTGATGCCCAGATACGGACACGGACACAGGAAATGGGTCAAAAAGTTAGGACACGGATACGGGTACGGCATTACTTAAGGTACATTTCAGAATTTTTTATTAAATTTAAATTTGGTGGGGGCCCGTTAATTAGCCAGACTGTTATTTTATACAAGTTAATTTTTAATAGTTGAGCTCGTTTTCTAGATCCAAAAAATATATATATAAAAGTATTTTGTATTATATATAAATTTAGCAAAGGGGCTTTTATGAAAATGTATTTAATTTTTGGGAATTTCTTTATAATATATATATATCAAGGGGCTTTTATGAAGAAAAAAGAAAAAGAGATGGGTAACCCAAAGAATCAAAGGGCAATTTTGAAATAACTGAAAAGACAATGGCAAATTTGGAAAGTAAAAATGCTTATAAGTTGGGTTTCATTAGATTTGAGATGAATCGAGTCTCACCCTTTCAAAGATACGTTTCAACTTTCCAGAGAGAGAGGAAGAAGAAAAGGAGGAAAATGAAATGGAAGTGGCAAGCGGCGGAAACGGCAACAGCGATGATAGTTGCTTATGACAGAGTTGCTAGCCAGTAATCCCAAGACCAATTGGTGATAGGATACTGCACAAACAACTACTTAACCCCCCCCCCCCCCCCCCCCCCCCCCCCCTCTCCCCTCTTCTCCTCGGGGTGGGACACTGCTTGGATCAGAAGCACACGCCCGCAGAAGACTACAACACGGCATGGAGCCTTCTTGCCCTGCGCACTTGTGCCAGCACAAACACACAATGTGGCATTGGGCATTTTTTTGCCCTACGTGGTTTCAAACTAGAAACCTCTAGCTCTGATACCATGACAGAGTTGCTAGCCAATAATCCCAAAACCAATTGGTGATAGGAAACTACACAAACAACTACTTTACAGTTTGCAGCAACAGTGATGACGGTAGCAGCGGCTGGGCGTATGGACATCAGATTATGGCACGAAGAGGTATGCATTCCCTCACCCTTTCTCTCCTTCTCCTTCTCTCTTTCTTTTTTTTTTTTCTTTTTTTTTTTTCCTAAGTAGAACGGAGAAGTAGCGCTGCCCTCCACCCCCTTTTCCCATTTGTTTTAAACCCTCGTTTTGGGATGAAACCCTAAGTTTTCGAAGAAAGCAGTATCCTATTTTTTCTTACCATATGCCAACCGTACCCCATACCCGGATCCGTATCGGACCGTATCGACACCGATACCATGGGTGAACTGCTGTATCCGGGTATCATAGCTAGTAGTTTTAGATATTTGCATTAGAAGTAAAAAGAGGGGTAGAAAATAAAACGTGTTCTAATAAAACAAGGTGGAGGGATTTGAAACAAGCAAACGTAATAATATTTAAGGATAAAGCGATCGAGGAGGGAGAATTGAATTTTGAGGGAGAAGCTATGGCAATGTGGAATCAAATGGCTATCTATATTAAGAAGGTTGCAAGAGAGGTGCTTGGAGAGTTGAAATGGAAAAGACATTATAATAAAGTAACCCAATGGTGGAGTGTAGAGGTACCCAGTTTGGTAGGGGACTAGGAATATAGAATACTATAAAATGTACAAGAAAGTAAAGAAAGAAGCTAAGAATGTAGTAGGGGGTGCAAAGTTCAAAGCAAATGATGACACCTATATAATAGGTTGGGAATGAGAGAAGGAGAGAATGATGTTTTTAAGCTTGCAAAAATAATGGAAAGGAAAAGTAAGGACTTAGATCATGTCAAATGTATCAAGAACAATGACCAAAAGGTTTTAGTGAAGGACAACAATATTAAAGAAAGGTGGAGTTAATATTTTAGCAAACTTTTAAATGAAGATTACCTAAGAGGCAGAAGAACAAGAGAGGATACTTCACTAGTAGAACGTACTTTTTCTGCAGAGTAAATAAGATCTGAAATTAGAAAATTAATTAGAGTTTTACCAAACACTCTAATATGTGAATAAGCTCTAAATCACATAATAAGAGTTTTTTTTTAGAGTTACCAAACAGGCCCTTAGATGTGGACTTCTTATATATCTGTAAAAAAAAAAAAAAAACAAAACAAAAAAATAACAAAACAAAAAAAACAAACACTGAGGATTTTCTACAATTGAATCCAAACTGGCTTAAGAATTGGACCTATGACTTCCATCCTTCAATCAGTTCATCTGCATGACCCATCTTTGAAAGGACAAAAAACTTTGGAGCTTTAACCAACTTTGAAGTGCTTTTATAACCATGGCTCCCATGTTATCATTCTCCTTCCCTAATATAGTCAGAGCCCCATGGGCTTCATCTTCCATCATACATTCACTGCCCCATTGCTACCTCTGTTTTTGGACATAGCTAGCACCATTGTCCTTTGGAAAGAATTGTGAAGATTGAGGCTGATATCGGGCTGCTCGAACACCAATAAGAGATCCTCCAATAACACGTCCGCTGATTTTAATTACCGCTCTCAAGGCTTTACCTTCTTTCTGTCTCCAATCACTCTAGATGATATCAACCGGAAAAAGTACATCAACAACTACTCCTGCTTCACTTAAAGTTCTCAATGCGCATGAAGAAACATGAAAGGAAGGTTCAACACAAATAACAAAGGAAGGTTTGACCACCAGCATGGTCCCATCCTCATATCTCCTCACATATCATTGTTATTATAGATGTTGGTGTGGTTGTTATTGTTACTTGTTTCCTCTTTTTTTTTTTTTTAATGGAGTTATTGATGTCTTGGTTGTCTTATTTCCAATCATTTGTATGTTTGATGGAACATTTATTACAGCAGCTTATGTGCATATATAGATATGTGGCTTGTTATTTTAGCTGTTTCTTCCCTTTTTCCTCTGTTGTGTCATATTGACTTTTGTATGTTCACCATCCCTTACTAACAGCTATAAGCGTATCAATACTCCTGTTAAAGGACATCTCTGCAGACATCATCAGGTGAGAGTTTCGTGTTGGTGTTGAAATAACCATGGGATCAACATTGTGGAACTTGACCTGCTTCTCTCTTTTCTTTTCTTTTCTTTTTTGTTTTTTGATAGTGCTTTGACTATGACAATTTCTTGAAAATAAACTCAAGAAAACCATCCTGGCGTTGCCCTCATTGTAACCAGTCTGTTTGCTTCACCGACTTACGTATTGATCAAAATATGGTTAAGGTATGTAGCTTAAATTTGGAATTCATTCTTAGGGAAATTTCACCATTTAAACAAGCCATGGTTTCTTTGTCAGATATTAAAAGAGGTAGGAGAGAATGTTGCTGACGTGCTTATCTCAGAAGATGGATCGTGGAAGGTTGTTGATGAACATGATGGCATAACTAATCAACTACAGAATGGGTCACAGAATGTGCTTGCTAATGTCATAGATCTGACTATGGAAGGAACTGATGATGGTGATGTGACAATCAGTTCTACAGGAGCAGAAGCTTCCGTTGGCTCAACAAACCAGAGGTGCATAAATTATACCAGCTGTGAAACTGAAGACAGGAAACCTTTCCAGGATATCCAACATTCTTCTGCTGCTGGAAACCTCTCTGCGGTGGCAGCTTTCAACAGTGCATCAGATATAGTTCAAGAACCTGCTAGTCTAGTATGGGAAAATATCTGGTCGAGGATTTCATTGGCGGCATCTACTATGAATGGATCGGTATCCCACTCTGCAGCTGCTGCTGCTGCTGCTAGAGTTAATGCTCCAGCAGGCATTTCTGAGTCCCGTCTTGATGCTTTGCTAGAACCAGTGCTAACTGATGCTGTTTCTCCTGCACTTAACCGTGAGCCTGTGGATGGTCATGGTGGAACTCAACTTACAACAGCTTTCCAGAATGTACCACAACTGAGACAGTTTGTAGCCTCTGAAAACTTGCAGTTGCAACAGCCACGTTTTGAGAATTCAATTCTCAGTAACGAAATCTTAAGACGATCAATACCTAGGCAAGTCACCAGAACCCCCATTGCAGTTCAGGCTCTTCCAGCCCAGGCACAAGTACCCAATACACATCATCAAAGGACAAGGCCAAATGTAATGCCTTCAACAAGAATCTCCAATGGCGGATCCTCTGTTGCTTCCCAAATACCTCATTACATGACTGCTACTTCGGATGGTTTCAGCACGGCTAGTAGTGAAGTGGAAAGGCAGCAGCTTTCTAGGTCACAAATCACTCCTCTTTCGGCTTCAGAATTCTGTTCATCTTCATCACAACTTCACACAATGCCACAGGTGAGATTTTTTATGGTTTCTAATGAAATGCCAATCCACTTTAAAGGTATGACATAAATTAGAGTAATGCATGATACTTTTAGCATCCATCTGAGCACGTGGATGAGCTAATCGCCAATCCAGACTATCTGTTCTCTCCACTGTCCAGATCCAGCCCACTCTTCATGGGATCATTCAAATAGTTGCTCATAAAAAAAAATTAATAATTTATTAAGAAAACTAGTAGATATGCAATGTAGATGAATCTATTAAGGCAAAAAACCCCTTTATTTAAGAACATCAAAATCCCACTGCAATGGTATTACATTTCCCACCACCAAACTATTTCTCAATAATCCTTCACTAGTTAAAAAACCTACTTCCTCGGTCCATTCTCTTAGAAGATGATGAAAAGACAGATTTGAAGATTTGACCAGCATTCTAATTTCCTTCACTCCATCAAGGGCTAGAGCTGCTCTTTACCTGCTTAATGGAATTGAATGTATCTGCCTTAATTACTTAAGGGGTTTACTCATGATTTTTTTTTTTTATAACAGTTCATCCATGATTATTTAGGAAGTGTTGGCTTTAATTGCCATTATTTCAGCTCCTCAAGTCTCTATTACCAATTGGTCCCGGAAAAAGAAAAAAAGGAATTACCCTCAAGTCTCTATTACCAATTTTAGATGCTCAGTGCTTGCCAAAAGAATATTCAAATTCTATTGATGAGGTCCAATTTCCACCCTTGGACCATTCTTTTTCATGTGTTTAGAAACAAGGGCTTATTTTTAATTATGAGTTATTTGGCTTATTTGTAATTATGATAATAAGTTTCTCTTAGATTAAGAGTGTTATATTAGGAGAGTGTTGGTAGAGTTTCCTATTACTGTGGGATTAGGCGTCCTAGTATGGTTATGATTAGGTTTCCTAGTTTGAGTTAACATCTTTGGTTATACTTTATAAATAGCCACTGGCTATTCACAATAACAGAGGTCAAAGGGTTGTCAAGACAGAGTCCCTAAATTTTCAACTTGGTATCAGAGTAGGATTTGTGTTAGGTTTAGGTTATTTCTTCCCTTTCTTTCTTTCCCCAAATCTTGTGTTCATTCGGCCTAAGGACTTATTTGACACAAGTTATCATCATTCTCATTGCAGTCAAAAGCCCGTGAGAGCTATTTATAGGAGTTCATGCAGTCGATTATATTGTTGTCGTTCAAGAGTGCTTATTTCATTCTTCGATTATACCATGATGCATATCAAGAATCAAGAGTATTTCTGATGGCAGCAAGTGTGGCAGTTCTTTCTAAGTTTTTGTGTAAAGGTGTGAAGAGTGGCTTACAGTGGCTGCAAGCAGTAATTTGATCAGTAATGCTACAGTAGTTATAAAGATGTTTTTAGAGGGAGAAAGGGCAACAGTGGATGTGTGGTGGTTGTATTCATTTGACTTCTTTAGGACTTCAAATCTTTTTTGTGTAGTATTTGCAGATATCAGAGTCTTCGATAGTCACTCGGTCGTGTAAATCCAAGTAACTAGTGAATTATGGATGAGTGTTCATCCATTGTTTGGTTGAGTTATGACTGTTTATCAATTGAAGGATTATGTGTAAAACCTACTCACCCACCAAGAAAGACTATGTAATGCTGTGTGGCATTGTAACCTCTTCAAATATGTAGCATAGCTTGCCAATGTGCAGCCTAATGTTGTTGATTGTGTGTTTAGGGGTCGTTTGTTTGCAGCTATTTTCGTATGTAAATGGGCTGGTGGTGCGTAATGGTTATGCGCCAATCATGTTTGTTTGCACCCAATTACACATCACATGCTTAAATCAAGTGTGAAAATGGTGTGAAAAACATCCCCTTTTTGCCCCCAAATTTACTCATCTCTCCCCATGGTAAACCATTATACACCTCCTGTGTAGATGGCCTCAAAAATGCACTGCTACAGTAAATTGGGCGGTCCTTTGGGGGTCACCAGTTTTTTCAGATTTTTAATCCCTGTGAACTGGTAAATTAAGGTCTGAACCGCTCATCCTCTTCAGAAGACCAAAACTGGCTAGGAGGTCGTATTTGAGCCATTGATCATGGATTTTGAAGTACTTGTGAAAAAAATCCAGACAGTAACATCTGTCATTCTGGTTTTCTATGAGCTCCATTTTCATGATCTGAACCATTCATCCCCTTTAGAAGGTCCAAAATAGTTATGGGTCAAGTTTCATGACTGATCCATCATGGATCTCGAGCAATTTGTGAAAAACCGTGAACTGTTCATGTACCTACTGTAAATGATGTCATTTTCATGTCCCTTGGGCCTACTTCCTTTTTTTTCCCTATTCCTATAAGCCCTAAATTATAATCTGAACCGTTCATCCTCTTTAGAATGCTAAACACAGCCAAGGAGTCAAATTCCAGGTCTTAGTCCATGATGGATGTTGATATATATGGGAAAATGTTCTTGCCATTAAATTTACCATTTTAGACTTCTGTGGGGATTGAACTGTTCGTCCTCTTTAAAAGGCCAAAAAGGGGTTAGGGTCATGTCTTGATTCATCATGCATTTTGAGAAATGTGTGAAAAATGGTGAACCGTTGGATGTACTTAGATTCACATGTGAAGAGACGTGAAAATGACAAGCACATGTATCTTTTGCCTATGGAAATGATTCGCATGTGCATCATTTACAAGGTAAATCATTTTCACATAAAACAAACAACCCCTTGTAGTGTAGAGCACTTGAAGTTTTCATCTCCTTCATTAGTCAGGTTGCAAGACAGATTGAAGATCCATCACAATTGCTACTGCTAAGATTATGGCTACAAACTTCCTCGCCAATCTAGTCATGGAAGGAAGCACAGTTAATGATGTTTATTCTAAACTAATCGTAGTATCTATATACCAGCTTGAGGGGGAGTGTTGAGAAACAAGGGAGGATTAATAATTATGATAATAAGTTTGTCTTAAATTAAATTTAGGAGAGTATTGTATTAGGAGAGTGCTATTAGAGTTTCTTGTAACTATCGGATTAGGTGTCTTTAGTATGGTTATAATTCGGTTTCCTAGTTTGACTTAGCATCTTTGGTTGTTTGTTTTATAAATAGCCATTGGCTATTCTCAGTAATATAAGATGAAAGAGTTTGTCAAGCTATAGTTCATAAAATTTAAACTAAACGAAATTTAATCCTCATAATGAATTCCCAATCAAGATCTGGAAAACAATGTGACCCAAACAAGCCTATTTACTCTTGTACTGGACGAAGAATCATTTCAAAACTGACCTATAATCAACTTGGAACTAGTGAAACCAGTGCCGGACAAAATTTAAAACCACGCTTGGATTGCATATGGCTGGCAAGAAAAACTTGTATCATGCAATGCTAACCAACAGTGCTTGGACCCTCCTGGATGTCCATATTGCACATGCTTGGATGAGTATAGTTACTTGGTCAGTTTATTTTCATGATGTCACATGAAGAGTTGACTGGATTGAGTAAATGGTCATGGTCAGTGCTTGGACCGTCCTGGATGTCCATATTCACTATGGTTCACTAAACATGGGGATTCCATCTAGATGAATGCTCTTAGTATCAAATAATCCCCTTGATCTCTGAAGCTGCTGAAACCAATCATTTTCATATATCAATAGTTTTTAACAGTTGCCATCATTGTTTCCCCCCCCCCCCCACCCAAAAAAAAAATACTGGGAAGTCAGTATGATACAAGAAAATTTCCTTATTTCATACATGGTGATTGCTTTGTTGTTTTTGACATAGTTGCTCTCTCCTCAGGCACGTGATCTTCAGTATGCACAGAATCAACTGCTGCAGCAGGGGATTTCCATTCCTGCAACTAGGCAAGTTCGTATGAGGATGTCCTCAGACCAGCACCATGCGAGTGCTCAGAGAGCGTCCTCTGGCCTTCTTCCTATAGATCATCAAAATCCACGTCATCAGCATCCTCCTAACCTTGGGATGTCACAAGCCACTACCAGGCCTGACAGAGTCATTGATTGGGCAGCAGGAAGCTCATCGTCAAACCAACACACTCAACCAATGGTTCCTCGGCTTTCCTCCTCACAAATTGCGACTCCACTAGGAGTTGCACCACGACTGCAGGCTTCCAGAGCAACACCATCTTTTGCAACGAATGCCAGTGATCTCAGACAATCTTTGGGCGATCAGAGATGGCATCCAGTGCGTGAAGGTTTGACCGAATTTCCATCAGAAGAGAATTGGCGGCGGTCCATAGGACGGATGAGGGGAAGCCTCACAGGCCAGTCTTATTCTGCTGCTCTAAGCCAGTTGATGGTTCAACCAACCATACCTGCACAAGCCAGACCACCCGTGACATCTCCACAGGCACCACCAGTAAATGCCCATGGGCAAACAAAAGGGCAGGGGATGTAAGTAGGACAGGAGGCTAGAGCATCCAATTGGTTTTTTGCTACGTAACTTTGGCATCACCAGATATTATTGAGGTGATAGAGACGCCGCATGTAAATAGTATATGGCCATTTTTTGTAGTCATGTAGATATTTTCTTTAATGATGCAGCAGCACTGTATATTGGAGACAGACTAGTTGGCCACATGTGGGACCCATTAAAGCATTAGTGGCTTTCTTATTTTTAGTTGTTTCAAATTTTAGTAAATAGTTGTAATTAGGATTAGGTTTCTAGTTTTAGTAGGATTCTTATTTTATCATGTTTCCTAGTTTGATTAGGATTAGCCCTTAAGTTTATTAGGGCATATTTGAGTTAATAGAATTTTCCCTTATGGTTTGTCGTTGGAGAGAGAGTAACGTCTTAATGAGCGTATCAGATGTAGTCCGAGAGTATGGAAGAAAATGGTCATCTCGACAATGATTTTAACCTTAACGGGAGCACTTACGGTCTACTGTGTTATCAGTATTCCAGAAATACAGAATTTTGCAGCTGGACGTTTATGCCCGAGTTTCGCTGATGGTGGTGCCTAAATTTGTTCTCATTAAAAGTTCATGGCGCTGGCCATGGATGATCACAGGCCTCCAAAATCTGAAGCAAACCATCACTCAGCATGCATTTATCCTCAATATCCATTTTCAAATTTAAAAATGATACAATCATTAGTCACGATTGGATGGATTAACACAAGTAAATTTTTAAGTTGATTTAACTATGAGAATATCCCATGGAGGTGAAGGCCTGTGCATCTTGATCATTCAGGGTTAAAAATTGAAATCTTCCATGTATTATTTGATAAAGAGGGTGTACCAATCCTTAGTGGGGCTGTCAATCAGGCCCACTTATGATGATATCCGACTCAGCCTGTCCCTCAAAATACCACGAAATGAGAGTTTCTGTTTTTCTTACAAAGTCAGAGGGCTGGGCTTTGACAAAAATTTTATGGGCTGTCAGTTGGAGAGCAAGGCTTGGAAAATACTAGCTTGGCCCTACCTCTTACTTTATAGGATGGTTCTTATAATAATTTCTCTTATATGATAGTCATGTGACTATTTTTTTAATATAAACAAGTCGTGCATGATTCTATACTCTCTTTTCTTTTCTTTCTTTTTAAGATGGCTTATCAACTGTAAGAATTCAGCAAGTGGGTTGATTCTTGCGTGGGTTCTCTTAAGAGCATGTGATCACTTCTCTTTATATATTACTGACTAATGTTTAACCTCATTTAGATTCCGCTCCGATGGTCCACTGCTTGGATAAAGAGTTAAAAGGCCGGTTTACACTTGGTGCCTAGTGGCACATGGAAGAAACAAATAATTTTCTAATCCATGTTGCCCCATGGGTCGTCAGGAATCATGCCAGTGCCAGTTCCAAACAGACCCATAAGTGCAACGAGCGCGCCAAATGCTTCAAACCTCCAAACAGGCCTATAAGTAGATTTTCATTTTGAATAAACCCTGTCAATCAGCAACTCCATCTGGATAACTGATATGATCATTTGGGGTTTATCAAATGTATAGACAAATTAACCTGAACAAGCGTTGGAGAAGGCTGCCCTTGACGTTGCTATGTTATTATGCTCCATTTTATACCCTCTAGAGAGATTCATGCAAATACACTAACAACAAATCAGTAGTCAATGCCAGAGGTTAATTAGTCATAAGAACAAAAATAGATATTACACCTGGTATTGAAGACACCACACATACACAACCAAACAGAAACGTGTTCATTAAATGTGAAAGTTGGATGGAAACTCCCACCAGATAAACAAGAGCAAACTCCCAACTCTCCCAAAACAACAATCATATGAGACTCCAGAGATGCAACGAACGCAAAAATAAATAGCAGGTTTACATGCAGCAGTACGATTGTACAATCTAGTACTCCCATTTCTTCATCTCCATACCATCAGGAGGGCTGCCCTCAACCTTTTTACCACCCACCTCTCTCCAATTTGTCGACAACACAGTACCATTTGACTCCACCTGTGTAACGAGCAGAGACTTACATGAGGATTTCACAATGGAGGTAACAAAACCCTGCTGACCACAAGGAAACCAGATTCTAATTTGAGAGAGAGAGAGAGAGAGTTACAAAAGACTTTCTCATTGCCCGCCTGGTGTCATCATCAGCATCCTGGTAAATGTCCCGGAACAATTTATTCAAGCCTGCATCACCATCCAGCTTCTCTGTTTTCTCCTGTAGGACACCAAGCCATGAAAATTATCTTAATAAGTTCACAGAAACAGCTACTACTACGACTAGGTACTAACAAACCTCCTTCTTGACTTCAGCTTCTATTTTATCCCAGTCGACTGCTCTTGGTTTTGAGGATGGGTATGTAGGCCTCTCAGAAGCTACAAGTTCAAAGGACAATAAGAAAATGCATCAACACCAACATAAAAATATGTGATCATATCAAGATAGGCCGTTTCTAGTGAAACTGGTATTCTCACTTTTTCACGTGTTGCCCTCGTGGGAGGACCATCTTATTCATGCCAATTCTAAAACTTGACAATTTTTAAGCCTTCATACAAGGATTAAAAATCCAACCATGAATAACTCCTTTTTTTTTTTTATTGCTAAAAGAAAACTCCTATTAATGAGAGAAGAATACAAAGATATGATATAAGAGACTTCAAAGAAAAAAAAAGGAGAAACAATAATTGACCATGAATATCACTCTAATCAAGACCAATTTTGGGTAGTTCCAATTAGGGAGGGAGGGGTTCTACTTATCAAGGAGTGCCCCAGAAAGTTACCATCTCAACCCATCTCAACAGTTCTCTCTTGAAATTCCCCATAGTAGGATGAGATGGAGGAAAATCTATGTTGTCATAACATCTCTGCTCAAGTTCTTAGGTGCCTTTGAGTTCTTGCCCATCTCAGATATTGCACCATTTATTTGTTGAAAATAAGTCAAGATATGAATTCTGGTGCCTTTGATGAAATCATGAAAAAAAGTAAAAGAGCTACGATAGAACGCCTATTCCTCATCCAAACAGAGGTTTAAAGCTCAGTTTTACCCTTTCCAGAAATGACATATATTGAAGGGGGGAAATAGTGAAGATGCAATAAAAAAAAAATGCTAATCCCAGTATCTTTTATCAGCCATCAGTCAGTTTCAGCCTTCTTAAAAACTTCATAATTTTAAAAAGTATTCAACATAGTACCTAGGATTTTTTTTTCTTCTGAATAGCAGCATTGTAAATTTTTTATTTAGAAAGAAAACTGAAAAAATGCAGAGATCTGAGCTTATGAACATTGTAAAACTACAACTAAAATGGAGAGATCTAACAATTGCAGCTTATATTTGTCTTTCTAATTCTCAAATCCGACTATGCTCAATCCTTTAAAATGGAACACACATGATATGTGGCGTATCTTGGATCTTTTGTTGAGATCTTCAACCCTTCCAGAAGACCTTAACTACTCACAGTCAGGTAGGCAAATGACGACCGGGACAGAGTGAGACCAATAATGAATATGCCATGATATCAATGAAAACAATTTGGGACGAGAATGTAAAGTATTTTCCTCTTCAAACTTACTGAAAAAGGAAAAATAATATTCTCGTCATTGGATGTTCTAAAAATTTCCAATGCTCAGGTTTTAAGATTTATTCATAATGTAATTTCTACAGTCTGGTCCACTCAAGTGCAAAGAATCTTTATTCAGAAAGGCCAATAAGCCAGGTACAAAAAAAAAAAAAAAACTGTGGCTATTGCAGTCAGCTAGAACAATGACAGGGGAGCAAGGAAACCAATAATGGTGATGTGATCATCAGTGGAACCTATGATGCCTCGATGCATGGATATGCCAAGGACACATGATGGTTATGGCAGGGACATATATTTTGCACATAAAAAGTGAAGTATCGGATACGATATGAAACAATACATTGCCCATTTTGAAGTATCCGTGCATCATAGGTGGAAACCCTTTTTATATTTTGAATGGTGACCATCAGTTGAAACATTATTGGACAAGATATGTAATGTACTCACATTCAAAAGCAAGACAACAAAGAGCACTCAAATTGAATCCTAAAGTGCAATGTGAGGAACAGGTTATTTATGTACTAAACTTGACTGACAAACACATCAGTGATTGTTCAAACTACATCTCACTGACAGACCAATCCACAGGAAGTATACAAGAATACTAGCCATAGTTATCAGAATCCTATGATTCGTATCCCGAATCTTAAGGAAAACGATTAGTATCTATGTAATGAATCCCATTTATAAATGAATCTTAGGATTGAGGTATGAATCCTACGATTCGATACTTGTTTCATTGAATCTTACGATTCAAGCGATTCGACTAAGTGAGAATGGCTATAGGCCAATAAGCTAATATTAATAATCTTTTACATTTTTTCTTTCTTTATTCTCTTTCTTTAAAGTTATTTAGTAGTTAACGAAACCTTGTAAGAATTTCTTACAGTTTTGATAAGGTTTTAAAGATGAATAAAGAACATGCATTTAACTAAAGTATTCGACTGTCCATATGGCGCTTGTTTATATCTTCTTTTTTTTTAATCTATTTTGGTTTTTTTACTTCATGAACACTTTTTTAACTTTAAGAGATATCCAACCGTATAAGATTGATGGTTTGGATTTTATTTTATTTTTATATTCTGATTTAAAGATAATAAAAAACATTTATTGATACTTTAAACTTATTTAACTATTTACACATCATTATTTCATATATATATATATATATATGTGTGTGTAATAATATATGTCATGATGTTCTTGATATGACTGTATGATAGACTTATTATTATATTTATACTACTATAAATGGAAAAATGGATGGTTATGAATAATTACATTTTTTTTCTTTTAATTTTTAATTATTTTTCATTTTTATTAGAACAATAAAAAATCATACGATTCGCAATTCGATTCGATTCATGGGTATGAAAGATTTGCGATACGATTCTCATTTTGAAAACTATGATACTAGCAACTTTTAAGATGATCAAACAGAAGCATAAAGAAACCAAGAATAAAGACTTGTACGGGATGAAACTTAAAACTTATAAGCAGAAGAAAAAATGTCCTACTCAGGCTTGCTAGTTGATCCTGGGTATGGATACCAGCTGTCAAGTGCAGAAACAAAATGGATGAATTCTCCCCTGAAAGGCAGGCACAAGGGCAAATGAAAACATACTGGCCTCTCTATCCAAGTATACACGTACTCATACATAGATCAAAACATGAACATTGAGTGGTTCACAACATGAACACTGAGTAGTTAGAAAAGTATACTCGTGCAGGGAGAATTCCGGAGGCAAGGTGATATGGAATCTAATGCGACAAAAAGAACACTATGCATATAAGCAATCATAACTACCTGATGATACATTTATTTTCTGTGGGACAAGATTGTCCTTAGTAAATTCCAAAGAAGTCCAATTAATTGCTTCAGCTTTTGCAAGGTGGATTTCAATTTTTGTAGACAGTACCACATATCTGCACTTTTCAGGTATAATCTGCAATCATCTCGCCACAACACAAAAACAAATAATTCAGTCTTGGATACAAAAGAATAAATCAAATAAAACTAGTCAACTTCTAGAACTTAAATGGAAAATAATATGTATGCTAGGAATGCATCTGAGAAAACATGATTCAAACAAAATAGCAGCTGACAAGTCGCATCAGTTAATTATTAAGTTTGACATGGTAATTGATGCAGGCCAATCAAGGGTCCATCAGGGCCTGCGGGCCCTTGCCTTTAATCGGCCTGCATCAGTAATCCAACAAATATGGTAACATCAGTTAACTTTTTATAGTTGCTGATAAGAATAATAAATAAATAAATAAAATGTCTGGGTAGGCATAAAACACTTGAACGCAATGAAAACTCGTCCAGGAAATCAAATATTAAACTCTATATGCAATATATGTGATATCATCGAACCACTTGCTACCCTATGATGCCCAAGCACAAGAAGAATATGGCAAGGACACCATAAATACGGCAGGGACATGCATTTTACAAATATAAATAAAGTATCCAATACATTACGATACATTGCCTATTTTCAAGTGTGACTAAAAGCTACCACTTCAAAGAGTTAAATGACATGGCCAAAGTACCAGTGCAAAGAATGATAGAATTTGAAACATGATGAGCATCATAATAGGAGAAAACCATGGAAGTAGATTAATGCAGAAAATACATCAATCAGTTCAGCAAGAAATCTTAACACGGATCAACATTAGGTCCTCATGAAAAAATCTCCTGTCAAGGGCACCAGGGAAGTAAATATGCTTCGTATCGGCCGATATATCGGGCGTATCGGCCGTGGCCGATACGCTACAATGAAATTATCGGCCGCCACGGGTGTATCGCACCCGTGGCGGCCCGTATCGGCCCGTATCGGCCGATACTCAAGAGTATCGGCCGATACATGCGTGGCAGCCGATATTTTGTACTTTTTAGGGTTTTTTACCCTTCTCTTTCATCTCTTCCCCTCTATGGTTGTTGTTTTCACCTCTTTGTGGTCCATCTTGCGTAAGTTCAAAAAAAAAATCGAATCGGGGCTGCCGCCCCGAACCCCGCCTTTATGGTCGACGGCCCGGAGGGCCTCCGGGGCTCGGCCTCTTTATCAGTACTTTTCATATATTGAATGATCTATCATGAATGCATGCAACATATAATGTTTATATTCATATTAAGCTAATTTTGATCACCAAAGTTTTATGCTTAGGGTTAGGTCTCACCACAGTGACCCTAACAATTAAACACTGATATTTGGCTCTAATAGTACCATCATGATGTTTACATTACATATTGTTCAAATGTATGAATATAAGTGTCTCCCAAATCCCTTTTGGTGGTGATCAAGGTATTCCTAATTTCCTATTTCTTTCACTAACCCTCTACTCCCTTTGTCATTTCTAAATTGGTGTTGAATGTTGATTGTTGATCACTTCATAGTTCATTCACTTGATTGAATTTGAACCTTGAATGCTGAAGTATTGATATTTGATTGTTCAATGTTCACTAATGACCTAACTCTTAAGTCTTCTTAATTCTTATGCCTTTATTTCATGTTCTAATTTTTTTCTATTTAGCTTTCCATTACTTTTTAAGTTAACATGACTAAGAAACATGAATACATGTGAAAAAACTAATCATTACTATTATTTTCTATTTATACAGCGATACAAGACATCATATATTGAGGGCACCGCTACGCCCCCTTTTCTTACTTACTTTTGCAAAAGAACCACATTTTCTTTCATTTTACAATTTTCTGGATTTTCTGGAATTTTTTCAGATTTTTTTGGCGATTTTTTAAAATCGCACCGCTACGCCGATACGTATCCCCGATACGCTACGTATCGCCCGCTTCGTATCGGTTTGGCGGCGGGCCGCTACGCCCGCCGCTACCGATATTTTCATCCTTGAAGGGCACCATAAAAAGCACAATGCACGGTAGCACGGTCAGTTTCCTATTATCCAAAACCACAGCTTCCAATGGGCGTAATCCATCTCAGATTCAACATGAACCTTGGTCCATTTAAGCAGGTTTTATATACAGATAAACTATTTAAAACATAAAAATAAGAGAGAGAGAGAGAGAGATATTTGGGAAAAGTGTAACTTAGAACAACTTTGATAAACATAACCCTGAAATCTCTTGCCACTCATCACTGTCTCTACACTCGAGTTTTCTCTCATATCAATGTTGATCTCTCTCCCACAAGCCTTATTGGCCAAATGTTCAAATTTGTCCCAACTGCATGACCCTTTTCCTCTCTTTTCCTTGCTTGCTCAAATGTCATGGAAATGTTCCCAACCATTGCTGCTTTTTTTAAGCCATCAAAATAGAGAAAGACGACGTCCAGAACTCATATGTATATCCACGCCTCCTCTGTCAAAAAACACTGCTTGGGCACAACCAGCGGCCAAACCACCGTCCTTCAAAACGTCAAACTAGTCCTGTTGCCGAAATTCACCTTAGAGAAAAGGAACAGAGTAGATTACAAGGATTAAAAGGGCATATGACACCTGTCCTGATACATATGTGATAGAGTCACTTGTTAAGTGCAGGCAAAACAAGCAAATCGAGCAAACACAAACCAGGCTCTAAGGGTAGTATTGGCCCAAGGCGCAGAATAGGACTGCTTAGTTCTAACTGTACTCAGGCACAGACACAAGTTCAGCCCAGAAAAATTCTCCTCCTCCTCGACCCTTCTTGTTGTACGAAGAAAATAGGCAGCAAAAGCCCTTTTCAAAAGGCATCCCTTCTTAAGGATTGGAGAAGGATTTGGTTTGCGGAGACAAAGAAATGTGACGCAGAACACTGCCATGGACATTTTGGAAGGCATTTTAGAATAGGGATGTGAATAGAAATTTTAGCCTACAACAATGCCCACATGTGAATGTTCCAATTGGATCATCAAAAGGCATGGGGCCTAAGGACCACCCCTGAATTAAAGGGGCCAAACATGACCACCATGACATCTGCATGTGAAAACGTCCGTAGGAGAAAACTTCCAAGGATGCGAACTTGCTTCTTTTGGAACCCTACATGAGTGCATAAACAGGTATCTTATCCATAGCATGCTTCAATGTTATTTAAGATTACAAATTCTTATCTCCATCATATTAACTTCATCTATTTCTACCTAAAAATAAAAAGAATAAATCCCTATTGCCACATTTAAAGCAAATTATGTAGATTCCATAATTTTAGGCATTTTATGACTAAAATCAATGACAAGAGCCCATAGTAAAGTTGGAAGGTTCTCATTGTCGCACACAAGATTAAGGTTCTAGCCACGCTTCCTATTAAAGAAAGGGTAAGAATTCATTGCACTCACAGATAATGAACATATACGACTATGTTGTAGTCGGCTACATGAATTTTGTATCTCAATTCCAATCTATCCTGAGCCAAATCCCCAGATAGGCTGCACTGCTTCATATTTATACTTACTACTCTCATCCATGTCCTCTTTGGTCTACCTCTTTCGCTTCATGGGCCGTCAACTTGCATAGAAAACTTTTTGACAGTGCCGCTACTAGCCTGCAGTTCGCATGCTCAAACAATCTCTCTTAATTAATCCCCTATTGATGCTACACCTAAATACTCTAGAAAGTTGCTCAGTTTTTATTCTATCTTTCCTAGTTTTACCACACATCCATCTCAATATTCTCATATTTTCCTTTCTTTTTTTTTTTTCCTTGGAATTTAAGTATATTCCAAAAGAAGGGAGACAAATACAAAAGAATTGATAGGGAGCTTTACCAAATCCATACCTCTAAGAAGAGGGGAGGAGCAATCAAGGAAGAACTAACCACAAAATAATGGAACCCACAGGCCAGGTCATGAAGATAAAGGAGAAAGGGGACCCATATGCGAAGTCAACAAAAAAGAACCCACAACTTGGGTCAAGCATAGAGGCCACAAACTGGACCAAACAGAAACAAACAAAAAGAGCGCACCAGCAACGGGAGCAAAACAAAACAAACTAACTGTATGGAGGCTACTTTGTTAACTCCTTTTAAACTCATGGCAACTTTGCTCCAGGGGTTAATATCTTCATCAGCAAAGCAGCATACAATGGCATTAGAGTAGTAGCCTCCACAGCTAGCTTTCTTGCTTCAAATCTTTCAGCCCAAGGAGAAATGCTAGGATGAAACAAACTCTCTCACATTTGCTACACTCATTCTATGCAAGTGTTGTTTCTTGATTGGCCAGCATTCTACTCCATGGATCATAGATGGTCCAACTGTTGTCTTGTAAATTTTTCTCTATAATCTTGTTGGTATGCATCGATCGCAAAGCACTCTAGAAACAAATCTCCACTTCAAACATTCCCGTCTTATCCTATGCTCTACATCTTTCTGGATCTATCCATCGTTGCTAAATATTGAGCCAAGATATCAGAATGAATCTCTTAGTGGTGTTACTATCAAAAAATAAATAAATAGCATATGTTATTCCCAACTATCAATGGTGTATTTTCTACCAATATTGGTGTTGTATCCTGCTTATATTGTTGCACTATTCATATACAAGTGAAGGTGTTGTATCCTGTTGATACTGTTGTTTCACTATCTATATACAAGTGAAGATCAGGTACTATAGATGACAGCAGTGGCGGAGCCATGTCTGCCCCTCCTAAACTTTTGACTCCCTTTAAAATAGAAAAAATCTCGTCATATATTTTGGTGCCATTTGCTTTGCCCCTTCACAACTTTTTTACTTTCTTCAAAATAAGAGAAAATATCTCATGTTTATTTTAGTGTTGTTCTCTTTGACCCTCCCTCCTCTGTCAAAACTTTTTTAAACTTTGGCCAAAAAAGGAGATGCTTAAGGGTTTATTACACTAATTAGTAATATGCCCCAAAGGTTTCATCAGCTTCAGCATTATTTATTTGAGTTCTAAATAAAGGGCCAAAGACCAAGACTTCTTGGACTATTGACCTCATAATGAGGTTGAAGAAAATGATTTAATTTGAGTTTTTTAGCAACTATAATCACCCGCCGGTTTTTTATTACTGCCGGTCCCAAGCCCATGTAAAGGAGGGGATTGCGTTAGGTAGGTTCACGGCCAACGTAAAATTTTGTCACAACCCAAACATAAATTCTGAGACTACAACATTTCAAGATCATGCTAGGGCATTCCCCACTTTAAGCAACGCATTGCAACGTCGCCCAGTTGGAAAGTGGGCAAGGGCTACCACACCATTCTAGACAAGTGCAGCTAAAGAAGTTAGTCCGGTAGCAGAAGAAGAGGAAGATTCGACTTGCTACTTGGAATATAAGAAGCTTGACAGGCAAGAGCATGGTTAGTCGACGTAATGAAAAAAAAAAAGAGCTAGTGTAGCCTGTCTACAGGAGACAAAGTGGAAGGGGGATGAAGCTAAGGATCTCGTGGAAGGTTATAAACTTTTTTATGCAAGAAAGAACACCACAAGAAATGGAGTGGGCATAGTTGTAGATGAGGATTTGAAAAAGAAAATTGTAGAGGTAATGAGATTGGGTGATAGAATTATAGCAATTAAACTAGTGTTAGAGGAAGAGATAATTCATATCATTAGTGCATATGCTCTCTAAGCAAGATTAGATGAAAGTGTCAAGAACAAATTTTGGGAGCAGATGGGCGGTTTACTTTGAGAAATTCCAACTAGTGAAAAGATTTTCCTAGGAGGGGACTTTAATGAGCATGTAGGAAAGGATAATAGAGGTTATGAGAAAGTGCATGGAGGACAAGGATTTGGAGAAAAGAATGAGTTAGGAGACACTATCTTGGACTTTGCTTGAGCATTTGACCTTGTAATAGCAAACACTTGCTTTCAAAAAAGAAAGGAGCATTTTGATTACTTATAAAAGTGGAACTAGCAGAAGCTAGATTGACTTTTTTCTAGTTAGAAAACATGAGCAATTGGAATGTAAAGATTGTAAGGTTATTCCACGAGAGATTTTGACCATGCAACGTAGGCTAGTAGTTTTAGATATTTGCATTAGAGGTAGAAAGAGAAGGGCAGTAAATAAATTATGCCCTAAACAAGGTGGATGGATTTGAAAGGAGAAAGAGCAACAGGGTTTAAGGAAAGTGATAGATGAGGGAGAATGGAATTTTGAAGGAGAAACTACAGCGATGTGTAAACAAATGGTTAACTGTATTAGGAAGGTTACCCTGCCAAAGAGGTGCTTGGAGAGATGAAAGGGAAGAGACATGATAATAAATAAACCTAGTGGTGGAGTGTAGAGGCTCAGGAAGCTGTTCGAGAGAAGGGTCATTACAAAGTTTGGCAAGGTACTAGGAATATGGAAAACCATGAGATGTACAAGAAGGCAAAGAAAGAAGCAAAGAAAGTAGTAGGTGATGCAAAATGCAAAGCATATGATGACCTATATAATAGGTTTTGAACAAGAGAATGAGAGGGATATTTTTAAGCTTGCAAAAATAAGAGAAAGGAAAAGTAGGGACTTAGCATGTCAAATGATGACCAAAAAGTTCTAGTGAAGGGCAACTGTTTCAAAGAAAAATGGAGAGAATATTTACGCACACTTTTAAATGAAGATTATATAGGAGACATAAGAACAAAAGAGGATACTTTAGTAGCAAAGCATGCATTTTTTCATATAATTAGGGTGGTAGAAGTGAAGAAAGCATTAAAACAAATGAAGACAAGAAAGGCTACGGGTCCAGATGACCTTCCTATTGAGGCTTGGAAATGCTTAGGAGAAGTTGGGGAGATTTGGATAACAAGACTCTTCAATAAGATATTAATGACAAAGAAAATGATGGATGAATGGAGAAGAAGTGTTGTAGTGCCTATTTATAAGAATAGGGGGGATATACAAAAAATGTACCAACTATCGTGGGATTAAACTTATAAGTCATACTATGAAACTATGGGAGAGAGTAATAGAGTAAAGACTTAGACAGAAGACCAAGATATCTGAAAATCAATTTGATTTTATGCCAAGGAGATCAACAATGGAAGCTATCTTCTCACTTAGGCAATTAATGGAAAAATATTGAGCAAAGAGGAAAAATATGCAAATTTTTTTTAAATGGGTACTTTCATTAAATAAAGCCAACAGTACAAGATAAGAGTTCTAAAAGCAAAAGAAAGCAAAACAAGAAAACAAAAAAGAATCCTAAAACCAAGGATGTAAATATCGGCCGTAGTGGGCGATACCGCCACGCTACGGCCAAAATACCGGCCGCCACGGGAAATCGTACCCATGGCGGCCGATACGACTGCGGGGGGCGGCGGGGGGGGTGTTTTAAAAACCCCCCTTTTGACGTTTTTAGGGTTTTTTAACCCTCTCTTCCCCTCTATGTTTGCTGTTTTTTACTCTTCGTGGTCCCAAGTGTCTCCCAAGTCCATTTCTTCAAGATTTCTTGCCTCCAAATCACCAACATTCAACTATTGAAAGATTCTAATCAAGATTCTTCATCTAGGTATGTGATTTTTTTTCAACTTTTGAGATTATCTCTCTAACTACTATGAATCACAACATAATGGCATCATTGTCTTGTTTTATTGTAGATCCATGCTTCCTTTTGATCTTGCATGCATATCTTTTGTTTTTTTATATATATTGTTATTTTTATTTTCGGATTTATGTTATTTAAAAAAAAAAAACATTATCACTTATGGAAAACTCAAGAAATAACTTGAAAATAGCTTCGTATTGTTAGATCTATGTTTCCCATAGATCATTCCAACAATACTTGAATGTTTATTGATTTTTCTCTATTTTTTATTTTCGGATTTATTTATTTTTTGAAAAAAAAAAATGTGAATACTCATGGACAACCCATGAAACCACTTGGAAATTGCTTGTAAATGATAGATCTATGTTTCTCATAGATCAATCCATCACATTTTGAATGTTTATTGATTTTTCTCTATTTTTTATTTTCAGATTTATTTATTTTTTGAAAAAAAAATGTGAATACTCATGGACAACCCATGAAACCACTTGGAAATTGCTTGAATGATAGATCTATGTTTCCCATAGATCAATCCATCACATTTTGAATGTTCATTGATTTTTCTCTATTTTTTATTTTCGGATTTATTTATTTTTTGAAAAAAAAATGTGAATACTCATGGACAACCCATGAAACCACTTGGAAATTGCTTGTAAATGATAGATCTATGTTTCCCATAGATCAATCCATCACATTTTGAATGTTCATTGATTTTCAATCCATCACATTTTGAATGTTCATTGATTTTTCTCTATTTTTTTATTTTCGGATTTATTTATTTTTTTTTAAAAAATAATTTTTAATATTTGAATACCAATCAAATGTCTTGAAAATGGTTCCTAGATTTGTGATATAAGTTTCCTCTAACATGTTTCTTTGTTTTTTTTAATTTTTAACATACTACTTGTTTATATTTATAGCCAACCAGGTATTCAGTCTATCTGTCTTTGCTAATTGATAAGTTAAAATGCCTCGTGATATTGATCCCGTATGGAGCTTTGGTGATGCAGTTGAGAATAATAGGTTGAAAATCAAATGCAAGTTCTGTGGGAAAGTAACCAATGGGGGCATTACAAGATTCAAGCACCACTTGGGCCACATATCTGGCAATGTTGCTAGTTGTACCGAAGTACCAAGGGAAGTCAGAGAACAAATGGAAGCTTTGGTTGGCCAAAACAAAGCTAGAAAAGTAGAGATAAAAGAAAAGAGGCGGCAAGATGTTGATGCTGCCCGTTATGATGTATTTGGGGATGAATACTTTGATGAGGAGGAAGATGCACAGATGGAGGCTGCACGCCGAGAGTCTTTGATGAGTCAACAAGAAGAATATGAACATCGTGCATTTGCTGGAAGCAAATATTATGATGCAGGGGGCTCATCTACTACTGTGCCAAGCAGGGGTAAGGGCATTGTGGGGTCCATGCGTAGGGCATTTAGCACCCGGGAACGGGATGTTGATGTAGAAATTATCTCTACAAGAAGAGCAGTTCCTCCCCCTGTTGATCCGCACATAGAAAAGAGGGAGATAAACAACCAAAAATATCTATTGTTGTGAAAGGGGTAATGAAGGCTGCAAGAGATAGATTGGCCAAAGCTACAGCAAAATGGCTAATTCACAAGAACATACCACCTACAGCAGTAGATTCTCCATATTTCTAGACTATTCTTGATGTTACCGCCGAAGCCGGGTGGGGTAAACAGGCGCCCTCTGTATATGATGTGGGCACTAAATATCTTGAAGAAGAATATAAAGAAATAAAGGCTTGGGTGGAAAAATTTAGGCCCATGTGGCAACAGAATGGTGTTACCATCATGTGTGACGGGTGGAGCAGCGGCACCACCCAAACACAATTAATAAACTTTTTGGTGTATTCAGTTGCTGGGACCGTCTTTGTGAAGTCTATTGATGCATCTGAACATAGACGGACAGTCACATATATATACACTCTTATGGATAAAGTTGTAGAGATTGTGGGAGAGGAGTATATTGTACAGATTGTTACAGATAATGGCGCCAATTTCAAGGCAACAGGTTTGAAATTAATGGAGAAGATGACCCATTTATTCTGGACCTCATGTGCAGCACACTGCATAGATCTCATCTTGGAAGAGATTAGAAGGAAGACAAAAGTGGCTTCATTGATCAAGGCATATAGAGGAATTACAAGATTTATATATGATCATTCATGAGTGTTAAGCTTGATAAAAAGATACACAAATAACCATGCCTTGCTGCGTCCAGGATTAACTAGGTTTGCAACCCATTTTCTAGCTATGGAAAGCCTTGTAAAGTTTAGAACAGAGCTCATTCAGATGTTTGCATCAGAAGAATGGCTTCGTTCGAAATGGGGCAATGCAACTAGTGGTCCGGAGTTTGAAGTCCCAAACCTGTTAAGGGACAATAAATTTTGGAAGAAAGTGAGGAAGATATTAAAGGTTTTTGAGCCATTAGTTAAAGTGTTGCGGCTTGTAGATGGTGATGACAAGCCGACAATGGGCTTTATATATGAAGCAATAGATCGGGCAAAGCAATCCATTATGAAAAATGTTAGGTATCACGAGAAATATATAAAGATTTTTGATGCTCGTTGGAACGATCAATTGCACCATCCATTGCACGCTGCAGGTTATTAATATATATCTTTGAATTTGATACTTTTTTGTTTTCCTAACTAATGTATTTATTATCTTGTTTGCTCACAGTACATTCTACATATTTATAATGTAGGTTATTTTTTAAATCCCGAATTCTATTACCGCAATGTCGAACTACACACAGAAGCAATAGATACGGACTTACGGGTAGGATTACGGGAGGTGTTGAAGAAATTGTTAAATCCAGATGATCAAATTGATGCCATACAAGAGGTGAGTGGGTGGTTACTTAAGAGAATTTAATTATACTGCCAAGTAGCCATGGTGGAGGAGGAGGAGGAGACAGTGGGATAGGTGGTACTAGTGAATACTATCAACATGATGAAGACAATGTCATTCCTGTAGAGGAAGTACAGGAGTTACCTCCATCTGGAAGATTTGATCCAAGCCGTGGTTATCAACGGCGCCGAAGAAATTCACCACCTGGGGCTGGAGGTAGTAATGAGCAAGGAAATATGGGTGGAGATTTTGGAGGACAACAAGCGGCATCATGGACTGATTCGTGGAACCCTAGTTACAGTGGACAAGGACCCTCACAGTATTTTGACTATTTTCCATATGGTCAAGTACAACAAGGAGAAGAACAGTCTTCAGCTTCGGGGTCCTACTCATATGGTGACTATGGTGAAACACAATATGGTAGATATCCACCTCCACCTCCTCCAAGTTCCTATGATGCGGGTGCGGCTGCCTTCTTTGGATTTGTGGATCTCAATACTCATCAATATCAAATTCAATATGGTGCCAATAGAAATGAAAACACTGATGGGGATGAGGATAACCATAGCCCCTTGAATCTTGGTAGACATTCCTTTTGGTGGTGATTAAGGTATTCCTAATTTCCTATTTCCTTCACTAACTCTCTACTCTCTTTGTCATTTCTAAATTGATGTTGAATGTTGATTGTTGATCACTTCATAGTTCATTCACTTGATTGAATTTGAACCTTGAATGTTGAAGTATTGATATTTGATTGTTCAATGTTCACTAATGAGTAATGACCTAACTCTTAACTCTTAAGTCTTTTTAATTCTTATGCCTATATTTCATGTTCTATTTTTTTTTTTTTAATGAACTTTCCATTACTTTTTAAGTTAGCATGACTAAGAAACATGAATACATGTGAAAAAACTAATCATTACTATTATTTTCTATTTATACAGCGATACAGGACCTCATATATTGAGGGCACCGCTACGCCCCCTTTTCTTACTTACTTTTGCAAAAGAACCACATTTCTTTCATTTTACAATTTTCTGGATTTTCTGAAATTTTTTCAGATTTTTTTGGCGATTTTTTCAAATCGCATCGCTACGCCGCTACGTATCGCCCACTTCGTAGCGGTTTGGCGGCGAGCCTTGCCTAAAACCAGCCAGCTAAGGCCCTACCAAAGAGAAGCCAACCTATTTCCAATTATACACAATTTGATCAAAGAAGTATCCCTTAAAAAGAAGGGAGAAAAGACACCCAAAGAGCTACTAAAAACTTCGATTTCTCCACCAATCTACTCTCGTTAGATGCAATTCCTTCAAAACATCTTGAGTTCCTTTCCTTCCAAATCGTCCAAATCACCGCCAAAAATGACAGCCGCCACATCACTATGGGGCCTTTCAAGCTTGGAAAAGCTCGGGGAGAGAATGGGGAAAGACCCAACAGCAACAAACCCTCCTATTATAGCCATCCAAATAGACTGAGCTGATTTACAATTTAATAAGAGATGGTCCACAGATTCTTCGTCCCTCAAATACAAAGGGCAGCCATTCACTATTGCCATCCCTCTCCTCCTCAAAAGGTCCATAGTAGGGATCCTTTTCCTAAGAGCCACCTAACCAAATACAAGCACCCTTGGTGGAGCTTTCAACTTCCAAATACCATACACCCCGCTCCTTTCCCTGGGATTGCTTAGGATTGCCTTAAAGAAAGAGGACACTGAAAATGATCCATTCTTAGAGGCAATCACTTTGAAAGGTTTAACTACATATGGTCTTCATCGACCTAGAAAAGGACTACGAGAGGATACCTAGAAACTTAATTTGGTGGGTTTTAAATAAAAGGAATGTTCCAAGAAATTATATTGAAATTATTAAAGACAAGTATAAAGGAGCAGTAAGGAGTGTGAGAACTGCTTGTGGAGAGACAGGAGTTCCCCGTGACCATAGGTTTCTCTTTGCACTAATTATGGATGAGTTAACTACTCATATTTAAGAAGAGGTACCTTGGTGCACATTATTTGCAGATTATATTGTGTTGGTAGACGAATCAAGAGATTGTGTGAATGCAAAACTCGAGAGATGGCGGGAGGCTTTAGAATCCAAAGGCTTTAAAATAAGCGATACAAAGACGGAATATATGATTTGCAACTTCGGTGGGCATATAGAAAGGGCTAAAACTACTGTGAGAATTAAAGACTATGAGATACCACAAGGTGATTCTTTCCGCTACCTCGGCTCTATAATTAATAAGGATGGGGAGATTGATGAAGATGTTGAATATAGGATTACGGCGTAATGGTTGAAGTAGAGACTTGCTTCAGGAGTGCCTTATGACCAACAAATGCCAACAAGATTGAAGGGAGAATTTTACAGGACAACAATTAGACCAACTATGACCTATGGAGCAGAATGTTGGCAAATCAAGAAGTAGCGTATGCACATAATAGATATAGCAGAGATGAGAATGTTGTCGTCGATATACGATAAAACTAGAAATGATAGAATTAGAAATAAACGCTTTCGAGAGCATTTAGGGGCAGCAACAATAGGAGATAAATTAGACAAACTCGTTTGAGATAGTTTGGGCATGTCCAACGTGCGGTAACGTTGCAGTAAGGAAAAGTTTGGCCGTGAAGGTTGATGGCCCACCAAGGGGAAGGGGTAGGCCAAAGAGAACGTTGATGAAGATAGTAAAAATAGATATAAAGAAATGTAACTTATCTGAGGATTTGGCTCAAGATAGATTGGAATGGAGAAACAGAATTCGTGCAGCCGACTCCAAAATAGTTGGGACAGGGCTTTTGATGATGATGATGATGACGACAAATCACCTGCCGATTTGGATCACACGTCACAGATACATGAAATTCAGAGGTGGGTCCCGCCTCTAGGATGGGACGGATGTGCAGTGCACAAATGAATATTTCCAATAAGTATATGTGCTAAAATCATGCAATTTACAATTCTTCTCTACTCTTATGGACCCACTATAGAATGTTGTTAGATGTATAGAGCAATACAATTCATCATTTTTATCATTTTTTTGGGATGAATCTAATAACTAATTTATTGCTTAAACTAAACACATGATTTTAAAATTTTAATATTATGTTAACATGCTAGTTTTTTTTTTAATTCTTTCTTCAATATCTCACATAGAGAAATGTTTTTGCCCCTCATAGGAGAAAATCCTGGCTCCGCCACTAGATGATAGTAGTAATGTGTGCCTTCTTCTTGGAGTTAATCTCCAATTTCTTCAAGGAGAAGCAAACATATATATTGAAAAGATTCACTCTAAAGCAAAATTTATAAGTGAGAGAAATGATTTGCAGTCCGTTTCCTAAGCAACAAAGTACTCGGAAATCCCATACAAAATGTTGTTTCGTATAGTTTCTCCTCTTCAATAAATTTATACTCTACTTTCATCTTTATCAGTAAATGGAACTTGCATTCAATCTATCCAATCGACATTGAGTTGGTGTTCAATGTTTTTCTTTAGTTGAACATAGTGCAGCTTGAGGCTGAAATCTTGTAGTAACAACAAAACTTGAACCTGAAATCTTTAAGTTGCAACAGCCAACCATGTACAATACCTTGTGCTATCATTTTGTACCGATAAAGAATTATTAAATAATAATCATAAATGTAAAGAAAACCTCAAATACTAATGTGGATACAAGTCCCAAAGAATAAGTGTAAAGAAAATCTCAAATACTAATGAAGATACAAGTCACAGAGAAGTCCAAAGCCACTGATCTGAATTTTTCTATCAAACTAATCTCGTTTCAAGATAGGAGATTGATTTTAATTGTAAGAGATGTTTAATAGACAACATGCCGTGGTGAGCTCATATGAGAGGGGGAGAGAGAGTAAACACTCAGGTCCAATTTATCTTTCTGCCAAATTGTGCTCAGTTTGTTTTTTAATGCAGAAGGCATTTGAAGGAAAGAGGTCAGTGTAAAGATAATAGCAATTTTGTATCACCCTCGGTCATAACTAACATGGATTCACTACTAATGAAGCTTTAATGAGAGCTTGCCATAGAAAATGTCTTAAGATGCAAAATAACTTCCGACTTATTCAGAAACACCAAGGTTGTTCAGGAACATTGGAAAAAATATATACAAATAAATAAATTATTTCTTTGATGGGTATATACAAATAAATGACAATTAACAACTTCTATATTATGAATTGTGACTGCCAAAAAGTAAAATACAGTGGATCGCACAAGATGATGTTATGAAGTATAGAAAGATGCTCTACCAGCAAACAGCAGCTAAAACTAAGGTTTGCATTGTGTCATGTAGGTTGGGTATTGACGTAGAATTTATAGGAACAGAATCAACAGACTAGAAATGATTAGCCCTTCACTTAGTTTGATCAAGACAAAGGGGACAAGTGAGGAGAAATACATAAATATCATACAGGCAGCAAAGTCGACTAAGTCCAAAAGGCAGGGCCATTTGAATAAGTAGAAAAAGTAAAAATGTAGTCCCAAGTGGAGAAAGTACTTGAAGGAGGTAGAAAAATTAGAGGGTAAAATGCTTCACTTTTCACATTAGAGCTGTTTGGCATTTATTGTAGTTGGGGATGGATAAAGAACACGGGGTCAGCAGTGGGAAGAATGGTGTCTCCCCCTAGTCATTTGTGGTTTTTGCACAATACAAAACAGGGAAATGCAATCAAACAGGGGATCGGGAGATTTCCTGGGATGAATGCTTTCCTCACATGCAAACTGCTCATTACAAAGCCAACAATTTCTTTAACAGAAACTGAAACTTAGACCAAGAACATTACCTTCCCAAATAGGCGCGGCTGAAAATGATATGCATCCTCACTAATTGACACACTTAACTGAAAACAAGAATTCAGAAACCATAATTTACTATTTAGACCCCACCGGTTTTCCCATATAAATGTGAAACAGCAGTGGATGCAAGTACAAATTTAGTAAACCATGATAGATATAAAAGAGAGGAGCATACAATTTGTTCACCAAACTCAACAGACACATTTTTAGATTGTGCTCCCTTAGCAAAAATGGTAACTACTACTTCATCAGGCTTCTGGTAATGTTCATGCCTGCATTAACAGATTCTTTCGTTAAATTAGCCAACAGAGGCAGCAGTTCAAGAATCTACACTAGCAGAAATAATGGCAAGTACAATTGACAACATGAACATATTGGACAACATATAAAGTAGACCCCCAATACTGCTGAAAAATAACCCAACTTGCCTTGAGGATTAACTACAAGTTATAGATATCACAAATATCATCAGATATATGATCAAAAGTGTCTTGGAGCCCTCCTCTAAAGTTTGACATGGATGGAGCAGTTTGAGGCAAACCAGGATCAGCTGGCATCGGTGGTGTACTCAAAAATCAAGGAGAGGTGCCGTATAGTTTCTACTTCAATGAGATTAAACATTTAAACGTCTTGAGTCTTGTCTTTCTTTTCAGCATGTTAGTAGGTCTGCTAATGAGATGGTGGACCCTAGCTAAACAAGGGGTTGATCGATTATGTAATTTAAGTGCTATTATTCCATAGCTTCTTTAGATGGGTGTTTGCTATTTATCTATTGCACCAGTGCTCCTTTGGTAGTGGCTATGTGAAAGCTTCGCTGTACTAACTTTTCACATTAATATATTATCGTTACATTTTTCAAAAAAAAATGTGGCCAAATTAACCACACTGAACAAAAGGAAGAAGAAAAAAAGATCAAGCAACAAATTTTTATCGATCAGCTAACGGGTCCTTTTTCTTTATTCTGAATGGTTAAATATTCCCCAACATCAAAACAAGAGAGATATAGAAACAGTTCTCTAAAGTCAGCAGCACAAACAAAATTCTCTTAATAGTTCCCCCCAAAGTCATATTGACGTCGTTCTCATTACAAATGAACACATAGACTAGTGCTAATCTGTAAGCTGGGCATAGAGGACCACTTTGGTAGAGTGGACAGAGACAGGATACTTTTTCTCGGTGACGCATGATCTCTGACAAGGTACCCCTTTCCCGTGTTTGATGATTAATGGCTTCAACTGCAGAAGAGAAAATATGGCAGTCCTTCAATTAGGAAACAACATGCTAACATTCTGTGACGCACTGACGCTGCTCAGAAGCAACTTGTGTCAGCGATGATTTCACCAGGGTGGAGAAACTCGGGTTAGTTGGCTAGACGACATCCAATCTGAGATGAAAAGTAGAACATATCCCTTCTACATACCTAGGTCGTCCATTTAATGGAAAGAACTACTACAAACAATAATGATACTAAAAACATAAAATGGAACTCTGTTTTTTTATAATTTTTCAACTGAGTTCGTACTACAAAGTGAAAGGAACAATTACTATTATGATAACCTAGAATAAAGTCTTGTACTAAAAACTATACAAATGGGGCCCACGAGCAGTATTTGTATGCTGACGGACAGTACAAAACCAATTATCAATGCTGTGGGATTTATCAGAATGACAACGAAGTTGGGAGTCATTGGAAAATTTTAAACATTCTTATCTTATTGGGTCTCCCATCCGATGATTTAGCCCAAGATGGACTGGAACAGTGAAAAAGAATTCATGTAGCTGACCACAACATACTTGGGACAAGGCTTTTGATGATAATTTTATTGATAAGCTATAGTATACAACATAAGAGCTAAATACTGGCAAGCTAGAGTGCAGAAGAGTGTTCCATAATTATTCAAAAAGGACTGGGGATTATGGTAATGATGAATGACGATTAGGTTCAAGCCAGCTAGAACCTCAATGCTGAATAGGTTCCGTTAATTTATTGTGTTAAATTATATATAGTTATTATAAACTAGTAATTTGACGCTTTGTATGTGCGAAATGATCCTTCTATAATCCATTAGCTACAAGTAATGAAAACCGCACTAGCCTTGAGAACAACTAAATATCTCGATAATTAATTTAAGATACAATCAAAATTATCAAATTTACAAGTTAATAAAAATTTCAATTAATTATTTATCCATTTTTCTTGATATTTTGATTTAAAAAAAAAAAAAAAAAAAAAAAAACCCACTAAAACTAAAACTTTCTCAGACTTCTACCACCCCCATAACAGTATGGCCAGCACAGACCAGCAGGGGCAGCGGCGGCACGCACTCATCTCGATCATAAGCAGCACGACAACATGCAAACTTGGATTTAAGGAATTGATATACAGAGCACATAAATCTAGGATAAGAAAACACTAATGAAATGATCCTTGTGAGCATAGTAAAAAATAAAAGCATTTTTTTATTTCCAAAAAATAACAGATATTTATGAAAATTACAAATGGACCATATGCAAAAGTAAATCTATGCTCCTAACATGCATTATGAATGATTTTAAGATCATTTTTTACCCAAAACAAATGAAAAGGACTTAAAAAATTTGCTTAAATTTGAATTTGTTTTCATACTAAAAAGAAAGGCCTCTGAGAAGCATATCTTCTCTGACTCTTCCAGTTAAAAAAATTTTTATTTTTGTTTTCTCAGAGTAGAAAGGCACAAAAGATTCTTTATAGTCATTCTCTCGTAAAAAAAAAAAAAAAATGTAGGAGGAGAGGTTTTGGCTTTAAAAGGAGTCATCCAACAAAAGTCGAGGCATATCAGTGAATACATTCTAGTATGTATGTGAACAGCAATAATTATAAAAAAGCAGAGAGGTCTCAGATAATACAAGTAAATTTTTTGCCAATATGATATGTATCATCCAATATCTTTATCCATGTTCATACATTCCCTGGTTGGAAAGAGAAATTGGCTATTTCAACTAGTTAAGAGACATTTGATTTGAATGACTCTATGGTCTCTGGGTAATGGAAAAGAAGGTCAACAAGGGAAAAGTGGTGTAGGAAAGTCCTCCCCATCTACAATTTCATCCTGGATGCCATGGGATTTGCTAAAACCATGTTCCTCTTCTTAATCATATGTCCTTCAGCTTTCAACAAATATTTTCTTATTCCTGATAAAAGCAGGAAAAACAAGCTAAGCCAATCTACAAAATGTTCAGAGTACCTTTCCTAACTCTATCAGTGTTTCAAGCCCAAATACCAAATTCTGGGCGAAAGCCTCAATTAAGACATTTTAAATGGGTTCCAGGCCCATGCACTGCTAAAAATCCTTGAGCAGTAGAATCTAATTGTATGCTCTCCAGTCTCCAATTTCTTGATAAATCCTTGAGCTTCATTACTGACAGTTCTTATTCAATATGAAAATGACTACACAAAAAGAAAGTTGCACGTCACTTCATGTATGGTTCTTGCAAGATAATAAGCTGCCAAGGATGGCCACATTATGTAATGGGCATAAAAAAAAATTCATTTTAAAATCTTAAGCAGCCATAACAAGATAATACGCAAGCAAAAGCCTCACACCTTTGTGGGCAACTAACTGCAAAGGTATGGTACATAAAGTTATATGCTACCTGTACTTAGGTTTATCTAAAGCATGCTGGGATGTGTCCTGAACTTGCTTAGTATCTTTAACCATAACAGCAGCTGCATCTGAAGATCGAGATCCAACTGATGGAAGCACAGTGCCTAGTGAGGCTTTAGGTGTAGATGATTTCTGAGTATCATTCATCTCATCTGCATAAACACATAAACAGTTTATAGTTGAATAAGCATATAAAAAAGATAAATGGTTCTCAACCATAGTCAGCCAGCAGTACAAATAACAATCACCTAGATAGTATAGAACTCATACAGTTTTCTTTTAAAAAATTTAAGGTATATTATACCCATGACTAAATGAAACATAAATTAAACGTTTTAAGTTACAAATAGATACCTGCAATGCACTTATCGCACTCCTCGATGAACTTCGCAAATCTTGAGTCACCAGGTGCCAAAGCAGCACCTGTTTCAAAAGCAGCCTTTGCCGTCTGGTATTCTTCAAGCTTCATACACGCGGATCTATCATTTAAGATATACAACTTGCACGATCAGAATGGGGACATGCAAGTGAGTTCAAATAAAAAATAAGGGATGGAAAATCAGAACAATATGTAGAAAATTAATTTGAAGTTGACAATAGATCAAAAGTTAAAAATTTCGCCCAAGTCCAAATCAACTTGGACTCGCCCAAACCAAGACAGGCCCGATGGGATTCAAACCCAAATCCAAAGGACTCGGCCAAGACCCATGTGACTCAAGCTAGTGATCTGAGTCCGCTAAGTGACGGACACAACCAACTATATAAACTACTTTTCTCCTTCAAACCCACATTCTTACATGAGGGAAAAGCTTGAGCATACCTTTTATGGATATGGGAAGCTCAAATGTTGAATTTGAGGTATGTTTTTTTGTGATTTTACTTGCATGCTAAGCTGAGAATAGATGTTGTGACTTGTGACATAGGTGTTCCTTGGGGGACGTTTTTTTTTTTAACCATAAATTCGTCAAAAAATATGACTTTCATCCATTTAATGTTGGTTGTTGATATTTCACAACACCTAAATAACAATAAATAAATAACCTATTGGGTCAAAAACACAATCAAATCATGAAAAATTAATTAAAATAAAAAAATAAGCAAGTTTTTTGGCCCTTTTCTATTTTTATGATTTTTTGAATTTTCAAAGAAGCTTCACAAATCACAAGGGACTCGAAGCGACTTGGCTGAGTCAGCCTGACTCAACCCAACTCGATCAGGACCGAGTCGGACCTGAGCCCAAGTTTTAATCCTTTAGCAATAGACTGTCATATTGTCTCTAAAATATAGGATTCTTTTAAGTTAAACCAAAGCAATCTGGGCCATTATCTCTAGGATTAGCCCAAAAGCGGATTATGCCAGTCACGAAAGGCTATTCATGTCCAAATTAAAACAGATGCGGATGATGTTTAAATAAGATGGTGCCCCCCCCCCCCCCCCCCCCAAAAAAAAAAAACCAAAACACACACACTCTTCTCAATCTGACATCAGAAATAGTTTTCCGTGGAATCTCGGAAAGTTAGTTCATTTTTCAGGTTATCCCCGGGAAAAGGTGGCCACACCAAATATGGAGTTTTAAACACCGCAAAAAAACGTTTCCACTTTCCATGCATTTTCTGCGGAAAAGTGGGTGTGGTGTGTGGAGTTGGTCTATTTCATTTTGAAACCCTACGGATTCGCCAACGTATTTGGAAGGCAGCCTATTTCGATCTCAAATCCAAGGCTGCATCAATCGATATCAAAAGGATCCCTATACAATCAAGGTAATCTGAGATTCGTTCCCTACTCATTGCTTTGTTTGAATTCCTTTTCAATTGATTTCATCACCACCCAACCCATCTCGGGACCCCAATCCATCCTAACCCAACTAAACCTTAATTACATCAACTAAAGACCCGTCCTCACCTACCAATCCCTAAAATGCCATTCCAAACCCTCAAATCCCCAACCAACCAAAGCAAAAAAACACAATCCTGAAAACCCCAAATCCAAACCCTAGTCTCAGCCCTTCACTACCAGCAACCTCAACCCCCAATCAACCCCTGTCAAACCCTAAATTCCCATCACCAAATCCCACTGCTGAACCCCTGAACCCAACCAAACCCTAAGCCTAAATCCCCAAAAAAAATTTAAATCCCAAAACCCTAAACCACCCAAATCTCCAAAATCCCGAAACCCTAATCCCACCAAAAAAAACCCCAAAATCCCCAAAACCCAAATCCATTTTCTGCACCAATCCAAAACCCCAAGTACCAACCCTAGTAGAAGTGTAGAGCCCTTCAAACCCTCTCCCATCCAAAACCCTACTTTACTCCAAAAAGATTGAAAAATCAACCAAAAAAAAGTGTCTTGCTGCATAATAGCAAATGAACGAACTATCCAAAAAGAAAAAAATTCTTTGCAAAAGACCATTTTTTTATAAAAGGAGAAAAGGAAATGATTCACCAATTCTTCATCCTTTCTGGACATAAAAGCACATATTGGAAATCAGTAACTATTTATAGTTCAACCAAGAAATTACATAATTACTGGTATCTAGGACCTCAAAATACTAAAAAAGTAAGGCCTACAGAAAGTGGTGTTGGGCATGCCTATAAAGGTTCTAGCTTGAATGTTTTCTAGTTGGGATGGGCCAGTCAAAAACTTAGTTTTTTAACACCAAATCAGGCTCACTGAATGCTATATTAAGTTGTATGCACTGTAATTTAACAAAACTCTCGACTTTGTTTAATCATTTTTCCTTAGAGCTTCAAGTGCAGAAAAGCAAGGTATGGAGTTGAGAAAGCTATCTCAAGTTTTCTTACAAATTCATAAAGCAGCATTCGTCTAAATATTGTGATTATATCAGCCTGACTGATACTCAGAATCAATTAAGGAATTTGCTACTACATATGTGAATCTCCTTTTTTTTTGGGGGGGGGGGGAGGGGGAGCAGGAGTACTCAATACACAGACAAAGCAGGCACAGGCCAACAGTAACATTGCAACTATTACAAAAATCTGATTGTCTCTATACAAACACATCAATTGACAACATTAAGCAAAACATATGAGAAGACAGCTAGATAGAACTAATCTAATTAGAAGATCAAACAAGAAGCAGAGAAACTAAAATCTTAACAGTGTGGGGTAAAGAACACACACCCCTTGCGAAAATAGGCCTTGGACATCGATGGATCCAGCTCAATTGCTCTATTAGAGTCAGCAACAGCCTCTGCCAAAAAAAAATTCTTAGATTTAACTATAAATATCAAAACCTGAAAAAAGATAATGAAGTAACAGCCTCTAATAACAAAATTGGATAGAAACTAAGGCCTTGTTTGGTATCTCTACTCTTATCCTCATAGAGCCATCAAAGATAGAGCCATCAAAAAAAGAGGATAAAATCTGAAAACATGTTTGGTATTGCATAAATCTATTTTAAATAGACTGTTTGGTACACCATCTTTTTGCCTCTTATTAGAGGGGTAGTTCTTGGCATTGTGTAAAAAAGGAATATGCACATTTATCATAAATTGAATACATAGTGCATGCCAAAATGAGCTCCAATGAAGGGTAATTAAAGATTGGACCACTAATATTCCAACAATGGCATTGAGTGGAACACATGAGCATAGGATGTTAAAAAACCTTCACCTTCTGATGCTAGGATGAAACTGAAGTAATCTGACAAATGGAGAAAATACCTATTTCTAAACTACGACTCTGTTTTTCTATCTTTCTATACCACAACTTTATTTTTCTATGTTTGCCGACAATTCCACCGGTCTAACACATCAGCCCTTCTTTGTTGCTTATGATTCTCTTCTTCCTTTTGATCATCATAACTCTCACTCTCTCTCAAACATATAGATTTACAAGAGGAAGTGATGATGTTATTTATTGATGGGTTCATGCTTTAGATATCAAACAAATGTTGGTGAGTCTCTTCTCTTTGCATTTCTTGGCTCAGCAACATTGGAGGGTCTGTGTCTCTTCCGTTACTCTGGCAACCAACTGATGCAACCATGGCAAAGAAAACGACCCACCATGTGTTTGATAAAATCCACACAAACCCACCCTAAAAAAAAAACCCAAAATGCAATACCCCAGTCCATGGAAACCTACACCTACCCTGACTCCAGCGACCCATCCCCTCACTCCAGTGACATCGACTGTAAGAACCTGGCCTGGGACGACCCCAGTCTCCCATCTTCTTATCCCACGGTTTTCATCATGTTTTCCTATCTCTGTCTCCCATAATCTTCACAGAACAACAGAAATAAATAGGAAAAAGAAAAGAAAATAAATAGAAGAATCGGAGAAGATGAGGAAGGCCTGGTGGTTCAACGATGGGGTTCTGTATTCCTTCCTCCCTCCACCCGCTTCCCTCTTCCATCTCCTTTCTCCCGGTTTGAAGTGTGCTACAATGTTCAACGAATGGGTACTTCAAAGGGATTTCCGGTGCCAATAAAAGAACGTCTAAGCATGGATGAAAATAGCAGCCGCTACGCTACATCGGCCGCTACGTCCGCTACGACTGCTACGGGGTGAGAAAAATTCCTACTTTTCAAAAAAAAATTAAATGCATAATAAGACTTATTTCTTTTCTTCTTCTCTCCAAATAACATTTCTACACAACTCTTCTACCCTTTTATGTTTAAAAGAACACCAAAAAGTATATGATTTCGCCGAATTACAATCGATATAGAGAGTTCTTCTCAATGATTCTTCTCTAAGTACATCCTATTAGACACCCCCTTTGGTAGATGTATTTTTTTCTCTAGGTACTCTTAAGTCTTGACTTCATGACAAAGTTTTTTCTTTTATAAGCCTTTCATTAGTTTCTAAGTTAGTATAACTAAGCAACATGAACACATGTGAAAAAAATGATCATTACTATTATTTTCTATTTATACAACGATACAAGACCTCATACAGTGAGGGGACCGCTATGCCCCCTTACCTTAGTTACTTTTGCAAAAAAAAAAAAAAAAATACATTTTCATTCATTTTACAATTTTCTAGATTTTCTAGAATTTTTTCAGATTTTTTTGGCGGTTTTTTCAAATCGCACCGCTACGCCGCTACATATCCCCGCTACGTTACGTATCGCCCCGCTTCGTAGCGTTTTGGTGGCTATTTTCATCCTTGCGTCTAAGGGCACTTTTGTCTTAAAAATGTACCAGCCCCTATACTTTTTTTAGAGCCAAAAGCTCTTATTTCCACGTTCCCACAAATAAGGCATTTCAATTTAAGAGGATTTGCCTCTAATTCTCTAAAACAGACAGAGGGTAAATTCTGGTGCCAAACGCTCTGATTTTTCAAAGCTCTGCCCGCTTTAGACATTTAGAGGTTGGAAATAGAGATGCCAAACATGGGCTAAGTGCATGATTGATAACGAGAGAGGAATCCTTCTCTCCAGAGGATTCCTTGGTGCCACAGAATCAGACTTTCCTTAATGAGGATTTATGAGGGAGAGGATTCATCGCATTCCATGTTTGGCTAGCACATGGAATCAGCGATGATTCTTTCAAATCCAGGTTTGGTAAATATATCAAAATCTAAGGTGAAAAAATAATGACAAACGTTACTTTACTTTCATTGATCACTATTTGCACAAATGATTTCACTTCCAACCCCAGAATTAAAAACACATGATTTATCATTGATCACTATTTGCACAAATAGTGGTAGAGAAAAAATGACATGGTCTCCTTTCACAAGAAGTTGCAAACTTAAAACACATTTGCCCAACTGAAAATCTATGAAAAATCAAGAAAAGAACTCTCACAACCTACAAAATCAATGAAAATTTACACCAAATAGAAAGGTTCATTAAAAATCAATGCAAAATCATGCAATTCTCAACTAACAACCTGCCAAAGACTCTAAGCCCATCATTACATCAGCCTCTCTTTCCACATGAGAACAATATGTTTAAAGTTCTGGTGATGTCCATAACTTCATAAAATAATAAAAAAGGCCCATGCCTTGGTTCTGAAATGCAGAAAAACTGCTAGACATCTGAAAAGACATTGTCTGTAGAGGATGTAATAGTCGGAGTAGCAGACCACTCTATTTACTCATCCATACACCTCTAAGCATCAACGCATAGCATGATGAGAAAAAACAGATTATAATCTTACTGGGCTTTCATCAAATTAAAAAGCCTATTCGTAATTAGCATTTCTTTTCAAGATGAAAACAACATCAGATTCATCTGTTTGGATTTGGGGTTTTTGGGAGTTTTAGGGGTTCTGGGGATTTTAAAGAATACAAAGGCAACGAGCGATAGAGAGGGAGAGACAGAGAGATGGTGAAGAGAGGGACATTGATGGCATGACTGACGTAGAGAGAGAGAAAGAAAGAGAGATACAGTGTGGGAGGGAAATAAATAGAGTAATCATGGGAACAACCAGGCCAAAGGTCTTGCAGGGAGTTGACATCGATCATTTTTCCACAGAGAGGCTGACGTTTTGCACAGAGGCAAGGGCGAGATATTGCAAGGAGGTTTCGGCAGAGGTTTTCTTTGCAAAAGAAAAGACCTTTATTTGCGAAAGGCCAAGATCTCCCTTTCATTCCCTCTCCACCATCTCCTCTCCCCTCTTTTTCTCTCTTCTTTCCTTCTTTTCCTCCTCTAAAACCATGGTTCAATGGGATCAAATGGGGGGAGGTCAGACCCAAGAAATCTACGTTTTCGAGGATGGCAGAAGTCACCTTTCCTCGATGGCGGGACTTACCAAACATGGGTTTTCCTTGCCATTAAGGAAAACCGGCAATATTTACCACACACAAAAAAAAAAAAAAAAAAAAGGAAACCCGGCGAGTAATCCTCTAAGAGGAAAATTACCAAAAACATGCCCTAAAAAAGTTACGGAGTGGGAGGAACCCCAACCCACACCCACACAGAATTTTTTTTCAACACGGAATGTCCGATTATCTAGCTAAGCAAGGGCCTGATCTTTAACGTATTAAGTGTTTCTGTTGTACAGTTTTGGCAGGCGTTGGTGTGTGTGTGTATATATCTTTTACCGGTACACTCATATAGGGTTTTTTAATTATGTTTATGTTTGGTTGTACTATTGTTAATATTAATAGAATTCATTGTTACCAATCCCAAAAAATAAAAAAATAACCCCCCCCCCCCCCCCCCCCCTTTTCCTCTTTTCTCCCCCTCAAAAGAAAAGGAAATATATATATGGGAAATATTCAAGTGAGGGATTCCCTCACCATGTGTGGTGAGGGAGACCTCTTTTTGGGGAGGTTTCAAGTACAAAAAGGCTTTCGTACTTGATGGGAGTACACCCTTTTGTACTTGAAACCTCCCAAAAATGGGAGTCCCTCACCACACATGGTGAGGGAATCCCTCACTTGAATACCCCCCTATATAATATATATATAAGAAACAGAAAACTGATGATTGCAAAAATTTAAGCTAAAGACAACACTTCTGTGCGGAGAGATGTCACACCAGATGGCAGAAACTCACAGCCTAGATGAAAACTTATATCAGATTCCATAAAAAATCCGCAACTCAAGCGTGCCCTTAATAATTACAACAGCTTGAGCCTATAAAGCCAAATCATCAAAGCCCAATCCCATCTATCTGGGTTTAGCAAGCAATTCTAATTTTCTACCTATGGTATTAACAAATATAAAGCAAAGGTACATTTATGAACTCCTTTAGGTTATAATCAGATGAACCAACCTCAGTATAACTAGTAGAAAGACACTACTAACATTTTATAGTTCTAGCCTAAAACATTCTTCCTGAAAGTTGCTACTAATTACTTAGGTAGAACATGCAAGCCCTTTTTATATTAGTAAGGCAGACCCAAAGCCACAACATCAGTTAAAAATACATGTGCCCTTACCTCCATAGTCCGCAAAAGTATATTTTCAATAGAAAGATACAATAAATGTATGTGACCAAAGCAAAATGATGTAATGTGAACATTTCATAATGACCTCAGAATAAAACCATAATGAAGGTTTTAACCGTTGGGTTTTCTGTTTTTTTTTCTTTTTTCGAATGGAAACTTTTATTAATGACAGCAAAGCAGTATAAGAGACCTACCGAAGCTATAAAGCAAATGCCAAAGACTCAACAAATAAAAAGTACAACACAAAGCTAAATGTAGAAAAGCCATTATACAAATGCAACCCCATCAACTATAGCCAGATTTTAACCCATGACTCCCTCCTTCACTAAATTATTGTGGAAGACTTTGCATTCCTTTTGACATGGGTAAAGGAAGCACTAGTATGTCTTGCTACATCTTCACCTCCTCAACCACATCTACAATACACAAAGAAAGCTTAGTAGTACTCAAAGCCCATCGAATAGTGCAAACAAGCTCTCGAGGCCAACATTTCTGCCTAATTTACCAAGCAATAGCCAATCAAACTTGAGCAAGAAAAAATCCACCTCATTTATCAAGCATCATAGCCAGTCGAACTTTAGAAAGAAAAATGGAGATGCTTCAGTGTTGCAGATAATCTAGCCCTGCCTGCTACACCCGGGTTGCCAATTGCACTGCTATCAAAATTTAGATTAAGCCAGACAGCCAGATGAGGAGACCACTGAGGCAATCATATGCTCAGATGAAGAGAAGGCAATCTCATGCCAACTTCTCATAATAATAGATAATGAGATGGGTTGAAAGTGAGGAAGGATTGGAAAGCCATGAACTTTGAGTATCACCTTATCCACCGACAATTCCTCATTTGAAGATTTACCATCAAAGCAACACAAATTTCTCTCTAGCCAAATAACGTAAATGACAGCCACAAACAATGCTTTCCACAAAATATCCCCCCCCGCCCCCGCCCCCTCTTCTTGCGGCAACAGACATTTTCCAAACCTCAAACATACAGCTCAGCTTATTTGGGAATCCCAGCTGCATCCAAATCAGCAAAGCACCTCTGCTAGACATGTATGGCATGCATTAACCATAATCCTCCTACACTGCCAGAGATTATGCACTTTCAGAATATCTCTAGATGAAACCCAGCTGAAAGTGAGGACTCCCGAAGAAGCTTTGATGTTCATAGGCCAGCTATAGTCGTTGGGACAGATGGGACTCCCGCGATGGCTGAGAAAAAACAAAGCAACAGGAAAGCTTCCACTTTATGTCCTTACCTGCACCCTCCTATTTACCCCTTACTCAGGAACATGGAGCCCATAATGATTTTCTTCAAAGAGTAAAACTGTGTTTCTTCTACCTCCTAGGGTTCTTATAAATATAGGCCCCAAACCACTTACATTTCGACACTGTCCATGCAGCTGCTGCCCACAGTGTGATAATTTCAAAGTTGGGTTTCCAATGTTAGGGTCACTCCTAACTTTCTTAGAGAACCCCAAGATGGGCAACACATTAACCATGATTGGATATAAGGTTACCAGATCAATTTTCTATTTTACTATTTTGCAATGCTATATTGTGTAGTTTAAGTAATGTGAAGGTAACCAAGTAATGGTTAGCTAACCCATTTCGACTCTCTTCATCACTTACATAAGAGTTCAAAACTAGCTCCCCTTCTACTTCAACTACTAGATTCCAATAGAAAGTATTAACAACTATCAGTGAAGTTTTCATTTCTAGACATCCTTGCCAGATTAAAGGGAATCTATAACCATTTTAAGATAACACCTTTCATATAACAGCAAACCCAGTATTAACACAGAAAATATAAGTTCAATTACTTCATATACAGGACTCTGAAGTATTTCAACTAAGTTTGTATTTAGTTTTAACATTTTTATCTAGTAGCAGTGATACTTGGGAGTTTGGGATCTTCGTAAAAATCATGGATGTCTAACCACATTTCTTGGTCAAGCACCACATTTCTTGGTCAAGCATATCACCAACTGCCCAAAGCATTTGACAAGCCAAATGGAAACAATAGAAAATCAACACTTAGTGGCTAGTCTCACTCGATTTTTCCTTGGTAATTGCTTGTGGAGATTTTTGGGTGTCAAAGTGCCAACGAGGCTAACTCAAGTAGTCCTAGATTGAATTAGATGGTAGTTGGTATCAAAGCATCAAAATTGTACACTTTCAATTAAAAGATAATGCAGCCCACGATCTGCGAACAAAAGAGGACAAGCTCCACAAGAGGTCTTGCCGAGTCCTAGATAGATTCTATGCAAGATACCGACTCCAAAGATGGGGTTTGGCTGAATCCCAAAGAGATTCTACACACATAAACACTCTCAATTATTGAGGAAAACTCAAATACATAAGAAATCAAACACTCTTAATGGTTTAATTTTTAATAATGGGCCTCACTGTGGATTTTCAATGTGCCCTATTAGAATGAAAAGTGAAATAGGACCTCTTACCAACCCCGTCCCCCAACAAAAAAATAAAAAATAACAATAAAAAAGTGAGATGGTATTCAAGCTATCTTATATATATTTGGGTATAAATTTTATTTATGAAGAGACCATGACCTAATTGGATATAATATGGTATGAACTCTATTAAAGGGGGCAAAAGGGGTGTTTGCCTCTTTTTATCCAGAAATGACTGTCTCAACAAACAGATGATGATGCCGGCAGCTAGGAGCTGCTCGATGGAGATTTCTTTGGAGCTGAGACCTGCCAGCTATGGTGACCGCTATGGAGCTTCTTCTTCTTCCTCCTTTATCAAACCTCAGTCAGACAGAAGGAATGACCTTTATACGAGGAGAAAACCCCATTTAGAGGGCAATTGTGGTAGAAAAGGTAAAAACATGAATGGGGCATTTCCAGCCAAAATGGGCTAATTCTGGCCAGAACTCAATTCAGACGAAACAGCCAAAACCAGCCGAAAATTTGTCCACAATTATCCTGGGGAATGTTCCGTTCCACCTTGGGCCAATTCCAGTACCAAAGAATTCCAGCCAAAATGGACTGATTAAAATGGAATTGACAACTATGGCCCTAGACCATGATAACTTAAGTTTCCAAGATGTGCCGGGCAGTGAATCAGAGACAACCATACTTGATTTACAACGCCTGAATCAATCCACATTGGGTGGAAGAGTGATCAAAAGATAAGTGACAAGCAAATGAGGAGCTGCTTTGGCTTTCAATGCAATCCTCTAACAAGAAGATGAAGAAGAAGAAAATCACAGTGATAATGCTGACAGTGAGAAGGGACAAAAAAGGAAACCACTCAATGTTTTTGGCCTGGGCCTTGGCCATGTGCTTGACGATTTTTAAATAGTGATTGGAGGGAGCTGTAACTGGATGCACTTTGTTTTAGTAGTTCATAAGCCATGCATGCATATGATAGTGCAATTCTCAGTTTCTGAACAATAAAGATGAAGTTCCCTCCAGATAAAGTTTGGACCAATGGTACTATTATAGATGCAAATGTTAATGGTTCACATTCAAAAAGATGAAAGTCCATCCATCGATTAGACCAAATAAAAATACCCACTCCGTAAAAAAAAAAAAAAAAAAAAAATTGACCATTGCATAATGGCATTTGACTGTGATCTATAAAGCTTTCATCGGGATCTATTCCAATTAAAACTTAGATTTGAGTCATTTGACCATCATTCTAAAACATTCTAAAAACCCCTAAACTTAAAAGTTTCAAATTTTTTAAAGCCGCACCATAACTGAACATTGTAATAATTCCTAAAAGTGATACGATAATGGTTATTACATGTCATATCAACAACCACATCAAGGTCAGACCAAAATTTAGAACAAAGGCCCACATTGTGGTTAGTAACCATTAAAGATGACCACTATCATCTGCAACATAGAACTAGAGCATACTAAAGATAGGGAATCAAGCAAGAAAAATTGGCAATTCAAATGCAATCAACCTCTTTTTCTCTTCCCCCTCTGCCCATGCTCGCGCTGGCACACAAAACAACTCTCCTCAGCGAGAGAAAAAAAAGAAAAAAAGGAGAGAATTTAAAAAAAAAAAGTAAAGTTGCCCATCATCACAGTATATGATTTTGGCCCTAGACATGGGATCTAACTCATGATCTCTCTCACTCCAACACATACAGTTCAGACCACATTCAAAAAGGAGAAAGGCCAGCGGCCTAGACATTACCCTAATAGCTTTAACCAGTACTTCATAAATTTCACCCATAGCAATATCCACTTGTTTAACTTGGATTGCTTCCAATCAACTGAAACTCCCACCAAACCCCGAATTTTTTCCATCGTCTTCTTCCAAAAAAACATAAAACATATGGAGTACGAAACCACCACAAAAACCCTAATTTCAAATTTCAGTAACCACAGTGAGTGTAAGGAAATCATTAGTAAAAGCAAAAAATGACACCATAAACACATCTATCTAACCAAAAAGAAAAAAAGAAAAGAAAAGAAAAGAACAGGGAGGGAAAAATTTTAGAAGAAAAAATCAACGATCAGAAGAAAGAGGAAATCAACGGCTGACAAGAGAAGATGATGGTTGTTTATACCAGTGTAGTTGCAGAGCTTGATGTTGGCCTGGGAACGATCTGCGAAGAGAATAGCGTTCTTGGGGTCCATCTCTATGGCCTGGGTGTAGAGATCAACGGCCAGATCGAAGTTGTCATCGACAAAGGCCTCTTTCGCCTTCTTCTCCAGATCTGAAGACGCCATGAATGCGATTCAAAGCCGAAAGAGAACCAGAAAAGCAAAGTAGCCGAGATGAAATAAGGGAGAAGGAGACGCCGCGTAAAACAAACAAAAGCAATGAAAGGAGGGATTAGAGTTGAAAGGAAAGACTCTGAGGTTCTAGAGACTTCTCTAATTTTAAAAGCGACAAAGGTTTGGGATAAGGAAAAATGACTTGGAAAGAAAATGGTGGACCGTTTAGATGTGATGAGTGATGACCCCCTGATCTGGTCCGTTGATCTATTTGGGAGACCTCTACCTATCTTTAGTGGCGGGCCACACATCTAATAATATGTCATACCTGATCAAGTAAGTTGGTGTCCGAAGTTTGTATTTTACAATATTTAAATTTTTAATTTATATATTTTCAAGCTGTTTGTACTTTGCCGCGAAAGAGAAAACTTTCATTTTTTTCTTTGACGGCTTGTGTTTCTGACCTACATAAAGAATGAGTCCAAATCCTCTCTAACACAGGAAAAGAAATACGTAAAAAAGTGTTTTCCCCCTTCATTTTCATCGTTACAACAAACGACAACAAGGAGGCGCCTTGTCTTTCTTGATTTCCGCATAACAGGGCATTGCACAAATGCCTCCTTGGAAACCATCATATTTTTAATACGTTTCTTTATTTTTAGAGTTCATCATATTTTTAGGATGTGTCCATTACAGACTTTTATGATCCGAACATAGATGGATAACTTGTATTGATTATATATTTATAATGCAGCATGGTAGATTTGTAAGATCCCACGATCCTATATAATAAGGATTGTACAGAGGAATCTCATTAAGACCCTACAAGTTAGGGTTCCTACTTGACAGAAGTAGGTACAAAGGGATCATTCAACATAGACGGAGAGATATAGGAGGTCACCATCTATTATGAGTGGTAGGTTGATGGGTTAAGTGGGCCACGGTCATCTTGTGGCTGGATTGGCTAACATACCCCCGAAAGCTTATCAACCAATCAATGACGCGTAACTTGTGTTTTAGCAGTGTAAATTGTGTCAAGCTTAGCCCTTCTGTAAAAATGTCTGCCAATTAATCCACAACTAATAAAGCAGACTCAAATGTCTCCTTGTGAAACTCTCTTTCTATTAAAATGATGATTGACCTCAATGTGCTTAGTGCGAGCACGGTAGATTGGATTAGACACCAAGGGAATTGCACCAATGTTGTCATGGTAAATTGTGGGAGAAATCTTAAGATGAGTCCACATATATTTCATCAACATGCGAACCGAAAATAATTATGCAGTAGGAAGAGGCCGAAAATAATTATGCAGTAGGAAGAGGTAAAGACTGATACTCAGATTCTGAACTTGATATGGAAATTATCTATTGTTTTGTTACATTTCAGGATATAAGATTAGGGCCAATGAGTATGGCATAACCGGGAGTTGAGCGTTGGTCATCTAGGTCTCCGACTCAGTCTACATTAGAGTACACAGTAACTGTAAATGTACCTTTACAAAAGTGTAAGTCATGTGTAATCTTCCCCTTTAGAAAACAAAGAATGCGCTTGATCACTACCCAATGAGTGGAATGAGGATCATGCATAAACTGACAAACCTGGTTCACCACAACGACTATGTTTGGTCGTGATAGATGGAAGAGCACCAACAATAGTACGATACTCTTAAGCATTTGAAACAGTATCATCATTAAATCGAGATAGTTTCGACCCAGTTTGCACCGGTGACTAAAGTGGTTTGACATCATGTGTGTTGGTGTTATGAAGTAGGTCCAGCACATACTTACGTTGTGTAAGGTACATATCCGAGGGAGTTCCTTTTACCTTAACGCCAAGAAAGTAGTGTAGGAGTCCCAAGTCTTTCATGGCAAACAACTAGCTCCCATAATAACTTTGGTAAGGCACACATATTGCTGATAGTAACCACTATGTCATCGACATAATAATAAATTCACTTGCAAAATTGCAAACAAACAAGGATGTATCTACGAAAGAACAATTGAACCCTAGCTTCTGAAGATAATTTGTAAGGCAAAGATGCCGCTTCTCGGATTTTGGGGCCCAGCGAATTTCGGGCCGTGACGTAGATGTGTATAATAAATGTTCAATTTCAGGAAAATGAGCCAATAAAATTTTCCAAAATAATTGCCAGAGCGAAGCATAATCTAAATTAAAGTTGCCAGAATAATTATTACAATATGTCTTAGAACACTAACTAATACAATCCTAGCCACGCGGGGATGAAATACAAACTATAAAAATAAATAATTATCCTCTGCATATGACGGCACTCGGTACAGCAACGAGCCACCAATAGTAAGGCCCAAGAGCATGCTTCACTCAACCCACGGTCGAAAGCGACCATTATCATGTCCGTTAACGGAAGAGGTACCTGCTACCTGTAAGCACCAAGATGCAGTACTAAACACAGTCTGGCAAGCACCAATCTAAATCACATAATATGTATGGAAATATATAAATGCATAAAATAATCCGGCAATAGGCAAATGAGTGAGTACAACAGAATGCTTAATAGTCATTATAATACAAGAATAGCAAAAGCAAGCCAATATACCATACTTGTGGGCCCAATAAATTGGGCTAGCGTCTATCAAAACTGCACAGTCAAATAGCCATAAATACAATTGAGAAACATACATATGTTTTAGGGCTCATTTCTTTACTAGAATTCATAGAATTCATGTCTGGTGCTTGTCTGGGAATTTCAAATGCTGGCATTTGAAATACTGCTGAATTCTGGAATCCTGAATTCCCTATTTCATTCAATGGCTTGAATTCCTATCTGAGAATTCTAAATTCCCTGACTCCACAAATTCCCTGTTTCATAGCTAAAGAATTTCTACCTGGAATTAGAACCAAGTATGTATTAGTACTATACAAATTCAAGTGTAAATTGCCCACCTATATATATACAGATCCCCACATAATTCCAATATGTCTCATTCACTGCTGTAGAAATTCAATGGAGCCGGATATGGCTAACCATAAACAACAGAGGAAGGATTTTCTTCAAACCCTTACATGCACAAATTATTATAGGAGAGACGTTTAACTATGTAAAAGGAGATGGGGTAAGGAGACGAGATTTTACGACCACAACTATACATACAGAAAGGTACATAGAGAAGGACAGCTCAGAATCTAAATCCACAACATCAATATAGTCTCAAAAAGATCAAACAGTATCAGAAATAGCCTCTTTCTTAGGATAATACTTCACCATACCTCTACAAGAACTTATCGATGCATGCAGTTAGTGTGTTTTTAGGCACTGCACCAATTATTGCTTCCTTCTTATCACCATTTTTAAAGATCATGAAAGTTGGGATGCTTCGGATTCCACAGAACATGCCATTCAAGCATAATGAAGAAGAATAGACATTCAACCATAATGAAGAAGATAATGCCATTCCATAGAAAATAGAAGTATGAACCGATTTCCACGCTTTGGAAATCAGAAATCAGTAAGAAGAAGAAGAATCATGCATCATCTTAAAAAAATCACAATATGAATAGATCAAGAAAGGAAATAGAGAGAAAAGAATCAATCACATAATAAACCCTAAAAAACAAAACAAGCAAGGAAATAGAGGGAAAAGACTGCGGAAATACAGAAAAATGAAGAGGGGGTGTGGCTGTAGAAGATTCACACCTTCAGATCCGGTGCCATTGTCGGAAAACGAATGAAGTAGATGACCGTTGCCGTTCTCAGAAGATGTGGTCGTCGGTATGAAAACTCCCATCTCCAATGAGTTTTGCAAATCCTTGTTGCCCCTTATTCCTGACAGGAATTCTAAATTCCAAGACACCCTGAATTCCTGTCAGGAATTCTTCTAAAAGAACAGGCCCTTAATACCATTCGTACACAGTAGAACCACATATGAGTATCAAAAGATGATCATGGTACGAGGCGCTCACTACCACGAGCAATATCATGAAACAAGTAGGGCTCGGTGCACGTCACCTACCTCTCGGCACCCGTCAATGCCTACAACGACAAGACTTTTAGCCACCATGGCCTACTCTCTACCTCCCTGATACCAACTCATGGCTAGGTAATGAAATACCTACAACTCGGTATCACCAAGATAACTATGAGTACATGTCACAAATTATAAGAGTATCTCAAAGTAATATACATGTTAATCAAGTGCACATGTAACATACTGGTATGGTTACAAATAAATGGAGCGTGACATGACTTAGAGTTAACATTATTAAGCTAACAAAGTGAGCAATTTAATTAAGTGGGTCCTAATTAGAGATCTAGCGGATCGAGACCAGTAAGCCATATTAATATCATACGGTCAACATAGAGCCAAGGCTCGTTGTTGACTAGGTTAGGGTCAATTGTAACTCCTCGCATGACTAGGGCTATTTAAGGGCTACTTTAGACTATTGTTGTGTGGTTAGTCTTTCTTGTTTGCTAGTGTTTCGAAAGATTTAATTAGGCACTCTTGCCCGACTTTTCGTAAAAGTACTCTTGAAGTGCTTTTTCTTGATCTTTACTTTGTTATCGGACTCTAAAATCGTTACGCTCGGCCCCTCTGATGGCCCCAATCATGGGTGATGGCCCCAATCATGGGTGAAGCGACAAACTCCCCGTTAACGTAAGTTATACATAGAGAGTTCAGTTCTGATATCAAAACTGAGTCGCAGTCTTACTGGACAAGGCCAATGAGTTCAAACTACCAAGGTACAGTCTTCTAGGTTCATATTACGCAAAACGAAACTAAACAATAAGAACAACACTATTCAACTCTACGCACAACTTGGTATTCCAAATGCCTTGGAATGTTTGTCTCTTGGTGCTTCTAAAGGTGATTGCATTCGGGATCCCAAGTCTGTGTACCCTTGGCCTAGGGTTGTCAAGCCTATTTCAAAGTGTTATGGGGTGAACGATGGCTTATGTCCCCACCCGCATCAGTCTTAAGGCAAAACAAGAGTTGGGTGTTGCAGAATCAACATATACACATATAGAGAATTATTTAAGATTAAAATTGAGATATATCTCAAAACATGTGCTAGGCTCTAAAACCAAGGAAATCATTTAAAAACAATGATTTGAGTTAAACACGTTCGTATGGGTCCAAATTAATGAAAATCACAAGTTTTAGGCAAAACTGGTCTCTGTATATGCAAAACGATCAAAACTAGTAGTTTTAGGCAGGTTAAAACAAGGGTCCAAACATTACCAAATTCTAATGAAAATACATCATCATTTCGGCTATAAATGGGGTCCCGAAATGGGTAGAAAAAGGAATCCTGGCACATCCAAGGTCAAAGCACGGCGAATGACCGCAAGCTAATTTCAAGGAGTCCTATAAGTCATGTCTACGGTCTGGGTACATCCAAGGTCAAAGCACAGCGAATGGCTGCGCGCTAATTTTAAGGAGTCCCCAAGTCCAAGACACTAAGGCCGGTGAGTCCATGGTCATGATGAAAATCGATAAAATCGGAATGATGAAAAGGCATTAAAAATAAGTAAACACATGAATACAATACTAATGCCAAGCTAAACATCAATCGGGGTCCCAAAACTAATTATTCTAGGTCATGGATTACCTTAGATATACAAGTCCGATGATCTTCAATTATATTCGCTCTTAGGGTTCGAATGTCAGATTTTTAATACACTTGGTGCAACTAGAAGGTATGGACATCCCAAACCCTAAGGTCAAATATAATCCGTCCATCATCGCACCATACATTTCTCTTAGCAATCCTGAGGTACACAATAATATAAATTATCCACCTTTGATTTGTTACAAGTAAAAGTCACGTTGGACATGTCAAGATACAATGATCCACAAAAGTCTAGGTTGTATGTGATGTTTGATAACACTTAGGGGCCCACCTAATAGGCATCTAGAAAGTGTTTAGGGTAAAAAAAAAAGAAAGAAAGAAAAAGACATAAAAATAATAATAATCTTTTGTGATTTCCAAAACTTTATGAAAATGCTAAACCTTTTGAAAAGATAAAAATCCATCAAATAATAATGATAATACAATTTAAAGATTAGAATATAAAGATCTACAATACCATTTAGACATAAAATGGAAGCAAGATAGATCTACACATGCGTGCTATGAATCATCACATGGGCACTTGCCTTACCTCATGCGCAATCTAGAATCTCCTCTAATACCTTTAGAAGTTTCAGAAAAACCTTCCTTATAAAATCCCCAAATCTACACAAAGAAACCCTGGAAATCACATCTAATACTAGACTTGGAAAAATCCTTTAAAAATGGAGAACATGGAAGAAAGAGGGCTCCTAATCGCAAAGGAAACCAAAGGAGAGGAAGATCTCACCTCAAAGATGCCCAACAAAGAAGAAGTTGGTTGAAGGAGTTGCCTTGCGTGGAACTCCACAAAAACGAAGAAGGAGAACAAATGAATGATGAGAAATCATTAGGCGGCGATAGATTTGATGGGAGCATCCTCCAAAGGCTTGGTTTGGGCAAGGAAACCGAAAGAGAGGAAGATCTCACCTCAAAGATGCCTAACGAAGAAAAAGTTGGTTGAAGGAGCTACCTTGCGTGGAACTCCACAAAAACGAAGAAGGAGAGCAAATGAATGATGAGAAACCATTAGGCGGCGATAGATTTGATGGGAGCATCCTCCAAGGGCTTGGTTTAGGCAAGGAAGATGAACAAAGGAAGGACGAAAGGAGAGTTGCAGGTGCCTGGTCGTGCAATATGATGAAGGCTATGGTTTGGGGTGTTTTATAAGAAAACGTGCCTAGAATAATTATAATTATGTCATTAATGATGGGTTGGGCTTGTGGCGACTAAATAAAGATCTTTCGGGCCTCGAATGGACTTGAGCAAAGAATAAAAGTTGCTCCAAATTAAAAGAGCTTTCCAACGAGCCCTAAACCAGAAATTTTTGAAGATCGTTTGCAAAATCTCAACTTTCAAAAATTACGAATAGCTTTTAGAAAAGGGTACCGGGGTCAAATATGAGTTTTCGGGATCTCGAATGATACCACTGACTATTTCCCGAAATCTAGTCTAGATCCTTTCAAGTACTAAACTTGGTTTAAACACTCCCAAAACTTCCCAAGACTCTTCCAAACACCGATCTAATATTCTAACTCACATAATCACTCTTAGTTAAAGCTCCCCAAGTTTCCTAGAATTTATAAATAGGTCCTAGGTTACCCCGAACTTGGCCAATCCACAACCAATTGACTCAGGACATCTCTAAAACATTTAGGTCTGCCCAAAATAGTAACTAAACACACTTAGTTAACTAATATAAATCATCAAACACCAATAATCATAATTAATTAATTAATTAACATAATTAGCCGTGGTTGGGATCTTACAAATATTCCACGTCGATTTCCTCATATAGAACACCATGCGAAAATGCATTGTGAATATCAAGCTGTCAAATTGGCCATCCAAGTTGAATAGCAAATGAAAGTACAAGTCTAACTGTGGTGTGTTTCACCACAGGACTAAATGCGTCACTATAGTCCAGCCTTGATTGTTGATGGAACCCTTTTGCAACAAGCCATACTTTGTGATAGTCTATTATGTCATTCGCTCTTTGTTTAATTTTGTAGACCCAGCGATATCCTATAACATTTTGTCCAGATGGAAAAAAAATTAGGGACCATGCACCTTGTCCATGAAGATCATCAAATTCGAGTGCCACTATCGCATGCCATTCTGATGATTTAATAGCTTGGGAATACGAACTTGCAGAAGAATGAGAGAGAGAGAGAGGGAGATGAAGACAAAAGAAATCACATTCATTTCCTTAACTTAGATTACAATGAGAAGGGTCTCCTTATATAGATTTTTACGATCTCTGTTATTGACTTAATAGAATTTTGTTGACAACCACTTCCAGTTGCTAATGTTAGCAATTACAAAAAGCACATGACTATTTCGTTGTCACTGCCAAGACTCCACCAGCTGAAGAGAGGTAACATTGCCCTTAAGTTACCGAGTTTACAAACTCTGTTGTGACTCGGTTGTGCTTAGATGACGTTTTTCATTAGCCTCTTTTAATCTAAGGGTGATGCAATAACCTTTAGCTTGGACCAAAGAAATTTGAATTGTTTGGAATGGAGGCCTTTTTTAAAGATATTAGCAAGTTGATCATGAGACATAGCATATTTAATAGTCAGGTCCTTATGCAGCACTTTCTCACGAACGTAATGGTAGTCGACCTCAATATGCTTCGTACAAGCATGAAACAAAGGGTTGGAAGCGAGTGAGATAGTAGAAATGTTGTCACACCATATAGAGGGACAAGTAGGTATATGATGTGAAGATCATGCAAAAGTATTCTAATCCATGAAATCTTAACACTTGTATGGGCTAACGATCAGTATTCCACTTCGATTGTTGATTGAGCAACTGTGCTCTATTTTTTTGCACACCAGATTGGAGCTGGGCCTAAGAAGACATAATAACCAGTGGTCGATCGACGATCCATTGGGTCACCAGCCCAATCTGAATCAGAGAACACGGTTAACTGAAGTGATCCACGAGTACTGTTGATACCAAACATGATGGTGCCTTTAATGTACCAAAGAATCCTTTTTAAAGCAATGAAATGTTAGGGGGAAGGATTGTGCATATGTTGGCAGGCATGATTCACAACAAAGGTTAGGTCTAGACGTGTTAACGTTAAGTATTGTAAAGCACCAATTACACTTCTATAAACCCGAGAATCAATGGGTGCAATAGAGTTTGCAACCTGAGGAGCCCCTTTGTAATTAGTAGGTGAACCATATGGTTTACAATCTAACATTGATGTTCGATCTAGTAAATCTTTGGCATACTATGACTATGATAAAAATAGACCATCTGTTGTGTGGTAGACGTCGATACCTAGAAAATGATGTAACTTTCCAAGATACTTCATCTCAAAGACCGCCCCAAGTTGAGAAACAAGGTAAGAAATGTAAGCAGAGTTATTACTTGTGATGATTATCAAATCATCCACATAGAGAAGCACAATAGTAATAGAAGTCTTGGTATGCTAGACGAACAAAGATGAATCGACATGGTTGCTTAAAAAACCCAGACCAATCAAGTAGTTTGAAAATCTACAATATAGTGACTTATGCAATTTGCAAATATGACTGGGATAGCAGGAATCAATGAACACAAGGGGGTTGTTATTGTAGCCACCCAATCCTCTACCCCATCCTTTGTTGTTATTGCCCGACGAGTTTAGAGGATTGTCTTTAAAAGTCAACAACGTAGTGGCAGTATAGTCCATAACTGACTATTGTGCATTAGCTAGGTGAAGTTCTTCACATGACAACAGAACCTGGAGTTCTTCTATAGCAAGTGGAGAAGATCGAGTCTGGATCGATGTTTTGAAGGTAGCATAGTCATTTGGAAGCCCATTAAGTGTGTATAATATCAAAACTTCATCATCAATTGGGCAAGAAATAACTGTAAGACCGTTAGAGATGTACTTGGTTTTCTGAATATATTTTGTGATGGAGCATCGCCTTTCTTGATAGATTACAATTGAGTCTTTAAGTGCAAAATATGAGAATGGGAAAGGGATGCAAAGCGCCTCTCCAGTGCAAGACAAACATCACGAGATGAATTCAAACCTACAACATGAGCTAATATTCCCTTCGACAGTGTTGCATTTATCCAACTTAGGATGTTCTGATCTTGTTGAAACCAGGTTGTGAATAGAGGATTCATTTCCTTACTGATAATACCTTCATCATCAATCAGAAATATAGGAGGAGGAGAGAATGTTCCATCAATGTAACCAATTTGTCCATGTGCGCGCAACACTAGTATAAATTGTGACTTCCATAGAAGATAGTTGTGATTATCCGGTTTGATCGAAATGAGACTTCATATATTTGATAGCATAAAGGCTAGTGCAAAATAGGAGAGATAGAAGAAGAAGATGAAATTACAAAGATCTGATATAGACTAGAAAACAAACAAGCAGAGAGTAGGAAGGAGAGGACCTTGAGAAGAAAGAAATCTTAAGCAAGGTGTTTGAAGACAGTCGAAAATGATCGTTGCTTTACAAATCTTGAACATATCTTTTGTACATGAGCAAATCTACTTTGATCTTGATCAAACTAGATTATATCTTTCGAACTTGAACAAGTTTGCTTCGATCTTGATCAAATGCTGATCAAAAGAGGAGAAGACTCATGTCGATTATAGAGATTAGCAGACAAATCCAAATCAGTTGAAGTAGATCAAATTGCAGGGCAAAATTCCTGCTGGATCTGCAAAAAGGCAGAGATCTTGTATGTTTTATGCAAATCAAGAAGCAAACATGGTTATGAGCACAACAAAACTTATTGCCGAAGGATCGAAGAAGAAGATTGCATGATCTCCATGGCGCAAGTCTATCACTCTGATACCATATGAACTTGTAGAAGAATGAGAGAGAGAGAGATAGAAGAAATCATGTTCGTTTCTTTAACTTAGATTACAATGAAAAGGGTCTCCTTATATAGAGTTCTACAATCTATATATTACTAACTTAACAGAATTCTATTGATAACCACTTCCAGTTGCTAATGTTAGCAATCACAGAAAGCACATGACTTTTTCGTTGTAACTTTGAGTTACTCAGTTGACAAACTCTACTGTGACTCAATTGTGATTAGATGATGTTTGTCATTAGGGAATAGCACATAGGTTCACTAGGTGCAAGTACAATTTGAAAAACCTTTAGTAAACGGTGTTTAGTGGTTGTGTAACACTTTGAGCTTAAAAATACCATCAATTGATTGGGTGTGCATAGTATGAGAGCATTGAAAAGGTGGCAACCGATCTGAAATGGGGTCAACAATCTTTTGTGTTGGCTCAATTAGTGCAGGAGGCCTAGTAGAGACATTTGGCAAATTGCCCATTGAACTAGGAACTTGATGTGAAGGCATGGACTATTCAGGCAATGCACTAGAGACATGTAGTGTGGGATCAATAGAGTGTAACCCAATGGCCATTTCCACGTGAGTTCCATACTGCACATGTTTCTTTTTTACCCCAGCCAAGGGGGCTAGGACCCAAGAGAGAGCTCGCACATATACGAGAAGAAAGTCTACACAAGCGGGAAGGGAGCCCGCACGTGTAGGAAGAAAGCCCACACACGTGGGAAGGGAACCCACACACGCGGGAAGAAGTAACATAACCAGGGCTTGAACCCTAGACAACTAGGTGAGAACCGCCACTCTTTACCACTCAATTAAGGAGCCTTTTTCAATTGCACACATTGTGCACCATTAGTGTGGGACAAAAGTAGAGCACCGACATAATGTGTTGGTTCCACTTGGACGGCATCCAAACTTGTTGGAGTCGCTTGGGCAGCATCAAGACATTAGTTCCTTCCTGGGTAGTATGTATTAGATGAGATAGTTTGGTGGAGCACCGGGCATCTGAGGATGGGCTATCGTCCAAGCATGGCGGTGTTGCAATAGTAGTGACCTTAATAGAATGAGGCAAGCTGGGCACATGGTGAACATTATAGTGACCGAGTATACCTGTTCATGTGACCCTGGTTGTCGAGTAGGACCTTGCATATTGTTAGTAGTAAGAGGATAAACCATCTCATAAAAAACCACATGCCTATTCATACCAATTCATTTGGTAACCGGATTGAAACATTTATATACTTTGTGATTGTGCCCATAACTTAGAAAAACACTAGAATAGCTTGAAAAGACAATTTGCCAGATTTAAAGTTCAAAAACACATCAAATACTTGAACCTTAGAATGAAGTAGAAAAGGCCAACAATATCTACTAACATCATTAATGAAAGTCACATAAAATCTAGCCTCCACTCGGGGATGATGTGGGAGAGTATCCCCAAACATCAGAATTCAGTAATTCTATAAGAGGAAAAATGAAATAGAAATTGAAGGTTGAAAAGGTAATCTTGACTGCTTTCCCATTTGACAAGCAATGCACACAAAGACGGGCTTGGATATCCATGGGACATAAAAGAGATGTGGCAAGTTGCTGAAGGACCTTATGTGAGGGCTGGCCCATTCTATGATGTCATAGATTGCGAAAGACTAGAGTGATGTTGAAAGCAGTTGGAGAAGCACATGAATTATTTGTGATGCATTGGTTGAGATAGAGTAGAGTGGATAAAGGCCATTATTGATCATTCCATGAAAGAGGATCTTCCCTATTTTGTTTTCCTTCACGTAGAAACCAGATGGAGTGAAAACAAAGTAAGAATCATTGTCTTTGGTAAATTAAGAGAATATGTGAAATAGTAGGCACATGAAGAATATTATATAAAGATACCAAGTTACCATTAGAAAAATAATGAGAGGAACCAATGCTTGATATGGAAAGACCTTTACCACTGGTGACAACATGGTTATCATTACCAACATAGTCCAAATGCATTTAGAGGTCATTGAGATTAGTGTCACATGATTAGTAGCCCCTTTAGTGGTAACTCATATGCTGCTAAAGGTCATTTTAGAGGAAAAGAGATTTAGTTTTAACTTTTCACCACTAATTGTCTAAGACTTTAGTGGCAACTTTTTTTAATTTTCATTGCTAATTGCTTTGGTGTCTTGCTTTTAGTTGCCTTTTTTTTTTTGCCACTACATGTGCCACCTTTTGTGGTGACCTTATACTGTCACAAAAGATGTTATCCAAAACCTTACTTCTCATCTCTTCCTTTTCTCAAGCAAGAGAACCCAAATAGCGGGTTCATGGGCTGGGCCGGGCCAAGCTGAGGCATATCTAGGCCCAATCGGCTTTAGAAGTGCAGGCCCAGACTCAGCTCAACCCCGAAATGGGCCATAAAACTATGGCCCGACCCTGTCCATTTAGTCAACCAGGCCGGGCTGAACTGAGCTTTTGATAAATTTCGTGGTATTTATCGCAAATCTTTGGTCTAATTAAATTAAATTACATGCACTCCTTATACGTTCCGGGCTTTGGGCTATCTTTCACCTAATTTAAGCCCGTCACGATTATTAAATGGGCCTAAAAAACATATCCAAGCCCAACATAAAGCGGGCTAGGCCGGGATCAGGCTTGGGTTAGCCCGACCCATGAACACCCCAAAGCCCAAATGTGTTGGCGATCATGCACAATCTTAGTTGGCAACTATCATGTGCATCTCTGTCGTGGCTTTCTTTTTCCTCACTCATTTCCATCTTTTCTTTGTTTTCTACGTGCGATAAAGGCTGAGATCCATTGAATCCAATGGAGGAAATCTTCTTCTCCAATCTCCATCCTGCATCTTCGAGTAGTGAAAATTTAGAGTTCACATCTTTAAGTCTTTTGTCAAAATAAATTAATTTTTATTTATGCAATTTTGTAAAATGTTATTCAAATGGAATAGGAACTTGCATCAAATTTTCATTATATTATTCGCACAGATCCTCTCTAGGTATATGGGAAACTCATTGGGGTGGGTTTTTATCATGGGCCCCACTCATTTTTGTACATCGATAGAGCCTGTAATTGTCTTTGGCTTCCAAAGGAGTACGGTGGGAGTTTTTTTGGAGGGGCCGAACCGTGCCCATATATGGATAATCAGAGCCGTTCAAGAATGAGTATCTTATTTATGTGGTATCTCAAAGTTTTTTGTTACAACTGAGTTGGTCCCACCTTAAGATTGACCACACAAAAATATGGCTAAAAATGCTTTTTTTACTAAGTTTTTTTTTTCGCGTGTTAAATCATATGGTGATAAGTCGCTTCCTTTCCGGCCATTTTTTCACCGGTCACATAAACTAGGTCCACCCAAATGCAACCCTAATCTATTTGAAAGGTCCTCATTGCACTAGTATGAAGCACAGACAGTCAAGCAAAATATAAAATAAAATACACCAACAATCTAATGGGCTAACCTATGTCAACTAGACAACTCCTAACTGGTTAAAGAATGCACTTAAGCCTCCAACTCGGTCCTATGAAATCAAATCGACCAGATAAGCCCTCAGGTTGAGTGGTAGGGTCACAATGCGCTTGGTAGGGGTCCCACTTAAAAACCACACTCCTAGAATAGAGTCTGTCACCGTTAGAGGGACATGTCTTGCCTAGACATCAAATTAATCAAAAAGCGCAATTGGCTCAACTTTTGGCGTTCTTAGTCCTAATGAGCTCCATAATCCCAGGGCCAATGTATACTTGATTTTAAATTAGGTTGGGTGCCTATGTGGGGTATGATTAATCCTAATGGAGTGGTTGCTCTTACTAAGTGTGTCCAATTTACTTGTGTGCCAATCAAGCATTCATACTTTGCCAAATTTAAACCATCCAAGCCCACTTGTGAATAAGAAGAGTCGTGGGTAGAGTTTTAGCATGCACCTTACAAATAAGGATAGAGTTTTGCCCTTTTGTAGAAGTCTTGAAAATCCTTCCTTCCTCTTCCTTTCCTTTCGTTGTCCTGCAACATGCCAAAAGAAATCAGTAATAGATAAGGCAAGACAAAAAGAAAAACTAAAGACTATTTAAAAAAATAATTAAACAACCTAAACTAAACTAGCCTAAAGTTATAATCCCAGATTTCGAAATTTCCTTAAAATTGGTTCCCCAACAATGGCGCCAAAAACTTGTTGTGGATTTTAAAATACTTATACTGCAAGTGTACGACTGTCTATAGAAGTGACAGTGGCAAGTACGAGTAGAACCCATCGGGAACCTAATAAAAGAACTCTCAAATATGGGATCTAACTAGTAATCAAACAGATTTATCATTGATTTTTGAATAAAATTAAATAACTAATTAAAAAAAATGAGCAAATCAAATAAGAAAAGCGATTAGAGCATCCGGAATACACTAGGTTTCAACCAATTTATTTATTAATCATAACTTGTCCCAATCAATACTCAAATCAAACACAAATCAATGTTTTGATTCGGGAGATTTATCTTTTAAAATCCCTTTTTTTTTAGAATTCATAAAAACTTAAGACTTCCTTCACTTCAAAAGGAATAAAAAAAGTTAAGTACTACTTATCAAAGATAAGCATAAACCATCAAAAGAATTTAATCCTAAGCATGACCTATCAAATCTAAGCATAAATAGTCAAATGTTCTTTTTATTTTAAGAAATTAAGTATCGAAGTTCGCCTATGGCATGAAGACAAATCTATTAAAGCCAATAAGCACACATTACATGGGAAACAATAAAGAGCTATTTCATAAATAAAAGGAATTCACTTACCTTTTTTCGTACCTCTAATCAAGAAATTCTGTTGTCCATTGCAAAGAAAACAACTTCAATTTGCATTCAGATCATCATCTTTTCAGCAAGAAGATTACTCGGATATGGCCCGTGGCATACCATAAAAATAAAATGAATGTGGGAAGAAGAAGTGGAGAAGAAGAGGAGAGGAGAGGGGTTGGTTGGACGTCCTAAGATTGTATCTTATGGGATGTCCATCCTCTCCTATTTATAGGATTTAAAGGGCTGAGTTTGGATTGGGAAAGGAGTCTATCTTGGGGTCCAAGTTGGGATAGAATTGTGTTTGAAATCTTTGGAGTTCTTGTCTTGATTTGTTTGCCTTCTAATGTCCTCCATTTGATCTTCTCTTTCTCTTAGATTTTCTGGAAAAGGGCCCCACAATGGCTAAGAAAGAACTTAAATATGAAAAACCAGATTTGTTGCAAAGCTTGGGATGCATTGTGTACCAATTTGGGACGTGTGAAATTCTTGGGAAGGGATATGTTGGACGTCCCCTCTCATTTGGATAATTCATTGTTTGAAAATTTTCAAATCATGGAAGCTTGGAGTCCAAGTTAGCAATAATTTCTTGGAAACAATAATCTTGGACTCTTTCAAATTTGATTTTGAATTGAGTTGCCTGGTTTCCAAGATCTTCTAAAATTGGACTCTTCTTATCTCTTGCAAAGATTCACACATGGGCCCCATAAAGGGATTGTGATTTCTTGTAATTTGTAGTGTTGCATAGCCTAAAATTATAGTAGTCAATTTCCCGAGGTCATATCTCCCTTAATACAACTCCAATCGATGCAATCTTAGGCTTTATGAATATCTACTAAAAAAGAGTTTTCAAACGGTGGAAGATTGCACTTATCTGACACTCGGTTTGAAAATTATGATCATTTTAAGTTTGTTGCCCTAAAAAAAGGGAAATATTGTGCAAGAAGTTTCCTCCTTCCTTCCTTCTTTGGAATTCTCGGCCATCAAGTCTCTTGATCTCCTTCCTTTCTTGGATTTTGATTTAAATTTTAATTTTCAAAGGAGTCTTCAAACAAGAACATAGATTCTGAAAATTTGTAACATGTATGGGGTACACCATGGACGTCCCTCCACCTTGGCATTCACTCCCAAGGTGGGTATCTTCATAAAATATTTCTCCTCTTTCTTGCTTCTTGTCCAATTTCTTTCAAGGCGGCCCCCAATTTCTAAAATCCCCTACAAAAATAAAACAATGACTAAGGAAATTATCATTTCATGTGGGAATTGGAAAATGCAAGATGTGAGACCTAACTCACACTAAATAAATGCATGAGATGTCACCATTTTATCTATTTTTCTTTAATTAAATCAATGGTGAAAAGAAAATTTTCATTTCATGTGTGAATTAAAAGTTATGAGAGATTTGTGACTTTTCATGCTAAAGATAGAAAGTTTCACAATTTCTTGTGAAAATGTGATTTTTCAAAGAATTTTGACTTGAAAACACAAAATCACGACTTTCCAATGAAATCAAGCATGATTTGATGATTAAGTCCTTGACTACTTAAAACTAATGATGAAAATGCTATTTTTTAAGGACTTATGTACAGTGAGATAACTTCCATTCAAAATGAGATTTGACGATACCCCATAAATGGTTGAAGTCCTTATTCTAAATAGTTTTGATTATCCGTCTAGGGCTAGACCCACATGTAAGGAAAGCTCCCACCTAACTTGAAAAAAGCACATAAGGGTTATATATACAGGTCGTCAACCCACTTAAAAACCTAATAAATCCCCACTCGCCCTTAATCAATCTCCTCCTTCCCTTTCACCAAATCTAATTAACCATAACACTTAATAGTCTCCCTCTCTCCTTGATCACCCTCTTCAGCATCGGTATCGGTGTGTAGAGTCCTCTCTCTAGAGGGTATTCTTTTGTTTGTCTTAATCCCCCTCTTTCTCTCTCTGTCTCTCTCATGTGCAGAATCCTTGTTGGCTTTGACTTTTAATTTTTAGTTTTTAACTTTTGGCCTTTTGCTAGCAAGTTGGGTTATGTTGGGCTGGATTGTAAGATTATTTGGGTGCTGAGTGTGGAGAACATGATGAGAGTGTGCGAGTGTATTGCAATGAAGTCTCAGGTTGGGTTCAATGGATTGGATATGTGGTGTAGGAGATGGTGTGATGGCCGAAAATATAGAGGACGAGCGTGTAAAGTCCTTGAACTCGAAGTGTGTATTAGCTTAGGTAATTGTATTATTAGTCACTTAAGTTTGTTTAGCGGCCAAATAGGACTGGTTAAAGTTAAAAACGTGTGCTAAGTTTAGTTAAGATCTGAGTTCGTTTAGCTATAATAGGGGCAGTTTGTTATTTCCGAAAAGTTTGGTGGCTTTTTTTTTTTTTTTTTTAATTTTAGTTTTTCGAGATTTTCGTACTGTTGGGTAGATGTTTTAATTTCTTAAACTTCGTCCTTCTATACTACCTCGAACCGAACCTTAGATAAGCATCAAATTTGGACCCGAAGATCATTTCGATCGTAATGGGCCAAAATGCAATTCCCAAACCTCCATCTTTATACAATCGACCCTAACCCATTTAACCCTAATCTTCACTCCCCATTTTCCATTTATCTGTAACTTTCTTCTATTTCATTTCTTCCTTTCTCATTTTCTTTACACCCACCTTCATCAAGGGAGAATTCAGGCACCATCTCCAACAAATCAACATCAAGATCATCATCACAAGGGCCCATATAGTACTCATACAATTTCCTTAGATCCTACCCATTTCTAGATCTTTAGGTAAGATTTTAATTGTAGTAGGGTTAGAGTAATTTAAGGTTTTCTTTAGAAATGGCTATAGATGGGTTGTTTAGTCTCTTTTATCCTAGATTGTGTAGTTAAATTTGAGTGGGTTTGGTTTAATTCATAGGCTTGAGCTTTTGTGCTAGGATTTGGGCTTTTGAGCTTTCATCATACCAAGGCAAGTGGATATTCATCTTATGGATTGATATGCATTTTTTTAATTATGATTTTTAAATTTGAATTATGAAATTGATTATCTTTGATTTCAATTGTAGTTTGGATCATATTATGTAAAAATGAATTTCAAATGGATTGGATATATGATATGGTGGAGGACATTTTTAAGGACACTTGGAGAGAGCTTGGCCATGGGATATATATAAATTCAAGTATAGGAGATGAATGGATTAGAAATCCTTAAATCTGAAGCTCAATAGAGCTCCAAAAATGGAATTCTAGGAAGCTATGGCTAGCCGTAACCCCCTAGAAAAAATACAGAGGTTCTGTTTCGATTGACAGACTGGAGCTTACCATAAATTGTTTTGTTCTATGGTTGGTTGTACGGTCATATAACAAATCAGGTTATATTTAGAAATGAAAAATGAATATTTTCCTTAGGTTTGTATATATTGGAGGACCTTAATTTCATATCTTTTAATGGAACTTACATTCTCCAATTGATTTCGAACTTATTATGTGGATCTCATCGATTTGAGTGTTGAGACTTGGTGGCCTTGATCTATGGCTATGTGATGACTATTGTATCGATGGGAAATGAATATGGATTGTGAAATTTTGAGCAATAGTCTCTCATCATTTATCTAACCTGTTCATATGGGTAAAAACCAAGTCATTCACCGTTTTATAATTTCGAATTTTTTTATCAGGCACCACTAAGCTGTTTACTTTTCAATGCTTATGAATATGGACGACTGTGCAAATCGATTATGAATATGAATATTAAACGGTTGATCACCTTGTCATGGTGTGGATAAGGACTGATTATTCCTAGTATATGGATAGGGTCTACGATCCTATGAATTATGAATAATGAATAGGCTAATCACTTAACGATTTATGAGTTTCTGGACAGGGCAAAAAATACACGAAGTACCTTGACCTTTCATGTCTTGGTAGTAGCCCATGTGGATAGCCTTTACTGTTATAGTCTATGGCATGACTCTAATGACACCGATCGTTACCTTATTGTATTTCATTCGATATTATTGTTCTTTAATTGCTTTCCAATGCATATCTATTACTATTTGTGTATATCTACCTGCTGGCTACTTGTAGTTGATGGTACTATGCTTGGTAAACAAGTATCGATCCCGCCTTTGCTCCAGAGGAGGAGGAAACTTTTTGCGGTGTACGTCGGTTAACCGATCAAATGTATTCATCTCGTTGCAGACTTCGATCCTGGGACCATGATTGGGGATCAAATGACTGTCTAGTCATAAAAAAAATTAATTTGACCCATAATCTCAAGTGTTATTAAAAATGGGGGCATGACAGGTGAAGTGTGTTACATCCCGAGTCCCGACCCAAATTTACCTTGTTTAGTGCTAATTAATTATGTTTTAGTTAAATTAATTATACTTAGTTACTAATTATGGTAATTAGTGTTAATTAGTCCTTATAGGTTAGGTTAGTTGAGTCTTGAGGCTTAGATGGGTGAGTTAGAACTAATTTGCCTCGATTGGCGAGAGTAAAGGGTTTTTACGTAATTATTGTTTTTCTCATTTTGCATCATTTGCACGTCATCTTGGCGTCAACGCGTGTATCTCGTCGAGCATGTTAATTTTTCGTATTAGACTCTACTTCATTTGACCAACCATTGAGTAAGTGGGCCATCATTTGACTCTTAATGAGGATACTAGAAATGAGAGGGACTTTCTTATAAATGGGAACCTCATTTCTTAAAAACCACCCCAAACCCATCCCAATCGATTCATTTCCTTTTTTTTTTTTTTTTGCTACAAAGGAGCTTCTCCTCTTTTCCTTCATTCCTCCTTCTCTCTTTTCCAATCACCAAGAGGGCTTGTGGCATGTGCAATTGGGAACGAGACTTGGAATCATCTTCATCTTCTTATACTCTTTGTTGACAAGGATCCATCTCCCATATCTCCTATTCTCTCCAAATTCGGATTTCTTGATATAGGTAAGAGTAAAACCCTTTTTGTTTATGTTTTTAAGTTGCATTAGAGTCAAGAGACTCATGTTTAACCATGCATGACCATTCATTAGCATTTCTTTATGTGGGTTCCTTGTTAGGGTTTGGTATTGGGGATTTTTGGGTGTTTTGAGCTAGGAGTGGAGAAATGAGTTAAAGAAGCTTTAATTTGATGCAAGTATAAGTTTAATTTGGTTTTAAATGATGTCTTGTCACTCATTGATTCAAAAAGATTCTTTTCTTGATGATTCTACTTCCTTAATGGGATGAATGGTTTGGATATTTTTATGGAATTGGTTGATGGAGTGGGATGGAGGGATTATATGTTATAAATGGGAGCAAGGAGGCTCAATTGTGCAGGTTATGTGATGGAAGGAGGTTGGGAAATGAATGGGAGAAGAGACCATGAGAATTCCGGAAATCAGGAATTCTGGAGTAGCCGCTCGAACGAACTCCCTTACTGGAAATGCTCGCTTGAGCGAACATAAGAATCGCCCAAGCGACCAACCCTCTGGATGTCCGCTCGAGCGAACTTGAAGCTGAAAGCTGGGCCCTTTTTGACCCAATTTAAGGGTGGAATATCACCCCTAGCCTATATTGATAATTGTGGTGAACCCTTGTTTCCAATAGGTGATTAGGAATTCAAGGACCATTATGGCCTTAAAAAGGGAACCTTTAACCTCATCATTGTCTAATGGAAAATCATTAGCCTAATACTATGCCATGAGGGTTAGTTTAGAAGCTCAATGTCTTTCTCATAACAAGTGACACTTGACCAGATAGTAATATGTTCACCTTTTGAAACTACCTTGTATTGGATGGTGAGAGACTATGAGTAATAGTTTAGTGTTGGCTAGTAAAATGTCTTTATTCCTTTAAATTTATTGCATTTCATGTTGAAATCATATTTTCTTATTGACATCAAATCCTAATTAATTAATTAGTTGCATTATTTGTACCAATTATGGTCCGAATTATCTATTTCCGATTCATGGTTTTAATTGTTGTACAGCTATTTTGGTATTCGTTGGAGATGTGAATTGATTAAGTATTTGTGTAAGTGGGGTTTCTATTCAATTTGATTATGAACAAGTGGATGTAGACTTAGGTGGCGTTTAGCGTCTCTCAATTTTACCTCTTATTGACTTTAACTGATTTCAAATAGACTTTAGACCGTTTGTCAACTACTTTTACTGTGCCCATTTGTAATGGAGTTAAGACAATATGTGTCTATTTCGCATGGCCAACTGAAGTACCATATTTGAAACAGACATTTTGCACTAAAGTGGACAGACCCACGTCCAAACAGTGAATCACACGGTAACCCAGGACAGTCCGTTTGTTTCTTCTTCTTCTGATTTATGGGCCCCTACATCAAGATCTAATCCATTGAATAGATTCATAGGGTCAAACACGGCTACATATCCAAATTTCAACCGTTGGATGATCTTACAATTTTAGATATTTTCAAAAACACCCCTATAGTTTGATCCACATTTTTGACATTTGTGGGCCCCAAACAAAAGATCAGAACTGTTAATCCTCTTTGGAGGGATAAACATTGCTATGAGGTCAATTTGTAGTGCCTGATTCAATGTAGATCTCAAAAAATAGAAGAAAGACTATGGACCGTTGATGCACCAACCATTACTTAACTGTGTTTTGGATTTGTATCACACAATCTGATTTTCCTCATTCTTTTCCAATGGTGGGGCCCTAAACTATAATCTGAATCATACAAGTTCTTAGGATGATTAAGAACAACCAGCATATCAAATATCAACCGTTGATTATTCACCAATCTTGAGATATTTGCAAAACAAAAGTGAACAATTGAAGTTAATTTTTGGACTTTGTGGGCCCTTTTATCAAGATCTAAACCATTGACCCTCTTAGGAATACTACAAATAGCCATGTGGTCAAGTATTAGCCACTAAGTCACTATCTATATCAATAAATTTATAAAAAAAACTTCAACCATTGATTTTAAAAAACCTGTTTTAATTGGTTTAAAAGTATTACCAAACACCATAATTCTACAATATCTATTTCAAATAGGGCCATCTGAAACAAATCTATTTTATATAGATACGTTTCATACAGATAAGAGTCGCTAAACAAGCCCTTACTCAAATTCGATTATTATTCGATTCGATTGAGTCAGCACTACTTAACTTCGACTTTGTGATACCCGATGGGGTTGAACTTGGTTTAGTTATTCGAGACTACTGTAGTAAGTCATCTGGAGCATTGGAACTCCAGAACCGGGTAACCAACTAGCCTTTGACCGGGCCGCTGGTGACATCCCAACTAGATTTGCTTTCTTTTGAGAGGATGAACTCAATGTAGTAGCAAAATTAGCATATTTTATTTTCCCCTTGATTCACAAGCATAAATTATTCGATTTTCGCACAATTTGCCTAGTGATTACTTGACATTGACATCTATTAATTAATTGTCATTTAATTCAATTTGAAACATTATGTTTTTCCTTATTAATGCCTATGCTTGTTGAATCATCGTATTGAGATACTATACTTGGTGTCATAGATGTAGGTGCAGCTCCCGGCTCTGAGGAGGCCCAGGAGGGAGATGAGGAGACCGAAGAGGCTCCTCCAAGACTAGAGGAGTGGCCGGATAATGGGCCATTGTAGATACTTCTCTATCGAAGAGTGCTGTGTACATTTTGAGAATTTTATAGTTAGAGTGTGGTTAGCCCCTTTTTGCGTGGTTCACACTTAGGTTTTAGTTGTAGTTAATCATACTTTTGGGATAGTTGTGCAGGGTACTTTTATGAACCCTCTTTTGTAAATCATTGTACATAATTGTATAATTCTTTTGTGTAAACTTGAACATTCAATTGGACTAAATGGGAAATGATACCTTTATGTGTATGGAATTACGGCTTTCGCTTTTTTTTAAAATGTTATTGACAAGTTCTAGTGAGTTAGACTCACGAGTGGAAAAGTTGTTTTTCTCCTTCGTGTGTTGAATTTGACTCGAGACAAGTACAATATCACGAGAGTGCGTGTGTCTCACCACGGGAATTACCCTACGCCAAGGTGATTCGGGACGGGGATGTGACAAAGTGGTAGGCTAAGAACCTGTGTTCTGTGTGGGTTGTGTTTGGGCGTTAAGGTTGGATTGCAGGTGGTTGAGATGGCTGTGAACATGGAGAGAATATGTTAATAACATGCTACTTGTTTGAAGACCTTGAATTACATATTCCTTTTTTATATGAATCTAAAATTCTTCTCTTTAAACAATACTATTCTCAAAATAAATAAAAGAGCAGAGTAATGAAGATTGCTAATGGTGATATGATGCCCAATTTCCACAATCTCTTCTGCCCAAGAAGGTGGGATCCTCGAGGGCTGTTTCTACTGATGAAAATAGCTGAATTCTCCCAAATTTTAAAACCCAATTGGTTTCTTTCAATCACTTTTAGCCTTAAAGGGTTTTGTTGTTAGTGTTTTTTTATAGTTTGATGAATAGTGCAATATTTTCTATTTTCTTTTCTTTTTTAAGTTTGTTCCTTGATGTGTAGTAGAGAATTAAAATATTTTGCCATCATTGTGTCATTCAATCGTGTGTCCATGTTCATGAGTAAGACAATGTATAAGTGGGACTTGATCAGTCCAACTCTATAAGCCAATCCCGTGAAGAAAAGTCATGCTCAACCATGGAAAGTTATTTGCATGACATTATCATTGTCTAAACAAATCCTTAAATGTCATAGTATTTCTGATTTTTTTTAATAGTTGAAGACATACTATATATATAGTTGGTATGGCTTTCTTTTAACAAAGCAATGCAAGTAAATTCTCATGTTGATTCTACCTCACGAAAACATTTACTTAATGCTTGTGAAAGTATTCAAACTGGCAAATACATCCCAAGGAGGCAGCGACGGAGCAAGGAATTTCTCCCACGGGGGGCAAAGATTGTCAACTAACATAATGTCAATATTTACTTAGCCACATTTCTTTTTCGATAAACAATCAAAGAAAAAAGAAAAGAAAATTTATCAGTTCTTATATAAGATACTAATTGGATTTTATTAAAAAAAGAGGAATAAAACCCCCTAAGCATGGTAAAATAAAACAAAAGTTGTGGAGGGACAATTGCCCTTCCTCAAACATATGTGGCTCCGCCACTACAAAGAGGCAATGAGCTCAAGCAATTGATCAAAATATTGACGTATCAAATGAATAGTAGCAATGATTATCTAATCACACATCTCTAATGTTACAATTAACAAAAGATAAAATGCTAATAAATTAATTAATACTATTAATTAAACACATGAATTGAGGAATCTTGGGTGACATTTGTTTGATGATACATATTAGAAGTGAGTTTGTATCATGTAGATTAATCTATATATATATATATATATATATGCGTCAGCATCTTCGCTCAGATGCTTCATTTCCATGTGAAGCTTTCTTTTCTACCCATTAAAGCATCCATCTTCGCTCAAATACTAAATTGAAAAAAGCAGAAACTGAAAAAAACAGGGGTTGGATAGAGAGAAAATTAATATGACACAAAAACACCCTATGCAATGAAGGTGGAGGAATCTAAACAGATAAAAACAACTACACTAGCACCAATTTCACAAAAAAAATAAAAATAAATAGAATACCAATGAGCCATTGTGCTAGTATCTCAAGCGGAACAAATTTCTTATGTCAAAGACTCCAAATTAGGCAATAATTGCCAGGTCGTTGTGAAATCACAAGCTCGAGACTTGTACGATTTACTGGAAGATGAAAATAAAGAGTCAATTGGTGACGATGAGCTATACCAATAAAATGAGTCATATAGTGTAGTTGACACATTTAAAGTTAGTGATGACGACTTTGTAGGGTGGCAAAGAGATGATAGTCCTCCTATTCTTATTGATGCAAAATTGCAAATCTTGTAATGCCAAAGGAAGGGGAAGATGAGGATGTCGACACTTTCATCAATGATGAAAGTGAGGATGGTGCCTCCATTGATGATGATACCGAGGAGCATGAAATGAACACTGATGATGATAGTGAGACCAATAGCTTGATGTAATTTGTATGATATGTTCCTTGTCATTTTTGATGAATTAATACATTAAGGAAAGCCTATATTTCTTGTTCAAACATTAATCCTTCTTTATGTAATACGTGTGCTTGATGTGTATACATATGTTTAAGAATAATCAATTTAATGCAAAGTGTGACAGGATAGACCATAGACATGACCAGTAGAGGCCGAGGTGGAGGTAGACGAGGAGGAGCTCGAGTAGACTAACCCTCACAAATAGGTAGCCTACAAATAGAGACAAGACCCTCAGACCCCAGACAGGTTGATGCATTTGCTTGAGATGAGGTTATCGTTAGCGACACCAGTGTGTTAACTACTATTTTAAATCATGCATGTACTTTTTTATGATTTATGCATCATATATATAAATTTGTGTTGGCTGAAGCTAATAAATTTAATTGTATTATGAGTGAACAAGGTCATATGCACGTTCGGGAAGAAAGAACGACGAAAGGCAAGGGGCATTACACTCGCAAAGAGGAGGCGTAAGGGGGAAAAATCTAGCAATAGACATTCCACCAAAATGAGCTGTAGGCAACAATGCTCAGGCATTAATCACTGAGTTGGGCATTATTGTTAGGCAAATGAATCCGCTCCAATTTTCCAAATGGAAGGCGATTTTAGATGATGACAAGAATAAACTGATGAGGCATGCTACAAAGGTAAGTCATTTAAATTAAGAAGGTCATATGCTAGCTCGAAAAATTCTAGTTACATTTGATGTAATACCTTGTATCTATGTTTACTTACTCATAAAAATACCGTGTAGCAAAAATTCACTCTAAAAGGAACCCCATATCAAGGAAGTTGTATATTAGCTGCTAAATCGCCAGTATAGAGACATCGACATAGGTTGCGTAGAGATTATTATTGCTAGTATGAAATTGATGAGATGAGACTAGAGAATCCCCCTCAAGTGTGATCGACAATGTTTGGGTTGATCTAATTAGGTATTTCGGATATGAGAAATTCAAGGTATGCATGTTAATTAAGTTACATTGTCTGCACTTTTAATTTGTCATTCATACATGTATTGCTTATAATTTATGGTTCTTGAATGCAGGAAATGAGCAAGACAAACAAGGAGAACTGGGGATAGCAGAATATCGGCCATATTGATGGGACGAAGCCTTTTGCTCGGATTAGCTTTGATAGCGTGAACTTCACTTACAATGTTTAGGGTAATTTGTTATTAAACATGTACCATGTGTGTTAACTTGTATACTGACAACGTGATCTTGAGACGGGGAACGAGCCCTCTCGGACTGACTTGTGGTTCACTACTTGATTTAGCGAGAAGAAGAACGTTATGATGGATTCGACTTCGCAGGAAGTCTGCGTATCTTATTGTGCCCTTCTCTATTTTCCTATCGATTTTCTTATATTATATATTACTAAATTAATAGATAATATCAATTGGTTTTCTAATGTAGGATGAGCTTCAAAGGTTAGAGCCTCAATCGTTTGTTACTCCCATGGTGGGGATGAGAGGTTTGAAGCATTGCGTGGACAGGAGCGATAGGGATATATGCGTGGTCGTGGGGCTGGTACAAAGCTCATGACATCTACAGCTGGACAACAGGTTCGTGCACAACTAGAGAGGAAGAATGAGGAGTTCAGGAGATGAGAGGAGGCAGATAAGAGGCTCTTCGAGTTGATGGAAAGGAGAAAAGGGAGCTGGCTTTACGACTAGAGTCCCTAGAGTCTCAAGTATCCTTGCAGCGAGCGTGCATGCTTAGGTGCAAGCTGCTCTACTGTCTCAGTTCACCACCCTCCTCTAGCAGCTCAAAGAATCAAGGAAAATTCCGATGTGATGCATAACGGATCAAAAGCCAAATGACCATGAGCTTTTATTTTATTTTATTATGTGATGTAAACTTAACTTTTGTCTCTCAAACACGTTGAAACTTAATATTTTTAAATTTGAAGTTATGTTTCAATACCTGGTGGTGATGAAAAAATTATTTTTTTTTCATCTTGTATAAGCAGATAAATGAAAATGAATTTTTTAATAAATTAATATTATTTTTTTTATTTTTAATTTTAGACTTTTAATCGTAACAACAAATCACCAGTATAAGTATTAGTTAAGTTGCCGTAAAAGTTAAACTTTTAGCTGCGACTGTAAGTCGCCACTAAAACTACAACTAAAGCCACTATAACTAATATTTTTAGTGGCAATTTGTACTTGCGGCTAAAAGTTTGACTTTTAGATGAAACAATATGTCGTCACTAAAGCTAGTATACCTAATACTTTAAATAGCGACTTGTAGTCGTGACTAAAAGTTAAACATTTAGCCGGGACAAAAAGTTGCTACTAAGACTGCACTTTTATATGTTTATGATGTTTTTTTAGCGGCGACTTTATACATTTAGTGGCAACTATTTTTTAAATTAGCAGCGGTAAATTTTGTGGCTAAATATTAGGCTCTTAGCGGCAGTTTTGGCGTCGTGGCTAAAAGTATAACATTTAGCGGCGACGCTTTAAAATGGTGGCTAAAACAATTAGCGATAGCTTAGCGGGGATAAAAACTTTGTCACTAAAACTTTTAGTGGTGACTTGGTGACCTTCAGCCTGGAAAGTTTTTGCAGAAAAAATGTCAAATTTCTTAGAGTATATATAACTCTTTGTCATTAAGTGTTTACGGATGGTTCTGCGTGATCTAGATTTCTTTTTAATTGATTTTTATGTATGTTGCTACAAATTTTATTGATAAATATGCTCGTGCTTAGCTCGGGTCATTGTTCTAGTATTTACTTAATACAAGTGAGCTATGTTGAAATTGACTTGAAATGCGACATTTTTTTGACCATTTTGTCGTTTGAATGTAATCAAGTAGCATGATACTTTTCCATTATACTTACTGCAACTTGAAATACAAGTGAGCTCATTGTATTTCCATGATACTTTTCTTCCAAAAGTAACAGCAAAGATCCAAAATTAAAAAAAATGTACAAAATGAAGGGGTTCATGAATGCTTTTACTTACATGTATCACATTTCTCATCTCTACTTATCCTGCTTCTTTGGTTCCACGTTTTTCTTCTATGAGAATAAAGGGTAAAATGGATGCATTGTACTTGAATTTCACCCTTGTTCCTTGTTTTTTAATATATATATATATATTTATATAACTTTTCATTTTCGACATCAATAAACTTCCATAAATAAGGTAGCTAAAGGCTACAGCCACACTGGGGCTTCCCTCTGGGCCTGGAGAGATTAGTCCAACCCAAAGGGTTGGGAACCCTCCAATAACAAAAATAAAATGAAAAATAAAAAATGCGACTAAATTTTTTACTTTACAACCATAAGTTCTATTTTGGTGAGATGAGCTCACCTGTACAGCCCACTGAGATCACGTCAATCATAGTAAAAGTAATGAGTCCTAATATAAAATTCTTTGTCTTTTCAGCCCCTTGATTTATGGTCATCAAGTTTAACGGGTTTGGAAATATGAAGACACCATTTTCTCACATTTCAATCATAATCTCCCTTTGTCTTTGTCTTTGTATATGCTTCTCTAGTTCTCTATTCTTCTACATGAAAAGAGGATAAAACGAATGGAATGTTTCTTTCTTTTGTACAATACCTTACTTTTCATGCAAGGCATCAATAAACTTCCTTTGGTAACAAAGTTATAGATACAACTAAATTATGTATTCTACAACCGAGGCTTCTATTCTAGTGAGAATCATTGGCACATGGTGTTGTATGAATTCTCCTGTAGGGCCCATCTAGGACTATGTCAATCAAAATGAAGGTGAGGAATGGACAAAAAATCTCAAATGGACCTAGGTGTTTGTAAAATATCAACCCTACTGAATTATTTTAATCCTTTGATCTATTTCCCTCAATTTTAATTGATTTAGAAGACATCAATTTCTTGGACTTCAATTAATTTGTAAGAATTTCTCAGCTAAATATTTCTCCTTCAACCGAAACTGAAAAAAGATAAGTTCACTATAATTTACAAGTTCTTTGGTTATCTTAGAATAAAAGTTAGAATGATCTTTTATGCATGTGCTTCTTTAAAATGGCTTGACAATTAATTCTCCTTCCGTGTTTAATTAATGATGTAAATCAGTTTGGCAATTAGCTTGTGTGCGCCCATCTTTCATTCAAGCTTCAACCCAACCAATGTATCAATGTTAACATTTATACCAAATATTTTTGGGCTGCATCTCTCATCTATAGGGTAATTTAGCCTTTATGTACAGCATGATATATTTATATGGGCTGAGAATAAATTGGAAGAGTCTTTAGTTAAAAGTGCTTATAGGATTGTATTAAGATTCCAGAAAAATAAAAGCATAGGAGAAGACTCTAACACAAGGGCACGAAGGAATTTCTGAATGCGGTTATGAAATATGAAGATTCCAAACAAGATAAAGAGCATGAGGAGCATGTAAAGACATCCTGCCCATTAAGGCTAATCTTACAAAGCGTCTTATTATTGCAAAGTCCTCTTGTGATTTTCGTGCGGCTAAAACTAAAGATAGTATGCGTGCTCTATTCTCTTGTCCTCAAGTATGTTGGGTGTGGAGGGATTGCTTCCCTGATATAGAATTCAATCAGATTATACCGCATAGCTTTGGTTTGTTTGCTTGGGACTTAGTTGAAAAAGTCCAACATTTGATTTGGAACTACTCTTTACCCTAGCGTGGGGAATTTGGAATAGGAAAAGTTTATTCATTCATAAACGTGAGAGATGAGACTCATGGCTGGTTGTTGACGAGGCAAATGCATTGGTACAAGCCTTTAAATGCATTTACATTAAAAAAGGTAACCCAAAAAAATAGAAAGTACTTTATTGGAAGCCTACACCATCAGGTGTTCTTGAACTTAATGTGGATGATGCTCTGTTTGGTAATAAGATCGATACCAAAAACGGTAGTTGATGTTATTCTCAGAGATGAGGTGGGTAATGCGATTATGGCTATGAGTAAAATGGGTGGATAGCTCCAAGGACATTGAAGCTATTACTACATTAAAAGTACTTTATATGGCTTTTCACATTGGGGGTGAGCAGCATTATTCTAGAAGGGGACTCAATGTGGGTGGTGGATGCATTAAAGTCGTCTAGTAAAATATGTCAAGACAAGGTCCACTGTTTGAGGAAATCAAAGTGCTGCTCAATCATTTCATCCAGTTTGAAGTGTACCATATAGGAAGAGAGGGAAATGGAGCAACTCATAAATTAGCTAGGCATGATATGGTGGTTTGGTGGCACTCCACCTCAGACCTGATTAAGCAATATGTAAACGTTGATGCAATGTTAGATCCTCAATAAAATTCTAGAGAGTATTCCTATAAAAAAATGAAAAATAAATTGACATGTTTAATGCATAGGTCATTGCAACTGTAGACAAAGTAAAACATAAACAAAAATCTACCTTTTCAAGTAAATTTCTTTTAAGAAAATCTAGAATTTTATAGTAGGATTTTAAAAAAAAAAAAGTCACTACACATTTTAGTAAGAAAAGACACTTCCCAAAAAATGTAAATTTATAACAAATATGTAAATAATAATTTTTTTTATTAAGATGTAGAGGATATAATTAATTACATTAAAGTAAGAAGAAATAGAAATGGAAATAGAATTAAAATATAAAAATAGAAACATTAAAGACTATTTAGCATTTTTTCAATAGTTGAACTAAAAAAAAGTTATTGAAAACATGCTAAAATAATTTCGACCCCAAAAATGTAAACAAAAAAAAATTAAAAACTGTGAGAGGATACAATATAAACCATCTAAAAAGGATAAGTATAAATAAACCAAAAAGAATATGAGGGAAAGTAGAAAAACATGAATGTAATCAAAATTTGTAAAAAAACAAAAGATATAAAATCAAAACAATATTTCATCTTTATAGCCGGTTTTCCATGAGAGGAGTGAGGATTATGAAAATTAAATACTGTTTCTACAGTAAATTCTATACTTGATGCGGTTGCTTTTCCTCGTGGAAAAGAACAAAAATGGGCTAACTTTTCCGCGATTCCTCGGGAAATAAATTCTTGAGGAGGCCAAAAATCTTTTTTCGTGAAAGAGGAAATTTTCTGCAGAATCAATTTTCCATAGCATATACACAAACAAGCCCTCAAAATTGTGATGGAACTTAAAACTTAAATTTGGAATGTTGAAGCTAGAGACATAAAAAAGAATAAAGCACCAAAAGGAAACTAAAAGTGATAAAGGTGTGAAAATATGGAAAATCTAGAAAAATATGGACTGAAAATCTTAGAAAACTTTCTAAAGTTTTACAATGAAAATTAAGAATTCCACACCGATTAAACATAACGGCCTAAGACATATTCTTGTTTTGTCCTTCTTGGATCAACTCATTTTTCGAAAATCTTGTCACCTTCTAATTTTAAGATAAGATACCTAGATTGAGTAATCTTGTGGTTATAGCAATTAGAACCTTTCTACTATTTTACTAATGAGTTTTTGTATATACCCCCCTAAGGTTTCAATGATTTGTAAATAGGCCCTTTTTTGTTTTAATATTTGTTAATATGCTCATACCTTTACATTTCAATACCTTTCATATCCCCAAAATCAGTATTTCGAATGAGAATGGGTAACTATCATGAGATTTATGTTGAACTTTTATAAAAATGATAGTTTTGCCCTTACATCGATTAAATAAAAATTAGTATATTATCATTTATAAAAATACCATTATTTTATCCCAAGTGCCAATGGTCTCTCTCAATGACTCTTTAGTGCACATGAAGCCTAATAATGAATTTTGAAACTTTCATTAATCTAACGGTGGATCATTTGTGGATTGGATCAATTATAACAAATCATAAGCACATGCAATATTGATTGTCATTATGATCGGTTTAGATTTTAATGAAATAGGCTCTACATTGATAAAAAATTTGTGTACAGTTATTCTCTCTCACTAAATGTAATTATTAATGTTACAAGCTTTATCGGGAAAAAAGTCCACGCCTTTGAATTTATGCATACAAGGACAATGAGATGGGAAAAAGTGTCATTTTACCAAAAAAAAAACTTTTGGTAGTTGGAAGGCTACTGATTTTGAGGACACGAAGGGTATTAAAATGAAAAGGTAGGGACCTATTTACAAATACTAAAATCATAGGGGCCTATTTACAAATCCTATAAACCTTAGCGGGGTATATGCAAAATGCTCTTTACTAATTTATGCCTTATTTTTCAAAAATTGAAACAAGTTGAGCTTAGGTTTTTAAGAAAACAAAGGCCACTTTATTAGAGATTTGTTAAGATCATTCTTACAACCATTTATTCAATTTTGACTATTAATTATGAAAACAAAACTCTTTAACCTACATTTGATCTATAGTACAATATCATGACTGTAAGTGCCTAAATATTACGGACTTGATTAAACGAGTATAAAACTCTCAATATTGATGTTAAGCTTCTTTGGGAAAGATTGCCTGAAACCTGAAAGGGAAGGAAAGAAAACAAAGGTTAGAGGCCCTGACTGCAGTCAGCCGGAGGCACTCCAATGCCTAAGTTAGTGAAGTCACTGAACAAAGGATGAGTGAATGGAGAAGAAGAGAGGGTTTAGAATATGGACGTATGATAACATATCTTTTGTGGGTTTACCTCATGCATATATATAGGGGGAAGTCTCATCAGATCATTCCTTCGATGGAGGTAGGTGGAAGTATTGTCCCATCAGCCCACACCATGTTTCCTTAGTGGAGGTAGGTAGAGGCACTGTCCCATCGGATCATGCACTGACTTCTCCTATTAATGCGGACGTGATCGTTAGATAAGGACAACCCCTTATCATTATTCGGCGCCAGTCTTATCTGTCAGTACGTTTTGCAACGTAGCCATGTCTTTTTGGGAGTACAATTATGGCTTAGCATTCATCTCAGCTGGCTGTACCGAGCTGAAGATGATGCCGAGACCAGGTATGGACGCATCCTAGCACTGTCGTCGAGGTGCTTCATGCTGAAATTGAGATGAGGCTAGCTGGTACTTTTGCTGAAGCTAGCTCAAGCTCGGTGCTAGCTGACATTGTTGCCTAGCTGGATGTATCTTTGTACTACTATCGAGCTTGGATACCGAGATCGAGATAAGCCAAGTTGGTACAATTACCAAGACTAGCATAATCCTGCTTTCAGGAAAACACCCCACACAATTGCCCCTAGCTCTTGACCTCATAGAGTTCTTCAACTCTTTTGAGGTCGGAAGCTAAGTAATATGACGGGAGAGTCCTGGGCATTTAATTTGCATCTCATCCTGGTGTCGGTTCCTTTGCCCAAGGTAATTGATAGCACGCCGCTATCGCCTCGCCTGCTCGAGGTAATTAATAGAGCGTTTGAATCATTACAGGAGATGAATTGGTGGTACTACATGTCTCCATCTGGTTGGTTGTCCAATTAATTCGAAGCGACGCTATAGCGCACGAGGTGACTCCTCGCACACGTGCTTTTGAAATTCGAAAGGGCGCCATATCTCTTTTATATAGGGGTGCTCCCCTTACCTTCTTTTACTTTCGCTTTACATTCTTTTAAAAGAGTCTTTGCAGAGAGAACTTCCCCATCGTTGAGCCTTTTCCGATTAAAGTCCGGCGTCTCTAGGGGGAAGTCTCATCAGATCACTCCTTCGGTGGAGGTAGGTGGAAGTATTGTCCCATAAGCCCACACCATGTTTCCTTAGTGGAGGTAGGTAGAGGCACTGCCCCATCGGATCATGCACTGACACTCCTATTAATGCGGACGTGATCGTTAGATAAGGACAACCCCTTATCATTATCCGGCGCCCGTCTTATCTGTTAGTACGTTCTGCAACGTAGCCATAGCATTTCGGGAGTACAATTATGGCTTAGCATTCATTTCAACTGGCCGTACCAAGCTGAAGATGATGCCGAGACCAGGTATGGACGCATCCTGGCACTGTCGCCGAGGTGCTTCATGCTGAAATTGAGATGAGGCTAGCTGATACTTTTACCGAAGCTAGCTCAAGCTCGGTGCTAGCTAGCATTGTTGCCGAGCTGGATGTATCTTAATACTACTATCGAGCTTGGATACCGAGATCGAGATAAGCCAAGTCGGTACTATTACTAAGACTAGCATAATCCTGCTCTCAGGAAAACGCCCCACACAATTGCCCCATGCTCTTAACCTCATAGAGTTCTTCAACTCTTTGAGGTCGGGAGCTAAGTAATATGGCTGGAGAGTCTTGGGCATTTAATTTGCATCCCATCCTGGTGTCGGTTCCTCTGCCCAAGGTAGTTGATAGCATGCCGCTATTGCCTCGCCTGCTCGAGGTAATTAATAGAGCGTTTGAATCATTACAGGAGATGAACTGGCGGTACTACATGTCTCAATTTGGTTGGTTGTCCAATTAATTCGAAGCCATGTGTATAGCGCACGAGGTGACGCCTCGCACACGTGCTTTTGAAATTCGAAAGGGCGCCATATCTCCTTTATATAGGGGTGCTCCCCTTACCTTCTTTTACTTTCACTTTACATTTGTTTAAAAGAGCCTTTGCAGAGAGAACTTCCCCACCGTCGAGCCTTTTCCGATTAAAGTCCGGCGTCACTAGGGTCTCTACCCGCCGTCGTAAGTCTTCTTTTGCTCTTTCCCATTTTCGTTTTTAGGTTTCTTCAGGTTTTCCTTCTCCTTCGCTCTGTCTAGGGTTTCCGGCCCCCTTTTTTCTTTTGATTCTCTGCCCTGCATCTTCCCAGCTTCTATATATTCAGATATGGGGATCTATAGGCATTGGTTAGATACTCTAGATGCTTTAGTGGAGTTTAGGGCTATGTATAGGATACCGGATGATGTAGCGATTAGGCTAGATGACCCAAACGACGCCTTTGAGGGTCGGTCTTTCCAGGATGACTGGATGCCATTCCCGTTGGTTTCGGTAGTCGAGGGGAGGGTCCGATTTCCCCTGCAGCCCCTCCTTAGGATCTGCCTGAATAAGTGGCACTTCTGCCCCTGTCAATTGATGTTGAACAGTTTCAAGATCATCATGGGTGTAGCCGAGCTCAATAAAATCCTCGGTATCGATCTCGGTGTCCACGACATCGAGGATACGTATGACCTCTGCAAGTCCGGAGGGGACCACACATACTATCTCCGGGTAAAGGCAAAACGGGTACCTTTTGTCCAAGAATTAGAGGACTCAAATAAGTATGCCAAAGATGATCGGTTATTCGTCTCGGGCAACTGGGAGCTTGGCGAGGCCAAGACCGAGCTTGAGAGATCGTACAGGGTCCCTCGTCGCCTCGGGGCTCCTCCAAGTAAATACCAAACACTTCTGAGTTCCTGTATTGTTCTTTCCTGTTTTTCCGATCTAACATTTCATTTTCTGTGCAGATATTGGCGTAAGGCAACAAGAGGTGAACCAAGTGGGGTGGAAGAAGAATAACGCTTGGTTCGACGCCGTCTACCGTTACCGAGGCCATAGAGGACGGGGTGCTTGGGCACTGCTCGGGTACGAACCAAGGTACCACTCCTTCATCAAAAGGAGAGCGGGCGAGCCAACGGGGAGTGGGGAGCCAGTATTGGCCTTGACCAGCGCCGAACACCAGGAGACATCAAGTGCTGAAATCACTGTCCTGCCTTCTGACTCAGGTGCAGCCGAACTTGAGCAAGTCATTGAATTGTATACCTCCGCGAGCTCGGAAGAGTGAACAGAGGAAATGGTGCCAAGACATCCTCCTGCAGTTGAAGACCCGGGTGCCTTAGTTTTTTGTGGCCGAGCTCCTTCAACCACCCCGGGACCTTCGACTTCCGCGGTCACTTCTGCCCCGTCCTTGGAAGTTTGGCAAGAGGAACAGACCCGGCAGACTCGGCAGGAGGAAAAGCAGACTCGACAAGGGAAGAGCCAGAGAGTTAGGGTCGAGGTCTCGACTCTCGACTGAGGACGGTCCTGGCATCGTCGTGGCATCCCAACCCCCGGGTCTGGCTGCATGGAGGCCGAGCCTCTCGATCGAGCCTAGGAGGCCGCTAACAGTAGAGGATCGAATGTCAGGGAATCCTCTCGTGATCGCGGCACTGGCTCATGCTTGTGCCCTGCCAAGGGATATAGCAAGGCACAGAGAGGCCGAGGATGTACAGTTGGTAGTGGCGAATATGCAGGCAGTTCTCTCGGTATGTCTCTGCCTTTCACAAGTTTCTTGCGTTTCATCTCAGTTATTGCATCCTGATAATCCGTTTCCTTTACAGGTGTTGTAAAGAACTTAAGTCCAGCTAGAGAGGTTTCGGCAGACCGGAGCTCGGATCCCGAGGGCGGAGGAGGAAAATAGGGCTCTCCAGGCAACCTTGGAGGAAAGTAAGCGGAGAGAGGGGGAGCGGGAGGCGACCGTCCACAGCCTCATGTCTGAGCTCGAAGCGGCAAAGACGGAGGCCGAGGAGCAGAAAAAGGTAGTTGTCGAGCTCAAAAGGCAGAAGGATGAGGCCGAGGCCGAGGCTGACTCTGCTTATGATGAGGGGGTGGAAGCAGCTTCGAAGCTGTATGAGGCTCAAGTCTTGGATGTGAGCCAGAAAGTATAAGAGCTCGGGTGGATGGGCGCTTTGAAAGAAGTTGGGATTCCTGAAGACCATCCCTCGTATAAGAATCCACCTTAGTTCCAACCCCCGGAGCCGGAACCAAATCAAGCTCCTTCTCCCGAAGTCCCTCTTGAGTCAGTTGCAGCCGAAGTCGAGACTGGGGACGCTGAGGCCACCCTTTGAATTTTGTTTTGATGTATCTCTTTTTGCTTTTTTGGATAGGAATGTAATGAAAATTGTAACATTTACAATGATAAATACAATTCCCTTCTTTCAATCTTGTCTTCAATCATTTCTCTTGAGAACTATAAGTCTAAGTTCTTCGAATGATTAAGTATTTGAGTTCGGCACAGTAACCGGAACATAGTAATTGAGTTCGGTTCAATAACCGGAATCCCTTTTGTTCTTAAGTTCTATAACTCAAGAAATTAGACTTAGGCCTTAATACCAAATTTGTACAGTTAGACTTAGTTCACTAACCGAACCCGACAGAGGCAAACTGGATTAAGTTCTTTTATGAGTGCAAAATATTCCAAGTTTTTCCCGGTGATAGAACTTTTTATAGTTGGTTCTGTAACTGAACTTAATTCTCCAAGACAACCACCGAGTTCTTTAACTAGGTGCCTTGTATAGTTGGTTCCACAACCGAACTGGGATAACACCAAATTCTGTAACTTGGCGTTTTATATAACTGGTTCCATAACTGAGCTGAAGTCATCGAGTTCCGTAACAAGGTGTTTTACATAGCTGGTTCCCTAACCGAGCAGAAGCCATCGAGTTTTGTAACAAGGTATTTTACATAGCTAGTTCCATAACCGAGTTGAAATTGGTGCCGAGTTCCGTAACTTGGTGTTAAATGAAAGCAACGAAGCACATCCTTCCATAAGAATTTACTTTTATTGATTCCAAAAATTAAGTACAATTTAGAAATAGTACTTCTTGAGATGCGTGGCGTTCCATGGGCGTGGTAACCCTTTACCATCCACGTCCTTAAGCCTATATGCTGATTTCTTGGCTGCCGAGATCACTTTGAATGGCCCATGCCAGTTTGGTGCTAGCTTGCCTTCATTGAGATTTTTATCTGCTGGAAGCGTCCTCTTCAAGACCAGTTCCCAAACTGAGAATTTTCTCTCTTTGACTCTTTGGTTGTATCCATTAGCTAACTGTTGCTGATAAGAAGCCAGGTGGATAGCTGCTGCATCCCTTCGTTCCTCAGCCAGGTCAAGTTCTCGGGTCAGGTTTACTTCGTTTTGATCTTAGTCAAAGAGTTCCGACCTCAGGGTCGGAAGACCGATTTCGAGGGGGATCACAACTTCCATTCCATAGGCCAGGGAGAAGGGTGTTGCCGAAGTGAAGCGCCTTGGAGTGGTTCTGTACGCCCAAAGGACACTAGGAAGTTCCTCCACCCATCTTCCCTTGGCCCAGTCGAGCCTTTTCTTGAGCCAATCGAGCACCACCATATTCGAGATTTCTGCCTGATAGTTGCTCTGTGGATATGCCGGAGTTGAGTAATGGTTCCTGATGCCGAGCTCATGGCAGAAGTTCTTGAAGAAATTGGAGTCGAACTGCGCCACGTTGTCTGAGATCAGGGCTCGTGATACTCCAAATCTTGTGATGACATTCTTCCATACAAAATTCTTTGTGTCGTGCTCAGTGATGGAAGACAATACTTCTGCTTCTATCCGTTTATTGAAATAATCGGTGGCTATTATTAGCCATAGTAGCCACCTCTTATTCCCTGGAGCTCGGTGGAGTGGTCCAACGATGTCGAGGCCCCACTGAGCGAAGGGCTATGGGCTAGAGAGCGGGCTCAGGTCCTGTGCTGGCTGATGGAGAGAATGTGAGAACTTCTGGCACTTTTCGCACTTCCTGGCATAGAGCTGAGCGTCTTTCTACATATAGGGCCACCAGTAACCTTGACTTATAACTCGGTAGGCCAGCGATCGACCTCCGATGTGGCTTCCGCAGATCCCCTCATGGATTTCATAAAGGAATTCTTCGACTTTACTCGGGTGAACGCACTGGAGGTAAGGGCCGGTGAAGGACTTCCTATAGAGCTTGTCATCTGGAGATAACCAAAATCGAGCTGCTTTCAGCCTGATCTCGTGAGCCTCATTTCTATATTCAGGAAGCTGGTCATCTCTCAGGTAGGCTATGATTGGGTCCATCCAGCTTGGACAAGATTAGTGCACGAAACTTACTGAGGTGGCTGGAGCTTTATACTTGGTTTTTCCAACGTTTCCACCTCAACAGTTCTTTTCTTCTCAGCCTCGACAGCATAGGCCAAGTTGGCAAGAGCATCGGCATGGGAGTTGGATTCTCCTCCGACCTGTTTGACTTCAACTTTCTGGAATTGGGAGAGGAGCAGCTTTGCACGAGCCAAGTAGGCTGTCATCCTATCGTCCCGGGTTTGGTGGTCCCCGCTTAGTTGGCTCGTCTGGAAGTAGTGAGAGAGTTTGCGGGAAGCACTGACGAGTGCTAATGCAAGTTTCTCAAGCGGTAGATAGCTGGTCTCGGCGTCAAGCCGGATCTTGCTCGTGTAGTATATAGTCTTCTGCTGTTTGTCTTATTCTCTAACGAGTACCGAGCTCACTGCATGGTCCGAGATGGCCAAGTACATATAAAGCACTTTGCCCTGTTTTGGTGTAGGTAACAGGGGTGGTGTAGAAAAATAGTCTTTGAGCTCTTAGAGGGCTCTGTCGCACTCTGGAGTCCATTGGAATTTTGAACTTTTCTTCAAGAGCTGAAAGAAGGGGCGACACTTATTTGAAGCTCGGCTGATGAAGCGGTTGAGCGCGGCTGCTATCCCTGTGAGCCTTTGGACTTGTTTCACCGTTGTCGGACTCTAAATTGCCTGGATCGCCGAGATCTGCTCTAGATTGGCTTCGATTCCTCTTCTGGTGACCAGGCTCCCTAGGAATTTACCAGAGCCGACACCGAACCCGTATTTGGACGCATTCAGTTTGAGCTAAAACTCTTTGAGAACAGCGAATGTTTGACTCAGGTCCGCCAAGTGGTCCTGTGACCTTTTGGACTTGACAACCATGTCTTCAATATAGACCTCCATTGTCTTGCCGAGCTGGGCCGGGAACATCTTCGTTACCAGCCTCTAGTAAGTTGCCCCGGCATTCTTTAACCCAAAGGGCATCACTTTGTAGCAATAAATGCCTCTAGGTGTTATGAATGCGGTCTTCTCTTCGTCAGGCCCATTCATCGGAATCTAATGGTAACCCCGGTAGGCATCGACGAAACTCATTCTGTCATGCCTGGCGGTGGCGTCGATCATCTGGTCGATTTTTTGGAGCGGAAAGCTGTCCTTAGGACAGGCTTTGTTGAGGTCAGTGAAGTCCACGCAAACCCTCCACTTCCCATTCTTCTTTTTAACTACCACCGTGTTGGCCAGCCACCCCGAGTAGTGTACTTCTCTAATAGCCTCGGCTTTCAGTAGTTTTTCAACCTCCTCGTTCTACGAGCTTTCTATACCACAGGTTTGTTCTTGGGGTCCACGTTTAACTTAAGGCATATGATCTCGGGATCGATGCCTGGCATCTCTTAGGGTGTCTAGGCGAAAACATCCTTGTTCTGCAACAAGAAGTTCAGCAACTTGGACTTAGTTTCAGGGGGCTGGCTCCCAAGTAGGAAATATCTCTTTGGATCGTCGGGATCTATTCTGACCTCGGTTAGGTCTTCAATTCTTTTCTGTTCTGCAGATCGACCGACGTCCTCAAGCTCTGCTTCCAGTTCGGACATATGTACCTGATGCAGCTCTGCTTCACTAGGCACCACAGCCATTAGGCACTATTTGGCCATCTGCTGGTATCCCCTAACCGTGACTACCTCAACTCGGCCGTTCGCGTTCTCTAATGAGAACTTGAGTTTTCGGTGATGGGTGGAGGGCACCGCTTCCATATTATGTAGCCAAGTCTGCCCCATGATTGCGTTATATGGGGATGGTGCATCCACCACTAGGAAGTCGACTAACATGGAGGCGCCTCCGACTTGGACTTTTAGAGAGACTTTCCCCTTAGGGTATACCGGTTTTGAGCTGAAGCCCACTAGGGAAGTGCAAGCTTTTTGTAAGTCGTCCTCTTTCAGCTTCTTGAAGCAGTTGAAGTAGAGGATTTCTGATGAGCTCTCGGGATCCACAAGAATTTGTTTCACCTTGAAGTTCTTCAACCTCAGGGTTAGAATTAGCGAGTCGTTGTAGGGGAGCTGGACCCCTTTTAGGTCTTCATCTGAGAACCAAATTTTGGGTCTCTCTTTTCTAGCTTTCTTGGTTGCAGGTCGCATCTCGGTTGTCATCACCTGTCTCCTGTGTGAAGCCCTCCCGGCTTCGACACGAGCCTGGTTATTCCCCTTCAGCGCGAGAGCCAGGTGAATGACGTTGATGATGCCCTCCTGGCTTCGGCATGAGCATGGTTATTCCCCTTCGGCGTTGGAGCCAGGTGAATGACGTTGATGATGCCCTCCGGCTCGTCGCTGTCCTGATCGTCATCGGGGCGGCGCTGATTAGCTCGGTTGACTCTACCGCCCTCCTTGATAAGATCTTTTAAGTGCCCGTCCTTGACGAGTTTTTCAAGATGAGACTTAAGGGTCATGCAGTCCTCGGTTTTGTGCCCATTGTGTTTGTGATAGGCACAGAATTTGCCCTGGTCTCGGGTAGAAGGATCACCTTTCATCGGCTGCGGCCATTTGAAGTAAGGCTACGATTTGATCCCGTCGAGGAGCTTACAAATAGGCTCATTAAAGATCATATTCACAGCTTTGTAGGAGTCAACGACTGGCTTGGACTTCCTGTTGCCCCCAGAGGTGGAGGTCGAGATCGTTGCCAAACTAGTTGAAGCCTTTTCCGGTCTGCTTCCCTTCGAGAGAATCTTTTATCCCTTCTGGAGGGTCGATCTCCCTGCCAGAGGCCGAAGCTTTTGTGAGCTCGGGCCTCGTCCTCTTTTTGCTCAACGAACCGGTTCACCCTGGCCATCAATGCTTTCATTATGACCACGGGGAACCGAACTAAGTCTTTTCGGAGCTCATTGCCTGGAAGTAAAGCCTGCTTGAAGCACTTAATGGCCAGTCCATCAGTGGCGTCTTCAATCTTGCTGTAGACAGTCCATAATCTTTTGGCGAATTGAGTAATGTTTTCAGTCTGCCTCATTCTGATCGCCATGAGGTCATCGTCTGTCTTTGGGATGACTCTGTGCAACTGAAAATTTTCTATGAAGGAGTTTCGGAGCTGCCGCCAGCTTGAAATCAATCCCTCTTAGAGTATGCAGAACCACCTTAGGGGGGAGCTCGCCCAAACTGGAAGAGAAGACTTTGCAATTTAGGTGTCTGACGTCGCCCCATATTGACATTCGCTTGGTGAAATGCCGAAGATGTGTTGCTAGGTCCGAGGTTCCGTCATAGAGGCCGAACCTCGGGACACTGAATTTATCAAGGAGGGAGAAGTCTTTTATCTCCTGAGAGAAGGGAGACGTGCTTTGGTCCTCGGTGTCATAGGCGTCTAGCCGGTCTCGAGTGAAGCCGACCACCTCCATATTGCGCTGGACCGTTTGCTTGACTTGGTGGTCAAGCCATTCTCTCAAGTCTTCTTTATTCTCTGGTCTTTGGCACAATCTTCTTGAGTCTTCGGGCAGATGACTGCTGCTCGAACCTTCATATTAATCTCGGTCCCTCCTCTTATTGGCCAGGACTTGCCTCAAGTCCCGCTCGACTAAAAGAGCCCGGTTTCGTTTGGGGGATGGAACCCGGGCTCTCTTCTTCTCTTGAGCTGCCTTTTGAGTTGACAAATTAGTTCATCTTGATCTTGGATGACAAGGTTCTAAGCCCTGATATCCACAAGAAAGGAGTTGTCGTCATCATCATCATCAATCTGGTGACGAGACTGATCTTTGTCGTCATCCTAGTGACGAGACTAATGAGATTTGGTTACTGATTCAGCCACGGGCCCCTCTATGCTCACTGCTCCAGATCTTCCGCCAGATCTCCCTTTGCGAGGGATATTTGGCAATACTTCGGTCGGCGACGGCAGTGCCTCCGGTGGTGGAAACACCGTTGGTGGCAGCACCAGGGGTGGCAACGCCAATGGTGGTAGCGACGGTGCCTTTTGGAACCTTGATGAGCCTTCGCCATTTCTAGTCTTTGGAGGCATGATGTTTATGAACTTGGTTTAGCCCTTCCCACATACGACGCCAATTGTAAGTGCCTAAATATTACGGACTTAATTAAATGAGTATAAAACTCTTAATATTGTTGTTAAGCTTCTTTGGGAAAGATTGCTTGAAACCTGAAAGGGAAGGAATGAAAGCAAAGGTTAGAGGCCTTGGCTGCAGTCGGTCAGAGGCACTTCAATGCCTAAGTTAGTGAAGTCACTGAACAAAGGATGAGTGAATGGAGAAGACGAGAGGGTTTAGAATATGGACGTATGATAGCATATCTTTTGTGGGTTTACCTCATGCATATATATATAGGGGGAAGTCTCATCAGATCATTCCTTCGGTGGAGGTAGGTGGAAGTACTATCCCATCAGCCCACACCATGTTTCCTTAGTGGAGGTAGGTAGAGGCACTGTCCCATCGGATCATGCACTGACTTCTCCTATTAATGCGGACGTGATCGTTAGATAAGGATAACCCCTTATCATTATCCGGTGCTCGTCTTATCTATCAGTACGTTCTGTGACATAGCCATAGCTTTTCAGGAGTACAATTATGGCTTAACATTCATCTCAGCTGGCTATACCGAGCTGAAGATGATGCCGAGACCAGGCATGGACGCATCCTAGTATTGTCGCCGAGGTGCTTCATGCCGAGACTGAGATGAGGCTAGCTGGTACTTTTACCGAAGCTAGCTCAAGCTCGATGCTAGCTGGCACTATTGCTGAGCTGAATGTATCTTGGCACTACTGCCGAGCTTGGATATCGAGATCGAGATAAGCCAAGTCGGTACTGCTACAGAAACTAGCGTAATCATGCTCTCAGGAAAACGCCCAACACAATGACAATAAGACTACCCCCTTTACATATTTCAATGATAATTATATCAGTATAGAAGACCCAAAAGATATTCATTAGGGTGTCAATATTAATGATGAGCTATAATCAAATTATAATCGGAACTATAGTTGTTGCAAGCTTGAATCAAATATTTTCATTGTAATTCACTAGAATACAAAGAATGAGCCATAAATATATATGGATAAGTGTAAAAGTAGAACCCATGAAACTAACCCTAAATATGATTTCATAAACTCTTCCGCATCACCTATATCTTGATCAATATTCCTCATTCTCTCCATCCGCATTAGTGGAGTAACCATTTGAGAAATATACATATCACATGTTGATATAAAGTTCGACAGAGAAAAGAAGTGGTTCAAAGATGAGCAAAGTTATGGACATTTCTTTTTTTATTTAGCTTTAGCTAAAATCTTGCTAGGAATTGCATCTGCTTCAGTAGAGGGCTTAAAGTCTCCATTAACTTCTCACATGGATGATTGTGAATACCTTCATAGGTTGTGACAACAATGCTAGTGTCCTTGGACAAACGTTGAACTTGCTTCTTCACATTGCATGTGTGATGTGTGCAACGATAGTAGCTTCTTCACCCATTGAATTTTGATCCAATCAGAAGGAAACAAGCAGATAGATGTGAGTATAACCTTTAAAAGAGAAAAAAACATAAGAGAAAGAGAAAGGTCATGTTATCCCCAAATGCAACATTAGTTACTATTGTCATTTGGTCATGGCACACGCACATACTGATCTAGACAAATGTGATGGTACACATGCATGACAATTAACAATCTAGAGCAATGTGAATGAGCATGATCCAAAACTCAAAAGCAAATCTCTTAAAGGAAAAAATAGGTTAGACATCTTAGATTAGGGGAAGATGGAACCATGACTTGTATATATCTTTAATAGAGGGGTAGTAAGCAAAAAACTGTTACAGCATAAAATCTTGAGATATTTTTGACAATGGTGCCAAACCCACAATTGGAAACCTTTATCTGAGATACACTTAACCCAGAACTGTGACAAGCCAACTCAATCTGACCCTCTTAACCTTTTAGCACTTGGTTTTTTCTCCTTTTGAGGTGAGTGGGGGTGTTTGATATCTTGCGTGGTCTTGCTATTATTTTAGTCTAAAATGGCGTCTAGTAAGCCACTTCACTGAAAATGGGTCGACCCACTTGAAACCGGTTCATATGTGGGTAGTTTAGTGAGTTAGGCACGTCAAATTATGTCCAACCCATTTAGGCCTCGCTTTGTATCTCTACTACTTTTCTAATAGACCCATCCAAAATAGATCCATAAAAAAAGAGTTTAGAATAAAAAAAAACGTATTTGATAATGCATAGATCTATTTTAAATAGACTTTTTAGATCAACAGTTAAAAGTTTTTTATAAATTTCTCGAGATCCACATGGTATGAAGCTTTGAGATCTGGCCCATAGTTGTGTTCAGCCTTCCAAAGAGATTTAATAGCTTGAAGCTTGTGCTTGGAATCCAGAACATAATATCAAATGGTTCTCATATTTTCTTTACAAATGTCTCGAGATTGGTGATCAACTAACAACTGAAACTTGGACTCATTGCAATGTTTGACCTTCTAAACAATTTCAATGGTTTGGATTGTGATATACTGTCCTAAAAACACAAAAAAGAAAAAAAGAAAAAAAAAGAAAATAGAGAGAGAGAGAGAGAAATCAAATTGCCTATGGACCAATCCAGAACCGAGAATGGCATATCAAGCTTTGGGATTTGATCTCATAATTGTGTTCAACCTTCTAAAGAGATTTAACTAATCGGATCTTGGATTTGGAGCCCACAAAAATAAGAATCTACGATGATTCAACGGCTGAAATCTGGACGCGTAGTCATGTTTCATCTTATGAACATCCCTAATGGTTCGGATAGTGATTTATAGTCCAAGAATTAAATTTAAAAAAAAAAAGAGAGAGAAAGATCGGATTGCTCCAAAAAGGATGCCCAGTCATTGTTTGCCCGCCTCTTTTTTTTTTTTTTTGCGTACTTTTCAACTACCCAAAATTTGGGGCTTTTAAATTTTTTTTTTAGGGTTTGCCTCTATTTTTCTGAAGCGGATAGAGGCTGGAAATGTCTGGCAAATGCTCTTCTTTTTCAAACCTCTACTTGCTTTAAACACTTAGACAAGTAGAGGCTGAAAATAGAGATGCCAAACATGGGCTTATAGTAGCAGGTTAGAAGATCCAAACCTTCAATAAAGTAATATATGAGAACAACTCCTTACCCTAGTCATAGTGGTAAAGAGTGGTAGTTCTCATTGGGAGGTCTAGGCTTTGAACCTGGCGTGTCCCATCCTTGCATGTGTGAGTTGTTTTTACCTCACTTGTGTGAGTTCATGTCTTCTAATATGTGTGAGTTTGTGCCTCCTCACATGTGTTAGTCAAACAAGTCCCAACCCATTAGTTGGGATACCGAAAAAATAAAGACTAATATATATGTGATATAGGTCAGGTTTCAGTTGGATTAGGCAGGTTTGATGTAGCTCAAGTTAGAGGATCGGGTTAGCTAGGTATTCTCACCCCTTGTTTTACACCTACCAACTTCACTTTCAGGTCAAATTACAACAAATTCCTGATAGATATATATATATTAATTAGGACCTAGACCCAGTTATACCATCACAATCTTATGGTGATCGCTAATCCAATTAGCATTAGTTCTTTTTACGTGCATTGTCATATATGATGTAGTCGCATACTGCATGTTTATATGTGTATTTTACGTAAAAATATGTATATGATGCATTTATGATTTTTTAAATATATACCATACTTGACTAAGCCTAGATTTGTATGGCTCATGCTAGACCCGGACTCAGACTTTATTTTTATGGGTCGGGGCAACCATGAAAGTGGAGTTCAAAATAACTCACCTTTCCATCTCTTTTAGAGTTTTATTATTGGGGTCACCTTTAATCAACTCAATCCTTTTACATACAACACTCCCTCTTGTATGGGCACTAATCCAAATTTCATGTGTTTCAAATTTTATTCAACATTAATTTTTCTCACAACAAAATTGCATAGCACATAGCTATTAAATTTTGAAGACCTAAATTTAAGGGGTAGAATTATTTACTCGGCTTGATATCTTAGATTTCCGTTATCTAAATCCAGATCTTTCCATTGTCGTGCCTTCTTTGATTGCAAATTGTAATGCATACAGGTGAGCCCTACTTAAAGTGGGTTTTTCATGTTTTTTACCGCTGTCCTCGGATGAAAGGGTAATAAAATCCCATTACAACTTTCTAGAAATTTAGATGGGCCACTTCTTCTCTTTTTGTAAACCTACTAATGAGAATAGAACTTTAAACCATAATTAACTTGGTTCACTCTAACTAGGTTTAAAGTATGAACTAGTTTTTAAAATAATTTGTAGTTCCATTTTCTCAATAGTTTAAAACCATTCAATCGAACTAACAAATTGAATTGAACTACTGTAATTTTATTTGGGACTCGAACATTTTACTTTAACATGAAATTTTTTGGTATCCCAGCCTAGGGGCTAGGATCCAAGAATCAACACAAGTGGGAAGAGAAAGCTCACACCATGAGAATGAGAGCCTATACAAGTGGGAAGAGAAACGCACACATCTGGAAAGAGTGGCAAATCCAATAATCCATTCTTGTGCAACCTATATACATGCGAAGTTGCCAACCAAATGAGCAACAACCCTTGATGTCCACTTTAATAAGCATTGAACTTTCTTTTCTTTTCTTTTTTCCTTTTTTATAAGGCAAACATACATTAAATGTTTAGAATGTACAGATTACAGAGGTTTTGTTTCAAGAGAAGTTGTAAAAGAAGCAATATAAATAAAGTTTTATTTACAGTTACTTTAATATATAAGCTTTGACAAGATTATTTTAGACTTTGATATATATATATATATATATATATATATATATATATATATGAGAGCATCTCCCTTATATATTTAAGAGCATCTCCCATGTATGAAAATTCTCAAACACCCCACTTTAAAACACCCATTTTTATGCCCCTTTTATTTTTGGTCGTGGGGCCCATATTGAGTCATTCTAATCTTTTCACACACACTACCCCCATGAATAGTCACAAGTCCAAGTTTGACACTCATCCAACTTTTCTTCACATTTGGATTGAAATCATGATAAAATGATGTCCCTAAACCATTAGATCTTAGGGCAATGGATCAAAAGGTTAGGATGATCTTATGGGACTCAAGATTTTGCATATAGGTAGGCCTCATATGGATCTTTCCATCCAATTGACTTCCTTGATCATCATGCATTATAGTGGCCCAACTAAGAGGGGCGTGTAACCCGCCCCCACCCCCACCCACCCCAAATTTATACATACATACATACATATAAAGATGAAAAATTGAATGAGTGTCAAATTTGGGCTTGCGACTATTCATGAGGGGGTAGTGTGTGTGAAAAGATTAAATCTCCATGACATAAGAAAAAAAAATAGAAGAGCGGAAAAAAGAGCACGGCGTTTTTTAAAATTTTCCAAACACAATGCGCACATACATATATAAATAAATAAATAAATATATATATATATATATATAACGCGCTAATTATATACTTAAAACAAATTGGTGCTACTGACAGCCAAACTCTGTTGAAAATTAAATTTGTTCATCAAAGTCAATGGAAATGGACTTTGAATTGGGTGAACTAAAAAAAATCAATTGAATGAAACCTCCCTAACAAATTAGGGAACAATGAAATCATGAATCCCGAATTGTAACCTTGAATACTGATTATAATCAATCACCTACTAGAAACCAGCTTGGAGACTATTATCTCAGCTCGCAAGCCTCTTTTTTATTGGTTTATTTATACCAAGAATAGTCCATGCAACGTAAAAAGAGAGAGACGGATAGAGAGGTGTGATATATATAAGAAATCATATGTTTCTAACAAACCTTGGATAGATGCTATTCTTCACAGCCTTTTGCCCATATTTCCTCCATCGGTAGCCATCATCAAGGATGTCGTCCGCGCTCCTAGTTTGAAAGGCGAACCTCGGCCTACTCGCCTTCTTGGTCCCGCTCATCCTCCCTTTCTCTTTACTTGTTGCACCCATCCCTAGTTCACTTCCCCTCACCAATATTGTTTCTAGATCACTCTCTGGATTTGGCTTTTGATCTAAAAACCCGACCTGCCCGGAGAGCAAAGCCACCCAGTCGATGATGTCAGCCGCCGAGGAGCAATCTAGTTGAGATTGTTGGGGTTGGCTGTGGCAGGAAAGATGGTGTTGTGGGGATGGTTCTTCAAGGGGTGGTGGGAAGAAGCAAGGGATGTTGGGAGTTAACGGTGCACCTTCTCCTTCCATATTGGTTTGCGATGGTTAACGATTGGAGAAGTGCATGATTTGGAAAGGAGAAGACCCTTTTATCTTTAGGCAAAGGTGGTGGCGATGAGGAGGAGGTTGTTGAACAGATACGTGAACATGAGAGAGGGAGAGTTTGGAGTCATCGTAAGTAAGTCTTAAGGTTATGCTAAGCCAACTAGAATTCACCTACTTTTGTTCAACTGCCCGCCCAAATGAAGAAAGCCCCCAACTGTTCTCATTTTCTTAGACTTTGTGAGAGTGATGAATTTCGTGTAACAAATGGCACCAGTGATGCATGTGCTGAACCATGTAGTTCAATTTTATAATGGGCTTGTCCTCTGTATGGTCCACTTGGGTGTGGACCAATCATCAGAAATAGGGGATGGAAAGCACTACATTTAGATAAGGAATGGACAAAAAATGGCCTTATCGGTCTTATCTAACGATATAGATATTACTACTCCAAGATCAAGGGTAAAAAAGTGATAAGGAATTTTAGATGTAAGATTTGACGGATGGATGAGTGTCAATTCAGGGCTAGTGCCAATTTTGAAGAGAATAGAAAGTGCCATGAAGGGATGATAATATATATATATATATATATATATATATATGTTGGACCCGCATCGGTATGATACACTACATCGGTATCATTTCCATATCAAATGGCATTGTATATTTATATTCATGCATCCATGCACGTTTTAACTTCGTCGTGATGCGTGTCATGATATGCACTGCTACAAGTAAGAGGGAACGGATAATTTAATTTGGTAGGGAACTACTGTTCTCAGTCTTGAGTTTGGACCCTGTCAAGATTGTTTCTTAGAGGGCATTAGGCATATGTTCATGGGACCCATTAGTATTAATTACCATCATAGGTTCTATCAGCTGTTCGATTCGCAGCAGCTAGGCCAATCATTATATATCACTGAAAGGTTTTTAATTCTAGCTTTTACAGCTATCTTTCCATTTCGAGACTCACAGTTTGGAATCTAATGGGTCGATTACGGTCTGTGTCCATCGTAGACCTCAAACAGGAACCGGAAATGCAGAAGTGGAATTGAGTCAGAACAGTTTTGGAGCCAAGTTCTTGATTTCGATAAACTGTTAATAAGAAGATGAAACTGGAACTAGAATGGAACATATATGGGACAGGTACGAGTCCGAGTGCGGGTCTAAATAAAAAATAATATGGAGAAAAAATTTAGTTTTTAGGAAAGATTTAGAAAAATTGAAATAATATGTCGAGTCTTGGGTCCAGCGCCAGAACCAAGGTGGATCCGAACCCATTTAGGTCATGGATCCAAAAATGGACCCAGACCTTGACCCATTTACTTATCGGGGCCTAAATAAGGCCCAAACCCAATTTTTGATGGGTTGGAACCTCCGAGCAATTGGAGAATCGGGAACCATTTACATCCCTAATAACAGTATCTACATCAAACTATTATTATGAAGCATGGTGAAAGGTTATCAATTTAATTTTGAGTGCTGCCCTTTACTTTTAATTTTAATAAAACACTAGCACAACAACCCATGCTCAGCACTGGATATTCATGCATGATAAATTAAAATTTTGTACATTAAAAAGGTTATGTTGATCACCTCTTTCCATCTAAGTAAGTTGAATAAATGAAAATATAAGAGCTGGAAAGAAATGGAGTAAAAGAGATTGGGTAGAGCAAGTGACTTCATCTTAAAGTGGAGAGTAATGGATGATTTGATGAGATAAGGATATAAGTTGGTAGTTATGGAGAGAGAATGTGAAACATCTTAACAAAGAGGGATAACAGTCACTCAAAATAGTAACTCACGGTTAAAATCCAATAAAAAGACCCTTCAGCTTTATATATTATAATGGATAGTAATTGGCCGCCCAGTTGGGCCCCTTGTGATTGGTTAAATGGACGTGCTTTGGCCTCACATTTTTCAGGCGGGCCAACCTAAGGTTTGGCAATTACATTTGAAGTTGAGTTCGGGGAGTATATGGGCTTATGTATATAAAGTCAAGTCGGGCCAGGCCTAAATATGTCCAACCCGGCCATGAACACCCAAAGTCAAAAGTGTTTTCAAGATGGGATCATTTCATTTGGTTTTATCTGACATGGCCCATAGGCAGCAATTTAGACTTAAACACTCCATCTACAAGTTGTGAATCTTTGCTTTTCTGTCGATTACGTGGGAATCTCAATTGCATTCAACTAGACTTTGCTTCTATGACACGAAAGGTATCCATCACATGGACGGCCTGGATCGAATAGAACTTTCACCAGTGCACTTCTTACCAAAACATGAGGTCAAACCACAATAGGTGGTCAAACCATTTCACATTATGGATCAGTTCTCTATTTGATCACAGCATCAAATTATCAAATATTAATTTTGTTAATGATATAATTTGTTGATGGATCGCAACAAAAGACTTATAATTCTAGTATTTAGGTTGTTAATTAATGGTCAAGATTTTGACTTGACAGTTCATATAATTTGCTTGAAATCTTAAATATAAAAAACTAACTGTACTTGCAAATCCAAAAGTATTGAAAAATAAAGTAATTTGCAAATGTGAAGTATCTTGTATTATTGTTGATGAACCAGGATTATTGATATGTTGTATACTTTAAACCATGAACCACATGTTATCTTTATAGTTTTTGTCATGATTAGATCAAATGCAATCACCAACACTAGATTTAGGCTAATATTACATATAAAGAGCAAATCTAACAATCTCACTATGTATCTGAAGTTGTTGATGGTTCATTTCCTCAAGTAGACGAGGAAACCTACCAAAAAGGTTATTATAGAATCATGATCAAATTCCAAAACTTCGTTAAATGAGATCATCCTCTAGAAGTCTATTTTGTGTATATGGAATTGAATTTTGGGAATTCGAAGCAAAATGGATCCTACAACGATTATTAAATAGAGAAGGGGTTTGGTAATACTAAAATTTGATTTAATAGGGCTGTCACTCAGTTGGCTTACGATCACAGTTTGTTTTCAGAGGTTGAGGGTTCGAAACTGCACTGTCACACTGAGACCACAGGGGATTTACCTGACTCCTTTGGGCCCGTAGGGATTAGACTGGCCCAAAGGGCTGGGACACCCTCCATTATATATATATATATATATATATAAAAGATCCAATTGGGATGTCGCTGGATATTTATCTTTCATTTCTTCTTATTCATTTTTCACTAAAATGGATATAATGTGATCGACATATGTGATCTTCACCTTATCTTCGTCAATTTTATTTATTATTTTTTTATTCCAAACTCACACACCTACACATGCCTCCCATCCATGGTTGAAAAAATTGGCCAATACCGAACCGATAATTTGATAATTATCGGTTTTGATAATTTATAGCTAAAATATCCTCAATTTATCGGTCGATAATTTCAAATTACTGGTCTGGGCTGATATATTGGCCAAAAAATTCAATTTCTCAGTTGACAGCCATAAAACCTTTTTTCCCTTTTGCCTCATCTTCTTCCCTATTTCAACCTATTTCGTTGAAACACCAATAACTCCTCTTTCTTCTTAACACTTAACACATCTCAAGCCATCAAAAACACATATTTTTTGCAACTCTGGTAAGAAAAAATCACATACAATTCTACTGAAGTTAGTATTTTTTGGTTTTTTAGATTTCTTTAGAAATAGTTTAGAAATGATGATTGCATGCCTTTTTTTTTGTTGTGGATATGTTTCATTCTCTTAGATCTACACATTTTGATGGTAAATCTATAGATTGAGGGTTTTAGAAATGAGTTATTTCTTTGTGGTTGTATTTTCCAAAATTTGTGACATTCTAACCTATTTTGGTATATATATATATATCTAAATATGTTTAATTATAAACAGAATTTATTCAATTTCAAATAAGAAAGTGATATAGTATATCATTACTTAGAGGGACTGATAATATGATTTATAGTTGTTTCTAATGGAAAAAAATATTATCTTCCAGCATTTTATAATATTATGGATTCTTTGGATATTTTTAAAATTTTTCTTGGACTAAAAAATATTCACACCACGACAATCGCGAACTGCGACCGATAACGATACGGTATCAGTTTTTGGGGTCAGACAATACCGCTATAGAAATCACGATTCTGAACTATGCTCTCCCATATCTCTAACTACTAGAGCAACTGCTGGATACTAAATTTAGCAACTTTAATATATATAATATATATGGGAGATACTCTTATATATTAGAGCATCTCTCACCTTACTATGACAGATAGATGTGAGGCCCCCCATCCTATCTCTCATAGTAAGGTGAGAGTGTCTATGAGAAATCTCTCATAGACACTCTCATAGACACTCTCACCTTACTATGAGAGATAAATGTGGGGGCCCTCCACATTTAAGTTGTTAATATTGGATATGGATGTGAGGGCTCCCACCTTATCTCTCATAGTAAGGTGAGAGTGTCTCTCACAAGAGCACATCCTTATATATATATATGGGCCAGCTCTCCTAAGCTAAAGCTTAGGATAAGGTAAGTTGAATTAAGCTCAATTGCGTGGTGGGGCCCACCTGGGGACCCACATAGGGATGGGGGTGGGGGGGATTTCAAGGACTCTCTCGAATCCACCTTTCTGCAAAAAATCAACCCCAACCGTGGTTTCTATCATCTCCATCTGGGCACCAAAAGTTAAATGGTCAACGGTCTACTTGGATCGGTACACAGTCGATCCAACGGTCTTGTAAATTTGGATCTGACCAAAAGTTGGTGGGCATATGCAATTTAGGGGACCTTAAGATACCAAATTAATAATACACTAAGGGCACACTACAAAAAAAAAAAAAGAAGTGAAAATTAGTGGCTAACCGTTGTTGCTTCTTTTTTTTTTAATTTCTTCGCCTTGAAATTACTATTATTGCTTAAATGGTATGTTAAGAATCAATACTAACAGTAGTGAAAGATTTCCGCCGGTAAAAAGTAATAATAGTAGCAGAAAAAGCATCCACTTATTCCGATTTTGCGCACTACCGAAAATCACTTTCCCCATATGAATTCGTTTTCCACGGAACTATGGAAAACTCTTTTCATTTTTCAACTTTTCCTCATGAAAATCGGTTGCTACAAGTTTTGATTTATTGTAGTGTGGAGAACGTTTTCCTTTTTTCATGCTTTTTCCATGGAAAATTAAACCTTATACATGAACGTGCCCTAAGGACATGTTTGTGTGGCCATATGTAAAGTTGAAATGCATTTCTACCCTCTAATAAAATCCAACTTTGATGTGGCTTCTTTTTTGTGAGAACAAAGCTAAATAGACTTTTTTGCGATTCTGCATAAATCGTCTTCATTTTTCTGGGGTTGGTGGAGGGGACTTGGTTTTCAGTGGAAAGAGAAAAAGGCTTTCCGCAGCACAACATAAATGTGCCCTAAGGGGCCGTTTGGATGAGAACATTTCTGATGAAAATCTCTCTTATCGTGAATTATTGATAAAATGTAGAGTTCTCTTTTGGAAATATGAATTCTCTATTTGTTTACTGTGGAGGGTGAGAATTAGTTGAAATGATCATGTGAATTGTCACTTTTGACAAACAAAATTCTCACAATTCTGAGTTTCTAAATACTATTATTTGCATGAGCATTTTAGGATCCTACTTTGGAGATACCATTTGAAACTCTCCAAATCGTCTAAGTAAGATATCCCCAAATACTTACAACCAAGCAGTCATAGTGATGTGAATTTAAATTCAATCTTTTAATACTGCAAGTGCACAGTTGTCCTTTTGAGACAGTGGCAAGTACAGGTCGAATCCCACAAAGAGCACTACTAAGTTAAAATTTAAAATCTGATTGTTTTAATCAAAGATTATTAAGTAATTAAGATATAAGAAAAAAAAAACTAGAGAAATTCAGAAACACAAACCAATCAAATATATAAAACATATTAGAGCATCCAGATTCCACTAAGTAAGATAATTAATCCATCTATGCAATTATTCTACTATTTATCTAAAAAATTAACTCAGATCATAAACAAATCAATGTTTTGGATCCAGAGGATTTGTCTTTCGCAAAAATCAATTTTTAATAAAAAGAAGAAGTTGACAACCCAAGACCTCCTTCACCTCATAAAAGAATGAAAAATCATAAGCATGACTCATCAAATTAAGCATAAATTATCAAAGGATTTCAGCCCTAATCATAATCTATCAAAATAAGTATAAATCATCAAACTATTTTCATTAGAAAACAAAACAGAGGCTGCCTAAGGCATGAAGACAGATCTATTATTCTAATAGAGCATGCATTTAAAAGAGACAAGAAAGTAATAGAAAAATAACATAGATTAAATCAAAGATCTACTTAGCTTCATCTGTATGCTCCAATCCAAAAATCTAGCTAGCCATTGAAAAAAACTCCATAAGTAATTTCATTGATAGCATCTCCTTGTACAATGATCTCTCAGAAATCTCTTTCCAAAAAATCCTAATTTCTGGAACAGGGCTCCAGAATACCAAAAATAATTCTTAAAATCTATTGATTACAGAAAGAAGAATAAGAGGAGAGAATGATTATGCACGTCCAAGGGGAGGGAGTTGCTCCCGTATACTAATTTTTGGTTCATTTTATTTCTCCGGTTATCTATCAGATATATTGAATCTAGACACATTCTCTGCAGATTTGATTTTTCTTCATTGATAAGGTATATCTCTTATCCTCTTTTGAATTTGAATGAGGTGGAAGCTTCTGGAAACCTCTGGGTGGCTTGACTAATCTGCAAATGGGGTCCCACAATGGATGTGCAACAATTAATTATCAACGGTGTGGATTTAATTTGCAATCCCGTCTAAAAATAAACATGAAAATATCTGGACCCATAAATTTGTCAATATAGCTCCGATTTGCACGTTCTTGCGCTCCACGGATATCTACTCTGAATAAGCTTTCCAACGGTAGGTAAATTTCATCGATCCGACGGTCGGATTGAAAGTTATGGCCATTTGAAGATGATTTATCCTGAGAAAAACGAGATTAGCTTTTAAAATTTGATTTGCAATGGAATCTATCTCTGCACAACTTCCATTTTTGAAAGGACATCAGATGTGGATGATTCAAACTCTTCTTCTTTTGTTCCAATCAGAATGATACTCTTTGAATTATCCATTAATAATTTCAAATTTGCAACCACTGTGGACCCTGCCATGTGAGACATTTAATCTGTTTGAATAGTGGGCCCTATGAGAAGTCTTCTACTGTAGTTAGGATTCTTCAAGTGACATGATGAGTGGACCCCTCCTTTGATTGATTTGCATATGGCTTGTGTGTGGGGTCCACGTGGTGAATTCTTCAATTTTCTTCTTTTCAATCTTCAATTCAATAATGCAGGCCCAGGATAATTATGTGTGCTTGAAAGTGGGCTCTGTGACAGAGGTCTACAATTCTCATTTTCTGCACATTCTAATTTAACACATTAAATAGTGAAGAGCCCATATTGAAGCAGGACCCATCCGGACAGAGTTCTACTCCAATTGGGACTCTTCGGAGAAAATTTGCAAAACAGTCTAAGTTAATGTAGAAAATGTATGAAAAGTATGAAAATTTAGATTCCTAGGTGAAAATGCATGAAATGATGAACTTAGATGAATAATGATGCAAATCACCTAATTAAATCTCTAATTCATCTTAATATGGTGCGTGAATGTGCAAATTCATGAACTCAACACACCCCCGAACCAGCATTTTGCTAGTCCCTTAGCAAAGGTTGCGAGCAAAAAGGTTTGAAGTTCTTTGACATAATCTAGAAAAAAGAAAGTAAATATGAAAACAAAACCACTTTCGCTGGTGTTCTCGGTTGCATTTAGCGTATGCAACAAGCCCTTAAACCCCTAGGTTCCCCCTAGTGGACAAGCTGTGCCTCGTGTGGATTTGCAGTGAATCTACCCATAAAATTCTTTCTTCCTTTTTTTTTTTTTGAAAAAAGATGTTTAAAACTTATCAAAATCCAGGGAAACTTCTTCCAAGAGAAAATCTTTAGACACTGACTATTCTCGGTTCTCGAAATTTTTAAAGTCAAATCTTAAATTTGGTTCACCAATCCTATCTTTTGGTCAGAAATTCTCGAAATCATGCTAATTGATCGTGCACGGTGAAAAGTATGTATACGTAATAAGCATAAAATGATCCACTAATAATTTTCGTGAATATATTTTATTTTATTTTAAAATTTGGGTTGCCTAATCTTAGTAAAGAAAAACAGTCTTCCTCTCAAGGCAATAATGACGGCTTTCGCACTACTGTTTTTTCAAAGGCCGCAAATTTTTTTTTCTTTTTCAAACACAAGCATGTGACTGTGCAATGTCTAGGTTCCTTAAGCTTTCTAATTAACCCATGTAACGAGCATTAGGCCAGTGACTCCCAAAACAGATGTCTTTAGGGCACTAGGTATGTAAATACCCCTACGGGCTTACTGACTCGGGTTAAAAATGCTACAAACCCAAGCTAGTCACAAAACTTTTCATTCTTTACACTTTTTTTATATCTTTTTTTTCTTTTTTTTTTTGCGGACCCCAGCAATAGGCAGCCCTTTCCATGTATCCACCCATTGAACCAGGAAGCTTTGTACACTAAGGGTCGATTTTCCATTTTTTTTATCAAAGAAAAAAAACGGAAATCATAGCTTCACAATCAAAATCTTGAAAACGTATACCACCTATGTAAAAGTGAGGGATCAAAATTCAGCACTTCTCCAAAAACCCTTTCCATAAATAAAATCGTGAACCATTGTTTTTTTTCCCCAAAATAAATATCTTCAGCAAATAAAAATTCTCTCGAAAGTTTCCCTCTAACATAACAATTTATATATATATATATATTTTTGTAAATCTCCTAAAAACCAAAGCAAAGCGAAAAAGAAAATGTAGAATGAAAATTGAACGAATGATTACATGTCAAGTTCTAACTCACACCCCCAAACCTAAATTCAACATTGTCCTCAATGTTATGAATGCATGTGTAATGTGAAAATGAACAATAAGGAAAATTAGAACATTTTACCGTATAGGGTGATTGTAAAAGAATGTGATCAACCAACTCAATTACCTTCCAAAATTGGGTTGCCTCCCAAACAACGCTAAGTTTAATGTCGTTAGCCTGACACGATAAAAAAATGATTAGTCTTGGTAAATCGGGTCTTCCAGAATGATATCCTCAATGTTTTTATCCTTTAGTTCTAGAAACGGTTTCAACCGTTGACCATTCACCTTGAAAACATCTTCATTCTTGGGATTTTCAATTTCCACAGCACCATGAAAGTAAACAGTCCTGACAATGAATGGACCAGTCCACCGGGTTCGTAACTTCCCTGGAAACAGGTGTAATCGGGAGTTATACAGAAGGTCTTTCATACCCGGTTCAAAAGATTTTCTAAAATTGACTTATCATGGTGCAACTTTATTCTTTCCTTGTAGATCTTGGCATTCTCATAGGCATCATTTCGAAGTTCATCCAACTCATTGAGTTGCAATTTGCATAGAGTACCCGCAGTGGGTAAGTCAAAATTAAACTTCTTAATGGCCCAATAAGCTCTATGCTCCAATTCAACAAGCAAGTGGCATGCCTTCCCATAAACCAACCTATATGGGGACATCCCAATAGGTGCCTTGTAAGCAGTTCGATAGGCCCACAGTGCGTCGATCAATCGCAAAGACCAGTCTTTCCGAGTGGGATTGACCGTCTTTTCCAAAATTTGTTTAATTTGCCTATTTGAAATTTCCGCTTGGCCACTTGTTTGTGGGTGATAAGGTGTAGCAACCTTATGGGTGACAGAATATTTTTTCAACAAATGCTCAAATGGACGGTTGCAAAAGTGAGTGCCTCCGTCACTAATGATTGCTCTAGGGGTACCAAAGCGAGAAAAGATATGATCTCTCATGAACTTAATTACCACATAGTGATCATTTTTCTTTGTTGGTATGACTTCTACCCACTTGAAAACATAGTCTACTGCCAGCAAAATGTAAAGATTTCCAAAGGAGTTTGGAAATGGCCCCATGAAGTCAATTCCCCACACATCAAAAATTTCTACCACAAGTATGGGATTCAAGGGCATCATGTTCCTTCGATTGAGCTTTCCAAGCTTTTGACACCTCTCACAGTTCAAACAGAAAGTGTGGCAATCTTTAAAGATAGTGGGCCAGTAAAATCCACACTGCAAAACTTTTGCAGCTGTCTTTTTCGAACTATAGTGGCCTCCACAAGCATGATCATGGCAAAAGGAAATGAGGTCATAATCAGGAATGCATCTTCTGATGATCTGGTCTGGACAGTATTTAAAAAGATATGGGTCATCCAAGAAAAAGTACTTGACCTCAACTAGAAATTTTGATCGATCATGTTGTGACCAATGGGCGGGCATCTCCCATGTAACAAGGTAATTGATTATATCTGCAAACCAGGGGATTTGAGAAATACTGAGCAGTTGTTCATCAGGAAAATTTTCATTCAATGGGACCTCATTTGATGGCTCTAAAGGTATCCTCGAAAGATGGTCTGCTACAACATTTTCACATCCTTTTTTATCTCTTATTTCCAAATCAAACTCTTGTAGCAGAAGGATCCATCGGATCAATCGGGCTTTTGCATCCTTTTTGGACAGAAGGTATCTCAAAGCTGCATGGTCTGTGTAGATGATGACTTTGGACCCTATCAAGTAGGACCGGAATTTCTCCAAGGTAAAAATCATAGCAAGCAATTCCTTTTCAGTAGTTGTGTAATTTAGTTGTGCATCATTGAGGGTCCTACTTGCATAGTAAATCACATGAGATAGCTTCCCAACCCGTTGACCCAAAACAGCTCCAATAGCTGTATCGGATGCATCACACATTAGCTCAAATGGAATGGTCCAGTCAGGTGGCTGAATTATAGGGGCTGAAGTTAGTTCCTTTTTTAGTCTCTCAAAGGCCTTTAGACATTTCTCATCAAATTCAAACGGGGCCTCTTTTGTCAGCAATTGGCACAGAGGTTTAGCGAGTTTACTAAAATCCTTGATGAATCGATGATAAAAACCAGCATGGCCTAAGAATGATCGAATCTGCTTAACTGATTTTGGTGGTGGCAATTTGGAGATCAAATCAATTTTTGCTTTGTCCACCTCAATTCCATCATCAGAAATAATGTGTCCCAGAACTATGCCCCTTTTTACCATAAAATGACATTTCTCCCAATTTAAGACTAGATTCTTTTCTTTGCATCTTCTAAGCACAAGGGACAAATGATGTAAGCACTCCTCAAAAGAGTTGCCAAAGACCGAAAAATCATCCATGAAAACCTCAATGAATCTTTCTACCATGTCAGAAAATATGCTTAACATGCACCTTTGAAAGGTGGCCGGTGCATTGCATAGCCCAAAGGGCATGCGTCTGTAAGTGAAAGTGCCAAACAGACAGGTGAAGGTGGTATTTTCCTGATCCTCGGGTGCAATTGGAATTTGATTGTAACCAGAATAACCATCTAGAAAACAATAATAAGCATGATCGGCTAGCCTTTCGAGCATCTGATCCATGAATGGGAGGGGAAAATGATCTTTTCGAGTGACTGAGTTCAACTTCTTATAATCAATGCATACCCTCCATCCAGTCTGTATCCGAGTGGGTACCAATTCATTGCCTTCATTTTGAACCACTGTTATTCCAGATTTCTTTGGTACCACTTGAACCGGGCTCACCCATGCACTATCAGATATGGGGTAAAGAACCCCTGCATCGAGTAATTTTAAAACTTTTGACCTAACCACTTCTTTCATTGTAGGGTTCAGTCGCCTCTGTGGTTCACGAGAAGTTTTTGCATTTTCTTTTAAATGGATTCTATGCTGGACCACAGATGGGCTAATTCCTTTGATATCTGCAATGGACCACCCTATAGCTTCCTTGTGTGTATCCAAAATTTTCACAAGTTTTTCCTCTTAGACAGGGTCCAAGTCTGAAGCTATAATCACTGGAAGGGTTTCTAGTGGGCCTAAAAACACATATTTCAAGGTATCTGGCAACTGCTTGAGTTCTAACTTATGGGCTCTACAATTGATGGGATAGGTGGAGAAGCAAATGGAGTCAGAATCTCATGCTTCGGTTGCCACCTTGAGCAATCCATGGATGGGGTTGAGTCTAACAGTGAATTAACTTCCTCAATATGTCCATCTACATCAAAATCACTTCCAAAGTGGGCCAGACAAGCCTCTAGTGAATCTTCAAGTTTCAAATGGGGTAAGTGATTTTTCACCAATTCATGAATGTAACTAATGTGAAAAATCCCATCATCCTCATCAGGAAGTTACTTACTAACATTAAAAACGTTCACTTGGACTGTCATGGTCCCAAAAGAAATTTGCATCACTCCATTCCTACAATTGATCAAGGCATTAGAGGTGGCAAGGAATGGTCTCCCCAAGATTATTGGAATTTTGGATTCAGCCCCAGATGTGTGTTTGGTATCCAAGACAACAAAATCGACAGGAAACACAAAGTCTCCGACTTTGATAAGAACATCTTCAACTACCCCCTTGGGATATCGAATTGATGCATCAGCCAATTGCAAGGTCACATGGGTCTTTTTCAACTCCCCCAAACCTAATTCTTCATAAACAGAGTACGACAAAAGGTTCACACTTGCACCCAAGTCTAGCAAAGCTTTCTCTATGTGATGGTCCCCTATCTGGCAAGAAATGGTAGGACACCCTGGGTCCTTATATTTGATTGGGGTTGGATAGGAAATGATTGAGCTAGCTTGTTGGGCTAGAAAAGCCTTCTTCGGTACATTGGTAGTCCTTTTGAAGGTGCAAAGGTCCTTTAGAAATTTTGCATAGGCCGGAATCTGTTGGATAGCATCAAATAGTGGGATATTAATCCGCACTTGTTTGAATACTTCAAGCATTTTATCCAACTGAACAGTTGCTTTTGCTGGGCGTAGCCTCCGTGGGTATGGTGCCTTGGGAACATAGGTCGTAGAAGTGGGCTCACTAGGTGATGGTTCAGTATTGACTAGGTTCTTTGGTTCTAATGTGGGTTCAGCATTTGCACTTGGTTCCTCAATTTCCATTTTCTTACTTGATTCTTCCTCAGGTTCCTTGGGTAGTTTGACCTTATTATCAACCTGTGTACCCGACCTAAGAGTGATGATGGATTGGACTTGTTCCAGGCTTTTTCCTTTAGGATCATGAACAACTTGGCTCTTGGGATTAGGTTCGGGTTGACTAGAGAAGGTTCCCTTGTCTCTGACACTGATGGAGTTGGCCAGTTGGCCCATTTAATATTCCAATTTTGCAAGGGTTTGAGTGTGGCCACTCAAAAGTTGAGTAGTGGTCTGAGACAATTGGGTCGTGGTTTGAGTCAGGAGTTTCATGGCCTCTTCTAACGAATCTACTCTCTGGGTCAATGGATTGGAGTTGAAATTGGGCTTTTGGAAACCGGGTGGGGCATTGACTTGAGATTGATTGGGCTGAAATTGAGTGGACTGAGATGAGCCACCTTGAGTTAGGCCTTTGGTCCAAGAAAAGTTAGAGTTGTCCCTCCAACCTGGATTGTAAGTGTTAGAGTACGGGTCATACCTCTGGCGATTGTCAAAACGAGGGTTTTGATATAGCGCATTAACCTCCTCAACAGATTCGGTCTGACCCAAAGTTGTTGGGTCAATCCCTCCATTCATGGCCTGGTTATATTTTAATGACTCCAAAGTGTTTGGAGTGGGTTTTTGGTTCAGCTCTAAGGCCTCTATTCTCCTCACCAGTGTGGCCAATTTGGCCTCTGTCTCAATTTTGGGTTCAGTCTTGAATATCCCCCCCTTTTTCAGGAATGGTGGGTTTGATGGGCTCCCTCTTGATAGGGGCCCACTGCAGTGTGTTTTCAGCGGTATCTTCCAAAAATGTCCAAGCTTCTTCTACTGTTTTCTGTGTAAAATTCCCACTACAGAAAGATTCCACCATTTGTTTAGTTGGGTAATCCATGCCTTCATACACAATTTGGACTAATCGGATTTTTTCAAATCCATGGTGGGGACACTGGATTAAGAGGTCCTTGAATCGTTCCATATAACTGTAAAGTGTCTCCCCTTCTATTTGATGGAATCCATTTATGGTCTGCCTAATCGAAGCGGTTTTTTGCTTGGAGTAGAATTTTTTGTAAAATTCTTCGACTAGCTTGGCCCATGTAGTGATGGACCCGGCCTGTAAGGCATAAAGCCAAGCTTTAGCCTTCTCTTTTAAGGAAAAAGGAAATAATCTAAGTTTAAGGGCCTCCTCAGTCATGTGATTGATTCTCATGGTCCCACAAATGTCCTCAAATTCCCTACCATGTTGATATGGGTTTTCCTGGTCTAGCCCACGAAATACTGGGAGCATCTGAATTATGTCAGATTTCAGCTCGAATGTGGCATTGGTCTGAGGTAGGGTGATGCAGGACGGTTGAGTTGTCCTGGTGGGGTACATATAGTCCTTCAAAGTCATAGGTGGGTCCATTTGATCAGCCATCCTACTAATTTCTTCAAAGATGGAAGACTTTCCAACAATGGTTAAGGCTAATTCGGGCTCTATCCTAACTAACCTTTTACTCTTGCGTACCCACAGTTTTTCTCTCTCAGGTCTAGAGCGCATGCATCGGGTTCAACCTTAAAGAAATGCAAGCCTAATCTATATGCGGGGCCCTAATGGTCTTACTAGATGATGCACAAGCAGTCAAGCACAAAGATTGAGCACACGAAATTATCCTAGGGTTAACCTAACTCACTAGACAACTCCTAACTAGTTTGAAGAGTTCACTAAGGCCTCCAATCCGGTCTTATGAAGTCAAATCGACCAGGTAAGTCCCCAGGATGAGTGGTGGGGTCACAATGCACTTGGCAAGGGTCCCGCTTAAGAACCAAACTCCTAGAATAGAGACTGCCACCCTTTTTGGTAGGGACAGGACTTACCTAGACATCGACTTAACCAAAGAGCGCAATTGGTGCAACCTTTTGTGGTCTTTGTCCTAATGAGCTCGAGTCCTATGGTCTCGTTTCTACTTGATTTTAATTAATGTTTAGGTTACTATGTGAGAGGTGGTTAAACCTAATTGGGCAAGGATCTTGTGATGAAATCCAGTCCTTATCTGATTGGGGTAATTGCCCTTAACTAAGTGTGTGGGGTCCAGTTTACTTGGTGTGTCAATCATACAATCATACTTGCTGAAGTTTAAATCACCCAAGCCCCACTTGCAAGTAAAAGATTCGTGGGGTAAAGTTTAGAAACTCTTACAGCGGGCCCACGCCTCTTTTTTTTTTTGGCAAATTTTACAATTCTGAGAACAATTTGTTATTAGCAATTCTGAGAGCAACTTGTTTGCTTAAAGAAAATCCACGCAGTTTCCTGTTTTTATGCAACTCTCCTCTTACCAAGGTAACGTATTCAAAAGAAACTCTTGTTAGTAAATCCTAAATTAACAAATCATTGCAAAATTCTATCTTATCCTAATTAAAAAAATAAGAAAATACAAAAGACACCAAGTTAATAAAAACTCTATCAAACTGGATTCTAAGTTATTGAAACAAATAAAAAATTCTATCTACCTATAGAAAAATCAGAAATTCTAAATTATCCAAACAAGTGTCTAGATATGGTTAGAGTTTTCAAAAAGATTTCCATTATATGAAATCCAATCTTATCCAATTCAAAATTTTAGATTTTAAAACTCTAACTAATCTAAACAACTTAAGAGATATAATATTAAAATTTCTAACTACCTTATTTCAGAATTCAAAAGTTAGCATATTAATCAAAACAACTAATCCTAAAGATTTTAAATTTTATCTTACCAATCCTAATCTAATCAGGACACTAGTTAAACCAATCTAAAATAATATTTTTTTTGTTTTTATTTACTGAAATTCGTAATTAAATGAAATCCTTCAAAAAAAAATTTGGTTTTTTTATTAATTAATTATTTATTTATTCCGAAAATTCAATTAAAAAAATGAGAAAAAATCAGAAAAGACTGAAAAATTAGCAAGGTGAAATACTAACTAATACTAATTGCAAAAAACACTACTAATGCAAATTAGATGACTAAACAACTAATACAACCTAAATATGAGCATGCATATGAATCTAATAAAAATAATAAAAAAATAAAATTTTTTAATAAAACTCAGATTTGGCTCCCCGGCAACGGCACCAAAAATTTGATGTGAATTTAAATTCAATCTTTTAATACTGCAAGTGCACAGTTGTCCTTTTGAGACAGTGGCAAGTACAGGTCGAATCCTACAAGGAGCACTACTAAGTTAAAATTTAAAATCTGATTTTTTTAACCAAAGATTAATAAGTAATTGAGATCCAAGATAAAAAACTAGAAAAATTCAGAAACACAAACCAATCAAATATATAAAACAGATCAGAGCATCCAGATTCCACTAAGCAAGATAATTAATCCATCTATGCAATTATTCTACTATTTGTCTAAAAAATTAACTCAAATCATAAACAAATCAATGTTTTGGATCCGATCCGGAGGATTTGTCTTTCGCAAAAATCAATTTTTAATAAAAAGAAGAAGTTGACAACCCAAGACCTCCTTCACCTCATAAAGGAATGAAAAATCATAAACATGACTCATCAAATTAAGCATAAATTATCAAAGGATTTCAGCCCTAAGCATAATCTATCAAAATAAGTATAAATCATCAAATTATTTTCATTAGAAATCAAAACAAAGGGTGCCTAAGGCATGAAGACAGATCTACTATTCTAATAGAACATGCATTTAAAAGAAACAAGAAAGTAATAGAAAAATAACATAGATTAAATCAAAGATCTACTTAGCTTCATCTGTATGCTCCAATCCAGAAATCTAACTAGCCATTGAAAAGAACTCCATAAGTAATTTCATTGATAGCATCTCCTTGTACAATGATCTCTCAAAATTCTCTTTCCAAAAAATCCTAATTTCTGAAACAGGGCTCCAGAATACCCAAAAATAATTCTTAAAATCTATTGATTAGAGAAAGAAGAAAAAGAGGAGAGAATGATTATGCACGTCCAAGGGGAGGGAGTTGCTCCCGTATACTACTTTTTAGTTCATTTTATTTCTCCAGTTATCTATCAGATACATTAAATCTGGACACATTCTCTGCAGATTTGATTTTTCTTCATTGATAAGGTATATCTCTTATCCTCTTTTGAATTTGAATGAAGTGGAAGCTTCTGGAAACCTCTGGGTGGCTTGACTAATCTGCAAATGGGGTCCCACAAGGGATGTGCAGCAATTGATTATCAACGATGTGGATTTAATTTGCAATCCCGTCTAAAAATAAACATGAAAATCTCTGGACCCATAACATTGTCAATATAGCTCCGATTTGCACGTTCTTGGACTCCATGGATATCTGCTCTGAATATGCTTTCCAACGGTAGGTAAATTTCATCGATCCGACGGTCGGATTGAAAGTTATGACCATTGGAAGATGATTTATCCTGAGAAAAACGAGATTACCTTTTAAAATTTGATTTGCAATGGAATCTATCTCTGCACAACTTCCATTTTTGAAAGGACATCAGATGTGGATGATTCAAACTCTTCTTCTTTTGTTCCAATTATAATGATACTCTTTAAATTATCCATTAATAATTTCAAATTTGCAACCACTGTGGACCCTGCCATGTGAGACATTTAATCTGTTTGAATAGTGGGCCCTATGAGAAGTCTTCTACTGTAGTTAGGATTCTTCAAGTGACATGATGAGTGGACCCCTCTTTTGATTGATTTGCATATGGCTTGTGTGTGGGGTCCACGTGGTGAATTCTTCAATTTTCTTCTTTTCAATATTCAATTCAGTAATGCAGGCCCAGGATAACTATGTGTGCTTGAAAGTGGGCTCCGTGATAGAGGTCTGCAATTCTCATTTTCTGTACATTCTAATTTAACGCATTAAATAGTGAAGAGCCCATATTGAAGCGGGACCCATCCGGACAGAGTTCTACTCCAATTGGGACTCTTCGGAGAAAATTTGCAAAACAGTCTAAGTTAATGTAGAAAATGTATGAAAAGTATGAAAATTTAGATTCCTATGTGAAAATGCATGAAATGATGAACTTAGATGAATAATGATGCAAATCACCTAATTAAATCTCTAATTCATCTTAATATGGTGCGTAAATGTGCAAATTCATGAACTCAACACATAGCGAGCAATGTGTCCCATGCATGTGTGGCTTTATGCAGAAGTATGGCTTTGAGGACTACTCACTCTTGAACCATATGTTATTGACCTGACGTGTTTCCATCCCTACTCGCTACTATGAGTTTTTGCACAGGATCCGGATCCCCTATTTGGACCAATCAGGGATGCCACATGGGAGAGAGGATTTTTTTTTTTTAATTCATTGGTGGAGATGGGATGTGGCTTATTTGACAACGTCTTCCCCATGTGGCACTCAAATTGCGGATCTGTTTCCTTTTGCACACTATGTATCAGCATGGTTCTATTTGTGTATGTAAAAGGAGGTAGATTTCTGGCGTGGGCACCACATCAAAGGCAAGATGGGATCATTTCATTTCATTTCATTCCATTCAGTCTTATTATTTTGTGACGTTGGGCAGGACTTCAGAGTCCATCCACATGTTGTGAATCTTCTTCGCATACTGTCTCCAAAGTCCAAAGACCAAAGTTCTCTTCTTCAAATACGCGGGAATCTGAATCGCATTGAACTAGCCCTTGCCGCGTAACACGTAAAGGTTTCCTTCACATGATGGACGGCCTGGATGAATGAGAAATCTCACCAGCCCACTTTTCTACCTAAACGTGAGGTCAAACCCAGCGTGTGGGTCAGTCAGTTCACACGATGGGTCAGTTCTCTATATGATCTCTGTGAAATGACCAATACAAATTTTGTTTATGCATGATCTAATTTGTTAATAGATTGTGGCAAAAGACTTATAATTTTAGTATTTGGATTGTTAATTGATCAAGATTTTGACTTGACCCATCATATCAATTGTTTGAAATCTTAAATATGAAAAACTAACTTTACTATGCAAATAAAAAAGTTCTGTCAAAAAAACAAAAGTGACCCGGCTTTGGGGATTTCAATTTTCTTTCCTTTTGGTTCATGTTTCTAATTTCTTTGTGATGTGGTCAATTGGTAGTTACACTGCCTGGAAACTGGTTCTCCACTCTTTGTTGTAATCTTGTTATGTTGATTATAATATGCCATTGCTTACCATGCGGAAAAAAAATTAGGATTATCGATTTGTCATGAACCGCGAACCGTGAACCATGAAGCATGGACCATGTGTTATCTATATAATTTTTTTGATGATTAGATCAAATCCAACCATCAAACACTAAAATTTAGGATACACAAATTGTAAGTCTAACAATCTAACTATGTATTTGAAGCTGTTGACTGCACATTTTCTCAAGTAGACAAGGAAACCTACCAAAAAGGTTATTATAACACTGGTGATCAAATAACTTAATTAAATGAGATTGTCCTCTGGAAGTCAATATATTCTGTTTGCATGGAATTGAAGAGTACGATTTCATAGTCAAATGACTCCTTTATACAATTATTAGAGAGAGGAGGGGTAAAGTAGAGAAGTTGATAGGCTAGGATTTGAGTACTGAGGCTGTGCTTGGATATTTGTTTTCCATTTCTCCTTATTCATTTCTCACTAAAAGGGATGCAATCTGACGGCCATTTGTGGATTTTCATCTTGCCTTCAAATTTTCTCTATTTACCAAACTCACATTCACATCTCAGCGGTTGCTAGAGACCAAGTTTAGCTACTTTAATAAATACATTTCATAAAATCTTTGGAAACTTCAGGACCTAAAGAAAATCAAATCAATAGTACACTGTACACTAAGGACCTATTTGATTGATAGGATCTCTAATGAGAATTTCTGACATAAATGTAGATGCTGCCTATGAAAATTTTGAATTCCTGTTTCATTTACTTTGAAGGGTAAGAATTAGTTAAATTGTCTATGTAAACGGTCACTTTTGGCCAACAAAATTCTCATAATTCTGAATTAAAAAATGCTAATATAGGCTTAGGCATTTTGAGATTCCACTTTGGAGGACAACCTTTAAAATGCTCCACATAAGGTATCACTGAAATGCTGGCAACCAAACTCGCCAAGCCACCAATATAAATTACTCTGATCAGCATAGATGTGGGCCTACTTCCTGAACGGCTTAGATTGTATAATGGCCTCAATTACTTTGCAAAGATGTCTCATGTGTCCCATTTTATATCCAATCGACCTTGTCGGCAACCGGCAAATGTCTCATTCAAGGATGATATATCTTCCTTTTCATGGCATTTCCACAGACAATTGGCAACCTACTTGCTCTCTCATGTCTCGAATCATTCAGAGGTTAGTTTTGTTCCAGCATTCAAGATCTAGATGGGGATCCGCTTTTCCTTTCTTGGGGATCTGCTTTTCCTTTCTTGCTCCTTTAACATATATTTTATCCATTTTTTCTTTTACTTTGTCGGTGATGGTATTCCGATGAAGATGAGCTGAATGGTTGATGAGCCATTTGGTGACCACTGTGATTTCTAGGAAGTTGTGGCCATTGATCTGATGCATCTAATGATTGTGTACCGTTGGTTGCTTGCCATTTGCATTTATGCTTATGTACATTGGTGGGCCCAAATAGACCAGGCTTTCTTACCTATTGGCCATGGGACCATGCTTGGGCAAAATCGTCCAAGGTTCAGATCTAATTTATGCGTGTCACGTTGGTGGTGTTTGTGGTGGGGAATCAATATTTATTTAGATGTGTGACACTGGCACATGGGTGGGGCTCGTAGATGACCACTCTTGTCTGCCTTTTTTTTTTAATATTTTTATTTGGGGAACTTAAAAAAGGTACAAGATTTTTTTACACATTTTCATAAAAAGTACAAGATTTGTTACACATTTTCATAAAAGTACGTGAAGATTTGAATATCTAAGAAAGGTGTAAAAGCTCTTTACAATTCTTTTAGAGGATTTAACCGGAAAAAACACTTAATGCGCACGTGTTACGCAATCAAACACTTTAACCAGTGGTGCACCAATTAGAGCAATTGGGATCAATTTCCATTTTTTTTTTCTTTTTCCTATTTGACACATCATCGGCGCTGACCTTATTTACACTTAATAAGGTTGATGGTGACCTTAACAGTGTAAAATAAGATCATCACTGACGCAAGTTTCCTAATTTTTCAACAAAAAATGGTTACTTTTCCATGCATCCTCAGGTATTTTTAGTGCTACAGTGTCGGTGATGACCTTAGCAGTGTAAAATAAGGTCACCACCGACGCAAGTTTCCTTTTTTTTATAGCAAAAGTTGTAACTTTTTCAGGCAACATCTTCAATGAAACCATTACAGGGTCGGTAATGACTTTAGCAGTGTAAAATAAGGTCATCACCGACGCAGGTTTCCTAATTTCTTAACCAGAAGTTGTAATTTTTTCAGTATTTTTAGTGCTACAGCGTCGGTGATGATGCTGTATAAACAAGGGGAAAAAATGAAATGCTGGAACTATGACATTTACATCAAAATACAACTATGTGTACAACAAGAAAAAGATAAATGCTGCATTTAAAATATAAGCACAAACAAACCATGTATTCAATTGACATTCAATCAACATCCCATATACAATTAAGAAACAATTTTTCACACCTCGTAAGTTTATAGTTGAAAATTCACAACATCCACAGACAGCATCACTTCAATTACAAGCTACATTACAACGTATTTGGAAGAACACGTATAGCACAAAGAAGATATAACTCCATAATGGCTAAACATATAACTATTTATCTATCCAATTATTCTAAAGACAAAACACCTATTCTAACAAGCATTTAAGCCACAAAGAAGATATGAAATGAACAAAATTAGCCAAGAAATTGTTCATCAATCCAAACAGTGCACAGATCAATACCAATTCCACCAAAAACACAAATAATTGAATAATAAAAAATTGCATTTCCACATTTCCACATCACCTAAGGAATAGCTAAACATATAACCCTCCATTCAATTGCCCTAAAACACAAAACACCCATTGTATCAGGTATTCAAGCCACACAATGTCCACATTAAAACTTATTCCACCGTAAAGCACAAAACACAAATCATCAAATGAAACCCATAAACTGCATTTTTACATTTACACACCACCCAAAGAATAGCAAAAACATATAATAAACTATTCACTAAAACAAAACACCCATTATATCAATCATTCAAGCTACAAGGAAAGCTTAAAATGAACAAAACCAACACTGATGGATTGAAACCATAGATTTTTTTTATTTCTCTATTTGCATTCTAAGTTATCGGTTGCAAGTTTGCAAACAGTTATTCATCTTGATTTCTTGAAATGATAGGGGATATAGACTGTGTTAGTATATAAATGCCACACATAGCTATTTGCTAAAGAAAGTTCCTTGTACTAGTTTCAAGATAACTAATGGTGTAGAGTCATTGAAACTCTAATGATCTATTTGGGGAGTGAGGTGATGATTGGTTGATGAAGTTATGAGCATTAAATGTTGTGGTGTAATTCTTTTAGAGATGGTAGGTACTATAGTTCAAATGTGTCATCAATTCGCATTCTACCTGTTGTGTGCAATATTCAGGGCATGTGAGGAGGAGATGATATGGTTCGATCACTCATGTGGATGTGGTTCTTTGAATAGGGATCCTTCTTCTTTTTTTACATATGAATTGATGCATTATAGGCTGCGGTTGCTAATGGTCAATCTATCTCTTATTATGAAGAGATTTTGAGAGGCTAATCATAGCATATGAACCCACTCACATTGTCAAAATGAAAAGATACAAAAAAGGAACAAAAGCACCGCTAGTGGCATTTGACGGCATACAACATCCTCAAGTTTGAAACTGTTAAAACAAAAATAACTCTCACTCAAACTTTTCTTGAAGTGTTAAAACAAGCCCCAATCCTCCATCGTCCTTCTCAATTGAAAATGCCCCAAATTTGAAATCTACAAACCCTAATCAATGCAAACAAACAATGTATAAATCGAACAACGACGTTGAAGCTAACCTACCATGCACTTTGATATCATATGCGGGATGGCGGGAAAACAAAAAGGAGGAAAAATACAAAAACATTGACAAGGATTCAAAAACAAAAGGAGATAGATACCTCTGGAGTGTCGGTAGAAATCACGGGCGATGGAAAAGACAACGGGAGCAAAGAGAAGCAGTTGGGGAATTCAGTTTGAAGGCTGGTGGTTCTGGAAATGGAAGCAACCGCTCTTTGGCACTGGTCCAAGGTCAGTCTCGACGGTATGGTGTACGAGAGAAGAGAAGAATGGGAAGAAACATGGATATAAGCCCTAAATATGGTTCGCGGACAAGGTCATCGCAGACCTTATTTAGTGTAAATAAGGTCGGCGCCGACGATGTGCCAAATAGGTAAAAACAAATGGAAAATGGGCCCAATTGCTTTAATTGGTGCCCCACTTGCTAAAGTGCTTAATCATGTAACACGTGCGCATTAAGTGATTTTTCTGGTTAATTCCTCATTCTTTTAAGAGGATTTTACCGGAAAAATCCCCTTAGACTCGTCATAAGCCAAAAACGTCATTAGCGTCTTACAAAGACCATAGTGGTCCCAGGGGTCTTGCTTGGTTTTTCTTTTCTTTTTCTTTTCTCTTAGCAAGAATAACCCTGCTCCTTTTAACTTAAAACATCCTAGAACCCTTTTCTCCCTTTTCGTTCTTCTCCTATCTTCTTCTCCCTTCCACTAGAACACAGGGTCCTGAGCTCTATTCTGAAATTCGAATTTTGAGTCCAATGCAGTGGACTTATCGCAGAAGAGAAGAAGCAGCAGGATTTTGCAGAAGGCTGATCGGAGAAGATAAGGGTATTCGTTCTCGGTTTCGAAGTCGCAGGTGGTTCTTTGTTACAAACCGGCCTGATTTGTGGTAAACCATCGTAGATTAGATTTGCAGTTACAAACCGGGCTCGAAGAAGGTTGCAGAGGTTTTGCGTCCCAGTCAACTGTTTTGCTCTTTCCCACTTTTCATGCAAGGGCGGACCCAAAATATTTTTCATCTTTATGGATTGTTTTGATTGTTGAAGATACTAGTCATGAATACATATCAAGGAAGAAGAAAAATGGAAACTTGGAGAGAATTAGTGAATAAGATTTGTGGAATTTCTGCTTGTGAATTGGACAGGAAATAGGTGGAGAAAAGTTTTTCAAAATCCCCCCCAAGAGATTAGTAGCAGGTGAGTTTCTCATGAGATTTGTGAAATAGGTTTGTTTGGATGAGAAGAAATTATTTTTCTATAGGTTCCACATGTCTTCCTGAGTTGTGGAGATTCATTTCTCTTCTAAACTGAACAGGGATATCCATGTCATATGTAGATAGGGTTAATCTTGTTGACGAATGCGAATATGTAAATAGTTGATAGGTCAGTAGACTGCTAGATATCTCCACCCACAGTACTCAGATGGGCGGGGATATCCCCACTCACAATATTGGCGCAGGCGGAGATATCCTCGTTCACAACACTAATTTGGGTGGGAATATCCCTCCCACAACACTATCATGGGCTGGGATATCAAGTTCACAACACTGTCATTGGCGAGGATTTTCATCCATTTTCAAGCCAAGGTACGTAACTTGTTCAACGATGACCTCTTCCTTTTCACATAAAGATGAGAGGTCTTTGTTTTCTTCTTCGTGAAGCAGATAGCTGGCACAATTGTAAAGAAGCATTTTTTTGAAATGATCTGATTCTACCTTGCTACTTCTTCGATGAGTCCTGCTACTCAAGGGATCTGCAAAGTTCCACTGCTTCTTCTTTTCTTCGCTGAGTCCCTGCTCAAAGAAAATGAGGGAAAAGAACGAAAATGGGGAAAAGGGTTTTGGGACCTTTTAAGGTAAAAGGAGTAGAGATATCCATGCTCAGATAAAAATTAAAGAAACATTATTAAACAGGGCCTTTGGGACTACTATGGTCTATATAAGACGTTGATGGCATTTTTGGCTTTTGACAAGTCTAAGGGGATTTTTCTAGTTAAATACTCTTCTTTTAATCAAGTCCTCTTCATAAAAAAATTTTCTTTTAGAAATGACAAAAATACTGTTTTCTCATTTTTCAAATCCGTCCAACCCAAATAATCTAATGGGGACCACTCTAACTACCTTTATGCATGGATGGTTAAAAAAAAAGGGATTTTAAATGACTAAAAAACTAACTTTATTAAATGGTCAGTTTTAGGGAGGAAAGAAGTTTAGAAAAGACAGAGACTTATCATAAGAGAAGGGTGATTTTGTCATTATTCTAAAAAGTTATGTGAAGGATTTGACTGAAAGAATTGTGAAAAGATTTTATTCTTTTTCGAAATATTCAAATCTCCATATAGTTTTTTGAAAATGAGCCAAAAGTTTTATACTTTTTTAAAATTTTCCCTCTTAATAAAGTGGAGACAATGGGTGCAAAAAGATAAGTAAAAGAAAAATGCGTACTCTGTAAAATTGAGTTGTGGCAAGTTTTCTCCACTTTCAGTCTCCTTATCTTTGCTCTTGATCCAAACATACTCTTGAGGGTGTATTTGTGCGAGAAGAAGATTTTTGTGATTGAGAGGTTTTAAAATTGTTCTTCCATGCAGCCCATTGTTTTATACAGGGCGGAACTCAGGGGGCCGGCAGGGGCCATGGCCCCCTAAGACTTTTTCCTAGTGTAGAAACCTTCAGCAGCCCCCCCCCCCCCCCCCCCCCAAATCTTTTTAAGATTTGTGATTTACACAATCTCTGTGATTCCCACAATTTTCGGTGGCAAGGGAAGGAAATAAATTAAGAAAGGCCAGCCTGCACTAGGAAGAGGATTTCTTCCGTTCTTGATTCTTCCATGCCCTGCGACCAAATCAAACTCGGAGACCCTCTTGTGCAGCAACCCTCCCCTCAGCTAGCATCTCCGCCCAGCCGCCCTCCTGGCTCCTGCACATCCCCCTCCCTCCCCTGGCAGGCCAGCACCTCCGTTTCTGTTGAAGCCATCCATTAGAAAACCCCATTTTATTCAAGAAATCTCTGCAATTAAAAAAAAAAAAAAAACTCATTCTGATTCTAGAAATCTCAGAACCATTTTCACTTTCTCAATCTCAACCCATCCGCACGGCCGCACCGCGATTGACACTATCAGCGACAATCACCACCGGGAGACTCCTCTTCCTTTCCTCCCCTACCTGCATCTCATCACCATTCACCACAGGTACCAGACTACCAGGCACCAATACCCAACTTGAACCCGTCATGGCGTCATCTAATCATCATGTGTTTCAACTTTAGTGTTATTTTATTTCACTTGTTTGTGACGTTTTATTTTTCGATTTGCTAATTGTTATATTGTATTTTTTGATGTGTAATATAAATCTCCTAATAGGGTATTTGTGCTTTGTGTTTTCTTTATTTTTTAGTAATGAATTGAATTCTATTTGTTTTTTTTAATTACTGCAGTTAATAATAATTTTATAAAAATTTATATGATTTTAATTTCTGATTTTTTTATAGGAGTCCTGACCATGGTTAAATCATCAACTATTGATTCATTTTTTAAGAGGAAAAATGCTCAAAATTTAGAGGATAGTACAATATTACCCTCTATAACCAATGATTTATCTCAAGAACCACAAAGTTCACGCCCATCAAAATATCCAAGAGTTGAATTTAGAGAAATTAATATTGCTTCTTTAGAGCGTGATCTAGGATTGCGCCGTCAAATTTGGGAATATCATGTTGATCAACAAAATGAAATTAGACGTGCTTACATCAAAGTTGAGCCTTATCAACACATTCTTTCTGTTTATCCACTTTCTGGATAGGAAAAACGTCCACAACTATTTCAATATTCTTGGTTTAGAATGTTTCCTTCTTGGTTAGAGTATTCTCTTGTGAAAGATGCAGCATTTTGTCTCCCATGCTTTCTCTTTAATAAAAAGACAACTGGGCGTTTTGGAGCAAGTGCATTTACTGTTGAAGAATTTCGCAACTGGAAGAAAGTCAATGATGGAAAGAGGTGTGCTTTCTTCAATCATATAGGAAAAGATCCAAACTCACCACATAATGCATTTGAACAATCTTGTAGAGATTTGATGAATCAATTGCAACAAATCGAGAAGGCACTCCATACACAGTTTTCTACCCAAATTGCAAACAACAGATTGCGACTGAAGACCTCTATAGATGTTGTCCGATGGCTTACTTTTCAAGCGTGTGCTTTTAGAGGTTACAATGAACATTCAGACTCTAAGAACTGCGGTAATTTCATTGAAATGGTTAAAATTCTGGCATCATATAATGAAAAAGTTGCGGATGTTGTACTACATAAAGCCTCTGGAAATGCTACATAGACTTTACCTAAAATCCAAAAAGAAATCTTACATATTTTTTCAAAGAAAGTTCGAAATGCAATTTGAGAGGAAATTAATGATGCAAAATTTGGTATTATTGTGGATGAAGCTCAAGATCAATCTAAGAGAGAGAAAATGGCTCTTGTTTTAAGATTTGTTGACAAAAAGGGTTTATACGTGAGAGATTTTTTTGTCTTGTTCATGTTAAAAATACAGCATCACAAACTCTCAAAAAAGAGATATCAACGGTGCTTTCTCGTTATAATCTAAGCATTCAAAATGTTCGGGGGGCAAGGATATGATGGTGCAAGTAACATGCATGGTGAATGGAATGGGTTGCAGGCTTTATTTCTGAATGATTGCCCATATGCATACTATGTTCATTGTTTAGCTATCATCTCCAGTTGACTTTGGTTGCGGCTTCCAGCGAAGTTATTCCTATCCACCAGTTTTTCTCGAAACTAATTTTTATCATTAATATTGTTGGTGCATCTTGCAAGCGTCATGATGAGTTACAAGCTGCTGAACTTGAACATTTGATTGCCATTGATAAAGTTGAAACTGGTAAAGGGCTTAATCAAATTGACACTTTGCAACGGGCAGGCGATACTCGTTGGAGTTCTCATTATAACTCTTTATGCAGCTTATTAAATATGTATAATGCAACATGGTTGGTTCCTAAGAATATTATGGATGATGGATCTACATATACTCAACGTGGGGATGCAGACTCAGCTTATGATACGATAACATCTTTTGAGTTCGTCTTTAATTTGCATCTTATGAAATAAATATTAGGAGTTACTAATGATTTGTGCCAAGCTTTACAACTCAAATCTCAAGATATTTTAAATGCTATGCACTTAGTCTCTACTACAAAAGCGATCATTCAAGAGTTGAGGGAAAGTGGCTAGAATAAATTACTTGATAAAGTATTGTCGTTCTGCAAAGAACATGACATACATATTCCTAATATGGATGCTCGATATACTGCAGGTAGAGGTCGAGTTTTCCATCAATAATATCCAACTACAATGGAGCATCATTTTTTAGTGGATGTCTTTACTGCTGTAGTGGACTCTCAATTATAAGAGTTAAATTGAAAGTTAAATGATCGTACTAAGCAACTTCTCATTCTTAATTCTGCCTTGGATCCCAGGAATGGTTACATGTCATTCAAGATTGATGATATTTGTAATCTTGTGAATCAATTTTATCCTCAAGATTTTAATGATCAAGAAAAAATCAATTTGAAGTTCCAGCTACAACATTATGAGTGTGATGTACCTCACCATCCATATTTGAAGGAAATGAAGACCATAGCAGAACTTTGCAATGGATTAGTAGAAACGGGAAAGTCAGAAATCTATCATTTCATATATCGATTGATATGTCTTATATTAACTCTTTCGGTTTCAACTGCAACAACAGAACGTGCATTCTCAGCCATGAAGATTGTTAAAACTGCACTTCGCAACAGAATGGAAGATGAATTTCTTATGGATTATTTAATTGTATATATTGAAAAAGAGGTTGTAGAGAGATTCAGTATTGAAACAATAATTGATGATTTCAACTCAATGAAAGAATGTCGAGCACAACTTCAATAACTTGATTATTGCATGTTTTATTGCTAAATTTTAGAATTTTGTTTAAAGTTTTTTTTTTGGCCTCTCCTAAATAAAATTCTTGGTTCCGCCCCTGGTTTTATAGTTTGATGCAAAACAACTTTCTTATAAAAAAAAAGGAATTGATTTTTTTATAGAGATTATTCTGATTCTAATTTCCTATGAGAGGAGTCCTAGAAATGCAAAATTCCTCTCCTATGAAAAAATAAATCCTCAAAGCTTGGGATCATCTTGTGCACAAACAAGTCCTATTTATTTGAAGATATTTCTAAGAAAAAAGTTTAAAACATAGTGGGTTTTACGTTAATGTAGGAGTTGTCTCCATACCATTTTAAATGCTATGTTTTATTGATAGAATTCTGAATATAAACCCACCTGAATAGTTGCTTTTAGCCTTAAGACCCTTTTTAAAGCTATTTCTGACAAGTCCTTGGAGTGTTGGGGATTCCTGATATTGATGTAAAAGCTATTCCATTGACTTTTTCATTTTTTGGAAAAAAGAAAAAGAAAAAGAAAAAAGGACCCCTATGGGAAAAGTCTTTTTTTTTTACGGAATTATGGAAATTTAGCTAATTCTTGTACCTTTTCTTGTGGAAAAGTGTCAAACACCCGGGTGGGATCGCGAATAGTCCCTGTATCAAACAAAAATTGTGACCGCTTGTAAGTGCTTAAAAATTACGGACTTGGTTAGGAGAGGATTAGACTCTCAATTTGATTATTTGGGAAATGATCAACCTCCTGAAACCTGAAAGGGAAGGCAAAGAAAAAGGTCAGAGCCCCTGGCTGTAGGCAGCTGAAGGCACTTCGATGCCTTATTTAGTGTGGCGACTGAACTAAGGAGGAGTGAATGGGGAAGAAGAAAGAGGATGTGGATATCTCTCTTGCATATCTTTGGTAGTTTTATCTCATCCATATATATATGTGCGAGAGTCTTCTCTTGGGGTTGGGGTCCCATCAGACCCTTCCTGAGTGGTGGTAGGTAAAAGGGGGAAGTCTCATCAACCTGTTTTTCGCCTCAATGGCTGCGGATGGGACCGTGAGGTAAGGCTGACTACTTATCTAGGTTCGGTACCCATTTTTTTTGTCAGTTCGTAGCAGCGCATTTATGGCTGAATGACAACAGAGACCGAGATCAGGTTAGGGCCGAGACCAAGATGCGCCTCGCGGATATTTTCATTGGAATGGGTCTCGGGATCTTTCCAGGCTGGCGCTCCTGCCGAGCTGGATAAGACCGAGACCAAGAATTATTCTAGCATTAAGAAATGCCCCCACACAATTGCCCCCTAGCTCCTGACCTTTTAGGATTTTCATACCCTTTGAGGTCGGGAGCTAAAAATGAGAGGATAAATTGTGCCTGGGTCCTATCTTGGTGCTATTTGCTGACGTCTGATCCTTATCATGATGCCGTTTCGTCAGCCCGAGGTAATAAATGGTGTATCATCATTATTTCGTCTGGCTGAACACGCGATCATCGCTTCGTATGCCCGAGGCGACTGATGATGTGTGGGAGTTATTGCGGGGGATGTACTGGCGGTGCCACGTGTCATTTGTAAGCTGGCTGCTGTTTGCATCGAAGCGACACGTGGAGAATTCGAGGCAATGCCTCGCACACGTGCTTTTAAGAGGCGCCTCTTCCCTCTATAAATAAGGATGCCTCTTCTTCCTTTTCTTACTTTTGCTTTTGCTTGGAAGAAAACTCTCTTGGAGAAGACCTTCTGCCGAGATCAGAACTTAGCGAATCCGGAGATCCCTGTTGTCGAACCCTTTGCTTCCACTCTATGAGTCTTCTTCTTCCTTATCTTTCCTTATTCCCTTCGTCTTTTAGGGTTTCTGTCTTTCTCTTTTTAGGGTTTCTACCCCATTGTCCTCTTGGGTTTCGAATCTCGTTCTTCCCTGCTTCCCGACCTCTCTAGCTCTTAGAAATGGGGACTTACAGTCATTGGGTAGAGAACCCCCAAGCCTTGAAGGGGCTCAAAAATGCATACAAGATACCAAACGATGTTCTGGTGAAGTCCGCCGACCTCCAGGACATTTTTTTATGGCCATTTCTACTTCAAAAAATGGATGCCCTTTCCTCTGGTGGCAATAACCGAAGGCGGAGTCAGATTCACCATCCACCCCCTTCTCCGATCATGCTTGAGCACTTGACGGCTCCCCTTTCAAATAATGCTCAATGGTTTCAAGATAATCATGGGTGTCACCGAACTCAACGAGATCCTTGCTATTAACCTCGATGTGCACGATATAGAGGATGTCTACGACATCTGTAAGTCCGCAGGGGGCGAAGACACATACTATCTCCGGGTGAAGGCGAGACGTCGGCCCCTGATTAATGCTTTGGAAGATTTGAGCAAATACGCTGGGGACGACCGCCTACTCGTCTCGAGGAATTGGGAATTCGATCTGACCGAGACCGAAGGGGCAAGGAGAATCCAGGTTCCTCGGAGACCTAGGACCCCTCCGAGTAAATATTCACTTCCTCTGGGGTAACGCATTTGTTTTATTACTATTCTGCCGAGCTGATGTTGTTAGGAATTTTCTAGATTGCAATTTGATGGATGCATTTCATTCTAGCATCATTTGATTCACACACATATGCATTGTTTTAGATAAACTTGAAATCTTGTTTTATTCATGCATTGCTTTTAAGATTTGTAAAAGTATTGATTTATGCATGTTTTGGTTTTTATCTTGGATGCATTTGTTTTAAGAAAGAGTTTTCAAGAAATCAAGCAAGCCTTTGTTTTAAAAGTCTTTGAATCCTTTTAGGCTTTTTGTTTCATGTTTTTATACATCTTAGAATGATTTAAAACATGTGAAAATGCTTGATTTTAATGGCCCAAAAGATCCCCAAAGAAAATCTTCAAGAAACCCAAAAAATGGGAAATTCTGGGCAGGCCCGGTCAACCGGCCATGTGTGGCCGGTCAACCGGCCAAGAGGCCCGGTTAACCGGCCACACAGGGCAGGTCAACCGGGCTGGCACAACGGCTCTTTTTATGACCGTTGTGCTTGGCCGGTCAACCGGCCTGTCATGGCCGGTCAACCGGCTAAACTAGCCGTTGGGGCTGTTTTGGCTATAAAAAGGAGTTCTTTCCCTTTCCAAATGTTGGGATTTTTAAGCCCCTCCTTGAGAGGTATTGAGGCATATCAAAAGGGAAAAGAACCAAGGGATGAAGGGGAAGATTAGGAAAGCTAAAGCTTGGATTAATGAAGTTAAACCACCAAGTAGGCTCTTCCTTTCTTAATCATATGTTTTCATGCTTTGTTTTATTTTTGGTAAATCATTTCTAGCATGATAAACTATGTTTGTGTTGTGTCCTTAACATATGTTATGTTTTGAGTTGATTTATTATTTTGGACACAACATCATATGATTCAATTCAAGTAGTACTTAACTTTGGTAAATCTAAGTAGATCATGTTAATGTAAAAACCTTTGAAATCATATGTAACATGATCCATATACTTGGTTGAATCTTTGGTTGTTGTTTTCCATCATAAGAACATCTCTCTCAAAACTATCTTATGTTTTGGATTCAACTTCTTTACAAATCATATGTTTTCATGTTTTGCTTTATCATTGGTAAATCTTAGTAACATGTTAATCTATGATTTGTTGTATCCTTAGCATATTCTATGTTTTGAATAGATCTATTGTTTTGGATACATCACCATTGATTCATCAAAGTAGTACTTTATCTTTGGTAAATCTAAGTAGATCATGTTAATGAAATATGTAACATGATTCATATACTTTGTTGAATCTTTGGGTGTTGTTTTTCCATCATAAGAAAATCTCTCTCAAATGTATCTTATGTTTTGGATCCAACATCATTACAAATCATATGTGTATTATTGTTTTAAAGTATCACAACTTGCCTTACTTTGATTGGTAAATCATTTTCAAGTTGTCCTTATAATTACATATGATTTGTCCCTCTCTTCAATCAAATCTATTTTTATGTTTTGAGCTTCTTTGATGATTTGATTGACATCCCTATGCATCACATGTTTAGAGCTAATCCATTTCATACAACTTGTGTAACTTTGATATCATTAACAAGTTGTTACTTTTAACATGTGATTGCATCATATCCTCAATCATAAATGTTTTATGATCTTAAACTTTCAAAAGCCTTAGGCATACATTTATGAGCTTTCATTTTCAAAATGATTGAGGACCACACACACACACTTCATATGTTTTCATCTTTGCATTCATAGTGTGAGTGTGTATTAGAATTTCATTTCCATATCCGCCTATTTAAGAGGCAATGTAATGAGCTTAATAGAATCTCCATCAAGTGTATGTTAGACACTAATTAGTGAGATAACTAACCTTGTGGTTGAAGAGGTTATTGCTTAGCCTTTAAAAGCATAGTGTAAAGGTTGATGTTAAGCCTTGAAAAACATCAATGTAAAGGTTATTGCTTAGCCTTGAAAAGCATATTGTAAAGGTTATTGCTTAGCCTATTGAAAAGCATAAATAGTGGAAATCCGGTGGGGTGTTGGATCACAAGCCGGTAGTGGATGTAGGCATTGAGGCCGAACCACTATAAATACTTGTGTAATGGTGATTGCTTTGTGATGATTCTTTTGTTAGCTTCCGCATCTTGTATGATTAATCATCGCATATGACTAGTTTGTTTTTAAGAAGTTAAAATTGTTTAAAATTGGTCATAGTTGTAGCTCACCCTATTCACCCCCCCTCTAGGGTTCGGATCCCCATGGACTTACAGATGTTTTATTATTTATCTTTTGTGTAGGCATCCGGTGAAGAAGGAAAGAGGCCAGCCTAGACCGTTGGAAAATGAACGAGGCTTGGTTCGAGAAGGTATACCAGTACCACGGCCATAACGACCGAGCTGCCTTCTCTCTACTCCGGTATACGCCGAGGTACCAGTCCTACATCAAGAGGACGACCGAGCTCCCTACCAAGCCGATAGGGGAGGTGGTGCTTGCTCTCGCCAAGGCCAGTGGGAGAGTGTCTTCGGGCGTCGAGGCTTCCTCTTCGGCGGTTGATCCTGCGGGTTCCAACCCGGTCAAGGTCGTTGAAGTTTGTTATTCCTCCCCAAGCCTAGAAGAGGGGAGAGAAGAAATGGACAGGCAGCGACCCCCTATTACCGACCTGGCGGCCACCATTTTCAAAGGCCGAGGTCCGCCTATTCCAAAACGTCCCTCCAGCGGATCCGGCGCGGCTTCTGGGTCTTCGGCCGGCACCTCCTCCGGTCCTTCAGATGCAGCCGGGGCCTCGTCCTCCGCCCGGAAAAAGAGTGCCCAGGGTCCGTATCAGGAGAAGAGGGGCAGGTCGAAGGACCCAGTAAAGGAGACTCGGCAGCGGGCGGTCGAGGCTGGAAAGGAGGGGGAGAGGCCTCCACCTGAAAAAAGGGCCCGGGTGGAGGGTCAGTCGGAGCAAACCCCTAGAGCGGCCTTGGAGCGCCAGCATGCCAGGCCACCCCACTTCAGGCCTGACTTCCAGCTCAATCCCGACCGTTTTTTGAACCTAGAGGACCGGGTAGGGGCCGGCGCTGGGGTCTGCGCTCTCCCAAAAGACATGGAGAGGCATAATAAAACCGGCCAGTTGAGTCTGCTTCTGTCGTCAATGAAGGCGTCGATTGAGGTGAGTCTCAGTTTTTTTCTTTAAGTACTGTATCACGACCGCTTGTTTGACATGTTTTCCCCTTTTATAGAACGTACAAAGGTTGCAAGTGGTGCTGGAGAGGGTCGACCAGAGCGCCGCGAGGTTTAGTGAGTTGGAGGGCGAGAAGAGGAGGATGGGGGCGGCCATGGAAGCTAGCGCCGAAGATTTAAAAAATGCGGAGGGGAGGAATGCCGAACTCATAGCAGAGAATAAAACGGCAAAGACCGAGATCATCAAGCTGCGAGCTGAGACGAAGCATTTGAAAAGCGCGGCCAAGGCCAAAACAAAGAGGGTGCATGAATTGGAAGAAGAGTTGGCGAAGAGGGAGACCGAGCTGTTAATGAAGGAAGCCGAGCTTGAATCCTTGAAGAAGGAGCGGGCTGAGGTCGAGTCTTTTTTTCGGGCCGAGGTCACTCGTGCTTATAAAAAAGGAGTGGATTGCGCAACGATAGAATACGTGGCTCAGATTAGGAACCTGAGCTCGTTACTATACGAAATGGGATGCAGAGAAGCACTGAAAGAATATCGGGTTTCTGAGGAACACCCCATACTCGAAAATCTGCCCAAGTTTCAGCCTGCCTTGTTCGATCCTGAGCCAGAGCCTGCTTCCAATCCTTCCGAAGCCCCTCTTGAGGCCTCGGGCCCTCTTCCTCTGCCTGTTAATCCTGCTGAAAGCGCCCAGGCCCGTCCCCCGCCCGAGACTCCTGGCGAGGTCGACCTATCAGTTCCTCCCACTAGTAAAGCCGTGGCGGAGGGTGCTCCAAAAAAATAATGTATTTTTTTTCTTTTTCTTCCTTTGTAATGAAAGTGTACAGATCTTTGTAATCATTCTTCTCATTTAATGAAATAGAATTTCTCTCCATACTTGCCTTCTCATTTCTTCTGATATGTATGTGTTTGATTTTTGTACTCTCATTTTCAAGAAGACTTGTAATAAATACTTCCATTCAATGAAATAGAAATTTTTGCCTTCAGATTTCTCCTCTGTCTTTTTGCAATTTTGTCAAGTGACTGAGGTCGGTTATTGGTCTCGTAACCAAAAGAAAGTTAGTTTAACCAAACTTGGTCTAATGGTCCTGTTATAGCCGGTTCCACAATCGAACTAGGACAGTTTGATAACTTGGGTTTCGTAACTCAGCATTTTGCTTGGCTAGTTCCACAACAGGGCCAAAGTACTGAACTGAAAAGTACCCCAAATTCCGCAACTTGGTGATTTAGATAGCTGGTTTTATAACTGAGCTGAAGGAGGCTGGTCCTATGACCGGGCCATGTCTTGCTGGTTCCGTAACTGAGCTGAAAGAGGCTGGTAATGTGACCGAGCCTTTGTCGGGTTGGTTTCATAACCGAGCCCAGGCAGCTGGTTTAATAACCGAGCTGAAGATGGTTGGTCCTGTGACCGAACCGAGGCAGCTGGTTCAATAACCGAACCGAGACAGCTGGTTCCATAATCGAGCCGAAGATGGTTGGTCCTGTGACTGAACCGAGGCAGCTAGTTCCATAACCAAGCCGAAGATGGTTGGTCCTGTGACTGAACCGAGGTCCACAACTTGTAAGCAATGAGGCACATCTTTACAAGAATCTCTTTCATTGATTGAATAACTAAGTACATTTCAGAAGTAGTATTTCTTGATATGCGTGGCGTTCCATCGTCGTGGTAGCCCTCTACCATCCATGCTTTCGAGCCTGTAAGCTGATTTTCCGGCTGCCAGATCATTTTAAATGGCCCATGCCAGTTTGGTGCGAGCTTGCCTTCATTAGGATTCTTTTCTGCTGGAAGTGTCTTTTTTAGGACAAATTCTCCAATTGAAAATTTTCTTTCCTTGACCTTCTAATTGTATCCTCTGGCCAACTGCCTCTGGTAAGAGGTTAAGCGGACAACTGCTGCCTCTCTTCGCTCCTTAGCTAAGTCAAGCTCTTTAGCTAGATTGACTTCGTTTTGCCCCTGGTCGAAGAGGTCTGATCTCAGGGTTGGAAGGCCAATCTCGAGAGGGATCACAACTTTCATTCCATAGGCTAGGGAGAAAGGAGTTGTTGAAGTGGATCGCCTTGGGGTAGTTCTATACGTCCAAAGGACACTTGGTAGTTCCTCTACCCATCTGCCTTTAGCTCGATCAAGCCTTTTCTTGAGTCTATCCAGCACCACTTTATTTGAGATTTCTACTTGTCCATTGCTTTGTGGATAGGCCGGAGTTGAATAGTAGTTTCTGATACTGAGCTCCTGGCAGAAAGTTTTGAAGAAGTTGGAGTCAAACTGGGTTCAATTGTCCGAGACCAAAGCTCGAGGAACTCCAAATCTTGTAACAATGTTCTTCCACACAAAATTCCTCGTGTCTTGCTCGGTGATGGAGGACAGTGCTTCGGCCTCAATCCATTTCGTGAAATAGTCAGTGGCCACTATTAGCCACTTTTTATTCCCTGGAGTTCGGTGAAGAGGCTCTACAATGTCCAAACCCCATTGAGCGAAGGGCCACGGGCTGGAGTGTGGATTTAGATCTTGCGTTGGTCGGTGCAGAGAGTGTGAAAACTTCTGGCACTTTTCGCGTTTCCGGGCGTAGAGCTGAGCATCTTTCTGCATATAGGGCCACCAGTAACCTTGGCTGATAGCTCGGTATGCCAACGATCTTCCTCCGATGTGACTTCTGAAGATTCCTTCATGAATTTCGTAAATGAAGTCTTCGACCTTACTTGGGTGGACGCACTGGAGACAGGGTCCAGTGAAGGATTTTTTGTAGAGTTTCCCATCTAGAGATAACAAAAAATGAGCTACTTTCATCCTGACCTTGTGAGCTTCATTTCTTTCTTCAGGGAGCTGATCTTTTTTTAGATATGTTATGACTGGATCCATCCAGCTTGGGCCGAGGTCAGCGCATAGAACCTACCGAGGTGGTTGAAGCTCTATACTTGGTTTTTCTAGTGTCTCAACCTCAACTGTTCTTCTCTTTCCGGCCTCTACAGTGGAGGCCAGGTTGGCGAGAGCGTCTGCATGGCAATTGGATTCTCTGCCGATCTGCTTGACTTCGGCTTTCTCGAATTGAAAGAGGAGATGTTTTGTGCGGGTTAAGTAGGCTGTCATCCTTTCATCACGGGCTTAGTAGTCTCCACTCAGCTAGCTCGTCACCAGCTGAGAGTCGTTGAAAACTACTAGCCGACGTGCCCCCAGGATTTTAGCGCTGCCGAGACCCGTGATGAGTGCTTCGTACTCAGCTTTGTTATTGGATGCTTTGAAGTCAAGGGCTAAGGCTTGCTCGATAACGAGGCCCGCTGGAGATTGGAGGACTATGCCAGCGCCAGCCATTCTGGATGTCGAGGATCCGTCAACGAAGACCTTCCATGCTAAATCAAGGAACTGCTTCCAAGATCGGTCTTGTTCTGTCTCGGTAGCCTCATCATCCTTATTGCCCCCCCAGTTCGGTATCGAGCGGTGTCGGTGTCGAACTAGGAGATGTGAATTCTACAATGAAATCTGCCAAAATTTGGGCTTTGATCGCCGTCCTGGGTTGATATTAGATATTGTACTGACCCAGTTCGACAGCCCATTTGAAAATTCTTTCTGAAAAGTCTGCCTTTGCGGATGCACAATAGTACTTAAGCGGATGTTCTGTAACAGCCACTATTGTGTATGTTTGGAAATAATGAGAGAGTTTGCGAGAGGCGCTGACGAGCGCCAATGCAAGTTTGTCGAGTGGAAGGTACTTGGTTTCGGCATCGAGCAGAATCGTGCTTGTATACTATATAGGCCGCTGGTGCTTACCTTCTTCTTTGACTAGTACCAAACTTACTGCATGATCTTAGACCGCTAGGTAAAGATAGAGGACTTCACCTTGTGTTGAAGTGGACAGCACGGGTGGTGAGGAAAGATAGTCCTTAAGTGTCTGAAGAGCTTGATCACAATCTGGAGTCCACTGAAACTTTGAGCTCTTCTTCAAAATCTGGAAGAAAGGGTGGCACTTGTCTGAGGCTCGGCTGATGAAGCGGTTGAGCACAGCGGCTTTTCATGTGAGCCTCTGAACTTTTTTCCCCGAGGTCAGGCTCTGGATTGTCTAGATCGCTGAGATCTATTCCGGGTTGGCTTCGATCCCTCTTCGGTTGACCAGGCTTCCCAGGAATTTTTCGGAGCCGACACCAAATGCACACTTGAAAGCATTTAGCTTGAGCTAGAACTCCTTGAGGATGGCAAATGTCTGACATAGGTCCGTCAAGTGGTCCTGTGACCTTTTAGACTTGACGACCATGTCATCAATATAGACTTCTACTATTTTCCCGAGCTGGGCCTGAAACATTTTCGTCACCAACCTCTAGTAAGTTGCAAAGGCAGTTTTTTAACCCAAAGGGCACCACTTTGTAACAGTAGATGCCTTTAAGTGTTATAAATGCGGTTTTTTCTTCGTCAGGCTCGTGTATTGGAATTTAATGGTAACCTCGGTAGGCATCAGGGAAACTCATCTTATCATGTCTTGCGGTCGCGTCGATCATATGGTCGATCTTTGGGAGTGGGAAGCTATCATTGGGACAGGCTTTATTGAGGTCGGTGAAGTCCACGCAGACCCTCCATTTTCCACTCTTCTTCTTGACCACTACCGTGTTGGCCAGCCATTCTGGATAATGTATATCTCGGATTGCCCTGGCCTCCAGGAGCTTCTCGACTTCTTCGATCACTGCCTCTGTTTGCGGAACCCCCGTCCTGTGAGCTTTTTGCACTACAGGTTTGTGCTTGGGGTCCACGTTTAGCTTGTGGCACATGATCTTGGGGTTGATGCCTGGCATTTCGTATGGTGTCCAGGCGAAAACATTTTTTTTTTTTGCAACAAGAAGTTGAGTAGTTCGGACCTTTCATTATCAGGCAGCTGGCTCCCTAGCAAAAAATATCTCTTGGGGTCGTCGGGATTGATCCTGACTTTGGTCAGATCTTCTATGCTCTTCTGCTCCGCTGATCGACCGACGTCCCCGAGCTCGGCTTCTAGTTCGGCCATATGTACCTGCTGCGGCTCCACTTCACCAGGTACCACAGCCATCAGGCATTGCTTGGCCATCTGCTGATCTCCCCGTACAGTGATCACCTCAATTCTTCCGATGGCCTTCTCCAACGGGAATTTGAGCTTTTGGTGATGGGTGGAGGGCACTGCTTCCATGTCATGCAGCTAGGTCTGCCCTATTATTACATTGTAAGGGGATGGTGCGTCCACTACCAGGAAGTTGGTTGTCTTAGTGGCACTTCCAATTTGGACTTCTAGGGAGACTTTTCCCTTAGGATACACTTGCTTCGAGCTGAAACCCACTAGGGGAGTGCAAGCTTCTTGCAAATCTTCCTTTGTCAGACCGAGCCTCTTGAAGCAGTCGAAGTAGAGGATCTCGGACGAGCTCCCGGGATCCACAAGAATGTGCTTCACCGTGTAGTTTTTCAACCGCAGAGTGAGAATCAGTGGGTCGTTGTGGGGGAGCTAGACCCCTTCCAAGTTCTCGTCCGAGAACCAAATCTTGGGCCTCTCCCTCCGAGCCTTCTTAGGCGCAGGCCCCAGTTCGGCCGACATCACCTGCTTGCCGTGTGAAGCCCTCCTAACCTCGGCGCCAGCTTGGTTACCTCCCCGAGGAGCGGAGGCCAGGTGGATGACGTTAATGATGCCTGCGGGCTCGTCGCTGTCTTGATCTTCATCAGGTCGGTGCTGCTGAGCTCAGCTGACCCTTCCTCCCTCCTTGATATAATCTTTAAGGTGTCGTCCTTGACGAGCTTTTCGAGGTGGGACTTGAGGGCCATGCAGTCTTCAGTCTTGTGCCCATTCTGTTTATGATAAGTGCAGAACTTACCCTGGTCTCGGGTGGATGAGTCGCCTTTCATCGGCTGCGGCCATTGGAAGTAAGGCTCTATCTTGATTTTGGCAAGGAGCTTATAGATGGGCTCCTTGAAGAACGTATTGACGGCCTTGTAGGAATCACCGGCTGGTTTGACGGACTTGAACTTTGACCACTGATTGCCCCCAGAGGTGGAGGCCGAGAAGGCTGCCGAACTGGTCAAGACCTTCTTCCTATCTGACTCCCTTTTGGAGAACTTTTTGTCTCCTCTGGGGGGTTGGTTTCATCCTTATTGCCTCTCATTGCCTCGGGCCTCATCCTCCTCTTGCTCGATATACCGGTTTACCGTGGCCATCAACGCTTTCATCGCGACGACGGGGGATTTGACCAAGTCTTTGCGGAGCTCATTGCCTGGGAGTAAAGCCTGCTGGAAACACATAATGACAATATCATCCTTGGCGTCCTCAATCTGGGTATAGATTGTCCAGAATCTTTTGGCGAATTTAGTGATGTTTTCAGTTTCCCTCATCTGGATCGCCATGAGGTTGCTACCTGTCTTCGGGATGACCCGATGTACTTGAAACTTTTCAACGAAGGAGTTCCGGAGCTACCGCCAGCTCGAAACTGATTCCTCCGGGAGCGCGCAGAACCATCTGAGGGGGAGGTCGCCTAAACTGGAGGAGAAGACTCCACAATTCAAGTGGCCGACGTCCCCCCCAGACCGACATTCGCTGGGTGAAATGCCGAAGGTGCGCTACGGGGTTCGATGCTCCGTCATAGAGGACGAACCTCGAAACGTTGAATCTCTTAGGGAGAGAGAAGTTCTTTATCTCCTGAGAGAAAGGAGACGTGCCCTGGTCTTCTGCGTCGTAGGCGCCTAGCTGGTCTCGGTCGAGACCGACCTTGGCCATCTTGTGCTGGACCTCCCACCTAACGTGGCAACCAAGCCACTCTCTTAGGTCTCCCATGTTCTCTGGCCTCAGCGACCTTGGTCCAAGCGACTCTTGTTCTTGGGGTGATCTTCTGGAGTCGCTGCGCAGACAGCTGCTGCTCGAGCCTTCTTCTTCGTCGCGGTCTCTTTTTTTATTGGTCAGGACTTGCCTTAAGTCCCGTCTATCCAGAGGGTCCCGTTGGCGTCTGAGGGGCGGAGCACAAGTCCTCTTCTTTTTTGTCCTGAGCTGCTCCTGGAGTTGACGAATTAATTCGTCTTTCTCCTGGATGACTTGGTTCTGGACCTTGAGGTCTTCAAGCAGAGGGTCAACTTTTTCATTGATTCGGTGAGGGGACTGAGCGTCATCATAAGTGTGCCGATGAGAGTAATGAGACCCGGTTCCTACAAGGGTTTTGCCCCGTTGTCGAGGGTCTGGCAGGGGAACATTCTGCTAGGGATGCTCAGGTATCTGAGTATTCTGGTGGAGAGGAATTATCTGGCGATCATTACGCCGGGGGAATGTTGTCAATGCCCTAGACAAGGAGTCTGACTGGACGATGCCTGTTATGCACATGAGACCAAATTTTCCCCTGGATCTTCTTTGGCGGGGGACCACCGATAGTTCCGAAGGCGGGGGAAAGACTGGTGGAATCTCCATCGGCTCTGGAGGTGGGAGAAAGGCTAGCGGCGGCACTGTGGGACCACTGGAGGTAACGATGAGACTTTCTGGGACTTTGAAGAGCCTTCGCCACCATTTCTGGTTTTTGGAGGCATGATTTTAGCGGATTTGGTTTTATCAATCCCCACAGACGGCGCCAATTGTAAGTGCCTAAAAATTACGAACTTGGTTAGGAGAGGATTAGGCTCTCAATTTGATTATTTGGGAAATGATCAACCTCCTGAAACCTAAAAGGGAAGGCAAAGAAAAAGGTCAAAGCCCCTGATTGTAGGTAGCCGAAGGCACTCCGATGCCTTATTTAGTGTGGCGACTGAACTAAGGAGGAGTGACAGGGGAAAAAGAAAGAGTATGTGGATATCTCTCTTGCATACCTTTGGTAGTTTTACCTCATGCATATATATAGGCGTGAGAGTTGACTCTTGGGGTTGGGGTCCCATCAGACCCTTCCTGAGTGGTGGTTGGTAAAAAGGGGAAGTCCCATTAACCTGTTTTTCGCTTCAATGGCTGCGGATGAGACCGTGAGGTAAGGCTGACTACTTATCTAGGTTCAACGCTCATTCTTCTTGTCAGTTCGTAGTAGTGCATTTATGGCTGAATGACAGCAAAGACCGAGATCAGGTTAGGGCCGAGACCAAGATGCGCCTCGCGGATATTTTCACTGGAATGGGTCTCGGGATCATTCCAGGCTAACGCCCCTGCCGAGCTGGATAAGACCGAGATCAAGAATTATTCTAGCATTAAGAAATGCCCCCACACACCGCTAATAATAGAATTCAAAATTATTTTCAGGATATAGTTTTCACCGTAACGTTGTAACGTTGAATAACATGGGAAGCTGTTCCACTATTAGGGGTGCTAATCGGCTGGGGCAGATCATGTAGCTTTTTCCAAGATTGGGGGTGCTCATGGACCAGGACGATCCCAGCCCAATCCAAAGCGAAATATTATCCCTTGATAGTTAAATGAAATAGGGCCTGGGCCGAGGCCAGCCATCAAATTTCATTGGAATGAACCTTCTGACTTCTAAATCCTCCCCTTGGAAATTGAGTCAGCTTTGAAAATGTTGGTGTGGGCTGGAACCTCTTCTACAAACCTAAGCTCCATCACCTTAGCTTATTGTGAATTTCATGCATAAGAAGAAATCAAACATAGAAAGCAGGTACCCCAACAGCATATAATGGAGTTTACAACATTATTAGCCTGCATTTCACTACAATCAAAGTTAGACTCAGTCAGAGATTGATCATACATTTTACATGCAATGAGATGGTGAGACCAACCCCAGATTTGGTCCACTATCAATACTCATCAGGCACTGAATTTGAGCAATTTAGATTTCAAAACTGTACCCTGGGCAGGTTCATAGAATTGGGCCAGCAAGGAGTTTGAATTTTATCACTACACACACTCCAAAGTCCAACTAACCACACCTGATAGGCACAAATCTAAATCAAGATTAAGGGCCACAGATTACGTCTTTTACAAATACGAAGGGGAAAGTGATTTTCAACGGTTCATATTTCACAAGTGGGCCCCCACCTCAAAAGGACATAGACTCCCACGTGTCCCGCACACGTGCTCAACATTCGCACTCTCATTCACACGTGTACATTGTTCTACATAGATATAGTCGTTTTTAGCCCCGAGACCCTTTTTTAAGCTATTTCCAAAAGGACCTTGGAGTATTGGGGATTTCTGACATTGATGTAAAAGCTATACCTTTGGGCATGTTTTGCGTTCGTATGTGGAAAACTAGTTTCATTGACTTTTTCTTCTTTTGGAAAAATGAAAAAGAAAAAGAAAAAAGGACCCCATGGGAAAAGTCCTTTTTTTTTTTTGCCGAATTATGGAAATTTTAGCTAAAACTTGCACCTTTTGTTGCGGAAAAGTGGCCGCACCAAACGTAAAGTTTATTGTAATGAGGAAAAGTGTTTCCATAATGCTCTTTTTTTTTGTGGAAAATTGTCGCACAAAGATCTTCACTATAAAGGCGAGAAGTGAAGGATATAAGCGGAGATGCAGTTAGAACCTTCACTTTCCTATGTATTGAACTACCAGGGTGGTGACTGGGTATTCATTTTTCATTTTCTTATAGTTCCATTTCTATAAAAGAAAATGAAAAATAATGGTCAATTTTTTAAATTCACCAATGATCTTCATTTTAACCACTTATTGTATGAATACTAATATTTAGTTCCTATATAATTTAATGTAAACTTGCCTGTTATGAAGTCGGCACAAAATGATTATTATTATTTTTGATGCATATTGATCCACAAAGACATATTTTAATAATTTTGTGTCCTTGTTCAAAGTAGAAATTAAAAAAAAATAAAAAATAAAAAAATGTTGGTGCTATATTACTATTATTATTATTATTATTATTATTATGGTTAGAAATGAGCTAAAACCCTCTAATTCTGCGGGTATTGATGAATCCCACATGGCCACACCTATATAAAACCATTGACAGTCAGCAGTATAATCAAATATCTGAAACCATTTTCTCCACAAAACTTTAGTCTACTATTTTCGTGCTCTATGTTGTCTTCACGCCCACTTGACTATGCGTAAGAAGCCAAGGAAAATTTATCCAATTTATCCTACCCCAATACTCGGCCACCTACCATACATTAACAATATGTGAAAACAACCCAGCCTTATGATATATAACGAATCAAATTGGGTTTGGCATGAATGGTTTCATTCTTCTTTTAACGTAAATGAAGTATAGAACAACCTAAGATAAAAGCTTTATTCATAATGCTTTATAAATAAACTAGCAACAACACCCCCGTGCTTAATTTGGGCAAAAAGTAAGATATTACATTTTAAATTTATGAGATATCAAAATTAATTATAAACATATAAGCATATATTCATGTATATTTATATAAAAATAGTCAACACATCTTCAATCACAAATACAAGTGGTCAACATCAATAATAAACTATTACAAAGATAAAGCTAAAAAAAATTCATTCAACAACAACATAAAAATAATTATAACAACAATAATTACTAAAGAAGATATAGAAAAGTGAATTTTGTTAGAATTGATCAAATCATTTTTTAGCTCTAGATTTTTAAAAAAATGTATAAACATCTTAACTTTAAAAGCCATAAATTATGAGACTTTAAAGCCACATGCTAGTGTTATTTGATCTCAATAATAATTGGCTCATCTTGGATCAATGTATACATCTCTTAATTATGAGTCCATGTGGGCCCACGGAGGTGTAATTTATGGTGGGTCAAACCTATGGTCATATTTCTATATAATCAGATCAGAAAAGGATGCCTATAAGATTCAACCAAAAAACTCCAACCTCAAAACATTTTTATCACAAGCCCATCCATGAGATGGTCTACAAAAAGGTCGGGTCTAATTTTCGTTCACATGTGGCAATCTTTAAATAGAGTAGAGTTGTATTTGGAAACTAAAAGAAAATGAAATTTTATTGAAAAAATTATCAGTATGAATTGTAGAAGGGTGGACCCTAAATATTAAAATAAAAAGATGAAAATATTGAGAGGATGGAAGATAGATGGTATTGAGAAAGAGAATAAGTGTAGCAAAATAGAGAGATTTTAGGGAATATTGATTGAGAGACTTTATGAGATAGAGGATATGGATAAAGAGATTTTTTTGGAGAAAAAATTGTGGTATATGATGACATGACACCTTAAAGCGCTCTATGTTTTTCCTCCATATTTATTTGAAAGGAGAATGATTGGGTTGCTGAGATGACACCCCTCCAGCCCACGTCCCCCTTTGCTTTAATATATATAACTAGCAACAAACACCAGTGCTAAGCCCGGGCCAAAACAAAGATATAGTAAATTATTATAATAATTAAAATTAAAAAAGAAGAATCCACTATTATTATTTTAAAGATTTCTTAGAAGAAAATAAAGTGGAAAAAGACATTAAGATTTTATGGTAAAAGAAAGAAATTATCGTGAAAAATAATAATGAGAATTTTGTAATATCACACCCATAAAATCTTTGTAAATTGAAAAATACATGGGTTGAAAGTCCCCATTAAAAAAGAGAAAATTCTGGATGGAAGCAAAAAGAAAAAATAATACCATTCAAAGAAGGAAAAAAAATGAGAAAAGAATAAAAATATGCGTCCATTAATATTAGTCATAATAAATGCATTCAGATTTTCCTTACCCATTGCTAATTTCAAAGCCCAATGAATTCAACTCCTTTGATGATAGTAACATCGAAACCTCATAAATGGAGTTCTTGCTACCGTCAAATTGATTACATCTGAAATATATACAAAAATAAAGAAAACGGTAAAAGAAATTTCAAGTTTTATGGTGGAAAGTACTCTCAAACCCATCATCAAACCCAGGCAAGACGATCCATTTAATCAAATAAATCTCAAATGTCATTGATAATCAAAGAACATGGGATCATTGCCCACTATCATCATCCCAATGATGCCCTGTGCTGTTGTGCCCAAGGAGGCTCGTCGGGCCAATTTAGCATGCATAGGCAAGGCTCAGAGCTTTTTAATTTATTTGAAATTAGTTGAGTATTTTACTTCAAACATTCTTTTAAAATTAGAAGAATAAACCTATAATAAAAAAATAAAATTAAGAAAAACATCACAAAAATACAGCACGAAAATATAAGTGCATAGACAATCCAATGATAGAAATAGTTTAGAAGAAACAAATAAAATCATGGAAACTCAACGCCTAAAAATCAAACATTTAAACCGAGAAATAAAAGAAAAATTATAAAACCATGAAAACCTATCAAAATAGAAAGAATAATAAAATAGGACTACGATAAAAGGAAAAAAATCATTAAACACAAAAAAAAATACATAAAAAAGGAAATGTATAGAAATTGTACATTTAGTGTTTTTAAATTTATGACATTTGATTGGATAGGCCCCCATACATATAACATTGATTGCATCATTGGATATTCTTCACATTTGATGAAACTTTTACAATTTTCATTAAACGTGTGCTATTGTATTGCATGAGACTTTCTTCACGGTTAGTTGGGCTCTGAATTCCCATCAACGTATTATGGGATTTGTCGCATTTAATTAGATGGGCCCTATATCATTATCATTCTTCACAGCTTGGTGGGCTCCACAATATTGGAGATTCATGACTTTAGTTAGATGAGGCCCATAGTATATAATATTGTACAATCAAAATTGATAATTGAGGATTAAGATAAGAAGATAAAATAGAAAAGTTAGGAAAATAGAGATTTGAGGGGAAGTTAGAAGGATTTTATGTACTTTACTAAATGAGAGATTTTTTAGGGAAGATTGGAGGAGATAGAGACATTTTAAGAGATTTGAGGAGAATTAAAAAGGCCCCACTTGAAAGGCAAAGACTCTCTCACTATTTTCTAAATGATTTTTCTAAAAGGAGAATAATTGAGTGCTGAGGTGGCACCCCCCACAGCCCACCTTTCCTATTGCTTTAATATATATAATTTAAGAGATTTGAGGAGAATTAAAAAGGCCCCACTTGAAAGGCAAATACTCTCTCACTATTTTCTAAATGATTTTTCTAAATGAGAATAATTGAGTGCTGATGTGGCATCCCTCATAACCCACCTCTCCTATTATTTTAATATATATAATATTATTTCATTAATAACCATATAAATATTGACATATATTAGCAGTAGCCAAATCCTGCCCCTATCCCAAAATCCGACTTAATTTGTTTCAAAGTCTACAAACTCATACTAACACTGAACCCCTTTAAGCCACCACTCAGCGACGGACCCTGAATTTTCGTTTGGATGGGACTAAAATTTTGCTAGACTTAACATTTGAGGCTTTTTTTTTTTTTTTTGCTAGATTTTTTCACATTACCAAATAGCTCAAATATGTTTTTCTTTAGAGAACGTCCAACTCGTGGAACTCAACTAGTTGCATGATAGTTATTGAAGATTGGACAATGATGAGGTTAGGATTTAGGGTGTTAATCATAAATGCCAAAAATCATTAGATGAATAAAAAATGATTATAACCTTGATTTTAGTTAATCAAACTCACATTATCATGTTTCACTAAATTTATATATCAAAATCAATGCACAAAGAAGCAAATTCAAGGTGAGTGTGTGTGTGAGAAAAAACTAAATACAAGAACATTTTGAGGACACCCATCATTTCCTTTTCACTTTCTCAAAGCCTCCAACCTTTGGATAATGGGAATGGAATTCTATCTTTGAATCATAGTGGGGTTAAGAAGACATGATAACGGGAATGGATTTTGTCATCTTTGGATTTGTAGATACGCTCAAATTTGGTGGTTTAGGGCCTAGGGTTTGGATGAGGATCTCGGGGTTTTTGGCTTGAATTAGGATTTGGAAATTAAGCATTCAGATTTAGGTGTAAAATGATTAGGTAGAATTATATTAGATATGAATGGCATATAAAGATGAAGTAGTCTACACAATACATAGGGGTTGGTGACGAAGAGCTTGATCGATAATTGGCATGAAGGGACTTCAAAAGAAGAGGTAGAAGAAGATGGAGCAATGTGTTGCCGCTATGGGTTTTTTTTTTTTTTTCAACAAAGCTTCTTTACACATGTGGAGCTATCTTTAGAAATATGTGGAGTGACTAGTTTAGACATGTGGGCATGCTCCAAGGCCCTATTCAATTCTATGGAGATTTTAATTCCAACCTGGGGCAACCACGAGAATCGCTCCGACGTAGGTATGCCCCTGCTTTAGGGCCTCCTTCAAAGTTCATGGGGATTTCAATTCCGACCTGGGGTGACCACCCCAGGTCGCTACAACCTAGGTCTGCCACTGCACACCACTAAACCCACTTTAACAAACGCTGGCTAGGTTGGGTCACTTGTAATGGTGACATTCTTGACTTGAACAAAATATTTCAATTAAGGGTTCAAGTTGCTAATATTAACTATTGAGTTGCATATGAATTGAGTGGATTCATATCTTCAAATTAAACCGAGGTAACCCAACCCAACTCAATTTGACAACATTGCTGTGAATAGTTTCAGAACAGTTAATGAGAAGATGGAATTGGAACCGGAATTGATTCGTATATGAGACGAGTCTAGGTCTAGGTAAAGAGTGACATGGAAAAAAAAATGACATGGACAAACAAACAAAACAAAAAAACCCTCGTTTTTAGGAGTGATTCTTAGAGGTAATATGTTGGGTCTTAAGTCTATGGGTCGGAACCAAGGTGGAGCTCGTCCAGGACCCATTTAGGTCATGGGTCTAAAAAAGGTCGGGCCTAACTAAGGACCCCAAAACCCCACCCGTCCCACCCATTTTCCCTCGTCAACCAAATACACCCGTGTGCCAGTTACCTGTCGCGTGTGGTCGTCGACCTCGGGTCGTGGAGTGATCTGTATACAACTAATACGCTCCCGGTGCCAATTTCACCTTCATCATCATCATCATCATCATCATCAGATCCGATCTGGTATTACAAATACCAGCACGACCACCATTTCCCTTCATTTTCCTCTTCTTGTTTCCCCACTTCCCTTCTCTTGCATTTTCCCATCAAGTCCTAAAAAACCAATCAATCAATCCATAGAGAGAAAGCAGATAGCAGAAAGAGAAATAGAGAGAGATGGCATCAGAAGAAAACAAGAAAAACAACGGATCTGAATCTCCTGCTGCTGCAGACAACAATGGTAAGGTCAATGCCAATGAAGAGAAGATCCAAGGAGAAGGAGATCGTAAAATAGCCCTAATAACAGGAATCACAGGCCAGGACGGCTCGTACCTCACAGAATTCCTGTTAAAGAAAGGGTACGAGGTCCACGGCCTGATCCGACGGTCCTCAAACTTCAACACCCATCGATTAAACCATATTTACATCGACCCTCACAATTCCCAAAAGGCTCTCATGAAGCTCCACTACGCCGACCTCACCGACGCCTCCTCCCTCCGCCGCTGGATCGACTCCATACTCCCAGACGAGATCTACAACCTCGCCGCCCAGTCCCACGTCGCAGTCTCCTTCGAGATCCCCGACTACACTGCCGACGTCGTCGCCACCGGCGCCCTCCGCCTCCTCGAGGCCCTCCGCTCACACGTCTCCGCCACTGGCCGCTCCCACATCCGCTACTACCAGGCCGGCTCCTCCGAGATGTTCGGCTCCACCCCTCCCCCACAGTCCGAATCCACCCCTTTCCACCCCCGCTCCCCCTACGCCGCCGCCAAGTGCGCCGCCCACTGGTTCACCGTTAACTACCGCGAGGCCTATGGGGTCTTCGCCTGCAACGGGATCCTCTTCAACCACGAGAGCCCCCGCCGCGGCGAGAACTTCGTCACCCGCAAGATCACGCGGGCCGTCGGCCGCATCAAGGTCGGCCTCCAGAGCCGCCTCTTCCTCGGAAACCTCCAGGCCTCCCGCGACTGGGGATTCGCCGGAGACTACGTGGAGGCCATGTGGCTTATGCTTCAGCAGGACCAGCCGGACGACTATGTCGTCGCCACCGAGGAGTCCCACACCGTCCAGGAGTTCCTGGAGCTCGCATTCGGCTCCGTCGGCCTGAATTGGCGCGACCATGTAGTCATCGACAAGCGCTATTTCCGGCCAGCCGAGGTGGATAACCTCAAGGGGGATTCGAGCAAGGCGAGGCGGGTGCTTGGATGGAAGCCTAGAGTGGGGTTCAAGCAGCTGGTTAAGATGATGGTGGATGAGGATATTGAGCTGGCCAAGAGGGAGAAGGTGCTCGTCGATGCGGGTTATATGGACGCGCAGCAGCAGCCTTAGATTTGCTTCTTTTCTAGTAAGTTATCTCGAGTTTGGTTTAGAGAGAATTGGGGGCGCGGTTCTAATTTTCTAGTATTTGGGGAATTTGAGTTGTAGGATCTAAGATTCATTTGATTCTAGTAATTCTCTGTGTTTTTCTTTCTTTCTTCTATAATTGTCTTTGTTTACAGACAGATCTATCTTGCAATGAAGTTGTCAAGTCTGTTTTTATCTAGATCTCTCTTCTTTCTATATGTTTATCATGTGTGTGGGTCAGTATGGTGATTTGCAAATTTGTTTGATGTAGCAGAAATGAAATTATTATTATTTTGAATGTTTAATGCCAGATCCAATCTTATGTAATGTTTTCTATGCTCATTTGCAGTATGTGTGTATCTTCTTCTTGCCTTAATTAATTGGATCTGCATTGTTGTTTTATTGATTATATTGAATCCAGTTATATAGATCTGCAGGTTTGATATAAATAAACATGGGAAGGTAGTAGTGTAGTGCACTATATACGTTTTTCAAGTTCTCTTTCTTATTGGTGTTCTCATTCTTGTTGGCTTTGACTTTAAGGATATGAGAGGGCGTTTGAAGATTTCAGATTTGCTTTCCACTGGGACGACCGGGGATCAATCATTAATTGTTGCCCTGATGGTTAGGGAGTTGAGGTTTTAGCGAGTGTGTAAGTGAGTATTTACGAGAGCAAAAGGAAAAAAAAAAAAGATTTCAGATCTTGACAACTCTTGCCCAATTATTTTGAGAGAAAAAAAAAAACTCTGATTTATTTGATGTTTTTCTTATTATTAAGTCTTAAATAACCGGCAACTACTGCAGTTCTTTCTGCCTGCCCAGGCAGACCACATCGAAAGCAATCCTTTTCTTACTTCAATCCTTTTTTCTTACCTACAAATTTATTATTGAATTTAAATGCCAGATCCAATCTTATGTCATGCTTTCTGTGCCCATTTGCAGTATGCGTGTATCTTCTTGTCGCCTTTAATGGATCTGCATTGTGGTTTTATTGATCTTATTCAATCCAGTTCTCTAGATCTGCGGGTTTTATTGTAAAAATCCTATCAGAGGGTGTCAAATATTATGGCTAGGGATCAATCCATGATTGTTGGCCTGTTGGTTATGAACTCATGGTGTGTGTCAGTGTGTGCATGAGTATTTATGAGAGCAAAACGAAAGATTTGATATCTTGGCAACTCCGTTGCCAGTAATTTTGAGAAAAATTTATGAATTTTTTTTATTTGGTGTTTTCCTTATTACTATATCTTAAAGAATCTTGGAGTAATATGGAGCGAGGGTGGGTGGTGGGGGGAAAGATTGTTGCACATTTATACAGATGGACATGCCGTAGGCAATATCAGGTCTATTGGGTTTTGTAGGAATAATTGTAAGTGCAGTAGAGTGACTACTACATGCTCTTGTCCTAGGGGATTAGAGTCTTGGACCAAACAATAATCTGTAAATCAGGAAGGCTTGAAATTATTTAAAAGTGTTCATCCTCTGGTCCATTATTGTGGAAGGGAATTCTGTGAATGCTTTGAGATCGGCACAGAGCAAGTATAGGGCTCCTTGTGGAGGAGGTTCCCAAGTCTTGTCTTCTATTGATGTATTGTGTTCTCACCCCAAGGGAGTTGATTTTCACACTACAAGAGATCCATCAGAGGGTCATAATTCAGATTTCCCATCCTCATGATTGCTCATGTAATGCAACTTTCATAATTTTCAGTTTGTTCAACTGGGAATCAACATCTAAAACCAGTCAGTAACTCCAAGGAATTGACCAAAAATTATAAGAGATGTTTGTTTTTTTTTTTTTGGATATTTTCAGATAGAAGATACCCATGTACCACTTTGCTTAGGTCATGAGAATGTTTTATTGATTATATTCAATCCAGTTCTCTAGATCTTAAGGTTTAATATAAATAAACATGGGAAGGTGGTACACTATATACTGTTTTTCAAGTTCTTGTTCTTATTGGTTTTGGCCATTAGGATATGAGAGGGCATCCAAATATTTCATATTTGCCTTCCACAAGGACAACTAGGGATCAATTATTAATTGTTGCCCTATTGGTTTGGGACTCGTGGTCTGGGCAGAGTGTGTGCATGAGTATTGATGAGAGCAAAAAAAAAAAGAAGAAGAAGAAGATTTCAGATCTTGACAACTCTTGTTGCCCAATTATTTTGAGAAAAAAACTATAAATTTTTTATTTGGTGTTTTTCTTATTATAAAGTATTAAACTGGCAGCTGCTGCAGTCCTTTCTGCCCAAGCAGTCCAAATCGAAAGCCATCTTTTTCTTACTTCAATCCTCTTTTCCTAGCTACATTAGCATATAAATAATCGGCAGTCTTGAAAAAGATTTAAAAACATGGGTTGAAGCCGTAACTGTTATGTAGGAATTCATATAATAACAGCTCGCCTCGAACTGCTATGTTGTCTTATCTCGTCCACTTTTTGCTTTTTTTTGTTTTCAAATTCTTCTGGAAAAAAGTTGAAAATCCTTTACTATCCAAGGTTTTAAGGTGTCAACACTAGAATATAATATAAATGACAGAATATAATATGGCGCCTCAACCTGAAACACCATCCTTATCTACTTAGCCACAAAACTGAACTAGTTTTGAATTCTCCAGTTAAAAGCAGTCTCACCTGCAAATGAGATCCAAATCCAATCCTCAGCTAGTTACAATCCGTTCAACTCTCAAAACATAGACCTAAAAATTGTTGCTGTTTCCATATGAAATCAAACCAAAAGAACACTGCATTACTCGCCGAGAACCAAAACTCAAAACCCCATCGAATTTAAACACCACAGCCCCTTTCTTCCCCAAACCTGCAACCCCAGGCCAGAAGTAACGAAATCTCTAGGTTGAGAAAACCCATCCTCTGCCCACATCCACTGTTCAATCATCTCTTCAATGATGATTCATATCACCACTGATAAGTGTTTGCTAGACCAGCTATTTCCTTCCCTGATCTAAATTTCATATTGAAACCCCACCTCCCAGTTTGTTGCAACAAACCACATACCTTTTGTTTGCCTGTGACCTGTTCTTGTTTTTCTCTAAAGGTCATCAGCAGCTTGGGTCATTAAAGCTGCCCTAATGATGCAGGCCCTAGGTTTAGGGCTTGTGGTGGAAGTGCTAAAAGCACAATGGGTGCCGAAGCACGTGTCCAAAGACACAATCAATCTCCGAAAAGACAATAAACGAGGATGCACCTCGATGGGAAAACCCAATTTTATTAATCAACAACTGAATAATTCTTTACTACGATGCCATATAAATAAAAAAAGATAACTTAAGCCCTAAGAAACCTAATTAAACTATGAAACTAAATAAATTGGAAATCTAATCATAAATAGAATTCTTTAAATAAAATAAGAAACTAATGACATATAATTTGTTAATAAAATATCCTAAATCTAAGTGGGCCCTATACATGTGGCGATGAGGTCTACGCTGCATCACCTAAGATGCTTTGAAGTGACCTTGGGTCCCAAAGTGAACTTCATTGGAAGTATGGTGGTGGATTTGGATATCAGTGGATGTTCTTTATTGCCATAGCTGAGTGTAGTATTAATTTTTTTATTGTTTTACTTGGGGCTCCCTTTAGGTGCTGACCCTAGGTCTAAATTGATATGGAATCCTGTGATTACCAAGTTCGAGAAGAAACTTTCCACCTGGTAAAGAAAGTATCCTGGTGAGGCCATATTGCTTTGATTAGGGCATGCTTGGCTAGCCTGCCGGTGTATATTGTGTCTTTATTTAAGATGCCTTTGTTGGTGGCTAGAAGGTTGTAGATGAGTGAGCTGGCTTCTTTTTTTTTTTTTTGGCAATGAGCAGAAAGAAACAAAAGAAATCTCATGCGCTCAACGGATATTGAGATTGAGAAGCCTATTTATAAGGTGGGTTGGTAATCTGCAACATATGAACATGTCTCTTTTGGTTCATTAAAAAAGAAAGAAAGAATTCTCTTTGGGACAAATAGTGGTGGCGATTTGGGAATGAGGATGAAGCACTATGCAGGAGGATTGTTGCAAGTAGCGTTGGGAGAGGGGGGGTGTGAATGTGGGAAGTATCAGATTCTAGGGTGAATGCTGCTAGTGTTTGGGGAGTGATTTAGCTATTGTGAAGGAGGAGTCTCTTAGGTCGAGTGAGGTTTTCATGAGAAGGATGGGATTCTTGGTGGTAGTGGGGAATCATGGGGGAGGATTCTCTAAAATAAATGTTTCCTTAATCACTTTAGGTGGCGGTCGAAAAAAGGCACTGCTTCGTGGGTGTTTCCACTAATGAGTTATCTTTGTGTGGGTGATGGTGGAGGAGGCTGACCTTACTTCCATCGTAAATACTTTATTGACTGATTTAATTTATAGGAATTCCATTGGCATACTGATCTGAGAACCTTTCGCACCCTGTTTGGAGTTCTCTTCCCAATCTTTGTAGGTCTTGGGACTCTTCCTATTCAAATTCTATTTGTTCTTCAGGATGGAAGGAAATTGGCCCTCATAAGGTGGAACATTTTCCTGGTGGGAAGCAAAAATGAAGATCACCAGTCACCGCGAGTAATAACAAAGAAAGGTGTTTATTCCTCTAAGATATTAGATTTGTGCTCTTTATGGAAGGTGGAAAATGGATATTTTGCCCACCTTATGCATTGTGATTTCTCTCAGAAGATTTGGCATTCTACTAGAAAGATTCGTGGTTATATAGGGTGTTCTGAAGTCGGTAGGAGAGAATTTGTTCTCTTTGATGTATTGCTCTTTTCCCCCCTCTTTGGATGTCAAACCTTATTGAAAAATCCTTTGTTGGCCATTATGTGGTCATTATGGAAGGAGACAAGCACCATGGTTTTTCATGCCACAGAGAGAGATTGAAGAGGTGTGTTTAATATTGTGACTTGTGATTGCTAGAACTAGGAGGTTGGCTCTCCTAAGGTCAGAATGCAAAGGTTTCACCCTGAACAACTTCTCCACTGGAGATGTGTGCACAAGTGGGGGATGTTCAAAGAAGTGGAAGCAGGCAAGTTGGACTCCACCCTTGGTGGTGGGGTGTCGGCAACCACACTGTTTCTTTTCCAAGACAAATTTCTTGCATTCTTTCATTAATCGGTTGAGTGGGTGTTTCTTGAGTTCTTTGCAAGACGTGACTACAAGTCGGAGAGATTAGTGGTTTCAAGTAATGGGAAGGTTGTTAGGGCCTTAGGGATACTATGTTCTAGGACGCTATAAATCTCTATTTGGAAGGAAAGGAATGAATGAGTATTCAACATGAAGGAGAGGTTGATTGGTGTCTTGATTGACCTTAATGTGGCCACAGTGGGGTGGTAGGTGTCCTAAATAGCATCCACTCATCTTGCACCTCGCAGTCATTATTTTAGCTGATTGGGCGATTGGGAGGCACATCTTGTATGTGGCAAGATAAGAGACTCTATGATTGGGTGGCACATCTCGTATGTGGCAAGATAAGAGACTCTACCAGGGTGATGTGGGACCCTTAGAATGGGGGTATCATCTAATGCTGACAAAATGGTTGGGAAGGCTTTGCTGATAGGTTTTTGTGGGGCTTTGCTTGGTGATAAGTGGTCATCCTCTATTCTTTTTCAAGCCTGGTAGGAGAAAATGACTCTAATTAAGCTGAGGTATCTGCCATTATGCAGGCCGTCTTTGACAAATTGTTTTTGGGGAATGGAGTCATAGAAAGTGATTCTCAGGTTGCCATATCTTGAGTTTACTTCAATGGTCAAAAGGCTGTGGAAGTTGTATCTCTTGAGATTGATGTGCAATCCTCGTTTTTTTTTTTTTCTTTTTTTTTCTTTTTTTTCCCCAGAAGAGAGGGGTTTGGGGGGCAATACAGTGGTGGATATGCTGGCTAAACTGTTCATCAACATGGAAAATCTGTTCTTGGGTTCCTCTTTGTAACTTAAAAGTTTTCTTTTTTTGTCGAGTATTTCTCTCGTAGCTGTTCCTCTTTGTAATCACTTTCTTTCTCATTAAGATTTTTACTACACTGTTTAGAAAAGAGCTAATTTACTCTTAAGTACGGACACTTGGATTTTAAAATTTTAAATATTCAGATTGGGTTGGATGTTGAACATCCAAAAGATCTATATCTAATTATTATTTCACTTATCTTGGATGCAACTTAGAAACCTGGAAGAGAGGAAACAAGTTGTGGCTCACTCACGTTCTAAGGTAGAGTATATGGGCAATGGCACATGGAGTATGTGATGTAATGTGGATTAGAAATCTGTTGAGGGATTTGGGGATTATTGTTAGGCTTCTTATGCAGGTGTAAGGTGATGATAATCAAGCAGCTCTAGACATTGCTGAAAATCTTTTACTTCATGAATGGGCAGAACTTAAATGTTATTTTATTAGGAAAATGGTGGCAGCTACTACAAGTTGCCTGATATATGTAATGTCGTGAAATCGATTTGCTAACTTATTACTTATCTGCAAATGTCCTTTGGAGACCTAGGTGTTTGAAACTGTTAGCAAGCTGGGCATTGTCGTTATCTATGCAACAGCATTAAGTGGAGTGTGGTGAGTGGAGGAACATATTGTACTTCTGTAATGGGGGTATTTGGGTTAACATCTTTGATTGTACTCTATAAATAACCATTGGTTGTTCACAATAAAGCAGATCAAACAGTTGTGCCTAGATGTAGCCCTAAGATTTCTAGTTGGTATTAGAGTCAGGTTTTCGGCTCGGTTAGATTTAGGTTTTTGTTTTTTTTTCTCTTTTTTGAGCTCCAGTTCATTTGGTCCCCTATTTCTTCATACAGTTTTCATCTAAGAGAGAGATCAGAGAGGCATAGAGCAGTTTGACATCACCGCTTGCAAAGAGAAGTAGGTTCACTTTTGAAACTCGTAAGTGGAGTTCAAAAGCCGAAGAGTGCTGCAATGAGATTTGTAGGGTTCTTTCCTACCAACTGAAGTCTTCTGCTGTTTGCAAGTGTCAAACTAGAGGTTAATCAGAGATTTGCTGATGTATTCGGTTACTCCGGAAAAGTCCAAAGGAACCTTCGTCTGTCTTCAATGTAGAAGTGGTGAAAAAGAAAGGGGGTTCCACCAAATTTTTCAAGAGACGATCAGTGGTGAAATTAGGTTTTCCATTTTCAGGCCTTGCAACATGGAGATAATCTGGTCATCCTGGCAGATATGTCAGGTAGAATGACATGTTGAACATATTGGTGATTGCTGAGATGGTCGAATTTGATGGGAGAGTAGCAGAAGAGATTGTTGCAAAGGCGCCTGGAACCATCTTAGAACCTTAGCGCAAATCTGCCTCTTTTAAGATCTCCGGGCAGAAGATCTATCTCATGTCCTGCCATTCAAAAAAAAAAAATCTATCCAAGTCCTGCAGACTGAATCGAGAGGCTAAGAACCCTCACACAGAAGAAGGACCTTCCACCTGCTTCTATTTCGTTTTTGCTCTTACATAGATCTAAAGGTCTAACTAGACACATGTCAAGCCTAAGACTAGAAGGCCGGACAATGATTCGGCTGAGTTTGGAAGTGGATGAGTTCATAAATTTGCTCCATCGGCCAAATCTGGTGAAGGGATCTCAATCTCTTCCTTGATCGCCTTTTGCTATACATACCATGACTTGTTAGCCTAGCGTTTGTGTATGCAAAACCCAATGTTGACTTTGACTTTGACCAGAATCAATGGTCAATATTATTTTGATTATTCTGGATTCATTTGGACTCTGTTCGTCAATCTGTTTTTACTTGCACACTCGAGAAGATGATGATATCTATGCCCATTCATCAAGCCTCTCAATCTCGTGTTTGTTCGTCAAGCTGCATGAATGTTTTTGGAAGAATCACAACAGATATGATCTGATAGTCCACTTGGCTTCGACATGCTTAAAAGAGTGAGATGTAACAGAGATGGATTTTATTGACTGACAGTGGCCACCAGTAAAGCGTAGTGGACATTTTTGGAATGACATCAACTGAGGAAAAAGGGGGTTAACATCAACTAAGGAAAAAGGAGTTATATTTATTGTGAACAAATCAAAGTGGTGTGCTAGGAGATTGTTTAAGACTTAGGAATTTGAATTTGCAATATCATGTTTTTTTTTTTCGCCACAAAAATTAGGTTTTTGAGGTTATTTTAGTCAAAGTGAGAAAACTCCAGTTACTTGGTAGTGTGAAATGTGAATCCAAGTAATTGGTAAGTTATTAGTTTCATATGAGGATGCTGTGTAGCATTCAACTTCTTCGGATATGCTGTGTAGCATACCAAGGTGTAGTTAGTGCAATTCAACAGTGTTGCTGATTATACATCTCGAAACAAATGGAGTTTCACCTCATTCATCTGTCAAGTGCAAGAATAGATGGAAGATTGATAAAAGGCTATGTGTGAATAGATCAAAGATCGGTCAAAGGCTGCATGCTGAAGATGAAGTTGACAAAGTTCGCCATCAAGGCAGCATGTAGTTTCACCTCTTTCATCTGTCAAGCTGCAAGAATAGATTGAAGATTGGGCAAAGGCTATGTGTGAATATATCAAAGATCCATCAAAGGCTATGTGTGCTGAAGATGAAGTTGACAAATTCATCATGAAAGCAGTTGTAGATGGAAGCAGCATGATGTTCATTCCTATGTACTGAGGGGGAGTGTTGAGAAACAGTTTTGGATTTATTTGGAATTTTGGATCAATGGGTTTAATCTGTAATATGAGTGTAAGCAGTTTCCTAAATTAGGATTAGATAAAAATTTTGATTTATTTAGGTAAAGTTATGATTACGATTTCCTATTGTTAGGTTTCCTATTTGGGTTAACATCTATGATTGTACTCTATAAATAGCCATTGGCTATTTACAATAAAAACAGATCAAAGAGATTTCATAGCTGCTTGTGTGTGTTTTCAAATCAATTTGGTCAAATCAACTTATATGTTCAACACATGTAATTGGCCTTCATCCTATGGTTTAGGGTCAACTCAAAATGTATTGTACTAATAAAATCAAACAAACTATGAATATTTAACCTATCTTTCTTACTGTGATGTGCAAAAGTGGGATTAGTCTCTCCTTCACTTACCCTATCCATTTAGTTTAATATTATAAATCAGAAAATCCACAAATGGGTATATAAGAAGTTCTTAGTTCTTACTGGTGGGCGCAGGGAAGGCAATCTCTTTGAGCGGATGGCTTCAGGTAGTTTTCAATGACTGAATCTTTGTCAGGCTTGATCTCTTGAGCTATTATCATCTTAACCTAATTGATTATAGGATGAAATAATTCCTCCGCACTTCAGACCCAGGTGACTATAAACCAATGAATTGTTTAGTGGGCTACTTGTTTTATCAGTTACAATGTGCTGTTTTTTCTGTTGCAATAAAACTGGAACCTGTTTATTGTTTACTCTCACCATTGTCATTTGGATTTGTTTGTTTACATCATTGTACCCATGATTATGACCACAATGTTGAAATAACCATCATCAATTGTTTTATTAGCTGTCACACTTTTGATAAATTTTAGAACATTTTCGACTCATTTCATACAGTTATCGAACAGTTGGGTTGTGTGTCATTAAATTGGGAACTATGGTTGGAAAACTCTCCGAGTTACTGTTGACTCTCCCGAGTCATCGCATTTTAATAAATTGCTTGTATTCTAAACCATTTCATAGGTGGATCTAATTTTAAATAATGGAAGTTAGTTTATAAGTCATTATGCATGTGTTTTGGAGTTGGCAATTTAAAAAAGATGATTAAAATGTTATTTGAAACTAATATTTGATCTTTTACATTTGATATTTGGACTAACAAATTATGTAATATGCAATAATTTCTCTTTTATTTTCCTTATTGAAGTATTTTTCTTGCATATATAAATTTATTAATTTGAATTGACTATCATGAATTGGCCAAGGACTCTACGCCTCATGAAGCGGAGAGGTCTTGTATTCGACACCTACTTTCGTTGGCCACCTCCCGTAGTTTTACCCGGTGCATGTGGATAGGAGGGTTTGCATGTGGCCTTAGGGATTAGTTCTTTACTGTCCAAAGTCGAGTGTCTCTCGGGCTCAGGCCAAAGGCTCCTAGGCTGGGTGGAGATACCCTGGGTTATAAAAAAAGAAGAATATATGTAAATAAATGTACATTTATATTTTATAAGTAATGGATTATTTTTTAAATTATCAAAAAAATGACTCTCCTAAGTCTTGGCCTTGACTCAGATTGACTCCATCTGAGTCAAATTTTGCATTAGACGAGTCGAATCCGAGTCACGAGTTTTCCGGCCTTATTCGGAACAACTTAGACATCTCCTTCCAAGACATCAATCACCTTTCCACACTCATTGGCAACGCTACCTAAAAGAGATTGGCAGCAGACATTTGAGATGAGGCAACTCTTTCTGGCCAGATCAAGCTCACCTGCATTTGGGGTCTCTTTTCTTACACCATCTGCTTGCTAAAAGAAATTAAATCAGAATTAAATAACTTATAAGCAAATTTAGGTCTGCGTGCAGTCAACTTCAGAATCTTCTGGTCTAGAGAAATGTATCGGCAAAATGGCCTACGCGCTGTGGTATGTGACTCCTTTTCGTCTCTTATTAGAATATGCATTTGGCAGTTGAATTGAGAAGCTAGCATCTTCTCTAATGATGTAGACTAATTAGAATTATCTTTGGTCATGTGATCACGCTGGAGTTGTAAGACTCGACTTGCCGAGTGACTTGAAAGGGCATTAAGTAAATTGAGCAAGTCTGATCTGCAACTTGACTCAGCTGAGACACAACACAATTTGAGCCAAGTTTTTGAACTATGTATTGTGTGCAGGTGTGGATGTGAGACAAGCATCTCTTTGGTTATGCAATGTAGGTGGCAGTTTGCCTCGAGCTGAGTTGCTTCAGAGATGGCACAGTAGATGGGGTTGCGGTGTTCAACAAGCAAATAAACATTTACGGCTTGTTTGTTTGCATAGAATGCATATGAATTGAATACATATGAATTTATGTCCTAAGTGGTTAAAAATAAAGATAAAGACGATTATCTAAAAATGAAAATTAAATATCCTTTACTTCTTATGGAAATAGAATCATGGGAAGATGGGAGATGAATAACCAACCGTCACCCTGGTAATTCAAATCTTAGGAATGTCCATGTGCGATCTAGATTGCTACCTTATACCCTTTTTCCTTGACGTTATATCTTCAAAGTTGATCCCATAATACAAGAGGCTTGTATTGATTTTAATTGGTTTAGATTTTCAAGGTGGCCCTTACTGTGATTACATAGGACCCAAACTCTGACTATTAAGCCTTAGAGGATTCAAACTCCTTGTTAGACATTGTGCAATCTAATTAGGGATGGAATATGGGCCTTGCTCTTGCCAGCTAGGGCTGGCAAACAGTCCGGTCCAGGGTGGGCATAGATCTGCCTTACCTTATTCTAACGTACGTGGGTTGGGTGTAGGCCAAACAAAAGCCCTTAGCACGCCTATAGTAGCTAGGCCCTCGTCTCCTACCTTCAAGGGTCAGGGTCATGATAGGGACCAAAATAAAAGAAAATTTCTTAACTGTCTTCACACCACCGACCATCGACTATCAACTTAATGATAATCGGTGTAATCAATTTATAAAATCATGGTCTTTGGGACTTAAGATTGGGAGTCTTGTAAGGGTTATGCAAACGATGACTACACAATTTTTCAAAAACTTATAGATGGACAAGGACGTTAGTTAAAAAAAAAAAAGGTGTATAAAATAATATGGAATCGGTAAAAGAAAATACGGATTTTAACTAAAATTAGGTACGTAGAAACCCAATAACTACCTATTAAGGATAATGTTTTAATTTCTTCCAAAGAATTCTCCGCGAAGAAAGATTTTTGATGAACAAAAGTGCCCCTTAGTCGCAATATTGCGACTTGTTGCAATATCACCACTTGTTTAACTTTACATAAAACACTTTTAATTACTTTTTCTTTGCGTCCTCAGCATATCATTGCATAGTTGAAAATATTCCTCATTTGTTGTATGCATTAACATTCAAATATTACAAAGGTACGGCACTTATTGATGTGGTTGTTTGTTTGCACATCATTTACTTCTCGAAATGATTGATATGTATAAGTTTTGGTGTGTAATAACCTTATTTTGTGTTGAAAGTTTGGCACCTTATACCCTCGTCAAATGATTTACATATGCAAGATGTTGAAGCAGTGTGTATTCCATCTCCTAAATAGGCAGACTGGTAACAACATCTATGAAGTCAAATGGGCCTTAATGAATTTGCATGGCATTGGATATATGAGAGTTCATTGTCAAATGGGCCCGTTTGTTTGATTGAAGTTTTAACAAATTGGAATTCATTGATGGAAAGTGCCTATTTGTCTTTGGACAATTGAATAATGATCTCACTCGTTTCAATGGCTCTATCTCAATACGAGAATAGAATTCATCAGTGTTTTCTATTTATATGTGAATTACAACAATGTTGAGATTTGTTTCTCAATTGACAGAGATATTTATGGAGATTACATGTGTCACAATCTTTTCTTACAATATTCCTTGGTTGTTGTCATGATCTTTGATTTTGTCAGCTGCATATTCATTTTGTTGGGATTATCTTGTGTTGGCTCTGTAAGATCATTTTGCATCGTTATGCTAGCATTTTGGTCCCTTTCCTTATGTTGAGAGACAGCTAGTTGTGATGGTGGTGTGATGATGATGAGATAGATTCTTCTACATCCCCTCCTCAAACTGGGCTGAGGAAGTGGTGAAAGGCCAAGTTTGGAAGTAAGCATCACAAACAGTTGTCTGTGCCTTGGTAAAAATGTCTGCAACTTGATTTGGAGACGAAACAAATCTGGTGACAAGAGAACCCAAGGCAACTTTTTCTCGAACAAAGTGATAGTCGAGTTCTACATGCTTCGTGCGAGCATGAAAAACTGGATTGATTGTAAGATGTAGAGCTGAGACATTATCACAAAATAAGACTGGAGGCTGATCTAGGTGGAGGCCAATGTCACGAAGAAGAAATAGGAGCCAAGTAAGTCCTGCAGTTGTAGAGGCCATGGCCCAGTATTCAGCCTGTGTGCTTGATCATGCAACAATGGGCTGCTTTTTGACACTCCATGAAATACAATTGCCACCAATATATAAACAGAATCCTATAGTTGATCGATGAGTCAGTGGACATCTTGCCCAATCCGCATCTAAAAACCCATGTAGGACAAGTGGATTATTGGACAAAAGACGTATTCCATGAGTAAGGGCCCCATTAAGATATTGAAGAATGTGCTTTACAAGCTTGAAGTGAAATTTTGTTGCTTGATGCATGTGTTGGCAAACATAGTTAACACTATATGCAATATCAGGACGGGTAAAAGTTAGGTACTGAAACCCACCAACAATACTTCTGTAGAAATGCGGATCATAATATAGCTTGTTTTTTCATGTATGCTTTGGTTGTAACTCGGTAGCCATTGGTGTAGCCATGAATTTGCACCCATTCATCTATGCTCTAGTTAAAAGATCAGCAACATATTTTACTTGATTAAGAAAGAGACCATTCTTAAACCGATGGACCTCAACACCTAGGAAGTAATGCAAGGGTCCAAGATTCTTCATGGAAAACTCGCAACCCAACATAAAATAAGGCTCTGAAGTAATGAAGAATTATCACCTCTGAGGACAATGTCCTATACATATAAAAGGAGAAGAATGGTCCCACGTTGATGATGACAAACAAACAAAGATGAGTCAGCGTGACTGCATATGAAGCCAAGGGATAGTAAAAATAAAATGAACCGACGAAACCAGCCCGGGGTGCTTGTCGAAGACCATATAATGCATGTTTGAGGTGGCAAATATGATTTGGCCTAGTGATGTCTTTAAACCCGAGTGGTTGCTCCATGTATACCTGCTCGCTAAATTTGTAGTGTAAAAACGCGTTCTTGACTTCTAATTGGCGAATGTCCCAATTGTGAGCAAGTGCAACTGTGAGAGCAACTCGGATTGTTGCTGGCTTAACAACAGAAGAGAAGATTTCACTAAAGTCAACACTAGGAATTTGAGTAAATCTTTTGGCGACAAGTTGAGCTTTTAGGCGCTCAAGTGTACCATCAGATTTAAGTTTTACTTTAAAAACTCATTTACACCCGACAATATTCATGTCGTTAGACCAAGGAGTGAGGTCCCCTGTGTGATTGGAACAAAGGGCCTTGATTTCCTCTTTCATTGCTAATAGTCAACCTAGATGTTGCAATGTTGTCTTAATGGACTTGGGTTCAGTGGGAAGTTTCTCAACAGTGTAGAGATATTTTGGATTAGGCTTAACAATATCACTTTGAGAGCGGGTAACCATAGGGTGGCTAGTTGTGGACTGACTAGATTCATTATCAATAACCTGCGCATGTGATTGAGTTTCATTTCTACTGAACTCAATTTGAGATGGCAGCTCAAAAACTGAGTGTTGTATAGAACCAGTGGGCTGCATGTTGGAGTGAGAGTCATTAATCATCTCAAGACCTGTGGGCTGCTCAGGAATTTGAGACTACACAGTGGAATGTGACTTATTAGTAGGCTGCACGATGGAATGTGTCCCATCTGGATTGGTCTTATCATCATCCTGCTAAGTGTTGGAAGAAGGTTCAATTGAATGGCTTTGCTATTCATAGATTCACAATAGGTGAGGCTCAGCTTCTTGTTGGTTTGTAGTAACCAATCCCGATACTGTTATAGAACAGTTTGGAGTATGCTCTTGCTCCATTTGACCTAAGACCCACTCATGAAAAGTTGTGAGTTCTCTTCTATCATTTATAGTAGAGAAGAATGTCAGGTTTTTGAAATGGTAGCAGATTCTCATAAAAAACCACATGCCTAAACAAATACACTTTGCTTGTGGGAGGATGTAGGCACCTATACCCCCTTAAATTTATGGTTATCTCCCAAAAACACACATGGTAATGATTGGGGATCAAATTTATTTTTCCCCTATTTACGGAAGCATGGAAAACACCTACAGCCAAAAATACGCAATGAATCATAGTTGGGTTTCTCGCCAAACAGCTGTTCATAGGGACCTTTCATATAAAAAAATCTCTGTATGAAGTCGATTGATTAACCAAACAACAGTACCAAAGGCTTCTACCCAAAATCATTTGGGAACATGAGCATGAAACATCATTGTGAGGCCTAATTCAGTCACATTTCTATGTTTTATTTCAACTAATCCATTATGTTCCGTTGTTCGAGGACAAGAAAATTGAGGTATCCCGTTAGCCGACAGGTGATTTTGAAAATCAGTGTCAACAAATTCTCCACCCCCATCAGTTTTTAGAACTTGATTTTTTTCTCAAACTGTGTGTGTATAAACTTGTAAAATTTTATGAAACAATCTTTAAAATCATATTTTTATTTTAATGGAAAGAACCACATGAATCAAGTACATTCATAAAAAAAGATCACATAGAATCGAGAACGTTGACAAGAAAGAACTGGGGCTGGTCCCATAAATCAATATGGAACTTAACAAGAGGCTTGTCAGGAAAAGTCTCTGATGATAAAAAATGGTAGCCTACAAGACTTGGCCATCTGGAAACTACTACAAACACTTGTAGTTTTGTTTTCAGTACTAGAAATCAGTTTATTCTGGTCAACAACCTACATGTGAGGGTGACCAAGTCGTTGGTGCCATATCTCTTTATTGACAACTCCGGATCAATTTGAAAACATTGAATTGTGCAGATTTGGCTGGAAAGCATAGAGATCTCCTCTTCTAATTCCTGATGCTATCACTGCTTGAGTGTTCTTGTCCTTAATCACAAACCCTTGCGATGAGAATTCAAAAAGATATGGATACTCAGATGTTAATTGACTACCAAATAGAAAATTCTTCTTGATCTGAGGAACCACTAGCACATTTTTCAAATTTATTTACCTATTGCCAGTTCCAAGAGATGTGTGTAATGTCTAGTGTTTCTTCATTGCCAACCATTATTTTGTTAGATCCTAAGTAGGCAAAGATAGAATGTAACATACTGGGATCGAAAGTCATGTGAGTAGAGACTCCTGGATCTGGGAACCATGCATCATCTTGAGCATTTTGTAGATACATTGCAACTAATGCTTGAGGAATCTCATCAGGTCGGTTTGTCTGGTTAAGTCTATGTCAACAGTGAATGGCACAATGATTGGGTTTCTTGCAAATTTGGCAAACAATATCTCTTTCACCGGATGATTGATTTTGAACAACACACTGTCGTCCTTGCATGTTGTTAAAGTGTGGGCTTTGTTGAGTAGCCTGAGTTTGTTGGTTAGCTTAGGTAAAGCCCCGTCCTTTTGAAGAGAAATTCCTTTGAGAATTATTTTGATTTCCTTGATTGACATCTTTTCCCTTTTTGTTGCCATTTCTTTTGTTATTTTGACCTTGAGAGCGTGGCCCATAGAAGGCAACATTGGGATCCAAACCTTGCTGGCTATGGAGGCTTCTCATTGTCTCATGAATATAGAGAAGTGGGACTAACTCAGAGTAGGGAGGAATTGGTGGTTTAAGCATTGAAGTACGAAAAGATTCATAGCCTGGGCCAAGATTTGAGTAAATCAAAGACTTTTTTATGGTCATCCAAAGGTCTCCCAATAGCATATAGGTTGTCACATATGCTTTTAAAAGCTCGAACATAATCAGAAATGGTAAGATTACCTTTCCGCAGAAGTTACAACTGTTGAAGAAGACAACATTATCTTTCGTGCGATTCTTGAGCAAATCGACTAAGAAGCACGTTCCATACATCAGAGGAGGTGTCAAGTCCAACTACCATGCCAAGTACTTCTTCTGAGAGTATTCTTGCAATCCATCCATGGAGAAGACGATCTGATCGGCGCCACGCTAAATAATATTTATTGTCATCTTCTTTTGATTCACTTGCATTAGCAGTGTCTGAAACAATTACTTGACGTTGTGGCATGAGGATTTCACCAGTGATAAATCCCATCATTTCTTGGCTTTCTATAAGTCTCAACATTTGAGTCTTCCATAAAAGGAAACTCGTTTGAGTAAGTCTGATAGAAACAAAGTTTTCCACGTTGAGAGAATTATAAAAGACTCTAGTCCAGATGTTAAAGTAGACGGCTCAGATCAAGTGTCACATGATCAACATGCAACACACAATCAGCCACAGTGCAAGGCTATACAATAAGAAAGTTGACTAGCCTTGCACTGTGGCTGATTGTGTGTTGCATGTTGATCATGTGACACTTGATTTGAGCCGTCCACTTTGACATCTGGACTAGAGTCTTCTATAGGAATACGGATAGGGGTACGTAACTGATGATTGGGAGGACATTGAAAACTAAGTGTCAGATGCAGACAGAATGAAAAAAATGAGAATAGTGGAAATTAAGGATATCAACTAGCTGTTTGTATCCCAGGGAAGCTCTAATACCAATTGGACAATTGAATAATGATCTCACTCTTTTCAATGGCTCTATCTCAACATGAGAATAGAGTCCATAGTGTTTTCTATTTATAAGTGAATTAAGGATATCAACTAGCTGTTTGTATCCAGGGAAGCTCTAATACCAATTGGACAATTGAATAATGATCTCACTCTTTTCAATGGCTCTATCTCAACATGATAATAGAGTCCATTAGTGTTTTCTATTTATAAGTGAATTACAGCAATGTTGAGATTTGTTTCCTCAATTGATAGAAACATTTATGGGGATTACATGTGTCACAATCTTCTCTTAGATGTGTGATATTCCATGGTTGTTGTCATGATCTTTGATTTTGTCAACTGCATATTCATTTTGCCGGCATGATATTGTATTGACTCTGTAAGATAATTTTGCATTGTTATGATAGCATGTGGGCCCCTTTCCTTATGTTGAAACGACAGCTGGTTGTGATGGTGGTGTGATGATGATGAGACAGATTCTTCTACAGTCCGCAGCGAATGAGAATATATAGGAAGTCATTGATCCAAATGGGACTACTTATTTGCAAAGAATTGAAATACATTGGACGTAATTTATTTGTCTGTATGGAATTAAAAGGAAAAAAGGAATTCATTGTAAAATGGGCTTATTTGTTTGCATGAAACTAGAATGCATAAGAGTTTATTAACTAAATAAGCCTGATTTTGCATCGAATTCAAAAAATAGGAAGTAATTGACTTGAATGGGCCTATTTTATTGTAAAGAACTAGACGTAATGTAGATGAAAAATATCTATATGTATTTGATATAACTAAAAAACTAGTTTCTTGGGCTAACAAATTGAGGGGCCCACTTAATGTTAGGATCAATACCAAAAGATTGTTACATTTTTAAATGAGGGAATATTAAATCAATGCACATAAATGTGTTAGAAAACCTATGGGTTTTTTCAACCCTCTCTGGAATCAATCCAATATTACTACAAACATCAAATCTAAACCAATGGATGGGTTATATATTACCTGAATGCATCATCCCGCACTTTCGATCAAATAAAAGATTGTTTTGCAAAGGGATTTAGAACTCTCTTGTGCTTTGGCCTTTTCTTCTCCCCATGTAAGTGATGGTTAGGAAAAACCTTCGTAGCCAAGAGAGTTACTCGTGTTGCCTTTTATGGGCCCTAAATCTCTCCTTTCATAAAAAAAAGAATAAATATCTTTTTAACCCTCACATTAACATGATGGCAGTTACAAAAGGAAACTTAAAGCAGACAAAATCCAATAAAGAAATCCTCAATGTGGGATAACTGATCCTTTATGTATGGTTATGTAAGCTACGACATTCGGTCCAACATTCTCCCAATTGGTCCATATGACAACAAAAGAAATTTTAAAACAAAATCGAAAAACAAGGTTCAAAAATGACTTTGACTGATGATCACCATTTTTAAAAATAACAATTGTCATCTCAACCTTTATGTCAATCTTTAATTTGTAATTAAGTTAGTTTTCCAATGAGAACTATGGCGGTTACATGTATCGAACAACATGCTTCCTTCCATAATTATTTCATTGACTATCTAACTTAATACAATCCTTTATAAGGGTAAAATAAGATATTTTATATGGCGATCCTATTTTACGCTTTAATACTATCTTTAATATTCTTACTTTATACACTTTGATCACATATGACAACAATCTCAATAAAGTAAGGAAACATGAAAATTTATTTAAATGAAAAATAGTTGCAATGTCTTTACATGTCCCCATTAAGGCAATTCTATTAGGCCTATTTTTTGTAACATGCTCTTTATGGACCTTTGGAGCCAATGCCTTTGTAAAAGGATCTGCTATCATAAGGCTTATCGGGATTCCAACAATAGACACTAACATATCACATACTTTTTCTTTTAGTACAAGGTATTTGACTTGTAGAAATTTTGATTTATTGGAAAACTTGTCATTCTCAGCAAATCTTCTTGCAGCGTCATTATCACAATAAATTTTCAAGGGTTCAGAAATTGTATTCATTACACGTGACCCTGAGATAAAATCACGCATCCAAAGAGTATGACTCGTGGCTTCAAAGCATGCCAAATATTTAGCATCAAATGTGGACGGAGTCACCAATGTCTGCTTCACACTTCTCTATGAAACTGCCCCACCTGCTAATAAGAATATGTATCCTGAAGTCGACTTTCTGGTATCGAAGCAATCAACGAAGTTAGCATCCGAATAACCAACCACTTGCAAATGATCGGACCTTCTATAAGAGAGCATGCGATTTCTTGTGCCACTAAGGTACCACAATTTTTTTTTTAACTGCTACCCAATGTGTCATTCCTTGAATACTTTGATATCTAGTAAGCATCCCAATTGCAAAATTAATATCGGGTCTAGTACATCTTTGGGCATACATTAAACAACCAATTGCAGCTGCATAAGAACAAGTTTCCATCTATTGCCTTTCAATTTCATTTTTTGGATATTGTTCTTTATTGAACTTATCACTTTTTGTCATAGGGGCATATTGTGCCTTGCACCCTTCCATACGAAATCTTTTAAGCACATATTTAATATAGGTTTCCTGTGATAACCCAAGTAATCCTCGAGATCTATCTCGGTAAATCTCGATTCCTATCATAAAGGTTGCTTCGCCCATATCCTTCATATCAAAATTGTTCTTAAGATATTCCTCGGTTTTGTAAATCATTCCAAGATCATTACTAGCTAATGAAATGTCATTGACATACAGGACTAAGATCATAAACTAGCTCCCACTAATCTTGAGATATATACAATGATCAATGACGTTTTCAGTGAAACCAAAAGACATAATAATGCGGTTGAATTTTAGGTACCATTGCCGGGAAGCCTATTTAAGATCATACATCGACTTATTTAATTTACAAATTAGTTTACCATCATTTTCTTTTACGAAACTTTTAGGTTGTTCCATATACACTTCTTCTAAATTTCCATTCAAGAATGTTGTTTTGACGTTCATTAGATGTAATTCTAAGTCAAAATGAGCTGCAAAAGCCATAACTATTCTAAATGATTTCTTTTTGGACACAGGAGAGTAGGTTTCGTGATATTCTATACATTCTAACTAAGTAAAACCTTTGGCCACAAGTCAAGCTTTGAATCGTTCAACTTTCCCTTTGCAATCCCTTTTGGTCTTAAAGACCCATTTACAGCCAACGGCATTGGAACCCTTGGGTAGTTTAACGATATCCCACACGCCATTTGTGGCCATTGATTTTAACTCATCTTTGATGGCGTTTAACCATTTATCAGAATTCTTACTCTCAATAGTTTCCTTTATCGTCTTAGGATCTTCCTCAATGCCAATGTTATCTTCCTCTAAATACACGACATAGTAATCCGGAATAGGATGTTTTCTCATTTGAGTTGACCTCCTTAATATCTCCGGATCCGGTTTAATGATGTTTTGTTGTGTATTTGGAAGTGGATCATTATCTTGTTCAAGGAGTGCCACATTGATGATATTTTGAAAATTTTGTGGTTGTTATACCTTTTGATAATCATTAACTATGATATTAAGTAGGACAACAACTCTACTTTGTTCAATAGGCAACAAGTGGCTCCCTTATTTCATTTTAAGTCACTGTTCTATTTTGATCAGTCCCACTTTTCTCATGATCTTCTAAAAATCTGGCATTTCCAAATTCAACAATCCTACTTGTTTGGGTCGCACAGTAAAACCTATGCCCTTCAGACCTTTCTGGATAATCAATAAATTATCCACTGATTGTTTTCGGGTCTAATTTCCTTTCTTGTAGGTTAAACATCCTCACTTCAGATGGACAGGCTCACCCTCGAAAATGGTTTAAACTAGGCTTCCTACTAGTCCAAAACTCGAAAAGAGTTTTGGGAACTGTTTTCGTCGGAACAAGATTCAATATATACATTGCCATCTTGAGTGCCTCCCCCCACATTGAATCGGGTAAGTTGGTGTTACTAACCATACTCCTTACCATATCCATTAACGTTCTATTCTCTTTTTCGGCTACACCATTTTATTGAGATGTGCCCAACATTGTATACTGTGATACAATACCTTCCATTTCTAGAAATATAGCAAACGGGACCGGGTTACGACTCGATTCAATGTATCTGCCATAATACTCATCACCTCTATTAGATCTCACAATTTTAATTTTCATGTCTAATTGTTTTTCTACTTCTGCTTTGAATATTTTGAAAACACTCAAAGCTTCAGATTTTTCTTTAATCAAATAGACATAACTATACCGTGAAAAATCATCTATAAAAGTGATGAAGTATTGCTCTTCGGTAAAAGATGGAACATGAATTTTACCACATATCCGTATGGATTATTTCTAATGGTGCAGAACTTCGTATGGCATTTTTCTTGTTTGTATTGGTTTGTTTTCCCTTTATACAATCAATACAAACACCATAATCAGTGTAATCAATATTACGCAATAGACCACCATTCACCAATCTTTTCATTCTTTGTATTTTGTCAAATAGCGTACAACAAGGCAGTTTTCTGCCTCATTTTGTGTGGCTGGGCCGAGTTAGCTTATGGTTCGATCCGACCTGACCTGACCTGCCATTCATGAGTTTTTTGGACTGGGTTGGGTTTTGGTTTGGGCAAGTTTATGGGCCAATCGTGGGTTGGGCCTGGCCCATTTAGGGCCCACTAAGCTCATTTCAGTTTTGGATAAAAATTTTCAGCTGTACCCACTTATTAGACAACACATATTTGTATATTCAATGGACCAAAATAAGGTTTAGAAGTGACCCAAATCAAAGTTTAGAAGTTGACCCTAAACTATGAAATTGTAAGTTATTGTGTGAACGATGGTTCTGATTATTTTGATGATATTTTTTACCATCAAATCATTCTATCAGACATAAATAGGGTTTAATTAAGTTCTAAAAATATTTATTGGGCATTGATGGGTCAAGATCAAGTTAGATTCATCATTAAAGTTTGATTCTAATTATTCTTATATATTGTTTATTCAATCCGATAAAAGCCGTTAAATTGATAATGTTGGCCATTAATAACATTCTGAATTAATTGATCAACTTCATAATTGAACGGATTGGTCAATAATAAATGGTCCAGATCTTATCTTGATCATAAAAGACATATTTGGACAGGGATCGATGTTCCGTTTTCTATCGTATACAAGTGGAAATGAGATCTATCATTTTAACAGATCTGATGGATTGATAAATGACTCTTTAGTAGAGCATATTTTATTAATGTTATTTTCGCTGCGATTTAAATTGTTTTATACAATTAAAGTTATGTTTATGCTCACTCATGTTTAAAACTATGAGTTATTTATTATTTAAGGATGGTTGGATAAGTATTTGTAATGAATCAATTAAAGAATTTAGGTGATGATCAATGACCAACAAAGGTTGTTTTTGGACCATTGATTAATGTAAGGACATCTAATCAAGTTGATGTGATAGGCTATAGTTGTTTGGACATCAAATATTGGAACCAATCAACCATAGATTGATTAGATTATAGAATTTGATAACCGAATGAACTAACTTTATCACTTTAGTTTTGTTATCAATTTAAAAAATTCAATAATTTCTTAACTTGGAAGCCGCCAAAGCGACCCAATTATGAATAATTGCTTAATTCTCTAAATTGACCAGTTAAGGAAGTGCAAACTCTATTGTTTGAATATGCCAATACTTAAAATCGCAATTTCATAAAGGAAATGGTTCAATCAAGCCCAAAGGCACGATTGTCCATAATTTGAAATTGAAATATGATATGGTTAATAAATGTGTTTTTGCTTGTATTTGATTTATATCCAAAGGAATATATTCAATACAATCACATCAGATATTATAAATCACATATTATAAACACGGTTATATTAATCAAAGAAAAGTAGTATATTTACATATTATTTTTCCAACCCAAAGGTAGCTTTACAATGATGAATATATCACTTTTAAATTTAAGTATATTGCTTAAATAAATATTCAAAGCATTACATAACTTATTGTTACTTTTTTTTTTCCTTTAGTTTCAAATTCAATGGCATCACTTTCGACTTTAGGGAATATACCCATGCTAGATGGATCAAACTTTATTGAATGGCTGGACATGTTATTGTTAGCTATGACTTACTTGGACCTTGATATGGCTTTGGATGAGCCTAAGCCAGCAATACCCACGGATGCGAACTCAATTGATGAAATGGCTAACTATAATAAATAGATTAAGGCTAATAAGGTTGTGATAAAAAATATTTTAAACTCAATTTCAAGGACCATTAGAGGTTCCATCAAAGCGAAATAAAATGCAAAAGACCTGCTAGAAGCTATAAAAGGTTAGTTTCAAATAACTGATAAAGCTTTAAGTGAACGTTAGGAGTAAGAGAACACATATTAACAATGACAAATATCGCTTCTAAATTGAAGGAAGTTGATACTACCGTGTCTAAAAAATATTTGGTGCAATTCATTTTCAATTCTCTTCCTCCCGAGTTTGGCCCATTTAAAGTAGCCTACAACCAGAGCTCAACTCCGTGGTCATTAAATGAGTTGATCGTAAAAGCTGATCAAGAAGAAATGAGGCTAAAGGCTAGAGACAATTAATTGTTAATTTTGTCTCTCAAAATAAGTCCAAGGGAAAAGGAAAAGGTAAAAGGAAAGTCAATGTTTAGGAAGCAAGGCCAAACAGGAAAGAAAGGGGCACAGAAAAAATGCTTTTTCTGTGGAAAGAACGGACATTTTAAGAAGGATTGCCTAAAGCGTTACAACTGGTTTGAAAAGAGAGGTAAAAAACTATCTTTTCTAATAGCCCATCAAATTCTTAGTGGGTCGACTCTGGAGCAAGCATTCATATATATGGTTGTGTGTAGGGATTCTTTTCAAGGCATACTCCAAATGATAGCGAGAAAACCATTACGATGGGGAATAACAAGAAATCAAGGGTCGAAGCTGTAGGCATTTATAGGCTGGTGCTTGACACTGAACATGTCTTGGTTCTAGATAATACTTTCTTGGATCATGATATTTCTAGAAATTTGATTTCAGTTTCTAGACTTGATTGTAATGGATTTAATTTCAATTTTGGACATAGCATTATGCATATTTTTAGCAATAATATTTTGATTGGGATTGGTTATATGTGTGATGATTTGTATAGATTAAAACTAGATTCTATGTATGAACAAACACCTCACATTAATTGTGGATTGTACATAGGCATTAAAAGAAGGCCATTAAATGAGGACTCATCAATGTTATGGCATAAAAGATTAGGGCATATCTTTGATACCAAATGTTAAAAAACCTATGAGTTTTTTCAAGCCTTTCTGGAATCAATCCAATAATACTACAAACATCAAATCTAAATCAATGGATGGGTTAGATATTACCTGATTGCATCATCCCGCGTTTCGATCTAACAAAAGATTGTTCTGCAAAGGGATTTAGAACTCTCTTGTGCTTTGGCCTTTTCTTCTCCCAATGTAAGTGATGGTTAGGAAAAACCTTCGTAGTCAAGAGAGTTACCCGGGTTGCCTTTTATAGGCCCTAAATCTCTCATTCCATGAAGATGAGAATAAACACATTTTCAACCCTCACATTAACATGATGATGGTTATAAAAGGAAACTTAAAGCAGACAAAATCCAATAAAGAAATCCTCAATGTGGGATAACCGATCATTTATGTATGGTCATGTGGGCCACAACAATCGGTCTAACAAAATGAACTCAAAACCTGCAGCTCTTACTCAGCTGGTTAGGGACATAATATTGAGTGCATGGAAGTCAAGTATCCTGTAAAGCAGACAAAACTCTTATAGTGTCGTTCCCTATTATATCTCAACTAGTTATGGACGCCAGCATGGTTACGAGAGTGTGTGAGTTCAAGCCCTCAACTCAAGGGAAAAAAAAGGGAAATATCTTCCTACAATCCCAAATGTAATTGAGGTCCAAATTCAAAATAGCCCATATTCATGATTGGACCATTTTCTAGGCTAGTACATCAGATAATAAAAAAGTAGAGACCCACTTCCATCCCATTAAGGCCCAAACCTTAATGATAATAAAGATCAACTAGGAGTGTGTCGGCCCACAAAAAAAAGAGGCTATTATCAGACAAACAACCAGGGGCGGGATTTCAAGCATTGGCACATGTGGACAACAAGGGATTGCTAAGTTGGTTGACAACCCTGCATTCCACCATGACCAGCTTTGGAAATGCCACTCTTCCCACATGTTTGGGCTTCTCTTCCCATGTATGGGCTATCCTTCCCACTTTGTGGGCTTCCTCCCTCTTGTGTGGGTTTTCCTTCCCACTTGTGTGGGTTCTCTTGGGTCCTAGGCCCCTATGCTAAGGTGGAAAAAGGAAAATATCTTCCTACAATCCCAAATGTAATTGAGGTCCAAATTCAAAATAGTCCAAATTCATTATTAGACCATTTCCTAGGCTAGTACATCAGATAATAAAAATGTAGAGACCCACTTCCATCCCATCAGGGCCCAAACCTTAATGATAATAAAGATCAACTAGGAGTGTGTTGGCCCACGTATAAAATGGCCTTTATTAGAGAAACAACTAAGGGCAAGATTTCAAGCACTGGCACATGTGGACAACAAGGGATTGCTAAGTTGGTTGACAACCCCACATTGGTACCTTCACCAACTTTGGGAATGCCACTCTTCCCACATATTTGGGCTTCTTTTCCCATGTGTGGGCTATCCTTCCTACTTTGTGGGCTTCCCCCCACCAAACACACCCACCCACCAAAAAAAGAAAAAAAGAAAAAAGAAAAAGAAAATTAATGCATATGTGATGAGTTACTCTGACTCTATCACATGATTCACATTCCAACACTTTAAAAATTACAAATTCTGCCATTCGTCGCTACTACAATTCTACTAGCCAGAGACGACTCCTTAGGAGTGTGTAACAAGCTAGGATCTTGTAATAGTTGTTTTTTGCGGGTGAGAATACTTCATTCCTAACTCTCTAGTAGGAAATCAAAATCCATTTTGGCGAGAAAATTCAATTCAATTCTTGAATCCATTCCTAACTACTTGAATGTTGCTTGTACTTGAACAATTGGTGATTCTTGCTAAGGGACAACAATGATTCTCTAATTTCAATAAACAATAGCCTAAGTTTGGCTAGGCATAGCTTAGGAGTAAATTAGCAAAGACAAAGAAAAGGTTAGTCAAACAAGTAAGAAAATAAATAAAAAAATTCAAAATGAATACGGAATGAGTTACCATGAATATAGAAAATATGGTGTGGAGGTGTGGCAGCCCTACCATAAAGAAAGTATGTTAATTTAATTTTTATGGGGAAAATTCAAATTAGCTTTTCTTTTCTTTCTTTTTTTCTTGACCAATGGAAACATGATTTTGAATCATCCATTGTTTTTATATTTACCTTTCGTTTTTATTTCCTTTTTGCAAATAGTAGTTTTGTTACATGTCTATCTAACAAAATCATATTTCCCATGCATGCAGTCGCACTAACAATAAATAAGCTTTTCCCCCACTTTCTTTTACATGAAAACGATGATCTCCCCCCCGCCCCCCCCCCCCCCTCTCTCTCTCTCTCCTTTTTTCTCCATCATCTTCTCATATGGAACTCGACAACATATTCCAATTGCAATCAAGCAAATAGAAGGAACATATATTGACATACACACTCCTCTGTAGCCCTCCTGCACCAGTCAACGCACAGCTCAAATCGGCAGTAAGTAAGTTTTTCGCCAAAGTTCTTGTCATACGCAATTATACAATAATGCAATGGATCCCATCAAAACAATGCAGAAAGATCGTGATAGGTGAAAAAGAACTTCGTGGCTTGGGCATAACTTAAAAATGTATGCTGATCCAACCCATTCACGAACCCAAGGTCCACAAGCCTTCAATTCAGCCCAATATTTTCTCTTGGGTCCTACTTAATGGACTAACAACCAAGGAAATTGAATGTTGTGGGGAAATTTAACCAACTTGAAGGTGATGGATGGAAAATACCCAAATAGAAAAACCATAATGCGTGAATCTTTTGGTTTAGAGGAAGCCATCGGAAATTTAAGAGGGAAACTCTCAAAACGTCAGGTCCAACCTAGCCCATAAACCAATTAAAGACTGTGGTCAACCTAGCCAAGTGGTAATCTAACTCAGCCTAATAAAGAACTGCTCTAGCCTAAAGTTCAAAGTCCATTAGTTATGGTCTAAGTCTATTAATAGACTAACATAGTAAAGTTAGTAAAGTGGTTCTATTATAAATGCCCGCATTCTTCCCAACTTATCCAATATGGGATTTCTACTAAAAGAAGTCGTAAGGTAAGTTTCACAACGAGAACTGAGTTCACAAAAGGATTATTTTCTATGGGGTTTTTAACACCTTTTGCACATGAAAAATGTATGATTATCAAAAGTATTTTCGAAGAAACTTAAAACTAATCATGAATTTCTTATTTTTAAAAATTCCCAACATGGTCCAGGGTACCCCATAGATGATATCTTCTCGTGGGGCAGCAAACAACCTTGAAATCACTGGGGACAACTTGGACAAGGCTAGAAAATGTGTAGTGGAGACAACTTTGACAAAGCTAAAAAATGCACACTTGCGGACATTTTTTGATGGAAGACTCAGACATTGAAGTCAACTTGAGGACAAGAGGATTAATACGAGTCACTTTACATCTTTGCAAGTTACTGCATGTGTCAACTTGTAAAAACTGACGCTGAAATGTCCAAATTAGACCCTGCCCCTGCCATAGCAGTTGATAATAACTGAAATACAAGGGCCGTGGCAAAGCCATGTTAAACAAAACCAACATAAATTTATCAAGTATTTTATTTTCTAAGGTTTTGATCTTTAAGTATTTCAAGCATGATTAATCTAATATGAGTTTGATTCTAATTGGAGTGAAATAATGGTATTTGTTGGATAGTCTACAATTGAGTGCACTTAAAAACAAAAAAAGAAAAAAAGAATAGAAAATTGTATGATTTTCATGTTATTTTGCGTCAATGTAAAACTGATATATAACTATTATTAAGAGTAATATTGGCCATAGTTCTTAAATGGCCAAGTAAGACAAAAATGTGAGTTTCTTTAGACTGATTTTGATCAAAGAGGGGATGATCTTAATAAAAAATTTAAAGCAACAATGATTTAAATTACCCTTAAATAATTGATAAATTCAAAACGATTGAGACTGATATTATAAAGTTTGGAATTAAGAGCAAAATTGAAATTGGGAGAGTTAAATAAAGAAAACTAACCGAATCAAATAAACTAGGGAATTTTTTTTATTAGGGCAGATTTTAAGATCAATAAGCAGTCCTAAGACTAAAGAAAAAAAGAAATCTGATGTGATCTAATTAGCTCCCAATTAATAGGGAATTTATAGTTGGAGAGTGAATAATCAAAATTGGAATACCATATGAAAATTGAAATGATCAAAACTAAAATTGAGGCCGAGAGAGAATCCAACCTAAACATTAGCTTACTCAAAAAATCTAAAATAGAACAACTTGTAAGGTACACCTCGAGAAGTGGAAATCACAATGGTAGGGTTTATATCTTGATGGGACTAGGGGCCTTCCGAGTCTAGTAATTTTGTAAATATGCTTTTTATGATTTAATTCAATGGTGAATAATAGCCGAATTAGTCCCATGCTAATATGAGTGCCGATTCACATGTGGATAGTTCTGTAAGGGTCTAGAATTAGGTGACCCATTTTAAGAAAAAAAAATTGAAGTTCACTTTTTTCCATATTGACTTTATATCTAAGATATGGATATATTTATTGACAGCAAACGAGAATAATTCTAACGAGATGGAACTCATGTAAGATTTTCTGATTCAACAAGGGAAGCCCATCCCAAGTGCCCAATACATGGATCCGCCCTCGCCTTGATTGTGCCCGACCCGTCCCGTCTCGACTTTCCTAAAAATTAACCCAACCCAACCTGACCCATGAGAAGTTCATTTGGATCCACATTGCACAATGAGGCCAATCCATTAAAAATTATTGGATGACCGTCTGATTGGTGGACCACACTCATGTAGCCATTTAGGGCAGCAGTCAAAACACTTTCTCAATGTCCAAGTGGAAATTTACAGCAGGAAAAGAAAGAAGACAAAATGAGTAAAGCTGCATTTACAGCAGGTACTCTCCCTCCCTCCCTCCATCTGTTTCTTTATTCCAAGATGTCTCTGTCTCTCTGTTTCTTTTATTTCTTGGTCGATGCATCTGTTACTTTATAGTGTTTAGGGTTGACTGAGGATTGCACCTCACCGAATCGAAAAACCATATTCTTTTTCTCTTTGATGTTTCATTTTTGATCTGCAATGGCTCCTGATCTTTTGAATTTCTTGGCCGATACGGCTGTCACAACCGATTGTTTCTAAATGTCGGCCGGTATTCTCGTGATGTGGTACAGACTGATACAAGTGTCGGCTGTTACGTATTGTAAACCATTGGCAATTTTAGGATTCATCAGGGTTTACTGACGACTCTGCCTGATCGAGTCCCAAATCTATATTCTCTCCCCTCCTATTTCCCGGATCGGCAATGTATCTGTTTTCTGGAATTTTTTTGGCTGATACAGCTGTTACAACCGATAGTTTCCATGTATCGGCCGAAATTTTGTTGAATTTGGTGTTGGGTAACATTATTCCGAGAATTTTGTGCAATGCCTGTGTAAGTGCAAAAATGTAACTCACAAGATTAGAGGGAGCCTCGTAGGACTTATCTAAACAACTGTGGAGAGCTGGCCGCTTTAGGGATCTGAAAGGGAAGAAATAACAGTCAAAGGACTCTGGTTGTGGGCAGCGCAGGGCTCTCCGATGACTAAGTTAGTGCAGGGACAGAAGAAGAGAGGCAGAGTAACGGCTTGGAGGGTGCATGCATGCGTACCTGGTTTGGGCTAGCATATCCTTTAGAGGAGGAGAGTCTAAAGATACTTGATAGTGGGCCTAATGATTTGACTACTAAGGTCTCATTAGCCCACATCAATTAATGAGGATCCATCATAACCCACATTGTATTAAATGATGGTCCGATCAGCCCATGTTGCATTAAATGTCAGTCACATTGGGTCTGATCTTGTTTTGACCTGTTGGCGGCAAAGGTTCCATCGGATCCTTTCTTGGGCCCTGTCCTGATATGGCTGCAGCCGCTGGATGCTGCTCCGTCAGGGATTTGATAAGGATTCTGGACGGTTGAGATGGTGTATCTGTCCCATCAGCGCGTGCTCGCACCCTGCCACGTGTCCTAAGGTGGGACATGGCTGTCAGTGCCTGTCTCGGTTAGCAATCTGTCATCCAGCTGCAGCCGAGATGCGTGGCTCAGGACGAGGCACTTGGCAGAGATCGTGGCGACCAGTGCGTCCGAGCCGAAACGCGCATGGCCGAAATGGAGTATAAGAGCTGGCATTATTGCTGGGTTTAGCATAACTTGCATATTAAGAATTGCCCCACATAGCCTGTATCTTTTGATGTCAAGAAAAGTCTTGGTGTATCTTTCTCTCGTGTAAAGTATACTGTGAATTCTACTGCGAGGAGTCTGGCTAATAGGGAGTGGACTGGAGTGCCCAACTCTGATTGTATCTTTTGATGATAGTATTCATATGTGATATGGGTTTTATTTCTAATCCTGTGAGTGCAGTCTGCTATATGCAGCCCACTTGGGCGCGCCTTTGACTAGTGCAGCTCTTTTTCCCAATGATCTGGGCACTATGCCCAATTTTATGCTCAACAAACCTCTATTCACTGTTGGATTGGAACTTAAAAAAAAAAAAAAAATCTATGCTTAAAAGACCATGTTGGGGCTAATGTTTTGCAAGACCCTTATCCATAAAAGAGACCTTTCCATCTATGATACCCACAATGATAGAAATGCATTTAAGTGGTGGCTGCGAGCAGGTAGTGGTATGCTCCGAGGTGAAGATTTTCCATTCAATATATACCTTAAATAGTATAGTTTTATTAAAGAAGGTGGAGAATTGGAGAATTAATTAGTAAAATAAAACTGTCAAAGAATGATTAAATTGTAAAGAAGAAAGTAAAACTAAAAAAAATGAAAGGCTGTCACGATTTGGAAAAGAACGTTATAAATGAAAATGACAAGAAGGAAATAAATAATAATGCCTAAGGAAAGAAATATACAAAAGAAGCACCGGAAACTAAAAAAAGGCTTGAAACCAAAGCATAAGTAAAGAAGAAGACGCGATATTGAGATGCGAGGATTTCCTATTGGGCTTTTCTTAAGATAGGTGAAAGGTAGGTCATAAATGAGTAAGAATATAGTCAAAATGTTGGATAAAAAATCTCTTTAATCTCTTGCCAAATGGTTGCTATAAAACTTTGTTGTAGGAGAGAGGTAGAGGGATTTGTTCTATCAACTGAGTTGCTACTTCTTTTTTCTTACAATTATCTATTATTTTTTATTTTGTTGCCTATATAAATTTTTATTATATTTTGTTGGCCCAACAACTGATCAGATCAGATAATCCTAACCTCAAGAATATTCTTTTGTTGAGTTCCTTTGCGCAAATATAGTTGGAAGAAAGTGCTGTCGTGCTGATATGACTATTTTATTAGTGCGATTTTCTGCGGCAGTTAATTTATTGTGGGCTCTCTGGATTACGGCCTAGCCGAAAAATTGCTACTACAACCATTCTCAGAGTGTCATTCTTAGTCTTCCCATCTTTGATTACCCATTCTGTGTTATATTCTGCATGTCTTCAATATGGAATGCACTACATGTTGGTTTTTTATTGTTTGAAAATCAGGGGACAGTTTTTAGTGCGTATGAGAAGATAAATAATGTATTGTTTTCTATTGTTTCAGGAATATGACAGTTTTTAGAGCATATGAGAAGATGTGTGATATTAGGAGGCAACGGCTTCAAGAGCCAAATGAAGAAGGAGGAATTGTTAGCGATCCAATAGATGATGACCTGGTCAATGAGAACTTTCTAATAGATGATACCAGTACCCTCTCAAGAAGAAAAGGATGTTGGTATTCCATTGACATCTTGGGAGCCAAACTTAATCCTCGATCAGTAGCAGACTATTTTATGGGCCAAAGAAGTCCAGAAAACAGTGACAACCTGAGGAGACATCTTTTTGCCATGGGCTGGAAGATTGAGCGGAAAGATGAATGGAAGCGAGATATGTCTCGTTACCGTTACCTATCACATGATGGAGTTCACTACTATTCTCTTATCACTGTTTGTCAACATCTTCTAACAACACAGGGTTTCATAACTGAAGTACATGAGAAACAGGTTCTTTCACCAAGAAGACTTAAAGAGAAAAATAACTGCAATTCTATTGCAACTGTAAGAAAAAATGCACCATTGTTGACACTTGTTGAAGAGCAAGTCACTAGAAGAAAACGGTCTCGACGTGGGCAATTGGTGCTAGGCCATTCAAGCAACATGGTTGAAGAGCAACTCATTGGAAGTAATTGTTCTGTTGCTAGCTCAAGCAAAATGTCAATTCATTTGCCAGGGTTTATTGCCAAAGAGCAGGGCATCGGAAATAAATGGTCTCCATTTGGTAGAGGTAAATTGGCTTTCCAACATTTTAGCCATGTGATTAGAAAAGAGAGAGGTCTTGAAAGTAATTTTTATTCTTGTGTGAGTAATAAGACAGTCCCTTTGGCCGGTACTATTGAAGAAGAAAAAATCAATGGAAATACTCATGTGCCATGTGGCAACATAACAGAAGCAATAGAATATTCTAACAATGTGGCTGAAGAAGTGCAATGCATCGAAACTAACCGTTCTCCTGTTTCAAGTGTAAAAGAAATGTCAATGCCTTCGCCAGGTATTGCTCAAGAATGGCAAAGCATTGGAAATAACCGTTGTTTCTCTGATGACAGATTATGGGTCCCAGACCATTCTAGTGATGTGGTTGAAGAAACAAAAGGCGTTGGAAGTAACCCTTTTCATGCTGCTGGAAACGTAAATGAAATGCCAATCCCTTTGCCAGATATTGGCCAAGAGGGCCAAAGCATTGGCTACAATTGTTCTTTGTCTGGCGGAAATATACAGATGCTAAGGCATTCCGGAAGTTTAGTTGAAGAAGAGCAGGGCACTGAAAGCACCTATAATCTACATTACAAAAGGAGTAGGTTAAAACGGTCTGATGACGTTCTTGTTGAAAAAGAGTGTTGTCCTCAAGCAGTAGAGGACTACTGCAATCTTGAATCAAGGAAGGGTAATTTAAAAAAGAAATACTTGAAGGACGCCAAACAATTAATATTAAAAGTGAAGATGCACCTATCGTTTGATGGATGGAAGTTTTGGTATGTTCATAAAACAAATAAGCGTGAGTTGCGTTATTGTTCACCTAAGGGCAATATTTATGGTTCTCTTATCACAGCTTGCAGAGCATGGATGAAGGATGAAATGTTTGCTGGTAGATATGATGCCCTAGCTGCTGATAAGAATCCCAATGGTAGTCAATTTTCTCAGGTACCCAATACTGAGTTTCATGAAAGTTCTTTTGGTTTGGCACCATCCATAGAGGAGCTACTTCATCAAACAAATCCCTGTTCAATTCGAAAGGGAAGCCCAGATGAACTGCCACTTGCGCCTTCTTGCAATAGAACAAAAACTTCGCCAGTAGATGAGGAATTCTATACTGAGTTTCATGAAAGTTCTTTTGGTTTGGCACCATCCATGGAGAACCCACCAGTTTCATCTTTTTGCAATAGAAGAGAAAGTTCTTTGGTAGATGACTCTACTAATTCTCAGAAGCAGAAATATCCCAAGATATCTTGTATTCCTTTCAATCAAGGCGGTGTATTGGATGATGAAAGTGATCCAAAGCATGTGTTGGAACTGCCAGTTGCATCTTCTTGCAATGGAACGGAAAGACCCGCAATAGATGATTCTAATTCTCAGAAGCAGAAAAATCCCAAGGAATCTCGTGTTCTTTTTAATCAAGCTGGTGTATTGGATAGAAGTGATTCTAAGCATGTGTTGGCTACCCGACGCAAAACAATTTTATCCCTGTTGATAGATAATGGTGTGGTGTCACCGGGGCAGGAGGTGGCTTACTTGAACAAAAAGGACCTTCATCCTATGGCGAAAGGCCAGATAACCTATGCAGGGATCAAGTGCAATTGTTGCAGAAAGGTTTATGGCCTGTCCAACTTTGAGGTTCATGCTGGCAGCACCAATCGCCGACCAGCTGCTAACATTTTCCTACAGGATGGGAGATCTTTGCTTCACTGCCAATTGCAAAAAGCTGGCGATGGAATTGATGGCATTTGCTGTGTGTGTTATGATGGTGGCGAATTATTATTATGCGCGAGCTGTCCATTAGTGTTTCATTCAAGTTGTGTTGGTTTAGAGGTATGTCCATTGTGTTCTCATCCCTGCTTGCTTTTTGTAAGAAGCATTTTGTTTTATATTGGCATTTTGTACAAAGTTTTAATGCTTTTTGTGTCCGTCCCTTTTCTCCTTTGTTTATCAGCTTTCTACTCCTTTGTAAGTTGAAATCTTCTAGCCTCATTTTCTTGTGAAGCAGCGCAGGGGAGAAGGAGGATAGCCAATGGGCTATTCTCCAAGTCAAATGGCTTAGGGTAGGATGTCTAGGTCTCACACCAAAGATGAGAAAACCACACGTTGAGCAAACTCAATTTTCATTCAATTTCTGTATATTCTATCCCAAGATTAGGGATTACATTCTTTATATAATAAAGTCTAAGTACTGATTTAGCAATCAAGCCTTACCAAATTAGAAAACTTCCTAAATCTAATAATCTAGGAAAATTTAGAAATTGCTTAATTATTGTTAAATCGTAACAATTATTATAATCTAAGAAATTTACTAGAAGATAGAGAATTTAGGAACTGCCGTAGGAAAGAATCCTTCATGGATTTGCCATTGGAGAAATCTTGGGAATTCATTGATGGGGCCTTGTGGGCTTTGGGCTTGATAGACCTTTAGGCGGGGCATATTAGTCTGGCCTACATCAGCTCTCCCCCTCTTGGAAGGAACTCGACCTCGAGTTCAGTAGGTGTCCGCCTGGATTAAAGATCAAACGCACAAACTTTCGATTCTTTTGTGGATCTTCGTACACTTCATATGGTTTGTAAGCTTCACTAAATCTTTTACTTCACGAAAATTTTAGATATTGCCTCTTTGCATGGACTCGCACTCGAACAAATTATTGCTTTGATATATGAATTTCTACCATCTGCTCACAATCTTTTGATATCAACAATCGATTCCCGAAGATGAAATCAATGTGGGGAACCTCAACAATTTGATCTTCTTTTCCAACCTTTGAAACAATAGCTTGTTCTTCGGATGATTTAATTGGCTCTTCAGGATCGAACATATGATGAAATCTACCAGTTGATCGGGCTCTTGGTTGACTACTTTCAATTCTTCAAAGTCTGAATTTTCTTCCTTCGGTGCTTGCACTTCTTGATCATCATTGTTAATAGAAAGGGAATCTATTTCTTTGTCTTCCAATGTACCTAAAGTAGGATCTGGTGGAGGAATTTTGTCTATCACTTCATCTGAATTTGTTAGAAAATCATTTGTTTATTGCTTATGTTCCTCAACTTTAGCTTTGATAATCTCCATGACTGGTTCCATCATAGGGACTTATTTGCGGAGACTTTTCTTCTTCCATCTTAGCTTTTCGCAAGCGAGCTCGTTTAAGCATGCGTTCAACACGAATTGCTTCCCAATAGGCATCATGAATGGTTTCGCAGTTATTCATATGTTGCAATATGTTTGATCTCAAGCCTTTGATAAAGTGATTCAACTCTTGGAGCTCATTCTGTTCCAATTCACATACTTGTTGTAGCCTTGAAAATTGATCAGAATATTCGTCAACTGTCCAATCCTTGTTTCAGATTAAGGAACTGCTCAAAGTAGACTTCATTTGCATAGTACCAATCTCCATAGTTATGCTCATACAACATTCTTTGAACTTCATTGGAGAACCCAAAGAGTTGCATATTGGCTTTTGAGAATCAACAATTGAGAGTGATCAAGCAGAAATTTTTGTTTTAGTGGGCTTGGCTCCTTGTAGGCTGGGCCCACTTTTTTTTTTCTTTGGTGGGCCTGGGCTGGATTGGGCTCAGGTCAGGCCGGACTGGATGACAGGTCCAAACTGGAAGGCCTGTTCTCTTTTAGGTTGGTGGGCTTTGGCCGGATTTGGTCTCAGGTCAGGCCTGAACTGTGGGTCAGGCCCAATACAAGTGACCTTGAGAAAACACGTGGGAGAGCTTTATCCTTGGGCTTTGATACCAATTGAAGCAGCGCAGGGGCGAAGGAGGATAGCCAATGGGCTATTCTCTAAGCCAAACGGCTTAGGGTAGGATGTCTAGGTCTCACACCGAAGACAAGAGAAAACCACAAGTTGAGCAAACTCAATTTTCATTCAATTTCTATATATTCTATCCCAAGATTAGGGATTACATTCTTTATATAATAAAGTCTAACTACTGATTTAGCAATGAAGCCATACCAAATTAGAAAACTCCCTAAATCTAATAATCTAGGAAAATTTAGAAACTGCCTAATTATTGTTAAATCGTAACAATTATTATAATCTAAGAAATCTACAAGAAGATAGAAAACTTAGGAACTGCCGTAGGAAAGAATCTTTCACGGATTTGTTGTTGGAGAAATTTTGGGTATTCATTGATGGGCATTGTGGGCTTTGGGCTTGATGGACCTTTAGGCGGGGCCTATTAGTCTGGCCTACATCATCTTGATTATATACTTTCCACCAAGGATGCAAATAGTGACGTAGCGGCCGATATATTGGCCGTAGCAGTGGACACCGCCACGCTACGGCCGAAATATCTGCCGTTGCAACTGTAGCGGCCGATACATTCTTGTAGCGGCTGCTAAATTTCTGTAGCGGCCACCACGTTTCGGCCAAGGTTAAATCACACCCCCCTCCCCTCGTTTGTTCAGCTGTTGGAAGAAAAAAAGGAAAAGAAAAAAAGAAAAGAGAAGGATGAAGAGAGAAAGGAGTTGCAGAGGTCGTGCAGCAACTGCAATAGCACCCACGATTGCATGCAGTAGGAGAAGGCAGCACCGGCACAACGAGACCATTGGCGCAGCGGCAGCATTAGCGCAAGTAGCACCCGGCAGCATCGGCGCAGGCGCACAGCACTTCTCCAGGCAGCAAGTGCTCTTATTTCTTCTCCTTCTCCTTCTTTCTTATTCTTATTCTTCTTCTCCTTCTCCTTCTCCTTCTTCTCCGTCTCCTACCTTTCCTTTCCTGCTTCTAAATCTCTCTCGATTTTCTTTTTCGGACAAAGGTAGGGCAGAAAATGCCCTTTATCGATTGAGGCCTCTTTAATTTAAATGTAAGTTATGGGCCCCACGGTTGGCCCACTTGATGAAAGGCTTAAATAAAAGTTAAAAAGGGGCGATTATAAAACATTAAAAAACCATGCAAAAAATAAAAAATAAACAAATAAACCATTAACAAACTGATTAAAAACTATTCAAAACATTAGAAAACATTAACAAAAAAACCTACTAAAAAATGATAAAAAAATGAAAAAAAAGTCAATCCATTAAAAATTACCATTCAATTAAATGGGCCCATCCAAAACAAGAAAAGTTGACTCTAATAGAAAATAGGGCCCAACCAATGTTCACTCTAATAGAAAATATGGCTCTAACATAATTACACTCTAAAATAGAAAATGGGCCCCTTTTCACTCTAAAAGAAAATAGTGCCCCAGCCAAATTTCACTTTAATAGAATTTCTTTCTCCTTATATATGAATAATTCAAAATACAACTCCGAAATGTTCTATTATAAGCATGATAGTGATAATAGTTTGATTATAGACAGTTTGTTGGTTTTTAGCTTAAAATAGCAAACCATCATAAATAAATATGAACAAATTGATCAATATTATTATTTTATAATCATACAGCGATACAGGACTCCATGCAATGAAGGGACCGCTACACCCTCCTATATAAGTTACTTTTCTAAACAAACATTTGATTATTTCATTTTACAATTTTCTGGATTTTTCTGGAATTTCTTCAGATTTTTTGGCGAGTTTTTCAAATCACATGGCTACGCTGCTATGTAGCCCCGCTGCGCTACATAGTGCCCGCTTCGTAGCGGTTTGCCCGCCGCCACCACTATTTTCATCATTGCTTTCCACAAGTGGGACCACATATCTTTTGCAGTCTTTTGCAGCAGTGTAGGCTGCAAGTGTTAAGGAGATATGTAGCTCAACAAAACTTACAATCCAACGAATAACTTAAGCGTTATTTACTTTCCATTTGGTTATTTCCTTTGAGTCATTAAATTTTGAAATGGATCTATCAATATATGCTGATAATTCTTTTCCCTCCACAAAATTGTGAAAGTTGAATTCCCAAAGGAAATAAAATTTTCCTTTGAATTTAACAGGCAAAAATTTAGTGTTATCCGCCATGTATACTTCAATAACAAGAAACTAGATCAAAAGGAATTAAACGGCAATTAGCTATTGCAATGAAATCCTGATATTCGAAGAAGTCGCCTCCATTACTTTGATACTGATATAGCAACAGCTAACAACCATAAGAAGAGACTTTTGTTTTGAATGGTTACTTTCATTAAAAGCAAGCAGTACAAGAGAACTATATTGACAAGCTTACAATGAAAAGAACACCATCCCTAGAGGGGAAGAACACCAAAAAGAAAACAAACACCAAAACAGACAACCCCTAAAGAGTTACAAACACCCAACAAGAAAGAAACTGAACAAACCATCCTACAAAGGACAGACTTGATTGTAAGCCACTATCATCCAGTTATGCATAATTTGGTCCACTGAGTATGGTTTAAAGTGTTGATCAATCCCCACCCTAGATGCAACCAAGAGCTTGATTTTTTCTATTAAAGGAAACATGGTTGGACTTCCCCTCAAAGCATTGTAGATTCCTTTCCTTCCTAATTGTCCAAGTGACTCCTAGAAAGGACAGAGCCCACATCTCCTTCCCCCTATGAAGGAAAGAAATCTATGATGCTTTGAGGGGAAGTCCAACAATATTGGTTCCTTTAATAGGAAAAATCAAGCTCTTGGTTGCATCATTGAAGAAAAGCCCTTTAAGAGTAGCTGATATAAGAAGATGATACTTTGAAGAAGAGCCCTTGAAGAGTAGCTGATATAAGAAGAGCTATCGTGAAGCACTCGACTAATAAAGCTGAAGTGGAACTTAGATGAAGCCAAAGGTAAAGCCAAAAGTGAAGAATAACACTTGGTCAATCTGAACATCAGAGAAGTTGTAGAAGATTTTTTCCAGGATCAGAATTCCCTAGAACAGGTCTCGCAAAGCCGAAACTTGCATAAAATATTCGACGTACCCTCGATTCACCCTTCTTCTACAGAAAAGATTAAGAGATGAAGAGACGATCTTTAAAGACGAGAGAGGATGAGACAACTTCTCACCCTCTGCAGCTTCTCACCCCCTGAAAATGCTCGTCTGGAGGGTTTCCTTAATTGCCAATCCCTAAAAGACCTCTTGAGTGGGTCTTGTGATAGCCCTAAAAACCCGAGATCTGGTGAAAGGGCACTAGACCCTATATTGGGGAAGAAGGAAAGGTGCTAAACCCTAGTTCTAATGCTCTGATACCATGACAACATGAGAATTTCATAAAATCTGAGGTCCCATGTTACCGGGAGAGCCCTGTATTTATAATAATATTCACAAATTACAATTACATGAATACTCTTTTAAAACGGTTTAAAGGGAGGATATGTACAAGGGTATCTTGAGAACAACTAATTTACAAGTAGTTATCTAGAGGGACTTAGATTAGTAAGATTATCATGCTCTATAGGTGTAGCGGAATTGGTACTCTCTTCACATTTATATTATCATATTAATATAAAAACCTTCTTCTTTCTTCTTTTGAAAGGTGATAGATATGAAATTGTAATATTGATATGTGTTTGTGTTTTTACTTGTAGATGCACATGCTGTCAGTGGATATGATGTATAGGGTTAGATACAGTTATAAATCCCTAATTCTTGCATGCATGTATTAACTAATAGTATTGCAAAAACTATTTCCTTATGCTCTCTATTTTTGGAACTTTATGTAAGCAAACAAGTGGCTAGTTTAAGCAAGAAAACCAGATTTTCAGATGGATAGGTGCTAGTTGCTGCTTTTTAAATGTCGGTCATATCATATGGACCACCATACGTGACAAATGTGCTACTTTTTGTATACAGTTGTAGAGCACCATTTTTCATTTTTTTTTTATATCAGCAACCAGGCCCCCCACCCCCCCCCCTCTCTCTCTCTCTCTCATAGAGCACCATACTGCACACTTTTTCTTTTTTGGATTCGGTTTCTTTAATTCTTTGTAATCTTATGAGATTAGATTTTGATTGAGATGTAAAAGGAAAGGTTCTGTATACAAAAGGAGGGTTGCTCAACCAAGTGGGAGGTGGGACAACCAATTCAATCCAAGTTCACTGATCTTTTGCGAGTTTTCTAGAGAAGTTTTCAGCTGCTATATTACTGCCCTGAATGTGATTAGTTTATTTCCTAATGCTAAAATTTAGTACAACAAAGTTTCTCTTCTTTTGATAATACAACTTTATGTTTGTGATAATGTAGGATATACCTCAAGGAGAATGGTATTGCCCATCTTGTCGATGTGGTATATGTGGGGAGGGTGACTTCGATGAGACAAGTGAATATTATACCGAGAAAACAGTTATCTATTGTGATCAATGCAAGCAAGAATGTAGGTTCGACTCTCTTTAATTTCTCTATGTAGCGTAATTATACTAAAATGTCTTAAGTTTATTTTTCTTTAAAATAAAAAAAATCTTCAGTTCATGTGGGATGCTTGAGAGAGAGAGAATTGGCGGAACTGAAGAGGTGTCCAAAGGGGAATTGGTTTTGCAGTACAAAATGTTCAAAGGTAATTCAATATTTATCTTAATCATGCTGAATTCCTCTGCCTGCATGAGATATTTGTTGTTAGAGGTTTACTGTCGAATAGTTGTATTGTTCAATTATGTGATCCCAGGTGATAATATCTTAATGCACAAATTGCTCATAACTAGATATAGCCAGCATTTAGTCCCTGTGACTTAATCTTACACAATCCTAATTCAGTGAACACCCTGTCAGTTTATACATGTTCTGAATTTTGAGTCTAATCCATAACCAATCATAATTATCTGATCAAGAAAAAGGGTTATCATAACTCCTAAGCATGTGTTTCTGTTCAACATTTTCTTCACCACTAAAAGCAAATGCAATGTTACATCTGTGATATGTTCATCCATGTCCTTTAATTTAATTTACAATTTGTATGTTAATGTATCTTATAAAGCAAATTCTTAATGCATAATAGTGTGCTAGTTGTAGATGTCCAGGACTATTTTCCAAGTCAGATAACTATGGGCACTGAAAATATACGCCTTGCTGGCTGCTGCTACTGAACTCCAACTTCTCTGACTGAAAACAATTTATGCTCTATTAACACTTCATATCTTTTAAATCTCACTGTAAGCATTTTCATGCTTCATTTCTTCATTAGTTCCCTAATTACCTACCTCACCTGTTGTTGGCCTTCTCTAAAAGTGAATAATGCCATTCAGAAAGGTTTGCTTTTAACACTTTTCCATGAGTTGTCTCAATAGGGAAATTTCTTCTGTTGTGGATTTACCCATCATACATCTAACTTGTTCTTGAAATATTAGTTTCTTATCTTAGATGTTGCTCTACTACTCTCTCCAGGTTCATTTTCTAACTTGTGAACAAGAGACATCAACAGTTAATGCAATTCTTCATAACTCATTTCTTTATTTTCCCCTTTTGGTCTTTTTTTTTTTTTGGAAAGGGTGAGAGTTCTCTTCCTCATTTAGACATTCTTCAAGTACTTGTAATTTTTTTTTTTCTAATGAGTAACAAAAATATTTCATTAAAAATTTGAGAGGGAATACAAGAGAGAAACATCCAATCAAAGGATTGGACAAGAACAGTATAAAATCATTATAACCAAAGGCAAACAAAACCACTGAAGGAGAAGATCTATCCACCACTTGCTTAGACAAGGAGTTTGCCATGCCAGTAGCCGACCACTAGTATGTTACTAACAATTTTTCTCAATGCCTTCGTTAACCAGCTCAATCAGATATCACCCATCACAACCAAAATTTCCATAGGTAGATCTCCTTTCTATAGGTTGTATTTGCCTGTCCTTATTTCCAATCAAGCATACAAAATATTATAAGTTTTGTTCTAAGTGTTATTGGTTTTCAAGAATCTCATTTTGAAAGATTAAACCTTTTCAAATCTGTGAATTTAAAAATCGCCAGTCCTAGTTGACTCGGTATCGGCACCTATAAAGTAGATTCAGCCCTTTAGTCAACTCCTCCATCGATTACTTTGGAAAAGGAGTAAATATTTCATTTTTTTCCCAGTGTAATGTTGTTAGAAGATATGAGAGGCCACACCATCAAAACCCTAAATGCATCCCCAAAGCCCGAGAAGGTCCCTAAATCCTAAACCCAAAATTCCTGCACCTTTTGAAACCCTAGAACCCCATCATCATCACCACAAATTCAAAACCCATAAACCAACTGCCGCCTATCTATACTCCCAAAATACATCATCTGAACAATCCCAGAACCCAAAACCCATTGGCCGACGATCCCAAGTCCCAAATCCCTACCTTACGAACACCATCCCCATCAATCTACATCTGATTTGAAGCCCCTTGGACAAGATCCACAGCACCCAAACCCATCACAACCTTTCCCAAATCAGCCAAACTTCATCCCCAACATCACCCTTGGCTGAACAACCCAGCTCCTCATTCCCTGCAATCCTGAAACCCCAACCCACCTGCGATTAATCCCAGATCATCAAAGCCCCTCAAATTCCTGTTATCTTTGGTCCCCAACCCCTAGTCTTCTGACGATAAAAGAGAGAGAACGATCATGTAGCAAACCCTTTTATAGATACCAGAATAGTTCCATTTAACGTGCGAGAACATATACCGAATTACATAATCAGTTTCAAGAGAAATCAAGGAATCAGCTATATACACTTGATTATTAAACTTGGATGTAATCTAGGGTTTTCTCCCTGGAGGCCCTAAAAACCTAAAATATGAAGGAACTTAAAAGGAAGAAATAGAAGCATATTTAGGGGACAAATAAGAATATGGCTTGGCTCCTACTCCTTGGGCGATCATGCCAATATATAATTGCTATATTTTTCAATATTACAAAAACCCCCCCTAAGTATTACTAAATTATAAAGACACCCCTGAGATTCACCTAATTACAATAAAGTCCTCTCTTTCTAACAACACTCCCCCTCAAGCTGGTGCATAGATATTTACTATGCCCAGCTTGAACAAGACATCATTTAACTGTTTCGTGCCAACTGATTTTGTCAGAAAGTCTGCCATTTGTTCATCCGTATTTATATATGACAATACCACATCTTCGCTTTGAATTTTTTCTCTTATGAAATGACAATCAACCTCCACATGTTTTGTTCTTTCATGACATATTGGATTCTTGGCTACCTTAATTGCTGAATCATTGTCACTATATTTAACCATTGGCCCACCTTGTTTGAAACCCATTACTCCTAACAAAATCTTCAGCCATAGCAACTCACAGCATCCATGAACCATAGCCCGATACTCCGCTTCTGCACTCGATTTTGCAGTAACTTCTTGCTTCTTACTTTTCCAAGAAACAAGATTTCCACCAATCATAGTACAATATCTTGTAGTTGATTTCCTGTCTGTCTTGGATCCAGCTCAATCAGCATCAGCATATGCTTCTGCTCTAATGTGCCCAAGTGATCTGTATAAAATACCTTGTTCGAGTGATTCTTTTACATAGTTTAGAATTCTGCGGACTGCATTCAAATGACCTGTCCTAGGATCATGCATAAAGCTTACAGCATAAGAAATATCTGGCTTGGTGATAGTTAGATAAATCAACCTTCCCACTAACCATTGATATGATGTTTTGTCACGAAGCGGTTCTCCTCTGTGAGAATGAAGCCTGTCATTTTGTTCAATCAGAGTATCAACTGGCTTAGCTCCTAACTTTCCTATTTCTTCAAGAAGATCCATGGTATACTTGCGTTGTGAAATGACAATGCCATTTTTAGATCTTGCAACTTCAATTCCAAGAAAGTATCTAAGAGTCCCAAGATCCTTAATTTCAAACTCAGTTCATAAGTAGGCTTTCAAACTGTTAATCTCGTCACCATCATTTCATGTGACTACAATGTCATTGACATACACAACCAGTATGACTACTGACAATTTTTTCCTTTTTACAAATACAGTGTGATCAACATGACATCTTTTGTATCCAAACTTGGTGACTGCCTTGCTGAACCTGTCAAAACCATGCCCGAGGAGACTGCTTTAGCCCATATAGAGATGTCTTGAATCGACATACTTTGCCTTCCTGTCCCTTTGCTGTGAAACCTGGTGGTGGATCCATATACACTTCTTCCGTTAAGTTGCCATGAAGAAACACATGCTTTACATCCATCTGATACAACGACCAATCAAAGTTTGCTGCAAGTGACAGTATTACTCTTATAGAATTTAGCCTAGCCACTGAAGAAAAAGTCTCAAAGTAGTCAACCACATATGCTTGAGTAAATCCTTTTGCAACAAGTCTTGCATTATATCTTTGAATTGAGCCATCTGGATTATGTTTTAGTGTGAATACCCATTTGCAGCCTACTATTTTCTTTCCTTTTGGTAATTCTATTAGATCCCATGTACCATTCTTTTCTAGTGCCTTCATTTCATCAATCATGGCATCTTTCCACCTAGGGTGAGATAATGCTTCAGAGTTCAGACACGTGTGGGTAAGTGTTCTGATGATTACTTACTAATGAAAGCACGGAAATCAGGTGACAGATAATGATATGATACAAAATTTTGAATGGGATGCCTAGTGACACATGAATGAGTGCTTTTACGTAATGTAATAGGAACATTAAGGTCAGATATTGGATCACCTGATGGAGTGTTTTGATTGGTACTTGGATCAAGGGCATCTGCCTGTGATGTGCCAGATAAAAACAATGGTCTAGTTTTCTTCTTTTTCCTAGAGTAAATACTTTTAGAAGAATCGGAAATAGTTTCACTTTTGGGACTAGAGTTTGCAATGGACTCTTTCCTCCCAAAACTTTCGATGGCATCCGATTTATCAGAAATGCTGCAGTCAACGCACCATCGGACCAATAGGCTTTAGGCACAATCATCTCTATCAAAAGGGACCTCACTACTTCCAAGAGATGTCTATTCTTGCGTTCAGCTACACCATTTTGCTCAGGTGTATATGCACAAGCTGTCTGAAATTCAATTCCTCTTTCTACCATAAAGGACCTAAATTCCTTTGACGTATATTCTCCACCATTGTTAGACCTTCGTACTTTTACTTTCCTGCCAAACTTGTTCTCAACCAGCTTACAAAAATCTGTAAAAATGGGTAAAACTTCATCTTTTGACTTCATGAGTATACCCATGTGCATCTGGTAGGATCATCAATAAATGTCACAAAATATTTATGTCCATACACGGATGTAAGAGGAGCACACCACACATCAGAATGCATTAAGTCAAAACAAATGCTACTTTTCTTATTAATACTGATGGAATAAGTGTTTCTACATTTCTTTGCAAATTGACAAGTCTCACAATTTAATTCTGTAACGCTGTTTCCAATATAAAAAATAGAAAGACTCCTAAGAATGAAGAGGTGCATGCCCAATGTTAACAATAGCTGACCCAAGACCCATGTACAATAGGCCCACTTGCCCATTCTCATAAATCACGTGGAATTAGGATTAGTTGACTGTGACTCATCAATCTATTTTAAATCTCTTTCCATGTATACAAACTGTATCAATATTCTTTATATTCTTTCCTCTCATAGAGATTGTAATTTGCCTTGATTAAGTCCATTAAGTCTATAAGTAAAGCAAAGGACTGATCGTTTAGATCATCCAAATTCCAAAATTATTCTCTCGATTTTAGTTCTCTGGTTCTGTCATGGTATCAGAGCTTTCTAGCTTTCACTCTTCAATTTCTTTTGAATTTTGGTGAAAACAGTCATTTCTTGTGACTGTTCGTGCACTTTTGACATAGATCTTGAAATCTGATCATTGTGACCCACTTGTGATCAGTCCTGCTGCTCTTAGGGAAATACAATCTTGTGTCTCAGAGGGAAACATATCAAAGATCTGTAACTGTAGCAACAACCAGATCAGGGATCTGTGTTCATAGACAGCTGATCAGTCTTCTATAGTGATCTGATCAATAGTGGCGCACCTGCGATCATCATAGCATCTTTAGCAACCCCTACAACAGTGGTTGACTAACTCTACTAGTATTTTTGGAGATTTTTTCAGCATTTTTCCAACTCAGAGGTAGGCCATTTGCTCCATCTTGTGATTTCCAAGTTTTCTAAGATAGTTTTGATCTCAGCCGTACAAAATCTTGGATTATGGATGGATTTCAATAAATCGTGTACCACTGGAAAGATAAATTGATCCGCCTTGCATCTTGTGGATCTGATCCTCACTTAGATCAAACAGTGGGCTGCACGCAGGGAACCAACAGTGCCAATCAAGGTCGCCTGGGGTTCATTTTTGGTGAAATTGCTCATAGACAATTTTTTTTGTAATTTCTTCACTATTTTCAAGCATCCTGAGTTGATCTGATCCCTCTATTGTACTCTGCTAGTTAATCTTGAGCCATTTTTAGAGTAATAAATCATGGACAAAAGTGAACATTCACTAATTAAGTTCAATGGGACCAATTACACATCCGGGGCCTTCCAGTTTCAGATCTACCTTAAAGGAAAAGAACTATGGGGTCATATAGATGGGACCGATCCAAAACCTTTAGAAGATGTAAAGGCAGCCTCAAAATAGGAAACTAAAGATGCCCAAATCATGACTTGGCTTCTGGGATCAGTGGATCCCTAATACTAGGGCTGCACAACCGGAAATCCGGTCCGGTTTTTGGACCGGAATCCGGCTTAAATGAGAGGACCGGTCCAAAACGGTCCGGTCTGGACCACTTAAGTGGTCCGGACCGGTTTCATTAGTTTTTTTTTTTTTTTAAGTTTTTATTTTATTTTTTCATTTTCAGCCAATTTCCTGCCTCTTTTTCCAAATGTAAGAAACTAGATCTTCAATTTCACTATGGTATTTGACTTGGGAATTTTTTATACTTAAAGTTTTGTATTAAAAAAATTAAAATTTTTTTTTTTATTATTAATCCGGTCCAGATCGGTTTTTAAAAGGTCCGGACCGGACCGGACCGGATATAACCGGTTTTTCAAAACCGGTCCGGTCCGGTTTTGCGGTCCGGTTCTGTGCAGCCCTACCTAATACATTATGAATCTCAGACCTTACAAAACAACAAAAGGCATGTGGGAATACCTCAAACAGGTATTTCAACAGGATAACTCTGCCCGACGGTTCCACCTGGAACATGAGCTTTCTCAGTTTACGTAGGGAACTATGTCCGTTCAAGAATATTACTCTAATTTTATTCGTTTATGGACGGACTATATTGAGATCATTTGCTCCAATCTCCTTGAGGCCTCGATTGCGGTGGTTCAAAACATCCATTCTACTAGTCAGAGAGATTAGTTCCTGATGAAACTTAGGCCTGAATTTGAACAACTTCGTTCAAATTTGATGAGCAGGGTGCCCTCCCCATCTATTGATTCTTGCTTCTGAGAGCTTCTTCGTGAGGAACAACATTTAACAACCTAGGCTACTCTCCAAAATGCAGTTTCCACCGGTCCATTAACTACGGCTTATGTTTCCCGTTCCCACCAGCAAAATAGAGACATGACTAAAGTACAGTGTTACTTGTGTCAGAAATATGGACATCTTGCTACCCAATGCAATAAAAAATACTGCTCTTACTGCAAACGCAAGGGCCATGTTCTTCCTGAATGTCGGCGCCGCGCCCAGACCTCTTCTCAGAAAGCAAATCTGGCAACTTGGATGTGTCTACTCCTGCATTGAGTCCTGCTGCCCCTACAGTGATGCCTGCTCCAACTGCTTCTTCATCCTCTCTTACCCCGGAAATGGTTCAACAGATGATCGTAAATGCTTTTTCTGCCCTTGGCCTCTCAGGTAAATCCAAACAACCAAACTCTACCTGGTATATGGATTCGGGGGCTTCTAATCATATGACCCACTCGTCTGAAAATCTATCTCAAATAAAACCTTATGATGGAAGTCTCCGAATCACTACAGCAGATGGTGACAATATACCCATTACTGCCATCGGTGAGATCTCACATCCCTTACCTTTTGAGTCATGTTTTCCTTTCTCCTCAGTTATCTACCAATTTATTATCTGTTGGCCAACTAGTTGATAATCACTGTTCTGTCTCTTTCTCTCGTTTTGGTTATGTTATACAAGATCAAGCATCGGGGAAGGTGATAGCGAAGGGACCTAAGTGTGGTTGTCTTTTTCCGCTACAACTATCTACACAGGATAGGACTTTAGTTGCTTCTGCCTTGTTTTCTGCTTCTAGTTCCAATAAGAGCCACTTATGGCACAAAAGATTAGGCCATCCTAATTCTCGTACTTTGTTATCTTTGTTTAAATCTGGATTGCTACATGATAATAAAATTTCTCTTAAGGATGTTTCTTTTAATTGCTCTAGTTGTAAAATGGGCAAGAGCAAGACTCTTCCTTTTCCCATCAGTACTTCCTTATCATTGAAATGTTTTGATCTTGTTCATAGTGATGTATGGGGTATAGCACCTATCATCTCCCATTCTCAATTTACATATTTTGTTACATTCATTGATGACTATAGTCGCTTTACATGGATATATTTCTTGCATTCAAAATCTGAGGTGTTTGCTTCGTTTAAAATTTTCTTAGCCTATGTGGAAAATCATTTCTCCACATCTATTAAAACTCTTCGTACAGATTCAGGTGGTGAATATGTTTCTAATGAGTTTCAGACCTTTTTGCAGAACAAAGAGATAATTTCTCAAAAATTATGTCCTTATACACCCCAACAAAATGGTGTGTCTGAGAGAGGAAAAACAGACATCTTTTGGACATTGTTTGGTCACTCCTCTTAACATCATCTGTTCCACCAAAATTTTGGCCCGAAGCTCTGTCCACAGCAGTTCATGTTATAAATCGGCTACCCTCACCGCGCATTAACCATGAAACACCTTATTTTTGTTTATTTAATAAGCATCCTATTTTTTCTCATCTCCATGTTTTTGGGTGTGTCTGTTTTGTTCTTCTTCCACCGGTTGAACGAACAAAACTATCGACTCAATCTTCAAAGTGTGCCTTTTTAGGTTATGCGAATGACCAAAAAGGATTTCTTTATTATGATCCCAAGGTAAAACGTATCCGGATTTCTCGTAACATTGTGTTTTTTGAAAATCAATATTTTTTCCTTCATCATCTAGATCATGATCCATCTCCTATGTTTTCTCTTGTTCCTGCTTTTGGTGATCCTCCGGATCTACCTACGGAAAATATCAAGCCTATTATTATGTATGAAAGGTGTAGACGGGAAAACACGATTGCACCAGCGCCTCCTGATTTGTCAGCTTCCTCGGCACTTGACCCCGCTCCTGCTCCTGACATCTCGCAACCAGCTCATCTTCGTCGATCTTCTCGGCTTTCCCGCCCCCCTGATAGGTTTGGCTTTACCCATACATCCTTACTTGCTACCTTGTCTTCTGTTCATATACCTAATCACTTTTCCCAAGCAGTGCAACATGAGTGTTGGCGGCAGGCCATGTAGGAAGAACTTGACGCACTAAAAGAGAATCACACATGGGATGTTGTTCAATGTCCTCCGTCCATCAAACCCATTGGCTGTAAGTGGGTTTACTCTATCAAGCTGCATCCTGATGGTACTCTGGCACGTTATAAGGCTCGGTTAGTGGCTCTTGGCAACCGTCAGGAGTATGGTATCGACTATGATGAAACATTCGCTCTGGTCGCCAAGATGGCAACCGTGCGTACTATTCTTGCTATTGCAGCATCACGCTCATGGCCACTATATCAGATGGATGTGAAGAATGCCTTCCTCCACGGAGATCTTCGTGAGGAAGTATACATGCATCTTCCTCAAGGATATGAGTCTCCATCTAAAAATGAAGTGGCACGACTCCGTCGCTCGTTGTATGGACTTAAACTAGCACCTAGAGCTTGGTTTGAAAAATTACGTTCTACTCTGCTGAACCTTGGCTTTACTCAAAGTCCCTATGATCCTTCATTATTCTTGAATAAGACTGCTCAAGCTACCACTATACTTCTTGTATATGTGGATGATATCATCATCACAGGCACTCACAGTAACATGATTCAAAATCTTCAATCCTCACTTCAAGCCGCATTCCAAATGAAAGATCTGGGTCCATTAACATACTTCTTGGGACTTGAGGTCCAACAGTCTAGGAAGGGATTGTTTTTACATCAACATAAGTATGCTACTGACCTTCATGACCTTGCTGGCTTAACTGATACCACCCCTGTGGACACTCCATTAGAAGTCAATGTGAAACTCAAGAAAGATGATGGGGATCTCCTCTCCGATCCCACATTCTACAGACGATTGGTCGGCAGTATGATCTACTTAACCATCACTAGACCAGACATCTCCTATGCTGTAAATGTTGTTAGTCAATTCATGACAGCTCCAAGGCATCACCATATGGTTGCAGTCAAAACTCAAACGGATCATTCGGTACATTCTTGGTTCTCCGACTCGAGGATTGTTTTTTCCGGTTGGCACACCTCTGACACTTACTGCATATTCTGATGCCGACTGGGCAGGATGCCCGGATATTCGCAGATCCACCACGGGCTGGTGTATGTATTTGGGTGAATCATTCATTTCTTGGAAATGCAAAAAGCAGGAAAGGGTCTCCAGATCTTCCACTGAATCTGAATATCGTGCTATGTCCGTTGCCTGTTATGAAATCCTTTGGCTTCGTGGCTTACTTACAGTTCTTGGTTTTTCTCAGACATCAGCTACCCCACTTCATGCAGACAATACTAGTTCCATCCGTATCACTGAGAATCCAGTTTTTCATGAACGTCCAAAACATATTGAGGTGGATTGTCACTTCATTCGCGATGAATATGATCGCAAGGTCATTAGTCTTCCACATGTTTCAAGTGAACTTCAACTCGCAGACATCTTCACCAAAGGACTGCCTCGGCCACGTCATGAGTTCCTGATTCGCAAATTGCTCCTATTTGACTAGCATCATTTTTAGGGGGGATGTTAACAATAGCTGACCCAAGACCCATGTACAATAGGCCCACTGTCCTATTCTCATACATCACGTGGAATTAGGATTACTTGACTGTGACTCGTCAATCTATTTTAAATCTCTTTCCATGTATACAAACTGTATCAATATTCTTTATATTCTTTCCTCTCATAGAGATTGTAATTTGCCTTGATTAAGGCCATTAAGTCTATAAGTAAAGCAAAGGACTGATCGTTTAGATCATCCAACATTCCAAAATTATTCTCTCCATTTTAATTCTCTGGTTCTGTCACCCAAGACGTCGATGCCACAATATAGCCTCCTCCCATTCTGTTGTTGACTGGAATTGTCACATCCCGGTCCTGAGATTACCTGGCTAAGGGTAACCCTCGAGGTGTGACACGCGTACTCCCGTGAAATCGCACTTGTCTCAGGTCAAGTACGAGATCACAAAGGATAAAATTTCAGTTTCCACATGTGAGACTCGCTCACAAACACCTGTCAAATCACGTTTAATAGCGTAAGCATCTCGAATATTCTCAAAGTTGGTATCATTTCATGATCAGTCCATTTAACATTTCATGTTTACACAAAAGATAATTACAATTAACTACAAAAGTAGGGATTTCAAACACACCCTACATAGCTAACAAAAGTATAACACCATGTATATCAAGTATATCTATGAAGAGCGATCACACCATCTACACAAACTTTAAAATAACACAAAATGTAGCACAGACATCACTCTCCGGTAAGAGGACTAGATAAGGCCTTCAGTTCCCCGTTCTTCTAATCCTGGAGGAACCTCCTCGGCCTCCTCATCTATCTCCTGGGTCTCCTCAAGACTATTGGGAGCTGCACCTACATCTGTGACACCAATTGATAGTAGCGTGAATATGACAATTCAACAAGTATAGGCAATAATAGTTCATCACATGTTGTATCAAATTCAAATTAATGATAAGTGATTAAAAGAGAATTCAATAATCAAAGTGAACTAGGCAATTGTGCAATAATGAGTAATTTATGCTTTACGAATCAAATGATGAATAACATACTAGTTGGTTACTACATTATGCTCATCCTCTCTCATAGAGAGCGAATCTAGTTGGGATGTCATCAGTGACCCGGCCAAAGGTTCTCCTGGCTACCAGATTCTGGGGTTCTGGTGCTCCAGATGACTTACTGCAATAGTCTCGAATAACTAAACAAGTTCAAACCCGTCGGGTATCACAAGGTTAGAGCTAAGTAGTGCCAGACCAATCGAATCGAATAATAATCGAATGGGAATAAGGTTTCCACTATAATTTATCTCAATCAAATCAAATCGAAATATAATTATTCACATATATAATTTATCAATAGAAACCTCAATCAGAATACTGTAAAAGTTGTTTAACAATTGTAACAATGAATTTGGAATGAGCTATCGAATTAGAAATAATACTAATTATGCAAGTGATTACTAAATCAGAATTTGAGGTTAATAAAGAAACCCTCTCAATATGAAATGTGATTAATTTAAGGAATCAAGGTAGGTTACTAGCCAATCCTAATCTATCTATCCATTGTCTCTCATGATCCAATTCGATGTAAATTTAGAAAGTCAATGTGTTACTATCTTGATTTGGTGCCACATTACATGAGTAGTTACATTGAATTCCTAAACCAACACCCATGGCGTGATGATAGACTGATAGGATAGTATACACGAGACAACCTTAGCTTCACGAGTTCCCTCGTGTGGTGCAGTTATCCATTGGACATGTGTGATGGTCAAGGGGCCCACCCTATGGCCTAACAAGGTCTTCCAGCATAAAATTCTTAAGTTTAGGGGTTGTCGGTCAACCTTCGGTTAGCTGAGTTTAGTTAATCGACAGCTGACCGAGGTCAGTCAATCAGGGAAAAAGGCCTTCCCGTTATTCTGACCGAAGTAGTTCGGTTAGGTTCGGTGCGGTGTCAGTTAATCGAACTCAATTTCTTGAAATTTCTTCGCATCCTGTTTCTGGAACTGACCCTATATTTGTTAACCGACCCTTAACCGAACTTAATGCGTTCAGAACATGAAAATTGCCCAGTTTGAGCAGATTTTCCCAATTCTTCATTGTTCATCGTCCTTCTCTAATCCAGGGCTCTCCCATAATCAGAATCTGCATACAAATGAGCCTAAATGCTCACCATCATTCATGCATTATACAATACATCTCCAATAGATAACATCATCCATAACAAGCATCCATTTTTAAAGCAATCTAAATTAAACAAGAGGCTAAGATGGGGTAATATGACTGAATCTCAATGCACAATCAAAGAAAAGCAGCATGCATGAATCAAATTATGCTTAATGCTTATACTTGCCTCAAATAGAGCTTTACAACCCTCTTTCACTACCTTGGCTCAATACTGACAAATTCACAATTACAGAACTTGAAAGTGTGTAATAGTGAATTGTCTTATAATTCTGTCTCTCCTTTGGAGATCAACTCTCAATTTATAGGTATTTACATGCCTTTAATCAAGGTTCTAATTTTGGAAGGAAACTAATTACATCAATCATAAGTTAAGAAGGAAGCTAACTTAAACTAATTAAAGAATATGTACAGTTGTTATTATACAACCCAATCAATCCACGTGAGATTTATGTGATGGACTTTCTCATGGGGCTTGGGCCTTATTAACACCCCCCCCCCTCAAATTGATGCGGGAGAATCGACAAGCATCAATTTGCCAACCAAGAACTGATAATGCGGTCGCGGAAGGCCTTTAGTAAGAATGTCAGCAATTTGAAGCTCAGTGGAGATATGTGGAAGACTAATGACACCGCGTGTAAGTTCATCACGTATGAAGTGACAATCAACCTCGATGTGCTTAGTGCGTTCATGGAAAATTGGATTTTCAGTAATCCGAATAGCACTTGTATTATCTGCATATAGTGGGGTAGCACTTTCCGCTGGAAACCCAATGTCGGAAAGGAGTCCGCGTAGCCAAAGAATTTCGGAGCACGCAGCAGACATGGCTCGGTACTCAGCCTCGGTAGAAGATTTTGAAACTTTTTCATGTTTCTTGCATTTCCAGGAAATCAGACTATCACCCAAAAACATGCACCATTCTGTTGTCGATCTGCGAGTTTCCGGACACCCAGCCCAATCAGCATCGGAATAAGCTCTAAGAGATAGAGAATTGTTTGATGGAAAAAACAACTTGCGAGTCGGTGTGCGAATAAGGTACCGAATGATGTGACGAACAGTAGCCATATGAAGATGTCGTGGAGTAGTCATGAACTGACTCATGAGGTTGACTGCATAGGAGATATCAGGGCGAGTGATCGCGAGGTAGATCAGGTTACCAACTAACTGCCGATTGTGGCATAATAGACTTGGCCATCCTAATTCCAAAGTTCTATCCCTTATGTTAAATTCTGGTTTATTAAATAAAACTCTTGGTTTATCTTCCTGTGTGCCTTTTGATTGTGCTATTTGTAAAATGGGAAAGAGTAAAACTCTTCCTTTTCCTATTTCCACTTCACATAGCACTAAATGCTTTGATTTGATTTATAGCGATGTATGGGGAATTGCTCCAGCTCTTTCTCACGCTCATTATAAATAATCCACCTTTTTGGACGGCTGAGATGAAATCAGATTAATAAACTTGAGTATTCACTGAATGCAGTAGAAGACCAACCTAGGATGAGGAAAAAATTCCTGAAAAATCACCAAAATAAGGAAGAATTCCAGTCGACCAACTTGGGTTGGTTCCGCAGAGGTGTTGAAGACGATCTCAGGTGGGCCGCACTTGATCTGAGATGATCTAAGACGATTGGAGATGATCGGAGATGATCTGAGATGATCCAAGGGCTGCCAGACGTAGATGATGCAAGTAGACACAGCAGCAGCAGTAGGTGGCACAACAGAGCCAAAAATTTAGCAGAACAGATGTTGCAGTAGCCAAGTCTCCAAGGCGTCCAGGTTCGGCAGTGGACTATCCTCCACGTGGTCCCCACCAGATGATCTCTGGACAGATCAAAGGGAAGGGATGATAGGAGATATAAATTCCACAACTTATGGAAGAAGAACTCCTAAAAAAGGATCAAGATCCGAGATTTTAGACGGCTGAGATTGAAACTTGTGGATAAAATTGAAAAAACCTAGAAATTAGCAGATGGCCTACCTCTGATGATAAAAAAATCTTAAAAAAATCACCAGAAAGTTCTATAATTCCAGTTGACCAGGATGGAAGGGATCTTGAGAGGTGCTGATGACGATTTGAAGTGGGCCACGGCACGTCTTGATTTGAGATGATCCATGATGATCAGGGTTGATCAGTGATCTTATAGACCTTGGAAGATGTCGAGGATGATCTTACAAATCATTGGATGTGGAAAATTAAAGCCCTAGGCTCTGATACCATGACAAATTCACAATTACAGAACTTGAAAGTGTGTAATAGTGAATTGTATTATAATTTTGTCTCTCCTTTGGAGATCAACTCTCAATTTATAGGTATTTACATGCCTTTAATCAAGGTTCTAATTTTGAAAGGAAACTAATTACATCAATCATAAGTTAAGAAGGAAACTAACTAAAACTAATTAAAGAATATGTACAGTTGTTATTATACAACCCAATCAATCCACGTGAGATTTATGTGATGGACTTTCTCATGGGCCTTGGGCCTTATTAACAAATACAAGAGAAAACCCCAAAATTTACATCCCTAATAAGAAAATCATACCAAATCTAATATGAGAATGCATGCATGAGATAAGGTTGAGTCTCATTGACTCTAAAGAAACCAAAGATCTTGGATTTGGTTGAAGTTTTTACCAAGGAAAACCTAGAAGAAGTTGTAGAAGATGTTTCTTAACCAACCCAGCCTATTGGAGGATAGAGGAGATGAAGAAGAAGCCAAATCCTTGCTCCAACTTGGCATGCAAACTCAATTTGAGAAGTTTGAGATGAGAGGAGAAATAAGAAAGAGAAACTGAGAGGGAGAATTTCTCTCATATGGAAGACGAGAATGGAGCTGAAATGAACGGGGTTCTGTTTTAAATGGTAATTTCTGTTGGGAAGTCCCACATCCCACATCGCCTAAGTAATAGGCTTGACATATCTTAATATACTTGTATGGGCCTTCCACCTTCCACCTATCAGCTTAAGCTTTTGGGTTGGTATATAGTTTATTACATGGTATCAAAACGGGTTTCGATCCCGGTGTTCTTGTGTAGCCCACGTAAATCTGTTGGGCCTGCACGTGAGGGGGAGTGTTGGGAAGTCCCACATCCCACATCGCCTAAGTAATAGGCTTGACATATCTTAATATACCTGTATGGGCCTTCCACCTATCAGCTTAAGCTTTTGGGTTGGTATATGGTTTATTACAATTTCTACGTTTTACCAGAAAGCCCACTATCTTTCTTATAATTTCAGTTTGAGTCAAATGATGCTCAAGTTGATTAATTCAAGGTCGGATGGGGAGATGTCTCATATGGAAATCGATGTGCTCATTGAGATACACGCGATGACACTAATGTGACATGCATATGATGCAAAATTGGAAAATCTAAAATTACGAAAAAGGCCCCTGGCTCTACCTAATGAATAAAGCAGGTTCAAACTACCTACCCAAGACCCACAGTCTAGCCCAAAAGCTAAAATAAGAATATTTTACATTAAAATAGTTTAATTAGCATCTAAGCACAGTTAAATTAAATAAAACACAATTAATTAAGGCTAAACACGATTAATTTGGGTCGGGGTGTAACAGGAATACTCTTGACTCCCTTCGAATAGGCTCTAGGATATATAGGCCATTGCTCTCATGGCTACCACCAATCATTTGCCCTGTCCTCAGGTCCTTCAACACACAATGAGATGGGAAAAAGGTTACAGAACAATTATGAGTTTTTGTCAGAGAACTGATGGGAAGAAGATTAAATGAAAATTGTGGAACATGGAGGACAGATGATAATGATAAGTTTGGCAAAACATCAATGGATCCTTCCCCAGCTACTCGTGTAAAGGTCCCGTTTGTGATTCTAGCTCTCCCATTAGAGGACTGAGCATATGAGTGCAAAATGGACCGCATACCTGTCCATGGTCTGTTGCACCTGAATCAATTACCCAAGTAGGAGTAGATGAGGAAGAAGCCAAGGCGGTAGAATTATGACAATCAGTAGTGACCATACCAACTGAGGATGATGCATTCCCTCTTTCTAATGTTTGGAGCCTTTGATGTAGACTCATCAATTCGTCTTTCAAGTTTTGTGACTCATCTTGGCACACTACTCTTTCTTGATCATTAGTATGGGCATTCCATTTGGCTGATTCTGCAGGAGATGCAGTCGCAGTAGCATTTGCGAAAATCTCGTGGCTTACACACAAGTTCCCAGCATGTTTCACGAGTGTGTCTATTTTTCCCACAGTGTGTACAATAGAGCTTATCCCTATCAACATTGGATTGTCTACCACGACCACGTCCGCGACCTCCTATATGGGCACCCCCATCTCCACGTTGGCCACGACCTCTACCACCACCAACTGAAGCATTTCCGACCAGGGCAGACTGATCAAGAGATGTATTTGAAGGAATTTTTACTGACATTACTTTTCTTCTATTTTCCTCTCCTTGAAGGAGAGAAAATATTGTTCCAATTGGTGGTAATGGATCTTGACTAGTCACCTGTGCACACAGAATTTCATATTCTGGATTTACCCCACTCTAGAGTGCAAATATGTGTTGCTCTTCTAATTGCTTTGCTTGTTTTTTTGCACAACATGGTTCAAGTGGCCAATAGACCTCTAATTCACCCCACATAGCTCTAAATTTGGAATAGTAGTTTCCAATAGAAAGGTCTCCCTGTTTAAAAGCTGCAATTTCTTTTGTTAATTCTAGTATTCTAGGATTGTTCTTTTTCTAAGCATAGGCAGCCTCGATGGATTCCCACACTTCCTTTGCTGTGCCATAGTACTTGTAACTTGAGCTATATCCTTCTCCATTGAATTAAGAATCCAATTAATGACTAACATGTTCTCAGATCCCAGTCTGAGTATTTTGGATCTGTTTTTAAAGGCTCCTTAATACTTCCAGTAATGTAGCCTAACCTCTTGGCCCCTCCGATTTCCATTTTGGCAGAATAGGCCCAATCCTTGTAGTTATCTCCATTAAACAAGGTTGGTGTGATCCTTGTATTCAGATTCATAATATTGGACACTTGTTTGGAGAATGACAGAGAGCTTTCTCCCTCTTGTTTTGATTCCATGATAAGTGTTTAATGCAGCTATGGATGGCTAAACACACCCAAATATCAAAATAACCTAGCAGTCCTTGAGTGGATTGGAGATATTATATTAAAAAAAAAAAAAAACTGTAACAGTACCTTAACCAGGAATATCAGGAGGCTGGATCTTGGCAACTGAATCCTCGTCAGAGCAATGAAACTGAGTAGGTTCTGCTAGGACTACTCTCCAATGTCCTGGCCGAATAGCCGAATAGCTGCTATGTTTTATTGCTATAAACTGGTGCAGATATTCAGATTTAATTAGTGAGAGATGTTTTCAGGCACTTTAGTAACTCCAAGAAGCAGAAACAAAGAATGACATCTAAATATAGACTGACGACTGCAACAAAGAGAGAAAAAAATGTTCTGCTAAAGCAGCAACAAAGACTGCCGACTGCAATATACACTGACGACTGCAACACAGAGAGAAAAGGTTCTGCTAGGGACTGCTGGTGTGTTCATAACCTAGACGAGACTAAGCACCGGTTCATCTAGGGTTAAATCTTCTCCAAAAATTGCACACTGCCACATCTGCTCCACCAGGTCTTTTCATATGATAGTCTCCTGCCAGATTCTCAGCTCTGATACCAACTTGAATAGTAAACTTGGATGTAATCTAGGGTTTTCTGTTTCTCCCTAGAGGCCCCAAAAAGCTAAAATATGAAGGAACTTAAAAGGAAGAAATAGAAGCATATTTAGGGGAAAAATAAGAATATGGCTTGGCTCCTACTCCTTGGGCGACCATGCCAATATATAAGAGGGCTTCTAAATACACTGCGTTTTTAACCCTTTACACAATTTCTCTCCACACTCGGCCCAAGAAGTTTAAAATTTTGATTTTTCTTTCTACGCACTCAAATCATACCTAAATTAGCCCCATCCCCTTTCTCTCTACACACAACTTACCACCATCATTTGGAGCCCTCCTTCCAATCGGTAAAAACCACCCTCCTTTTCTTCTTCTTCCTCTCTGTCATATGGTGAGTGTACCCAAGATCATCATCTTCTTCGTCTCCTTCTCCTCTATCTATTTTTCCATCCATCCATCCATCCATCTATCATTATCATTCTCTCTTGCTCCCTTTCAATCAAGTAATGTTTGCTACGTTTTCTCCATTTGTTGTTCATCTCAGAATGTGTATTTGAGCTTCGTCATAGATAGGGTCATCATAGACATCTATGATCTGCCATGTCCAATCAGGATTTTAGTACTTACAACCAGTCAACAATAAAACCCATAGCGAACTCGTTGTTGATTACAAAGTAAAGGATAAGGAGAGAAAAGAATCGATATGTTCAGCCCTATGTGGCTGAACATAAACCTTTTGTTCAGCCAGATACGGCTGAACAAAATTGATATGTTCAGCTATAAGAGGCTGAACATTGGTAGTTTGTTATGCACTGAAATTTAGAACATTTCACCGCAACAGAAATTAAAAAAGGCCTTACAAGCTTCGAGAAATGGCGTAAATAAAAAAAACAACCCAACAACTCATCTTCTCACTGCTATTATGTTCGGAAACTACATTTTGCTTGTTAGTTTGCTCATCCATTATGCAAAAATATGATATTGAGAGTGAGGTTTCAGTAAGAAATAATATGTTTGATAATGGTGGGGTATGAAGGGAGAGTAGAATGTGATAAATGGAGATGATGATTTGAAAGAAAGAATGAGATTGGAGGAAGAAGGGAATGAGAATGAAGGGATGAATGAGACGGTGGAATGGGAGGAACGAGAGTAAAGTGAAGGTAATGATGAAAGTGAAATGGATTGTGTGCAAAGAGAAATAACAGTTTTAGGTTTGATAGGTGAGTGTCCTTTTTAGCAATTTCATATGGGATATAAATGTAATAAAATTTTTTTCTAAAAATTCTGTGGAAAGGGTAAAAAATGTAGTGTATTTAGAAGCCCTCATATATAATTGCTATATTTTTCAATATTACAAAAAACCGCTCTAAGTATTACTAAATTATAAAGACACCCCTGAGATTCACCTAATTATAATAAAGCCCTCTCTTTCTAACAACATATACACAGTTTCATGATACGTGACGTATAAAAATCAGGCATACACAGTCTCATCATGGGTAATAGATTAAGTATGAGATAACAAAGGATCACTATTCATCTGTGTAATCACACTTCAGTTATTTGTTTTCATGCAAGAGGAAGAAACATCACATCTGGCCATCATTATGGGCTAAGAAGCACGGACACCTCTCCGGGGCTGGAGTGTCGGACACGGACACGCTCCGACACGTGTCGGACACGCAAAAAAGAGTGTCCAATTTATTTTTTAATTTTTTATATTTCGGACACGCTGGGGACACGTCCGGACACGCTGGGCCTCTTTTTAATTGAAAAAAATAGAATAAAAGGGCCATCCTTAAAAAAAGAAAAGCAAAGAGGGCTATTTGTAAAAGGAAATTGATGATGCTCCCTTTTTCTTTGTATGAATTTTATGGAACTACGGATATTTCATGTTTAATGATTATTAATTATGTTTCAATTTTGTATTGCTATTTGATAATTTGATTTGTTTGTTAGTTGGTATAGTGGTACTTGATTTTTTATTTATTTGATTGCTAAATTGATTACAAAGTTAAAATGATAGTATCTTTTAGTATATTATTAGATATATTATTATTATTATTATTAACGTGTCCCCGACATGTCCGTGTCCTACTTTTTTGAGAAATGCCGTGTCGGCGTGTCCGTGTCGTGTCGTGTCCGTGTCCCGTGTCCGTGCTTCTTAGATTATGGGGTACTTGAATAATTTTTACACTACGAAATTCTACCAAGGCTCAAACCTAATACTTTGAGTCGGTCAACCAATCCTCTCTACCAAGGTTCAGTTGAACCCAAACTCTAATTCTAGGGTTCGGCTAGTATCACATCTACACCTTTTATATTACATCAATTGTCAACAAGTGTGAATCGATAACTAATCATGCAAATCAGATTTTTATATCCATGGTACAAGGATCAACCTATTTCTAAGTTTAAGGTCTCCCAAACTAAGGGAGGTTGGATGTTTGTGTTTGCCATCACTTTAATGGCCTAAACTCTAAAGTCCTCAAACTAGGTTAATAGGAAGCCCACAACTTGACCATTGGGTCTCAAGCCAAGTGGGAAAGGAACTTACAATATAATGGCTGATCGGCCATCGGGAGGGTCAAATTGCCAAGAGGCTTGGATTGTGTCAAAACAGTGAAGTTTGGCCATGTTTGGGTCCCATCTAACATGTTTCTAAGGTCTGCAAGTTGATGGGAAAAGATAAAAACCAATTCCCAAGGTCAAAACAGACCCCAAATAGAGTACCGCCGAGTGGCCACAGAGAACTGCCGATTGCATGTACGACTAGCCGTAAGCAATGCTCTCGGCTAGCCATTAGATACTGCTCGGCTAGCTGAGTAGTATCAAATAGTGATTGGCGGTCTCTTTGCTGGGTATGATTTTGAGTCTTTTTCCCAACTTTTTGGGGGTTTTGAATGCCAAGACATTTACCAACATGTCTAAGCAATTAAAAGCAACTAAACTAACATGATTAGTGCAAAATTGAGCTTAATTACATGGGTTCTCTAGCATTGTTGGAAATTAAGCAAAAACAAGGAAACTAGCATGCATATCTATGAAATTCCAAATTGACACTTGCCTCGGATTCCCTAACTCTCAAAAACATAAAAGAAACTCCTCAACCCAATGTGGGACCTTTGCACACAACCCAATGATTGAACACCTTATAAAATGGCCAAAAATTAAAAAATGGGGGAGGAGTTGGAATTAGGCCATAAAAATTGAGGTCCAAGGCTAAAATCCTACCCTCTACCACATACTAAAAATTTAGAGCGATCCGTTACCTTGAAGTGCTCCAAAATTGAAGAGTTCATCGCGGGAGGGGTTGGCCTTGGCCCACAATGGGTTTCGAGCAAAAGGTATGTAGACAAGCACGGAGGGGAGACAAACACTTTTGGTGGATTGGATTCTTTATTCGGATGATGATCGGAGATGAATTCCGGTGAGAACAATGTCTAGAAAAATGACTTGGGTGTGAAGACGGAGACGAGTGAGAAAAGGAAAATGAGTTAGGTAGGATTGTCGTAGAAATAATAAGTTTGCCCCTCGTTGTGTGGACACGGTTAATTTGTGGTATTCTGGACAATGAAAAGGTGTGGAGTCTTTACAAAAGCTTCTCCAAATTAAGTTAGCTTTCCAATGAACTGGAGCGTGAAATGATTCGAGGTCTAGAGAGGAAACTCTTAACTTTTACAAAAATGAAGACTACGTCTCTAATAAAAGTGCATTCCGAGAAAAGAGGGGTTTTGAGATGTTGAATGACCAAGGGTTGAAGACGAGAGTTGTTCGGGACAACTTGAGCTATCTAATGAACCTAACCCGTTATTTTTATGAAATCCCCAAAGTACCCTTGACACTAAACAAATGTACCAACCTACCCTTTCTAAGTCAGAACTTGGTTGACATGCAATCATACCAGTTTGAACCTTATTCAAATACTAAGACCTAATTGATTAGCCATTAAACATACTTAATTAGCATCAAATCAAGGTAAGTAGGTTCGGGATCTTACACCTATATATGCCACGAGATATGTGCGCACACTCCAAATCCCATTGGGATGTGTGCGCAAGTCAGTTTCCTCTACTTCTCTTATTATTCCTTTAAATCAATCTGGGTACCATCTTTCTAGCCTGTTACAAATAATCATATTGGTTCCCTGCTATGGGTCCTACCAAAACCCCTTAAGCCATTAACCTAATTAAACACTGATCTATCCTTGTGGGGTCCCTATGTTTCCTCATCCAAATATGCAAAATATGGGTTAGGCTTCTGAGGTCCCAACCCAGGGGTAGTTACCACTGAAATAAAAATCACTTACATTAATTGTTAAATATTCTAGCCCCTATAACAGGGTCTTAAGTATTTCATATTTACTATGCAAAATTGGGTTCGGGTCTTTACAATTGATATAACAAGTAGTTAGATACTGCTTTTGTGCCTTAGTCTACAAAATATTATCAGCTATGGTAACTGATATTAGTTTAGGAAGAAAATTGGCAACAAGAATGTACATGTGCATATCTTAATTCATACTGGTTTAGAAATTGGCTACCATTAAAAATGCGAACTATTGTTCAACTGCTTTTTTTACCCTTTAGAATGGTAAATGGAACTCTAATTTTGATTTGCACTCGTTTTAGATATTTCTCATATATGTATTTTAACTTTTCTGATTTTTCTCCATGAGCTTCGACATAAATTGTTGATGGTAAACTACTAGTCTCTCTCTCTCTCTCTCTCTCTCTCTCTCTCTCTCTTATTTATGATATTTTCAGTTTCAAGTTGTTTTCTTATTTTATGATCCAGATATTTGCCTGCCTTCAAGAACTTGTGGGGAAAATAAATCCAACAGATGTAGAAGGTTTAACTTGGACCGTTTTGAGATCAGAGAAAGAAAACAGACATTGTGTTGATACATCTGCTGTTGGCTGTCAAACTAAGTATCATAAGAAGCTCTTGGTTGCATGTCGGGTGCTGCACGAATGTTTTGAACGGATGACTGATCCCTGTACTAATAGAGATATAATCACGGATATTGTTTTCAATAATGAGTGAGATTTACTTCTCTTAGCAGTTACCATAACTGATGCTATCACTGCATGTTTACTTTATGAATATATGAAAATAGAAAATTCAAAGGTGAGACTCAACATAAATTGTGGAAGGATGATTATTGGAGGATCTCCATAGAACATTTTTCCAATGCGGCGAGTGTAATACATAGGTTATTTGTTAGGTGGTCATGAAACATTCCATGGTTGAGAATAGAAAAAATGTGACACGACCTTCTCTGTGACCACGGTCTGTAAAGAGAGGGTGAGAAAGAGAGTTCAAATTTACTCTATAAAGGGATGTCACTTTTTTTTTATTTTATATATATATATATATATATATATATAGAGAGAGAGAGAGAGAGAGAGAGAGAGAGATATCATTTCTACTGGCTTTAAAGCACTCCTTAAAAGAAAGAAAGTTGTAGGTCATTTTTATCTCAAATATTTCCTAAAAAACATTATGTTGGGGAAAAATGTCACTGGCTCTTATATTGTAATTTTCTGAGGTGTACTTGCCTGTTAGTTTGTTTTCAATTGATCTTGTTTGTAATGGTACTAAGTGCCTTTCTCATGATGCAGGTCTGATTTGAACCAAACAGACTATAGTGGTTTCTATACCATGCTTTTGGAGAGGAAAAATGAAATTTTTTCTGTGGCTACAATCAGGTATTTAAGGGACTTCTTATATATGTATGTATGAAAACTGATTATGTGCTGGTCGATGTTTTCTCTTATGATTTTTTTTTCATTTTTCCAATTTATACTGAAATATGAGAATCTTTTTTGCTTGGTTTGTCCTTATTCTAGGATCTTCAGTGAAAAGGTTGCAGAAATGCCTTTAATTGGAACAAGTTTCAAATATCATCGACAGGGGATGTGCCACCTTTTAATGAATAATTTAGAAAAGGTAATCCAATGTATTTATTCTTCAAACTTATATTATAATTGTTCATGAAAGTTTGTTCTGTATTTAATAAACCACAAGTGTATGTGAATAGTCATGAATTATAATATCTTTTTGGTGACCCCCAAATGAGTAAAGTGATGCAGGCCCTAGGGTTAGGGCTTGCGTAGATGCCGAAGCACATGTCAAAAGACACCTCAAATTATATCCGCAGAGATTTCTAACACGAGGAAAACCTCTCGAAGGGAAAATCCCAATTTTTACTCAATTCCAAATCTGAGATTATAATCTCTACAATGCAATATAAATAGGCAAAGTAAACTTAGGGCCTAAGAAACTTCAATCTAATAATAGAAACTATCCTAATCAAACTAGGAAACCAAATAAATCAGAATGCTAATCCTAATAAATAAAATTAGAAACTTTTGAGATAAAAATAAATTCCTAAATCTATGTGGGCCCTACACATGTGGCCATGAGGTCTACGCTGCATCATTCTCCCCCACTTGAAAAGAACTCGACCTCGAGTTTGGAATATGTCCACCCGGATCAAAGATCAATTGAATGAACTTTCTATTAGTTGGCTCATCTTGAGTCTGTACACAGATCTTGAAAATGCTGAACATGACACATCCTTTGATTTGACGGTGGAAGTGTGTTTGGAGGTACACGTGATCCATTGGGAATGTCACGTGGAATTCACATCATCAAATTGCAATATTTGACTAAGCGTTCTTGATCTCCTGATTTCCATTGTTGATCCCCAAAGACAATCAATTTGAGAGTTTATGTGGGGAATATCTACCACTTGCTCTTCAAGGTCAATTGTAGATGTGGAATCTTCTATGTATAGTTTTGGCTGATTGGTCTGCATATCCGCCGGCACTGGTTCTTCAACACAGTCTGTTATTGTGGCGACTTTTCTTCTTGAAGTATAACTTCCACTAGATGAGACCTTTTAAGTATCCGCTCCACACGAATTGCTTCCAAAAATGCCTCATGGATGGACTTGCTGTCACACATTCTCTCCACTATGTCCGGTCTCAAGCCTCTTACAAAACTAATGAAATCATGTTCTTCATCATCCTCAATTCCACATGCATCTTGGAGCCTTGAAAATTCGTCAGAATATTCAAGAACGAACAATTCTTCTTGTTTCAAATCAAGAAAGTGCTGGAAATAATTTTTATTTACAGCATACCATAATTCATATTGACACGCATATCTAACTCCTTGAAGTGCATTGTAGAACTTACTGATATGGAATTTCATTATGGACTGACCTGATGTGTAGATCTGCTCTTCACGATCACAATGACAGAAACGGATCTGAAATTTGATGGCGGATGGCTGTGATAGTGCGGAAACAAGATCCAACGGTTGATCTTGGTCAAATCTTGCTCTTTGACTAGTTGTTATTGATGCCAATATTGTTGCTATCATATGGATGCTATGCTGGCCTGGGCTTCAAAATGGATCGGGTCTTCAAGAGTTGATTTTAATTCTAGCCAAATTTCTGAAGGACCACCAAACTTTGTGGTGTTGCAATACACCAACTCCTGAGAAAAGACAACTTACAAAAAGTACCGCTTTTGTAAAAGGAGGACCTCTTTACCACTTCTCTTTGCCTTCCTTTCTGGATCGTCTTTTCTTTTTTTTTTTCCTACACTTCTCAGAACTAGAGATTAGAGAACCTAGATCCGGCTCTTCGCACCCTGTGATGGCCCACCTATTGATCAGCTCCCAAGATCTAGAGCTCTCTTCTGTACTCTATTCCATCTTTTTTCTTTTTTTTTAATGGTATGGTGTTTGGATAATGGTGGGATCCGGTTCGATTGAGATAGGGTAGGGTTTGGTATTGGGTTGTATGGTAGTGTAGGGATTTGGTCTATGCTTTGGGTCTGGTGTCAATCCAAGCCCAATCTGGGCAAGCCCATTTAGGCCCAGTCATTGTATTGTAGAATTAGTCAAAGGATAACACTTAGGCCTTGTTTGGATCGTCTTATTTTTTTGACGTCTTAATCTGTCTGAAAAAGATCTGTGAGTTCAAGATCTTATTAGAGCTGCGAGTTTAAGATCTGATTAGCTGTTTTGTAATAAGATCGTTTGGCAACACCCGAACGCTATGAGATCTGAATTGAATAAGACTGTTTGGTAGTGCATCTTATCCATGTCTTAAGTTAAGGGTAATTTCTGTCAATTTTTAAAAAATGGTTTTAAGCCTGAAAAACATCTGTGACACTCCAAATATGTTTCTTTTTAAACTCGGACAATGCCCAGTACACTCTATAGTCGTTTTTTTAAACTTAAAAAAAGTATATATATGTTTTAACTATCATAATGCAAGTTCCACATCATAATCACCAACATTATTACATAAACTTTAATAATAGTTTGCTTATAAAAGGACTAAAGACACATCACTATAACGACCACCAAAATGATAAAAAAAACAAGCAAAGTCACAAAAACACTTTTGAGTCCACATCTAGAACTATTTGGACTTGGCAGTGATTCCCTTGAAAATTTTGGAGCATACAAACAAAAGCTTTTACTCATTGGTCTCATTGTCCCATTTGAATGCTCCTTTTATGGTTCTGCCAAAATGAAAAACAAGTAGTTTAGAATAATATTAATCATTAAAAAATTAGTATGAAATTTACCTCAAAATTTGGATATTTGTAAAACCATTTCTCACGATTTTTTACAGTATTTGCCCTGAATCTCTTCATTGGACCCCCATCACAACAGCATAAGGGGGCAGTTCTAGACATAATTGCTGCATATTTTTAGACACATTCAAATCCAATAGTTAGAATTAATTTTTTTTCAAAAAAGCAACTTAAAAAAAAATTGAAAATGAAAATGTAAATGAATTAAAATAAAAAATAAAAAATGCTATTGTACCGTAATGATAATAGATCTGCAATCATATTTCTATAACTTCCCATCTCATCCAAAAGTATGTTGGTTAACCAAATTGTCATGAGGAGGACGGCTCGAATCATTGATATTGGTGAGGGTTATTATGGGAATTTTAAAAATATTTTAAAGTCCTGAAGAGTCTTACCGCTTAAGATGTTGGGGTCTTAATTCCAAGAGTTGGATTTCGAGCTCCTAGAATTAAGATGAATCTCGTCTTAAATGACAAGTCGTCTTAGCGCTTAAGACATATTATTACGTACCAAACAATCTTATTTAGTTTTTTTGTCTTAGCGCTTAAGACAAAAAGACATTAAGACCCAAACTTAAGACGATCCAAACATTACCTTAGTTTGTTAGCTACAGTGTAGGATCTGAGATATTTGTAATGAGGGCACTCAGCCTCTATATATGTAAAACATAGTTGTCCCTAAGAAGGGAACTGAATTCACCATTTTATTGATTCTGCTTCAAATCTATTACAATGACATGGTATCAGAGCCTGATCGATCATCTGTGATCGTCTCCTGAGTCATCTTCCAAGCCTTTGGAAGCCAATCTGTGATCATCTTCTTCAGCTAGATACTCTCTGATTATCCTTGATCATCTCAGATCAGGCGTGGCGCACCTGTGATCATCAGCACCATCTCAGCGGCTTCTTCCGTCTTGGTCGCCTGAATATTCTCTTCTTTATGAAGATTTTTCCAACATTTATTGCTCATCAGAGGTAGGTCTTCTACCTATTTTTGTGAAAATTCAGTTTTTTCCCACTTGTTTTCATCTCAGCCGTCCAAAATCCTGGATCTGGATTTGATTTGACCGAGACCACTTCCAATAGCTGCGTGAGTATCCTGTTCACCCATCCTCGGTCTCTGATCTATCAAGTGATCACCAGGTGGGGCCCATGTTATGTTCCCCTTCCTGACGACCTGGACGTTTTGGTGTTCTGGGTGCTGCTGTCTGGACATTTTTTGCTGATTGTCCTGTTTTTCTTCTGCTGGTCTCTGCTGCTGCCTGTTCTGGTTATTTATTGCTGGTTCCTGCTAGTGCATCTCTAGTTACTGCGGTTAGTTGGTTTGATTGCTTCTTCAGATTTTCAGTTTTGCTGCTAGTTACTGTAATTACTGCTGCTAGTTACTGCTGTCACTGCTGATTGATCATCCTTCTGCTATTCTGCTAGTACTTCATCATTCTGGTTGTTTATTGCTGCTGGGTTGATTGCTTGTTCATCCTTCTGCTAGTTGCTGCCATTACTGCTGATTGATCTAGTTACTGCCATTACTGCTGTTTGATCTAGTTACTGCCATTCTGGTTGTTTACTGCTTTCTGGATTGATTGCTTGTTCTGGGTAGTCATGGACAAATCTGAAATTACCCTGGTTAAGTTTGATGGAAAAAATTATACCTTATGGGCCTTCCAATTTCAAATTTACTTAGAAGGAAAGGAACTCTGGGCACACATTGATGGATCTGAACCTAAACCCGAGGAAGATGACAAGAAGATTTTAGCTTGGAAAACTAAGGATGCTAAAATAAAAACCTGGTTACTAGGCTCAGTTGACCCACATTTTATCCTCAACCTCAGACCTTGCAAAACTGCCTGTGAAATGTGGGACTATCTTCAAAAGATCTATCAACAAGGCAATGCTGCTCGTCAATTTCAATTAGAACTTGACATTTCTCAATTTACTTAAGGCACCCAGTCTGTTCAGGAGTATTACAATGGCTTTCGCAGACTGTGGTCCGAATACGATGAGATTAAATTTGAGACGGTATCTGAAGCTCTCCTACCTGAACTACTTCTCTTACAGCAAAGTAGCCATCGGGATCAGTTTCTTATGAAACTTCGTCTGGAGTTTGAGACAGTTAGATCTAACTTGATGAGCAGGGCTTCTCTTCCTAGCTTAGATGACTGTCTTCAGGAGCTTCTATGGGAAGAACAACGTCCAGTCACTAAAACTACTCTGGAACAACAGAGGTCTGTTGAGGCTCCGCTTGCCTTTGTTGCTACAACCAGATCACCTCCTCGGGACATCAGTAAAGTTCAGTGCCGTAATTGCAAGAAATATGGTCACTATGCAAATCAATGCAAGGCAAAAATCTGCAGATATTGTAAGGGGTCATGTTATTGAAGAGTGCCGGAAGAAGACTCGCAGTTCTACTTCCCGCAACTATGTGCAGTCTTCCCCTGGTACATACTGTCAATCCAAGCCCAGGCCCATTTTGGGCCCAGTCTTCATATCTTATTGTAAACCATATTTGTAGGATCTAGATGAGGATACTAGCATGTAATTAGGGCATTCAGCCCATTTAGATAAGAATAGTAGCATGTAATCAGGGCATTCAGCCCATTTATAATGAGAACAGTCGATCAAGACTGGGGGAGCATTCATCATCATCAGTGTCAAATTTCATCTCTCCAAATCTAACATGGTATCAGAGCTTAGGGTTTTAGTTTCTTTCACATCCAATGATCTGGAAGCCCTCCGTGCAACCTCAGATCATCACTGATCATCCCAGATGCTCCATGATCAAATCTGATCATCTCATATCAGACATGGCCCACTTCAGATCATCATCAACTCATCTGCAGAAGCAGCCCAGTATGGTCGCAGGTTTATTTCAGGAATTTTGGTGATTTTTCCTGGAATTATTTCTCATCAGAGGTTGGTCGTCTGGCAACTTTTGTGGATTTTCGGATTTCCTCACTTGTTTTCATCACAGCCGCACCAAATCTTTGATCTGACCTGGTTTTTTATGAGACTACTTCCATTAGTTGCATAAAAGATCTGTGCATCCATCTCGACCTTCAGATCTGTCCTCAGATCAACTGGTGGGGCCCACGTGCATATCAGCACCTTGGCGACAGGTTCGTCAGTGCATTCTTTGGTTTCTGTTACTGTTTGTAACATCCAGCAGCGCAGGTTGATCATCTCTGATCGTCTCCTAAGTCATCTTCCAATCCTTGGAAGTCATCTGTGATCTTTTTCTTCAGCTGGATCCTCTCTGATCATCCCTGATCATCTCTGATCAGGCGTGGCCCACCTGTGATCAACATCACCATTCTCAGCGGATTCTTCCCTCTTGGTCGACTGAATATCTTCTTGTTTATGAAGATTTTTTCAAGATTTATTGACCATCAGAGGTAGGTCTTCTACCTGTTCTTGTTGAAATTCAATTTTTCCACTTGTTTTTATCTCGGCCGTCCAAAATCCAGGATCTGGATCTGATTTGACTGGGACCACTTCCAATAGTTGCGTGAATATCCTGTTCACCCATCCCCACTCTCTGATCTACCCAGAGATCACCTGGTGGGGCCCAGGTCCAGTTCTACTCTCAGACGACCTGGACGTTTTTCTTGGTTTTTTTTGCTGCTTGCTGTTCTGGTTCTTTGCTGGACTTTGTTACTGCTGGTGCCTGTGCTGGTTCATTTTGTCTTCATTATCTACTGCTACTTGATTTCTGCTGTTGATTGCTCCTTCATCTGGGTTACTCTTACTGCTGCTGTTGCTCCTTTTATTGTTTGCGGGATGGTTATTTTTTCATCTGAGACTACTACTACTGCTGGCTGTTAATTTCTTTATCATTGGCATTACTTCTTCTTGCTGTTGTTGCTGCTGTGTGCTTCTTACAAGTCTTTAGTAATGGAAAAACATGAGATAACCTTGGTTCGATTTGATGGAACAAATTATACCTCATGGGCCTTCCAATTTCAAATTTACTTGGAAGGAAAAGAACTCTGGGCACACATCGATGGATCTGAACCTCAACCTGAGGAAGATGATAAGAAGATTTTAGCTTGGAAAACAAAGGATGCTAAAATCAAGTCCTGGTTGCTGGGCTCTATTGAATCCCATTTTATTCTCAACCTTAAACCTTGTAAAAATGCCCGTGAAATGTGGGACTATCTTAAGAACATTTATCAACAAGGCAATGCTGCTCGTCAGTTTCAATTGGAACTTGAAATCTCTCAATTCACTCAAGGTACCCAGTCTATTCAGGAGTATTACAATGGCTTTCGCAGACTGTGGTCCGAATATGATGAGATTAAGTTTGCCACGGTGTCTACCGCACTCCTACCGGAATTACTTCTATTACAGCAAAGTAGTCATCGGGATCAGCTTCTCATGAAACTTCGTCTGGAGTTTGAAGCAGTTAGATCGAACTTGATGAGCAGGGCTACTCTTCCCAGCTTGGATATCTGCCTTCAGGAACTTCTGCGGGAAGAACAACGTCTGGCTACTAAAACTACTCTGGAACAACAAAGATCTGCTGAGGCTCCGTTTGCCTATGTTGCTACAACTAGACAACCTTCTCGGGACATCAGTAAAGTTCAGTGCCATAACTGCAAAAAATATGGTCACTATGCGAATCAATGCAAGGCAAGAATTTGCCGATATTGTAAAGCCACTGGTCATGTTATTGATGAATGTCGGAAGAAGGCTCGCAATTCTATTCCCCGCAACTATGTGCAGTCCGCTCCTGGTACTTCCACCGTGTCGTCAGCTCCTACTGCTTACACAGTAACCACTCCACGCTATGCATCCTCTGACTTCAGTGGTTCTCTGCAGTATGATTCATCCTCACAGCCTGGTTCCTCACAATCTGCGTCTCCAGCTCCTCTCACCCCTGAGATGGTTAACCAAATGATCATCAATGCCTTGGCATCCATGAACATCGCAGGTACCGATTCCTCTCTTTCAAATACATGGTACTTAGATTCTGGTGCAAGTAACCATATGGCCTCTTCACCCATAACATTACAGAATGTCGTTCCTTACACTGGTCACCTCACTGTTCAAGCTGCCAACGGAGATTATCTTCCCATCACCTCTGTTGGTGATACCCCTGGCCCCTTACCCTTAACCAATGTTTTAGTATCTCCTCATCTTGCTACCAATTTGGTTTCTGTGGGTCAACTTGTTGAAAATAATTGCAATGTCTCCTTTTCTTCTCCTCCACCGACAAATGGTTCCACGCCTACTCCTGCCTTACGTCGCTCCTCCAGAAATTCTAGACCGCCTGAGCGGTATGGATTTACCCATACTTCTTTGATGACCACTCTATCTTCTATCTCTATCCCAAGTTCTTATTTGCAGGCTGTCCAACAAGATTGCTGGAACCAGGCTATGAAGGAGGAATTAGATGCATTGGCTCTGAATCACACATGGGATATTGTGGAGTGTCCTTCAGCAGTTAAGCCCATTGGTTGCAAATGGATCTACTCGATCAAACTTAAATCTGATGGGTCCTTAGATAGACACAAAGCTAGACTTGTGGCACTCGGAAACAGACAGGAGTATGGCATTGACTACGAGGAGACGTTTGCACCTGTGGCAAAGATGATATCTGTTAGGTTACTTCTCGCCATTGCTACATCTCAGTCTTGGCCATTATACCAAATGGATGTCAAAAATGCATTTCTCCATGGGGATTTGCAAGAAGAGGTCTATATGCGTATACCACAAGGCGTCCCCTCTCCCTCAAAGAGGTCTGTCTGTCGCCTGCGCAAATCGCTTTATGGTCTAAAGCAAGCTCCTCGGGCATGGTTTGAAACCTTCAGGGGTCGATTGTGCGAAAGTGGCTTTAACCAGAGTCCTTATGATCCTTCTCTTTTTTTATACAAAACATCTACTGGTGTTACTATGCTCCTCGTCTATGTTGACGATATTATTATCACTGGCACGGATGATGGTATGATCAAAACTCTCCAAGCTTCTCTCAGGGATTCATTCCGTATGAAGGATTTGGGCCCTTTGCATTATTTCTTGGGCTTAGAGGTGCATCAATCTCCCAAAGGTCTCTTTGTTAATCAACACAAATACACATCAGACCTTATCGAGTTGGCTGACCTCCATGATTCTTCACCTGTTGATACACCTGTCGAGGTAAATCTCAAACTGAGTAAAGATGACGGCGATCTTCTTCCTGATCCTCATACATACCGGCGCCTGGTAGGAAGTCTTGTCTATCTCACCATCACTCGACCTGACATATCCATGCTGTCAATCTTGTGAGTCAGTTCATGACTGCTCCTCGACACCTTCATTTGACAGCTGTCAAGCGCATTATCCGCTATCTGCTCAGAACTGTCTCTCGTGGTTTATATTATCCCAAGGATAATCCACTGCATCTAACTGCTTATGCGGATGCTGACTGGGCTGGCTGTCAAGACACGCGTCGTTCTACCACTGGTTGGTGCATGTACCTTGGAAATTCGCTCATTTCTTGGAAATGCAAGAAACAAGAACGTGTGTCCAGATCTTCCACGGAAGCTGAATATCGCGCAATGTCTTCTGCTTGTTCTGAAATCTTATGGCTACGGGGCATTCTTTCGGAACTTGGGTTCACTCAAACCTCTCCTACTCCATTGCATGCTGACAATACTGGGGCTATCCGAATCACTGAAAATCCCGTTTTCCATGAACGAACAAAACATATTGAAGTTGACTGTCACTTTATTCGGGATGAATATAAGCGGGATGTCATTAGTCTACCTCATGTTTCTACAGAGTTTCAGTTTGCAGATATCTTCACTAAGGGACTCCCTCGGCCTCGGCCTCGACATCAATTTCTTGTTTCCAAATTGCTGCTTTATGACTCCCTAGCATCAATTTGAGGGGGGGGGGGGTGTCAATCCAAGCCCAGGCCCATTTTGGGCCCAGTCTTCATATCTTATTGTAAACCATATTTGTAGGATCTAGATGAGGATACTAGCATGTAATTAGGGCATTCAGCCCATTTAGATAAGAATAGTAGCATGTAATCAGGGCATTCAGCCCATTTATAATGAGAACAGTCGATCAAGACTGGGGGAGCATTCATCATCATCAGTGTCAAATTTCATCTCTCCAAATCTAACACATACAAAGTGCCGTCAGCTCCTAGTGCTTACACAGTGACCACTCCACCATATGCATCCTCTGACTTCAGCGGTTCTCTGCAGTATGATTCTTCCTCACAACTTGGTTCCTCCCAATCTGCGTCACCAGCTCCTCTCACCGCTGAGATGGTCAGCCAAATGATCATCAATGCCTTAGCATCCATGAACATCGCGGGTACTGATTCATCTCTTTTCAATACATGGTACTTAGATTCTGGTGCAAGTAACCATATGACCTCTTCACCCATAAAATTACAAAATGTCGTTCCTTACACTGGTCATCTTACTGTCCAAGCTGCCAACGGAGATCATCTTCCCATCACCTCTGTTGGTGATACCCCTGGCCCCTTACCATTAACCAATGTTTTAGTTTCTCCTCATCTTGCTACCAATTTGGTTTCTGTGGCTCAACTTGTTGAAAATAACTACAATGTTTCCTTTTCTTCTTCTGGTTGTGTTGTGCAGAACCAGGAGTCGGGGAAAGTGATCGTGAGGGGGCCTAAGCGTGGAAGACTTTTTCCCCTACCAGTGTCTTCATTTGTTCAGAATAAAATTTCCATCAGTTATTTTGTTTTTCCATTCAAAATAATTCTCGGTTGTGGCATAATAGACTTGGTCATCCGAATGCCTCTACAATGTCTACTTTATTTCAATTTGGATTATTAAATAAACCTATTGCCTCTGCTTCTTTTGAATGTGATGCTTATAAATTAGGAAAGAGTAAAACTTTACCTTTTCCACACTCTACAACACGGAGCACTGCATGTTTTGACTTAATTCATAGTGATGTTTGGGGCATTGCTCCGACTCTTTCCCATAGTCATTTCAAGTACTTTGTCACCTTCATTGATGACTACAACAGATTTACTTGGATTTATTTATTACATTCGAAGTCTGATGTTCTCAAGGCATTTTAAATTTTTGTTAGATATGTTGAAACCCAATTCTCCAAATGCATTAAGAATTTACGCTCAGGCTCAGGGGGGGAGTAAGTGTCCAATGATTTTCAATCTTTTCTAAACGATAAAGGAATCATTTCTCAACGTACCTGTCAATATACTCCACAACAAAATGGAGTCGCGGAACGGAAAACAGACATCTCCTTGATGTAACTAGAACACTTCTCATTGAATCATCCGTTCCCCCTCGTTTTTGGACTGAAGCTCTCACCACAATAGTCTATCTCATAAATCGCCTTCCATCACCTACCATTGCTCATTTCACACCTCATTTTAAAATGTTTGGTCATCAACTTGTGTTTGATCACCTACATACATTTGGATGTGTTTGTTTTGTTCATCTACCTCTCACGGAACGAACAAAACTAACCGCGCAATCTCGCAGGTGTGCATTTTTGGGTTATGCCACTAATCAAAAAGGTTTTGTTTGTTATGATCCCATTGGCCGTCGTATCAGGGTTTCTTGAAATGTTGTTTTCTTTGAAAATCAGTATTTCTTCCAAACTCACATGGACTGTCCTCAACCATCTTCCCCAGCTCTCTTGGTTTCTCGGATCAAACAACTATTACTAGGTTTAATCCTGATTTTGTATATAACCGACGGGAAAAACCTACCACTGCAGATAGCCGTCCTCCTAATCCTTCACCGACAAATGGTTCCGCGCCTACTCAAGCCTTGCGTTGCTCCTCTAGAACTTCTCGACCACCTATGCGGTATGGATTTACGCTTACTTCTTTGATGACCACCCTATCTTCTGTCCCTATCCCAAGTTCTTATTTGCAGGCTGTACAACAAGATTGTTGGAACTAGGCCATGAAGAAGGAATTGGATGCATTGGATCAGAATCACACCTGATCCAATGGCTGCAAATGGATCTACTCGATCAAACTTAAATCTGATGGGTCCTTGGATAGACACAAAGCTAGACTTGTGGCACTCGGCAACAGACATGAGTATGGCATTGAATATGAGGAAACGTTTGCACCTGTCGCAAAAATGACATCTGTTCGGTTACTTCTCGCCATTGCTGCCTCTAAATCCTGGCATTATACCAAATGGGTGTCAAAAATGCTTTTCTCCATGGGGATCTGAAAGAGGAAGTCTATATGCGGATACCATAAGGCGTCCCCTCTTCCTCAAAGAGGACTGTCGCCTGTGTAAATCGCTTTATGGTCTAAAACAAGCTCCTCGGGCATGGTTTGAAATATTCAAGGGTCGCTTATGCGAGACTGACTTTACTTAGAGCCCTTATGATCCATCACTCTTTCTATGCCACACATCTACTGGTGTTACGGTGCTTCTCGTGTATGTTGACGATATCATTATCACTGACACCGATGATGACATGATCAAATCTCTCCAAGCTTCTCTCCGGGATTCCTTCCATATGAAGGATTTGGGCCCATTGCATTATTTTTTGGGCTTAGAGGTGCATCAATCTCCTAAAGGTCTATTTGTTAATAAACACAAATACACATCCGATCTTATCGAGTTGGCTGACTTACATGATTCTTCACCTGTTGATACGCCTGTAGAGGTAAATCTCAAGTTGAGTAAAGATGATGGCGATCTTCTTCCTGATCCTCATACCTATCGGCGCCTGGTGGAAAATCTTGTCTATCTCACTATCACTAGACCTGACATATCCTATGCTGTTAATTTTGTGAGTCAGTTCATGACAGCTCCTCGACACCTTCATTTGACAGCTGTGAAGTGCATTATCCGCTATTTGCTGCGAACTGTCACTCGTGGTTTATATTATCCAAAGGATAATCCTCTTCATCTGACCGCTTATGCGGATGCTGATTGGGCAGGCTGCAAGACACGCCGTTCTACTTCTGGTTGGTGCATGTACCTTGGGAATTCTCTTATTTCTTGGAAATGCAAGAAACAAGAACGTGTGTCCAGATCTTCCACGGAAGCCGACTATAGGGCAATGTCTTCTGCTTCTTCTGAGATCATATAGCTACGAGGACTTCTTTCGGAACTCGGATTCCCACAAACCTCTCCTACTTCTTTGCATGCCGACAATACTGGGGCTATCCGAATCACTGAAAATCCCGTCCTCCATGAACGCACAAAACATATCGAAGTTGACTGCCACTTTATTCGAGATGAATAAAAGCGTGATGTCATTAGTCTACCTCATGTTCATACAGAGTTTCAGTGTGCAGATATCTTCACGAAGGGACTTCCTCGGCCTCGACATCAATTTCTTGTCTCCAAATTGCTGCTTTATGACTCCCTAGCATCAATTTGAGGGGGGGTGTCAATCCAAGCCCAATCTGAGCAGGCCCATTTAGGCCCATTCATTGTATTGTAGAATTAGTCAAAGGATAACACTTAGTTTGTTAGCTACGGTGTAGGATCTGAGATATTTGTAATGAGGGCACTCAGCCTCTATATATGTAAAACACAGTCGTCCCTAAGAAAGGAACTGAATTCACCATTTTATTGATTCTGCTTCAAATCTATGACAATGACATCTGGATGTTGGGATTTATGGAAAGAATAGGTTTGGTTCATGCAGCAGGGAGGCGGGAAGTGGGTTGCAGCAGGGAGGTGGGGATAGGCTCCGATCGATGACCGAAGATGGATAGGAGCGGCGTAGATCTTTGCTCTGATACCAACTGATGCAGGCCCTAGGGTTAGGGCTTGCATAGATGCCGAAGCACGTATCAAGACACCCCAAATTATCTCCGCAGATATTTCTAACACGAGGAAAACCTCTCCAAGGGAAAATCCCAATTTTTACTCAATTCCAAATATGAGATTATCATCTCTACAATGCAATATAAATAGGCAAAGTAAACTTAGGGCCTAAGAAGCTCCAATTTAATAATAGAAACTATCATAATCGAACTAGGAAACCAAATAAATCAGAATGCTAATCCTAATTACAATAAAATTAGAAACTATTGATATAAAAATAAATTCCTAAATCTACGTGGGCCCTACACATGTGGCCATGAGGTCTACGCTGCATCATAAAGTTAGGCACTTCGATTTTTCTTTTCTTCTTCTCTTGGGGTTAGGAACTTCTGTTTAGTTAAATTCATGGTTGAGTGATCTGAGGCTACTCAATTGGCATTCATTAGATTGATAGTTGGAACTGTTACTTTCATAAGATCTTGGAGATTAGCTATGCCTTCAAGGCTTTCCATTCATCTCAAAATATAGTACAATACATTAGATTCAACTGTAAGATAAGGCCTAAAACTAAGGAGAGATTACATCTTTGGACTAAGTCTCATTGGGTCCAACCGACTTATCGGGTTGACCTCTGTCTTGACAGGAATATGGTCCTCACATGTATGGACATGGGCACATCATGACATGATAAACTCTATTATATTAGTTAGGAAAATGCTCATCTAATTTGGTAATTTGCTTCAACAATTTTGATGCAAAATCAAATCATATTGCAAGGGTGCATGCTGATGACTGATGTTTATTCCATTTTTATCTCTTCTATTTTCTTTTCTTTCTTATTTCCAGATGCTTTCTGGCTTAGGAGTGGAAAGGCTATTGTTGCCCTCTCCTCCATCTCTGTTAGAAACATGGACTGGTTCGTTTGGGTTTACCAAGATGACAAGATCTGAAAGGTTGCAATTTCTTCAACACACCTATATGGAGTTCCAAGGGACCGTGCTATGCCAAAAACCCCTGATGACATCTACGAGGACAGAAATGGAACCAAGAGGTATGTATTGATGCGATTTCATTCCCAGTGGATTAGCTCAAGATACTAGTCTCCCTTTCCCCACCAAAAGAAATCACCATCACCATCACCATCACCATCACCATCACCATCACCATCACCATCACCATCACCATCACCATCAAAGCCTTGTCCCAACTATCTTGGGGTTGGCTACATGGATTCTATTTCTCCATTCTAATCTTTCTTGAGCCAAATAAATCCTCGGATAGGTTGTTCTTCTTAGGATCCAATCTCACTACTTCCATTCATATCCTCTTCGGCCTTCCCTTTGGTGGGCCACCGGCACCTTTGCTAGCCAGTGTTGGACATGTCCAAGCCATCTCAAATGGTGTTGGACATCCCCATCAAAAGAAATGAATAAATAAATATAAAACGAAAAAAAAAAAAATGCATTAGCAAATTCACATTGGATATACCGAAAATCAATATTTCTAAGCAAGGCACGTTGGGTCTACCGAAAATCAGTATTTATTATTTTACTTCCAAACTGAGAACATTTAATACAAATTTGGTCGAATTTTAAAACAGAACACTGTCAGATCATTGCTGATCATTTTAATGTTCTAATTGTGTTCAATTTTGTCTCTTTGCTCTTTATCATGATAAATGTATAGTTTGTTGGGGCACGGGATCTTGGATCAATATCCATGGAATGTATGTTTAATGGAAGGATTTCTCTCTAATGGGCCTAAGGCTAGGAGAATTTCCAAAATTTTCTTGATTAATGACCTCAAAGATTTTAGGGAATATAATCCATATGGTACAGTAATTATGATCAATGGTTTCTGTTAAGTAGTTAGTTTGCTGCACTTTTAATGCTTAGGCATTTTGGGTGTAATGGTTAGCAACTTGAGTTGGTATTAGAGTCAACATGTCCTAAGCTCGAATTTGCGCAGGGCAAAAAGAAAAAGGCCATATGCCGCATTTTGTGTGTGGGCACATATGCGTAGGGCAAAAAAGCCCCATGCCGCGTCTTGTGCAGGCGTGTGCTTCGAGTCCGGGTGGTGTCCCGCCCGAGAGGGGGGTGTTAAGTAGTTATTTTTTCGCACCTTTAACGCCTAGGCATTTTGGGTGTAATGGTTAGCAACTTCTTAGTTTCAATTATGAATCACTAAAAAACAGTATTTATGTGGCATCACATAAAATCAGTTGCTTTTTACAACTTTTCCTCATGGAAACAATTGTGGAAAAGTATGACTGTAGGAAATTGAAATCTTCCACTGGCATTTCTACGAAAATGGTGTTTTTACAAAAGTGGACTAAATGTTAAAACCATAGTTGGTAACGTTTAACTCTCTGGGTTGCCTTCCATGTAAGTACGCTAAATTCATTTGTGTGGAAATGTGCTATTACATGATGCAACTGAAGAAATGATTGTATTTTGGTGAATTTTGTCCCTCTTTTCATTTCATTTGAAGGGCAAAAGAAAGAAAATATGCTTGTAGCAACATCTACTAGCATAATTGTGGTACATGGTTGTGACAATGAGCACCTTCCAACTGTTCTACGTGCACATTTGTGTACAGGCTCTCTCCATGAAACGCAGAAAATGCCACATTAGCAAAATCCATGGTAAATGAATGCCACATAAAAGGATTTCCATGGCGGTTGAAAATTCGTGTTTGGTTTGCAACTTTTTTCTTAGGGGAAATGATACTTTTTATGTTTGGTGTGATTGTGAATTTAGTAAGGAGTGACCAATGTTTTTTTTTTAGTGCATCAATTTTCATGGGTTTTAGAAAAGAAAAACATAAGCATCTTAAAAATGAAAAGATGATGATGAAGGGAAAAAACAATGATGCTATTGCTTTATTTTAATTGGATCCATTCAGTGAGCAAAAACTGTAATTACCTTCTTGTCCAGGCTGTCTTACTTAGCAACTGATTCGGGCTCCAAATTTGCTTGAAACTGAACCAAATGAATCTTCTAATCTTCTTCCTCTCAAAGATCTATAATTTGTCAAGTATTTTATTTTTATGTAATCAATAGGGAAATCACCCCATGAGGAGTCGACTGTGAACGAAGAATGGATCAATGAGGTGTTCGACTTGGACTTTGACGGGGAATATACCCAGTAATAAAGGATGAGTTGTTCAATACATTGAAATTGGCCCTACACTGTGCTGATCCATCACAAACATTCGTGCAAGAATTTCAACAAGTTGTGGTGCAGTTGGAGGAGATTAAAGCTGAGTAGCCTGTCAGATCCAATGATGATGCTGGAGTCCCTTCCACAGATAAATGGAGACCTAAGCAGCAGTAGAATTGAGCTGGGACATTGATTCTTTCTATTGTCTGATTCTTTAGTTGGTTATGGATTAGCACTGTGCGCAGGAACAAGTAGCATTGGTTAGAATTAGATGTTTTATCCCTTTCCAATTATTCTTTATTCATCATGCAATAAGATGACTCAGTGAAGAAGAAGGGGGTGTTTGCATTTATCTAAGTTTGCAACAGATAGAATCGTATCGCATAATTTCATTTTTTGAAGACTGCATGGGGCCATGTGGACTGAGAAGGCCTGCAAGGGATGGGTTCAACATTGAACAGTTCAGACGGAAGGTTAGGTCCAGGGAGCAGTTTAAACAGAGCAACCAGCCCATGAGCTGTTATAGAATTTTTGCACAGTTGTTGGTTACTGGGCCCAAGTCTAAGGAAACCCAGCACCGCAAGGGTCGTCCAAGGACCTACAGAGAAAATTATTCCAGCTGTTGTGGTCCTTGTGGACGTCCCTTTGTAATGGCAACTTCTATATTATTCACTTTGATTTCTTTCCTTTCTCTTTTATCTGGTCTTTAAGAGTGGGTAACATTTTCTCCCTATATCCAAATTAGAGTCAGCTCCACATTATTTTTTCAGCCGAGTAGTTATGGTTGAGACTAGAATTAACAAAATCTTATAGTCAGAGAGATTTCTACATCTCACATGATAAGTCTGGATTTCCACCTTATCCCAACATACCTATTATCTGGTGCGATCATTGTTAATTTATAGCATCATATATATATATATATATATATATATATATATATATATATTTATGGGAAAGTTTCAAGTGCATCTATCCCTCACCATAGGGTGAGAGACACTTTCCATTTTTGCGCATGAAGACAAGTGCTATATTTATATAGCACTTGAAACTTTCCCATTAATATATATATATATATATATATATATATATGATTGGCCAAACTTGATATCTGGATCCATTCAATGTGTCTTTATCCATCCCCCCATTTCCTTGATCAGTAGGGCCCAAGTGGGCCTCATCAAGTTATCCCCAGTATAAGGCATTTTATTTTCCATCTGCATTGCGGCTTTTCATCAAGCCTTGCAACCTTGTTTTCACTACCCGAAGGCTTTAATCATAATGCGAGGGAAAATCAAAGCCCTAGACCTAACAGATATCAATATCATGTACAAGTTCAAACCTAGGAGAAGAAATGGGCAACAAATGTTGCTTCCACTAAGGTGAAACGTGAGCTTGAATTTCAAACTGTATGAGGCAAAAATGACTGAGAGACACAATAGAAGGTAGCCAGGCTTTTTAACTACAAGTAAAGCTTAATAGAAGGGACTATGATTGCATTCAAGATCTTTTGGACCTTTCAATTTTCACTTAAACCCTTCCATTTTCGGTTCAATCTTCAATCAGAAGGTAACTTTGCCGTTATGATGATAATTTTTTTCAATATACCTTTGATAGAAAAAAAAAAAAAAGGTTGTTTCTGTATATTTGTGTTCTTACGCCCCACGCTATAGCTCAGCTGGTTTAGGATGCCATACATCCCCCCTTCAAGGAATTATAGAGTGCGTGAGTTCGAGTCATGCCAAGCAAAAAAGATAGTAAAAAGAAAAATTGTTGTGTTATGGGTTTCATCATTGAAGAGTATCTCCCCTTGTTTTTCTTCTTCCACTATCAACTAGCTTAACAGAAGATTCTCAAATGCTGGTAAACTAAGCGCAAAGAAAACCAAAGATCCTAATAATTGAACTGAGTTGCAGACTTGGACGTTAACAAAATAGCAGAATAGTTCCAGGCAAATAGAGATGCATGTAACTAAGCTACGAAGGTCCATCATCCATATTTTAGTGCACTCGTTCAAATGATCCAGATGGAAAATCCCTAATGGGCTCATCATACAAACTGACATCCAAACACAGAAAAAAGGGACTATTTCTCATATAACTAAAGAAAAAATTGGCTCTTTTACACAGGTTTAAATGAAACAATTGCCACCAGATTATAATCACAACATATTTTCCATATTATTTGCCATTGTCCAACCTGAACCAAGTCATTGAACATATTGAAAATGACAGAATTTATACCTGCATGAGTTTCTCAATACAATCATAATAAAATTACCTCTTACCATTGATAATTCATTTTTTTAACCCCAAAATTTGACAAAACATACAACCTGCATATTAAAACCCATTATTACAAGCATTATGAGCATGTCCAACTTCATAACTATCATCATCAACACTCCAAATGTGGTTGCCTAAACAGAACTTTACTTAATAGTATCCAGCACAAGAAAAATAGAAATCTCAAAAAGAAAGCGTACAAGATCACCCAATTACAAGGTTAAAAAGTATAATTACCAATGCTCACCAATCATGTTTTTGTTGTCCTCTTTGGAGTTTGTCATCCAATTATAATGATGAGAAACCTCCAGTTGTTAACAATAGAATCCCAACAATTAATATATATTACTGATGCAGGATTCGATTTCGAAATTGGAGTCCGATTTCACAATTGATTGCAAAATTGGACTATAATCTCAAATCAATTTGAGAAATTGGATCTCAAATCAATTTGAGAAATTGGATTCAAGAGATAAACTCTATCAATCAATTCAGAGCCCACTTTTGTTAAGCTTTTTTATGTGAATTCAAATTTTAATATATATCTATTATGGATATGTGATTAAAGAATCTAGATGAAAAAATTCACCTTGCTCAATAACTCTATCCAGCCAAGTTAAAATGAGTCTTCTTTAGGTGGATTTAGAATTTTAATATATCTATTTTGGTTAAAAAATCCTTAATGTTTGTGATTTTTAAAAGTGGATCCTTGATAGTGATTTATACATATAGGTTCCACGTATAATAAACCTTTTTAAAGTAAGACTCATTCTAATTCCTAAAGACGGTGCCAAATGCAATTTTGCAAAATGTTAACTTACATAAGACATGAAGTTTCATGCTCATTTATATACAAAATAATATTTCCTTTGTATAAATGTCGGGCTGAGCCATGCTTCAAACAGTAATAAATGGTATATTTGTTTGTTTTATATTTATTTTCATATTTATTTTTTTATCTTTATTTTCTCATTAATTAATATCTCATAAAATAACCACAAATTGGACGTACTTTTATTTCTGGGCCAGGACTTAGCGCGGGCATGCTTTGCTAGTTATGTATTATGGCTAGCACATTCATCACGTGGACATCTTACAATCCCCAATGTTGTGTTCTAAAAAACCAAAAGAGCACATAGTATTCGGAAATGATGTATAATAGAACTATATAATCATACACTATCCAAAAGAAAGTCCAACAAATTATGAGTATTAAGTAGACTAATGATCATTCCACATTCATTTAGCAAGTGTGTCTCTGACTCACATGCAAATGGTCGTCCTCACTTGAAACTAATGCCACTTCTCTTTCATTATCAGCATTAATGTCTTCATTATTAGTATTCTAATATGCATGCTGCTTAAAAATCTTCTTGCCATAGTTCTATTGCTTGATAAAATTATGCATGGCACATCTATGAGGATGTATATTTCAATACAAGAAGTATGTTTCTCAGGTGTGGGTCATAACCATAGTCCCCACCTAGACCACATTAAATGTGCTAGGCTTAGGTTGGAGCTCAATGATCATAGATGAAAATGGGTTGTGCCATAGCCGGGTCCAAAACGTCCCATAACTCAGTCTGATTCAGTTTTGCAAACCAATGCTCCACCACCCAATCAGGGCCAGCTCAACATTTTTGGGGGCCTTAGGCAAATCATAAAAATGAGGCCTTTTAATTAAAAAAATTAAAAACAATCAAATCATAAATTTGCCTCTTGCCTTTCTAGAAACAAAATTACTAATTAAACTTTTGTATTCAAGTTTAGACAATAAATCATTTTCGATAGATAAAAATTGCTAAACCATTTAATCTATTTTGAGACATAATTGTTCTTAAATAATTTTTTATAATCTTTAGTTTTGAAAAACTTCTTTCTGCAGATGTAACTGTAACAGGTATGTTAAGTAATATTCTATATGTAATAAAAAAAATTTGGAAAACAATTTAGATCTTTTATTAGATTAAGTATTTCAATTGGAGTATTAATTTCTGTTTTTGCAATTTCCTTTAGAATTTTTAATTCCGAAAATAAATCCTAGCCATCAATATCAGAATGCATGTCATGCTTAAGAAAATTTTCAAGATCAAGACATTTTTTTTTTCTAAAGAGCAATTATCAAAGGACCTTAATCTTACAAGACTAAACAAAAAACCAAAAATGTCATCATATTTTGAAAACAATTCAAATCTATCTTGCAGTGAAGATATTGCTTGATCTACAATATCATAGAAATAATCAATTTTGAAAGATTCCTCTGCAGATTTCACCTCTTTGGCGTTCTCATCAATTTCATCAAATTATTTTTTCCGATGAATGACATGTTTTTTTACGGAATGTTGGCTCTATTTGCAATATTTCAACTGCAACTTGTTTAGATGAATCCAGTGCAGAGTTAAAACCATTTTCTCTATAGTTTTTAAAATAAGAAAAAAGTCCCTTTAATATATCCGTAGCAAGATCTATATGCATGTTTTCAAGTTGTAAGCTCTTACTAACTAAATTTACAGCAAACAATATCTCATACCAAATATTCATTCCCAATATAAATTCAAAGCTTTCAATCTCATAGGTTGCTAAGCATTTGGTTTCACCCCTTGTCTTAGGATCTTCACTAACTTCTGCTAATCTCAGTAAAGCATCCCTAATTTTTGGGGCTTGAAATTTTAGAGCTTTAACACTTTCAATGCGACTTTCTCAACATGTTTGAGACAAAGGTTTAGGAGTCAAAGTAACATAGTCTAACAAAACTTTCCATCTTTTTGTTGAAGAAGCAAATAAAGAGTATATACGTTTTACTACTCTAAAAAATGATATTGCTTTAGAGCATGAATTAGCCATATCACAAAGAACCAAATTAAGACTATGGCAGCTATAAGGAGTATAGAATGCTCTAGGATTTAAATCTAAAAGCCTTTTTTGCACACCTTGTTTGTTACCTTTCATGTTAGATCCATTATCATACTCTTGTCCTCTAACATCATCTACTTCAAGATCATATTTCCTTAGTATACTTAAAAGTTCATCAAAAAGTCATTTTCCCGATGTGTTATCTACCATCAAAAACTCTAAAAAGTGCTCATCAATCTTTATTGGACTTACTGAAGTATCAACACATCGTAGTATAACAGTCATTTGTTCTTGATGGCTTGCATTAGGAGTACAATCAATAATAACTGAGTAGTACTTAGCTCTTTTGATTTTCTTGATGATCATACTTTTGACTTCATTGGCTAACACCAAGATCAACTCATTTTGCATATTATGTCCCAAGTAATGATTATGAATCTCATGCACTTGAATACGTCTAATATGTTCTTGCATTATAGGATCAAACTCTGCTATCATCTCTATTAAACCTAAAATTTTTCGATTATTATCTTCATATAATTTTTCCTTCTTTCCCCGAAATGCAAGATTGTTTCTAGCTAGTGTCTTCACCACAGCAATGATTCTAATAAGAACTTTTTCCCAATGTTCTTTTTCTTTGTTAATTCAATCTTGGACACTTTTATCAATTGTCTCATTTTTTTACAATCTCTTTTCCAAGTCAATCCACCTAGTCATATTCCAAATATGCTCGTTAGTTATTTCGTGAGACTTGAGCTGTTTGCCAAGATTTTTCCAATCTCTACTTCCTTCATTAACAACTGACTTGTACTATATTTTGAACCAAACAATTTACAACAAAAACAAAATACTCTATCCATATCGGTTGAATACACTAACCATCTCCTATCTTGCTTTTCCTCATTCGATAGTCTACGAATATAATATTCCTTAGAAAAATGTCTATTATTTTCATCCTTTGGGAACTCAATATCATCAATTTTAATTGGACCTTTCTCTACTAAGATATCTCTTAAATTTGTATCAATTTCCTTCCATTGTCTAGGATCATAACAATTGAGAGTCTCATCCTTACCTAGCTCCGTTGATACATTATCAACATGAACATGTTCATCATTTGGATTTCCTATGATCAGTGTCTCGTTAACTTCCAAAATTTCAGTTTCTTGTGTCACATCAATATTATCTTCGAAGTTCTCTTTTTGAGTTACATCAACATTATTTTCTAAGTCACTCCTAATACTTGGTTCTTCGGCTATTACCTCTTGATTTGAATTGGATTCCCTTTTGTCAACAAGGTATTTGTTAAGAGCCCCCTTTTGCGATTACACTAAACTTTTTATTCTCCTTTTTTTCTTGAGTTTTTCATATCCAGATGCATATTTTCTACCAGTCATTTCAAAGATTACCAAATTGATACAAATAAGAAATAATAACTAAACAAAATCCAATTGATACAATCATACAAATCAGAAATATTAGAAATTAGAACAATAGAACCTGGTGGCCGGTTAGATTAATTGTCTATATAGTAACTAGACAAGGTTGGCCGGTTTCTTTCCTTGAAGACAGAAGGCTAAAGCCGGATTGTGTAGCTCCTTTTCTTTAGCTAGTAGAAAATCACCATAAAAGAGTTTTGTCTAGAGAAGGTAATAGAAATTGTTTAGAGAAGGTTGGGCAGATTGTGTTTATAGCTAATAGAAAATCACCTTAAAGGAGTTTTGGTGGCAGTTGTAATCCCATTGGCCATTGTTTAGCTAGCATTAACTTTACCATCAAAATTATAGTGCCGTTGGGTACAGTATTTTAGGAAGAACTATGCTATATTTTAGGAAGGAAGGTGTAGAGAATTGTGCTATTTAATTAGCAATAAAATTTCTGATATTTTGTTTTAAAATTTGATTTTGATTTAGTGCTGATCATGCTCCTAATTTGTAGGCCTTTTCCTAAACTATACTTCCAAAATTTTAGGCCTTTTTTTATTTAATTTTAATTTAATTTTATTAAAATCATTATTCCTAATTTTTAGGCTATAATTCTAAAATATTCATAATTTCTAGGTTAAAATTCTAAAAATTGGGCCTTATTAAATATGGGGGGGCGGGGGGGGGGGGGGGGCTACTAAGGCAACACATCCATTTTTCTGGTCCGCTACCAGTCGAGTAAAAACATGACCATCGAAGGACCAGAGGAATTAGAAAATGGCCCATGGAGCATATAAATTGGTACAAGAACCAGCACCAGCCACTACATCAGATCATAGTGGGGCCCACATCGGTAAGGATTTAGTTATCATCAAGTACTAGAGATGACCCACCACTCACATGTACAGGGATCCTCTTCTATAGATAATAGTGGGGTCCACATAGGTAAGGATTTAGCCGCTATGCCATTAGGTCATTACCTAATACGGTCCCGTCGAAGCAAGGTCTTAGGAGGGTTTACGCTGAAAACAGACCAAACTTTTGACAATTTTGTACAAAGTGGATGCTCACGGTCTCAAACTTTCATTATTACACATGGCACCCCAAACTTTTACCATTGCACCACAACAATGACCCTATGTAGACCCCAGCAGCTGAATCTCTTCTTTACAGAGATTTTGGAAGAAAAGACAAGTATATTGAGAGAGTCATATTTTGGCCACTTCTTGGTCTTCCAAACATTAATAATATATCAGGACTTTTAACAACATTAATTCAATTAAAGTCACGACTTTTAACAACATTAATTCAAAGATAGGATAAAAAAAAAAAAAAAACAGAGTTTTAGATTTGCATTTAGGATTGTAAAATATAGTTTGTTAGATGCATCATTAATATTAAGATTACATGTACTTGGTGAGAATATTGATTTAAAAAAAAATAAAAAATAAAAAGGAAGAAAGACTTCTAAAAATGAAGATAGTTTTTGGGAAAAGTGTTTTCCTAACAATGATTTGATTCCCGGCACAAGCTTTTGTTTATAAATTGGTAAATATGCAAATTTCTAGCGATGAAATGAAAATTGATTTCATTATATGAAGTTTGTTGCTTATCTTTGATTTGTTTTTATTTGCATCAAATAAATATTTAGTAGGAAAATGATGTTTTAAATATATTTAAAAAATAGGGGATATTCCAAAATATGCGTGGGGTAAGGCTGTAAGAGATTTTTTTTTGGTTAAAAGAAATTAATTATATTAATGCAAATAATATAAACAAGAATACCATCAAAGGCTATATGAAGGGATGTACAATAGCCCAAATGGTATGTATTCATCACTTAATTACAACAAATGATTTCAAGTTTTATTTTAGATTTAACTAGTTAAATATAATATAATTGTTTCTGTTTTCTAGGTTCTCTTATGAGCATGTGAATTACCTCATGCCAGATGGCCTTGGGACAAGATACCCTACGGTGTTGAAATGAGACAATATCCAAATGCCCTACGGTATTTGAGGGAATTTGATAATTTAAAAAAAGATGTAAGTATTTATTTGTAATTTCATAATTATATTATGTATTTACTATGAAAAAATAATTTCATTTTATTTGTTGTTTTGTAGGTAGTTGTTAAGATTTCCCCACTGAAGAATAGAAGAATAAATTTGTTCAACAATCCCTTCAATTGTAGGGCGAAGACGAACGAATTGAAATGAAAATGGAATTTAAGGTATATTTTTATTAAGTTAGTTATATGAAGTCAAACACTGCGATGTTTTTTTCTTGAATTCTAACATACTGTACTTTATATTTCTCAGCATGAGCAACGAGAAAAAAAAAGAGTCTATTTTCAACAATTTTTGGAAAAAAATTGATGAAATACAAAAAATCTTGTAGAAGAGGTAATAAAATTTTCTTTAATTGTTTGATCTATAATTTTTTTTCCAATGAAATATTCATGAGTAAAGTTACTATCTTATTCTTTTTATTTCTTTTCAGATTATCATATGTGATGATATAAAATATACTTCTTAATTTACAAGGGGAATGAAAGATGCGATGAAAAATTCTAATGTGGATTTTCACTTTTTTAGAAAAAAAAGTAAGCTAGCTTTAATTAGTTAGATGCCTTTCCAACTAAATCAACTATAAGAAAAAGTAACCATCATAGTTTTTATTGTTTAAGGAAAGTGATCATAGAAATGGTTCTGAGGGGATTAAAATAAATAAAGGTGAATTTGAGTTTATTTATTTTTAATTTTCATTGTCCTTTGGCATAGTAAAAGTAATCATCATAATTTTTGTTGTTTTAGAAAACTGAGGAAAAAAAGGACGGATGATGATCCTTGTAATTAAAGAATTTCTTATGACAATTTAGAGTTACTAAATTTTGAGGTTGGAGATAATAATAGTGTACTTGAAATTCTACATTAGTTTCAAATTTTGTTGTCTTTTAGCATATGAATCATTAGAAAGTAATACTAACATAATTTTGTTTTGTCATGCACGGGATGATGCAAAGGGACAATACCAAAAGATTGAAGATGAGAAAAAAGAAGTTGAAAAAGGTTGAGCCAAAGCAAAAGAAAAGGATACGGTGACTAAAATCGGGACTTGAAAAAACGAAAAAGCGAAGTCCCATTTTTATAATACACTGTATGTTCCTTATGATGGAAAGATGGAAAGAAAAGAATGAGAGATGGAGAAAAATGAATTCCATGGAGAAAGAGGTTTGTGATCATTTTATTCATTAAAAGCAACATACAAACTCCTTATGCTATCTTTATGAATCCATTGTGACTGCCAATTATGGCTTACTTCTTTAACTTGATTTCACTTCAATATTGGTTATGGAAAGGCACATGGCTATACTAGAGGGCATAAAAAGAGATCCCCAAGGCCAAGGTGATGGCGGGCCACCAGATTGAATTGGATGTCAGCTCACAATTGCTTAATGCTTTATTCACGTGCTTCATAGTTTCACTGTTTCTCCATGATGAAAACTAATGGCTCCAGTTATTTATTTATTTATATCAGTTACCCATGGCTTCAGTATTTGGAATTCTAGCTGCTTTGCAGCCTTCATGAGCAGATCCTTAGAGAATTGGGATTCAAAGATATATTCAAGAAATTTAAGGTAAATGTCAACTTCACAAAATGTGGAGTACCAAACCAATTTGTCATCAGATATATAGTTTTATGAGGATTTTACCAAAAAATGCACCATATTTGCCCGTTGCACAAGAAAATGAAAACTATTTCCCGCTGAATGAGATCATTCATTCGCCCATTTTTCCTTCTTTTTTTTTTTTTTTTTTTACATGGGACGATAGTGTCGCCTAAAAAAGGCATGGCGTCGCTCTTCGCTATATATCCTTTGCCCCGAAGCTGCACTTTTCCTCATCCGTTTTCCCTCATCCCTTTTCAGGCCTCCTTCTCTACTTGGAAAAGTCCACCACCTACCTTTTCTTACACATACACCCACCTTTTATTGCTCATTTAGATCCAATTCAGAGGTTTTTTTCCTTTATTGAAGAGGTTAGTTGTCTTCTCCCAACTAGTTGTTTATCTATATATTAAAGGAAGGGATTAACACTACAACAAAAATCATTTTTCGCGACGCAAATATTTGTCGTAGAAAATCACAAAATCATCGCCCAATATATTCTGCGACAAAACCAAATTTGTTGCTAGTTAGTCACCTATTAGGCGCCAGTGAATGTTTTTGCCGACAATCACAACTAATCGTAGCCAAATGAAATTAAATTGCGACAAAGAAGAATGTTGGCAAAAATGATATTTTCTGTCGCCAAATATCTATAATTCGTCGCAAAAAAAAAAAGAAAAAAAATGGTGAACATGAATTCGGCGACAAAATGGAGTCGTCGTGAATTATATCTTTGACCGACAAAACTATATTGTCGCTAAATAGTGTATGAATTGCCATGAGTTATAATAGGCGACGCATTAGTTTTGTCGTGCATAGTTTGTAGACCACCTTAATTCGTCGCCCAATATTTAACCTTACCACAAATTCTCTTAGGCGACAAATTATATACGTCGGAGATAATATGCAAAGATATATTTATTCTTATTGGGCGACAAATAAAATTCGTCGCTAAAAATAATAGATTTATTTTATAAATTACTGCCTGCACCTCAAAACCCTCATTTACTCTGAATATAATAAAACCTGCTCATTCAACTCAAATAAGCTGTACAATAAAACCTTCCCATTCAACAAAAATAAATTGTACAATAAAGCATGCCCATTCAACTCAAATAAGATGTACAATAAAACCTACCCATTCAACTCAAATAAAATGTATAATAAAACCTGCTCATTCAACTAAAATAAAATGTACAATAAAGTCTGCTCATTTAACTAATAAAAAATGTACAAAACCTTCTCCTTCAACATATTAGGAAACATATAACTATTAAATCCAACCTACAACTTTAGCCATATCATCGTTACTAATTCAAGTAAAAATGTAGCATCCAAAATAGTGTAATTACAATATTCTTATCAAAAACAAAAAGATGTTCAAGCAATGGCCTCTATTACATTGATTTCCAGTCCCAATCTGTGGTACAAAAAAAAAGAGTTAGAAATTAAACATGGGAATCAAAAGCAAAGTGAGACAAAATAAAAGCATGTGAAAATATTAGCATGCAAATAAGGCAAACAGCACACACATGCGCACACCTCTAGCTAAATTTTTGCTACTTCTTTCAAATAATGTCCCCCTGCCTCACCTGTTTTGATTTACAATCTGTTGGGTGATTTGCAAGAGAGTGGGTTTTTTTTTTTTTTTTTTTTTTTTTTTTTTTGTATTAAAGAAAGAGAGGGAATTGAGCATAAGCCCCCAAATACAAAGAGACACCAGCGAGGGGAGGCTTACAAAAAAATGCCAAACCACAACAGCAATCGTTCCAAAAGAGAGGATACAGAACAGCTCCACACCCTTCTAAAAGCTTTACAACAACACAAAGAAGCTACACGTCAGTTGCATTTGGTTTAACACCACATAGGCAGCTACAAAAGTTTTTGTGAATAATATTCTATTTGGAACCGAGTGAGAGAAGAAACCATGGATGAGCACATGTTGCACTGTCTATAGCTAGTGTGTAACATCGCATTGGAAAGGTGTGTAACCTATATGGCTACATCCCATCTCAGGAGCATGGTAAAAGAGGGGGCTGGCAATGGTGCATGATGCACTTGACCTGTTCACTTCAACAATCATTCCTATGAAATAAACAATCATCCCTACCAATGCTTCAAGAAGTTAGAAAAATGATAGATTTTAAGCTTCATGAAGAAATTCAGAGAGCCTTGAGAAGTCATTTAGAAATAAATCAACTTGTGAATTTCTCAATGTTTCCCCTGAAAAAGTGACAGGAGAAAAATTGTGATCCAGGAAGGTCCAATTAGGAAAACACTAAACAGCACGGTTATGGTAAATGCAACAGAAGCTCATCTGGCCTCACTCTAAAGTCAAGCTACATTTTCATAGATCTAACTGTATACATTTTCATTAACACAAACATCAATTCATAGAGTAAAGTAGGAAACTAAATCTAATGCAAACTCTATTTCATACCTATCTAAAACTTAATTTAAACATTATTTAAATTCAAATTTAAACTTAAAGACATCTTAACAAATCTCATGCAAATCACACCTTACAATCTAACAGGAATTAGATAATCTTCATTACATTATTAATTTCAAAAACAAATACTTGAGAGTTGACTGCTTTTATGACTCCACCCATTAGATCTCCACCCTAAGTCTTCACCAAGTCGTTAAGTTTTAACTGAGACAGTTGAAACTCAAGTCAGTTAATTTGCCAGAGTCCGGCCCCATTTTTTCGGCTTCTTATACAATGCTTAGCAGCTAATGTTGGATGTTTGAGTTTGATAATGTAGCAATCATGGCTAGTCATCTTAACCCTTGTGGAGGCAAATGATAGCCTCAGTGGGTTAATAATGCAAGCAAAGTAAGTAAATATCATGTAATGTGATGTGGATAGAAATGGTTAAGATGACAATTTCAAATTCCGGCCTGATGTAGTCTATCATCATGCAGAGATCATTTGTGCAAAAATTACTCTATCCAGTTAGCAATCCTCATCAATTAATAGTTAAAAACTACTGGAAGTCATACATGCTTTAATAAAATAAAATCCAGTGGCATTCTAAAATTAAAAATAAAAACAAAGAACATGGCAGTTCTATTTTGGAGACCATAATAATCAATAAGGGTGGAAATGGTTTGTCTAGGTAGCAACCCTTATCAATTAAGATGTAATAACTACGGTTAATATATGCCTTATTAACCCATAAGCATTAGAGATTAAACGAAGCAAAGAACAAGTTAGTTCTGTTTCTGACACCACAATAATCAAGAAGGATTCATGTCAAGGGTGGGGTGAAGGTTGGTGTGTGTCTGTGTGTGAAACTACCCTGTTGGTTCGAATACAAAGCCAAGAGGGCCAGCCCAGCAATGCTACCCTCATCACTGTCATGCAATGGTCATATAGTTTCACCAAGTTTGTCTACATTCTAATATCTAGGTTTACTACCTAATCTCATAATAAAATACTTGTCATAGAGGTTTTTAAAAGTCTTGACAGTTTCATTCATACACAGTATTATATAATAATTTAGCACATATAATTTTCTAAAAAGAAATTTTGTGTACATTAGCTTACATGTGGGATCAAGCAATAAGGCAATTTCAAAAATTCTTTTTAATTTCTCTAATAGTTTCTATTCATAACTCACCAATCCAAAAGCATCATAACTAGTGAAACTCATCAATCCAAACACTACCAGGTTCCAAATCAGTAAAAAAAAAAAAAAAGAAATATCTCAAACCCAAATAACCCAGTTAAAAGGAGCCAAACACCCCTGGTTAGCATTTCTACTCATAACCCACAAATCCAAACAACATCAGTTCTAGCAAAACTAGCAACATTTTAAGCCATTAAAACCCCATGGATCAAAACACCACAAGGCTCCAGTAAAACCTTTTCAAACGATGTACTTTGGTGGTCATAGAAAACAAAAGAACATTTTCACACCATACATACAGTGGCCAAAACCTGAACGAAATCACTACTAGCTCAGACCCAAGCCCACTTGAATCGTAGATCCCTCACCACATAAAAAGAGAAACAGAAAATTTAAACAAAAGTAAGAAGAAATACCTCCAAACGCAAGAGGAAGATCGGATAGAGAAGCCTATTTTTTTGACTCTGTTTCTATTAGTGGGTCACATGTGTAGGGTTTCGATGGCTGGGTTACTGGCCGTGGGGAGGTGGTGGCTGGGATTTGGTGTTCCGGCAGATTTAGGGATTTCACACCATCTATATCGACATTGCTCAATAAACGAAACCAATACACTAAGAAAGAGAAAGACAAATCTTATTACTATCTAACAATACCCGAGCCCGAGATTAGGACTAATCCGAGATAATTTCGAGTCGCGTCACTTACTCCCATGAATCTCAACGCATTAAAATTCATATGAGATATCCAATATACATTATGCGAAAATATTCACAAATATACATTGTTTGTATAGGATCAAAATTGATTTACACTATATACAAACTAATCACTTGCCTATTTAATTACAAGGCAATGATTAAAAGTATAAAGTTCCATTCCAATTCCAAAAGAAAGTGTTCTCTCCACTCTCATTGTTTCTCTCTTATTTCCATTCTACTAGTCCTCCTGGAGGAACCGTACCGGACGTCTTCGGTGGCGCTGTGGTCTTAGAAGGACCGGCATGGGCAGCTGTGCCTGTAATGTCATCAATAACACTATAAATTTCACAATTCAACAATGTATAAACAATTACATGATTAAATATGTTAATGATACCTTCAGATCATCTAACTTGTTGTTAGACTGGTTTAATTCCAATTCCAACTCATAATCAATAAGAGTCTTTTTACTTGGCATCTACAATAGCATATTTCAATTCAATTCCATGTCCATCTCCCTCAAAGGATAGGATTTCACTTTCCTAAACAAGAAGAGTTTATATATATATATATATATATATATTGTGGGACTTATCAGAGTCCAGGCCAGGAACAACTGATATCACCACGGAGCTTCGGAACGCCCCCAAATAATCTGCTATAGCAGAATCAGCTCAAACGAGCTTATAGAAATCACCATGTAGTGCCAGACTCAATGAACAATTCAATTATCAGTTTCTTTCAATACCGTTAACTTTAATGAACGGATACATTCCAATGAACCAATTAAATAATTAACTAATACCATCCATTCAAGGGTAATCCTCAGTTGTTCAATGTACGTGTTATTCTCGATGAACATTACAATATATGTGAATTTTGTACATTGAAGTCCCCTGAATCAACACCAATGGAGGTATAAAGAATATAAACAACATTGAAACACTCAATAGGCTTTATCCTTTAAAACTCAGAATTAAATTCTGAAATCCTTAATTTCGTACAATCTCTCCATGCATTACGAATTAGCTTTGAGAGTTATCATTGAATTACGATTAACTTTAGTTAACCTTTGGTTAATATACAGATCACTTTAGATCAACATCCAACGATAACATTTTATGGAGAAATCCTAAAGCCTCTAAACTACATTGAGAAAGTAGTCAAAATCTTAGAAATTCAATACTCTCTCAGAAGACCCGGTCGACCGAGGCCAAGACCCGGTCGACCCCGTCAACTGGGAGCTCGGTCGACCTGCGAAGGCCAGGTCGACCTACTCCATATGTACTCGATCGACCGGGGTATCAGTCGGTCGACCGACAGTTGTAAGTGAAAATCTGAAACAATGTTTTCATCAGGTTTCCAGAGAGTGAATTCACGTTGGGCCAGTCGACCGAGCATACTGGCCGGTCGACCGAGCTACACTCTGCAAGTTGCAGAATTCTGATTAAGAATTCTATTTCCAACTCCATGACCTACAATAACTCCTTGGAACCTCCTGTTCCCTTCTTCAAACACTATATAAACACAAGATATCACTTCTATTCCAACATGCAACCATTATTTACATCATTCAACTGATTCAATTAATGATTCCATCTAAACAAATCAACCAACATCTATTTCTAACAATCAAACTTACATAAACTCTCAAACAAATAACATATAATCATAAACAAGTATTTATACTTGCCTTACTGTCAAGAGTACACAAAACCGCTATTCCTAGCTTGAAGCTTGAGATCAAACCTCTTCACCCAAATCTTAACTCCAAAGAAAACATAAGAAGACGATGGGGAAGATGATTAACACAATCACCCACTTGGAATCACTTGAAAATCTCCTCTCTACACTTGGTAGCAAATAAACGAAGAAGAAAACTTCAGCTGCTGTGTTTCTCTCTTTCTCAAAGTTGTTGGGATGAATACACTTCACTACATGCAGCTTAGTTCTTTGACACATATCACATATATTTTGCATATTAACCTCATCTATTATGCATATTTCCGGTTTGACTCAATTCAAGACTCATTTGACTCATGTTAAGACCAATGAAAACGTGTGCATTATGAAAATTGTTGTACTCATTGAGCTACACATGTTAGTATCAAGTTTCACCGTATCCGACGAAATACGTATAAATCCGTATTTACGGAAAAATCCTTAATCTCACTACTTTGAGTCTAAACCTAACTCAATTAAACCACTCTCTTCCAAATTTGTCCATTATGCTTAATTCAGTTATTCAAAACTAACTTGATCCATTTTAATCGCTAATCACTAGCAAGTTGGTTAATCACGCTTAAACCATGTTAATCTCGATTAATTAGAGTTAATCTTTGCTCGGGATGTAACGTAACATTCTCCTAAACTTTTAGAATCATTCGGTCCTCCGAATGAAACATAAACAAAACTATAATATAAAAAAAATACTATAAACAACTTACTTGAACGAATAACTCTGGATACTTGCGAGCCATTTGTTCTTCTAGTTCCCATGTGGCTTCACTGGGTTTATGATGTGCCCAACGGACTTTAACCCATTTGATTGTCCTTGTACGTAGGACTTGCCCCTTGGTATCAATAATTTGAACTGGCTTTTCAACATATGTAGTGTTCGGTTGAACTTGAATTTCATCATAGTTAATGATGTGTGTCGGATCTGCCACATACTTTTGAAGCATAGACACATGAAATACATTATTGATACCAGAGAGTTGCAATGGAAGATCGAGACGATAAGCCACATCTCCAATTATGCTCTTGATCTTGAAAGGTCTGATATATCTCGGTGAAAGCTTTCCTTTCTGCCCAAATCTAATGGTACCTTTCATTGGAAAAGTCTTCAAAAAGACCCAATCATCAACTGCAAACTCCAAATCACACCGACGATTGTCAGCATAACTCTTCTGCCTTGATTGGGCTACTCTCAATCTGTCCTGTACCTTCTGAACTATTTCAACTGTTTCTGCAATGATCGTAGGACTATGGAAACTTCTGGTTCCAACTTCTTCCCGGCTAACTGGAGTCCTACATCTGCGGCCATACAATGCTTCAAATGGTGCCATGTCAATGCTAGAGTGATAACTGTTGTTGTATGTAAATTCACACAATGCAAGATGTTCATCCCAATCACTACCAAAGTCCATAACACTGGCACGAAGCAAATCTTCTAAAGTCTGAATTGTTCTTTCAGACTGCCCATCCTTTTGTGGATGATATGCAGTACTAAATCGAAGTCTAGTACCCATTGAATTTTGGAATGACTGCCAAAATGTGGAAACAAACTGACTGTCTCGATCTAATACAATCGAAAATGCTGTTTCATGCAATCTAGTCACTTCCCTCACAAACAACTTGGACATTTCATTGAATCCCATATCCTTTCTAAATGGAAGAAAATGTGCAAACTTTGTAAGACGATCTACAATCACCCATACTGTGTCATGATGTCTTCTGGTCATTGGTAAACCAGATACAAAGTCCATAGTTAAGTGTTCCCACTTCCATCTAGAAATATGTAAAGGATGAAGTAATCCAGGTGGTTTTCTATGATCAAATTTCACACGCTGACAGGTCAAGCACGAAGATACATAACCTGATATCTCCCGCTTCATGTTATTCCACCAAAACCTGTCCTTGAGATTTCTATACATTTTAGTACTTCCTGGATACATAGAGTACCGAGTGTGATGAGCTTCAAACATTACTGCATGTTTCAAATCTTCTTGTACTAGTACACACAATCTATCTCTGAAGTAGAGAACTCCTTCAATCAACACAAAATCTGGTCTAGCCGCAATGTTATCCTTGATTTTCACCAATTTAGGATCTTCAAATTGTTTTTCCTTGATTTGCTTGATAAGAATTGGTTCAAACACTGACATTGCTGCAAACATAACTCTATTGTCCACCAAATCAATGGACACATCCCAATCTCTGAATTCTTCAATCAAATACCATCCACCAATCAACGATGCCAAGGTAGCAGATTTGCGACTCAAAGCATCAGTTACTACATTACCTTTTTCAGGTACATACGTGAATGGAAAATCATAATCTTTGATCAGCTCTAACTAACGGCGTTGCCTCAAACTTATCTCTTTCTGAGTGAACAAATATTGAAGGCTTCTGTGATCACAATGAACTTCAAAAACCTCTCCATACAGATAATGTCTCCATTGCTTCAAAGCAAATACAACAGCCGCGAGATCTAAATCATGAGTAGCATAATTCTTCTCATATTCTTTTAACTGACGTGAACCATAGGCAATAACCTTGCCATTTTGCATCAACACACATCCCAACCCTAGACCGGACGCATCAAAATAAATAACAAATCCTCCTCTTCCATCAGGTAATGCCAAAATTGGGGCTGAGATCAATCTCTGTTTTAACATTTGAAAACTAGACTCACAGTTATCATCCCATGCAAATGGAATATTTTTCCGAGTCAGTTTTGTCAATGGTGCTGCCATTCTAGAGAAGTCTTTCACAAACCATCTGTAATATCCAGCCAATCCTAAGAAACTCCTCATTTCTGGAACATTCTTCGGACTTTGCCAATTAGTAATGGCTTCAATCTTAGCTGGATCCACAGTCAATCCTTCTCTAGTAATGATATGACCCAAAAATGTCACCTGCTGTAACCAGAAATCACATTTCTCTAGCTTTGCAAACAAATGATTGTCTCTCAACAATTGCAATGCTATTCTCAGATGGTGTGAGTGTTCTTGCTCTGACTTTGAATATACCAGGATATCATCAATGAAGATCACAATAAACTGGTCTAAATAAGCAGCAAAAATTCTGTTCATCAAAGCCATAAATATTGCAGGTGCATTCGTTAATCCAAAAGGCATAACTAGAAATTTATAATGCCCATATCGGGTCCTGAATGTTGTCTTTTGCACATCTTGATCTCTAACACGAATCTGGTGGTATCTAGATCGGAGATCAATCTTAGAAAAATACGCTGCACCCTGGAGTTGATCAAACAACTCATCAATTCTAGGCAACGAGTACTTGTTCTTGATTGTCATCTGATTCAGTTGCCTATAATCAATACACATACGTAGGGTGCCATCTTTCTTTTTCACAAACAATACAGGTGCTCCCCATGGTGACACACTTGGTTGAATAAAACCTTTATCGAGCAAATCCTGTATTTGTTTCTTCAACTCATGCAATTCAGATGGTGCCATTCTATATGGTGCCCAAGATATAGGTGCAACACCCGGCACAAGCCTATAATAAAGTCCACTTCCCTTGCTGGAGGTAGACCTGACACTTCTTTAGGAAACACATCTGGAAATTCACAGACTACAAGGATGTCTCCTACAGGGATGTCTCCTAATTCCTTCCTTGGTTTCTTTTCAGTGATGAATGCGATGTAGCCTTCACAACCACTTTGCATCATTCTTTCAACCTTTATTGCTGAAACGAGCCTTGTAAGAAACTATTTCTGTGTTCCCTTAAATAACACACTGGCATCGGCTTCATCTACTTTAAAAGTAATGGTCTTGCCGAAACAATCCAGACAAGCTTTATACTTTGCAAGCCAATCCATACCAAAAATCACATCAAAATCATTCATAACCAACACTACTAAATCTGCTGGCATTGACACCTCACCGATTTTAACACTACATTGGGGGTATATATAGTTCACAAACTACTTTTCTTCCCAATGGTGTTGTAACAGTAAAATCATATGATAGTTGTTCAATTTGTTTTTGCATATCACGAACAAATGGAGGTGCAACAAATGAATGAGTAGACCCGGGGTCAAACAATGCAACCGCAGGTCTATTATCAACATAAATCATACCTTCCACCACATTAGTTGCAGCTTCAGCTTGTTCTCTATTTACAGCATAGACTTGTCCTACAACCTGAGGCTTATTTTGCTTTTACTGTTGTCTCTGACGTTGCTGCCATTGACGTTGCTGCTGTGGAGGAGTAGGAAATACTGCCTGTCTTTGAGGAGGTTGTTGCTGTGGAGCTAGATTCTCTCTTCTAACTCTGGGACATTGAGCCATTCTGTGTTCCATGGAACCACAAGTCAAACATGCCCCAGTGTTTCTCCAGCATGCTTCAGTTTTGTGAGCTTTTCCACATGTCTCACAAATTGGTCTAACTGCAGGTTTAGCAACAAATTTCTGCTTCTTATTCTTGAATTTGCCTCCTTTTCTAATCCAAGGACTACCACTCCTTTTAGAACTAGCATTTGAGTCTTGCTCTTGTTCTTCTCTATGAACTTCTTTCGCAGTATATGCTTTATCTACTGCATCATCAAATCGTGTAGGCTGTTGTCCAGCCATGACCATTTTCTTGTAAGCTGGGTTCAAACCATTGATGAACCTCTTGATTCTCTTTTCTTCAGTATCTATCGATTCAGTGGCATACTTAGACAGTTTTATAAATGTATGCACATATACTGTTACAGTCAGATGTCCCTGTTTAAAATTCAAAAACTCTGACTCTTTCTTCTGTCTAACATGCTCTGGAACAAAGTTCCTCTCAAACTGTTTCCTGAAAGTCTCCCAAACAGTAGCTACAAGTATTTCAAGTAATGTTTCTTTCATACCTTTCCACCACTCCTTAACTACATCTCTTAACATAGAAGGGGCAAGTAATACCCGCTGCTTTGGAGTACACACAATAGTATCAAACACATCTTCAATGTGTTGCATCCATTCATCAGTTACTAATGCATCTTCTTTACCTTGAAATTCAGTAGCTCATCGCTTCCTAAATTGTTCATAAAGAACATTACGATCTTTCTCTTTAGATTGAACTACCACCTGAGTCCCCACATTAGGCATTGATTGAACGGTTGGTGTTTGTGGAGTCTGAATCTGAGTTTGCATCTGAGCTTGCACTTGTAACATAGCATTAATTTGAGCTTGCATACTCAACTGTGCCTCATGGCTTTTAGCCATCTGCTCTAATATCGCAGTGAATTTAGCATCACTACTCAAAGGAGTAGGAGGTGTAGGTGTAGGACCTTCATTCCCACTATACTCAGGATTTTCATTCCCTCCGCTTCCTGATCCAGATGCCATTCTGAAACAACACAGGAAGTTAAAACAGACATCGTAATCCTTCCATTACATATATATCACATATAGTGAAAGCAAATCACAGTTTTGTGAAACACAAGAAATCACAAATCCATAAGTAGGATTTGATTCGTAATTTCGTTTCCTCATCTTGTCCTTACATTCTCTAAGGATTCTTTTTAGAGTTTTCTTATTTATTTCACTTAGCTCTGATACCATACAATAAGTATAACACAACCCGAGCCTGAGATTAGGACTAATCCGAGATAATCCCGAGTCGCGTCACATACTTACTCCCATGAATCTCAACGCATTAAAATTCACAAGGGATATCCAATATACATTATGCGAAAATATTCACAAATATACATTGTTTGTATAAGACCAAAATTGATTTACACTATATACAAACTAATCACTTGCCTATTTAATTACAAGGCAATGATTAAAAGTATAAAGTTCCATTCCAATTCCAAAAGAAAGTGTTCTCTCCACTCTCATTGTTTCTCTCTCATTTCCATTCTACTAGTCCTCCTGGACGAACCGTACCGGACGTCTCCGGTGGCGCTGTGGTCTCAGAAGGTTCGACATGGGCAGCTGTGCCTGTAATTTCATCAATAACACTATGAATTTCACAATTCAACAATGGATAAACAATTACATGATTAAACATGCTAATGATACCTTCAGATCATCTAACTTGTTGTTAGACTGGTTTAATTCCAATTCCAACTCATAATCAATAAGAGTCTTTTTACTTGGCATCTACAATAGCATATTTCAATTCAATTCAATTCCATTTCCATCTCCCTCAAAGGATAGGATTTCCTCTTCCTAAACAAGAAGAGTTTATATATATATATTGTGGGACTTATCAGAGTCCGGGCCAAGGACAACTGATGTCACCACGGAGCTTCGGAAGCCCCCCAAATAATTTGCTGCAGCAGAATCAGCTCAAACAAGCTTATAGAAATCACCATGTAGTGTCAGACTCAATGAACAATTCAATTATCAGTTTCTTTCAATACTGTTAACTTTAATGAACGAATACATTCCAATGAACCAATTAAATAATTAACTAATACCATCCATTCAAGGGTAATCCTCAATTGTTCAATGTACGTGTTATTCTCGATGAACATTACAATATATGTGGATTTTGTACATTGAAGTCCCCTGAATCAACACCAATGGAGGTATAAAGAATATAAACAACATTGAAACACTCAATAGGCTTTATGCTTTAAAACTCAGAATTAAATTCCGAAATCCTTAATTTCGTACAATCTCTCCATGCATTACGAATTAGCTTTGAGAGTTATCATTGAATTACGATTAACTTTAGTTAACCTTTGGTTAATATACAGATCACTTTGGATCAACATCCAACGATAACATTTTATGGAGAAATCCTAAAGCCTCTAAACTACATTGAGAAAGTAGTCAAAATCTTAGAAATTCAATACTCTCTCAGAAGACCCGGTCGACCGAGGGTATCAGTCGGTCGACCGACAGTTGTAAGTGAAAATCCGAAACAGTGTTTTCATCAGGTTTCCAGAGAGTGAATTCACGTTGGGCCGGTCGACCGAGCATACTGGCCAGTCGACCGAGCTACACTCTGCAAGTTGCAAAATTCTGTTTCCAACTCCATGACCTACAATAACTCCTTGGAACCTCCTGTTCCCTTGTTCAAACACTATATAAACACAAGATATCACTTCTATTCCAACATGCAACCATTATTCACATCATTCAACTGATTCAATTAATGATTCCATCTAAACAAATCAACCAACATCTATTTCTAACAATCAAACTTACATAAACTCTCAAACAAATAACATATAATCATAAACAAGTATTTATACTTGCCTTACTGTCAAGAGTACACAAAACAGCTATTCCTAGCTTGAAGCTTGAGATCAAACCTCTTCACCCAAATCTTAACTCCAAAGAAAACATAAGAAGACGATGGGGAAGATGATTAACACAATCACCCACTTGGAATCACTTGAAAATCTCCTCTCTACACTTGGTAGCAAATAAACGAAGAAGAAAACTTCAGCTGCTGTGTTTCTCTCTTTCTCAAAGTTGTTGGGATGAATACACTTCACTACATGCAGCTTAGTTCTTTGACACATATCACATATATTTTGCATATTAACCTCATTTATTATGCATATTTCCGGTTTGACTCAATTCAAGACTCATTTGACTCATGTTAAGACCAATGAAAACGTGTGCATTATGAAAATTGTTGTACTCATTGAGCTACACATGTTAGTATCAAGTTTCACCGTATCCGACGAAATACGTATAAATCCGTATTTACGGAAAAATCCTTAATCTCACTACTTTGAGTCTAAACCTAACTCAATTAAACCACTCTCTTCCAAATTTGTCCATTATGCTTAATTCAGTTATTCAAAACTAACTTGATCCATTTTAATCGCTAATCACTAGCAAGTTGGTTAATCACGCTTAAACCATGTTAATCTCGATTAATTAGAGTTAATCTTGATTAACTCGGTAGGTAACATAACACTATTTCAAACGAGACCAACATCAAAAGAAACCAACATAGAAAAGCAGCAAGTTTCAGATAGAAATGAGAAAGCAATTACCTCAAAAGACAGGTTCCCCCTTCTCCGCTTCTTTTTCCTTCTTCTTCTTGGTGTCGCCTTTTTGAGGAAAGGGTTTTCTTCTCTTTCTTCTTCTTGCAGGGTGAAGATTTCTCAGAACCTTAAGGGCCTGTTTGTGCGGGAGTTTTCCGTAGAAAACCAGAGGTCCTTCCTCGACGAAACAGGGGAGCACTGTTCGGTGCGGGATTTTCGCCGGAAAATCGTCCCTGAATCCCGATTTCTTTTCCGTGACAGAGGGGATTCGGAAATCTCATCTATCTCCATCAGAAAGGTTTTTCGTGCAAGATGAGGCGCTTGTATAAGAGGTCATTTCTTCTGATGGAAAACGCAAGCTTTCTTCGATCAACTAGTTCTGCACTCCTCTCCATCGATCTCGTTCTGAAGCTTCCTCCTTTGATCTCATCTTCAAGTCAGGTATGGTTCTTCCCCTTTGTTTCTTCTTCATCGTCTATGTCCTCTTACTCAAAGGTCCCTGGTAGGCTCTCTCCATCAAACTGAATTCTTCATTATCTCTGTCTGAATGAAACTCAGATTTGTGATATTTTTTAGAGCCATATGAGATTTCTATTTTCAGAACCATGAGATGGGAGGAATTTCCATCCAACACCTCTTCCCTCTTGTCTCTGACTCAATGAGACCCAATAGTTTCAATCTTTCCAGAACCCTAGATTGGTGAGGTTTCTCAGAAAATTTTGTGGGAGTTCTAGTACAAAGGAGATTTTCCAGAACTAATTTTTTAGATTTCTGGAAACCATGAGATTTGTAAGACCTGGTTCATAAGGTTCTCTTTAGATTTCTCAGAACACTATGAAATTTGGGTCTCATTTTTCAGATTTCCCACTACCCTATGAAATCTGGTTCTCTTTGTTTTTTTTTTGGTAAGGGAATTTTATTAAAACTGAAACAAAGTGCTATGCAACACCATCGTGTTGTTAGTACAGGAGTTTTAGCCAAGATGGCCTACCAAAACATATTCCCTAAATAGAATAGTAGAACTGAAATGAAAAAAAAAAAAAAACAAAGAAAGAAGAAGAGACACCCAGCAAGGCATAGCGTGAGCCAAAAGAAGATTTGCAGAGCATATGAGATGAACCAGATACCAGTTAAAGAATCTGAAAATATTATTAGACCCAGGTTTTCAGAGCAATGGCTCAATGAGACCTGGTTCATCTTTTTCAGAGCAATGGCTCAATGAGACCAGTTGAAGAACCTGAAAATATGTGGAATGACATAGTTTCCTCTTCATCCTTTTCTTTTATTTTTTATTTTTTAACTTTAGGATGGCCTCATTAGATAGAGTCATGTTTATGACTGACCTAGAGGTTGGGGATAACATCATATTTTGGCATCCTTTTTTGTGTTAAGGTTTGGGAAGTGTTTGTGTTAATATTCATTTTATAATCTATTAATTGTATAAGACTATCAGCATTTTATAAGCCATAATGTGTTCTTAATAGTGCTTCTGGGACCCTTTTTTCTTTCAAATTATTTGTTGTCCTTCCTTCCTTTATATGCCTTTTTAGACCAACAGAGATCTATGCCTCTTGACTGGGACTATTGCTCACATGGAAAGCATACTGATATAGGTAAACATCTCCATGAGCTCAAAGTTCTGGGATGTCCTTTGGGGGTTTGTTTTTCACTGTTACTTTGTGTTGGGTTAAAGAAGACATATTGCCGTGTGCTCCAAGGGAATTGTTAATGGATATGGTTAGTAATATGTATCTAAATTGTTTGCTAGTAAAGAAAATCCAGCAACAAAGCATGAAACTGAATGTGCCTTATCCATTATCTTTTTAATGGAGCTCATATTTAAAGTTTGATCTTTTTCTTCATTACTCTTCATCTTTCTTTGTTAGTACAGACCCTCACTGGATAATCACCTAGTTGATGACTAATTGCCTTCATTTTTACTTTAAATTTCTAATGTTATCTTTTCGTTATGATTTTTTTTTCCAAATCCTTTGATTGGTTTTATTTAATATTTCATTGACATGTGTGCTTGTGGATTCTCATTGTTCAAAGAAAATCACTAAGTTTATTCATTGGGCAAACATTTCTCACTTGAGAAAGAGGAGAGGGGGTTATGTGTGGTTGGTTTCCCATTTATCTCTGCATAGCTGAGTCCAAGTAACCCCAGTTTCATGCAAGTTGATATTTCTTGCATTTGGGTCATCTGAGTCACTTATAAGTCTACAGTTCTTCCATTCACAACAACCAATTGGTGGCAACCACAGGTTTCTTTTGTGTGCGTACAAGAGTATACAAAAAGTGGTATTGGGAATGTTATTCAGAGTCCAAAAGAGGTCTTGAGATTGCTTATCAGAAAATTGACTCGCATATGGAGTTCTTATGGATATAATCCAGATTCCAGAATGTATTAACACTTAATATTTTTTTTAATGATTTCTTAATCATTTGTTAGTTCATATGAAGGAATAGGGAATGAAGAAGATAAAACCAAAGAACTCTCATCACCTGACCTGATTCTTTTCTTTTAAACTTGTCTTTTGATGATCATTGGCAGTTACCTAGTATTTAATGTTGTTTTCTTTTTCTTCAGCTTGAATCCACAACACTGTGTTTAGAAAAATCACAAATGCATGGAAGATTTTATCAAAGGATATGCTAGTGTCGCATTGGATCATCCAATCAACAGACAATCTTTTCTGTTTTGTTGCAATAAACTTCTTAAGGGCTCATTTGGTTTCTTGGATTTCTTGCTTGAAGAGTTTCAGAGATTTCAGAAATCTTGGAGTCTTTTTTTTTTTTTTCATTTTTAGTTTGGATAGCATAGGGAAAATCTTTGGAGATTTTGTGGGATCAAATAAATTCTTGAAATCAAGCATCTTCATCCCTTTAAGGACGATGCTGTTTTTCTTGATTTGAGAGAGATTTTGGACAACATACTATCAAAAGTTAGGAGTGTACACTCAAAACATACCATGAAAGTATGTTAGTATTCTATCAAGGAACCAAAACAGGTGAAAGCCAATGGCGTGAGTTTGTTATAATTGATCTTTTGATTGACATTACAATGAATGGTTAAGGATACTGCATAAAATTGCAACTAAGAAAATAGATTCATATCAAAGTTCTGTACAGGTAGGTTTTATGTAGGTTCCATCGGCGGTTTCAACATCCCGATGGGATTAAGCCTCATAATTCTACTTGCACTAGGCAAAACACAACCACATGGTGCTTTGTTGCCAATAATTCTAACACTTGGGAGTTTAATGACATTGGGAGTTAGAATCCTCTCTTTTTTGGAATTTAGATAACCTTCTCATTACACTCAACTAACTTGATGAGAGAGCCTCCCCTTTAATCCAAACTATATATAATACTACTTTGATCATAGCTAAGAAAATCATATTATAGGCAAATGAACTATGATTTCCTAAAGGTAAACATGAAATAATTTGTTTGGTTGTTGTAGCCTTATATCTTCATTAGTTTAAGATAATAATTCAACAACATCCTACATATACATGGTTATCATTTTCTTCACATAAATCATATTATTCTTTGATACGAAATTGTCATTTGAGTTACGCTTTTGAATGGAATGACGAGAAACAATAATGAGAATGGTTTCTGTAGGGATGGATGGTCAAAATGGAAATGAATGTAATAGATCGGTGCCACAAGGTGGAGACAAAGAGAAACGGAAGATGAAGTGGACATTTGTCCATGATGAAATCCTCTTACAAATAATGGTAGAACAATCAAAGGTAGGTCGATCCATAAAAGGTGGCTACACTACAGAAGGTTGGAATGAAATCACGAAGGAAATGATGAAGATTTATGGTGCAAGTTTTAGTAAAGATAAACTTAAAAATCGTTTCAAGACATTGAAAAAAACGTATGCTGTGATGAAGACCTTATTAAATTTAAGTGGGTTTGGGTGGTGCGAGACTCGAAAAATGGTGACAGCGGAGGGTCCTGTGTGGGACGATTATCTAGCGGTAAGCTCAAATTTAATTACATTAGTTTATATATTATATTACATAATCTTATATAAATGAGATTTAAAACTAATATTGTTGCAGGCACATCCAGATGTTGCATCTTATCGGACTAGAATATTACCAGATTACTATATGTTGGCTGAGATTTTTGGAGACAGCGTCGCTGATGGGAGGGAAAGTTTTGCGGCTAATGACCCTAATCTCGTGACTGATAGTGAGGATGTAAGGGATCACGAGGAACCCATGATTGAAGGAGACACGGAACTTCTTGATGATGATTTCTGTATGGGTAACAAGCGAACTCGAACTAATACCGTCACCCCCTCAACCTCTCGTCACCTGGCAAAGAATCGTTCAAACATAGGACTAGAATTAGTAGGTGCCGTTGAAACCATTGCATGTGCAATTACTGAATATGCCAACAAACGCTCAAGCGTGCATCAGCCTATGTTGAAGTGTGTTGAGGCACTGGATGAGCTTGAATTGGATGATTCTGTTTATTACAAGGTGTTGCGAATCCTTGAGATTGGGGCTAAGCGGGAGACATTCATTGCATTGGGTCCCTTGTCTCGTAAGGGATGGTTGCTGGCGGAGCTCGGACAAGAATGATGATGATCACATTATATTGTGACTAACATTTTGTTGAAACTGTGATGATGATATCTAAGACTCACTTATATTTTGAACTGATTTTGGGTTGTAATACCTTTATGAAGACTTTATAACTAATCATATGTTATCTATGCTGCTTAGGATAACTCTAGTTATGCACCATGCTTTTTTTTTTATTGTTGATGATGGATAATAGTTTATTTTTGCAGAGTTGTTTCATTTTGTTGCTATGGATAATGCTTTAACTGATGAAGATGACATGGAGTTCTTTATCTTTTGTGCACAATCTGTGGCCTTGATATGTGTCATTGGATATTATTATTCTTATGGCATTAGAAACAGGGTACATGAATCTAGTCTGTCAGGTAATGGTTTTGTGAATGAAATGATAATTGGGTATGAACGAGTATCCTTTGATCTATTGAGAATGAATACCAGTTGTTGGTTACGACTTTGTGATGAATTGAGGAGTCGACATCTGTTATGTGATTCACGAAATGTCAGCGTTGAGGAGCAAGTAGCAATTTTTCTATATACCGTAGGTCACAATGTGCGCAATCGTGTGATGCAAAATCGTTTCCAACATTCTGGGGAAACCATAAGCAGATACTTCAATAAGGTTCTCAATGCTATTGTCATGCTTAGTAAACATTATATTACCCCACCAACTCAAGATACTCCACTCGAAATCAGTTCGAAGTCCATATACTATCCTTACTTCAAGGTACTTTGTGATGAATTTGTTTTAACTAATTTGTTATGTACTTCAGTAAAATTTATTTTAACTAACTTGTTTATGCTAGGATTGTGTTGGAGCGATAGATGGGACACATGTTCCTGCTATTGTACGCATGGACGATCAGGTTCGTTATCGCAACAGGAAAGGGTGGATTTCACAAAATGTAATGTGTGCTGTATCATTTGACATGCAGTTTAATTATGTATTGGCTGGTTGGGAAGGTTCTGCTTCTGATTCGAGAATTTTACAAGATGCAATTTATAAAAGGCCACACAATAAATTGAAAGTTCCAGTAGGTAATGCATTGTTCAATTATAATCATTTTTTTTGTATTTACACACTTTTCTATATCTTCGAGTCCATTATTAGTTTGATCATTTATAAATTTATTTTGTAGGAAAGTACTATCTCGTTGACGCTGGTTATGCAAATGCACGTGGTTTCCTTGCACCCTATCGTGGCGTACGATATCATCTGAAAGAGTACTCTACAAATGCACCTAGAACACCAAAAGAACTTTATAATTTGCGACATTCAAAATTACGTAATGTGGTCGAGCGGACCTTCGCAGTGTTGAAGTCACGGTTTCCCATCCTTAAAGTTGGTTCACATTATCCATTGAAGACACAAGCAAAGATAGTGGTTGCAACATGTGTGCTTCACAATTTTATACGTAAGTGGGATGGCGTGGATGAGTTGTTCCGGGAGAATATGGACGAGAATTTAAACTATGATGATGGAGAATTGCATGGAATAGATGAGGAAACGCTTGCTACACCATATGCAAGTAATTTGGATAAGGAGTTTGCAGCCAACTTGCGTGATAATATTGCACAACAAATGTGGGATGAAAGATAACTGGTTAACAATTGTTTTGAGGTTTGCTTCTATCCTTCGATTTTCTGTGTTATGCTTTACTCATTTATTTATTATTATTATACATTATAAGTATTATTATTCTTGGTCTTCGACTAATTTTGGTATTTGTGGTTGTAGTGCCCCTTTGTTATGTATTGAAATTTTGGATTGAAAGGAGAGGCTATAATGGTATTATCATGTTTTGAAAGTACATAGGTTAAGAAAAGCAGAATTTTACAGTTGGAAGTTACATTGGTATTGCCTCTATCCTTGTGATTTCAGGTTCTCTTGAGGAATGTTTATATTAATACTTTTGCTCAGCTATATGTATTAATAATTGTCTAGAATCATGAAAACATTTTGCACATTGTTAAGTGCTAGTTTATATCTTTCAACTGCATGTTTTTCTAATGCTCTCAATTCTATATTGTTGTTTATGAAGGTCACCTCTTTAATAGTTTATCCTTTCATTTAAACCCATGAAAATGTGATGATCATACAATTCCTTGACAGGTTCAATGCAGTAGTTCCTAGAACAACTTTCAAGAGACACAACTACTCGTTTCTCCATCTTCTACTTTTTTGGCAACTATAGGGACATTGAATGTATACTTCAATCGTTGTGTTTCAGTTTTGCCCAGATTAATTTTTTTATCTTCATTTATTTTACTTCGTTTCATTTATTTATAAAATCTGTGCTTGATTTCATTTATAAATCAAAGTGTGCATGAACTGTTTCTGCAAGAGAAATTGAAGTGCAGATATGTGTGAAGGAGCTGAAGTTCCTGATTTGAACCATAGCAATGTTGTTCTGCTTGTTATTCTGAGAAGGTTGGCCATTATTTTAAAAACACGAAATTAAATTTATTTATAAATCTCTTTGTTGTATGCAGAATCTGAATTATGAATTTCTTTGTTGTGACAGATTCTGAATGCATCAAATCTAGACTGAAATTTGGCATTGAGGAAGAAATGAAGTGTTTCAAGTTTATCTTATATACAGGTCATGCACATTTTGAATGTAATAGTTTTATGGGAAATGTTGTTTGTATTGTGGAATGGAATGGAATATATAGTACTTACTATAGTTATGTAACACTTGTAAGACTTATGTAATGGAATGATTGTTACATTTTCATAATGTCTCAATTTTGGCTTTCTCTGTTTTTGGGTTTCATAATGTACCTTCTAATTGGGTTTTTTTTTTCCTTAATGAATATTGATGCTGCTAATTTGCTTCTGGCACTACAGTAGGATTAGTCAGGTGGTCTCTTTCATGTATGTATTAACTGGGTGAGACAGAAAGAGTGTGCTAGTAATGGCATTTTATTAATTTGTATGTTAAAGTTCTCTGTTTTTTTTTTATTGTCTTGTTCGGCCTATAACTGTTCTAATTACTTTCATCATCCATGTTTCTGCAGTCCAGTTCCGTAGAGAAATGATTTAACTGCAGCCATTTCTTGCCCACCCCCTTCCGCTTCATAGATTTCTCAACATAAAATCTTGTTCTTAGTCCAGAACCTCAAAAGAAATTTTCAAACAGGTTGCCCTTTTTCTTTGAAAGATTCAAACTGGTTACTCATGCCTTAAGCCTTTTGTGTGTTTTGCATGGAGCCCACTCTACAGGTTTTCCTTCCATTGTCAAAATGGCTTAATGGGCAGAATTCTAGGTTTTTTTTAATCAACGGCAGTAGTGGGAAATGCACCAAGCACTGCATAACATTTTAAGGTCTCAAACCTCTCATTCCTAATGGGACCATCTAATTAGATGGTTGACAAATTAAATCTGGTTGGATGGTTGTTGACCCATTCCATATGGTTGTCCATGTTTTAGTGTTACAGGGTGATGATCTGACGGTTCTCCACCGTGGATAAGGAATGCTATAGAAATCTTCCTTGCCAATGGATTCTGATCCAAGTTTGTTGGTGAAGGGGACCACAAGGTTTGTATTGTTTGTTGCTTGTGTTTCATCTTTCTTTTAATGGTAATGACAAGTGGTTGAGATGTGCTCTGGGAGACTGTCTTCCCAAGCATTTGAATACATAAAGTACAATGGCGGCGTCACCCCAAGCATTTCAACAACTTCGGTTGATTGTGGATTTGTTATAAAGTATGACTGTAATGATGGGGTGACAGGAGTCTGGACCTTGCACATGTATGGGGTTATGGGTTGGTTGGAACCTATGATAGTCTTTCTTGCAATAATTTCTCAAAATATGAACTTCTTTGGGTGATAATTCGCAGGTGGAAAAGAGAAGATTATTGCAAGTCTTTCTTATGCATTTCCTACGTGTATATAAGAACTGGGAACCTGTCCAGTTACCAGAGACTACATCTAGTGCAGAGTATGAATCAGATTTTGAGGATGTACTTGTAGGCTGCTCTGCTGGACATCCTGCTGAAATTATTCTTGTGCTAACCCAAGAGGTTCAGTGCTTAACTACTCTTGTCACAGAGTGTAAGTAATTCTTTTATTTTGCTCATCATAATATCTTTTCTGTGGTCTTTTTCCTTAAAAAAGCAAGGTCATTTTTATTTTGTAATGTTTGATTGACATGTGGATGACATTTATCATAGAACTAGTGGTATGTTGCATACACCTGTTTACCCTTATAACTCTCTTATTGATTTCATTGCTTTGCACTTGAGCTGTATCTAAATTAGTTTTGCTCTCTATTCGGAAGATGTGCTCTTGTAATGTTCATGTTTTAATTGGAGTGCTCGTGGTTGTTAGAGTTGGCATATCACTTTTTTCTTTTTTTCAGTAATCAAGTTCTTTGGGAACCATTTCATGGAGGCAATGGGTTATGTAGTTGATGAAAACATGGCTACAAACGGTTGTAGTTAAGTAGATCTGACAAAATTTGATGCATCCACAGTAAGGCCCACAAGATATGTATTCTTGATGATTGTGACATGGGAACTATTTGTATAGAGTTAAGACCGACGCATTATGCATATCCTTGAGGACCATATAATTCCTGATGGTGGCTCAATATCTCATTCACTCATTCTCTTCCTTCATATTCAGCATTTCATGATTATAACTTTATAAGCACATCTTTGTGTATTGTAACTAACTGTTAATGTTTTGACATTTGAATACATAAAGTACAATGGCGGCCTTGACACTGAGGAATCATATCCTTATACTGGAGTGGAAGGATTCTACAGGTTTAAACCTGAAGAAGTAGCTATTAAGGTCCTTGACTCAGTTAACATTACACTGGTAAAGCCCTTTTGGTCCTTTCACCCGTTTCAATACTCACAGGGTTGATAGACTTGCTCAACACCACTCACATTACTCTGGCTGTTGGTTTTGGTGTTTGTGCATAGGGTGACAAAGATGAACTGAAACACGTTGTGGGCATTATTGGTCCAGTGAGTGTTGCATTTGAGGTTGTCGAAGGTTTCCGGTTCTACAAAGGAGGAGTCTACACCAACATGGCATGTGGCAACACTGAAATGGTGAGACTTTTGGACCACTTTTTCAAATTTATTGATCCGAGTAAATTCAACCCAGTTATTATATATTGAGTCAAGTGACTTTGCTCTACAAATGAACTGTAGTCGGGGTCTTACAGGAAGTTGGTCTGGAAAGTTGATGTGATCTTTGCAGATTTTGAGATGTGATTAAGAGATGGGAAGTGAAGATTAACAAATGATGAGACCCAACTGGGAAGATGATCTAACAAGAACACCACTTCAGCCCCAGAAATGAATGATGATGAGATAGCCCAAGAGACAAGATATAGAGGAAACAACAGATACTTGTGTCTGTGCCCATTCTTTGTCTAGCAACCGAACATTTTTTTTACTGATATTTCCAGTCTTTCTTATCAAATTGTGGATGTTGTTAAATTTAAAAGAAAAGAAAAAGGATTAGTCGTTGTGCCTTTCACTTCTTAATCACAAGTTAATCTTGCTCTTCTTTTTTTTTTTTTTGCAGGATCGAAAGAAAATTGAAGAAAGTTTTTTGTTGAAAGATTCATGCAACTAAGATGCAGCGAACATAAAGGAAAAATGGATGCAGAGTAGCAGATTGCTATATATATATATGTTAAAATAGGATGTATGAAGTTTTTTTGAACAATGTTACAGGTGTTGGATTGGTGCAACAATGAGATGATCGTATATGAAGATGTAAATTTTCATTGGCATTTAAATGTTGGCAAAGAATAGAATGTCAGCATGGATTTTTATTTTGTAATGGTAATGGTAAAGTGCTTTTAATATTGTAAGGATATTTGAATATTAATATGAAGTGGAATGAATATTTGGAATTGAAATGTTGGACTAATGCATTGCAACATGTACACGGGTGCAAACCTGAAACCAATCTTGGTCTTCATAGCTCTAGTCTGCAGCTAAAACCTCCACAAAACCATCTTTCCCAAGCCCATTGCTAGAATAAGCTCTGGCCAGATGAGAATTAAGAGAGGTGGAATTGAGCTGAGTCAGAGCATAAATCTTGGTGATGTTGCTGTTAATGCAGTTGCTCACAACAATGTCAATGAGTCTGTAATTGGCTCCTACAGGAATAGCCGCTTTGGATCTTCTCTTCGTCAATGGATACAGCCCTGATTCTGACCCATCTCCAAATACAAATGCCGCCACGCTTTGTGATAAATAGTGTTTAACTATTCAGTGGTATTCTTATTTAGTTGGAGATTTGGGAGTGAGAGTAATATAACAAATTGAAACGAAAAGGTGAGAAAATTGTTGAGAAGGGAACTGAAGTAAATTGAAGTTATTGATGTGCATTACGGTTGGGTCAACTGCAAAGGTGGGTTTGTGGACTGGGTCAATTACTTAATAGCGTGGGGTTGCTTTATGGAATGGGTTCGTTGGATCAGCATAATTTTATAAGGAGAAAATTAAACACGATTAATTTTTAAGCTATTCTTTATGGTCCCATAGAATTTGATTAATCTAGCTCAGTTTGTCATGTGTGGAGATAACAAAATCTTGTATATAAAATTTAAATAATTTTTGTAAGCATGAAGTTATTTTCCGACCTAGCAAAATGTTGCACCAAACACCAATATATAGGAATCATCGAGGAATTTGTTGTTGCACCAAACAACACATATGCGGAAATCGGGCCTGTTTTCTTTGCTGCACCAAACGCTTAGAAAATGATGCCATGGATTAGTATTGCCATGGCTTTCTGACACCAAGGAAAATGGGGCACCAAGGATTCCATTGAGGCCAAATTCCTCACTCCGCACAAACGCACCCTAACAAGAAGAACATCATTATACACGATTCGTATGTATCTCCAAAAAGAAATTTTACACATAAACAAGACCAGAGATTTTCAGAGAAAGAAGGGAAAACCAGATCACCTCTCGGATTTTGAGAATTGAAGAAGAAGAAGAAATCCTCTACAAAAGAAAGTCGTTGAGAGAAATGAAAGAAGGAGAGAAAAAGGGAGGAGTTTGGCGTGGGGAAGGCGTGATCTGAAGAAGAAATCCAATCATCGTTGAGAGAAATGAAAGAGAGAGAGTTGCGCTTATGTTGTTTCCAATATGCGATTTCATTTCATCGCCCAATATCGCTCAAAAATTAACCGCGAAGACGATCCACGCCACCCCAAATATGATGTATTCGAGACAAAACAATTTCGTCGAGGATTAATTTTAAGGAATTCTGCGACGATATATTTTTGTCGCGAAAACTTTTTAATAAAATATGGTGCAAATGATTTACCGACGAAAATAACATGTCGCCAAATAAATAGTTTCGTCGGGAAAACTTTACCTCTCAATGGCGCCAACTCCATTTCTTAGCGCCGGGCTTTTCGCGGCAATATTTAGTGACAATTGAAAATTATCGTCGCTAAATAATTTGCGTTTTTTTTAGGCGACAAGATGCATATTTCGTCGCTAAAAACAACATTTAGTGACAAAATTTCAAACGTCGTGGAATATTTGCTGCGAAAAATGATTTTAGTTGTAGTGTAATGGCAATATTTTTTTATGTGTATTCCTTCTTCTTTCCAATAGATAATATCCACATGCATATATGCACGTCAGTTGCATCTTATTCCTCATTTATTTATGTAGCTTAAGGACTGTACACATATTTAAGTTGTTTCTTGTCTCTAAATAACCCTAGGCTTTTGTATTATATATTTTTGGATAATTTTGGATGTCGGGCGGTGATTTAAGAGTAATATTCCACTATGATGGGGATTTCAAGTTTGATATTATTCGTCCGCTTTACAAAGGTGGAAAACAGAAGATGAGGGTCATTAACAACGATATAACATTTAACTCTCTGGTACACATAGCTCTTGAAGCATCAAATTGGGAGAGAACTTCTGATAACATAAGCATGGATTATCTTCATCATAATGGTCATGTGTTCTCATTGGTGGAAATAGAAGATGATAATAATATAAGATGCATGATGTCACTCTCACGAGATGATACAAATGAGATTTATTATACATAAGGAGGAGACTAGTTTATTCAGTTGAATGCTTGAAAAAACAAGCAAGGTATTTACCACGAGTCATTAATTCATATCAAAATCAATCACTGACTTAGCTTTTTAATTCATATCTGATTAAGTCACTAACTTAGCTTTTTGATTCATTGTATTTACTGAAGCTGGCATGGGACAGAGAAGCGCTTGAAAGGAGATCATGAACTTGCTGGAATAGGAAGTAGTCATAATGCCAAGAGCAAAGTAACTCATGGAGGTGATGTTATGCATCCCACTGTAAACATCGGCGAAGACAACGACGTTCATTTCTCATCCAGACCTATCCTTGGTAGTGATAAAGTGGGCCAAAATAGTGGTGGAGTCCTACAAGATGGTGTTGATGCAATAGAAACGGATGAGGAGATACCGGTTGTCGATGTAGAATCCAGGAATCCGAGCAGCAGTGTTGATGTTAGTGTACCTCTGTGCACACTTCTGGGACGTTGGCAAGCGGAAATGTCCTTCCCGATACGGGTGAACTATCAATAGGGAGTCCATAGATGCATGCAACGTCTTCCAATGTGACTGTGGCTTCGCCGATAGGCAAAAGAAATGTGTTGGTTTCCAGCCTCCAACGTTCAACTAACCCCGTAATGAGGGCGTGGTCAATTCTCATGTAGTCTATCTCTAAAATGTGAGATAGACCAACCTCCCTAACGATGTCCTTTTGCCTATCCATTAGAACCCATATTTTCTTATCCGGGTTCGTATTTATACATCGATAAGCGCCGGGTTCAACACCATTCATTATGGCCTATGAGACATGTGAGTCTTGCTCATAACACAATTCTCCACCATCATCATTTCCGTGTCCTTTAGCCATCTGTGTAAATTGGAAACATGTAACAAGCACATAGGACGTATCTAAAAACATCAATTTAATATAACACAAGAATTCAATAGGTAACCGGATATAAGATTGATTTCTTTTGTTTTGCGGATTAGTTAATGGAGAAAACACATTGGGATTGCCTTTCTATGATAGTTATGAGAAAAACAACTTCCATTGAGTATAAAATGCAATTCAAATGTATTATTGCATGTAATAAATTTTATTGTATACATTGGTATTCTGCAACAAAACTGGACCTTGATCAGACCTAGTTTTTAACAGGGCCCAATATGAACCCATTCCCAGTTATTAGTTGGTTTTCATATGGTATGTGATCTTGTCTTTGGTGTGCTGGTTGCTTAATTCAATGAACTCATTGCCACAGATAATATCACAGCATTGTTGATTCAGAAGGACTAAATTAGCATACCACACTAAATTGATATGACACAAATTCTACCAGCTCTTACATTTTCGGTGAAATTCTCAAATAATCTCAGAGCATTAAGTTGAAAATTCTTGTATCTCATTTCCTCCTCTTCCTTAGATAATAAAGACCCCAAAGATCCCTACCAGCCACAATTTGGGAATGACAACAGCCGACCCTACAGAAGATGCCATACAAGTCACACAAGTTTGAACTTTCTTTTGCAGAAGATTACATCTGGTGTGTGATCCCTATCATTATCCAAAAAATAATAATAATTTTCCTCAATTCAATAAAAAGTCCTTTTTTTTGTTTTAATGGGATCCTCATGATCCTTAAACTCTCTTTCAAGGTTGCAATAGACAATGTCATGGAATTCTGTTTTTAATTCCCACTGGAGGATCTAAACTTCAATTCTTCTAATCAGCCTTTTTAATAATGAATATCTATCTGCCTTCAAAAAATCTTTATATACATCTTGCCTTCCATACTCTCCACTAAAATATAATCTAATTCTCGACAATCACAACCAAATCAGTTGGTTACTGTAAACAAGTTTAAAACAAATATAATGCTTTCATTTATCATTAGAAAATGTAGCATTAATAGTGGGCAATGCATTAGAATCTTGACAGTCTCAATCAATTCAGTTGGCATAATGAAAATATTTTTATAGACAAGATTGGATCAAAGATTAACATTGAGCAGAATGTCTTGGATGATGGGTTGTGAAACCTATCATATTCTTCCAGTAGCATCATCATCTTCCCCATCTGTTTTTTAGGTGTAGGGCTTGCCCTGTGCTTGATCTATCCATTTACATCATACACTTCACTCCTTTTCTTTACTTTTTTTTTTCCTGAAGTTTATCTTTGGTCCTAGTTATTATTTCTGGTAAGGAAATATGATGCCATCTTTCCATTTTATTTTGAACTCAAAAACTCAAGGCCCTAACAGACTACACATAACTTTGTATAATCAAGCTCAAATAATTCCACATGTTGCACAAATATGTCAAATGGCCTATGAAGCATTCTAACAAACATTTGATATACAATTTTCATTTCAAGTGTTAATACAGTACGCAATAGCTTATACCAGCCATTTATAAACCGAAATGCATTTTTAACCCATCAAGTGTTAATACAATACAGAACTTCACTTCATTAATCAAAGTAAATACAAGAAGCAATTGTCACTACAGAGAGAGGGGGAAACGTAGCACAAACAACTCAAAACCACAAACATCAGTGTGTCACAACTCTAAATGGATTATTGGGAAGGAAAACTAAATGGCACCACCCATTTGCGTCAAACAACTGATTTGAAGCCATTAAGCCAAAAATAAACAACCAAATAGCAAAGCAAAAGAAAAAAAGGTGGATGGAACTTCCAACAAAGGGTACAATTGAACATACCTACTTCGAGTCGATAAGCGATATTGGAACGAGAGTGGTAGAGAAAGGAGAAGAGAGTACAGGAGGCAAGTGGCAGCGGTGTCGACGCAATGTGGGAGAAGAAGGAAGGAGAAAAGGGGGAAAATGAGAGGGAATGAGGGAAACTAGGGCTTTATGGGATTTACGAAGAGCGACTCTAGTGTCGTCTATCACAATATGGAGCAACACTAGCGTCGCTTGTCTCGAAGTTTAAAAAAAGAAAAAACAAAACCATTCCTAACGGACCATGTTTGTGCATTAGGAAATAGTTTAATTTTCTCATGCAACGAGCAAATATGGTGAATTTTCCGGTAAAATCCTCTAGTTTTATCCATATTTTCTAGTTTTATTAGTATCCAGTTGTCGTCCATATTTCAAATTGTCAACAATTTAAGTAGAGCAGTAGAAAAGGTGTGAAGATTTCCTTAGAAGCAGTGCACATGGTTGCTAATAAATTATATAATACATAAAGAGGTGTTCTTCGAGAGTGGTTCAAAGTTAAATTCAATCTCAGGATGTATCTGATTCAATCTGATCAAGCTCCAATGTTGTATTGATTTTTGTTTTCTTCTCTAAGCTAGCTCCATTCTTGCTGACGTGCTTCTCATTAATTTGTTAAAGCTTGCAGAGGTTTTTCTAAAAGATGGAATGTCTTTTCTAGCAAGTTGTCAGAGACTCCTTCCTTGACCCTGGGTTATCGATGAGTTGGACCTTTTCAAATTGAAGTGGAGTAGGAAGTCTTGGAAGAAGGTGGACTTATTCTTTCTTCTTCTGTTTTGCTTTGTATGCCATTTTAGCTGAATTTTTTCTTAGTCTTTAGTTTGACCAAGTTTTCACAAATTCTTTTTTAACACCTCAATGATCCTCTTCTTCTTTTTCTATTCTTTTTTATTTTATTTTTTTTATTGAGTTGTTGTTGAGACCATGATGATATTGGATTTCCATGTGCACCCCTCAACTATACTCATAAATGTATGTTCACATGTATGTTGATTCAAGTGATACACATTCAATTGCCTTACACATAGAAATTTATACAATATATCCATTTTCAGCTGGTCCACTCTTTTGGTGCTAATACCACACAATAAAAATGTGCTTCAGCAGGTGAAAGTTTGAAAATTATTCACCCATTGCCATTCTAATTCTGAACTTGGTATTTCTTTCCACTTTATGGCCCACGACTTCATGTGTACACTTCTCATGACGATTTTGAAGGATCTTGAAGTTCTCAGATGGTTTCGGCAATATCCGATGCTTGAAGCAGCTTCGCCCATTATGGCTCGATCTAGCTTCATGGAACTTCTTCAATTTTAAAAGTGTATGAAGAGGCAAAGTGACATTTTTGGTGTTAACGTCTCCTGCAAAGGTAGCTGACCAAAGCTGGAGCTAAAGTAAATTTCATTCCGAAAGCCATCTTGCAGGCAAGGTAGAAGCAAACAGTTCGGACCTCTTTGCCTGCGATGGGGAAGATGAATTCTGATAACCAAATTGCCGAGTACATAGCCTCGAGCTACCTCCTCGGCATATTCTCAGAACAAGTTCTCTCCAAATAAGGGAAGAACTCTGGGCAGTTGACGTAAGACGTGATATACTTGTGCGTCTTCTGTCTTGGACTTATCAAAGAAGGATCTACAGTCACTCCCTTCTTCTTAAAAACATGTGGGTCCTCCAAGAGTGTAATCTTTTTAGCCGGTCCTTTAGGCAACATGTTCTTGATCCAAGTCCCCGCCTTGAATTTGTGGTGTTTGTCATGAGACGTCTCTGCCAGAGCAAAAACTTGTTGGAACACTGCACGAAACTCTTCGGTCTCTCTCTAGAATGGAATTGAGAGGGATGGGCTCTTCATAAAACTCTCCAAGAATCGAAAGACCGAAGACGTCATGCATTCCAATCAAAGAAAACCCTAATTCTATATTAGGGGTGATGAAAGTATTGGTGGAAGGGCAGAAAAATTCCATTATTGCCCTGCAAGCTTCCTTTGCCTTGGAGGGTATCCATCGAGACATCACCCTCACTGTGTCAAGCACCCATGCATCCGCACGAATGTCACCGCATTATTCCATAACCTCTTTGGTCCACAACTCCCAATCATGGAAAGGGGTGAACAATCCTCTAAGGTTATGCTTTGTGCAAACCCAGGCACTGCCATCACCCACCAAAACTCCCAAGCCGATGATTCTAAGTTATGGCACTTTACATCCAACAGGTAGAACCATTCTATTTGGAGCTAGCATGTCAAACTTTGTTATCACGGACTCCTTGAAGTCGAGTTCGTAATACTAGAAGGTGTCGGTCTTAAAGGCACGCTCACTGGTACCCCAAGCAATCTTGCTATCATCCCTAGCTGGTATGGTCGGATTGAAGGTCAAAGCAAAAGAACCTCTCGTGCTTGATTGAGACCGTGATAGCCTCCCTGGTAGTATGGATGAATGAAAAGGTGATGCACTCAGTAGAGTGACACTCTTCGTAATCACTGTTGTCACCGAAGATATAATCGAGCTTCTTCAAAGACCCCTAGCGCCTATCACTCCATACAACATTTGTCAAGATATCACTATATAATTTTTCACTTCTGGGGAAATCCAAAAGCCTGGTCCTAAACTTCTCCATTTCAACCTAGACAATATTGTCCACATTCCGAGAAATATTCTCCATCTTGGTATGACCTTCTCTCATTATGCAACGAGGAGGAGGAGAAGCTTGCACAGTTTCAGCTGTTGGAGCCTGTGGAGTCTTAACAACGGGTTGCTTGCCTTTAGCAATGGCAGCATCATCGACAACAGAGGAAGAAGAAATAGTATTCTTGTTTGTTAGATAGAAAAAGAAGATTTTAGCAAGAAATGTTGGGTCATTAAAATTCTATAGAAATTTCGACAACACCTCCCCATACTTTGAGGGTGAGCCAAAATCCCATAGAAAGAAGAATACTTGATTCTCAACCCCGGCAGTACAACAAAGTCCGCATTCAAAAGGCTTTCGAATCAAGGTCTCCAGTTAAGCAGGGCAATTGAATGCTTGCCAAAATCATACGTAAACATGAAGTAAGATGCAAAAATGCATGAAAATGATTAAATGCGGTGGGGGGGGGGGGGGGGGGGGTGTGCACTTGGCAGTTTTTTACAAAAGATCCTAGCGCCCAATAGTTGCTAATTTGGTATTTAAAGGCCTAAAACGGCCACTGATAAATCTCAGTGATCATAGATTGCCTCTTAGTGTGCAACGGCTATTAATCCGCCATCTCAGTGTCCAACAGCTATCAAAACTGGCCTTTCAAGAACTGAACAGTCATTTTCCCGCTACCTTAGCGATCAACGGTTAAGGTCTGGTCGGTGATCAACGCTCAGTGGCCAAAGTCTAGATGGTTAGTGGCCAACATCAAACCCTCCAGCGGTCAGTGCCTAAATTCAATGGTCAATCTATTTTGCAATCAACGGCAACTATTCAAAGGAGGTTAGAAATCACCAGTCGATATTTTCTTTAAGTCTTTGCTTCATGGAATTAGAAGAGGGTCGAACCCTAAGATTTTACTCTTCGGCCAAAAGGAAAAAGGTGGAAAATCCATTCATCGTTTACATGTCAAACCCAAAAACCCACGATAATTCATCAAATAGTGGGGTAGCGAAAAGAAAAAAAATGAAAAGACAAAAGGGAAGATCAATGAAACTATTTCTGTCCTCATCCATTCGTTATCAAATATTGAAGTTTATTTACTTTAGGGTAGACCTGTTATCATTGAGGCCAAAACCCTCAAAGTTCTCGGCAATTTTGTGAAGCACAGTAAAAACACTCGCAAGCGCTATGGCAGACATTGAAAGGAAACATGCAAAATGCAGACACAGTGAAGAGAAGAAAAGAAAATATGAACTCTGAAAATTTTGGAAATTTGAAACGATGAAATGATGAAAGAAAGAAGTCGCGCCTTTATAATTCGTCTAACGCCTCGGTTCTCGCAAAAGGCGACAGCCACTCCAGAGAAAGGTTTAGTGCCTAGCGGCTGCTTTGAAAATGCCTTAGCGCTCAGTGTCTAAGCGCAGAATAAACCAAGCACTGGCCGATCAACCCACGGTTCAAGGAGGCGTTGATTTGACTTCCAATTGCTTTTTCAAATTTGTGGAGCCGCTAAAATTTTAAAAAAATGGCGTCATCATAATAGTCTATTTTAAAATATCTTCAAATAGACTAGTCATATGTCCAATTTTAGGTCTATTTGCCTACCCAACTCTCTAATTTCATCAAAAATGACACCAATGTTGCAAACCCTAACCTTTTACACTCATTTTCTCACTAAAATCGGATTTGTCCCCCACAAAATCGACATTTTCATCATCCAAAAGTGAATTCTTCGAAAAGTTATTTTATACTTCTGGGATTCTTCCTTGAGCGTTCCTCATAATCCCCGTAGAGATGCGAACACTTGATATCTGCAAAAAAGTAAGGCATGAGCAACTCTTAAATTGAGTTTTCTATAACTTTCCATCCAAATCCGGATTCCAGTGTAGAAAATTGAATTTCTCGAGGCATAATGATTGCAACACATAGTCCCAATCATTGTACCTCGAGGGGGCATTTGTTGGCACAAAAAAAAATCGCTCATCAATGCATCACACACCCCAAGGCAAAACACTCGTTTCAGAAAAAGAATGTCATTTTTACCGACTGTTGGAATCTAACTAGCCATAGTGGCAGCACTCTAGCGGTCACTCCATGCAAGACTTCACCGGTCACTTCACCTCACCAAATGTTGACCGTTAGGTGTCTGCTGTTTGTCATTCAAATACTAGGTGCTGGACACTACAAGAACATCTTGGCGCCGCCGAACCTCTTCTCCAGTGGCCGCCGCACGACCGTCACCCACGATGTAGGCGGTTGCGCTTTTGATGATTGCTGGAACAACAAAGTTGCAATTCCAACTTCTATTTGTTGCGGTTTTCAAAACTACCTCCACTCCCCAAGATTTGTAGCATTCCCCCACGACTTGAAGCGGTTACGCCCTCTCAGAGGCTATAAAAGAGACAATGGAGCAAGCAGCAAACATATCTCCAATCTAGGGCAAAAGTCCGGAAACTCTGTCATTTTGAAGACAAAAGACTTTCCTTCTCCCTTCCTTGAGGTGAGAGTCGGGCAATAAGTATTCTCTAGATTAGGTGATAGTTTTTCAAACCAACCTTTGTTCCTCTCACCATGGAAGAAAACCAAGGATTGTCTTTGCTATTTTGAGGCAAACATTCTTATTAATTCTGCTTCCTCACAAAAGGTGATGAATTACAAAGATTGGTGGAAGAAAGTAAGGTGCAGATTTCTTCAACTTCGTCTCAGGCAACTCTCTGAAGATAGCAACCTTTCTCTTTCTCTCCATTTTTTGTATTATTTCCTTTGTATTTGATCTCCTAAGCCTGATAAGGGGGTTGTTTAAAATTTGTAAACAACTTGCACTCAAAAAGTGAGACGCATAGAATCCATGTAAACAAAAGTGAAGACTTTTCAAAGTGCAATTAAATGCATGTGTAAGTCATCTTCACATCTTTCGGTAAAATATTCCAGAATGAATAAAATCTCCCTTTTTCATTTTTTAATGAAACACCGGCCAAGGGGATTGCGGAAATAGGTGGTTCAAACCCTTGATAGCAAGGTAAGAGTTGTCACTGCTTACCACTCACGTAAGGAGCCGGTCTCCACCATGTGCATCTTGTCGATATGAGTGCATATCGATCAAAGTCCGGATGATTTTAGAAATCACTAAAAAGTGTGGACGGCCAAATCGAATCAATTGGTCCACAGTAATCTACATCTTACCACCATCGAACATCACCGCCTAATTATGTCACTAGCTGAAATCATTGGCTGACTTCATCCCCTAGTGTACGAGGGTAAATAATAGGTGGTAAAGTCTCAAAGAACTAAAATAACTACTAGTTACTGGCGACAGAAACGTGATATGAGATTGAATTGATCTAAAGTGGGCCACATAATTGAAATGGAAAATGGCCTTGTGTGAATGGTGCTGAATGAGATTTTTCTTATCACGTGTCAATGTAATCCAAGTATGGGAGGGCCAGGACCACTTAGATGGATGTCTAGCTATGGGAATGAGAGGATGGAGGATGGAAAGGTCTCCTCATAAACATTGGGAAGCCAAAAATGTTGGAAAAATGGCTAAGAGCACCACTAGTTTTTGTCGACTTTGAGCCAAAAACTAAGTGGGACCCACTTATCCTTTTGGGTGGAAATACATGAGAATGTAATCTACTGCATGAGTAGATTAAGGACATGTATTGAGTTGCTCTAATCCATTAAGGAGTGAATGAGAAATTACCTCCTAAACACCACTACTTGAACATGTTAAACATGAAAACAAAAGGAAGTGGTGAACTTGCTTCCCACATTGCTTGGGAGCAAAACATTCCTTGGGTATAAATATGCCTACCTTCGTAGTATAAGATGAGCCCCAAGGGGCATCCCACTTTTGTGGAGGAGGGAGGACCTAGATCAAGGTAGGGTCACCACAACACACGCGTGCGCCCGCCCCGCCAGGCCTGGGCTCGGGCTTCACGCGCGAATTGGGCCTGGCTCGGCCCACTACTCATTTATAATTTTTTGGAGAATTTTTTTTTTTAATAAAATTTCCCTTTTTCAAACGGGGTGTGTCTAAGAGGTGTGTGCCCATTCGTATTTGAAAGGGTGTGTCCCAAGTCCCAAGAGGTGTGTCCAAAGAAAGTGTGCATCGATCTGTTCATTTGAACAGTCATTGTTCTTAACAGATGCAACCCCCCCCCCCCCCATTAAGAGACCTAATACAAGCTATTTATATGCATCTTTTTCATGACTTTTCATCATCACAATCACTGCTGCTGCAATGCATTTTCAAGTCATCATCTGTGTCTGGAGAGAGCTCTATTGCACTGTTGGTTAGCCTGTCACACAATTTGTAGTGTTGCAACTGCTGTGAGACCGACCATTGTATCCTGGGAGACAAACGCTGTTGAAGCTCGTGAGCACCATTGTGGGGGCTCTATTGCACTGTTGGTTCGCCTGTCACACAGTTTGTAGTGCTGTAACTGCTGTGAGACTGATCATTGTATCCTGGGAGACAAACACTGTTGAAGCTCGTGAGCACCATTGCGGGGGCGAATTTTTTCTTAAGGACATAGTGTCAAACACTAACCTTGATCAATCTTCTTCTGCGAGTTTCTGAGATTCATAACTCCAACAACAGAATACTGTATTCTGCCTTCAAACAGTAAGTTGATTTCCATTCCTAGATTACATTCTGTAGTTATATTTTACTGTTCTTTTTGTTTCACTGTTGTGAGGAACTGTTTCCTTAATATTGAACTATTACTGTATGTACTTAGAACAACAATCTTAAGACAATTTTTTTCCTAAGTACACTCTGTTATCAGTTTTTATTCAGTACTTTCTGGTTTCAGTTAATGTCAGTTTCACTACTGGTTTCTAGTTCTTTCGGTTCTGAAACTAGTATTGAAAAAACTGAGTTTCGCTCTTCTATATAACTTATTACAGAACTTCAGTGTGTTCTGTAAATTCATTTCTGGTTGCCTCAGTGTACAGTAACCAATATCCTGTTACTATATACTCTGAGTTTCCTTTTACAGTACTGTTAGTATATAAGTCTGCAGTATACTCTGTGTTTCTTTTTTTCTGTTCTGTTAACAGTAATGTGTATTGAGAAGAATACTCCTGTTGGTGCCCCTACCCCTCTTATGGTGAACCATGGGGAGAAACCTGAGAACATGGTTTAAAATCTCGGTCTCGGTCGCGGTATCGGCCGGGCCGAAAAACCGATATGATATCGGTATCGGTCGCGGATATCGATCCGTCGCGGTCATCGCGGTGTGAATTTTTTTTTTAATCCAAAAAAATTCGCAAAAATATCCAAAAAATCCAGAATATTAGAAAATGCTGGAAAACTATATTTGTTTCCATTAGTAACAACAATAAATCAAAATCTCGGTCACCTTAAGTTATGAGTCCTGTCTGTGTTACAGACTCGCAGTTCACTGTCTTTTTCCCAGTATTTCATATAATGCAAACATTATTTATGACTATGAGTAGATGTAGATATATCATCTACATACTATTAATAAGCCTTTGGTATCACAAATATCCTAACAAGTAACAACTATTATTTTTTGCAAAACAAAAATTAATAATATCATTTTCAAAATCCTAAATATATAGATCTAACATAAAAGTATGTAGATCTATCATTTACACACCATACAATGATCATGAATCATTAAAACAACATATTTATGATGAAATCCCCAAAAAATGATATATTATAATTCAAATATTAAAAAATCCGAAAATAAAAAAAATTGAAAAAAAATTTCAAAATCATGTGTATGAGTAGATCTAGCATGAAAGTATATAGATCTAACTTATAAATGAAGAAAACAACACAATTACACAAGTGAGTAAGTGACAAACCTCTATGCTTCATCTAAAAAAAAAAGAAAAAAAAAAAAAAAAAAAAAAAAAACCGAGATACTGGTCATCTCGGCCGAGATATCGGCCGAGATGAAAAAAAAACCGAGATATTGAAAATCTCGGCCGAGATGGCCGAGATTTTGGAGAATCTGGACCGAGTCCGATATCTCAGCGAGATATCGGACCGGTCTCGGCCGAGATTTTAATCCATGCCTGAGAAGTTCAATGGTACTGAGTTCAAGAGATGGCAACAGAAAATATTGTTCTATCTCACTACCTTGAACCTGGCAAGGTTCCTCCATGAAGAAGCTCTTGCTTTAATAGATGGTGAGACAGACAAGTAAGTTGTTGTTGCTGTGGAAGCCTGGAAGCATGATAACTTCCTCTGTCGAAATTATATTCTCAATGGACTAGACAACACATTATATAATGTGTATTGTTCATTGAAAACTGTTAAGGAATTATGGGATTCTCTTGATAAAAAGTACAAGACTGAAGATGCCAGAATGAAGAAATTTATTGTTGGCAGATTCCTTGACTACAAGATGACCGATTCCAAAGCAGTTATCAATCAAGTTCAGGAACTTCAAGTAATTCTCCATGAAATTCATGCAGAAGGAATGCCTCTTAGTGAGACTTTCCAAGTGGCAGTAATCATTGAAAAATTACCACCAATTTGGAAGGATTTTAAGAACTATCTTAAGCACAAGCGAAAGGAGATGAAACTTGAAGACCTGATTGTCAGATTGAGGATAGAGGAAGACAATCGTGCATCTGAGAAGAAAGCAGGAATAACCTTCACTGAAGCTAAGGCAAATGTGGTGGAACATGGGCAGAATCTCAAGAAGAGGAAGAACAATCACAACGGTCCAAAACAAGGTCTCAATGACAACAAGAAGTTCAAAGGGAAATGTTATGTGTGCGACAAACTAGGCCACCGTGCTAAGGATTGTTGTAAGCGTAAGGACCAATGCAATATAAGTAAGAAATCAGCGCAGACCAACATGACAGAATTAGACACTCTCTCCACTGATGTTTCATACATCAATCTTTCTGCTGTGGTCTCAGAAGTCAATTTGGTTGGCAACACCAGAGAATTGTGGATTGACATAGGGGGCACTCGACATGTTTGCTCTATTAAAGAGATGTTCTCCACTTATCAAGCATCAGCTGGAGAACAACTCTTCATGGGCAACTCTGCCACTTTTAAGGTTGAAGGCCAAGGACATGTGGTATTGAAGATGACTTCTGGAAAGGAACTCACCCTCAACAATGTGCCACATGTACCTGATATTCGAAAGAATCTGGTATCAGACTCACTACTGAGTAAGAAGGGTTTCAAACTGGTATTTGAGTCGGATAAGTTTGTACTTACTAAATCTGGGATGTACATGGAAAATGGGTACATGAGCGATGGGCTCTTCAAGATGAATGTAATGACTATCGTTCATAATAAGAAAAATTCTTCTGCTTATATGCTTGAGTCTTCTAATGTGTGGCATGGTAGATTAGGTCATGTTAACTATGATGCTTTGCGTAGATTAGTTAATATGGAATGTTTGCCTAAATGTAGTTTTGATTCAAATATCAAATATGAAACATGTGTAGAAGCTAAACTCACTAGAATTTCTTTTCATTCAATTGAACGAACTTCTGAACCCCTTCAGTTAATTCATTCTGATATCTGTGACAAAAAGTTTGTTCAAACTAAAGGTGGTAAGAAATATTTTCTTACATTCGTTGATGACTGCACAAGATATTGTTATGTTTACTTACTGAGAAGTAAAGATGAGGCTTTGGAAATGTTCAAACATTACAAGAATGAGGTTGAGAATCAACTTGATAAGAAAATCAAGGTGATAAGAAGCAATAAATGGGGTGAATATGAATCACCTTTTGGTGAATTCTGTTCACAGCATGGTATTATATACAAACTACTGCTCCTTATTCACCTCAGTAAAATGGTGTTGCTGAAAGGAAAAATAGAACTTTAAAAGAAATGATGAATGCTATGTTAATAAATTCTGGATTACCTCAGAATTTGTGGGAGGGATGCTATCCTCTCTGCAAGTTATATTCTCAACCGAATACCTCAAAAGAAAACCAATAAGACCACATACGAATTGTGGAAAGGCAGAATGCCTACCTACAAATACTTGAAAGTGTGGGGGTGTTTGGCTAAAGTGGCGGTTCCTACACCTAAAAAGGTTAAAATAGGACCAAAGACAGTAGGCTGTGTATTCATTGGATATGCTCATAATAATAGTGCGTACCGGTTTCTAATTCACAAGTCTGAGATTCCCGATATGTATCCTAACACTATTATTGAGTCAAGGAATGCATCGTTCTTTGAACATGTATTTCCTTACAAACTATCGCAGAAAACGAGTTCTCCTAAAAGAACTCATGATACTGCTAGTAGTAGTAATCAAAACCAACAAGAAATTGATGAACCAAGACGGCGTAAGAGGGATAGAACATCAAAAACATTTGGTTCAGAATTTCTAACATTTCTGTTGGAAGATGAGCCTCAAAGCTTTAAAGAAGCAGTGTCCTGTCCCGAGACACCATATTGGAAAGAGGCTATAAATAGTGAAATTGAATCCATTTTGCAAAATCACACATTAGAACTTGTGGATCTTCCACAAGGTTGCAAAACTCTTGGATGCAAGTGGATATTCAAGAGAAAGATGAAAACAGATGGATCAATCGATAAGTACAAGGTCAAGCTTGTTGTTAAAGGGTACAAACAAAAAGAAGGCTTGGACTATTTCGATACCTATTCACCAGCATCGAGAATAATATCCATTCGAATGTTAATTGCAATTGCTGCTATACACAATTTTGAGATACATCAAATGGATGTAAAGACAACTTTTCTAAATGGTGAATTAGACGAGGAGATATATATGGAACAACCAGAAGAGTTTAATGTTCCAGGTCAAACTAAGAAAGTTTGTCGGCTTGCCAAATCTCTATATGGATTAAAACAAGCACCAAAGCAGTGGCATGAGAAATTTGATAGTTTGATGATGTCAAATGGGTTTAAGATCAATGAATGTGACAATGTGTATATGTCAAGAACACTAACAATGGCTGTGTCATTATTTGTTTATATGTTGATGATTTGCTCATTATGGGTAGTAATGATGATATCATTCAAACTACCAAGAGAATGTTAAACAATAAGTTTGACATGAAAGATTAGGTGTTGCAGATGTCATACTAGGGATAAAAATCTCTAAAACAACAGATGGATTGATATTATCTCAATCACACTATATTAAGAAAATACTCAAAAAATATAATCAAGATAATAGCAATCCAGTGAGGACACCTATAGATATAAGTATCCATTTAGCCAAGAATAATGGAAAAGGCATATCACAACGAGAATATGCACAAATAATTGGCAGCGTAATGTATGTGATGAATTGCACTCGTCCTGACATTGCATATGCTGTAAGTAAATTGAGTAGATACACAAGTAACCCAGGATCAGACCACTAGAAGGCCTTAGTTTCGATTTTAAGATATTTAAAATACACCCAAAACTATGGTTTGCATTACTCTAAATATCCAGTTGTACTTGAAGGGTATTGTGATGCCAACTGGATATCAGATATCAAAGATTCAAAGTCCACAAGTGGATATCTATTTACACTTGGTGGTGCAGCGGTATCATGGAGATCTTCTAAACAAACCTGCATTACTAGATCCACTATGGAATCTGAGTTTATTGCATTGGATAAAGCTGGCGAAGAAGCTGAGTGGCTTCGTCAATTCCTAGAAGATATTCCAATGTGGTAAAAACCTGTGCCTCCTATCTGCATTCATTGCGATAGTCAATCAGCAATCGGAAGGGCACACAGTAAAATATATAACGGTAAGTCTCAACATATTCGTCGAAGGCATAATACCGTGAGACAGCTGCTCTCTAATGGCAATATGACAATTGAGTACATAAAGTCCATAGATAACATTGCAGATCCTTTAACCAAAGGTTTAGCAAGAGAGCAAGTAAATCGTTCATCGAGAGGAATGGGCTTAAAGCCTATAAATGAAAAGTTGCCATAATGGGAACCCTACCTAGTTGACTGGAGATCCCAAGATCTAAGTTCAAAGGGACAACCAAATTGTGTGTGACTTAACGATATCACTATGGAAATAAAATCTCCTGCTCATTCCTATGATATTTATAGTGATACCTGCAACGATAATTAGGATAAGCAAAGCTTTTAATGATTCTTATATCTTGGCTAATCAGATGGGGTATAGCAGGATACTCTTAATAAGAATCACCTATGTGAGTGTGAACTGTGCCGATTCTATGAGAAGAATAAGGTTAAATTCTCTAAAGCACTAATGAAACTAGGCATTGTTCTGAGTTAAAATGAACACAATCATGAGAACCAACTGTGTCCGGAAAGATTTTGTGTGAACTATATTGTCTCGGTTTACGTAAAATGCTGAACAGTTCAAGACATCATGTTCACTATTCAGCCAATAAATCCGATAGTACTTCACAAGGGAAGGCTCAAGGCCACAAGCTACCTCTCTCTATATAGAAGATTTCCAATTGTACTCTCTCTGTGTGTCTGCATATCATTTCATTGCTTTCAGTCAATTTCATTCATGTGGGGGATTGTTGGAAAAATGGCTAAGAGCACAACTAGTTTTTGTCAACTTTGAGCCAAAAACTAAGTAGGGCCCATTTATCCTTTTGGGTGGGAATACATGAGAATGTAATCTACTCCATGAGTAGATTAAGGACATGTATTGAGTTGCTCTAATCCATTAAGGAGTGAATGAGAAATTGCCTCCTAAACACCACTACTTGAACATGTTAAATATAGAAACAAAAGGAAGTGGTGAACTTGCTTCCCACATTGCTTGGGAGCAAAACATTCCTTAGGTATAAATATGCCTACTTTGGTAGTATAAGATGAGCCCCAAGGGGCATCCCACTTTTGTGGAGGAGGGAGGACCTAGATCAAGGTAGGGTCACCACAACACACACGCACGGGCCCCACCCCACACCGAATTAGGCTGGGCTTGGGCTTGGGCTTGGGCTTCAAGCGCGAGTTGTGCCTGGCTCGGCCCACTACCCATTTATAATTTTTTGGAGAAATTTTTTTTTAATAAAATTTTTCTTTTTCAAATGGGTGTGTCCAAGAGGTGTGTGCCCATTCGTATCTGAAAGGGTGTGCCCCAAGTCCCAAGAGGTGTGTCCAAAGAAAGTGTGCATCGATCTGTTCATTTGAACAGTCACTGTTCTGAACATATGCAGCCCCCCCGCCCCCCCCCCCCCCCCTTTTCCCCATGAAGAGACCTGATACAAGCTGTTTATATGCATCTTGTTCATGACTTTTCATCATCACAATCACTGCTGCTGTATTGCATTTTCAAGTCATCATCTGTGTCTGGAGAGAGCTCTATTGCACTGTTGGTTAGCCTATCACACAGTTTGTAGTGCTGCAACTGCTGTGAGACCGATCATTGTATCCTGGGAGACAAACGCTGTTGAAGCTCATGAGTACCATTGCGGGGGCTCTATTGCACTGTTGGTTGGCCTGTCACACAGTTTGTAGTGCTGCAACTACCGTGAGACTGATCCTTGTATCTTGGAAGATAAACGCTGTTGAAGCTCGTGAGCACCATTGCGGGGACGAATTTTGTCTTAAGGACATAGTGTCAAACACTAGCCTTGATCAATCTTCTTCTGCAAATTTCTGAGATTCTTAACTCCAACAACAGAGTACTGTATTCTGCCTTTAAATAGTAAGTTGATTTCCATTCCTATATTACATTCTGTAGTTATATTTTACTGTTCTTTTTGTTTCACTGTTATGAGGAACTATTTCCTTAATACTGAACTATTATTGTATGTACTCGGAACAAAAAAAAACCCAGCTCCATTAGATTGTCTTAGCCCTTGATTTAACAATCTCAGAGTTTGATCGAGTAAATTTTTATTAGATGTGATTCAACGGTGAGTAAAAACTCAAAGAGTATACAATCGTGCCTGCATTTATCAAAGGTTGGCCTAAGTGAGGCCCACAGAGCCGAACTACACATGCATTCTGCTCCAAGGTGAACATTTTCCTCTCATGGCCAATAAAATTTGAAGATACAAAATTAAAGCCTTAAATATGGCATAAATCTCTAATCCACACTCAAACCATCTATTACCCTGCTTGATTTTTATGCATCCAGTGAGCCCCACGTAACATGAGCCTAGCATGGACCAAGAGGATGTAATCACCAAAGTTGTAGATCCAGCAGCGCTTACTTGAGTGGAGTCTTCTCTTTATGGTGACTGATGATGACCTCAGTCATCTTGTTGTATTAAATTAAACAATAATAAGTGGAATCGACATGGCTTACTTCACCTTTCTCGTAACAGTTGGAGAGATGCAAAAGATCGGTGTTCCACTTTGGTTTGGTTAAGGCTTGGAGTTGGAAGCCCTTTCACCTATTCATCCGAAGATGACACTTGTCACCCCCATTCAATAGCATTTTGTGGGGCCTACTTAGGATTTCAAGCCCTTTCACACTGTCACCAGAACCTTTTTTTTTTATCTTTCAAAATAATTTTATACCTTTCAAAAAATAAAAAAACCCTCTTTTATCCGCATTTGGATTGAATCTCAAAGAACTATATCATTAAAAGAACTGCTATTACATTATTAAATCAAATGCTAGGAGGATTTGATGGGGCTGAAGTTTTTGTTGGCCCTTGTCCATAAAGAGATTTTTTCATGTACTCTACACTCAAGTCATAAGTAGATATCTAAGTGGGCCCACACGCTGGACTACAAATGAGATGATGTAGGGCCTGTTTTTTAATGGAATTCATAGATTTCTTGTCTGGAGAGTTCTAAAATTCTCAAACATGGTGGAATTTGATGGGTCAGGTCCAAGTGACCCAATCCATGTTGACCTGGGACCAAAACTCATAACCCGATAAGGTCCAGGCCCAACCCATGAGCCTGGTCACGTCATCACAAAATACCCAAAAGCCTCATCATTGCTTTAGAATTAGTAAACCCTTATCCCCACCTATGCTACCCAGACTAGCGGAGAATATCTCAACTGCTCTATCGCACGAAGGTAATTCGGAAGCCCCCTCAAAGTGGTAAGGTAGTTGCTGTAAAGTCGTCCCCATCTGTTAGGGAATGACTATAAATGAAAAGCCCCACCAATACTGTGGGAGAGGGGAAAAAAGGACTCTAATCTTTCTTTGTAATCTCTGTACCATCGGAATATAGAAGAACTCGGCGACCCAGCCATTCATGAGTGGACGTAGGTCAAGCTAACCGAACCACTATAATACTTGTCTCCTCATTCATTTCTCTTTAATTACTGCATTCATTTTCCGTCACTCGACCGTTGGTGTGCAAGGCTGATTTGCGCATCATCAGTTTGGCGCCGTCTGTGGGAAAGACTAAAGTTCTCACTTGGAAGAAATTTCTCAGCTAGACCTATGGTGATCAATACTAGATCAAAGAATAGACCGGGAGATAATCCAGAGCGAGAGGGGGAGGATGCTCCTCCACATAACAACACTGTCCTGGGCGCTCCTGTTCTCACTCCTCAGCAAATGTTGGAGACCATGCAGCAGCTAGTCACCCAAAACCAGCAGATCCTGCAACTCATGCTTGCTGGGCAAGGGGGAGCACCAGTCGGAGGACTACAAAGAGCGCCACGCCAACGGCGCCGAGGTGCTCCTCATTTGGGCGCCCATGCCAACCAGGGCACCCCTAATGGAGTCCCTCAAGGCCTCCCTCCTGGTGGAGCCCTTCATGAAGCACCTCCGCCTCCACCCCCACTTTCTACCTCTCATAGGGAAGATCTTTCTTTCCGAGAAGGTGGGAGTGAAAACCAAAGCATGGAAGATGAGAGTCATGTCCAAGGCCAGTCCAGAGAAGCCCCCAATCGTTAGGACGAGAAGATCAAGGAAATGCAGAATCAGCTTGGTGATGTCTTCAATGCCATGAAGGCACAGGGACCAGAAACAATAGACTACCTAGTACAACGAACGGACACACCATTCAAGCCCGGCGTAGCAAACTACCCACTTCCTCAAAAGTTCAAAATGTCATCCATAGAGACCTTCGATGGGACAAAGGATCCACTGGACCACTTGGAAACCTACAAAACTTTAATGCAACTACATAACATCTCCGACGAGATTATGTGTAGAGCATTCCCAACCACATTGAAGGGTTCCGCACGGCAATGGTTCTCCAGTCTGGCCCCAGCCTCCATCTCCACCTTTTCTGAGCTAAGCAAGTCCTTCGTATTGCACTTCATTGGAGGATGCCGCCACCAAAAGCCTGTCACACAGCTGCTCAGCATAAAGCGGGATAGAAATGAGAGCCTTAGGAGCTACCTCACTCGTTTTAACAAGGAGGTACTCCAAGTTGAAGAACCCGATGATAAGGTAACCATGACGGCCTTCTTGGGAGGCCTCCACTCGTCAAGTTTCCTGTTCTCGGTGATGAAGCGCCCACCAAGAAGTATGCCAGAGCTGCTGGCAAAATCCCAAAAATATATGAATGCTGAGGACATCACGAGGGCCAGATGAGGTGAGTCCTCCAAAGCAAGAGAAAAGGAAAGGGAAGGGGACAGAGACAACAGGAAGGAGAATAGCAATAAGCAAAGCAGGACGGAGAGGATACCTGTCAAAGACAAACTCGGACTAGCTCCTCAAAGAGACAAACAAGCCTTCACCCCTCTCAATGCCGCAATCGGACACATCTTATTTCAAATCCAAGATGATCCCGTTGTAAAATGGCCAGGGAAGATGAAGTCTCCCCCAAACCGCAGAAATCCAAATAAGTATTGTCGCTTTCATCGCGACCATGGCCATGACACTGACGACTGCTATGAACTCAAAAAGCAAATTGAGGACCTCATTCAACGTGGACACCTGCGCCAGTATGTCGCTGGTAGGGTCCAAGCATCGTCACCACCCCATAACAGAGAAAATCAACAGCCCTTTGGAGAAATTCAAACTATTTCCGGATGATCTGCGGAGTCACTCTCAGCCGTGAAGGCCCACGCTAGAAAGGCTAGGCACACTGATGAAGCGCGCCCATCCAAAGCGCCTAGGCATGGTGACGGCGAGGTCATATCCTTCTCGGATAGGGACTTGGAAGGAATACAGCTCCCCCACGACGACCCACTGGTGCTCACCCTGACAGTCGCCAAGTTCCAAGTGCGTAGGATCCTAGTGGATAGCGGCAGTTCCGCGGATATCCTGTTTACAGATGCTTATGACAAGTTGAGCCTAGGCAGGGAAAGGCTACGGCCTGTCAAGTCACCCCTTATTGGATTCTCAGGGGAGAAAATGTACCCCCTGGGAGCAATTATGCTGCCAGTCACAGCCGAAGTGGCACCCCGAAGCTCCACAGTTATGGTCAATTTCTTAGTAATAGACTGCCCATCAGCTTACAATATCATATTGGAGCGACCTGCTCTCAACACCTTAAAAGTTGTCCCCTCCACTTATCACCTCATCATCTGCTTTCCAACCTCTAATGGAGTCGGAGAGGTCAGAGGGAACCAGGTAGTAGCAAGGGAGTGCTATGTCTCCTCAATGAAGGCCAAAAAGCCACAGGAAGCATTGCAAATTGAGACCTTTGACCCAAGGGATGACGCCACCACTAAGAGAGGAGAAGCAGTGGAGAAACTCAGCCCTGTGGTCTTAGACGAAGAGCATCCAGACAAAAGAGTATACCTTGGCTCTTCTCTTCCAGAAGATCTTGGTCACCAGCTAGTAGAATTTCTGAAGCATAGCATGGACGTCTTCGCGTGGTCGCACGCGGACTTAGAAGGAATTGACCCCAGCGTCACCACCCACCGCCTCAATATCGATGCTCGCTACAAGCCTGTTCGACAGAAGCGAAGGAGCGCTTCCACTGAAAGGGCTCAAGCAATAGGCAAGGAGGTGAGGAAGCTCGTTGAAAACGGGGCAATCAGGGAGGTGGCATATCCTGAGTGGCTCTCAAATGTTGTGATGGTAGCAAAAGCCAATGGAAAATGGCGCCTTTGCGTTGACTTCACTGAGCTCAACAAGGCGTGCCCAAAAGATAGCTACCCGTTACCACTGATTGACCTTCTCATTGATGCCACGGCAGGACATGAACTGCTCACTTTCCTGGACGCATATTCTGGATGCAACTAGATCAGCATGCACCCCCCAGACCAAGAAAAAACATCGTTCATCACTCCAAGGGGAACCTACTGTTACAGAGTCATGCCCTTCGGGCTAAAAAATGCGGGTGCAACCTACCAGCGATTAGTGAACAAAATGTTTCAGTCCCAGATAGGGCAAACAATGGAGGTTTATGTGGACGACATGTTAGTGAAGAGCCTCGATGCAGCAGATCATATCGACCATCTTCGAGAAACTTTCAATGTTCTCAGGTCATATCGCATGAAGCTGAACACTGAAAAGTGCGCCTTTGGCGTAGGATCAGGGAAATTCCTAGGCTTCATGGTCAACCAGAGAGGAATTGAAGCGAACCCCGATAAGATTAAGGCTATCCTCGACATGAAGTCGCCCTCCTCCACCAAAGAGCTCCAGGGACTTAATGGAAGAATTGCAGCACCTAACAGATTCGTCTCCAAATATGCAGACAGATCCTTATCTTTCTTCAAAATTCTCCGAAAAGCTTTTGAATGGGGACCAGAGGCAGAGGAGGCCTTCCAAGGACTCAAGGCTTACTTAGCCACACCTCCCCTCCTTTCGCATGCTACGCCCGGTGAAATCCTGTACTTGTACCTCTCTGCCTCCTCATCAGCAGTTGGCTCCGTCCTCATCAAAAATCATGATGGAGTGCAAAAGCCCATTAATTACGTGAGCAGAGCATACCGGGGGGCAGAAATTAGGTACTCGAAGTTAGAAAAACTGGCACTCGCCCTCATCTCGAACGGCAAGACACCTACGGCATTATTTCCAGAGTCATACAGTTGTTGTGATTACGGATCAACCTTTGAAGGCAGTCTTGGGGAAGCCGGATGTGTCTGGGAGACTCCTTAAATGGGCAGTTGAATTGGGCGAATTCGATGTCCAGTACCAACCGAGGGAGGCCATCAAAGCGCAAGCTTTGGCAGATTTTGTAGCTGAGTTTACACAAGCAGAAGAGGAGATAGATGAACTCGCCACGCCCCTACAAGGCGATTTGCCACCCTGCGAGGACAACCAGGGGGTCGCCCACACAACTCCATGTCTCCAGGCCCGACCCCTGGGAGACCAAACATCCCTAGGCGCCCAAGACCTGGGCGCCCCGCCACTTCCTGATAAGGGCACCCAGCCACTTCCTAATAAGGGCGCCCGAGCAACTTCTACCTTGGGCGCTCGGTTGATTCCTGGTTCCCAACCTGGCGCTCAGAGTCACTCCAGGATGTCCGATTCTTCCTCGTTACCACTATGGAAGCTCTATGTTGATGGCTCCGCGACCAATAATGGAGGTGGAGCAGGCATCGTTTTGATCAGCCCCGATGGTACGCCCCTTAAGTATGCAGTGAAGTTCCACTTTACAGCCTCTAACAATGAAACAGAATATGAGGCTCTCCTCTCTGGTCTGAAATTGGCAGTCGAAATGGACGCCCGGTACCTCACCGCTTACAGTGATTCTCAGTTGATAGTTAATCAGGTAAAATGCGAGTTCGAAGCAAAAGGAACAAGAATGCAGGAGTATCTCAGCATGGTGAAAAAGCTGATCCCGCGATTCCAATATTTCCAAATTTGTCATATCCCTCGGGAGAATAACATTGCCGCGGACGCACTCGCCAGGCTCGCCTCATCCCTGGAGACCCCATCAGGTGAACCAGCATTCTTTGGGCACCAATTCGAACCAAGTCAGTTGGATGAGAGCACTGCAAACATGAACTGTACTACAGCTGAAACGAACTAGATGACCCCAATAAAGGCATACCTTCAAGAAGGCACACTGCCAGAGGACCCCCTTGAGGCAAGAAAGCTGAGGATAAGATCTTCCAAATTCACCCTCTTACAAGATATCCTCTACAAGAAAGGTTACTCCTTACCGTTGTTGCGGTGCCTCTCGCCTGAAGAAGCTGACTACGCCCTGCGGGAAATCCACGAAAGAATTTATGGGAATCACTCTGGAGGACGCTCCCTTGCCCACAAAGCACTTAGGCAAGGTTTCTATTGGCCCAGCATGCTAGCGGACGCTAAAGAATTTGCCAAAAAATGTGACAAATGTCAACACTTCGCCACTGTGCCAAGGCAGCCGCCAGAAGAACTCACCACCATTATGAGTCCATGGCCTTTCTCAAAATGGGGAATTGATATCCTAGGCCCCCTTCCTTTGGGTAGAGGGCAATGCAAGTTTGTAGTGGCCGTCATCGACTACTTTACAAAATGGGCGGAGGCGAAACCCTTGGCGAGAATAAAAGACTCCAAAGTGAAAGACTTTGTCTGGAAAAACATAGTCTGCCGTTTTGGGATCCCTCATGCCATTGTCAGTGATAATGCAAAACAATTCGATAATAAACTCTTCAATTCATTCTGTTCCGACCTTCTGATAAAGCAGCCCCATTCTAGCCCGGCATATCCACAGGCAAACGGGCAGGCAGAAGTCATGGTAAGAACAGTCTTGCATAGCCTAAAGACAAGGCTCGAAGGAGCGAAGGGTCTTTGGGTCGACGAGCTCCCAGGACTAGTGTGGGCCTATCGAACCACGACAAGAACTCCTACTGGGGAAACCCCTTTCTCTCTCGCTTTTGGGACCGAAGCAGTCATCCCTGTCGAAATTGGGATACATTCTCTAAGGGTCCATCACCACGACCCCCACACCAACGAGGAAGGACTTCATATCAACCTCGACTTGATGGAAGAAGCAAGGGAGATGACTGACGTCCGCAATGCAGAGTACAAGCGACGCATGGCAAGATACTACAACTCGAGAGTAAAGCCTCATTCCTTCCAACCAGGAGATCTGGTCCTTAAAAAGGTGATCCTCGCCACGAAGGATTCTCGAGAAGGGAAACTAGGACCAAATTGGGAAGGGCCATACCTCATAACAGAAGTGGTAAGACCAGACACTTATAAGATCCAGAACTCCGAGGGAAAGGCCTTACCTCATCCATGGAACGCGGAACACCTGAAGAGGTACTACCAGTGACACATAAAGGGCAAGGAAGCATTGAGAGTTGGGGGTTTGATTTTTTCAAGACTTTTTGGAATATTTGTTGATAATGAGCAGTGAATGAATAAAATTTTTACATTTTACCCATTCTAACAGTTAGGCAATAAAATTGCCTTTTCAAAAAAAAAATACACATGTATAATAATGAAACATATCAAAAAGTCCCCTATACCCTAATCACTCTCACAGCTGCCCTCCTCATCCTCGTCATCCTCCTCATCCTCCTCGCCATCCTCGGTGTCATCAGAGCCTTCATTACCTTCATCAGGCGCCTCGGTTGGCACAAAGCCTGAAAGGTCAAGGTTAGGGAAAGCAGTAGAGATCTTCCCTCGAAGCTCTTCATAACCATCAATAAAGGCATCAGCAAGACCATTTGCTAACTCCTGTTCAGCTATGGTAACCCTCTCCTCAGCCTGCGAGGCTCTCTCATATGCCGCCTTCATCTCTGCCTCCATGGCAGCCTCTCTGAGCATTGCCCTCTCACGGGCCTTTGCAAGCTCATCCTCACCAAGCGAAGCCCTCTCACGGGTCTTCTCAAGCTCAGCTTCTACCCTAGTTACCCTCTCGTGGGACTTCGAAAGCTCAGTCTCCAGTCTTGTCGCCCTCTCGCGGGCCGCCACAAGATCAGCCTCAGAAGCCTTGCCAACAGCCTCAAGAGAGGCAATCTTTCCTTGAGCAGCAGAGAGTTCCTTGCGCATAGCTTCATTATCCTGTTTCAGCTGACCGTGAGATCGGGCTCTCGAAAGTAAGCAGATAGATGCAGTAGAGGCTTGAAGGGATAAGAAACAGAGGAAATGACAAAATGAATAAAAGAAAATGATGAAAGTCTGGAGAAAGGGGAACATAAGACCCTTACCTAAGCCAGACCTTCCAAAAAGGTGTTGATAATACCCTCGGTGCCCAAAGTATTAATCTGAGTAACTTCGGGCGGAAACACAAACCTCCCAAGTTTCTCCCTGATAACTAGTGGGTTGCCTAGCATAGGACCAGCCCAAGACGGTACCCCTGTAGAAGTTCCCGAATGAGGAGGTTGTAAACAAGGAGCAGAAGGTGTAGCCGAAGAGGAAGACTCTGGGGTAACAGTAGTGGCTAAGGGGGTCGCCTGATGGGAACACACACGAGTCTCTACAGGGGGAGTTGCTGTTGGGGATCCGCATCAAGCAACATTCAGGGAGATGCCCCCCAGAAGGTACCATCCTTCTTTGCCACCTTCAGAGGAGGAGTGCCCCTACTGGATAGACGGGCCCCAATCACTTGTCTATCTATTCCTGCGAAAGTAAAAGCATAACTTGGGTGAGGATAATCAGGTAAACGAAAAGAAAGCAGAAGTCAAGTACCTTTTCTTTTCAGGGGAGATTCCGAAGATGGGCCACTGGCTTCACTACTCTCTTTGGGTAAGAGAACTCCCAAGTCTTTTTCAAGACAGGCCCTCACGGCCTACAGCTTCCATTCCTGACTCAGGGAGAGCACTGGCGGATCTACAAAAGGATAATGGGTAAGCACATAAAAAAAAGGAGTAGCAGGTGAATGATTTACCAAGTTTTTTGGCGTCACCCCATCGTATTGGCACCAAAGCTCGATCTGACTCTGATACCCATTCTCCGCCAACAAATAAGAAGCGAGATTTCCAGCTATGACAGTTAGAGCGCAATCCTGTAAGCAGCTTGCCACCCCTAGGGGTAAAATAGTACCATCCCCTGTTGGGGGCTGGAGACTCGCTCAAGTTGTAAGCCGCGTGAAACTCCACAGGTGAAGCATCCTCATGATGCACTCTCCTCCATAATGCAAGGAAGCCCGACAAAACTCTCCAACCATTTGGCGCTAACCGCCCCGGGGTCAATGAAAAGTAATGGAGAACGTGACAAACCGGGGAGGACATAGGAAACCTCAATCCAGCTTCAAGCATCTCCTCATAAATTACAATATCACCAGACGAGTCGTCGCAAGCGGGCTCATCCACTTCAGCTCGACGGCATAACACAGTGTGGGGAATATGATAGGCAGCAGCGATCCTCAAAATATCACTATCAGCAGTGAGCAAGCTAAAAAGAGTACTCACTTTGGACCCGTCGTCGTCAGTAATAACTTTGCTCCGATACTTTTTCGGGTGGGTACGCAAAACTCTATTTGGTGTGTTGGCAGAAGAATTGTCCCGCCTTTTATTTTGCTCACCTGGGTCGCACCTGCCACTTTCTCCTCTGCCACCAGCAGTAGAGGCGCCCAGCATGTCGCCCCTACCTCTTCCATCTCCAACAAGGGCACCCGGGGCGGCGTCCTTTTTCCTCCCATCACCAGCACCAGCAGGGGCGCCCAGGGTGGCGCCCCTGCCTCTTCCGTCCCTGGCGACAGCAGCAGGGGCGCCCAGGATGGCGCCCCTTCCCCTTTGTTCCTCAGCGCCCCAGCCCCTTCCATTGCCCGCAACAACCCACTGTGCCGAGCTCCTCGCCGCCGCAGCAGGGGCGCCCAGGGTGGCGCCCCTTCCGTCGCCCACCGCAGCACGCGGCGACCGTCCCCCCTGCAGCAGCTGATTGTTGCCAGCGGCAGCACCGCCAGCCCTTCGCCACCAACGCAGACGCCATCTTCTACATCTTGTTGGTTTGGATGCTCCATAGTGAGTGTCTTCTTTCTCTTTGGAACAAAAAGAGAATGAGCATTCAAAGCCTTAAAGAAAGATATCCAAGCTCAAAGGAGAAAGGGGGAGTAGTTACCATTTATAACCTAGGGTTTTCAAAGAGAACCATGAGCCAAAAGGGCTCTCCTATGAAACACCAAAAGAAAGGGCAGAGACTGGCAATGTGCGGGGAGGCTACAAATGCTCGGAATGAAGAAAGCCTAGATATTCAAAATGCCCCACTTTCAAAGTTTCCTTTGGCGCGAGGCATTGGGGGGCAAATGATGGGTCAGGTCCAAGTGACCCAATCCATGTTGACCTGGGACCAAAACTCATAACCCGATAAGGTCCAGGCCCAACCCATGAGCCTGGTCACGTCATCACAAAATACCCAAAAGCCTCATCATTGCTTTAGAATTAGTAAACCCTTATCCCCACCTATGCTACCCAGACTAGCGGAGAATATCTCAACTGCTCTATCGCACGAAGGTAATTCGGAAGCCCCCTCAAAGTGGTAAGGTAGTTGCTGTAAAGTCGTCCCCATCTGTTAGGGAATGACTATAAATGAAAAGCCCCACCAATACTGTGGGAGAGGGGAAAAAAGGACTCTAATCTTTCTTTGTAATCTCTGTACCATCGGAATATAGAAGAACTCGGCGACCCAGCCATTCATGAGTGGACGTAGGTCAAGCTAACCGAACCACTATAATACTTGTCTCCTCATTCATTTCTCTTTAATTACTGCATTCATTTTCCGTCACTCGACCGTTGGTGTGCAAGGCTGATTTGCGCATCATCAGAATTCATGAATGCTCTCTTGTACTTGAGCATCCAAAAACTCCACTACAAAGGAAAGGGGATGGAATTCCTAGAATTTCAAGGTCATTTGAGAACAAACATGACATTTACAAATGAGGTGCTTGTGAACAAACATGACATTTACAAATGTAGGGGGACAGGATGTGACATTATGTCACAAAAACCGCAATATGATAAATTCTTGTCAGAAATTCTTATAAAGAAATAGACCCGCATAGTGCTTTAGGTGAACATTTGCCCTGCTCTTAGTTCATTTTTCATTTTTCTTGTGGTGTGTGCACTACTTTAGTATTTGAAAACCAAAAAAAGGAAAAAAGACTTTTTGAACCAAAATGAACATACATTTTAGAAATATATATTACTCTATTTATCTATCATTATAAATGACAAAAGGGTCAAGAGCAAAGCGAAAGTATGAAAATGAGGACCAGGTCTTACAAGCAAAAGATTCCATGCCTTGTACGACCCCGTCACAAATATTAAAAATATTAGAAAATATGGAGATTTTTATCTGAATGCTATTTTTAATTGATATTTCATAAACATCACTAGAAAGCTAAAAGAATTAATTGTTAGAAACCTGTGAAAAACAAAACAAAAATCTAAAAATAACATTTTTTAAATGATATATATCCTAATATTTCATAAAGATCACTAGAAATCGAAAGAATTGTGAGAGTTGTGAAAATTAGTAATAAATATATCTGAAATAATTTTTTCCAAATGATATTGTAAGACTTCCGTGTGTGTGTGTATACATCACCAGAAACCAAAAGAATTGTGAGAAAATTGTGAAAAATAGGAATGAAAAATAAAAAAAATTAGGAAAAACCAATGAAGATCGTGTATCAGTAAAACTTTGTTCTTATTTATTATTTTTAATTATCTAAATGTGAATTTAGTCTCCAAGAAAATTTTCCAATAATATCCCAAGAAAATTTTGAAAAGTATCCCAACATTTTTCCTAGACTATAATTTCCCCTGCCATAAAGATATTTGTGACAGCGTACAGTATGAATTTGAGTTGGATTAGTTCTGCACTTGCAGATAACAACAGAATCACGTTTCTCACCTCTGAATTGGATGACTGAAGAATCTGAGTTTCTAACTATCCTCTCCCAAGAAAAAGCATTCTTTCCTTACAATTTGATAGTGGTCTAGTAGCCCACCCAATATGGAAAACACACTACAAAAAGGCTAGTGGGTCATGAAAAACATACAATTCAGTGATGATGCTAGAATGTGAGAACCCAAGTTTTCAACTTGGTATGAGTATATGATTCTTTTTCATATTTTTCTCTCAAATTGGAGATGTTTCTTTGGAACCAAGCAATCAGAGGTAAGTGGAACCTTTGACAGACTTGCCGGGAACCAATTACACTACCCTTAGTCACAAGTGTTACTGCTGCACAATATTCATGAGAGAACAAATGATACTTACGAAGAAAAATTCATAGAAGCGTGTAGTAGGCATATGGGTTGCTTTAGTTTTAAAATAATCACAGGTCGTTATCTGTGAGGCTTACACCTTTTCTCCTTTCTTTGGACCCTCTCTCTTTAAATCCTCCACCATCCATCACTCTCCATGTCTCATTGTATCATCAAATCCCATCCCCCCATATTAGAGATTCAAGGGAAGTTGACAGAGAAATGGTGGGTTGTGGGTTCTTGTTCAACCCTCCTCCTCCTCCTCCTCCTCCTCCTCTCTCTCTCTCTCTCTCTCTCTCTCTCTCTCTCTCTCTCTCTCTCTCTCTCTCTCTCTCTCTCTCTCTCTCTCTCACACACACACACACGCACACACATTCATGTTTGGGTTTTTGTGGAATATTTGGGTACCAATTTTCTTTTTTGTGCTTTGTTGCAGGAAGAGGGGCATGAGTCAGAGAGATGGATGGGGTATATGGATTGGAGGAACCGACCAGCCTTGAGAAGTCAACATGGAGGCATGCTTGCAGCTTCTTTTGTGTTGGGTATTTTTCTCAACTTTGATAATAAAAAGGAGATACAAATAACTTCACAACCGCAAATCTCCCACTTTCTTCCAACACATTTTCTTTTGGTGGTTCATCTAAACAAATATTTTTATTTTGTAAACAACCCACTCAATCAGCAATTCAGCAGTTCTCCCTTTAGATACTGCTCTACCTTTCTCTTGATGCTATACTCACCTGCCAACACCTGCTTTATCTCCAAAGATTCAGTTTTGAGTAAAACCAACTACCAATTTTCATAATAATATGACTTCAACCTTCAAAAACAAATCATTTATTTACTTCTGTAATAGCAAACAAAAAAAATGTAAAGAATCCATTTTCCTTTTCCTTTTTTTGGCTACCTTTTCAATCTTGATTTTACAAACCAGAGTATAAAACTATTAAAAAAACAGAAACAATTTTTTTTATTTGTAATCCTTCCTGCCTTCTATTTCTTACAACATCCTTATCAGTTCAGCTGCAGCATCTAACTCTTGACCTTATATGCTAAAAATCACATACAATCAAAATAAATCTTCTAAAAAAACAAAAAGCTTCCGCTGATTCTTAATGATTAGTTTTATAGTTTTTTATCATGACTAATGGAATTCATCAGCATTCCTCTAATGCATTTACATTGAATATGGATGGGGTGTTGTAGCTGTGGAGATACTGGAGAATCTGGCATACCTAGCAAACGCCAGCAACTTGGTTCTTTATTTGGCGAATTTCATGCATTTCTCGCTGTCTAGATCGGCCAACACAGTAACCAACTTCATGGGGACAGCATTTCTTCTAGCTCTTCTTGGAGGGTTCTTGTCTGATGCATTCCTCACCACTTTTCACGTGTACCTGACAGGTGCAGTCATAGAGTTCTTGGTAAGCATGTGACAGCAAACATTATCTTACTTGATACCTCCCTTATGGCATGATTATTACTTAATCTGGGTTTTTGCTTGATTCTAGCTTAATTGATTATAAACTTTATCTTCGGTTTGGCATGGTAACATTATTGGGTTTTTTCCTACATGTATTTTCTACCTTCAACATATGATGTAGCCCATCTACATGGAAATGAAGTATGAAAAATGATACAACATACGACGTTGCCTAATTGCCTATCTTGAAGTGTCCTGACTTCATAATATTTTTACACACGAAGATCGCTAATAAAGAGCGTTGCTTTTTCTTTTCTTTTTTGTGCTTTTTCTTCTTTTTTTTTTTCCTTTTTTAACCTTTTTTCTTTTATTTGGATAGGTTAATGGGACCCCATAGAAATAGTGACAAACAAGTAGATAGGATTTAATAAGTGTTTGTATTCTTTTTCCTTTTTTTTATACTCCAGCCTTTTAAACTTTAGACAAATAAAGCATTGATTGACCCCCACTTGACATAGATTGTTTGGATATGGCAATGACCAGATTTTTATGCAAATTGTGAAAGCACCCATCGTCAGTGAAATTCTTCTCTCTCTCTCTCTCTCTCTCTCTCTCTCTCTCTCTCTCTCTCTGCTCTCTCTCTCTCTCTCCTCCTCCTCCTAATTCATATAAATCCAATCCATTTGCCACAGTATCAAGATCACCAACTGATACGCCTGTCATAATAAAATTGTCCTTTAGACTTTTGATGAGTTTAAATTAAGAAGTAAAAGTATTTTATGATCAAATTCCTAATTAGGAGGCATTTGTTTGCTAGAATTTTTGAATTTTGTGTAGGGAATTTTATGTGTTGAGAAATCTGACAGTAATTATGTCATTTTTCAAAATCTTTCCTTTAATAAATCATTTAAGAGGGACAATCATGTCTAAAGCAAATCACCTTATAGTGGGGCCCACTTCACCAACCTTTATGCATGAATGGTTTAAAAAAGAGGATTTGAAATGACCAAAATACTAACTTCGCAAGATCATCAAAATCTAAATGGTCAGTATTGGAAGGAAAGAGGTTAAGAAAAGATAAAACTATTATAAGCGAAGGGTATTTTTGCCATTTCTCAAAAGAATTATATGGAAAGGACCAGATTGAAATAATTGTTAAAAAAAAAAAAAAAAACTTTCATACTTTTTTAAAATATTCAGCTCTTCGTGTACTTTTTTTAATAAAAATGAGCCAAAGATTTTATACTTTCTTGAAGCTCTATCCCAAAGAAGAATTAAAGATATTTTCCAACAGAAACTTTCTGAATTCCGACAAACAAACACCCTTTGAATTTTGCTTTTTTTTTTTAGTTATCTATTTTATGACTTTAGACCACTTAACATAGTTCAATGAAATCAACATTCTATCGATGACTAATTCTAGGCACCCACTTGAATAAATCTTCGTCATTGAAATATCATTAGAGGAATTTTTACGTTGACCCAGTGATCCCATCATAAAATTAAATACACGAAAACTTGTGAATTGACTTTTTTATTTTATTTTAATCACATGCTTAATCAGATCCAGCATAGTTTCTTGTGCTAATAGCCATCCATTTGCCATTGACATATCCATGCACATCACTCAGTTGTGCCTTCACCACCTGTTACTCTGCTGATGACCTCCTTCATTCTTGCAAATACAACACAAACGTACATGTGATGCATTCAGTTCAGCCGCCACTCAGGGAAACCTTGTTTGGACCACTCAGGGGGTGTCACATGGGATTTTTTTTTTTTTTTAAGAGATGTGAATTTTTTTATAAAGATTGAATCTGACATCTCAACCCCATGTGGCACCCCCGATTGGTCCAAACATGGAATCCATTTCCCCACTTTAGACACTACGTTAACCAAACAACGACTAATCCCAAATCTCAAGTAATACAACTTTAATAAGCAACAGTGATGTAATATTTACTCAAATAGAATTGTAGGGCGAGGATGGAAGTGCCAACCTGGGTGTCCCACTTTCGCCTAGGATAGGATCGATTTAAATCCCATCGACTCAAGCACTCCATCTATAATTGACCCATCTGAGTTTTGAAGGCCTCTAGGCAGGTTTGATGACAGGCGAGAAATTTTTAAAGATATAGATTTCTCATTTTCAGTGAAAGAGATTGAGAATTTATATTGTTGAGGATTTCACATCAATATAAGCATGTGTGTATCAATATGTATATCCGAGAGAAATTGGTATCAAGTCGTAAATTCTTAAAAATGGGGATTTCCAAAATCTATATGGGGACGTCAAACCTGAGAATGCTCATCACTGGCCAAAGTTCTCAGGGATTTCTAATTGCCAAATGTGAATTTTCTTTTATAACTTTATGGAAAAAACCAGTGAGGAATTCCCAAGAATTTGATTGTCAAATATAACCGTAGATTATTCACGTGAATTTGACATAATCCCAGTTTTATTTAAGCATTAAGAATTTGAAATTTTTAGTCTCTCATAATGCTATTCTCATGCTTCAAGGTATACGTCACATGACAGCTCGTTGCACACAGGCCTGCAAGGCGCTCATTAATTTATATGCTACTAAATTAAACATTTTTTTATGAAGCAGACAAAATTAAACATAGTACAGCAATAGAAGATTATAGGGATTTTTTCTGAATGGTCACTCAAATTCATCAATATATAACTCCCTCTTGTTACCAAATTAGACAAATTTACCTATACGTTCTCCGTACCGTCCATACTTCTGCACAGCCAAAAGTCACTTTTCTTTTGTGATGTTTCAACAAATTTTGCAATATCGCAATTTATATGGTGATATCGTAACTCGAGAAACCATTTTCATCCTTTCATCGCTCCTGCTTTGACTTTTCCTCATTTTCACCTACTATAACTCGCTCCCTCGGCCGATTTCACTCTCCTCCTCCCTCGTCAACCTATTTGCAAATACACAAGGCCCCCCAGCATCTGTTCGACGTTGATGACTCAGCAAGGTCTCCACTGCCTCCATCGACGAGGGAATTTGGCCTCCATTGTTTCACAATCTGGGCGTTCTCGAGCTTGGTGTTGTTCCAATTGCCCCTGGTAGAATCTGGTAATCCTTCTTCCCTCTCTCTTCTTTTAGCGAGTTTGTTCTAGGACCCACCACAGGGCGGGATCAACAAGACATCCCACATTATTTTTTGCAACTAGATGTCTAGTCCAAAACCTGAAGTGGTAATTCATGATATGAGAACAACATGATTTTTTTAATATATCAACAACCAGATGTTCAAACGTAATTAAAATTCGGTAGGCTGTCAGAAAATATAAGGCTGAATACCCACATCTTCAACGTGGATATTCATAAAAAAAGTGAGGCTCTACAAGTCCCCTTTAAGATCACTACTAATATTTCTACAAAATGTTTCTAATATTTCTACATGTGGGATTCCTTGGTACCCTAACTACCTTCAAAAGACACAAAAGAAGAAATAAAAATAACACAATAAATAAGAAGGAGATACATACAGGGTGGGAAATAGGGAATGAATACTGCTAATGGATTCGACAATGGTAGTGGAGAAAGATATGACAAAAGACTCATTGCTATATATGGAAAAGAAGATATTCACTTGCAAGATTCACTTGCAAAGAAAGGAAGCAACGAACCAAAGCAAAAGACGAAAGCTATAGAATGGAATGAAATTATAAAAAGAGATGCATTCGTTGACTTTTAACGTAAAACTTTATGCGATATCACAATATAAATTGCAATATCGCAAAATTTGTTGTGATATCGCAAATGAAAAAGTGACTTTTGGCTGTACAGAGGTACGGGCGGTACAGAAACGTATAGGTAAAATTATCTAGTTTGGTAACAAGGGGGAGTTATCGATGAGTTTGGGTGACCATACCGAAAAAATCCCAAGACTATATACTATACTTAAAGCTTCTTTTTTAGATGGAGCGGACTTTGAAGTTGAAAACATGAGTTCCAAAAAAAAGTTAAGCAGAGAAGTTGAATTCACAAGGCCAACCTCGAATAAATGAATCTGGATCCTCTAAGGCATGAATTTAGAGAAATTCAAAGTGAAAGGAGTGGAACTCTACTGTTGGGCCCACCTATGAAATCCAAACCGTTGAAAATGAATTCCATCTTGGTATATGAGGTATCCTTAGATTTTATGTCAATCCAGGTTTGCTCACCATTAGGTCAATCCAGGTTTGCTCACCATTAGGTTGAATGTTCGGTAAAAATACTTGATTTAACATAATCTTATACATATCCATTATCTCGTTTTTCATCAAACAATTGATCCAATGGTGGAGAAAATATGAGTGGACGTAAACTTTGAGGATGCCCTATAAACCTAGAGTACGTTCGACTGAGCATTTCAAATTTCCATAGGTGGGTCCCACCGTGGAGTTCCACTCTCTTGACTCGGGATTTCTCTAGGTGATTCATCTCTTTGATTTGATAATGCTTTGATGACATTGGTGATTCATCTGACTTAGCCACTATTCATTCATGTATTGACTCTCTAACAACTTTTGAAGTTCCTTTTTATTTCTGTATTTGGTTAAAAAAAATAAAAGTACTCAAGTTCAATAGACTGATTTGACAATGGGCCGTCAATGGGTTCAGTATCTTCTACAAAAAATTAACTATTCCAAGGGACCCAGCTGAATAAGTTCAAATCTAGACTAATTTGATGGATTTGTATGAAGTGGCCAACAAACTCTTCTTGCATCCTCTACTGGTTGTTTGCTTGCATAATTTACTGTAAATATTACACATGTCGCGTATACACAAGTTTATTTGCACTAATTTACTTAACACATAAATTAAGGCGCTGTTGATACAAATTTCACTCAGGAGAGATCATGGTATCAAATCCCATAATTACCTTCTATTTTGTGAACTGTTCAAACTTTTTAATGACCCATTAAAACCTTAATGTTAAGTTTTTTTTTCCTTTAAATCTTAATAGATTTTGAAACATATGAGAATTTTACATATAGTCTGAACTGTTCAATGTTTGCTCGTATGAAAACAATCATTCCAAAATACATGGTAATATGTATGCAGATTTTACAAATGTAAATCCCAATTTCATATTCCAATCCTTGGAAGACAAACGACCCCCTAGCTAAAAACTAAATTGAATCCAGTGGAGCTCCAGTCACAGTAGGCTGACGGGCGACCTTTCAAAACTCCCTAATTCATACTATGTAATGACAGGGGCTAGTGATACTCACAGTGCAAGCTCACTCCCAATCTTTGAAGCCTCCTGCATGCAACGCTGCAGCTTTGCAAGAAGTCCCATGCGAGCAGGTTTCTGGTGGGAAAGCCGCAATGCTCTTCGCGGGACTTTATCTGGTGGCGTTGGGGGTTGGCGGTATAAAGGGATCGCTGCCCACCCATGGCGCTGAGCAGTTCGATGAGAACACGCCTCAAGGAAGGAGGCAAAGGTCCACTTTCTTCAACTACTACGTGTTTTGCCTCGCCTGTGGAGCACTGGTAGCTGTGACTCTAGTGGTGTGGATTGAAGATAACAAGGGATGGCAATGGGGGTTTGGGATCTCAACTGCTACAATACTTCTCTCTATTCCTCTCTTCCTTGCTGGCGCTTCTACCTACAGAAACAAGATTCCCAAAGGAAGTCCTTTAACAACCATAGCAAAGGTAAGAGAAGTACACTGCCTTTCTTCATTGTCAAAATCTTCTATAGGGATGATATTGAACAAAACTGTCTAGCATTATCAAAAACTAGAAGGGTGCTAATAAGAGTTCATAGGGCTTAAGACCCAAGAGGATTTGGCTTAGGATAGATCAGAATGGAGAAATAAAATTCATGTAGCCGACCCCAACATAGTAGGGACAAGGCTTCGATGATAATTATGAGGGATCGAGACTCCTAAGCACAGATCTAGCCCAGCCCATTAGCATTTTCAGACCCTATATGGATCTAGGCTTTTAGTCCAGGTCAACAAACATAGACCCCAACCCAAACCAGTTCAAAATCCAATTGAAAGCCTAACTATATTTGTTTCGGTGCTACTGGAATAATTGGGCCTAAGGTTGGATGTCACAGGTCCTTATTGCTGCAATCTGCTCCGCTGGCCCAAGCACTGCCATCATGAGCATGGAAACAAGCCCAAGCAACCCCACCAACAGCAAAGAGGAGAAAGGTGAAGCCTTGATGCAGCCGAGCCAAACACTGACCAACAGTCTTACGCTACTCAACAGGGCAGTAACAAGCAAGCCAGGGCTCCAGTGCAGTATAGAGCAAGTAGAAGAGGTGAAGATAGTGATCAGAATCCTCCCCATCTTTGCTTCCACCATAATGCTCAACTGCTGCTTGGCCCAGCTCTCCACCTTCTCAGTCCAACAGGCAGCCACCATGAACACCAAGGTAGGCTCCCTGAAGGTTCCACCTGCATCCCTTCCAGTCTTCCCTGTTGTCTTCATCATGATCCTAGCACCAATTTATGACCATATCATCATCCCTTTCGCCAGAAGAGTGACTAAAACAGAAATGGGTATATCACACTTGCAACGCATTGGTGTTGGGCTCCTACTATCAATCATAGCCATGGCAGTGGCGGCCCAAGTAGAGATCAAGCGCAAACGGGTGGCTACTGAATCAGGCCTAATTGACTCACCAAATCCATTGCCCATATCTTTCTTCTGGATAGCCTTGCAGTACTTGTTTTTGGGTTCTGCCGACCTTTTCACGTTGGCTGGACTACTGGAATTCTTCTTCAGCCAGGCACCTGCCAGTGTGAGATCACTGGCAACATCACTATCTTTCGCATCGTTGGCCATGGGCTACTACCTTAGCTCGGTCCTAGTCTCCATTGTGAACAATGTTACAGGCAGCAGGCCATGGTTATCTGGTGCTAACTTGAATCACTACCATCTAGAGCGTTTCTACTGGCTACTGTGTGTGCTGAGTGCATTGAACTTCATGCACTTTCTCTTGTGGGCAATGCGCTATAAGTACAGATCTGCAGGACATGGTTGAATGGCTAGTTTTCTTCCTTTGAGGTGAAAATCAAACAACTAATCCAATGAAGAGGCTGCAAAGGAAAGACTGCTGAGCTCTTACAGCACTTGTTTGATCCTTGATCCAGAGCTTTAAGTTGCTGAGAACTCATTATTTTGTGCAAACAAAAGCATCTGTCATCCTGAAAATAAATTGGACTTTTGATTCTCATGCACAACTTCTAATAAGATCTATACACATTGGCTATTCAATTTCTTTTTCCCACTGATCACAGCTGACGATCCCAGCTCATTATAGAAACCATTGCATACAGCTGCATTAGAGTAAATGTGGAGCAATGCCTTCATTCATCAAAGAGCACCACTCCTTGACACTCAGTCACTTAGAAGAAAATGGTCAGTACTTCCATGCTCACAGAAGTTACCACACCAACAGAAAGAGCATTCTGACAGGCTACAGGTGGAAAGCCTTTCTGATTGTTGTTCTTGCATGTTTACCCCAATGTTGAACCGGTGAACTTGTGACACTAACTATAAATAAAATGGGACATTGCATTTTATAAGTTAACAAATCAAATAGTTTCTCAAATATAAATGAATCCATTTTAATCACATGTACTCGGTAACACAAAATAGCCCCGTCATGTTGCAATAACGGTACATTATGGTTTACAGCGTCTTCTTGGAGGAGTAAGTTCTCCTCTAAAGCCAGCATGGAAAATATGATCACAAGAGCCCTAGGGGTGACAACCATTATAAAAAAAAATACATGTCTAGGAAATGATGGATTGCCCATTTATAACTAAACAAGGCTGCTTCAGAGCACTGCATTTATGGTTGTAAACCTAGATCTTCTTAGATCTAGGGTTTTCTTCTAAAATATCAAAGAAGTGAGTATGGAAGAAGATGAAATAGAGAGAGAGGGGAAATGAGGTAGCCATTGAAAAGTTGAATGACTTTGGATACGTTGAAGGAACCCATATATCTCAGTCACAAGCCAAGATATGGGCCCCTTCAACAGATTTAAAGTCGTTCGACTCTTCTATGGCTTCCTCAATTCTTTTCTTGTTCTCTCTCTATTTCACTTTCTTCCCTCACACTTTTTTGATATTTTAGAATAAAACCCTAGATCTAAGATGATCTAGGTTTATGTATGAATTGTGGTTCCAATGGGTGATTTAGCATGTCTTTGGCAGTTTGCACTCTCTTTCTAACCCCTAGAGATATGAGCTAAAGTTTCATATTATTGTCCCACCTTGCCGCATACTTAAAAGAGGTAAACAATGCTTGACCTGTTAGGGCTCAACACTATGTATAACTGAAGCCATCTTTCTGTGATCCAGTTCATTCAAATGGTTGGACATGTTGAGGGAAGAAACTCATCCAGCAGACACTTTCAGGCACCTGATACAAGCCAGCAAATGAAAAAAAAATTTAATTAATATGGTGAATAAACAATTAAAAAGGATAACAAAGCCCAGAGTCATTTTCAACTGAACAAGACGAGAAATAAACCAGTTGGTTGATTTACATTGCATTTGCCTAATTAAACTTTAAAGTGGGTAACAAGATTTGGAGCAATGGTAAAAGTCTCAGGTGCCAAGTGTGATAACGCAAGTTCGAGACCTGCAAGCAACCACTTTTTGCAAAATTGCCAAAGGCTAGGCATGTCTCCAGTCTAGACCCCCCCAGGACCCTACTTCGGTGGGACCGCAGAGGGCGATGGCCTTTTATTTTACAAGATCTGAATCAGGAGTATGCTTGGTCCAAATTACATTAACCATACTGAGGGACAAACTTATAATACTTATATTGAGCACCGAAAAAGCACAAACCCTTTTTTGTACCTTCCTCAATTTTAATATAATTAACTGTTGCCAATCAAAGAAAAAAAAAAAGGAGTACAATACCTGCAGAAAGTAATGTTTCACTCTTCAAACAGTGGAAACTTCGAAGACGGAACAGTATTATTTTGGAAGTAGTAGACCCGAATAAGAAAATCTTTCACCTACGACAATGATTACAACATGTGTCATTACAACCAAATAATTCAAGCTATAAGTTTGGCCTTCAGGCCAACTGTTGCAGAATTTTCATTAGTTTAAAGACACCAAACCAAGCATTTCCCACTAGGTGGGGTCGGCTATATGGATTTGACGACGCCAATCAAATTTGTTTAGGGCCATGTCCTCCGTTAGATCCATGTAGGCAAGGTCATGTTTAATAGTTTCTTTCCAACTTCTCTTGAGTCTCCCTCTCCCTCTCCTACTCCGGGCAATCTCTATGCTTTCACACATTTTAACAAGTGCCTCCTTTGGGCGCCTTCTAACATGGCCGAACCATCTCAGTCGATTTTCTCTCATTTTATCTTTAATCGGTGCTATTCCTACTTTGCCCTTAATCTCCTCATTCCTAATCCTATCTCTCCTTGTGATCCCGCACATCCATCTTAGCATTCTCATCTCCGCAACTTTCATCTTCTTAACATGATTATGCTTTACTGCCCAACACTCTGATCCATATAACGCTAGACGTACCACCACCTTATAATACTTTTCTTTAACCTTGAGGGGGACTTTCCGATCACACAAGACCCCCGAAGCACTCCTCCATTTGGTCCACCCGACCTGAATCCTGTGACTTACATCAGTATCAATCTCTCCATCCTGTTGCACCATAGATCCAAGGTACCTAAAGTTTTCTTTCTCTACAATCTTTTGTGTGCCCAAACTTACTTCTAAGTTACCAGGTGTCCTACTTTGACTAAACTTGCATTCCATATATTCCGTCTTGCATCGACTTAGCCTAAACCATTTTGTCTCTAACGTTTTCTGCCACAATTCTAGCTTAGCATTCACTCCTCTCGTCTCATCTACTAAAATAATGTCCTCTGCAAATAGCATACACCACAACACCTCATCCGGAATATGTCTTGTAATCCCATCCATAACTAGGACAAACAAGTACGTACTTAACGCTGAGCCTTGGTGTAGACCAATCGTGATAGGAAACTCTTTAGCCTCTCCGCCAGTCGTTCTTATAGATGTCACGACTCTATTATATATATTCTTTATCGCCTCAATATATGGGACACACACTCTTTTCTTTTCCAATACTCTCCATAGAATCTCCCTAGGAACTTGGTCATAGGCCTTCTCCAAGTCAATGAACACCATATGTAAATCTCTCTGACCTTCTCTATACTGTTCCATTAACCTTCTCAGGAGAAAGATAACCTCCATGGTTGATCTCCCAGGCATGAAACCAAATTGATTATCTGAAATGTTTGTTGTTCTTCTTAGTCTTCTCTCAATAACTCTCTCCTATAATTTCATTGTATGGCTCATCAATTTAATCCCGCGGTAGTTCGCACAGTTCTGAATATCTCCTTTGTTCTTGTATATGGGTATAAGAATATTTTTCCTCCATGCATCAGGCATCTTCTTGCTCTTTAGCACTACATCAAAAAGCTTTGTCAACCAACTTATGCCATCCTCCCCCAAGCACCTCCAAACCTCAATAGGGATACCATCTGGCCCAACCGCTTTTCCATTCTTCATCATTTTCAATACTTCTTTAACTTCTTCCCTACTGATTCTCCTATAGAACATATGATTCGATTCTTCCCTAGAAATGGTAAGTTGCCCCAATTGTATGTCACTACTACTGCTATCGTTAAATAACTTGTAGAAGTAGCTCTTCCAACGCTCCTTTATCTCCTCATCCTTTACTAATATCTCTTCATCATCATCCTTAATGCATTTAACTTGGTTTAAGTCCTTGGTCCGCCTATCTCTGGCTTTGGCAAGCTTGAATATCTCTCTTTCACCTTCCTTAGTGTCGAGTCGCCTATATAGCTCCTCAAAAGCCTTTGCCTTTGCTTCTCTAACTGCCTTTTTTGTTTCTCTTTTTGCTTCTTTATACCTCTCCAAATTCGCTTCATTTCGATCCTTTTGCCAAGTTTTAAAGCACTCTTTTTTTAACTCTTATCTTGTCTTGGACAGCCTCACTCCACCACCATGCCTCTTTCTGTGCCGGAGCACCCCCTTTGGATTCTCCTAAGACTTCTTTTCTTACCCTCCTAATACACTCTGCTACCTTATCCCACATATTATTTGCTCTCATTTACCGCTTAAACGTCTTCCTCTAGTACTTTTTCCCTTAATGCTAGTTGCTTATCACCTCTCAAGTTCCACCATTTAGTCATTGAGCATCTATACAACTTTTTTCTAGTCCACCTAAATAGGAAAATATTTGCATTCACATTTTGGAGCTAGAGTATCAAATTATTGTCATGTTAAAATATTGGAATAAAATTATTTATGATATCAAGCCTGCTCAGTCACATTTAAACTATATTTTCATGGTGAAGAGAATGTTGACAGGTTTCTGTTTTTGGCAGAATATTGCAACATCAAAATATTCAGCTTAGAGTATTTCAATATTCAGTAGAAACCAAACACCAAACTGACTGCATCTCCATTATCATGCTCGGATAAACACCTGAGATATCATATAGGCTTGTCCAAATGCATAATTGCCAAAAGCTTATCAAGATTTCAATCATCATCCAGAAACCAAGGGAAAAGAATGGGTCTATGAAAGAGATTTATGAAGAGAGGGTCTTGACCTGACATGTCATTGGAATGAAATTGGAGCACCTTGCTTCTTGTTCACAATAGCCATTGCCAAATATCGGGTACCCATACCGATAGGTGTCTGTTCATCTGGTCCCTCCCAAAATGGAGCTTCACCATCACCGACAAGTCTCCAATAACCTGTCCTCAGAGATTCTGCCTGCTCATCTGTGCAGTTCTGTAGAAGAGATTCCACGCGGAAGTTTATACCAAGAGAGCCCAGGAACTGAGATTGAGTAATTGGGCCATGGACACTGACATTTTCTGCAAAATGCAACATACTTTAACACCATAGCCAGATTCTGTTTCACAAACACTTGACAAAATATTTACAAAGTATTGAATGTGCTATCAGGGAAAGAACCTGAAGCTTCTTCTGCAGAATACTTAATAGAAGGAAAGTCAACATAAGCACTGAGATCAGCTGACCCCGGATCATCTAATATGGTAACAAATTGATGCTTCCTTATAGCCTGTGTACAAAAATAAATAATAATAAATAATAAAAAAATAAATGCAATCTACAGGCTTGTGAAGGAAAAAGATTTTCTACAAGCAAGAAATGCTAGCAAAAAGACACAAGTCCAACACATTGGTTAATTGGTGTTTATTTTCTTCTCTTTGATAATTGACAACATCTATCAAAACTGAAAAATGAAAAATGCATATAGAATCCATGTCACAAAGGAAATAATTTGCCTACGGTTTGAGCCACCAACACAGCAATTGTCTCTCAAGTCTCAACTCTCAACCCTTTAGGTGGACAATGCACAATTGGAATTGGCATCTCTTAATCAATTTCAAAATCTATCAACACAAATTGTGAGCACCTTGCTAGTGCTAAAAGATACTGATAACTAATCTATTATAAAGTGCTTTTCTCTACTTCTTTTTTTATTTTTTACACATTTTATGTCCTCTTCATGAATTTTCTAAGAAAAATATAAGGAAAATTGGTGTCTTAAGAGCCTTCAAAGAAGTAATGCTTATTTTGTATAATTTTTGAAACAGCTATACTTCTTTCAAAAGAACATATAAAACTGAAAAGAAAATTAGAAAATTCTCGAAATAAATGTGTATATATTTTATACAAATATATACTGATTGTGTAAAAATCCAATACAATTTAGAATTGCATACAAATTTATAAATATGTACACAATTTTATTTCAATAAATGCGCATAAGAGCCACCAATAAAACCTAAACATAATTAAAAAATATTCAAATTAAGAAGCTATGTAAATTGTAAAGTGTAAAATAGTAAGGATCACACATCAATCACATAAAAGAACTGGTCTGAAGTCCCCAAAAGTACATATGATTTCGTCAAACTCTTGTATTAAGTTTCAGAAAAAAGGAAATTTTAGAAAACACCAGGCCCTTTTCTTTTCATTTCTTGACCCAAAATAAAATAAAATAAAAAGATAAAGATTCATAAGCCTCTTCACAAAAAGGAGTAAGGCATACCAAGAGGAGTATTAGTTCAGGCCTCACCATGTAAATCCTCAAGTGCACCGAGCCTCAAGGTGAACAAATTTAGCGCATTTAGGAAAGTCTAGTCTTGAAGCAATACTCAAGGCTTAAGGCTTCCTCACCTTTTAAATCACAGAATCATATACGTTACTCCAGGTCCTTTGCATTTGGCCAAGTTAACAAGTTAAATGAATCATCTCTTTGACTGAAAAAGTGAGGATCCAAGTCCTTTTTTATGACTTCAAGCATAAATATCAACTTTCGTTTCTTAATTATAAAAGCTAAGGTGTTGAATATTTGTTTATAGTTTCGATTGAGTTTCCAAGCCACTCCAATATTCTTTTGAGTCAATTAACCAACTCAACCATTCATCTTCGTTCAGTATACCTTCAGAGTTTAGAGAGAATAGATTATTAAGAAAAAGAAAACCATAATGGAGGTAAAGTAAGTGATAAGTACTTAATTGTTTATAATTTGAGCCCTCATATTTGGGTTTATCTTGTGCTAGTTCATGGTTATTTTATTTGTTTTTACATTGTCTTTGTTATTTTTAATGAAAAGGTCAAAAGGAGCTAAAAGAGAAGAATTTCACCAAGAAAAGAATTGATGAGAGATTCAGGCATGAATCCCAAGGAGGAGGAGCCATGGTGGGCCCATCCAAGTTGTTTCAAAATTTCAAGATTCCTTTCTATTTCTGTGGAGAATCTAAAATTCAAATTTGAATTTGAATTGGAGAGGAAAGTGTAGCATAAACAAAGAAGTGAAGCAAAAAAAGAAAGAAGAAAAACCCAACCATGTGTTACATGCCCAAAGGGGGCTCCACATCTATTGCAAAGATTGGAATTTCAGAATTTGGAAATTCTTTCTCAAGTCCAAGTTACACCCAAGCATAGAGAATAAAAAGGAGAAAAAGAAGGAAGTTCCCAAGCAAGAGTCCAAGCTAAGCTTAGACATCCAAGAAGGGGGTCCCACAATCCACCTTGCACGCCCCATATGGGCCCACTCTCATGTTCAAAGATTCAGATTTAGTCCCTTGAAAATAAAACTCAGATTTGTGGGTCCATGTGAGAAACTTCAAGAAGCTATAAAGTGGGACCGGAATCAGAAAGTCTTGCACATCAAGAAAAGAAGACTTATATTCTCATCTAACTAGGAAACTTACTTGGAAAAGTAAGCAAGAGGTTTAATCACAAAAGGATAAAGGAGGAAACTCTTTACTAAAGAGAGCTTTTGCAAAAAGCATAAAAGGGAGCCAAAGGGGGGTGGACAACCAGCACTCAATACCGGCCCTAGCAGCCGTACATCAGCAAGGAGGAGCTTTTGGAGCAAAAAAAAAAAAAAAAATCAAGCAAGCTGCTGGCCGACCCCTTCATCTTCATCATCTTCTAGAGTTTTTCTTATGACCATCTTTTCTATGTTATTTTTCATTACAAACATGAGGACCTAAACTTTTAGGGCTAGGGTGTAATTGAAACCCTAGCCTAATTTTATGTAGTTCCTTTTAGCATTCTGTAATTGAGACCTCAGTTTTGTTGGTTGGGTTCTAAATCATGTTTTTGATTTGATGAGTTGTGTATATGCCATGCCAACCATGCCATGTTCAATTAAATTTAAGATTAGCTAACTTATCTTTGATTGATCTTGATGTTAAGCATCTAAGGTTTAGAACCATGAATAATCTAGGTATATGCCATGTTTAGACTCATGCATTTATCATTCCCATTATTTTTATGCATCATGCATGTATTGACTAGGACATATGCCATGCTTAGTTTTTGCAACTTGATGAACAATTCATGTAGTATGTCACTCATGAATTAGGTTTAGGGGAATCATAATCTAGATACATATGCCATGATCTAGGTTGATAAATGTCATCAATAATTCTGATTTTTTATTATGGGAGAATAAGGGACATACATAGGATAGGTTAGGGGAGTAGATGAAACCCTAGTTCATTCATTCTCATTGTTTTTAATTCTAGTAGTATTCTAGTGTGTTAGGTTACTTTCCATTAAGCTTTTGATTTATTAGTTTAATTTACTGTTTTTAGTAATCTCATTCAACCAATCAGCATTCAATCACTTTTTCATCCATTTAATATTCTGAATTTTTAGTTATTTTTTATATTGTTTTATCACAAGTCTTCGTGGGATCGATCTTGTACTAACAATTCATTATACTACATAGTGATCTTGTGCACTTGCGAGTTTAAGTTGTGTGCATATTAAGTAGCTTGTTTCGAGGTTACTTGGTGCATACCAGTAAGCCATTATTATTTCCCAAAAACATTGACTTCACTAAGGGGCTAACTTTTTCCAAAATAAATTTCAAGGGTTGCATGCTTTGTTTCATTGACCGTTTTTCTACTTTCCCCCAATTATTCTCTTCACAATCTTTTTTATCCAAATGCAACCTGACTTTTCAATACTTGGCATCTATATTTCCCAAAGACAATAGTAAAAGATAGATATAGCCTAACCTATTCAGATAGTCCGAGGTCAAATAGATTGTCTTTTGGAGGCATAAGCATTATCAAATAGATTGTCCTTTGAAGCCATTTTTGGAAGCTCTTAGTGTTTATTGTTATTCCTTAAAAAAAAAAAAAAAAGAAACCTTAAGTGGAGAGCGATTCTTCCAATTCCGTATATTGGGCGAAGTCTCTTTGGGGCCCTTGGAAGATGATTCCAATTAAGCATTTAATGTCACTAAACCAGGTTTCTTTCCGGCACATGAGTAGGTCAGCAAACAGGATGGCAGATGCTCTAGGAAAGCAAGGGGTAGATTGTTTATGTAGCCTTAGTGCTCCTATTATGTAACATCTCCTGGAGTGCGGCATGTCACTCTTATACCATCACTCAATTTTGTTGGTAATTTGTAATAGGATGTAACTTTCACTTTCTTAATATAATTCACCATGACAGATTAATAAAAGAGAAAAAAACTGAGTGAGAACAAGTATGTATGTATGTGTGTCTATAAATAAATAAATATATATATGAGCTATCCAATGCATTAGGTGTGCATGGAGCTTCCATGTGCACCTCACTGTGGGGCACTTTGGGATGGGAAACGGGGGCAAGATCTGGGTTGGCCCTACATGCGTACAGATTTAGGGGCTAACAACATCATCCTTACCCCTTGATCAAAGGCCCACAAATTCCATCCCTTAAAATCCATGCACAGTTGATCCAACGGTGCAGTCCATTCGGATGGGTGCCAAAAAAAGGGATTGGTGATATCCGTAAGTGCACTCGTGAAAGAACTTAATGGTGCACTCGACTCCTAGTGGGGCCACCACTGATTCCAGGGTTTGTCACCCATTCGAATAGACTAGACTGTTTGATCAACTGTGCACTCATTTTAGCCAATGAAAACTTGTGGGCCAGGCCATTGATCAGGTGGTTAGGGTGATGATCCGAGCCTCCATCACCATACACAAGAAGGGGGGAGGGAGATCTTTCACTCTTTCAAATCCCCCCACCCACCCACCCACCACAAATACCCTTGTTGCACTCATGAGCGCACTAGAGGGTGCCCCTACATCCATCCATCCATCCATCTAAAACAAGAACAGTCAGACCTGTAAGCTATCGGAAACTATTCCATTCAAGCCATAGTCAATTATAAGAGCACCACCACCATCAGATCCTATTCTCTTTGCAATTGCATGAGTCAGCTCCATCGCTTTTGGACAAACTTCAATCTGATTCAGCCTAGCTATTTCTTCTGTTGAAGCCCATTTGCAACGCTTCTTCAGATACAGAAGTGTTGCAGGAGTAGGCTGAGGGGATAGGACAAAACGAAACCTGCCCAATACAATCAAATTATTACACTACCCTCCGCAGTAGAAACAGTTGATATATTCTTTTAAGGTGTAATATATAGAGATGTTCTTTTTATGAGACAATTAGAACAGCAGACTTGATTGTTGAACCCTTACGATGAATCGTCTACAACATCAACCATTTTTTCACACCAGCCAAGAGATGCCTTCTGCAAGCAAAGTTTAAAATTAAAATTCAGACATTATAATGACACTATCCTGAATTTCTCTATTCTGAAAAGAAGTAAAGATGCTGATCAGTTGAACCACGTCACACATCCGATTCTAGTTTAAGAAGATACATATTTTTCGACTCCAATAAAACATTTATAGTGCAAAACAATTCCACATCATCATGACATACTGTGAATCGCGCCAAAACTGTCCCAGAATAGACGATAAATAACACAGCATGTCAGTTGCAAAGGACTTGGTTTTAATCTTGTTATACATTAAAGAAATCGCCTTGAAGATATACCAATAGCTTGAATCGACAGTAAAGGATATTTACAGCATGCTGTCAGCACTTAAAACAAAAAGTTTGCAACTAAGCATCGAGTCATATTTACCATCATGATAGCTGTGAATTACAAAAAACTTTAAAGCATTGGAAGAAAATGAGAAAAGATAATTTCAAATATAGATGGCTGCAGTCTTAGAAAGGCTGTCCCTCATGATTGATCACGAGGTCTGTCAAGTTCTAATTAGTAATAAGTTCATCTGATGGGAGTGAAGTACATCATCTGATGCATGTTGCTTTCCCATATAGAATATTTGCAGTTCTGTTAGGCGATTGAGGTAAATTGTATGCATTCCTCTCAAGAAAGTCAAATAAATTAGGTTGAAGGTTTTATTGGTAAGTCTTTGTGAACCTTCTCAATTTGAACCGCGTTGAACTAAGTGATGGTGATACAACTTCTATGCACTTTGGATGTGATAAAGCAGATGATTTCCTGTCAGGACAATGAGTGACCAACCACATTCGGGTCTCCATCAGTAGAGCAAGAAGCTCACAAATTACTACGATGCTATTGGACAGTAATAGCTTTCAAGTAAACATGCTCTGTAAAAATGTTTATCAAAGGAAATTGCACTTGAGTTATATCCTTAGTCACACAAAGGGGAAACAAATGCAGATTCACGTGACAGGGATGAAAGCAACAGTTAAAGAACCAGCATAACCATTTAAAACGTTCTTGTACTGACTAAAAGCATGGAAATTAGTAAATGTATTTAAAGAATATTCAAACAGAAAAATAAAAGAACAGTAGAATGGGGAAACAATTAACAGTACAAAATTGAGTTGTGTTAGAATGATTTTGTTATTAGTGGTCATGGTAAGTGTTAACATGTCATGTGACTGACTGGGTCAGGTCAAGGTCAGGTCTGGATCAAGGTTGACTTAGTCATTTGCATATCTGTGTAAGATTAGATAAGATCTGTATATGATTAGATTAAGGAAAACATCCCTAAAACCAAGGGATTGGAGAGCTGTATCAAATTGTAATTACGGAAAGTTCTGTGTTATAAATGAAGGGGCCGACCACAATGGTAGGCATCAAGTTCTTGTGCAAAATCAATTCTCTTCCTTTCATTTGAGTTGATATGGTATGATAGCCTACTCTGATCCAAAAGAAGATTCTTCTTTGATTTCTCTTGGTTGCCTGGTGATATTTCACAACACTGCTTAGAGTCTCTTGGTCATCTCATGTTTTCTTAGTCATGGTCATGGAGTGCTATAGCCATCAAGGATATTTGGCCTAAGGTCTATTGTATACAAATCTGTCTCTGTTGGGGTAGATCTAGGAACCTTGATCTCAACTGGAGATTTTTTTAAGCCAGCAACACAGCAGTCCACCCCCGTCTCAGACGACTGGGTCGATTTCTTCAGTGGGGCCCACTTGGTGACGTGATCAGTCCAAATGTAGCAGAGCAGGGTCGTCAGCTATTAATGGTAGTTTTGAAGATTTTTCTGGGATTTTTACTCTTCCATTGGTAAAAGATCTAAACCATTTCTGGAGTTTTGGTTTTTCTGCAACCAGTTTTCATCAAGACCGAGTTTGCAGATTTCAGAAATTTCAGTTGCAGTACTTGGGAAAAACTGTAGTGCAGGTATGAGTGGTTGCTGATTTGCAAAACCATCATCTATTTAGGTGCAAAAATCTGTTTGGTTGAAGATTTCTTGGTTGTCTGCACTGTTAATTTTTTCTTTTTAACTTTTCTGGACTTTTGAGTTCGGCAGTTCATGGGAACTGTTTGCTTCACCTGGTTGCTCTTCCTACAGTAGATTTCTTATTTTGTGCTCAATTCTCTCTTTTCCAAGGGTGGAAAATCTGAGGTTTTGCCAATTAAATTTAATGGAAAAAACTATTTTTCCTGGAAGTTTCAATTCAGGATGTCTTTAACTGGAAAAGCCCTTTGGGGTCATATTGATGGAGCAACATCCAAACCTACAGACACAACTAAGTCCACTCAATGGATTACAAATGATGCAAAAATTATATGTTGGATCCTCAGTTCCGTAGATCTACAAATTTTGCTCCATCCAAGGCCTCATAAAACTGCCAAAGGGATGTGGGAATACCTCAAGAAGGTATATAATCAAGATAACTCGGCAAGACGGTTCCAATTAGGACTTGAGATATCAGAATATTCTCAGAACTAAATCAATCCAGGAATATTACTCTGGGTTTATCACTCTTTGGACTGAACTTGGGGAATTAGTGTATGATACTGTTCCTGACGCAGCCCAATTTGCTATGCAAAAATATCATGAAGCAAACCAACGGGATCAATTTCTCATGAAATTGCGCAAAGAGTTGAAAACATTCGGTCCAATCTGATGAGCCGAGTACCAGTCCCATCCTTGGATGAATGTCTTGGAGAATTGCTCCGAGAAGAGCAACGCTATCAAAAACTCATAGGGACTTACACAAGCGGCCCCTTTGGATGTGGCCTATGCAACCCAAGCAAAATCAAGAGACAAAAGCAAAATTCAATGCTACAGCTGCAAAGAGTTCGGACACATTACTAGCCAACGTAAGTGGAAAATGTGTAACTCTTGCAAGAAATCTGGTCATATTATTTCAGAATGTAGACATCATCCACAAAATAGGAACAATAATGCCTTTCATGCTATGGTTGAAGATTCCACCAACACTGTTTCCACTCCCATGCCTGAATGGCCTTGCTCAAGATGCCCGAATGGCCTTCCACCAACAATAATGCCTTCAGAATCTACGTTGACTCCCGAAATGGTTCAGCAGAAGATTCAATCTCTTTTGAATAATCAGAAATTTCTTTTTATATTAAATAATGGATTGATATTGAATAAAAATTCATTCTCTTTAAAGGATTCTTCGTTTGATTGTTCTAGCTGCAAACTTGGAAAAAGTAAAATCCTTCCTTTTTCCTAAACATGATGATATTGTTACTAATTGTTTTAACTTGATTCACGCTGATGTCAATGGAATTGCTCATACTCATCATAAATATTTTGTTGCTTTCATAGATGACTACAGTTGCTTCACATGGGTTTATTTTTTGCATACCAAATCTGAAGTTTTTGATGCTTTTAAAAAAAAACTTGCTTTAATTGAAAACCAATTTCCAAAAGCATCAATTTTTTTAAGGTTAGATTTTTTGTTGTTGTTGTTGCTGTGTGAGTGTGTCTAAACAGTTCCAAGGTTTCTTGCAAAATAAGGGTATCATTTCTCAGCGAGCGTGTTCCTACACTCTACAAATGGCGTTGCTGAACGAAAGAATGGACATCTTCAGGATGTTGCTTGGACTTTGTTTATTGAATCATCTGTTCCATCCAGATTTTGGGTTGGAGCACTTTCCACAGTCGTGCATCTCATTGACCGTTTGCCCACACCTAAGCTACAAAATCGGTCTCCACATTTTCAACTGCATGCTGTGCATCCCACTTACCATTATCTTCGTACCTGTGGATGTGTATGCTTTGTTTACCTTCTACTTCTAGCTCATGAACGAAATAAGCTTTCAGCTCAATCAGTCAAATGTGCCTTTCTGGGATATGCTTCACATCAAAAAGGGTATCTTTGTTATGATCCTTCAATTCATCGCATCCGTACTCCTAGCAATATTATATTTTTTTGAAAGCACATTTTTCTTTCAGCATCATATTGATTCTCCTCCTGCTATTTCCATCCTTCCAGAATTTTCCGAGTAATCTTCTTCTGCAACAAGATTTAAACCTGGAATGGTGTATATGCAGAGACACAATCAAGGCAACTCTGCAGATGGGCCACTTCCTTTGGAACCAACCCTGGTTACCAATCCTGCTCTACTCAACCAAGTCGTCCCCCAGACCATTATGGATTTCCTCACACCTCTTTGCTTGTCACATTATCCAATATTTATTTACCTAACACCTACTCGCAGGCTCTAAGGTATGACTGTTGGACACAGGCAATGAAGAAAGAACTAGATGTTCTTCAATTGAATCATAATTGGGATCTTGTCCCATGTCCTCTTGTCAAGCCTATATTGGTTGCAAGTCAGTCAAGCTCAAATCAAATAGCTCGTTGGATCACTACAAAGCTCGTCTGATAGCTTTGGGTAACGGGCAGGAATATGGAATTGATCATGATGAAACCTTTGCCCCAGTTGCAAAGATCACTACGGTTCGCATTCTTCTTGCTCTTGCTGCTTCACACTCATTGCCTCGATGTGAAAAATGCATTCCTTGATGGGTACCTCAAAGAAGTTCACATACGACTTCCTCTGGGACTTTCTATACCATCTGACAACTATGTTTGTCGACTTCGAAGATCCCTTTAAGGGTTGAAACAGGCTCCACGAGCCTGGTTTGAGAAATTCCGGAAGACTCTTCAACATGCTTCATTTTCTTACAGCCAGAACGATTGTTCATTGTTCCTTCATCACACCACTAATGGCATCACCATACTGCTAGTCTATGTGGATGACATCGTCATAACAGGGACTGATCCAGACAGTATATTAAAGCCCCGGCAATCTCTACATGCATCTTTTCAGATGAAAGACTTGGGATCCCTTACTTCCTCAATCTTGAAATGTACAAACTAAAACCCGAAGGTTGAGGGTTCGAAACTGCACTACCACACTGGGGCTACAGGGGATTTACCCGGCTTACCCTGAGCCCATAGGGATTATTCTAGCCCCAAGGGCTGGGACAACCTCCATTATCAAAAAAAAAAAAAAGCACAAACTAAAGCAGGGAGTGTTTGTTAATCAACATAAGTACACCCGGGATCTTATTCACCAAGCTAGATTGTAAAATACTACTTCCGTGGATGCCCCATTGGAGCTTAATGTGAAATACAGCAAAACTGATGGAACCCCTCTTGCAGACTCAACTACATATAGACGGTTTGTTGGCAGCCATGTCTATCTCACCATTACCCTGCCAAATATATCTCATGTTGTCAATATTGTTAGTCAGTTCATGCACCAACCAACAAATCTTCATTTCATTGTTATCAAACAGATCATACATCATCTTCTTAGGACACCAGAGCATGGTATTTTCTTTGCCATAGACTCTGACTTGACTCTTAAGGCCTATTGTGATGCTGACTGGGCAGGATGTCCAAATACTCGTCGATCAACAACTAGGTGGTGTCATTCTTGGTGATGCATTTATATCATGGAAATATAAGAAACAAGATCATGTGTCGAAATCTTCGCCTGCAGTTGAATATCCTTTGATGTCCTCAACTTGTTCTGAAATTGTCTGGTTGTATCACTTGCTTACAGAACTTCACTTCTCACAACAAGCAACTCCTTTACATGCAGATAACACCAATGCAGTATAAATTGAGGCCAATCCTTGAAAGTGCAAGCTAGAGACCAAAGCAAGTCCTAGAGGGGGGAGTGAATAGGGCTATTTGAAAATTATGTTTGATTAAAAATTACAAGTCCTAATTCAAACAATGATCACTCAATTTAAGCAACAAGATATAACTAAGTGTGAAAATAAATAAGTGGTGAAATATGCTAATTACAAGTCAATGAATATGAACCACTAGGGAGCTCAAACTCTAAGAATCTACCAATAATTTCTTAATGTAATTTAGCACGTGTGAGTTGTATGCGAATCCAAATAAGATATGATTATCTTGCACATGTGTCTTATAGCACAACGATTTGTACTAGTTCAGTCCTGACCTACGTCCACTCCCAAGAGAACCACACACCAATGGTTTCTTGGCTTTATGATAGGTTTTCAATGTGCACCTCACAAACCTTTACGCCTAGGTTTTTTGATATAGTGGTTCAATCACAAAGGTCTACTCCACCATACTATTTTTTATAGTGGTTTGATCACACAGGTCTAGTCCACTTTACAATGATGTAAAAATGAAATAAAACAAGAGTGCTTGCCTCTTTGTAGACGAATCTAACTTGATGCACGTTCTATAAGGTTAAACTTGAACTCCAAGCTTTGACTCCTTGCTTAGCTCCTTGGTCATGAAGATGCTCTAATTGTGCTTAACTAAGTGAGGAAGGAGGTCTAGGTCTAGCGTGACTAAGATATACCTAGGGGTCCAATCCCTAGAAATGGATCTTTCCACAAAACACGCTTTGATGAGCTTTGAATGCTCAATGATATACCAATGAGGATCTTAAGAGTGTGTAAAATAAGGTCTTGAAGGTCGAAGAAGGTTTTGGCCAGTTAGGAGCAATTAAACCTCAAAACACTAGATCATGTTTCCACTAATCACTCTCTTCTAAGCTTTTAATGCTCTTAGATCTAACTATCAAATCCTTGGAGAGTGAGTGGAAGAGGATTTTGAGGTCTCTAAAATGTGTTTAACTAGGGGCCAGTTCATAGTTAAAGAGGGCTCTCAAAATCACATTAGTTGCAGCCATTGGAATGAACCTCAGTATATATCGAATGGCTCTCAACAGCTAGTCAATGGTTAGCCGTAAATTGCCTATGGCTAGCCGTAAATCCCAACGGCTAGTTTGACTAAATAGTCAACTGGACAGTTTGTTCTACAGTTAGCCTTATGGCTCGCCGTGGGATGAGCTATGGCTGGCCATAATCTTGTCGTGGAAAAAAATGGCCCAAACATAGCTCTCTAGAAAATCTCACCGAGGCACTCTTACGGTGAACTTCCTGGGCAGTTATGGCTCACCGTAATACCTGAAATTTGAGCAACTAATTTGTTCAGTTAAGCCATTTGAACCCTATTCATTTTATTACTTGGGTTGAGGGTGTTAGGTGAAAGTCCGGGATCCTTAACCCTAGAGGGGGGGTGAATAGGGTGAGCTATAAATTAGTGATCAATTATGACAAATTTTAACTTCTTTAAAATTAACTAGTCACAAGTGATGATTATAAAATTAAATGCGGAAGCTAATAAAAACAATCACCACAAAGCATGCACCATCACACAATGATTTATAGTGGTTCGGCCTCAATGCCTACATCCACTACCAGCTTGTGATCCAACACCCCACTGGATTTCCACTATCTATGCTTTTCAAAAGGCTAAACAATAACATTTACAATGATGTTTTTCTAGGCTAAACAACAACCTATCAATGTGCTTTTCTAGGCTAAGCAATAACCTTTACACTATGCTTTTCTTAGGCTAAGCAATAACCTTTACACTACGCTTTTCTTAGGCTAAGCAATAACCTTTACACTATGCTTTTCTTAGGCTAAGCAATAACCTTTACAAAAAGAATATTTTCTCTCAAAGTAGTGTCTACACAAACAGTAAAAGAGATACAATTTAAACTCAATTACAATGCCTCTAAAATAGGCGAATATGAAATTGAAAATCTAACTCACACAAACACTATATGAATGCAAAGGTGTATGCTCATGATGGGTTTGTGTGATAACTTCAATCAAGTTAAAAAGTAAGATCAAGCAATATATACTCAAAGCATTTAAAAGTTTGAGGCACATAAAAAGTTTTGATTGAAGTGAAATGCAAATCACATGTATGAATACTAACTTGTTGTATGAAACTAATTAACTCTAAACATGTGATGCATGTGCAATGTTGTTTTCAAAACCAAACTAATTTAACTAAGGTTCAAATGAATGAAAATAACAAATAAAGATTCAACCAAGTAAATGAATCATGCTATAAAAGAAATCAAAGATTTTGGCTAAGCATGATTAAAGAAGATTTTAAAACAAACTTGGTTTGAAATCAAGGTGAAGAATCCAATCCAACTTAGATCAAAGATTAAATGAAGAATGGATTCAACACATCATAGTTATCATGCTAAAATTCATTTACCAATAATTTAAACAAAGCATATAACATATGATTAATAAAAGTAAAGCTTACTTAGAGATTTAACTTCATTGATCCAAGCTTTAGCTTTACTAATGACCCATTGGTCTCTCTTAATTCATTCCCTTTTTTCCTTGTCTCCAATCTCCTCAAGAGTGGCTAAAAGGTTCAACTTTGATCAACTCCATTTACAAAGGAATGAACCTCATTTTATACTCAAAAATTGAGTTATGGCGTGTCCCCAGTCAACTTGAACCTTTCCCCGGTCGACCTGGGCTCAACGGTCATAAATCTGACCGTTTGAAAAAGAGCCCTAACGGCTCTATTCCCGGTCGACCTGCAGTGTGGCCGGTCGACCGGCCCTTGCCACACTATAGGTCAACCCGGGCCTGGGACCAAATTCCCCTAAAATACATATTTCAAAGTACTTCTTTGAGGGGAATTTTGGGTCAATGAATCAAGCTTGGAATCATGATTTAAATCAAACTAAGAGGTTTAAAAACATGAAACATAAAAAGCCTAAAATGATTTGAAATATTTAAAACTCATAGGCTAACTTGATTTATAAAACTTCTTTTCAAATTTAAATGCATCCAACTTTAAAATCAAAACATGCATAAATCAATATTTCTACAAGTCTAAAAAACAATGCATGTGTAAATCAAGATTTCAAGATTTTCTAAATCAATGCATGTGTGAAAATTCGAATGATGCTAAAATGATAATGCATCCATCAAATTGCAATATACAAAATCCCTAACATTAGGGCCCTTTCCTTGGTTTGCCTAAGGTCCATTTTTTCCTGAATAGTTTGGCACAAATTGGGATATGTTTCAATCAAGCACTAGCCTTCCAAGACTTAATTCTTCTGGGCTTAAACTTGATCTACCTTGTTGAATCTTCCAGAGGCAAGGTCGTGGACTTAGCCACGTACTTGACAAGCCAGAGAACTGTAGATTTAACTATGGCACTAACAATCTTGTTTTTCATGAACACACCAAATACATTGAGGTTGATTGCCACCATATCCGTAAAGCTTTTGATGACAAGATTATTATTACTCTTTCCCATGTCACAACAGATCTCCAAATTGCCGACATTTAGAATCATATCATATGTTTTTTACTGACAAATTGATGTTGGCTACTTCACCCACATCAATTTGAGGGGGGATATTAACATGCCATGTGACTGACTGGGTCAGTTCAAGGTCAGGTCTAGGTCAAGGTTGACTTAGTCATTCGTATATATCTGTGTATGATTAGATAAGATCTATATATGATTAGATTAAGGAAAACATCACTAAAACCAAGGGATTGGAGAGTTGTGCCAAATTGTAATTACAGAAAGTTTAGTGTCATAAATCAAGGGATGAACCACAATGGGAGACATCAAGTTTTAGTGCAAAATCAGTTCTCTTCCTTTCATTTGAGTTGATAGTAAGAGCTATTTCCCATGCTGATGGGCACTAGAAATATTTTCTGGATTCTGACTGGGAAACAAATAGATGCAATAATTCAGCTGTAGCAGATCATGACGCACCAACTGGCTCTCACAACAGGTGCTATGATTCAGCTACCAAGAGATGGGAAGAACATTATCATTCCAAGAGCCATTTAACAAATGATATGATTCTAAAAGGCTGCTTTGACTTTTGACTATAATCCTTGAGCACAATAACCAAGATCTTTTACCCATTAAACAGATCATTTGCATTTCTACTGCAAGAATGAGTAAAGAAACAAAAGAACATTACCCTGAAATTTTCCAATCTCAATTTTGATATAGAAAAAAAAAATCTCAAATTTGATTTAGAAGAGTATAATTGGAAATGAGGGACCTGACACTGAAAGTTGAGGTCTATTGGAAGTGCCAATGTTTTAAAAGAAGGTATTGTCACAAATTTCCACTTTACAGAATTCGGCAAGCTTAAATAAAAAATTGGTCAGCAGTATGAGCATACTCTCATTGACAAAAACTCTGAAAACAGGTCCTGCAAGCTTGAAATTAGATTAAAGTCATGTTTGAAAAAAGAAGGGTCAACTTAGGATGTCCCTCAAATTAGACAAACCTGAAACTGATGAACTGGCAAAGCATCGTAAAATTCATGTGCAATGATGATTGTTGGCACTGAAAAGAATAACAAATATAACCATAAGGTGGGAAAAACAACTAAGAAAAGTGCAGTACTGAATTAATGTAATGTCAAGATTAAGCAAACAGAAAGGGCAAAATAAAAGTAAATGATGATTAAATAGGAAATCCAAAAATTGGATTACACAGCTCCGAATATATTAGTATATCTTACCTAAAATATGTGATATGAGAATTAAGTATGAAGTAGATGATTTCATGTGGCTGATGTAATACATGCACGATAATTTATCCACTCATAGCAAGCTCTCTTGTTTTCTTCAATAAACTTAGAGCATTACACATAAACAAGATAATTTTATTGAAATGCTGGTCAAACACACATGGTCACTGATAATTTTATTGAAATGCTGGTCAAACACATGGCCACCATTATCAGGTAGAAGAGAGCAAGACTCCATGTTCAACACATACAAAGAGAGTTAGAAGGGCTCTAACCATGAGATCACAGGGTCTCATAGAAGAAAAAGATATGACAAAAAGATAGAAACAATAATTATGCAGGAAAACCTTCAGTAAATATCCTGAAAGCCATGATAACAGTGCTCTCTGAATAAAATATGCCAATTCAAAGCCAGAAAGAAAACAAGGAGCTCAATGTGACTAAATGCATTCAAGCTTCCAAAGCGCCACTATTTAAATCTCAAAAGATTTTAGGGGCCATTTGTCTTTTACGCATTGGTTATGAAAATGGGTTTACATATGTGAATTTTACATGTGAAACACAACACCATGGTTGTTTGGAAGCACCAATTTCAAACGAGTAAACATTGAACAGTTCGGATTTCATATGTCTAATCTTCATATAACTTAAAATCTATAAACACGCTGTGGGGTTTAATGGATAAATAAAAAATTTGAATGGTTCATATTAAAATTTTGGGGACCGCAGAAGTAGCAAAAAATAAAAGGTGGTGATTGATTTAATGCTACAACCTGTTGGGAAGTCCCACATCCCACGTCACCAAAGTCCTGAGTTGGATAGGGCTTCATATACCTGTTTGGGCCTTCCACCTATAAGCTTAAGCTTTTGGGTTGGTACATGGTATCAAAGTAGGTTTCGATCCCGTCATTCTTGTGTAGCCCACGTGGCAGGCCCGTCCACGAAATCTATTTGGCCTGCATGTGAGGGGGAGTGTTGAGAAGTCCCACATCGCCCAACTCCTAAGTTGGATAGGGCTTCATATACCTGGTTGGGCCTTCCACCTGTAAGCTTAAGCTTTTGGGTTGGTACATGGCATCTTACACAACCTGTCCCAGGAGACCTCCATACTAGCAACCTATCCCAAGTCCCAACTCTCAAGGAGGTGTGTATACGTTTCACACCATTTTAGGTGTGAAAATTTTCATATAAATGGCCTCATTTGCACACCATTTTCACACCTGAGCAACTAAACGCAAAGAAAGGTGATCATGTGTAAATGTTATGCATGTGCAACATATAGTGCAAACAAATGACTCCTTAGTGTCTATACTTAAACATTGCCCTATTGCTTTTTTTCATTAGTTAAATCTTAAAAGAAACGTTTGATCTTGGCAGTTCGCACAATTTCTTATATCTCATTTGTTCTTATGAAAAGATAGGTTCTTCATCCCTCGAGAAATTAAGCATGCACTCAAAAAGATGTTGAAGAATCAAATTAACAAAGTAATTAGGTTAAGGCTCTTGATTTTTTATTTTTTGAAATGGGTAAAAGTTTGGATTGATGGGTAGAATCTTACAGTCTTAAAGATTTTCAGTGCATGAATCGTCCCAATGAAGCCCATTATATCAACAGTTTGGATCACTGAACCCTAGGCCACATGTACAAAATGAAGAAAGTAGGAAAAAGCATCATATGCTGCCCTTAGGATAAAAAATGGCATTGTTAAATACATCCAAATTCCAATAAAATAAAAGCCTATCAATTCTTCAGTTACTGTTTGAAGATGCAAACCAGTAATATGATTATAAGACTTGTTCTTTGCTCTCTACCAACATGAACTCACAAAAACTTACCATTTTCACAAGATTAAATGCATCAGATATGTCAATGGATAGATCATTAAGATATTAAATGGCAAACTAAGAAAAAAAACCAAAATCATGTGCTTTTATTTGCATGTGAGTAGGGAAAAAGTTTAAGATTCCATACATCCTACTGGAACTTGTTCCAGGGTGGAATGCCAAGAAACAGTAGCTCCTGTCAACGTGCTAATGGTTTTTTTATCATTATTGCTGTCAGTAACGTCTTCATCCTCGCACTTTAAGGTATTGTACTGAAGCTTCTGTAATGCAGGACTGCATTCTACCAAGTGTATATGCAACGACTTCTTGAACTTCTCAAACTTTGATGTACCCTACAAAGAACCTAGATTTCTTGAATTGCCACTTTGAGGAAACCATAAAGAAATGGGTAACACACTCAGAAATAACAAAAGCTAACATTTTAGATTAACATTTGTAACTTAAATAACAACCTAAATCAACATTGGGATTAGGAGACAAAGACCACCACAGTTCAAAATAAGTACCAGTTGCAGTAACAGTAGTATTGATGCTTACCCGGAGAAGATCGGCCATAAGGGTACCACGTCCTGGGCCAAGTTCTACTAAGTTCACTTTCCCTGGGTGCCCCATCTGCTCCCAAAGGCACATGTTCCACACACCAACCATCTAAAGAAATATCAACACATTTGAGTCTCATCTTAGAAAACAAAAGTGGTTGACTAGAGTTAAAGGTGCAATATAACATTACAGAAGAAATAATATACTTATGAGTTATGAATGATACTCTTTAACAAGTGAAGTGGAAATTTAAGTTTAATTGCTTTCTACGAAGCCCCTAATGAGGATATGAAAGTTCATAGATGATGACTTTGACCAAAGTCAAGTTGGGCTCACTGTCCATTCCCAAATATGCCTTGTGCATATGCTGCAAACAGGGGAGAGCTTTCTCCTTCAACTATTTTCTTTCTTTCTTTTCTACCCCCCTATTTGAATAGGATAGGTATTCTTTGTTTAGAAAATTTGTCACTTGTAAGTAAATCAAAGGCTTTAGTTTCTTATATATCTATAACTTAAAGGATTTTATTTTTTACAAAGCAGTGCAAGTGAACAATTTCAATGGTAGTCTTGGAGTAAGGAAGAACTTCTTTGGACTTTGGTCTGGAAAACCTTGAGATTTTGTTTAAAGTGCTTAACCATGTGAAAATGTTAGAAACCTGCACTTTTATCATTCATCATGTGGTCCTACCGCTTGGCCTCCATCCGCATTTTCTTTTACATTGTTTTGTTCCAATACTTTAGCACTAGACATGATACTCTCTTTTTTGTGTGCGTGAGATAGATTGTGCTGGAGGAGCTTTACATGCATATTGCTTGCCTTCCATTAATGTTGCATGCACTTCGGCTTTCAGTACTTTTCTCTTGTACTGTTTGCTCTTTTAATGAAAGTAACCATTCAAAAAAAAAAAAAACATTAATGTTGCATGCACTCAGTGACAGTCAGTATAGAAATAGTGTTGCTTTCTGTAATCAACTATTGCATTCAATAATATATTAATGACAGAGGAAATGCCAGATGAATAGAAAAGAAGTGTTGTAGTACCTATATACAAACACAAAGGAGATATACAAAACTGTACCAATTATTCTTATGAGTCAGACTATGACACTGTGGGAGAGAATAATGGAGCAAAGACTTAGGCATTGTTTGGCAGGACTTATAACTGTCAAATAGATCTATGGATTATAGATCTGTGTAGAATAAATCTATGTGGAATAGGTGTTTTATAAATGTTATAAGTTAAAAGGGACTTATTCGTAATTTTAGAATTAGTCAAGGAACTTTGATGTAAATGTGATAATATTCAGGGACTTTTTTGTAATTTCAGAAATTAGTAAAATAAAAATATAGGAGTAATTGCCCAACCTAGAGGGGTAGATCATCCTTCTATATCCTCTTCTTTCTCTCATTTCCCTCTTTTTTCCTTTTCTTATTCTTCATGACATATCTAGAGAAAACTCTGGTAAGACAAATAAAAGGTCTGAAATTGACATTTCACTTATCCGATGGTTCACATTTTTCACAAATTTCTCAAGAACTATGGCGAATCAAGGGCTAAAATTTCATCCCATAGCCTTTTTTAGCATTCCAAACCAGATCAAAGGTTCAGAACTTGCTTGTGGGACCCATAGAAGTCCAGATTGCACATATAATGGTTCACATTTTATCACAAATATCTCGAGAATGGTGCATCATCGACGGCTGAAGTTTAGCCAAATGATCGTACTTCCTTGTGCAGAGATCTAATGGGTTGGATCATTCATTTGGGGCCCAAACTGAAAAAAGGGGAAGAAACTGGACTATCTGTCATCACATGCAACACGGTGATTTTGACATAGCAGGATCAACAATCCACAGCTTTTCATGAATATCTTGAGATCCATGGGATTCAAGGGTTGGTTTTTTTATCCCGTAGCCATTCTTAGACTTCTTAAGAGGATCAACAGTTCGGATCTTGATGTAGGAGCCCACATTAGTCCAAAATGCATACAAAATTATTCACGTTTTTTCACATATATCTCGATAACCGTGAAGCATCAACCAATTGAAAATTTCCCCAGTGAGCGTGGCTGAACAACTTAAGAGATCCAATGGTTTGGATTATACTTTTGAATCTCACAATTGAAAATAAATAAATAAAAAACAGAGAGATTGTCTTTCATCACGTGCAAACACAGTAAGTGTTTTGGGAGAAGTAGATCAACGGCCCACAGTTTTTGGTTGATATCTAGAGATCTAAGCGGAATCAAGAGCTAAAATTTGGGTCCATAACCATTTTTAGCATTCCAAATAATATCAATGGTTCGGATCTCGATCGAGGGGCCCACATAAATCCAGAAATACAAATCTAGAGTTCGCGTTCTTTCACAAATATCTTGACCCATGAAGAATCAACGGCTCAAATTTGACATGGTGGCCATGATTTGGGCTTATGAAGACATCCAATGGTTCGGATTGACATTTAGGGCCCCACAATTTAAAAAAGAGAGTAAAAAACGGTTTGGGCATGAAACTCACAAAAATACACTATAACACACATGTATGTCCGCTTTAGTGCAATATGTATGTTCGAGAAAGTATGGTTTTTGGGTCCTCAAATAGACAAAAAAGCTCTAATGTTTGGCTCAAACAAACATGTTATTTTTTGAAATGGGAACGGACATGTTATTTGCAACATCCGAAGGGTCTTTTGGGTCTAAATGTCTTTTTATAATCACATTAAGAGAAACAACCTGAAAATTAAGCATGCCAAACATCACCTTAGACAAAAGACCAAGATATTTGAAAATCAATTTAGTTTCATGCCAGGAAGGTCAACTATGGAAGTTATCATCTCACTTAGGCAATTAATGGAAAAATAACAAGCGAAGAGGAAAAATCTACATATGGTATTCATTGATCTAGAGAAAGCTTATGATATGGTTCCCAGAGATGTAATATGGTGGGTTTTAAGCAAAAAGACTGTTCCAAGAGGATATATTGAAATTATTAAAGACATATATGGGGGAGTGGAAACGGGGTAAGAACTACATGTAGAGGAACATGTGAGTTTCCAGTGGCCATAGGTCTACATCGGGAGTCAACTTTAAGCTCTTATCTCTTTACGTTGATTATGGATGAGTTAATTGGTCATATTTAAGAGGAGGTACCTTAGCGTATGTTGTTTGCAGGTGATATAGTGTCGGTGGATGAATCAAAGGCATGGCGAAAATGAAAAACTCGAGAGATGGTGGGAGGCTTTAAAATAAGTCGTACAAGGACATAATATACGGAGTGCAACTTCAATGAACATGTACAAATAGCTGAAACTACTGTGGGAATTGAAGCTTAAGAGATACTGCAAAGAGATTCATTTCGATACCTTGGCTCGATGAATAGTAAGGATGCAGAGATTGAGGAAGATGTAGAGCATAGGATAAAAGCGAGATGGTTGAAGTAAAGACTTGCTTCCAGAGTGCTTTGTGACCCGTGCATGCCAACAAAATTGAAGGAAAAAAATTATAGATCGGCAATTAGACCAACTATGTATGAGTTGTGGAGCAAAATGTTGGCCCATCAAGAAGCAACACGCACAAAATGAATGAAGCGGAGATGAGAATGTTGAGGTTGATGTGTGGTAAAACTAGAAAGGATAAAATCAGAAATTAGTGCCTTCGGGAGCATTTAGCATCAATAGATGATAAAATAAGATAAACCCGTTTGAGATGGTTTGGACATGTCCAACACTGGTGAAGAAAAGTTTTTCTATGCAAGTTGATAGCCCATCAAGAGGAAGGGGCAAGTCGAAGAGAACGTGTATGGAAGTAGTAAGATTGTATCTTAAGAAGTGCAACTTCTCTAAGGAATTGGCTCATGACAGATCATAATGGAGAAACAGAATTCATGTAACCGACCCAACATAGCTAAGGACAAGATTTTGATGATGATGATGATGATGATGATGATGACGACAACAACGACTCAAAACCAAAACAAAGAGAAGGTTTTAATTGTGGACCATATCTGTAAACTATCATACAAGTAGAAGAAAGATGAAGACGTTTCACATGGAAGGTTTACATGTGCTCAGAGAGATGGTTGGATTGGTTAGATTGGGCTACTAGATTATTCAACTAGCTGCAACTTTAGAATCTAAACAGCCCCATCACCAGTAGATAAACTCTACTGAAAAATGCAATGGACTGTTGTTTGATACCATCGTGGAAACTAATGCTGATGTTGAAGGATCAAATAACAGATGGTCAAGCCTATATAATTGGTTAAGAGACTACTATACGTACTTGGTGAAATTGATCGATGCCCCATGTCGGATTACTATGAGAAAGAAAGTCCTATTACAGATCAGCCATCATCAAAGCTCATCCATGTTCAAGAGTTAAAGGATCACAATCAATCATGTAATCGAAATTTAATAAACTCCATATGGCCAGCAGATTCCAATAGGTTGGAGAGGATCAAAGGTTAGGGCATCATCCTCAACGGGACAATTCAGCAATCGAAATTTAATAAACTCCATATGGCCAGAATAGATAGTCTGGCAGATTCCAATAGGTTGGAGAGGATCAGAGGTTAGGGAATCATCCTCAACAGGACAATTCCCATCCATGCGCATTGGGATGAAAGATTAAAAAATGGCCCGTGTCAATGGAAGGAAAAGCGACATACAACTTCCTTAAGTGAAATGGTTCTGGTGTCTAAAACAATCCTCCAAGATTGGTCTCCTCAACTTTACTTCATGATATATAAATGAGAAAATATTCATGAATGTGGTGTCCAATCCATATATTATACATTGTGAACTCAACACAACCCAGCCAGATCCATCAGAGAAATTTTCAATTTGGACACACCCCCATTTCCTTTTTTTTTTTTTTTTTCCTTTCTAAAGCTTAAGTTTGATGGATCATATACAGCTCACAATGGCCTGGGAGGGATACGAGGCATTATTCGAAACCATAAGGGAAAGGCAAATTTTTCTTATGCAGAAAATCTTCTACAGACAATCCAATCACAACTGAAATTAGAGCATTTTACAAGAGGATTCACCTTTATATGTATTCCAGGTCCAATACTTAATAGTGAAGGGAGGTTCTCACCAAATCTTACCATAACTCAGCGGGAACAGCACTTTCAGTTGTGATTGGAACACCAGAAAGTGGGAACTAACAGGTACATGGAGACAACTATTCAAGGTAATCAACAAAATTCCTTAGCTAAAGACCAGCTTCAGTAACGATAGGACCATTCCACACCAGACTTTCTAGCCAGTTAGCCCAATAACCCTGATCCTGATAACTCTACCAAAGCCCAATCGGCTCCAGACCTCATAACCCAATAGTCACAGGACCACAGCCCCCAACTGACCCTAGCCAACCACCCAACATCATCTCATTCAGCAGCAGCGCCCTAACAATCTGTGAAAGACAAACTACCCTCCATCCAATGAGAGTATCCATCACCTCCAACCCAATGTGATGTGATGAATCTCCATCCAGTGACTTGCCCCTATTAGAAGTAGTTCTTTTTTCCTAAGTAAAAACTAGGTTCAAGCCCCTGTCTCCTCTATGAAAGAGGACATGCCTTGCCACTTGCACCGGGTGGTGAATTGGCCTATTAGGGATAAATATGGTAGAGGTTTTGACAGTTCAGTACAGGTTATAAAATTTCTACCGGGTGCATTTAGGTTCTTCCTTGCCCAACCCACCCTAGCTCAAAGTATGGGATAACCCATACTAGACCAAAACCTAGCCATATCCATCATAGGGCACATCAGGTACAACGTGGGGCAGGTATGAGTCAGAGGCAGGTAGTCACCGCCAAATCTGATCCATTTCCACCGTTGGCACAAACCAACCAACTTATTTCTATTTGGCTCAACCATCTTTGATCAAGATAGATAATCACCTGAGTAAGAAAATAATTTTTAATCCCTGTAGAGCTGTACTTGTGAAACTTGTATATTTTTTTTTTTCCAGAGAAGCTGACTGAGGTTAGTATGTAGTGGAAAGACAAAAGGTAATATAGTCATTTCAGAAAAACCAGAGTGCAAAGACGAATCACGAATGTAATACAATTGTTTCAGAAAAACTAGACTTCTGATCAACCTATACTGGTAAAAGATGTATTTAAGCACTCTTTCAAAATTAAGCTATAGAATATCCAAGTGATGTACCTCTCCAAACATCTGGCTTACTTCTGGAGAGGTAATAAAATCACCCCCAGCCCCGAACACATCTCGGTTCATATAATACCCAGCATTAGGGTTTGTCAAAACTTCCTCCATATACTCTGCAACTGAGATTGGCCCTCCACGAAACTGATAAACGAGCACATGAATCAGATTACTGATCAAAGAGAAGGTTCATGCAAACACAGAGTACCTGAACTAAAATCAATTTAAATTTTTTGCAATGTTTGCTACTATAACTGCAACATATATACCCATACCTGCAAGCAAAAGCAAGCAATGTTCAAAGAAAAAGAAAAAGAAGAAAAAAACTACACATCACTGACTAAATTCTTAAAAGACCACTAATAAAATCAACAGCTAGAACACTATGAAAACCCAGAATGGTCATCGGCAGGAAAACCAAAAATACGCCAGGCCTAGATTTAGTTTCTACATCATGATAGGCAAGCTTTGACTTAATTGTAGTAATTTTTTAGTAGATTCCACCACCAGGTTTATCTAAAAAAATATGCGAGAGGCCTCTGGCATCAACAAAGGAAGAAAAGAAACGAAGGTAATAATAGCGAATACAACATTATAAAACTAAAGCCGGACTTCTAAAAACTTGGGTTCCAAGAATTATGAGATACAAAGGGTCGTGTGTTGGTTAATCCTGCAGAACTGTAATTCTACATTTCCAAACTCAATGTTAAAGATGGTAAATGCAAAGCAAGTGATGCCATGACAGTGCCCAGAGCTACCAGTATTATCTATTAGACCCCTATCCAATAAATAAAACCTTCGAGGCACAAGGTGTTGATGCTTGACAGTCCCGGCAAGAATATTACTAGAATATACAACATATGAACGGTGAGAAACAGTCATCCTTAGTAACTAAGCTAACAGCCTACCGTGTACGGCCCCCGTAGGGCAATCCTACCCCTTCACACTTGGTACTCCCCCATGAATTGATACTCGCCCAAAACTGACACTCATCCTACCAACATTAACCGCTGCACTGATAATGAAAAGAAAGAGAAAAAGAAAAACACAAATACATGTCCTTAATCCAAGGGCGGAAAATTTTGATAGTTGAGATTATCAGAAGGTCCACATTTTTTGCACACCTCTAGGTCACACAATTACCTCTCTATCCTTGTCCCACCATGATCGTCATGGATCTAAGTGGGCACCATAGGCCTGGCTACTAATTGCTTAAATGCAGCCTGGCTACTGTAAAGAACAGATGAACTAACAAAACCCCAACTTGCAACAAGTAATTATACAAAAAGCCAAAAAAAAAAAAAAAAAAAACACTACGCCTCCCATCTCAACAATATGAACCATGATTTGAACTCCATAATCACTAATTATATGAGTTAATGTAACACATTTGCCGTAACATTGCCACTAGGAATCCCCACCACGGTCCTAAAACATAGTTTTAGACGATGAGTCTTCTATAGCCCAGTTATCTACATATTCCGACCACTATATACTACCCTATTTTCAACAGCAAAAGTAAAACCTTGCAAGTATTCGGTATATGAAAAACTGAGAATCTTCATTTTAAACTCCTTTTGACTGGTTTTAAATTCGGTATATGAGAATGGACAGCACCATGGCCAAAACCTTTACGTAAAAACCTAAACTAAACTATCACGATCGAGTTATACAAATCAATGAACACCCCCACAAAAGCAAATGAGTCCATTATCAGAATACAATATAGTGAGAGTGATAGAAATTAGAAAGAGGGGTATAGGATTCCCAACCTTAATTATGCTCTTTAAATGCGCAACGAGCATGGAATCCGAAGAGGGTTCGTGGGAATGATCTGTAGATGGAAAACCCAAATCAAATTGAACGCTTTTCTTCTATAAAATTCAATGATGAAGAAGGTATAGATACCTGGAGGATTGTACAAGGCGGAGCGATCGACGGAGATGGTTGCGGAGGAGGAGGGTTGGGTTGGGTTGAGATGGTCATGGTTCTGTTGGGGAGGAGACTGAGAGGGTTCTAGGGTTTCAGAAGTAGTAGAGAAAGAGTGAGAGTGGAAGTGGGTATTACAAGGAGCCTGGAATCGAATGGCAACAGCGGCATTTAAGAGACGAGAAGAGGAAGCCAACCTTCTCAGCATCATTCCTGCAGCTTGTGAGTCGGTGAGTGTGAGGGAGTAGCAGCGGCGAATAGTGGCATTGCGTCGTAGGGATTTTAGAGTACCTTTCTTTACTCCAATTCAAGGAATTCTCACGACTGTGGAATCCTTGAATTCTTATTTGTACTTTGGCATTAACAAATTCCCCTAAAAAAATAAAGGGCCTGTTTGGATATATGGTAAATTGAAGTATGGTGAGTGAAGCATCAAATCAAGAGGGAAAAAAATATAAGGTGTTATGATGATGTTTTGTTTTTAGTTGTTTGGTATAGAATCTTTTTTACTTTTTATATAGAAAAGTGGAGTTTTTTTGGCTTTTAGTGGAGAAAGGAAGTTGTTTTTTTTACTTTTTTTTGAAAAAAATGAGGGAATGTTGAAATTATGTACTTTTGATATGACCCTTGTCAATTCTTGTCTAGATTCACTTCACTTCACTTTAACTTAGTTAAGTGCCAAACACGCCCAAAAGGAGTTTAGGGCATGATTCTTTGCTCTAGACACAGTGAATTTTCAAAGGTCAAAAGAGACATTTTATGTGGTTGGAATCCAAAAATACTAGTGAAGAAACATGGAATTCAGAAATTTCAAAGGATAGCATGTCACATTATGTCTAGGAATTCCTAGTAGAAATTTCACTAAAGAAACAAGGCCTAAGTTTTAGGAATTCCAAAGGTCGTCTTTAGACCTTTTTTATTTATTTATTTATTTATTTTGGGGGGCGGGTTGAAATTTTAAAATACTTTTGTAGAAACATGATATGATATTTACAAATATCGGGATGTAAGAAAATTCAAACATATCAAATTCTTGTCGAAATTACACTAAAAGAGTAGTGTTGGCATTCAAAAAATAAAGGGGGGAGAGGGGGGTGGCTGAAATTTTAAAATACTTTTGTAGAAACATGATATTTACAAATGCCGGGAGACAAGCCATCGTTTCATATAAGAAAATCCAAATATATCAAATTCTTGTCGAAAATTACACTAAAAGAGTAGTGTTGGCATTCAAAAAATAATAAATGCTCCAAATAAAACAAGAAGCATCCAAGATGAATATAGGGGAAAATATGAAGATTTATTCTTTAATTTCTTCAAATTAAGGATCAAAGGACGAGAACGGCTCCTTACCTTAGTGATGAGGAGTGTCAGTTCTCATTGGGAGGTCTTGGGCTCGAACCCGACCTCCTCCCCCCTTGCATATGTGAGTTTTTATCACCTCACATGTGTGAGTTGTGTTTTTCCATCACCCCGCATGTGTGACTTGTGTCTATATCTATGGGAGTTCCAATCACCTCACATCCGTAATTTGTGTCGGGAGTCTCAGGTCCCAGCCTCTTCTTTGGGTTACCAAAAAATAAGGACATGGACTCCATTGTCTGCATCCAAAGTAAATTCCCACTCAAAGTCAAGAAACGCAATATTTTATGGATGGAATTCATCCAAGAAACAAATCAAGATGGTCCAAACCTGAAATGCCCAGGTATGGACCAAAAGTCCAGTCAACTTTCAATTGTCAAAAATGATGAAACTCCTCCAGAGGGTCAGGCACAAGTTTCAAAACACATGCCTTAAAGTTTTAGAACAAATAAAGACCAACTGGACTCAAATTCCAATAAAATATAACTGAAAATAGTCCACTACAAAGTTGGCCGGACATGGGAAGCTCGGATTCGCTTTGGCCAACTTTCATAAGTCAAATGAACATAAAATCTTTCTTAAGGATCAAAGAAAAGTTCCAGAAACATGACTTAAAGTTTCAAAACAAAGATCATTTAGACTCAAATCCAAGCAAAACAAAGTCTAAGATAGTCTAATGCAGAACTGCCAAAACATGGGAGGCTAGGGCCCACTTTAACCAACTTACATGGGTCAAATGAAGAAAAAAAACTCTCTCAGAGCCCAAGGTTTTAAAGCTATTGGAGACCATTTGGGCTAAAATACAACTCAAAATAGTCCAAGTTAGAATAGTGCAAACATGAAGGCTGAAGTTTACATTTGACCAGTTTCTGACCAGTTTCAAAATTCAAACTGGCGAAAGCTTCCTCAAAGTTCAAAGACAAGTCTTAGAAGTATTTCCCAAAGTTTGAAGTTAATTAGAGCTCATTTTGACATGAAACCGGACAAAAACATATGTAGTGGTTCCTCGTATCTGGCCAGTGCTTGTTTGGCTGGACATGGCATGCAGTCAGTTATTTCCTTCCTGTTTTGAATTCGAACTCATTGAAACTGAAGGGTCAGGCCCAAATGACTTGGTCCGCAATGATAGGTCAAGCCCGAGTGACTCATCTACAATAACGGGTCAGGTCGAACTGACTCAGGTTTACGATGAGCCCGGGTCATCATCTACCCAATAAGGGTCGGGTCCGGATCCACCAAGGACGGAGTCAATGAGTCGTTCCTTTAAACTGTTCTTACCAATTCCCGCGGAGGATATCTTATCTGCTAGTCTGTTGAGGACGGTTCGGAAGACTCTACCAGACTGGAGCGTACATCGTTGGAGATCCCTGGAGAATCTCCCCACCCGTTGGAGAAAGAGTATAAAAGGAGAAGTCCTGTCAGAGAAGCTCATCCTCTCTCGAATTCTTCACATCATCATTGTAATCTCTTACTTTGTAATCTCTTCCCCGAAGCAGTAAAGCAACCCATTGAAGTGGACGTAGGTCACACTGACCGAACCACTATAAATTCCCTCTCTCTCCATTAATTTCCACATTAATTGCATATCACTTGACCGGTGGTGCCCAAAACACTTTTTTGGCATCATCAGTTTGGCGCCGTCTGTGGGAACGAAAAGAATTTCCTTTTTTCAAAAAGCTATGCCGATCACCAGGTCAACAAGGCGACAAGATGGTCATCCCTCATGGGAGGGCGAGGGTAATCCTCCACCGACCAACCATGCACCGAATGCTCCTGCTCCCTCTCCACAACAGATGCTGGAGACCATGCAGCAGCTGGTAACTCAGAATCAACAAATATTGCAGCTCATGCTGGCGGGGCAGGGAGGAGCGCTAGGTGCAGGGCCACAGGAAGTACCGCGCTCAAAGCAACCGGTTGCTCCACGCAGAGGGGCACCTCACCCGGGCGCCCGTCCACATCGCGCCCGGGGCCAAGGCGCCAGCCGTCACCACCCTCACCTGGGCGCCCAGGGTCGAGGAGGCCGGGCGCCCAGGGTCTCATGGCACCCTGGACGCCCATCATCATGGCGCCCACGCCCAGGGCACATCTGCTGGAGCTCCGCCTGCCGTCCCACACGGAAGACTCCTGGTCGACCCTCAAGGCCGCGCTCATCTCGACGTACCTCCACCCCCGGGTGGAACCCTAGGAGGGTCGAATCGCGGTGGACTTCCACGTCCTCCCTCTGCTTCAAATGATGAGGATCCTGATTTCCAGAAGGGAGGAAGTGGGAATTACAGCCTGGAAGACGAGAGCTAGTTCCAAGGTCAATCCAGGGAAGCACCCAACCATTGGGACGAGAAGATCAAAGAGATGCAAAATCAGATTGGCAATATCTTCAATGCCATAAAGGCACAGGTACCAGAATCAATAGACTACCTGGTACAACGAACGGACACACCGTTCAAACTCGCCGTGGCGAGCTACCCACTTCCTAAAAAGTTCAAAATGCCAACCATGGAGACCTTTGATGGGACAAAGGATCCACTGGATCACTTGGAAACCTACAAAACCTTAATGCAACTACATAATATCTCCGATGAGATTATGTGCAGAGCATTCCCAACCACATTGAAGGGCTCCGCACTGCAATGGTTCTCTAGTCTAGCCCCAGCCTCCATCTCCACCTTTGCTGAGCTAAGCAAGGCCTTTGTGTCGCACTTCATTGGAGGACGCCGCCACCAGAAGCCCGCCACACACCTACTCAGCATAAAACAGGACCGAGATGAGAGTCTAAGGAGTTACCTCACTCGTTTTAATGAGGAGGTCCTCCAAGTCGAGGAGCCTAATGACAAAGTCACCATGACCGCCTTTCTGGGAGGCCTCCGTTCGTCCAGTTTCCTCTTTTCAATAATGAAGTGACCACCAAAGAGCATGCCAGAACTGTTGGCAAAAGCTCAAAAGTATATAAATGCTGAGGAAATCAACAGGTCCACGCGAGGTGAATCATCTCGTGGATCACCAAAAGCTTGACCTACCTCTGCACTGTTCTTAAACAGACAGTCTATCTCTAGCTTAGCGGCTCTCTCGCGGGTCGCCAAAAAAGCTTGGCCTACCTCTGCACTGTTCTCAAACAGGCAGCCTATCTCCAGCTTAGCGGCTCTCTCGCGGGTTGACAAAAAAAGCTTGGCCTCTGCACTGTTCTCAAACAAGCAGCCTATCTCCAGCTTAGCGGCTCTCTCACGGGTCGCCAAAAAAGCTTTGCCTACCTCTACACTGTTCTCAAACAGGCAGCCTATCTCCAGCTTAGCGGCTCTCTCAAGGTCACCGAAAGCTCAGTCTCAAAAAGTGCAGCTCTCACATGAGCAATCCTCAAATCCTGTCTTTGCTCTCACGCAAGCAGTGCTCTCGCTCTCCAGTGCAGATGAGGCCTGCTTGCGCGAGGTCCTCAAACAGCGCTCCTCCATCGCGATCAGCAAAATCGCCTCTCAAGCAGCACCTCTCAGGCACCCAACGACTCACGAGCGCCCAACCTTGGCGCCCAGCACCTTAAGCGTCCAACACCACAGGGGTGCCCACAGCCCCTACCGTCAGCCCGCTGCAGTGCCCGCACCAATAGCTGCCAGGGTGCCCATGCCCAGTCCTCCATCTCGTGCAGCAGTGGGGGCGCCCCCGTCGTCGCGAGGCCCGCAGCAGGGGTACCCGGTGTCCCCTGTCGTCACAATGCCACGCAAGAAGCAGCGGGGGCGCCCAGGCTCCCTCGCCAGCAGGTTCAGCAGCGGGCGCCCTTGCCTTGTTCGTCGCCCATCAAAAAAAAAAAAGAACATGGGCGCCCCTGAGCAGCACGCCCTCTCCATGTGCTCGCCCACCAGCCTCTCCATGTGCTCGCCCACCACAAAAAAATATAAAATAAAAAATAAAAAATGAAAAGACAAAACCATATGGGCGCCCCTGCACATGCAGTCGTCACTCATTGACTTGTTACCCTGTCAAAAGCCAAATGCCATCCCAACCTTTGAACTATTACTTTTCTTGCCAAATCACATTTGACTAATAAATCCCCTCTCTCTTTTTCTCTCTCTCCATTAACTTTCTCTTTAATTATTTATTACTCGACCGGTGGTGCCCGAAAACCACTTTTTGGCATCATCAGTTTGGCGCGAATGGGCCTCTGAGACAGATCGAGTATTGGTGCCAACTCGATGGGTCGTCGCAAGCGGGTTCGTCCGTCTCAGCCCGACGGCATAACACAGTAGGGGGAATGTGATAGGCAGAGGCAATTCTCAAAAAATCATTATCAGTAGTGAGCAAGCTGAAGAGAGTACTCACCTTGGACCCGTCATCCTCGACTACCACTTTTCCTCGGTACTTCTTGCGGTGAGGACGTGTTGTGCCCACCTCCGTGGCACCAGTAGTCACCTCTCCATCAATAGCAGGGGCTGCACGCCCATCAGCACAAGCAGCAAGGCTGCACGCCCGGCAGGAGCGCGCGCGCCCGCCCAGGAAGCCTGCTGCCCGGCCGCCTATAATGCCTGGCCGCCGCTCGGCGGGGGCGCCCGCCTCCCGGCCAACCTCGCCCGGGGCGCCCGCTGCCCGGCCACCCTCGCCTGGGGCGCCCGCTGCCCAGCCATCCTCGCCCGGGGTGCCCTCGCCTGGGACGCCCGGCTGCCCGCGCCCGGCACCGTGAGCTCTGGCACTGTCTCGCTCGAGGAACAACCCGTAGCTCCAGTAGCTCAGGCTCCGAGAGCTCTGACACTGTCTCGCTCGAGGAACAAACAACTCTTAGCTCAAGTAGCTTGGGCTCCGTGAGCTCTGGCTCTATCTTACTTAAAGGGACAAACAACCCGAGAATAGTAACAGTCCTCTCACAGATGGTGCCCCAACTGTATTGAATGTTAATAGCTGAGTGGTGCCTAACACAAAGAATCCTAAAGACATCGATGAAGGGCTAGGCTTCTTGTGCGAACAAGATTCAATAACATTAGAGAACTACTTTATTTCAAATCAAATCAAACCTCAAACAAATACCAATAGTAGTCCTCTTTAAGCCTGATGATCCAAGCTCCCTAGCCTCGACACTTCAAACGAACATCAAAGTGCCGAAACAGCAAAGGGGATCCTAAGTCCATCATCTAAGTTCTCAAAGTGATCATCTAATAAAGTAAAGCAAACAGAACTAAAGAACATGTTCATCACATGCAGATAGTACCAGACGGTATAATTTAGAATCGAAGATGATAAACAATCCAATCCTAGGTATAATGTCAATCCTGAAGCATCGTACAACTTATTCAGTCAACGAAGGGGTTAGGGTTTGCGATACTCGGACAAACAATCTTCGTGCATAGATTAAAGAAGAATATCCCGTTGTCCCGTCCCATTCAAGATTGAACCAGGTTGGATTCTGATACAACCGGATCAACAGTGACGAACGTCGGCTCAAGACGTCCTCACAATCAGTCAAATAAGTCCAAAAAGGGTTAGCCAAAGTCCCGTCTAAGTCCACCCAAAATGGGGTAAAAATCCATTCCCAGAATTAATTCTGCAGTTGGCTCAGTTGACCCCGCCCCTGGCCGGTCGACCGAGTACACAGGGGTTCCGGTCGACCTGAGAAGGCCAGGTTGACCCCCTTCATGTTTGCCCGGTCGACCGCGCCCCTGGCCGGTCGACCCGCAGTTGTAAACATAAATAGGTAACAGTGTGTTGAACCTGACCCTGTGTGGCCGGTCAACCGAGTACCCTGGCCGGTCGACCGGGTGAACTGTGGAAACAGAGTACATGCTCTGTTTCTGCACTGAAATGGAACCTTTCCATTTCCTTTCTTCTTGGACCTGATAACAGTGCATGTATGGATAAAAACCTCCTAACTACACTACATAGAAACCAACTAATCAAATCATAAACCTCTAAATCCATTCCTTTCAACAAATGAACCATATTATCATATTTTCAACTTTCTAAGGTATCAATTGAGCAAAGAGGATCTAAAACACGATTTAATCATACAAATCAAGGAAAACAAGCATATCAAGCATTCATATAACTATTTACTTGCCTTGGTGATGTGCTAGACTCCAAATCAAGGAGAACTTGGAGAAAACCAACTCTAAGAAGCTCCAAATGAAGGAGACAACTCTCCAAATCCAAATCACTCCTACAAATGCATGCCAAAGGTCAAGGTGAGTCTCCCTAATCCATTTCTAACCAATAAGGAAGAAGGCGAGATGGTTTAAAAGCTTTAAGAGCTTACCTTTGAATGGGTTATGGGTGAAAAGCTTGGAAAAGTATATGGTTGGGCTCTTGGAGGCTTGAGGAAGAAGATTAGCGGGTTCGATTCCTTTGCCGGAGTTCCGGTGCTCGTCGACGGAGAAGAAAGATATGAAAGAAGGAGAGGTCGGCTGCTACTGTGCTGTTGTGGTCGTGTTGAGTAGAATGAAATGAAAGAGAGAAAGAAAGAGATGGGTTTAATGACCTAATATAAGTGATTGGGCCTTGGGCTTGGGCTTTGGGCTTGGTTGGGCTTGGGTCTTGGGTCAAATTTCGGGTCGGCCTATGTGTACATTGGATGACTTTCGGGCCTCTACGACGCGTCGAATCGAAACGCGACAGAAGACTAAAGTTCATTAAACGACGAAACCTACCCGATGCACCCAAACTCATTATCTCATAATTTCCCTAAACTTACCCCATTAGCAAAACAACCCTCTATCTTACTCTAACGCACTCCGAATCGTGCGAGACTTCGCACACGAGATTCGACGTTAAACCCGACTACTTAGACGCTAATCACACTTACTAACTAATCACACAATTAATGATAATTAATAGGCCGTTAGGGGACGGGATGTTACACAACCCTTGACATTCTCCAAACTTAGTGAATTCTTAAGAAAATCCCCTTCCAACCCAAGACCTCCCTTCCAAAAGGTGAAGCTCTATCCAAAAACTATGCAAAAACAATCCATTAGCCTCTAAAACTCCATCTTCAACTTCTGGAGTGTACATTCAGAGGAAGAAACCAAGTGTTTTTGGTCTTACCTACGCATTCCAATCCAAAACATGACTTTATAATCATTTTCTTTTAATTTCAACTAAGTGTCCTTATCTTCAAAGCATTGTTGTGTGAGCCCTAGCTTTAGGCTTCATTCTGGTCTTCCATAAATACGGACCCAAAGTGACACAACCTTCGACACCTACTGGTATAAAAAATAGCAACTCCCTTGAACTATACAAAACAATCCTTGAAAAATAAGTGATGGATTTCAAAGATCTCAATTTAGTCAAAACTACTTCCACCAGTCAAACTACTTGGTGGAAACCATCCCAAACTTAGTGGCATAACCATGAAACACCTTGACAGCGGATTGAGAGAAGATTGGCCAGAAGAAGAGGAAGAAACAAGGAGACAGTAGGCCATGTTCAACCAAATCCTTTTCAACTGGACATAGGCTCCCAGAAATCAGCTTTTGCAATTTTTTTTATCTTTTTGTGTTGTATCTTTTTTTTTTCCCTCAGTTTAAGACCATCTAAGATCAAAAGGAGGAGTTGTAAAATGAATTTTGTAAACAACTTGCATCTACAAGGCCGGAGCATGAACTCATGTAAATATAAATTTAAGAATGAAATAAAAACATTGTTTTGTGTAATAATTCTTTCTCATATTTTATGTACTTTAATTGTTGTGAATCCAACATTATTTTTCACAATTTCCACCCTACAAAGAGGCCCTTAGCTGGCCTATTTATTTACTAAAACTCTTAGACAAGATTTTTCAATGTTGGGCTCTTTTGGATATGGTGTGACATCTTATCCTCTAGCATTCGAAATGCCATGTTTCTTTCACCATAATTCCAAATTTCAGTCACCTAAAAGGTCTCAAATGACCTTTTAGAATTCATGGAATACCACTTTCTATACAATTTTTTTAGAATTTAAAATGCTCCATCAAGAAAAGGGATTTGGAATTCCACCTAAGTGGACAACTTTTGAAAAATCTAAAATTCCTCTTTTTCAATTATAGTAAAGAAATAGGCCCTTAGGGCATGTTTGTTTACACAAGGAGAGGAGTATAGTCAAATAAAAAATAAAAGAAAAAATAGGGGGTTGAATGTAAAAAATACTAAATGACAAAGAAGTTAACTCTTAAAAACACTAATGACTAAAAGCTATAACCTTGAGAGGAGAAAAGGGTTAAAAGTTTGGAAAAAAAAAAAAACTAACTATCTTCTCTCACATTATAGAAAGCGGTTGAACGAGTGACATTTTCATGTCTTTGGTCGTTAACCTGTGAAAATTAAGTTGAAGAGGTACTAATTTGTAAAACAGGGGTGCTATGTGGCCCGACTATGGGGACCGAACCGTGGCCCGGTCCCCATGAGGGCCACAGAGACTTTTTCTTTGTAAAAATCCTAAAATACTACCTTCAGTACTATTAACGTTGTTAGATCATATGGGGCTCGCCTCATACATACTGTGACCACGTCAAATGGGCCACGATCTAAGCTAGCCTTAAAATTGGTTGAGGTGTACTGCTTCCATAAGACTTTCGCCTGGCCAACTCCATGTCAAAGACCAATAACAGGAAGATGGATGGCAATGGATTGAGTTTGGGACAAATCAAGGTAAACCTAAACCCACTCTTACCTTACACGTGATAGGTTTTTGATGTGTGATGGGTCATATCATATTCAAAACACACCACCTTACCCCAACAATTAGTTGGTTCAGGTTCGAAACTAGTTATCTTCCAATTTAAAATAAAGGATTTTACCAAAAAAATATTTTAGACTTTGGTGAACACCAAAAAAGCCTTTAAATTTTAATATCAACCAAAAAGGACCTGAACAGGGATATCCCCACTCGTTTCTTCTTTTTATTGATGTTTTGTTAAGCGGCAATAGCACAGCTCATCTAAACAAGTAGGGATATTGATACTCTTTTCTTTTAATTTACTTCACTTGTATACGCAAGCGGAGAGATCCCCATTCGGGGCCATCTCGGTTGATATTGAAGTCTGAGGACCTTTTAGGTCTTTACAAAGTCTAAAGGGATTTTCTGATAAGACCCTCTTAAAAACATAATATTTCAAGTTATTAAAATACAAGAAATAGTTATGACGTCAAACTCGCTTGTGACGAGCAGAGATTGGGCAGGTTTCATACCAGTATCTAATATTTTTTTCTATTTTAAGACATCAAAATAGAAAAAAAGATCATATATATAGGGAGGTGCTCCTATGAGAGACACTCTCACCAAATTGGTGAGAGATGAGTGGGGGCCCTCACTTCCATATCCACTCTCACAAACTTAAATGCAAGGACCCCCAATTTAAATATGACGGCCCCCACCCATCTCTCACCAACTTGGTGAGAGTGTCTCTTATAGGAGCACCTCCCATATATATATATATATATATAGTGGAATGCTCACACAGGCTGCAACTGTTCTTATTACAAGCTGAAGCCTGTGTGAGGCCCAACAGATCTGCCTGGCCTCACACAGGCTCCAGCTTGTAATAAGAATAGCTGCAGCCTGTGTGAGCATTCCTCATATATATATATATATATATATATATATATATATGGGAGGTGCTCCTATGAGAGATAGGGTGGGGGCCCTCACATCCATATCCAAAATGTGAGGGTTCCCACCTTATCTCTCATAATAAGGTCAGAGCATCTCTCATTAGATCATCTTCATATATATATATATATATATATATATATATATATTGTACACAAGAGGGCCAAATCTTAAAACATGACACTCTTAATTTCTCAAATGTCCACCACCAAATGTGCTACAAACTTTATAGGTTATAATTTATTACTTAATCACATTAGTTGTAAATGAACAAGGCACCCAAAACCAAGTCCAGCTTAGGTGAAAATATATAAACTCATGCCAACAATGTGATTAAATGGGTTTAGGCAAAACCATAACTATCCTTGAAATAGGCTCTAAACCATCACAATAAATACACATATATATATATGTCATATAAATGATTGCATAACATTGACCATACCAATCAGTCAACTAAGGTTGAATCAAATTCTTACTACCTATTTCTTTACAAGAATTTTGGACTTAATGTCTGATGGATGCCTAGGAACTTCAAATGTTGAATTTTGAACTGCTATCTAATTTCTTCATACTTGACTTCTTTGTTTTATTAATTCTGAGTTTTCTCCATGAGAACTTCATGCATCCTGAATTCTGTAAATTTCATAAATTTCTTGACTATTAAAATTTCTAACTGGAATGTAAACCGGTGGTTGCATTTTGTATATATTCAAATGTATAAAAATTTTAGTGTATGAATGCATAGACTTGTAGCTACTAGAGTGCTCATCAATATAAAAATATTATATGTACATATGAGTCCCACTAGTCATAGAATGCAACAATCATATATTATGCCCACTTTTAGAAATGAAGAAAACAATTGTGTCATGTGGATTCTTATATAACAAAATGTGAAAAAATATACATCTAAAATTTATAAATTCCAAGATATGGAATCTATACTTATCCAATACGAAGACATCCATACGTGGGTCCCACATAGGCATAAGATGCAGAAGCCACATGTGAGGGCCTGGTTTGAAATGATTGTTGCAAAGCTGAGTTCAACCACAAAGACTCCTTAATTCCAGAAACCCAATAATCCCAAATGCCTGTTGTGATTTGGGAATACTAGGCATTTGAGAATTGAGCTTCCGGATAGTCAAAATTATGCTAAAGAGCTAAGGAAGTTTCAAAAGAAAATTTGAAATTTCCATACAGTAATTCCTATAATAAGTCCTGGTAAAGAAACAGGCCTTACATGTTCAGTTTACTTTGTGAAGATTCAAGCCAATAAAAAGATACGCCACATTTGTTTCTCCACATGTGGCTATAGTTTTCAACAACAAACACCTTTGGTTGGACAAATTATACAAAATGTGATTGAATTAATAGGCAAGGCTTACCAAATGATAAAGGATAGGGGTAATAGCAGAATACCTACCTGGACTTTACTCAAAATGCAGACTACCCCCTTTACAAAAAAGTTTTGTGCTAAACATACTTGTATTTTAAATTACAATGCAAATAGAGACCGCCGTGACAGAAAAGGTGGAATGACGAATTTACCCCTCATATGTATAATGTGACTTGGCGTTTTTTTATCATTTCCCCTTTTTTCGCTCCGGCTAGGGTTTTTCTTCGTTGGCGACTTTAGGAGAAACCGTGTCTCCTACATGGCGATCTTCATACCCATCAAGAAGCTCTGCTGATCATAGTCATAAAGAGGATCAACGCTTTCAGGGGTATAATCTCATACCCTTAATAGTGCCATGTATATTTTGATGCATCTGGTTTAGAATTTGCCGAGGGTTTAGGGTTTTGGATAGTCATCTTAATTTCACATCTCTACGTGCATGGATTTTAAAGTTGTTGATGGCTTTGACCGACCATGATTTATGTGAAATTTGAATTAGAAAAGTGTCCCTTTCTTTTTCTCTTATAGTGAATGGGGATGAGTTTTTCGGTTTTTAGAAGCCTTGAATACTGTAGGCTCTTTCGTTGTCTGATATAGTGATGTTTAGTGAAAATGGTCCCCTCTTGAGCTATCTGTTATTTTTTTTTTAAATGTTGGTGGAATAGAATCCCCACCTATTTGCATTGTGTCAGCTACTTTTCTCTGATATCCATGGTGGCAGTCACACATAGGGATGGCAACGGGGCGGGGCGGGGCCGGAATTAGGTTGCCCCGTCCCCGCCCCGAACCTCCCTGTCCCCGCCCCGCCCCGCAATTCGGCGTATGTTACATACCCCGTCCCCGCCCCGACATGCCCCGCGGGGCGACCCGCCCCGATGTGGTATAATCATAAATATAATAAATTAATTTTGAATTGACTATAATAAAAAAGGTAAATTAATTTATTTTATATGGTAAAAAACACATGAATGATTCATCTATGTTGTCTCTATGCCTTTAATAATATTAAAAAAAATCTCCCAAAATAGAATAAAAAGATCTCCCCTCATAAATATTTTATAAGTGTGGGGCACTATTAGATTGTTTAAATTTTTTAAAATTATCTAATATTAATAATATAAATTTTCCTTTTCCTGAAATTTTACCTATTTAAAGTGAGATTTATTCTTATAAGATTTTCTCTAAGCCCTTGAAGGCCTCTAACATACACTTGAAAATATCATATATGCTTTGAGACATTCTTTATAAAAAAGACAATATCTCTCTAAAATATCATGAACTCCATCAATACATGCTTTCACTTCATTTCTGATATTGAACTCCACTCACTAATAAAGAGGTTGATTACATATAATTAACATTAGTATAATTTATAGTGTTGTTAGTATGATTAGAATCATATTAAGTTACTAACTATAATTTACCTAAGTTACTAACAATAATTCTTATAAGATTTTCTCTAAGCCCTTGAAGGCCACTAACATACACTTGAAAATATCATATATGCTTTGAGACATTCTTTATAAAAAAGACAATATCTCTCTAAAATATCATGAACACCATCAATACATGGTTTCACTTCATTTCTGGTATTGAACTCTACTCACTAATAAAGAGGTTGATTACATAAATATTTTATAAGTGTGGGGCACTATTAGATTGTTTAAATTTTTTACAATTATCTAATATTAATAATATAAATTTTTCTTTTCCTGAAATTTTACCTATTTAAAGTGAGATTTATTTTTATAAGATTTTCTCTAAGCCCATGAAAGCCACTAACATACACTTGAAAATATCATATATGCTTTGAGACATTATTTATAAAAAAAGACAATATCTCTCTAAAATATCATGGACTCCATCAATACATGGTTTCACTCCATTTATGGTATTGAACTGACTACATGATATATGTTCCAATACCATAAATGGAACATATGCATACCAACCACAGGTAAGAAAAAGATTGGAAGATCTTAACGAGGATCAAGTCGAGTCAAAATTATTAATAGTTGATGGTCAATATCATTAAATCTCATTGATTTGGCAGGAACCTCACTTTAAGACCAATGAACTCGACTTACTAATAAAGAGGTTGATTATATATAATTAAAATTAGTATAATTTATAGTGTTGTTAGTATGATTAGAATCATATTAAGTTACTAACTATAATTTACTTTGCTATTATAAGTTACTATAATTTACTTTGCTATTAAAGCATGATCCATCACTCTATTATATATTTATATTCGTTTTATTTAATATGATTTATCTTGTCACAATTTAAGATTATATATGATTAAAGTAAAATAAGCTTAGATAGATTTTTTAACAACTTTAACTTCATTAAATTTGAATTAGAGGGAATGGGATCATATTATATGCTTTTATAATGTCTCATTCAATTACATGTTTAACTTTAAAAAAAGTCTTCAATCAATCTACTTAACCCTTAATAACAACATAAAATCAATATATACATTTACATATATGTTTATTTATTATAATAGAAATCTTATATATATATATATATATTTTAGAGGATTATTAATTTCGGGGCGGGTTACGGGGCGGGGCATGGGGTGGTATTTCGGGGCGGGGCAGCGGGGCGGGGCAAGAACCATACCCATCCTCGCCCCGCCCCGGATTCGGGGTATAGTTTTTTGCCCCGTCCCCGCCCCGTCAAAGAGTCGGGGCGGGGAAAACCCGTACGGGGCGGGGCGGGGCGGGGCGGGCACTCCGGGTTGGGGCGGGGCGGGTTAAAAATGCCATCCCTAGTCACACATGGAGGGGGCCACAGTCACACATTTTAAATGTTTCTTATATCCATGGTTTTCTCACACATGAAGTTTTTCTTTGTTATTGTAGATGAATTTGGATCAAATAATTATCATTTACATGTAGATGTTGTTTGATGAAGTTACAGTTCAATTCCACCATGGTGGTTATTTTATAAACCCCCCAAATAGTGCATGCATTGAGCGTGTGGCAGATGAAATTGTTTGGGATATTGTGTATTGCAATTTAATGAATTCATTATCATGTTAGCATCATTCGAGTTTTCACATGAGCATTGATTTTGGAAAAAACTTGAAATCTTGATTTCCACATGCATTGTTTTAAAACTTTTATAACTTGTGTTACATGCATAACTTGTGTTACATGCATGTTTTGTATTTTAAGCTTGGATGCATTAATCTTTGAAAAGAAGATTTTCGAATAGTGCAAGCCTTTGGACCTAGATTTTTAAATCATCTTAGGCATTTTAGGTTTATGTTTTGAAACAGTTTTAGATTGATTTGAACATGAATCTAGCTAAACATGATTCCATGGCCTATGAGTTCCCGTAGAAAAACTTAGAAAAATCAGAATATGGGAAAATGGGACCTCAAACCAACCATGAGATAGCCCTAAAAACCCTAGACTTACGGGTTATTTTATTAGGTTTTTAAAGCTTTGAATCTGAGCAGTTTTATACTTAAAAACTGCCTAAAAGTCGGCCAGCTGAAGGCCATTCGGCCACTTGTTCCATAGGCCATATTCTGTACAGGGCTGTGTTCGGCTACCTGTTCGGCCAGCCAAACAACCTATTTGGCCAGCCGAATGTACAAAAAATTTAAATTTTATGACCACTGAACTAGCTGTTGGAAAAAGTAGGTAGCCGAACAGAGAGTCGTTGGAGCCTCCTTTTTACTATAAATTGAGCACATCCTTGGGTTTTTAGCAGCCAAAACTTTTGAGTCTTTTGAGGGCCAAGGAAGGTGCGAGAGCTAGGAGAGGCTAGTGGGTCATTTGGAAAGCTAAAGGTTTGATTAATTGAGTTAAATCATTTAAGTAAGCTTAGTTTTCCTTGTCATATGTTTTCATGCTTTGTTTAAATTATCGATAAATCTATTTCGGCATGTTAACTATGACTTGTTGTGTCCTTGATATAAATATAATTTGAATTGATTTATTATTTTGGATGCGTCGCCTTGATTCACACCAAGTTGGACTCAAATTGGTATATTTAAGTGAATCATGTTTTGGAATCACCTTTGAAATCACATGTAACATGATTCAAATACTTGGCTGAATCTTTGGTTGTTGTTTTTCATCACAAGAAAAATCACTTTCAAATTTATCTTATGTTTTGGATTCAACAACACTCACAAATCACATGTATTTGATTTTAAAGTTTCACACAAATTGCTTAGCAGTGATAGGCATATCATTTTCAAGTTGGTTTTTAAATTACATGTGATTTGTCATTTCACTTCAATCAAATATCTTTTTGTATTTTGCACTTTCAAATGCATTTAGCATACATTCATTGAGCTACATTATTAAATTGATTGAAGTCCTTATGTATCACATGTTTTGTTCTTAAAGTTTCACAACTTTCTTGAACTGGATAGGTATATCTAGGCATGTAAATCCGGCCCGGCCCGGCCCGGCCCACTCATGACCAGGCTGGCACGGCCCATGAAAATTATACGGGCTGTGCCATGCCATGCCCAATGCTTTGGGGGTCAGCCCAGCACGGCCCAAGGCATGGACGGGCCTAGGCCGTGCAGCCCGTGGGCAGCCCACAAATTCCCCTCCCCTTTTAATTTTTTTTTTAATTTGAACTGACAAAAAGTCACAAACTTGGACATAGACTCTTAGACCAATTTCATTAAAATAAACAAATTAAGAGAATATAAATAAGTAGAATAACATTAATGATGTTTTGAAAAAAATACATCAAATAGATTATATTTCCTTGAAATTTAAGTTACAAAAGTTCAAAAAAATTAGAAGTTTGTTGAACTTGGATCGATATATAATGAAATTCAAACCTTCTGATAAATGTAAAAAAAAAATTACAACTTTAGAAACCTATGATACATTCTAAAAAATAAATTACAACTTTAAAAACCTATGATACATTCTAAAAAACAAATTACAAGTTGAAAGCCTATTATACATTCTAAAAAATAAATTACACTATCATATCATATACGTAACGCCAATAGCTCGTCTTCTATCTCGAAATCATCCAAGAGGCGTTGTGTTCTATCCTCTACTTGATACCAATCATGTAAGCACATGCAGGTCTCCACGGTTTCTTCTGATAGCATAGTCCTCCTGGGGTCAATAAGACGCCCACTTGCACTAAATGCTTGCTCTGATGCAACTGTAAACATTGAAATTGTTAGTATATCACGGGCCATGGCGGAAAGCGCATGAAACTTAGTTTCATTTCCACCAAGCCAAAAGATCAAAAGCATCTTCTTCATCATCAGGGATTGGAACATGATTGCTCCCTAGGTACATTGTTAATTCATTAAGGTTGTAAGTGGATCATCCAGAAGAAGAGGAGTCACTTCCGTGAGATTTCCTCATAATACTCCAAATGACCTTCATTTTCCCTATATGTACTTGGGAGGGCTTGTTGGGACCGTGGGTGCTATGGATCTACCCAATCGGGTAGTATAATCCAAATAAAGTATTTCTAATTATGTCTTAACTGTAGACATATCATTTATATTAGTTGTATTCATGTTAGAGTTTATTTCTTCAAGAAGGGTTTCTACACCTTTTAATTTCAATTTAGGGTCTAATGCAGCAGCTATACAAAATGTTAAAGGAGCTATTCCCTAATATTGTGAAAACTTTGCCTCCATTTGTACACACATAAGTTGAAAAAGCTGAAAATCTCTATACTTTCTAAAAGTAAAACTTATTTCATAAAAATGGGTTAAAGCTTGATTTGATGTGGGATACTATACTCCGGAAAAAAAATAAGGATGCATCATGAAAATCTTCTAAAAGATCTCTTATTATCTCAAGAGGGTCCATCTATCATCACTTATATAAATATTCTCACGTGTTAAATAAAGTTGACAACATTGATTTAGGTTCATTTTATAGGCACATGCTTATTTTTAACATTTTATAGGGAAAATTCCATCAATGCTTTACATCTTGTGATATTTTCTTAGGTCTTAGACCCAAATTTACACATATTTCCCTCCACTATTGTTTTCGTGAGAGAGAACAAAAAATGAAACCTACAATCCATTTAATGATCTCTAAATCATCTTTAATATATAAATTTACCCCTACTTGTATGATATGATTTATGATGTGGCATGCACATCTATTCTGAAATAGAGCTCCATTTAAATCAAGTTGAAGTGCAGGTTTTAGTAAATCTGCTACGACATTGTAGGTGCTTGCACCTAAAACCTGCTGCGACATTGTAGGTGCTTGCATTATCTAAAGTTATAGCAATTATTTTATTTTTAATATTATATTCTTTTAAGTTTTTCAAGGATGGTGGACCCTATCTCAACACCAGTGTGTGAGAACTCTAATAAAGAAAATGAAATCATTCTTTTTTACATCACCCAATCACTATCAATATAATGTGATGTGATTGCAATGTACCCCATATTTTGTTTAGAGGTCCATAAATCTGAAGTTAAAGCCACTTTCCCAGGTATGTTTTGAAAAACCTATTTTAAAATCTCTTTTTCTTTCAAAAAACTTTTTACTGTATCATTTCTAGCTATAACTCTAAATATTTTCTACCATGAAGGAACAAAGACTTCCCTCATAAATCTTTCAAAGTGTAGGTCGGCAAGTATAAATGGTAATCGACAAACTATTATAAACCTTAAAAGTTGATATCTAGCATTTTTAGGGTCATATTGAAAAACTCCTAAGCCACTAGTTGAATTTGTTTGAGAAAGTTGTGCACTTCCTGCCCCAGCGCCAGCAATATTTGTATGTATGGGCATAAACGTTCTCATGTGTCTAAGAAGGTGGCCAGTGCCACTTTCTGATCTGGCACTGAGGAGATCTTTGCAATATTTACATTGTGCCTTTTCATCTGTTCCTCCTTTGTGATTTAGGACCTTAACTTTAATAAAATGCACCCATATAGGAGAAGTCAATCTTTTTTTTTCTTTCTTTTTAGTTGTAAAATCCGAACATGCAGGTCCTTCACCAGTGGATTCGGGTTCTTGGGGATTATCACTATCTACTTCTATCCCTTGACTTTGATCTAAATGAATAAATCCAGGATCTTCCTCATTTAGAAAGAAGTCAAGGTTGAAAGGTTGTGATGGTCCAGCCATTTTTCTAAATAATTAAAAAAAACCTTAAATAAATAATTATGTATAATGTGTTTTTTGTGATAATTTATATAAGAAAGGGGAGAAGATGAGACTTAATATATAATATTACTATGTATATTATTACTAAATAAAACTCAAAACTAAAAATAATAAATACCTTTATGAGAGAGGGAGAGCTAATGGAGAAGTCCTTCTTAGAGATCTCCTCCACTTTAGAGAAGTCACTCTCACTCTTCACTTCTTACTTCTTAGAGAACTTTTTAGAAAGCTTAGACTTTAGAATGAGACTTAAGAGAGCTTAGAACCTTAGAGGGAGTGTGAGAAATGAGAGAGTAGACGAGTGTAGAGAAATGAGAGGAATTAGGGCTATTTATAGAGTTCCTCTACTCCCTCATATGACCGTTTTATAACAGTGGGAGGGGGTATAATGGTAAAAAATTATCAAAAGACACTAATACCCCCCATTTGATTGTTCATAGCTGTTTTTTTTTTTTTTTTTTTTTTTTTTTTTTTGGGGGGGGGGGGGGGGGGTGTGTGTGTGTGTGTGTGTGTGTTAAAAACTAAAAAAAAAAAAATTGCATTTGACCATTTTTTAAGGGGGGTTTCAAAAAATCAGACCTTTGGGCCTGTGCCAGGCCATTCGCGGCTTTGGGGCGTTGGACCAAATCCGTGCCATGCCGCGCCTTGGGCCTGGCAGCCCTGGCCTAGCTGGGGATTGTCGGGTTGGGCCGTGCTTGCCCATTGACCAAGTCAACGGCCCAGGCACGACCAAGCTGCTCACACACTCATAGTGCTCAATATCATTTTTATAGGCTTCATCTGCAATGGAGGAAAGGTTCAGGGGCAAATAAGTCTCATTCATAATCTATTTGGGCGAGTAAGTTGCTGCCAGTATGCACCAGACGCCATTTATACATATACACCGCTAATACTAACAGAATCCGTTCATCTTGAATGTTAATAAGAACTTCAGGTAGGTTTAGTACAGAAAACCAAAGTCCAAAGGGGTAGTTTGCATTTTGAGCAAAGTCCAGGTATGTATTCTGTTGTTATCCTTAAAGGATAATTGTGTGACAATCGTGTGGAGATATCCACTGGGATATTCTCCTATAATCTGTCTTCACATGTGTTCAATTAAATATTCAGAAGATTTGTGCCAACTAAATACCATGTGGTCAGTTTCCCATCTTAGAAAATCATGACAACACAAAACCGTGTAGACATATTATCTTTGACATATAACCGTGTAAAACTCTTGTAATATAACATGATAAATAGGAATGAATATACACTCCTCTGCGTGAGGCAAAAAGCAAAAAAACATTTCTTACAAGACTCTTACATGGTATCAGAGTGGATTCCGATTCCGTCGTTCTTGTGAAGCCCACGTGGCAGGCTCATCCATGAAATCTCTTGGGCTTGCACATGAGGGGGAGTGTTGGGAATTGTCTAGTTTATGCGCTAAGGCTGGTGAAGATCTCGTTGGATTGTTTCACTTCCGTTGCTGGAGATCCACCCACTGCCGTAGATGTCGCCGGACTTCAAGAAAAGGATTGGAGTTTTAGACTCTGTTTGTAGACTAGAAAGCCAGAGGAAGGTGCAGAAGATCCAGGCACGCGTTTTAGATCGAGTTTTGTAGAGATCGTTAAGGAAGAAGGCGTTGCTATCACTGTCGTCGTAGGTGCCACCGTCATTCGTCAGCCAACGTCGCCGCTGTCGTTCCGTGGGGCTGGTCTTTGTTATAGAAACTAGACTAAATTGAGATCTTTCATTTCTTGCTGGTCTCTGTTGTAAAAACCAGACCAAATCGAGGAAGGAGAAGGCTGGTTGGTTCAGGTCAAGTCAGGTCCAGGTCGGGTTGACCTAGCCCATAGTTTGCATAAGCCTAGTGTAGCAGCAGCACGCTGACGTCAGCGGTGACGTCAATGTCCGACGTAAACAGATACGTACTGTTTGGGTGATCGCCCGGCTGAAGCTTGTTTGACCAATTGAAGGGCAAAGACTTGTTTCTACGATATCGGGGTCTCCGGGAGTGGATTCCAGATCCGTTTTGTCCAACGTGCTCATTGTGAAAAGATCTATAGCATAGTGTAGAAATTTGGGAAGATTGGCAGTTGTATAGTGAGTGAACTTGAAAATACACATTATGTCATCAGTGGAACGTCAGAATTCGAGGTGGAGAATCTTGACGGGAGAAGAGGAACTTCAAAATCAAAGCTTGAATGTTGGTTCAACATGTCAATAGTGTTGCAGAGACTGCATACTTGTCAGCGAGAAACGGGAAGACATTGTCGGTTAAATCCTAGTGGCTTGAGTTGTACGGAATTCAAGCCGTAGAGATTATTAGGTTTATATCTTGTACTCCAGGTTTACTAGAGTGGTCTATTGGGTTAGCCAATCATTGGGTTAAGGGTCAAGTGTATTTTGGTTAATGTACCGAGGCTTTCTTAGGAGCTAAGAAAGCAGATTATATATATACCATGTAATATGTGTTAGGGATTTTGTGTTTTGCAATTTGATGGATGCATTTTCATTTTAGCATCATTTGAATTTTCACATGAGCATTGATTTAGAAATACTTGAAATCTTGACTTTTCACATGCATGGTTTTAAAACTTTCTGAACTTATGTTTCATGCATATTTGGATTTAAAACTTGGATACATTAAGTTTTAAAAAGAAGTATTTTGAATCAAGCATGCCTATGGCTGTAAAACTTTCATTTAATCGTAGAAATTTTAGGTTTCATGTTTTTAAAACTCTTAGAATGATTTAAAACATGTTTCCAACTTGATTCCATGGCCCAGGGTGCTCACAGGAGAAGAACTTTTCCCTTTAGAAAAATACTTTGAAAAGCATTATTTTTGGGAAAAATTTCCATGTGACCCAGTTGACCTGCTGTGTGCTCGGTCGACCAGCCCAAGGGACCCAGTCGATCGAGCACACAGCAGGTCGATCGGGCAAAAGAGTCGTTGGCTCTCTAATGGTCATATTTCTGACCGTTGAAGCCTTGGTCGACTGGGCTCTATATTGGGTCGACCAAGGACTCGCAGAAACTCATTTTTTTTAATATAAAAAGGTGTTCAATCCTTTGCCAAAGCGTTGAACATCTAAGCCATCCTTGAGGTGTTTAGAGACAAGAGAATGAGAAATGAGCTAAGAGAGACCAATGGGTCATTTGGAAAGCTAAAACTTGAATTCATTGAGTTAAATCTCTAAGTAAACTTTACTTTTCATAATCATATATTACATGCTTAGTTTAAATTATTGGTAAATGAATTTTAACATGATAACTATGATGTGTTGAATCCATTACTTACATTTAATCTATGATCTAAGTTATATTGGATTCTTCACCTTGATTCAAACCAAGTTTGTTTTAAATTTCATAAATCATGCTTTGCCAAAATCTTTGTTTACTTTTATAGCATGCATGATTCATTTACTTGGTTGAATCCTTACTTGTTATTTTCAATCACATTAGAACCAAAGTTTAACTACTTTGTTTTTGAAAAAAACATTGCACATGCATCACTTGATGTTTAGTCTTAAATAGTTTCATACAACTTGTGAGCCTTTGATTTTCATGTCATCAACAAGTTAGTATTTATACATATGATTTGCATTTCACTTCAATCAAATCTCTTTGTGTGCCTTAAACTTTTAAATGCCTTTTGCATATATTGATTGGGCTTACCTTTTAAACTTGATTGAAGCTTTCACACACACAACATGAGCATTCATCTTTGCATTACATAGAGTGTTGTGTGAGCTTGTTTTAACTTTCATATCAGCCTAATTAAGAGGTAAATGTATTGAGCTTTAATTGTATCTCTTAAAGTATTTGAGTAGATATTTCTTTGAGAAAATCATCTTGTAGAGGTTATTGCTTAGCCTTGGAAAAGTATCTTGTAAAGGTTATTGCTTAGCCTAAGAAAAACATAGTGTAGAGGTTGTTAGTTAGCATTGGAAAAGCATCTTGTAAAAGTTATTTCTTAGCCTAGAAAAGTACATTGATAGGTTGTTGTTAAGCCTTGAAAAACATCTTTGTAGAGGTTATTGCTTAGCCTTTTGAAAATCATAGATAGTGAAAATCCGGTGGGGTGTTGGATCACAAGCCGGTAGTGGATGAAGGCATTGAGGCTGAACCACTATAAATAATTGTGTGATGGTGCATGCTTTGTGATGATTATTTTTTTTATCTTTCACATATAGTTTCTATATCATCATAAGTGACTATTTAAATTAAAGAAGTTTAAAATTAGTCATAATTGGTCACTAAGTTGTAACTCACCCTATTCACCCCCCACTTTAGGATAAGGATCCAGAACTTTCAATTTGTAACCCTAGACTCTGAAGGGAGTTAAGATGTGAGTCATTGCTCTCTTGTCATAGACATAGGCGGTTTTGTCGAATTACGTAAAATCCTCTAGTCTCTCTTATGTGGCATGGTTGATCGATCATAGGTTTCGCGCTTTCACACACACGTGCACAACAAAAACAATGGTGGGGGTGCCCATATACATGGCATTTAAATATCTTCCCATACCTTCAAACACCATCAACAAGATGATGATGAAGAAGAAGAAGAATAACAAAGTAGCTTTAGTTTGATTCATATACCAACCGTTGGATATTATGCTCGAGAAAAATTACCCTTGGGATTCGACATATGAGGGGCTAGGAGGGATAAGTTCTATCCAAGATGGGGGGAACCAACCAAGGGTTCCTGGAGGGAGATTGGAAGACTTCTAGTGATGGAAGAGGTGGGCGACAACAGGTTGAACCCGTTGAAGAAGAGAATTGCAAATCGGATTGCAAGTAGAGAAGGGTGTTATTGAAGGAACATGAGCATAGCGATAAGGATCCTCATGGCCTCTTCTCCCCTTTATCCAATGGAAATGTGTTTTTTCATAGGAAACATGAGTTTGTAATCTTTTATAGAAAAAGTCTCTTCCCTTGTACATTTGCATACGAAGAGCCGTGTTATACCTTGGTGGTTATTAGAGTTTCTCTTATTTTGATTATGAGAGCATGAATCGAGCCATATATGCATCATGGGACCCACATATGAGCAACTGGTCAAGGTAGTTTCTCTTATTTTAACTATGAGAGCAGGAATGAAGCCATATATGCATCATGGGACCAAATGTAGATTTGACTTATATTTGACTGTGAGAGCAAGAATCAATCCATGTATCCATCACGGGACCCACATCTGAGATTCCTTCATATCAACTTTGTACCAAAACCTACACATTTTGGATTTGGGTCATCCACAGATTAACTACATGTAGAACACATTTTTTTTTTTTTGATATCAGAGGGTTCCCAACCCTTTGGGTTGGACTAATCCCTCCGGGCCCAGAGGGAAGCCGGGTAAACTCCCCTGTAGCCTCAGTGTGGTAGTGCAGTTTTGAACCTACAACCTCCGGGTGCAAACCGCAGTCCTAGGCCAACTGAGCTACCCAAGTAGAAACATGAGTACAATCATGTGTCTCATACGTGATGGATCTTATAGAACATTCAATCACAACTTAGAGAAAATTTGACAGAGATAACATAATAATGGAAACTGATTTTTTTAACATAATGAGGATATTGATTTTGTATGGTTTGGATTAAAGGCATAAGGTGGCACCAAACACTAGTTGACCATGGACCACATGTGTTGGCATCTTTCTCTCTTTTTGTTATCAATTTGTTGCAACTGGCAACTATATTTGTGAGATTTGTTACTCCACTATAAGAGGGTCTTGAGGATTGACATTTAGAGCATGTTTTTTTTTTTTGCCAAAAGGTTGATTATATTAAAAGCAAATGGTCATACATGCCCGATAGTTAGAAAGGACACAAAGCATGATAAAGCCCATAACTCAAAAGGAAGAATTGTCCAAACTATCAAAAGGCTCCAAAACAATCTAGCATACATCAAGAAAATTCCTGTGCCCATACATAAAATATTGCTCCCTCTTGTGATTGAAGGTGACTTTCCTCTCTAGGGATGACAGTTGGACGACTCAGAGTCATCATAAATGAGAATGGGAGTACTTGAAAGGTTTGAAAATGCTCCCTCCTTGTAGCAGAAGGTCCAAGTAAATCTGGCGACATCACTTTGTTCCTCCCAGTTAGGCATGTCAAACGGGCCGGGTCGGGCTGCTAGCGAGCCGGGTCGGGCCGGGCCACCAGGGAAATACCCTAGCACGGCCTGCCATGGGCCGGGCTGTGCCAGGCCAGGCGGGCCTGTTCATATTTTTTTCTTTTTTTTATAAGTATTAAAAAAAATAGAACACAAGCACGACCGCTGATCACTTTCATTTAGTGGAACTATCTATGGGCCAACCTATTCCATCTAATGTAGACTCTCACGGTCCCATTTGTGTGAAGAACTGAATAAAAAACCTGGCCTTGTAGGACTCAGATGAGGCACGTCCAAACTAAGCCCATTTAATTATCAGGCCTAATTTCAAGAAGCATACAGACCATGGACCTATAATTAGGCCCAGTACCAGCTCATGTATTCATCACTTTGTTCTTTAACCCTCGGACCAGGAATTGCAATCCAATTCTGGCCAATGTAGGCCCATTTCAGACTGGGGCCATACCACCAATCTACATGAACATATAGAGAAGGGGCCCATGGGCCATGTATGTGGGCTCCATTAGCCCCACCAAAAGGTAGGGGTTACAGATAAGTCATTTGAGAAAGCTCTGCTCCATTTGTCATTTGGATCAATCAGATAGGTTATTAGCCGCTGTCCATTTCATTGCCTTTGATAATATTGACAGTTAACTATGACATGTTGTCTTCTTTTAATTTTCTGCCTCCAAGCCTCATTGTAGAGAATCCCGATTGAAGGGGCCCAGTGGTTCATAAATTATTTTTTCTATTAAAAAAAGGATTTATCTTTTGGTAAAAGGACCTAGATGATGATGAGGAAGTGAACATGATTGACACATTAGTTGATCAAACAATTCAACTATCATGTTACACAGATCCGCTGGAGGAATGTTTGGCTCACTTCAATGCCAACATAGACATCAACGGGTCCATATGCAAAGTTAATGCATTATTGGATTCGGCCCAGCCAATGGATGTTGGCCAATGGAAGAAGAAAATTGAGCCTATCTTTACATCCACCTCTGAATCTAAGGTCGAAAAAGAATAAGTTATTGTTGAGCCACGCAAGTTAGAATTGAAACCATTACCCGAGAATTTAAAGTATGCCTACTTGGGGCCCTCTGCTAGCAACCCAGTAATTATTGCCTCAGACCTTGAGGAAGAGCAGGAAAAGAAATTACTGGATGTGCTGAAATACCATCAGAGTGCCCTAGGTTGGACCATCTCGGACATTAAAGGAATCAATCCCTCTATAGTTATGCACCAGATTCATCTAGAAGAAGGTATAAAACCATCATGTGAACCTTCAGTCCGATCCCACGGTGCAGTTGAACTTTTGAATCCCAGAGATGGTAGCACATTTCAAGTAAACGGGCACATATTAAAAGAGTATCTTGAGTTTGTGGATCTTGATAATGTTGCTGAGAAGGTCCTTCTTGTGGACCCAGGATAGATTGGCCTCATACCATGTTAATTGCGTCTAGCTGAAGACGTTAAACTTAGCGCTTGTTGGGAGGCAACCCAATATACCTGTGTGTCGGCACCCCATGGTGAGAAATTTTAATTTATCTTCCTTGTCCTATTTTATTTCTGTTCTACATAAACATTGGGGACAATGTTTAGAATAGGTTTGGGGGTGAGGCACTGCATTTCATGCATTGCATTTTGCATGTACATAAGTCTTGTTTTCCATTTATACCAAAAACCCTAAAGATTTAAAAAATTCCAAAATCACTAAAAATCTGAAAAAAATTTAAAAATTGTCCATGGATTTTGGCTTGAAGAGTTGTCATAGATACAAGTCCTAAAAACTTTTTACACATTTAGCCACATGGGTGTAGTCCAAGAGAAGAGCAAATCACTTCCGAGATACCCGAAAGAATCATTAGTGGAGACTAGAACCCATTGAGCGATTGAGCCTATCTATATCCGTTTGGGTGAGGACTCTTCTATGATATTCCTGAGTAGAATGAAGAGCTACTTCTAGAGCTTCTTAGTCCAGCATTTCCGACCTCATAAGTGCTATTCCTTGTTCTAACCATAGAGGTGACATCAAAATGTGAAGAAACCTTGACTTGTAGCTTATGATGCATTTTTCCAAACTTAGGGGAAGATGATAGGCATTCTAAAAAATAAAAATAAAAACCATGGCCAAAATTTTGAATCCACATTTTATATCCTTAGTAGCCCTCTTGAGCCTATCTTACAAGAAACCTTCCTTCATTGACCCAAGCCTCATCACCTACATATATATCATCCTTTTTGACCTTTTTTTTTTATTTTTTTAAAAGGGTAAGGATACATGATGAAAGGAAGGATTTGAGCATTAGCGTTGAAGACTTCACATGGGCTATCAAAAAATAGATGTTCTACAAAGGGATGACAAAGGAATTTGAAAGTTGAAACAAAAAAAAAAGAGAAAAAAAGGAAAAAGAGAGAGAGAGAGAGAGAGAGAGAGAGAGAGAGAGAGAGAGAGAGAGAGAAATAGAAATGAGAACCAAAGAAAAAGATATGAGAACCAAAGAAAATCAAGCACCAAAAAGAGATAGAGTGGAATAAAGAACACAAAGCAAAAGGAAGAAGTGAAGACAGTTGAAGACCTTCCTATGAAGACTTGAAGACCCTTACCTTCTCAAAAAACTTTAGCCATATTTAACCCTTATCCTACCTATTAAACCCTAACCCCATTACAACCTATGAAAGACCTATTGGATCTTAAGAAAGGTTAGGTGTTGAATGAGTGAGAAGTTGAGTGAGCATTTCCACCTTCTATTGGTTATATCTTGTTCTATGAGATCAATCCTTCTATACATAAACTTCGTTCTTCATCAATTATGTGAGTTCTTAGCCTTGTTCATACTCACATACTAAGAGTTAGTCAGTAAAATTTGTGTGCTTCCATTGTTGAGAGTATGACCTGTAAGGCTGTAGTCAAGGCGAAATGTATTCCGAAGGGGATTAAGGTTGTGTGAGATTCGACTTGAAGATTGCATGATTATTGGCTAAATACACACACACATATACAGTTGGACTTAGGTATTGATTGTCATATCTTTAAGAGTTAGCTAGTATTCTTGCTAAAGATTGTTGGACACCAAAAATATTTTCTTTTCAAAATAAAAAGAATTTTGTGGGACTTATTCGCTAAAAACCCTCACGAGAAAAAACTCGTCCACTAAGGGAAATCTAGGGGTTTAACGGCTTGTTGCACGAGTTAAGTGCAGCCGTGTTTCCTGCGAAAGTGAGTTAGGATCTTTACTGTGTTTTCTTGCATATAGTTTAGTTTTTCTTTATAGTTTTTGCTCGGGACTAGCAAAATGTAAGTTTGGGGGTGTGATGAGGGTTAAATATTGCATATTTTACCCCTCATTAGTCCTAATTTTATCGGCATCTCATATGCATATCATTTGCCTTACACAAAGATTTTATTATTCTATCACATTAACGGATTATCGGATTATCATGTATAAATCCAATTATTTGTAGCACATTTTTATGTAATTTCTCTTGTGTAGGTGGACCTCGCGTCTATCCCAACATTCCGGCTAGTGTCCTAAGTCATGAAGAAGAGATTTCAATAAAGAAATTACATGAAAAAATCTTAGGAAGTGTTGAAGAATTTCTAAATAAGAGGAGAAGACTTTATGGATAAAAGAAGTCATTTTCTAACACAAATGATTGACTGGTATTGGTTGGAGCTTGGGTTGGTATGGAATAGGTTATGGGTTCAAATCCTAACAATTGCATATTATTATTATTTTTTTCCATCCAACTCACCTCTCCATGTGAAAGGATATGAGCCAATTGCAATGACACAAATCCATGTGAAAGGATATGAGCCAATCAAAAGCCTCCAAGTTGAAGGACCACATAAAGAAAAAGGCACATATGCTTTTGGAAGGAAAGTTTGTTGCAACCAATCAAATTGAAGCTATTCATGTGAAAACAAAAGAACCAATGAAAAGCCTCCAAATCAAATTCAAGCAATCCATGTGAAAGCAAATAAACCAATCAAAAGCCTTCAAGTTACAACTAATCAAATGGAAGCAATCCTTGTGAAATGAAATGAGCCAATCAAATGTTTTCAATGTTCCTATAAATTAGAATGTTTTTGTAGAGTGAGGGAGATTTTTTGACAAGTTAGTCTTTTTGCAATTTTGTTTTTACTTTTAAATTGTAATTAAGAGCTTCTTTGTAACTAATCTAGAGAGAAAGTATGTAAATGAAGATTATTAATGAAGATTTGGAGCTCTTTCTTGATGTTTAGTGGCTAAGGCTCTTGGATTAGGCTCTCCTTTTGAAGCTAAGTAATGTAATTAGTTCAATTTCATGCATGTTTTAGTTTAAATTCCCTACTTGTGCCTTAGTTGATTAGTAGATTTTAGATCTAATTGTGCTAACCTCTCTCATTTCTCATGCTCTATCTCTACACTTGATGCTTTGATAATCTCAATTGATGCTTTGTAGTTGGATTAAGTTCTCTCACATAGCATGCTCTAGAGCCCTTATCTTTGATCTTTTGTAGCTTGATTTTGATGATTAATTGTTAGGGTAGTCAAGTTATGATTTAGAATCTTGACTTTTTTATTTTCTTTACTTTGATCTTCATTACTATATCATCCAATCTAATAAGGCAAGAGATTGCTAATTGGATTGTAGATTTGGGAATTGAATTCAAACATGCATTGTTTGAATTAATTACTTAGTGGATTTTGGATTGCCTAATCTCTTCTTTTTATTGTTGTTAATTTAAATCCTTGTTTTATTTGTTATTTTTACTTTTAGATTGTTAGATCCACATTTCAAATCACTTGTTTTAAAACCCTACACATTTGACACGACATCTTCATATTAAATCCTCCATTTCCACCACCCACTACAACAAAAAAACACCATTGGTGACAAAAAATCAATGTTGACACGGAACGCACGCGAAGGTGACAAATTTTTTTTTTTGCTTGTTACGAAAAAGCTTTAACCAACGTGCCAAATAAAGAGGAGATTTGGTGACAAAAAATTTTGTCACCGAAAGACAAAATTTTGGGTGACAAGTACAAACTTGTCACTGAAAGATCTAAATTTCACGCTGGCGGGCTTGTGGTGGGTCACCGAAAGAAACAAAGGGATTGTTGATTAGTCGGTTTTTAATTCGATTTTTTAGATTTAAAGTTCGAATCGGAAGTAAAAAAATCTTTACTTATACTAATCTTTTGTACACTACGTCAAAACACACGATTAACGACTCCAGGATGCGGGTTCAATTTTATCTGGCGACTTCTTTTTTTGCCTGCAAAGGTTAGTGTTTTACCGGCCCCCCAAATTCAGTGCCTTTTATTTTACTTTTGCCGGCACATAAATTGCTTAATTTTTTTTCTAATAATTTCTTTACAATGCTTAATGCGCTAGGAAATGTTTTATTTATAAGATATTTTTTTATCTCACTCTGATATTCCTCTCTCGATTTGGTGTAGAAATCCCTTGCCCAGACGACCCTCTCTCTCGTTCTCACCTCTCCAGCAGACGACCCACCTCATGCTTAGGAACCCTCTCCGCATCGCCCTCCACCTGCACAATACCATCCAGTTCTCCTCCTCCAACCACTGTGCACACCTCACGGCCCTCATCCATAGCCTATCATCCTCTACCTCTCGCCCATCACCCTCGTCGCCTACCTGCGTAGAGTCTCCACTGATCTCAAAACCCATCATCCCTTTCACGCCACCCTCTCCATCGTCGCCATCTCCTCGTGCGCAGAGCCTCGTCTGAGCCTCGCCGATCTCGACTCCCACTACGTCAAAACGTGCATAAAAACCACATCGTTTAAGTGCAAAATACCTTCGTCCATGGCTATGGCATTTTTAGCGACATTGCTTTGCACAAACCATAGCCCACCTATGTCGTCTATCTCATCTAAAAAAGAGCAAAAATAAAAAAAAACTCCCTCTACTCTCTCCCGTCTTCACCCTCTTTCTCGCCCTCTCCCTCTTTCTCGCCCTCTTGCCCTCTTTTTCTCCCGCCCTCTGACCTCTTTCTCTTTCAATTGAGCCATCTCTAAAAAACAAATTCTCTGAAACCTATCTCTCCAACATCGAACCCTACCTCTTCCTTCCTTACAATCGACCTCAAAAATTGGAAAAGCTCCCGAAACTCATCGCCAACCTCATCAGCCATTCATTCAGGTAGAACTAGTATATTATTGTTTGCATTTTTCTTCTTCTTTATACCCTTATTTGGTTTGCCCTAAATCGACTATTCTCTCTCTTTTACTTATTTTGGGTGTGCTTATGAAGATAAGGTTGATTGATTTTTTTTTTTGCCCCATTAGATCTAGTTATAGATCGAGTTACCAACTGCTGAAGATCTTCTCTTTTTTCTTTTGTGTTAAGTTTTACATACATGCTCCAAAGCAGTGTTTACCTAGTTTTTAGGTTGCAAACCGACATGGATTCTGTTGTGTTGTGTTTGGTGATGTTTTTTATTGTGTAGTTTTTGAAGTAATTTTTTTCTTTTCATAGTTAAAGATTTTGATTTATCAACTCAAGGAAGTGCTGAATTTATTTTCACATCTTTCATCTTCACTCGTTTCTAATGGATTCATGTCATCCCTCCTCTGCATCATCTTCATCATATTTTTTGCAGTTCCAAATTTGGTTTCATCTTCAAGCACAAACCTGTGCATTTTGATTGTCTTTCTTCTTGTTTTTTTTTCTTCCACAAATCCACTTTGCATTGATGATTTCCTCAGATTTGTGAACCCTAAATAGGGGAAAGCCCTTCAAATCTGCGCTTCATCTATTTTTATTATTTTTACATATGGTTAATCTCATTGAAATCTAACCAAATTTGGAAGCCAATTGGCAGAGTCTTCTAGTTGTAGGCATTCTCTAGTTTGGGCATAACCCAAAATAGAACCTGAAGCAATAATCCCTTCTTCAGAAAACCCCCCCTTTAGTGTAGATTTATCCTCATGTGTGTGCCAAAACCTCAGAATGATACATGAAATTAGTTGTTTTGGGTTTAGACTTATATATGTGCACTATTGGTAGATTTGTTTAGTGATATTGCAGAAATTGATTGTAGGTTTTGAATTAGATTTTGTGGAAAATTGAGCCTCATATATGTTGTCTTCTCTTAAAACTTCAGTTCCTCTCACTTTCATAATTTATTTTAGTTAACATAATTTCGCTTTGCTAGCTTTTCTATCTCTGATATTCTAGTGCATGTTTAAAATTGTACGAGATCCAGGCCAAGGGTAGTTTTGTAGATGGGTAGGTGGCAACCACCTCTTCCAAATCACCCCACTCTTGTTAATTGTGTTTTAAAATTTAAACTATACTCTTTAGACTGGTTGAAGGGTATATGAAAATATGTCATGGATTGAAGGGTTGGTAGTACGCCCTTCACACTGCACGACTTGTTTGGAAGTAAATGGTTAAAATGTTGGTTGAAGAATACATGTGGTTTCAAATTGATTTTTTGTTTAATTTTGGTTTATGGATGTGAAATATTTTGGTTTATGGATGTCAAATGTTAGAGTATCCTGAAATGTGAAATGTTTGTTTAAGACACTTAGAAATCTTTGTCTGTGTTCTGTGCAACTTATAAAAGGTTAATGATCTTTCTAATATTTTTTCATGAAGTTAGTAGTATCGTTACATTTAGTATACTTTCAAAAGCCTGTGGCACAGTGTAAGCTGCTCACTATTGCAACCTTGAGGTTTCACTTGTTGGTTTGAGTCATGTTACCAACCGGGAAAAAGAAAAAAAAAACTACTTAAGTTCTAGAAAAACTAATTAAGTTATAAAACTTAAAAAAGGTAGAATAGATAAAACGTTTCAAGTAAAACAGTAAAAATATATCGAAATAGTTTGTTACGATGGGATAGCAATATCCATATCCATGTCCTTCATTTGGGGAATGGGTGTTGTATCCACATCTCTCTTTTGTGTTTGTTAGTGTTATTGGTGTCTATTAGGTGAGAATGTACGTTTGGGTTTTTGCTTCTTTCTTTCTTGGTTTTGGATTTACTTATGCCTTCTATTCAATGCCTCTTATGGTTGTTGGATTCAACTCGGATTCAACTCTTTGGTTGCATTTTGAATTGTGTTTTTCAATTGTGTATTATGGCATTAATTTATAATTGAAGTTGTAATTTCTTTTTTGAATGGCGATAATTGAAGTTTTGAAATGCTTGTTATCATTTGCCTTTGGGATGTCTATGGTATCTTCTTACTTTTATTATATGATATTGATATTCTTTGCTATTGAGGTTTGTCTTTTTTGTTTATTGTAGTGGCAACAAATGGACATTGAATATACATTCTAGCAAATGCTTCATCTTTGCACATCACCAAAAGTTGTGTAAGTATCTGTACTCAATTCTTTGTCCATTTTTTTGTAACATAAATTGTATTTAGGGAAGAACCCTTTTATTTAATATTCATGGTGTATGTGTGAAGTAAATCATCGAAGTGCTATGGTTGAGTGGTGAATGTTGTAGTTTGGAGGGGCACTAGTGGGGTGTTTATATAAAGTTTTTTTTGTTATGCACAGGTACCTAACAGATTGTAAAAAAAAAAAAAACTTGTTTAATATTCGTGGTGTAAGTGTGAAGTAAATTATTGAAGTGCTATGGTCGAATACTGAATGACTAATGACGTAGTGGTGAATGACTTTGTAGTTAGTGTGTTGGGGCACTAGGTTGTTTATATGAAGTTTTTTTTTTTGTTATGTACAGGTACTTATTAGGTTGTAAAAAAAAGATTAAATGTCACCCATACAAGGGAGAATATGCCGAAATTTCTAGAAATCTTTTACATTAGAAATGTTCTTAGGAACATTTTTATGAAGTATACGTTAATGTTTGCCAAGATGTGTTTATGCTTCTTATTTATCCTTTTTTGTTATTGCAGGATGATGTTATTATTGCATATGAATCTGACAGCTCGGTGGCGCAAGGTGATTTAGACCATGATGTAGTTACGAAGGTATCTTTTTATTGCTTGTTGATCATAATCTTTCATTTGTTTAATTGGTAAAATTCCTAGTCAGTACATTTCATTGAGAAAACAACACTAAAAATGAAGTGAGTGAACTAATAATGGCATGTCCGGATGCAGCCCTAGTTGCAAATGTTTGTTTTGAGCTGTGTGATTCATAACATGTTAACTAATTACATTTTTTTTGTTGTGATTTTATACAGGTAGGTAACTATCAAGATGGAGTTACTTTTTGGCAGTTAACCAAGATGGAGTTGAAGTTTTGTAGTTAATTGGAACACTTGTTTTAAATTATTTTTGTCATTTGACACGACACACCGTGTATGGATGTTTTGTAGTTATGCTAAAGCTATTAACTTTGAAGTGTTTATTGTTGAAGGATGAATATTTTGAAGGGTTGTGAACTTGGATGATAGAATGTTGACTTGTTGGATATTGATTTGAATGATATTTTGCATCTTTGTGGTATAAGTTTTGCTAATGGGTGTATCTAGATATAATTATTTGAAACTTTGTAAGCAGGTGCGAAATGATAATTTGGGTGGCACAAATATTTTGATTGTGTTTTTTTTGTGACAAAAAGAGTATGTCACCCTTGTGTGCCAACCTGATAATATTATCAGTGACATGCATTTGGTTGTCAGGGTAAATATTTTCAGTGACAATTCTTGTCACAGAAGATCTCTTTTCTATGGCACCCGCATTGTCGTTACCATTACTTTCAGTGACACCTTACTATGTCATGAAAAATCTTTCTTCCACGACACCATATTTTTGTCACCGTTGACATCATTCCGTGACAAGTGCACAAACTTTGTCATCCTTGACTTTTAGTGTCATGGATACAACGACACCCCCATCCCGTGTCACCAATGATAATAGGTGACAAAAATTGGGCCTTCAGTGACATTTCTTCATGTCACCAAACATGTTTTTCCTTATAGTGACCACTCATCCACTAGTTTAGTGTAATTTGTTAGATCTCATTAATTTCATTCTTTACATTGTTAGTTAGAGTAGTTTAGTTGTTGTTTTAGTTTTGTTTCACATTCAAATTAGTTTAATTCCATTTTTCACTCATAGTTTAGTAGTTTTAAATTGCTCACTTCAATTTCTATATTAGCTATATCTTAGTTCAATTCTCACTTAAATTGGGTTCATTGCTTCTTCCATCCTCTCCTCGTGGGAACAATAATCCGGACTCTTTTTGTCCTTTACTACTTGACGACACCGTAGTCTTGCGGTTAAGCGTTACACATCTAAGTGTCGATCACCTCTTGTAGTATCGTATGGTCCAAGTGTGATTGGATGACAACAATTCCATGGTTTGTTTCCAAGCAGGCGCAATATCCCATGCCATGGTGGATGCCTGCTGGAAAGATGATACTAACACCAAGATATCAGTCTTAATTTGTAGAGACATAACGTGTGGTCTTTTGCATAGTTTAAGACCTTTCTTAAGTGTCAATACTTCCGCCTCAAGAGGATGGGCTGATTGACTCTCCCATAATAGGCTGAATACATGACTCTCATCGCATCTCTGATGATGTCTCCTATACCAGCTGAGCCCGAAACTCATTGATAAGAACCGTCAAAATTCAGCTTGAACCATCATGGAGGAGGTGGAAGCCCGTATCTAGAGATGATCCAACGTGGGAACCAGGACTTGCATACAACCTTGATAAATTCCATTGTACGAAATGCCAAATAGTTTTACATTTAACTTGAATAGGGTGGGGAGGATGATGTTTAAAAATTATGTCGTTACAAGTTTTCCAGATGTACCATGATATATACTATGACTCCCAACTTGGCCTTATGGATAGAGTGGCAGTTTAGGATCCAATGAGTTAGAGTGGCATGATGAGTAGGGTTATCAATATTACTAGGGAAAAGATCCCAAACTCTGGTTGAGAAAGGACATTTGCAGAAAATGTGATTGACATTTTCATTAGATGCATGGCATAGGGGACAAAGAGGTGATACACCCTCAGTCCAGTCTGCTACCCTATCCCTTGTAGGCAGCTTATTATGGAGACATTTATGGGAAAAAAAATCTGGAGCTTGGATAGAAGTGGCAGCTTCGATAATCGCCTCCAAACCAGTTGGGAGCCCATAGATAAACCTTCGATCTCTTTAAACAAGGTTTTAAAGCTACATGTCCCACTTGGTTCTGATTTCCAGCACCTAACGTCGACACCCCCTAAAGGAATTTGGAAAATCCTTTGAACAATTTCATCTTGCCACAATGATGTCAAGGTGTGAAGGTTCCTGGAAGTATTGAAACCATCCTTGACTACTAGACGATCCAACTATGGCCCATTGGTCTAGCTGATCTGTACGCCAATGTTGAAGGACATGATTTTTCAAAAGGTCAATGCCTGAAACCTAACTGTCCTAAAAGGTTTGCACATTAGAGCCATCCCCCATAACCCATTTCAAATTGGAGAGTATAACATGTCTGATCTTGAGCATTGCTTTCCATAATGGGGATTTAAAAGGCTTTGGGGGTGGCATCATAAAAGGTCCTCCCTTTCAAGTATTTTTTACCAAGAAGTTTAGTCCACTTCCTATTAGGGGACGCTAGAAATGTCCATACAAGGTGGGCCAGAGCTTCCTTGTTCTAAATTCCAGGGCCCCTTTCAAGTATTTTTTACCAAGAAGTTTAGTCCACTTCCTATGAGGGGACGCTAGAAATGTCCATACAAGGTGGGCCAGAGCTTCCTTGTTCTGAATTCCAGGGCCCCTTATACCTAGGCCACCCTCAGTAATAGGACTAGAGGCTTAGTAGAGACTAGAGAGAGAGAGAGAGAGAGAGAGAGAGAGAGTAGAGACTTGATGAGTATGAGTGTGATGGGTGTCAAATATTGCATATTTTACCTCTCATTAGTCCGAGTTTTATTAACATCTCATATGCATATCATTTGTTTTACACGGAGATTTTATCTTTCTATCATTAGTCCGAGTGTAGGTGGACCCCGTAATTACCCCAACCTTCCGGCTAGTGTCCGAAGGCATCAAGGAGAGATTTCAATAAAGAAGTTACATGAAGAAATCTTAAAAAGAGTTGAAGAATTCCAAAATAAGAAGAGAAGACTTTAAGGATAAAAGAAGTCATTTTCTAATAGAAAGGATTGGTTGGTGTATTGGTTAGAGCTTGAATTGGTATGAAATAGGTTATGGGTTCAAATCCCAACAATTGTATATTAATTTTTTTAGAGAGAAAAAAAAAATCTTTTGACAAGTTAGTCTTTTAGCAATTTTATTTTACCTTCTCTATACTTTTATATTGTAATTAGGAGCATAAGTGTAACTAATCTAGAGAGTGTGTGTAATTGAAGATCATTAATGAAGATTTGGAGCTCTTTCTTGATGTTTAATGGCTAAAGCACTTGGATTATGCTCTCCTTTTGAAGCTAAGTTATGTGATTAGTTCAATTCCATGCATGTTTTATAGTTTAAATTCCTTGATTGATAAGTAGATTTTAGATCTAATTATGCTAATCTTTCTCATTTCTCATGCTCTATCACCACATTTGATGGTTGGACAATCTCAATTGATGCTTTGTAGTTGGATTAAATTCTTTCACATAGCATGCTCTAGAGCCCTTATCTTTGATCTTTTGTAGCTTGATTATGGTGAATTATTGTTAGGGTAACTAGATGATGATCTAGGATCTTGACTTTTGATTTTCCTTACTTTGATTTTCATTGTTATATCATCCAATCCAATTAAGCAAGAGATTGCTAATTGGATTGTAGATTTGGGAGTTGAATTAGAACATACATTCGTTGGATTAATTACATACTCGGTGGATTTTCGATTGCCTAATCTCTTATTTTGATTGTTGTTAATTTTAATCTTTATTTGATTTGTTATTTGCACTTTTAGATTGTTAGATCTACATTTCACATCACTTATTTTAAAATCCTACACATTTCACACATCTTCACGTTAAATCTTCCATTTCCACCATCATTCATCCACTAGTTTAGTGTAGTTTGTTAGATTAACTTAGATCTTGTTAATTTCATATTTTAGATAGTTAATTAGAGTAGTCTAATTGCTATTTTAGTTTTATTCTACATTGCATTTATTTTTATTCCATTTTTCACACATAGTTTATTAGTTTTAATTGTTCACTTCAATTGTCTATATTAGCTATATCTTAGTTCAATTTTACTTTAACTGAATTCATTGCTTGTTCCATCATCTCTTTGTAGGATCGATAATTTGAACTCTTTAGTCCTTTACTACTTGACGACACCGTAGTCTTGCGGTTAAGTGTTGCACATCTAAGTGTCGATCAGAGTGTATGACAGATTGACAACCTAATTCCAAGTGGAGTGTCGCCCAGGCTCGATATTATCATCATCATTTCTTCAGTATTGGTTAAGAAGATATGCTCCATACTGTTGCGCAGCACTACCATACCCATGACTATATTCGGATTGTTCTTGATAAGATGATGAACTATCTTGATCCCTTGTAGATTAAGATCGCTGGTTGTACTCAAATGGCATGAAATATGTATGAGGGGCATGAAAAGGTACTTGGAGAAGTGCTAGTGGGGGAAGCCTGGGGATAGGCCTGAGCCGGTGTTGGTAAAGGGGATACCCAATTAGGATCATATGAATAACCCTCATGCTGTCCATACATGGCACCTTGTTGGCCAACATAATCCCCATGCCGTCCATGCATGGCACCTTATTGGCCAACATAACCCCCATAATGATCACAAGTACTTTCCCCTACTCCTTACCCAGCGGCGCCACTACTACTCCCTGCCTCGGTCTGCCCAACATGTCTAACATAGGCACGACGAGGATCTAACTTAGCAGCACCATGAAAATGCTCAACTGTCTCATAAGTGACCGGCTCATCATCTCTATAATGACCATCATCCCCGGGAGAGTCAGGTGGAATTCTTGCTGATGATAAAGAAGTAGAAATACTTCTTGTATCAGGTGTGCACCCTTGTTATATTGTCAAGTTTATTTCTTCTATCCTTTCTGAGGCCCTCACTAGCTTAGGCTTATCCCCAATCAATTCCTCCATCAACTCCTCGAATTCTGGGTCTTGGTCTAACATCAGTTCTTCTTGTTCCTCCAGCCATTCACCTAACACAATATCCTCTTCTAAAAAGATATAGTCCAAATTAATTGGGCAAAAATAATATCATTGATCCTCAAACAGTCTTATCTTTCTATTTCTACTTCGGAGCTTGAGGTTGTAGTGGATGTCGACCAATTTATTTAGCTTCTGGAGTGTTAATATATTTCTTGGTCTTGTGTGGATAAACGAGAAAGTACTCCAGTTTCTTTCATAATTGGAAGACGATGTAGTTTGACTAAGGACTTTAATAGCAATCGTCCTTAGTGCAGGAGCACTCTCTCCATAATTCAACCACCATTCAGCTGAAAATAAAAATAGAAATGATAATAGTCAATAAAATAATAATAAGTCATTGGATAATATAGAGATGACATTACAATCAATACCAGGATTAGTCTGTGTGATAGCTCTCCGCACAACCGTCGTTCCAAAGCTTCCAGCACGTACATTGTATATGTCAATTTGAAGACATTAACGACATAGAAAAATAAATTGGATAAATTACAATGTTATATACTTTTTCCCTTAATTATCCTACCTGATTAGTAGTGCAAATTGCTTCATCTATACTCTCTGCCAGTCTTTCAATTCCATTTTTTAATCCCAAACGGATTTCATCAGATATGTGTCCATCCTTAAATTGTGGATTAAACAAGTATCCTGTAAAACCAATGAATTTTAGTCAATGATAAATTAATATAGGAATTGAATACAACAATTTAAGTATTAACGGAAATAACATTCACTTACCAGTAGTGTGTACATCATATTTCAATTATCGTCCCCATCAATCGTTGATGATCTTCCAAAACTTTTTGTAATATCTATAAACTGCTTGAATAGCTAGCTTTGATCTCTCCATGGCTTCATGTAAGCAGCCCATTATTGGCTTATCATCGCCATCAACCAATCGAAGAACCTTTATTAGGGAATCAAAAACATTCAAAACACCCTTCACATGAGGCCAAAATTTGTTGGACTCAATTATTTTACATACTTCTTTTGTAATGGGACTTGGCCTCTTTCCCCATTTTGAATTCATGAACTCCTGTGATTTTATCAATTGGAGAAGTCATTCTCTATACTTGTAACTACTTTCGATGGCAATGAAGTGGGTGGCAAATCTAGTAATGCCAGGCTGCAGTAGTTCATGGTTGTTGGCATTGCATTTTCATAATGGAAATGAGTCTATATGCTTACCAATCACTTGCAGCATGACTTTTCCTTTTGCAATATCTTCAAGCATTAAATCAAGGCAATGTGTTGCACATGGAGACCAGAAAATCCTTGGCCTTTGTTTCATAAGCATGATTCATGTAGTCTTCATGCTTGCTGCATTGTCGATAGCAACCTGAACTAAACAATCTTCCCCAATTTCTTCAGTCACCTCACTCAATAACCTATTTATATAATTTGCATCTTGGATGTCATCAGTTGCATCAATTGATTTGAAAAACACAATGCCCATAGACGAGTAGACTAGAAAATTCAAGACTTGACGATGTGTGATAGTTGTCCACCTATCACACATTAGTGTGCAACCTCTTTCCTTCCATGCCCATTTGAAAGTTTGCACCCAAGCCAGCAACACCTCATACTCTTTCTCAATACAGACATGCCCAATCTTATAAGGGGGAGGGGGCCTTTATACCTGGACCATGTTCTACAACTGGGGCTTTTATACCTGGACCATGTTCTACAGCTGCATCTAACATGGTGGTGAAATAAGGAGAAGATGCCTCCATAAAAAAAAAAAAAACTTCCCAGTAGCTCTCACTAAATGTTCTCTTGCTTTACCAAACTTACCCTTTAGTGCTTTCATGATGCTGGGCTGCTTTGATGTTGGTATTCTATAAGCAAATGGGTCAGTTGGTCCCACCACGTCCAGCCTAGGAGGTACATGCGTAGGAGGTCTTTCAAACTCCTCAATGTCTGGATCTTGACGGGGTTGTTTTTTTTACTAAATGCCTGATGCAAACTCGCGCCCCCCCTGCCGGTCCGGATGACCCACCCTGCTCATATTAGCTACCTCTAATGGCTGCTTCATATTGCATTCTTCTCCTCTCTTCTTCCTTCTGAAGTGACCTCACACTTTCTCTCCTAGCCCTCCTCATTTTTGGGTCTTCATCGTCATCATCGGAGGAACCAAATACTTCTTCTCTACATACATCAAGTTCATATATTCTTCTTCTTTCTTATACAATTTTTTTTTTTTTTTGCAGATGCATTAATGAGTTCCTGCATTTTAGCTCTCACATTTGGTGGCACTTTATGACATTTTGCCACCTGTCCTGATACATGTGCCAAATATTGTTTCAATTGGGTAATCCTCCCATTGAGCACTTGGTCACAATAATTACATTTTATTTTACTTTTGCTTCCAACTGCTTCACCGTGGCTCCATGCCGGATCTATGTCATGCACCATTGTTCCTATAAAATAAGAAATTCATGTAATAGTAATACTCTAGCAACAATTATTTTTAGAAAAAGTAGAAGATTTAATAAAATCATTTTCAAAATCCTAAATATATAGATCTAGCATAAAAGTGTGTAGATCAATCAGTTACACACCATACAATGATCATGAATATTTAAAAGAACATATTTATGATGAAATCCTCAAAAAATGATATCTTATAATTCAAATATTAGAAAATCTGAAAATAAAATACTTAAAATAAAAATCTAAATCAGGTTTATGACTATGAGTAATGTAATCTTGTAGATCTATTATCTACACACTATTAATAAGCCTTTGGTATCATGAATACTCTAACAAGTAACAACAATTATTTTTAGAAAAAATAAATATTTAATAAAATTATTTTCAAAATCCTAACTATATAGATCTAGCATAAAAGTATGTAGATCAATCATTTTACACACCATACAATAATCATGAATCATTAAAAAATCATATTTATGATAAAATTCCCAAAAAATGATATATTATAATTCAAATATTAAAAAATCCAAAAATAAAAGAATTAAAAAAAAATCAAAATCATGTGAATTAAAAAAATTCAAAATTCAAAATCATGTGAATAGATCTGGCATGAAAGTATGTTGATCTAACTTCTAAGTGAAGAACACAATACAAGTGACAAACCCAATGATTTTTATGCTTCATCTAAACATACAAAATAAAAAACACATAATAAAATGCTTTAAGTTGATTTTCTCTTACTTTGATTAAAATTTTCTTCAAGAAATAGATGTGGGATTTGGAAATATGCAAGAGGGATGCGTGATGGAATATGGTTGTTGCTCTATGGAGTAAGGAGATGAGAGGAGAGGAGAAGAAGATGAAGATGGGGGAAAAAGTTAGAAAAATAGGGTTCTGGAGCTTTTTAAATGATCTCGGCCAATATTTTCAAAGTATCAGTCGAGGTCTCAGTAAAATCGAGATGAACAAAATCTTGGCCATCATTGGTCGAGATATTGGGGGCATTTGCCCCCGAGACACCGATACGGGTATCTCGGGGCTATATTGGTCCGGTATCAGCCGATTTTTTCAACCATGACTACAAATAAATCAAATATTGAGAAATAGCTGAAAGCACAGATTGGACCAAGATTCTTTTACCCGCCACGGACAAGGATTTGCCTCTCCATCTCTTAATGCTCATATTAACTCTCTCATGGATAGTGAGAGCCCTCTCTCTCCCGCGATTATTAAGACCAACGGATACTCCCAGGTAATTAAAATGGGAGTTGACATCCCGAATTTGGAGAGTGTGCCTTACATCTCTAGCAATATTAGGATGAATATTCCGACTGAGGATAAGCTTAGAGTTTGTTGTGTTAGCCTCTTGGCCTACCTCCGCGGGAAAAACACGAAGGATATCATTTAACTTAGTAGCGGCTGGAGCTGATGCTTGAAAGAAAAGAAGGATGTCATCAACGTACTGCAGTATGTTAATACGATCTCCTTTTGGGGCCAAAGTAGGAAATAGCGAAGGCTTTTGGATAGCACAACGTTGGACAACTTTGGTTAAGGCCTCCCCGCAGAGGATATAAGTGTATGGAGAGATGGGATCCCCTTGTCTAATACCACAGTGGGGATGGATAAGGTCCGTATGATGCCCATTAATAACCGCCCTGTATCTAACAAAAGTAATGTACTTCACGATTCTATCGACAAAAGATTATCTTTCCACTCCAAAATTAATTTTGCAATTGCTATGAATTTGTGTGTTGGGAGAAAGAGGTTGTGGGTTGTTGATTTGGATAGATGAGGTCGCGGCTGATCGTACACCGGACCAAAATATCGGACGTGTGCAAACCAAAAGTAGAATGGAAGAAACAAGAATGTCACTTGAAGAGATAAAATAGGAGATTAAGCATGAAATCCAACTTTTGAGAGAGTGTAGAAGCTCATCATTTCCAGCAACACCACCTAGATTACCGCAGCTATATACTAATGATGTTTCTACTATTTGTTGCATATGCATGGGGATCAAGATTTGCTGAGTGAGGATAGTTAAATGATGTGTACATATTTCCCATACATTCCTTAGGTTTAGAGGCGGCCCTAGGCTTTGACTGCCCTAGGTTGATTTTAAAATCTGCATAGATTTAAATGGGCCCCTCAACCATGCCCCATACACGTTTGTCGAAACAGTACACAATCGCCCCATGTCTGAAGCACACCTGTCTAAATAGTAAACAATTGCCCCACGTGGAAAAGAAAATACTCATTCTCTTTCGACATCTTCTTTAAGTTGAGAGTCCAAGTTAATCTTCGTGTCACACCGATCTAGCTCCTCGTTGCCAATCTCTGTGCAGACTACTGCATCTTCAAGACCTCATTTGTTCAACCTCTTTCGTGGTTAGTCTCTCTATCTCCAAATAACCTTAAATAATTGAATCATGTATGTCTCTCTCTCCCTTCCTTGATCTAGTATAATCTTAATCACTCTGTACCTAAATCTGAACCCCTGATCTCCAAATCCTAATTCCAAATCCTAAATCCCCAATTTCCAATCCAAATCCTAAGCCCTAAATCACCAAATCTTAGCGTGTCTACCAATCCGAAGACAACCAAATCCACTCCCGTTATTTGGTTGTTAGGGTTGTGTGTAGATGCTATCGCATTCTCCATGGTTTTTTTCTAAATAGGATTTTGTCACTTCTATGTATAATTAATTGGATTATTTGATACTTGAATATCAGCCCACAATTGTGGGTTATTTATTAGTGGATCTTTTCCCGTCATTAGAAATGTGTCGCCGAATTTATCCCTATGCAGGGATTGAGGAATAACTAATTTTATAAAGGTATATTAAACTTGATGTTCTAAATTATCTTGTCTTCCTACCCCCACTATGATTCAAAGATGGAATTTCACTCATGTTATCAACAAGTTGGAGGGATTGAGGAAGTGAAAAGGGAAAGGACGAGTGTTCGCTGCCGCAAAAGTTTTAAAAACAAAATGTTCTTGTATTTACTTTTTTTTTCCACACACCTACTCACCTTGAATTTGGACACACCTACTACACTTTGAATTTGCAGTGATCTCCATTGAGCATTGATTTTGACATATAAATTTGAGTGAAACTAGATAGTGCAAGTATGGTTGTTTGAGAATCTAAAATTTAGGTTAGAATCATTTTTTTATCCATGTAATACTTTTTGGTACGTCTAATTAACATACTAACATTTTCATTTTCATATCTCCAATAACTTTCGTGCATAGTTGAGTTCCACGTGAGTTTGACATTTTCTAAAGAAACATGTGTAGATACTATTTTGAAGTTGAAAACCATCGAAGACAATAATAAAAAACTTTGTTTTAGAGTTGACATGACATTAAATGAGAGAACTGTATGTTGGTTATAGTGTTAATATGAAAAAAGTCTAGCAAAAAGTATGCTACACTTTTTTAGTTGACCATTGTTTGCCCCACTCAAATAAAAATCCTGAGTCCGCCACTGCTTAGGTCTTGCTGTTTTAACTACACTTTTGCATATGCACATGGAATGGTAGTGAGTTTTGAAATTCTTGTATGCCAGTGCAATTTTGATATAACCATTGGGAACACATTGAAATTACCACCCTTTCATGTATGGCATTGCAATTTTTTAATGACCCTGCTGTAGGACTTCTCATACTCTTCCAAATTTTCATGAGTTGTGCAGGTCTTTCTTCTAACACTTTCCACTTTACAAAAAAAAATGTCCGATGTTTCATTTTTATAATACCATCTTGACGAGCATCAACTCTGAACTTGCACGAGGAAATGCAATACTACCATCTGCGTTTGTATACAGGAGTGAATTTTGCATGAGGGAATGCAATAATACCATCTGGGTTGTATAGAGGAGTAAACAATCTCAATTGTATGCAACACACGCCCTTAAAAGTGTTTTCACTTTTTTGTCTAACACAATTTTCAGTTCTTGCCCTGCCATATAAAGGAACTAAATAAATGACTACCTACCCAACAATGTTTATCAAATTGGCTATAAAAATGGGTAATATCCAAATTCTCATTAGGGAATTGGGATACATCCAAACATACCTCACTAACGAAAATGAACAAATCCAAAAATTAAAAAATGAAAAAAAAAAGAGATTCATGCGAGATTTGTTCTAACCTTTACACGTCTAATCTGTAGGCCATGTGTTAAACTCACTCATCTACATTTGGCTCGTATGAAATTGATTCTGACCATGCAACAGGGTAGTAGTTAGTTAATAAATAATCATGTGTGGGGGTGCAATTGCATATAGGACAATTACTTATGATGACCCAATGGGTCTATAGTGATGAAACGGTCTCTCCAACACTGATTGGACACTGCTCTTGCAATTTTGAGTTGATTATACAATCTAATCACTTATGATGTAGGTGATACTCTATTTTCAGAGAGTGAGTGAGAGAACATTAATTCCTCCATTCACATTTGGATTTTGGACACAGCTTTTAGTGTTTCGAGGAGTGGGAGCCGTGGTTTATCGATTCAATTTGTTGACTGACGCCAGAGGGCAACGAGGTAGATACAGATTGAGCTGAATCTTGCATGTTCAATTATATACAGAAGTGATCTAGTTCAAATGATGTCAATATGGATACAGATATGACTTTTAAGACAAGCACAGGAAACTTTTCTGCACACCATGTGAGAAACAGAAAATAAAGCTCATTTGCTGCAACAAAGCTCTTAAGCTCAAATAGTAAACCCAATAGTGAAGGCAATTTCATACCAGGAAAAGAGGAACTAATAGAAGTGGGATCGGTTTTTGCATAAACACAGTGATGCTTACATAAATGACAATGAGACATATTCCTAAGAACCCACAGAATTTCAAAATTCATTCATTAATGTCTGTGACAGCAAATAATAACCTGGACATACTGTTCAGCCACATAATGATGTTCACCTACTTACATAAGTCTTGATCAATCTCAAAGATATTAAACTACACGAACAAAAGGTGGGCAGAACTTTCACCCCACACTCAATTCACTTCTGCAACTCTTCCTTCCTTACTCAATTCACAACTGTGCTTGATGGCACCTTCTGCTTCTCTGCATAAAGTCTAGATGGCAGTCTTGATGGCACCTTCTCTGCATTGCAGTAATTGAGCTGCAATAGACATGCAACATGAGATAAGATAAGGAGGAAAATGGCTTTTGAAAAATGAAAGATCAGAGCACCTTGAGCAACAATAAAACTAAGACATGTTTGGCAGAGGATACCATGTCCAAAACATGAAATCACTGGGATTTATGTCCAAATAAACAGAAGCATCAAGTTTCATCATTAGAAATTCATATACACTTCTCTTCATGACATTTCAATAGAGCAATAATAAAATTCTTAAAGTAAGAAATTCCTTACCATTGTAAGTCATTGCATTTCATCATCAGAGCTTTCTCTACTTCCATAGTTAGAGTCCAGTGACTGGCTTGGCTCAGCATCAACTAACCTGAAATATTTTGTTAGAAGTACTAGTTTTATGTGCAACATAGGTGAATAGCAAGAAAAGTTAAATTTAGTTGTTTACTTGTTCAATAGCACTGGACAATTTCGCTTGTCATGCGATACACCACGCTTGTTGCAGCCCCTACAAAGACGCCCTTTTGTTGCATTTTCCTTCGATAATTTAAGTTTGTTCGTGCATCCTTTCGTCACAGCATGCGACGGCTCATGATATTCCACCACATTACTGTCCACAAGTCCTTCCCCGTTATCAATGCTTGTATTTGTAGGGTTGATTAACGTCACTTGCCTTAATTTCATTTCCAATTCAGCATGACTGCTAACCAAAAATTCAAAACCTTCTCTAGATTGACTAGCTATGTCAATAAGCCCTGCAAACATACATGACAAGTGACTGTGTCGAGCCAAGCATGAGTTAACATTGGCAGATTCAATTTCAACATCGTCAACAAATATTTCTTTTGTAACACCCTTCGTCCATCGCTTCAAAATGTAACGCTCAGGTACATATGGTATAGATAGATGCCTCAAGACAGACAATAGATGACGACAAGGGATGCCTTCAAATTCAAACTTCTTGCAAGAACAATATGCATGCATCTCATCTTTTTTCCACAAAATCTCTCTTTCAATTTCCTTTTCATCGAGAAAATTTTCCACAACAAAATTAGAACTCACATCATCCTCAGTTACAAGCTTTACACCAAGTGACATGATCATAAATAGCTCATCTTGAAACTTATAAAATAAGTTTCTTGTGTAGATATTGGCCATTTGCTTTTCCAGTGGTGAACATGTCTTCATTTCAGGCCTCCCATTGCTATTCTCGAAATCCTCTTTTTTTTCAAGATATCTTAAACGTTCAACCCCAGCGTCAAAACGCAAAATGAAATCAAGTAATGAATTTGTGTACTCTACGTACTGCTTCACAAATGCATTCATTCTTTCACTTCTTTGAGTAGTTGACATGCCTCCAAAGAAATTTTCCTTTAAATATGCCGGAACCCACATATGACGAATCTTAAATATATCCGCCAACCATTCATTCTCCATAAGCTTATTATCTATTATGATCTGATTCCAATAACTCTCAAAATGAGAAGAAGTGTGAGAGTTATGAACACATTTTTTTATCTTATCAATTAAACCCTCATTGTGAATATGAACCCCTCCTAAATTCGATGGCAATTTATCCAAAATGTGCCATAGGCAATACCGATGAACAGTGTTTGGCATGACATTCTTTATGGCTTTTGTCATTGCAAGATCTTGATCTGTTATAATTCTCTTTGGTGGACTAAATGACATGGCTTCAAGCCATTTCCTAAACAACCACTCAAATGACTTCGTTTTTTCATTTGGTAGAAACCCACAACCAAATAAAGTTGTTTGCCCATGGTGATTGCAACCTACAAATGCAGCAAAAATAAGTCCACAACAGTTTGTCTTATATGTTGTATCAAAGGTCACAACATCACCAAAAACTTTGTAAGCCGAACGGAATGCACTGTTTGCCCAAAAGACATGTGTTATCTTTTTATCCGCATCTCGCTCAATGGTATATGTGAAACCACTACCCATTTCTTTACGGTTTTCAAATATTTGAAATAACAACTGACCATCTAGCCCTCTTTTCTTTTCCTTTTCATCCCTGCGGTGATCCTTGGCATTCGTATCTGTAAGTCGAATTTTGTCGACTCCCCCTGATTGCGATGCAAGCACTTGCATTTGTTGTTTGCTTTGCACATTTGCTGAATCATATGTATTTATAATTTGACGCTTTGATTCTGGCACTTCACGATGCGACCGCAACATCAATCTCTTACTAGGAGTAGTGGGGGCATGAGAGTGTTGAGGAACAAACTTGGATACAACATAACCACCTGATTTATCTATTTTCACTTGCAACCGAGCCTTACAATCGAATCTTGTCTGCATTCGACGCCTTTGAACAAGTTCCTTATCAATCCAGTGTTTCTCATCTGTTTTACCCTGTCCTGAACAGACAAATCGTTTCCATACAACCTCCCCATCTTTACCTCTATTAGTAGCTTCTTTCCTTATGCTAAATCCAGCAAGTTTTCCATAAGCATTGTAAAAGTTATATGCCTCATCTAAATCATCAAAATGCATGCCCAATTTTGGTGTCGTGTTTTCATCTACAACCGGATAGTGAACAAATGATGATGAGGAGGGCGTCATATCCATATGCAATCTGCATCACAAATAATTAAAATTGGTCATGAGTAACAGGCCCAAAGAAAGAAGAATCAATCTTCATTTTTCTTATTCCATCAAACTATTCATTTTTTCTGAAACTCATTCATCAAGGTTTCTACTAGGCAGCATGACTGATATAACACTAACACAAGCATTTCATTATTTAAAAAAAAAAAATGAGGTGATGAGGTATAATTGTTGGATGCTTTGGCTAAACAATTCACAAGTCTGGTACCATCACATTATGAAAACAGAGTGATGCAGCAGAGCCTTCATCAAAACAGAATTTGGAAAAGTATACTAAAAGGGCAAAATATGTTGCAGTACCCTCTGGAGAAAAAAAAAGCTGCAAACAGTTCCATCACATTATGAGTTCTTCTCATTATGAATTCTCACGTTGAATTTCTTCATGGATGCCTAACCCAAGACCAGATTTCATTCAATGCAGTACTATTAATAACCTCAAAATGACAATTTTTATGCACTTCAATGTAAAATACCTAATATATGTATATATATATATATAAGGAGGATCTCTCGACCTATGTAATCTTTAGAAATTGTTTCTCCATGAGCTGCCAATCAAGTTAAATGCTTAGATTAACATATCATAGAAAGCCATTTAATGCACTCAACAACTTGGGCCACATGCCTAACTAACTGCCTCTACGCATGAAGCGGTAAGCCATTTCACCTATAATACAATCATTTCTATGCAATTCCTACGTATTCATGCAAACAAACAGACCCATAGCAATTTTAAGGAACATTATTCATATATCAATAAATAAATCACGTTACTGCATCTTGAAAGAAGAACCCAAATCATCAATTCATCATTCCCTTATTAAAAACACAAAATTGGATATGTGAGCCAAAAAAAGAAAAAGAAAAGGATGAAGACTAGATTACCTGACACCCTTTGAACTTTTCAACAACCCAAAACACGAAAGAGAACCAAAGATTATGAGGGTTTTCTTACCTCAAGCCCCTTTTATGGAACTGGGCGGAGATGGGAGAACAGGGGGCGCTGCAGCTTTCAAGATGGGGAGAGGGACAGAGGAGATGGCCTCAACCTGGCTTTGCAGACAGACGATGGAGAGAGGGAGGGGCGGAGATGGTCGCGCAGCCGACGTCGAGACGAGAGAGGGAGGGCTGCAGCGAGAGAGATGACGTTTTTTCTTCGATTAGGTTTAGCTACAGCAGAAAAGGAGGGGAAACGAGTTTTGATGTGCGCGGGCCGCCCAGTTTGCGATTTATTTTGTTTTCCGCCAGACGTGCAGATCGCACGATTCAGCTGATGGTCCGCCACCCGAGCGATGCAGCTTGGGGGACCATCAGCTGAATCATGTTGGTTTTATTGATTGTTTGTCATTAGGTCTAGCATTATATAATGGTTTTTTTTTTTTTTTTTTTTTTGTGTGAAAGGAGCATTATATAATGGTTTGAGCCTACGAAATGAGAATTTGAAAACAATTACTTGAATAAATGATGCTACGAGCTAGACCTATAACTTTAATACATATAGGCTCCCAGATGTCTTATTACCTCATAATACTAGCGAAATGCCGCCATGCTTAACACGGGCAATAAAATTCATATTATATATATGTAACTTTATATTATGATATATAAAAAAAAGTGATTTTGATATAATACGTTTATATTATAGAAAATCTAAAATAAAAATGTTTCACAAAAAGAAAAAACTTTTAGGCTTAAAATAATAATCACAGATAGGAAGGATGTTATGTCTTGTATATCAATCACAAAACACGGAATAATTGTCAAATATAACATTAAATCGAGATAATCTTAATGACAAACTTATATTTTGGATTTTATGGAGATGATGTTACAAAAACTATTAGAGTAGATCCTAGTCTGCGTTTTTTTTTTTTTCTTGTAGCATATTGAATCTTTTTATCAATATTGTAAAAAATAGTATATTTTTAAATGGAAAATGTTCAAGTGCATCAATCCCTCATCATAGGGTGAGGGAGGCAGTGCTAAAAGTGTGTTAGTTGTGTTCTCGTCGTCATATCAATGATACTATTGTTATAAGATATTTTCCATAAATACTGCATTAAATGGTGAAATGAAAAAGAAAAAGATGAGTTATGGTTCTTGTAGACACAATTGAGTGGATATGATGACAAATAAAAATCAATTTGGTAGTTAAAATCAATTTTGCTGGTTTTTCAATTGGAATCAGCCGCTTTCATATATTATTATATATAATTGGCAAAGCCTAGTTGGGTATTGACTGAATTAGTTAGGCCCATTACCCATTTATGCTCAACTGAGTGCATTTCGAACTCAAATGGACCCATTGCTTGTTACGCCATTTCGTAGTTCATATTGGGCCCATGTAATTAAGAATTTGAGGGGATGGTTTGGTCCAATTCTAAGCATCATCGTAGGAATCAGTTTTGTTACATTGATAAACCTGATTTCGGCCAAGGCTCTTAGTCAAATTTGGGATTTTTCTTGGGCATTTTGAACTCTTCATTGGACTGGATTCAGTTCTTTAAAGTAAAGGCCAATTTATAGTTCAGTAATGATATTGTTCAAGGTCTAATCCAGTTATTACAACCCAAAATATGATCACGTTTTAGTTTGCTATGCCCCGTTTTGTTTTGATTCATTATATGCTGAGTCCAGGTGCACCAGGCCTGCGGCCTGTCCCTTTGTGGTTACAAAACCTGTACATTATAGCCCCATGGCCTGTTCTGATCCTTTCTTTGAGTGCCCATATAAGGCCCATAACCTGTTACTCTATATTTTGCAGTCTAATAAATAGTTCTGGCCCATGCATTGTAAATGGTCTACTGTTAATATAAAGGCACAGTTAGCTTGCAGGCTTGTGGTCTCGCTGTGCACACTTCATGACATGACCTGCATTATTGGTAGCATACACCGTCAAGACCAAGGCCTGTATGTGCATATCATAGAAAATCCAGGCCCATAGCTTATGGACACTTAATGTCTACAGTTCAGGCTCACTAGCGATACACGGTTGGTGCAAATGTTTGTAGGCCGTGGGCTGATCATGTGGGACACTAATTTTTCAGACCTGCGAAAATCCTCTTTCTGATTGATCTGGGCTTTGTTAAAATGGGAATAGCATCTGTTCACATTCATTTAGACTATTTGGATGTTGTGATTGTGAACACCTTCTTTTGGTTGATCTGGGTTTAGATAAAATGGGCATCGCAACTGTTAACATTCATTTGATGTTGTAAAACAGGCCCATATGCTGCTACTATCTGCAGACAAATGACCAGGTCTTGATGGTTTTTGAGCCCAATGTGGACGATATTAGGACTTGATTACATGATTCACATTTAGGCTTATGAATGTGTCTTTTAAGGCCCATTTTTCATTTATGATTTGTGGTAGGACAAACTTTTTTTCCAGCTTTAGACCCTTAATGACTAAACTTTTAATCCAGCAGAGTCATACTCCTAACCCATTATGAATGTTCTTGTTGGGTTAGTTTACGGCATGGTGACTTTCGTCAGCCTATAGTTTCACACCCACCACCCATCTCACATGATGAAATGATTATAGACTTTAAACTAGTCCATTTTGTGCTGGTGTTAGGCCTAAATACAGGGTCAATTTCTTGAACCTGGACAGATGTAAAGCCCAACTACATTGAAAGACTCATGTAGGGTTCCCCTTTTAAGGGTGCTCGTGGACAGTCAGACTGGGGCCGACTAGAGCCAAGCCCGCTTCAGGGAGAATATTCTTTTAAAGTTTTAGTACTCAGGTCCTGCCTGAATATAAAATCTGAGCCATTTGACATTTACATTGGGCTTGAATTAAGTGATCAGAAAGTCCAAATCCTGTCCCGGTTCAATCGATAATGGTTTAAAAGTTAATGTCTATATTAGTGAAGCCCAGCTCATCCCAAACCAATTGACTAAATGGATGGGCTCCAGCCTGACATGCTTGATGCTGCCTGTGTCGGGCTTGGGCTGGATATATAGTGCTGTGTTTCTAAGTAGGGTACAACCTAAATATTACTGGGGCTGGCCCAGCCCGGCCTATGATACAACTACTCCCCTTGAGACAATAGTTGACTAGTGCCAATCTAGAGTTGAATATATCATAAATAAAATGTACCATTATGCTTGGGTTGTCCCACTAGTCTGCCTTTTGCTACCCCATGGATCAACCCATTTAGGTCCTCGATAAGTTTACTGGAGTCAATAGGAGTCATGTCATTGACAAAAAAAAATGGGCCTTTTTTCGTCAGTGATCATCAGGCAAAGAGTCAAGGTTCTGGTGTAAATGGCCCATAAAACTCCTGGGACAATTTTTGTTGGTGAAGAGTTAATGACCATTTACCATCAAAGAAGATACTCGTTTTTGCTCCTGGGAATTCCATAGGAAGTCAGTCAAAAGGGCCTAAATTTGGAAAGGAGATTTTTATTTTTGTACTGCCTATCTATTGACAAAAAAGCAGGTCTTTGCAACAATCAAAAGGCTGTTTTGTTTTGTTTTTCTCCCCCTTTCTTTCTTCATAATTTTCATTTCCCCTGGGCTGGGGGTGGTGCCTAAACAGCATGCGCTTTTCTGCTGTTAGTTTTATGGACTAGATAAAATCATTTTATTTTTTCTTTAGGAAGTGGAGATGAGAGTATCAGAGTATGCTTAATGCAGAGATTTTCAAGGTTCAGATCAGATCTGTGCATTTGTGTCTCGGGTAGGGGCTGTAGCAGTACATTTACTGATATACATCAGTGAATGAGGGGGTCAAAGCAAAGTAAATTATATCATTTCATTTTGTAATCTTAAATGGAGAATTGCAGGAAGCAACAACAACAGCAACCATAATAGTAATTATACTCACTTTCCACAGAAAAACAAAGTGCTCATAAAGTCAGGTGGCATTCAAATTTGATGGAGGCATTATCCCCCATTTCTTTGTAACATCCCCCAAAAAATCCTAGTGGAAGTGCCATTCATAATTTATGCATATTAGATCGATGCACCGCATACCAGCACGGATGAACCAAGGAAATAAAAGGAAGTAATGCTGGAAGAATACTGCCCTCTGCTTCTCATCGAACTTTGTTGAACCTCTGATGACAGATAGTAAACATATGGGGATAAGCATATGCTCAAACACCACCACCTTGAGAGCTGATTCACCAACTATATTCGTAGGAAGCATATGCTCAAACAACACCACCTTGAGAGCTGATTCACCAACTAAATTCGTAGGAAGACCAACAAAACATGCCAAAATCATGCACCTCATGTGCATGCATATCCACACATGCCAAATCTTCAGTGTCTGCGAAGCACACAGGGCAGTGGTCAATCTGGTGAGAAGTTTCTAGACCCTATGGATGTGTCGCATATGCTGCACCAAATGTGCCTGCATCCAAGTCCCATGCATGCCCAACACCCCTGGATATCACATGGGATGCACCAAAAGTACTGCCTGAAAATGCATAGCTTCTATGTTAGGTAAGTACACAGAGCCATACGGCATGCAGAATGTAACTTGCAAGCTATCAACAATAAAAGATAAGAGACAATTAGTGTTCCCCTAAAGCCTGGCTTGTGCTTCTCAGCAAGGGACATTCTAGTATTATCGAGCGGATTTAACTGTAATGCTGACACACATACCATTGAGGATGAAGCAAAGTATCTTTTCCTTGTCCACACATTTGGATGTGCCTAATGTAATTTTTACTTAAAATCTTTTAGAAGGTAAGATGACTAAAATCCACGATGACTTTCTTGCAACAGTAGCACCATCCAAACTGTGCTATGGGCTTTTGTCAACCTAAAATTGGAAATGATTTGAATATTTTGGAAGAAATGAACAGGTAAAATGTTCCATTAGGCGTTAGGGAATGTAAGAAACAAGTCACAACGTAACGTAAAATGGAGTCCAACTTTTTCCATCCAAATCATTTTCAGGCAATAGTAATTTGGGATGTCGAAGGCTGACAGTATCCACCAAATGATTTCAAGTATATGTGCCGCACCGAAGTTAAAGAAGGGTACTAGAGTAAAATATTCAAACTATTTGTACCACCACCCAATTGAACCTTTGACGTTTTGAATTTAGAGCATTTGAACATCAAGCATATTAGAAGAAATTGTTTTTTCTTTTTCATTTTTTTACAACGGACGGTGTCCCGGCCCTTAGGGCCAGACTAATAATCCCTACGGACCTGGGGTAGCCGGGTAAATCCCTTGTGGCCCAAGTGTGGAAGTGCAGTTTCGAACCCTCAACCTCCGGGAAATTGGTTTTGGTTTTGCAGGGAGAAAACCCTCAATATCGCAAATGCCAGGTGGGTGCATGGCTCAACAAATCCAGATTTTTCAAATTCATATTTCGGAATTAAAAAGAGCATCATCCAATTTTCTTGTTTTATAAGGTTGATCATTTCATGCAGATGGAGAGGCTACGATAATTAGATCCAACATGATAAAAAGTTCACTAGCACAGCAGTTAGCATCAGAACAAAGTTGATGCAACATCAACTAGAAACAGCTAACTCAGTGACAGCAAAGTGTGTATATTTATTTTTTGTTCAGAATGATGAAGATGGACTCATTCTGCCTTCTCGGATCCTCTTCATCCAATCAAGCACCCTATGGAAAGCTGGCTCAGTAGTCTCCCCAAGAGAGCAATTAGATCTGCTCTTCTAGGATGAAGCAGTGCACCAAAAGCTGAACTGAAGGCAATTGCTGCTTGCTGCTATCCCTTAATGTCTATCATGAATAAGGTTATCTATAAAAAAGTGAGTTCATGAAGACTCAATACTTGGTCTCACGTTAATTGCCTAAGTGAGAAGATAGCTTCCATAGTTGACCTCCTAGCATGAAACCAAATTGATTTTCAAATATCATGGTAATATGTTTCAAAGATAGTCTTTGCTCCATGACTCTCTCCCATAGTTTCATGGTAAGTCTCATAAGTCTAATCCACTCGAACTCAGTCAATACTGAGTCGGGTCACCTCCGACTCGGACTCAGTCGAGTCCCTTCTCTTTTTATATATATATATATATATATATATATTTTTTGTACTTTTTCTTGGCATTTTTTCTTTATTTTTGGCCCCCTTTTACAGATACACCTTTAAAGTGGTTGTATGGCCATATTAAAAATCCCTCCCACCTCCCAATCTCTGTATTTAAAACTCATTTCCACTTCCCAATCTCTGCATTTAAGATAATCTCCATATTTAAGATATCCTTCCACTTCCCAATTTCTGTATTTAAGATCTCTTTCCACTTTTCAACCTCTATATTTAAGAATCCTTTCACTTCCCAACCTTTTCCACTTTCCAAGGGACACCATTACTTTCAATTTTTACTATTGAAGTTGTTTTAAATTTTTTGGGGTAAAAAATTCCCGTCCATTTCCCAACTTCTATATTTAAACCCCATCACTTTCCAAATCCAACCTCTTCCCACTTTCCAAGGGACACCATTATTTTCATTTTTACTATTAAAGATTTGAATGGGAATGTTGTGTAGAAACACTAAGATTTCCATAATTCTTTATAATAAAAAAAGGATTTCCACATTCAACAATGGGCCCAACCCAACTCAGAAAAGTGCTATTCGACTTGCTTCTGAGTTCTTGATTCTTGGTCTAATCCCACCATGGTACAATTTCGTATATCTCCTTTGTTCTTGTATATAGGTACTACGACACTTCTTCTCCATTCATCCGACATTTTCCTTGTCATTAATATCTTATTGAAGAGCTTAGTTTACCAAATCCACCCAATTTCTCTAAGCATTTCTAAGCCTCTATCGGAGTGTCATTTGGCCCCGTAGTCTTTATTGTCTTCATTTGTGTCAATTTTTTTTTTTTCCTTTACTTCTATTATCCTAATTCTATTGTAAAAGGTATGTCTAGCTAACAAAGTGTCATCTCTTGTTCTTATATCTCCTATAGAATCTTCATTTAAAAACTTGTTAAAATACTCTCTCCACCTTTCTTTAACATTTTTGTCCTTCATTAAAACCTTTTGGCTGTCCCTCTTTATACATTTGACATGATTTAAGTCCCCACCTTTCCCTTGCATTATTTTTGCAAGCTTAAAAATATCCTTCTCCCTTTCTGTTTCTTTTTTTTCAACTTATTATATAGGTCATCATATGCTTTGAATGTTGCATCACTTACTATTTTCTTAACTTCTTATACATTTTATAATTCTCCATATTCCTTATTCCTTATTCCTAGTGTCCTTATTGTATATCCCCACTTTTTAAGAAAAATAAATAATTATGACTTAGGAAATCTTGAAATTTGTTCCAAACAAATTATAAGGATGGGATGGGGTATCAACTATCAACACGTGGTGTGTGTGTGTGTGTGTGTGAGGAATGTTCATGTGCATCCCTCCCTCACCAAAGGGTAAGAGGAATAAACGTCCTTTTATAAGGTTCATTGAAAACGAGAGAAAATAGAAGTGAGCTTGCCCATTTTGAAATCATTCAAAAACAAAATTCCCGCCTTACTTCCTCTTTCTACATCTTAGAAAAACTATACCAGTCTCCCTTGCTCGGAGCTCTCCCGCTCGTCTCCATCTCAAGCATATCAAGGACGCTTGGTGTCTTGCGTTTCTCTCTATTTTCAATTTCTTCATTTTCATCTCCAACAGATTGAGATAAACTTACATTCTGCCGAATTTCTTAAGGTTCGTGATTTTTTTTTTTTTTTTTTGTTTCTTCGGCTTGAATATGCCTAGCCCCAGTGATAATTTTTTTCATTGATGTTTGGGGCTGGTTATAAACAGAGACATGGGGATGAGGTTGGGGTGTCATAGAAATGGACTGGGATTGGGCTTGGGCTTTGGAAGAAGAAGAAAGGTTGGGGGGGGGGGGGGGGGCGGGTGGAGGTGTGGTCTCTACATTTTTTCATTGTTTTTCTATTGGAACCTATATTTTGTCCAAATGGATCTTAATGTTTTCCTTCTTTTTTTTTTCACTTGGATCTCTGTACATTTCATTTTCTTGGATCTCTGCATCTTTTTTCCCTTGGATTTCGATTTGTGGGTGGTCTCTCACCACTTTTTCCAGATGAGTATCAGGTCTCTACACATTTTTCCTCCTTCATATTTCTCTTGGATTTCATTATGTTTGCCTTGGAATCCAGATTTTCAACTAAGCGTCACACTCTCTCTCTCTTTGCAATGTTTTTCCTTGGATCACATTATGTTGAATCAGTATGTTTTGGAACCCATTTTTTCATTAATAGCCCACCCCCTTCTATTTTGGGCATCAAATAGTTACACAGAAATTTGACATTTATATTTGATTTCTGTAATTCTGAGTATTACGAAAACTTGTTAGCTATATTATTCTATGAATAATTTTATTTTTTAGAATGTCCTTGTCCAATACCTCAACTGCTGAAATGGTGCCAAAAAGCTGACGTGGGAGTGGTGACATGAAATTGTTTACCTCTAATATAAGGTTGAATCCAAATAAATTTTTTTGGGGATGCCCAAGATGGAATGTAAGTGTGCTAATGTGTCATTTTGAATGTGTTGCTAGAATTAATATTTTTTAATGATTCAAGTCCTGTTTCAAACACGTTTTTCTGAAAAAAAAAATTTGTAGGATGGAAAAGGCTGTGGTGCATTTATATGGAAAGATAAAGCTTTGAGAGAACAAGTTTTTTAATCGAATTGAACGTCATGTGAAAAAAATGATGTAAAAAAAGATTTACAGAATCTTGACAATTTTGATCACAGATTGCAATAGAGATGCACAATAGATTGTTCCATGCAGAAGTGGACAAAAAACACACAATAAAAAAAAAAAAAACCGAAGAAGAAGAAGAAATTGAGCAATTTAAATAATTTGTATTTGTGTAAAGTCTAGCGTGTAATGTTGTTTATGTCATGCATTGTAATTTTGGCATTAGCTTTTATATTCAATAAGGCGTGAATAGGCATGTTTTAATATATGTAAAGCTTCGTTGAATATGACTTGTAAAAAGTTGGCATGGCAGTGTCGTTTCATCTTCCAAATCGAGTTTTGGAAATTTAGGGAAAGTTTGTTTGCCATGCATAAGTAATTTAGAAACTTTCAATTTGAATAGACCTCACATTAGAGTTTAGGCAGTTTGGCATCTACAAAGAGATAATGATAATAAAGGAGTAAAAAATCCAAACTAAATTAAACCAAACAACTGAAACCTAATCACAGATAAAGACCATATCCAAAAGACAACCATCATCACCTAGTTTCCTTCCATGAGCTTCTTTCTAATCAGAAAAGAGGAATAAGCATCAACAGTAGCATCTTTGATTTGCTCCATTGATAGGTTTCTCTACATTAACACCCACAAAATCACGAGCTGGGTGAAAGTAAGACCATGAATAGGCAGCCCAAGAACCATAAGTGAACAAAGGTATACTTCAACAACATTTATACTATCAATCCCAGAATCCCTTTCAGGAGCGGACCCACAAATTAGCTGGTGTGGGCTACAGCCCTGCTCCAATCCGGAAAAGGCTCATAAGTGCCTTGGGCCGTCTGATACTCAACAGGGTAGGGTCACCAACGCATCGTCAAGCTAAGCTAATACTCAACAGGTTCAGCCTACTCTCCCTCCAATGGAGACAGCCTACTCTCCCACCAATGGAGACACTTGCTGACATCGTCTGCTTCCTTTGTTGTTCCAGCAACTTCAGGAGAAAAAAAAAGGCAATATTTTTCTACATATCGGAAGCTTCTCCATCAAATTCCTTGCTTGAACCCTTACAAAACGAAGGCATGCCTTGACTATCTCTATATAGTCTAATGGCACAAGCTATTATGAAGAAAATGGGCTATGACACTCGAAATCCAATCGATTTGGGAGGAGGCCGTGGTATTTTTATGCCATTGGAGCCCGTCTTGACCAAAAGCCAACTAGAAGATTGGAAACTCTACCATCATATAAAGAAGTCTTCGCATGGGTTAGGGTATGATCCAGATACTCCCCTCAAACAGTTGACACAGGTTTAAAAGCCGATTTGCCGATCAAGCCTCAACTTCTCGTGTCCATAAAGACATCGATATCCCTAGATATCTCTTTGAAGACCTAGGAAGCTCGTTCAATTGGTACAATTTCATTGACGATGAAAAGGAATTGTCCGATGGCACATACATGTGGTCTTCTAGTCCGGAAGAGCCATCGTCTTCAACAGAAGTACCTTACTTCAACCCAGTTTCAACAGGCGATTGGGAGCATCTCATAGCAAATATTGAGAAGATTACCAATTAAGAAGACCCATGGACAGGAACCAAGCCTTGGTCTGAAAATGTCCTTGATACTCTAGAGGGTTTTGTTGAGTTGGAAGCCTCCGAAAATATTGTGGAGGAGCCACCTTCAAAACCCTCCAATAGAAGATCATGTTCAAAAGATAGACTTGGGAACACCAGATAACCCACGTCCTGGATTCATAAGTAAGAATATAAATAATGATGAGTTAACTAAGTATATCGCTTTCCTTCGTGAGTTTGTTGATTGTTTTGCATGGTCTTATGCTGAAATGCCTAGTTTAGACCCCAAAATAGCAGTCGACAAGCTCAATATACAAAAAGGATATCAGCTGTCAAACAAGGCCAAACAAGATTCCGTCCTGATGTGATGGATAAAATTAAATAAGAAGTACAGAAGCTCAAAAGTGTTGGCTTCATCCGTGAGGAACAACATCCTGAAGGGTTAGCCAAACATCGTCCCTGTGACAAAGAAAAATGGGCAAATCAGGGTTTGTATTGACTATAGAGACTTGAATGGTGCATGTCCTAAAGATGAATTCTCTCCCCATACTGGAGGTCATGATTGACATTACCTGCGGATTCGAGCGAATGACATCCATGGATAGCTTCTCTAGCTACAATCAGATAAAGATGCATCCCAAAGATGAAAAGCACACATCGTTTTGGACCCCATTTGGCGTGTATTGCTACACTATCATGCTATTTGGTTTGAAGAATGTTGGCGCTATATATCAAAGGGCTACGATGAAAATATTCCAAGATATGCAGCACAAGACGGTCGAATGTTATGTTGATGACCTCGCCGTCAAAAGCAGAAGAAAAGAAGACCATCTCAAAGATCTTCGAGAAGTCTTCCTCCGACTCCGCAAACACAAACAGCGAATGAATCTTCTATAGTGCTTCTTCGGTGTCTCATCGGGTAAGTTCCTCGGATTCTTAGTTCAGAAAGCTAGAATAGAACTTGACCCCATCAAAGTCAAGGCTGTTCTAGAAATGCCCTCGCCAAGAACCTTAAGAGAACTAAAAGGACTCCAAGGAAAAATGGCATATATCCGATGGTTCATCTCTAATCTTTCGGGGAAGTGCTGTCCATTCTCTCGGTTAATGAAGGTATATACTTTATTTGGGATGCTGAATGTGAAGCTGCATTTCAAGATACCAAGTCATACCTAACCAAGCCTCCAACTTGCACACAAGAGCCCTCGACTATTCCTTGGATGCTCTACTCGCACAAGAAAATGGAGGAAAAGAAGCTGATTTACACTACGTCAGCCGTATGTTGATCGGTGCAGAGCATCGCTACTCTCCAGTTGAAAAAGAATGCCTTGCAGTGATGTTCGCCGTGCAAAAGTTGTCACTACCTTCTTCCAACACAATCTACCTGATTTCGATGATCAACCTTTTAAAGGTCATTGTCACAAAAGCGGATTCTCTCAATGCTCGACTGGCAAAATGGTCCATCCTTCTGTCACGGTTTTATATTAGGTACGTACAACAAAAGGCAATCAAATGCTAAGCTCTCGCAGACTTTCTCGCAGAGCATGTATTGCCTAAAGATTCTCAACTTAGAGATGATCTCCTAGACGAACCTGTCTACGTGGAGACTTCTTCACCAAATGCCTCTTGGAATATATACTTTGATGGTGCAACTAGGACAAATGAAAAGGGAAAGCTGATCTCCAGAGTTGGCATTCTCTTTGTTAGCCTCGACAGATATATGATTCCACATGCTTTCTCGCTACTAAAACCATGCTCAAACAATGCTGCTGAATACCAAGCTCTAATCTTAGGATTGGAACTCGCCCTTGAGCATCACCATGCTGGAAGTCCTTAGAGACTCTCAACTGATCGTCAACCAAATAGAAGTATGAGGTCAGAAAGCCCGATCTACTGCCTGACTACAGCAAGGCACAATCTCTTCGGCAAAAATTCAATATCTGCCACATGACCCACATCTTCAGAGGTGAAAACATCCGTGTAGATGCCCTAGCTGGACTTGCTGCATCAATGGCCATTCAGGAAGGAGAAAACATGCAAATTACAGTGTGTCGAAGAAGGATCCTCTCCTCTTAACACACACCAAACAGTTGATGAATGCCACCGAGTGGTTGGAAGTCGAATCTCCATCCTCTAAACTCCAATCGGCAACTGGAGGGATCCGTTCATTGATTACACTATGTTTGGAATCCTATCTAAAGATCCAAAAGAACGGATAAGCATTGAAAGACAAGCCCCAAATTTGCAATTGGATATTCCCTCAAAAATCCTTTACAAAAAATTCTTCAATGGAGTACTTCTATGCTGCTTGTTACAACAAGAAGCCGAAGAATTACTCAAAGAAGTTTGTTAGATTACATGGTCTCAATCCAATGGATGATGTAATAAATTGATTTATTTCATTATTTATCAATATAATCATGCTTTACTTTCATGAGATGAATGGTGTTTTATTATTTTCTTGCACATAACCAACACGAATGACATGATGGTTCATGAGATGAGCCGGAGCCCACCAGTATATTAGATGACACGTGTGTGGATGAGATCCACATACGGGAGACATATGTCACAAATCCTATACTTAAATTGATTCACAACCGGTGATGAGGTTGGGCATCTCATTTGAAAAAGTTATAGAAACTTTGATCACTATGAGATAATGGGATTTATTTCGATCATCAGAATGTAAGATTTTGGATCATGGTGCTGGAACATTGGATGTATTGAAGGACCATGAGAAACACCTTATGAAACACTGTCTATACTTTAAGATCTGCTCTCATAACTCCCTAGCAATAGGCTCTCAATCCTGAGACATTAATGAACTCAAGTTTCTGTCTATTCATTTGCTTTGAGTCACTAATGAGTGAGGCCAACTTAGGTCAACACCTCGGTGTCTTGGGTAAGTGGTCGTAGGACTGGGGGAACATTCAATGGTCAAGATGGAATCTATCTACATTAGCCCCTTGTGCCAATTAATGGATTTAACATTAGTAAGTGCGCACCTATCTCAATTAAGAGTTAATTGGAGGGTATTGATGATCACAATAATTAATTGGGTCTCAAAGATAATAAGATAAGGATCTAATTTGGTAGACAAGTCCAATTGATCCATGGATATAAATGGAGGGGCCTACTCTTGGTAATCGGGAAGTTTATGGTCTTCTTTGTAATTTATTCCTAAGACTGGACTGCAATTGCATTTATATAGTAGAGTTATTTGCAATTAATTGTGGGCCCGGATTGCACATGAGATGTGGGGTCGGGGTGTCCCAGTTGGAGCCAGCTTTCTATGGAATCCCTAGCGGTCCCCACGCTAACCCAATTATTAGATCATTGCTAATTCTACTTGAGCTCAAAAGAAACGGAATTAGAAAGTTAATAATTCTATTTGAAGCGAGATTTCTAACAGTGGTAATATTAAGTTACTAATTGTTATGGAAGTGAGACTTTTAATAATAATTAGAAAGAAGATAGTTACTAATTCTTATGGAAGTGGGGCTTCTATTTTAATTAGTAAGAGGATGTTGCATAAGGCTATAAATAGGGGAACCAAACCCCTTGGAATTCACGCCCAATAGTGCAAGAGTTGCACTACCTCCTTTTTCTTCTTATTCTAGTTTCTTCTTCTAGTTTCCTTAGAGCTTCTAGTTGATTTTCTCTTAGAGATTCCACCATTCTTCTTGAGAAAAGAGATCTGAACCGGGTCATAGCGTGGAAAACAAGGTGGTCTTGGAGATCCTTAATTCGCTACAAGAAGAGTTCTTGTTCAAGATAATTATCTTCTCCATTAGAGCACTACCGAGCTCCAAATGTATAATCTACTTCCTTGTATGTTATGGATTTATTTTGGTTGCATGGTGTTGCTATTTACTATCCTAGAGATAGTGTTTACTGATCTTGATCATGAGTTTGAGGTTCTTGGATCCTGGATTGAGTTTTATGGCCTTATGGATACTTGATCCCTGAGTCAAGTGGGTCAAAAAAATTTGAAACCTATCCACAAGGCCCACCTACTTCCAACAATTGGTATCAGAGCCATACCTCATCTGTAATCTTCTTAGATCAGTAGTCTAGTTATAATCTTTGTATGAGATGCGAAGAGAGTAGACCTAGGGCTATGTAAGGATCAGTTTTCGTGTTTTTATGCATATATTATGTTTTCTAAATGCACAAGAAGGGACAAGTTTGGGCAAAATCACGGTTTTCTGCAAAAACCCCGAGTTGAATGGTCAACTTTTACCGGTGGCCAAAACACACCTTTACCGGCGGCCACGACTTTTACCGACGGCCCCGGCCCCCGCTATAGGCATTTTTTTTAGTGTGGCTATTCGGGTTTGTTCATCATGAGATGACGGATGGTGGCTTTCTAACCCTAATCCCTATTATGTATGTGATACTAACTTTGCAGGTTCATGTCCTCTCCACATGGCCAACAAGTCTTTTACTTTCCTTTTATAGTTGTTGGTTTATTTGAGGCTAAGTGTAAAGGGCATCATGGTTTCGTTGGTTTCTCGCGAAAGGGCAAGGCATGGTGAATTTCCATATAGCCCTTTTATTTCCATGTTTAGATTACCATGTAAGTCTCATCGTCGAGGTATAGGAATTTATGCCTATAGATAGTGTTTTACTGATCTTGATCATGAGTTTGAGGTTCTTGGATCCTAGATTGGGTTTTATGGCCTTATGGGTACTTGATCCCTGAGTCAGGTGGGTCAAAAGTTTTTGAAATCTATCCACAAGGCCCACCTACTTCCAACAAAGTTCATACTGGTTTTTGTGGAGCCCATCAGGCTGGTCCTAACCTCTACGCTCAGATAAAAATGTTAGGTTATTATTGGCCTACCATGGTAGCCGACGCTATGTAATTCGCTAAGCGTTGCCAACAATGCCAAATTCATGGAGATTATATTCACCTACCTCTAGAAGGGCTGCATCCGGCAACAATCTCATGGCCTTTTGAAGCATAGGGTATGGACATCATAGGTCGACATCATAGGTCCTATTTCTCCCCCATCAAGCAAAGGTTATCACTTTATCTTCGCAACTATGGATTATTTCTCTAAGTGGTCAAAAGCATTTGCGCTCAGTGAAATGGAGACCTCATCAGTCCTTCAGTTCTTGTGCACCAACATCATTTGTCGTTTCAGCATACGTAAAAGATTTGTCCATGATAACGGACCACAATTCCAAGATCATCGATTCTACAGGTTCTGCAACAAATAAAAACTCAAAGCTGTCCTTCGGTTCCATATAATCCAGCAGCAAACGGATTAGCAAAAGCCTTCAACAAAACAATCTGCAAAATCCTTAAGAAAATGGTCTCTAGTCACAAAAGAGGTTGGTGCGACAAACTATATGAAGCTTTATGGGCCTATCGAACCACCGTTCGAGGACCAACCCATAGCATACCATTCTCCTTGGTCTATGGATGTAAAGCTGTGGTACCCTTGGAAGTACATATTCCTTTCCTAAGGGTAGCTTTGCAAAATGACATGATTCAAGAAAGCAATGTGAGATTGAGACTCCAAGAGCTAGACAATCTCGATGAAAGGCGACTCAAAGCTCAACAAAGCATTGAGCTTTACCAAGCACGCATGGCAGGATTTTTCGACAAAAAGGTCAGGCAACGTGCCTACAAAAAGGGTGATTTAGTTCTTACAGTAAAAAGAATAATGGTTTTCACCCACAAATCCAAAGGAAAATTCGAACCAAATTGGTAGAGTCCCTACGCCGTCGACAAGGTTTTCTCCAATGGCGCATATGCTCTCCTAAACATGGAAGATGACAGATGTATGTTGCCCCATCAACGGTAAGTTCTTAAAGCGGTATTACCCTTGAAGACTTCCTTCATCAGGTTAGAGCAATGCCTACATGGCCAAAGCATATTTCCAAGTATTTGCTCGTCGAACCCACCTTTCGAGATTTTCATCTTTATGTTGAATTTCCAAAGAATCAAAACAATGCTTACTCTCATAGCTTCACTGTTAAAAAAAAAAATCATTCTTAAAAAAGAAAAATCATTTCAAAAATCCAAGTCTAGGAGCCTTTTCCCGACTTGACCAAAATTTTCGGCCTTTGAACCCAAAATCCATGGTTTGGAACAAAAATTAGGATTTAGGGATTTCCACCCTAATCCGCCCAAAATTGACAAAAATCCTAACTTTTACTACCAAAATGGCTTTAAATCAAAAGTTCACAAGCCTCGTGTCTTTAAACAAAAAAAAAAAAAAAAATGGTTCTCAAAATCCATGGGGAAGCAACGTTTAGTCGATACTCGCAAAATTAAAAAAAAAAAAAAAAAAAAAATCGGAAGGATGCGATTCACATTCAATACTTCCAAATTTCAAAATCTGATTTCAGGGCACGAAATTCGTAGATCTTTAACAACATCATGGATTTGTTGTCGAAATCATGGGTTCGTCATCAGACACCTCAAGATCATCAACATACCAACCAAAAAAGCACACTTTTTCACTTTTTGTTCGACCGATCGAGAAATCGACAGGACAGATGATATCGACCTACTGATAGCACTCAATGTCCGAAATTGCGTGATCGTCAGCTGACAATCGATTTGAGAAATCCATCGGTGATCAAGGCTCCCAACGTCATGGGTAGAATTTCAAAAGGCACAGCATGACCCGTAACTCTTCAAGGACTTCGGTGGCCACTTAATGTGGTTAATGACCAATTTTTATGACAAATGAATGTGGTTAATTAACCATTATCATGGACGGCCCAATCAGAATCCAAGGAGGAGTAACAAATCAAAACAATTATGGTATTAAAACCATGTAACTCCTCCCATCATGAAGTTTAAATGCAAATAAAGGCCCATTATTCTCCAACGGCCAATCAAAACTCAAGTAAAAGGAGTTACAAAAAACATAAATTAAAATGTGTAACCCCCCATCATGGAGCATTAATGCAATCAATAAGTCTATGGAGCCCAACTTCATGGCCCGAATTGGAGACCGATCCTAACTGGAGTCCAGCTGGCTCGAAGGTGGACCAAGTGTTTTCAACATTTCAAAGCCCGCCAAAAGCTTTGGAGATGAATAGTTGGGAAAATCCATGCCTCCATGCCCTAGAGTCCTTTCGTTCCTCTCCCCTCCCAAACGTTTTCCTCTCTCTCTCTCTCTCAGATCCAGCGCAGCACCCCCTCAGAACAGCCCCCCCCCGCCCCCCTGCAGTAGCAACCCCTCACATTTTTGTTCAAACTTAATTACAGACATTAATTGGGGAGGAATTGCCTGGTTCAATGCCTCACTCTGGTTGATGTTATTAAAATCTTAAGTATCGCAAGATTTGAACTATCAAATGTGTTAATACAGGAAAAAGAAAAATTAGAAGGACCAAAGGATGTATGGGTGAGATTTTCCCATCAGGAGACTTCACTCCATCCCATTTGGGGCTTTTTTCACAGAATAGCAAAATCATAGTGGGTTAACCAGAGCCAAATTTCAGCCAAAAAATCCATCGGGAAGTTGGTTAACCAGCGCCCTAAACAAGGGTACTCAGCAAGGTCGCATTAGATTTGACCCGACTCTGTTGGAAAAGTGCGCGAGTTAAAAGCCAGGCAAACGTGATTGTATCCTACTGAAAAATAGCACATTTGAACTTGACAAGGACTTGGCAAGCCCCAAATTTCAGCCAAAAAATCCCTCGGGAACTGCCCTAAACAAGGGTACTCAGCAAGGTCGTAGCAGATTTGACCCGATCGTGTTGGAAAAGTGCGCAAGTTGAAAACCAGACAAACGTGATTGTATCCTACTAAAAAATAGCACATTTGAGCTTCATAATAAGGAATTGGAAAGCCCCAAATTTCAGCCAAAAAATCTCTCGGGAAGTGGGTTACCTAGCGCCCTAAACAGGGGTACTCAGCAAGGTCGTAGCAGATTTGACCCAACGGTATTGGAAAAGTGCGCAAGTTGAAACCAAGGAAATGTGATTGTATCCTAATGAAAAATAACACATTTGAACTTCATAATAAGGACTTGGAAAGCCCCAAATTTCAGCCAAAAAATCCCTCGAGAAGTGGGTTAACCAACGCCCTAAACAACGGTAATCAGCAAGGTCGTAGCAGAATGACCCGACTGTGTTGGAAAAGTGCATGAGTTAAAAACCAGACAAACATGATTGTATCCTACTAAAAAAATAGCACATTTGAACTTCATAATAAGGACATGGAAAGCCCAAAATTTCAGCCAAAAATTCCCTCGTGAAGTGGGTTAACCAACGCCCTAAATAGGGGTACTCAGCAAAGTCATAGCAGATTTGACCCGACTATGTTGTAATAGTGCAGGAGTTGAAACCAAGCAAACGTGATTGTATCCTACTGAAAAATAGCAGATTTGAACTTCATAATAAGTGTTAAACAGGCCCAGGCCCATCATAGGATCCAGTCCAGCCTGTTATCTCCACGTGGGATTGATTTGGTCAAGATCAACACAGCTGTACATATTCTGTAATTAGATTGGTTTCCTAACTTAGATAGAAATTGGTTTCCTAACTTAGATAGAAGTTGATGTAATTAGATTGGTTTCCTAAACTTAAGCCTTGATTAAGGCATGTAACACTATATATATTGAGGCTGGTTCTCCAAAGGAGGAAACACAATAATAATACAATCTCAAGCATTCTATTATTTCAAGTTCTGTGCGTGAGTCTGTCATGGTATCAGAGCAACTGATTCATGCCCTAGCATTCTAAGTTTCCTCAAGTTTTCAAGGACCTATAGATCCTCCCTGCTTCCACGTTTGGAAGCTCTTGGTGTATCTCCGATCATCTTCGATAGTCTCCGATCATCTCAGATCATCTCAGATCAGGTGTGGCCCACCTAAGATCGTCTTCAACACCTCTGCGGAACAAGCCCAAGTTGGTCGACTGGAATTCTCAGTTATTTTGGTTATTTTTCAAGAATTTTTTTCTATTCCCAGGTCTGTCTTCTACTGCATTCAGTGAATCATCAAGTTTATTAATCTGATTTCATCTCAGCCGTCCAACAAGTTGGATCTGGACTGTTTTTGCATGAATCTTCTTCCATAAGTTGCGTAAATCTTATGTGCTTTCATCCATATCATCTGATTTGCCAACTGATATTCTGGTGGGGCCCACGTCCAAAACCCAACCCAATTTTTTGGGTCGGACTCCTCTCTGTGCCACAGTTACTGTATCAGCAACTATCCTCTCTGGGAACAACTTTTGCTTGCTGTTTTTTTATCAAAGACAGAATCGAAGGCTTCCTATTAGCAGTCCTCCATACTGTCCTTGTCTGTTGCTAGTGAGGACAAGATCTCTGCTGTTTCTGATTGCTGCTGTTCTCTTTGCTGCTGGTTTCTTCTCTGTTTACTGTTTGGCCAGTATCAACTTGAGATGGAAAAATCTGAAGTTAGCTTGATTCGGTTCACGGGGAAGAATTACCCTACTTGGTCTTTTCAGTTCCAAGTATACCTTGAGGCTAAGGAATTGTGGGGTTATATTTCTGGATCTGACCCTAAACCCACTGAAGATGAGAAGAAAATCTCCTCTTGGCTTACTAAAGATGCGAAGATAAAATCATGGATCCTCGGCTCTGTCGAGCCACATCTGATCATGAATCTCAAACCTTACCCCACTTCCAAAGACATGTGGGGGTATCTGAAGAAAGTATACCATCAAGATAATTCAGCACGTCAATTTCATCTTGAATGTGCGATTGCTGAATATACACAGGGAACCTTGTCCATACAAGATTACTATTCTGGCTTTCGTACACTGTGGTCGGAATACGATGGTATTAAGTATGCTGATGTAGCTCCGGATGTTTTGCTCGTTATTCAGGATCTTCAGGCCTCTAGTCAAAGGGATCAGTTTTTGATGAAACTGCGCAGTGAATATGAAAGTGTCCGCTCTGCCCTGATGAATCGGACGCCATTACCTTCTTTGGATATATGCTTAAATGAACTTCTCCGCGAAGAACAACGCATTGCGACTTCGGCTCATCTAGCACAACAAACGGCTGAGACCTATTCAGTCGCGTTCTCAGCTAATAAAACTTCTCAGCCTCCGCCGCGTAACTTGAGCAAAACGCAATATTACAGTTGTCAAAAATTTGGGCACATTGCAACTCAATGCAAACAGAAGGTCTGCAGTTACTGTAAAAAGTCGGGACATATCATCTCTGAATGTCGCCGCCGCCCACAGCGTCCATCACCACAGCCTCAGACTCCACCGTATCAGCCTCCGCATGCGTATGTTGCTTCTTCGGTTATGCCTGCTCCTACATTTGCACCCTCACAGCCTGGGCCCTCATCTCCTCTCACTCCTGAATTGGTTCAACAGATGATTGTCAATGCCCTCTCTACTTTTGGTTTATCAGGTACATCCCCTCCATCTTCTACTTGGTTCCTTGATTCCGGGGCGTCTAATCATATGACGTCTTCCTATGCCCCACTCTCCAATGTGCAAAGATACACTGGTCCTCTTCAAATTCAAACTGCTAACGGGGGCCATGTTCCCATTACTGCTGTCGGTGACATCCCTGGTCCCCTTCCATTGAAAAATGTTTATCTATGTCCAAATTTAACTTCCAACCTTTTGTCAGTTGGGCAGCTTGTTGAAAATAATTGTAACATCTCTTTTTCTTCTTCTGGTTGTGTTGTGCAGGACCAGATGTCCGGGAAGGAGATCGCGAGGGGGCCTAAATGTGGACGCTTGTTTCCGTTGGATTTTTCCAAGACTTCTAGGAATAAAATTGACAATGATGTGTTTTGTTTTTCCATTAGAGATAACTGCCAATTGTGGCATAACAGACTTGGACACCCGAATTCAAAAACTTTGTCCCTTCTGTTCCATTCTGGTTTATTAAATAAAACTACTGGTTTATCTTCTTGTGTGCCTCTTGATTGTGCTACTTGCAAACTGGGAAAGAGCAAAACTCTTCCTTTTCCTATTTCAACTTCACACAACACTCAGTGTTTTGATTTGGTTCATAGCGATGTATGGGGAATTGCTCCAGCTCTTTCTCATGCTCATTATAAATACTTTGTGACTTTTATTGATGATTTTAGTCGGTTCACATGGGTTTACTTTCTGCATTCCAAATCTGATGTCTTTCATGTTTTTAAGATTTTTCTGGCTTATGTTGAAAACCAATTTTCCACCTGCATTAAAATCCTACGCTCTGATTCAGGCGGGGAATATATGTCCTCTGATTTTCAACATTTTTTGCAAAACAAGGGAATTATTTCTCAAAGAACTTGTCCTTATACTCCACAGCAGAATGGAGTCGCTGAAAGAAAAAATAGACATCTCCTTGATGTCACTCGTTCCCTTCTCCTTGAATCATCAGTTCCTACCCGTTTTTGGGTTGAGGCATTGGCTACCGCAGCTCATCTTATTAATCGTATGCCCTCCCCTTTGCTTGAAAATCAGTGCCCATATTCTCGCTTATACAAGACATCTCCATCCTATGATGATCTTCATGTTTTTGGCTCAGTTTGCTTTGTTCATTTGCCTCCTTCTGAACGGACTAAACTTACAGCTCAATCCGCTCAGTGTGTTTTTTTAGGATATGCACCCTTCCAGAAAGGGTTCCTGTGCTATGATCCCCACATTCGGCGCATCCGTACCTCTAGGAATGTCGTGTTTTTTGAGAACAAGTATTTTTTTCAAAAACATCTTGATCCTCCAGATGACTCCTCTCTAGTTTTCTTACCTGGTTTTTCCGACGACACATCTATTGTTCGCTTTAATCCTAATTTTGTGTATCACAGACGGACCACAGACGCGCCTCCCAGGGATTCCCCTCCCGGTTCACCTCCGGCATCTGGTCCACCTCCTGCATTTGGTCCATCTGGACTTCCTCCATTGCGTCGCTCCACTCGCATTTCGGTACCACCCGACCGCTATGGGTTCTCTCATACTTCCTTAATGGCTACTTTGTCCTCTTCTTCCATTCCCCAATCCTATTCTCAGGCTGTGCAGGACAAATGCTGGAACCAGGCTATGCTCGATGAATTGACTGCTTTAGAGAAAAATCATACGTGGGATATTGTCCCCTCTCCTGTGGGCGTCAAACCTATTGGCTGCAAGTGGATCTTTTCTCTCAAGTTAAAATCAGATGGCACTCTTGATCGATATAAGGCGCGCCTTGTTGCTCTCGGAAATCGGCAGGAATATGGCATTGATTATGATGAAACTTTTGCTCCCGTCGCCAAGATGACCACCGTACGCATCATCCTTGCTGTTGCTGCCTCTCGGTCCTGGCCTCTCTATCAAATGGATGTAAAAAATGCGTTTCTGCATGGTGATCTCAAAGAAGATGTTTATATGCGTCTGCCTCCGGGGTCCTCATCTGGCAAGGGTATGGTTGCTAAGCTCCGTCGCTCTCTCTATGGTCTGAAGCAAGCTCCTCGCGCATGGTTTGAGAAATTTCAAGCTGCTCTTCTCCGCTTGGATTTTCATCCGAGCCAATATGATCCTTCTATGTTCTTACATCATGCTCCGTCTGGGATTACTGTGCTACTGGTCTACGTTGATGACATTGTAATTACTGGTCCCAATGCAAAAATGATTCATGAACTCCAAGCTTCTCTTCATCAGACATTTCAAATGAAGGATCTCGGCCCCTTACACTATTTCCTCGGTCTTGAAGTTCACCAATCGCCAAAAGGTATAGTACTCAATCAGCACAAATACACGGTTGACCTCATTGGCTTGGCTGGCCTTACTGCTTCAACTCCAGTCGATACGCCCATCGAACTGAATGTCAAACTTAGCAAAGAGGAGGGTGACCTTCTTCCAGATCCTACTGCATATCGCCAGTTAGTGGGGAGCTTGATCTACCTCACGATCACCCGCCCTGATATCTCATTTGCGGTCAACCTCATGAGTCAGTTCATGACTGCTCCTCGTCATCTTCATATGGCTGCTGTTCGCCGCATCATTCGGTACCTTATTCGCACACCGTCACGCGGGTTGTTTTTCTCATCCAACAATCATTTATCTCTCAAAGCTTATTCAGATGCTGATTGGGCTGGTTGTCCAGACACTCGGAGATCAACGACAGGATGGTGCATGTTTTTGGGCGATAGTCTGATTTCCTGGAAATGCAAGAAACATGAAAAAGTGTCCAAATCTTCTACCGAGGCTGAGTACCGAGCTATGTCTGCTGCGTGCTCCGAAATTCTTTGGCTTCGAGGTCTGCTTTCTGACATTGGATTCCCCGCAGAAGGACCTACCCCCCTCCATGCAGATAATACAAGTGCCATTCGGATTACTGAGAATCCCATTTTTCATGAACGCACTAAACACATCGAGGTTGATTGTCACTTCATACGAGATGAGCTTAAACGTGATGTCATCAGCCTTCCGCATGTCTCCACTGAGCTTCAAATTGCTGATATTCTTACTAAAGGTCTTCCCCGCCCACGCCATCAATTCTTGGTTGGCAAATTGATGCTCGTTGATTCTCCCGCATCAATTTGAGGGGGGGTGTTAAACAGGCCCAGGCCCATCATAGGATCCAGTCCAGCCTGTTATCTCCACGTGGGATTGATTTGGTCAAGATCAACACAGCTGTACATATTCTGTAATTAGATTGGTTTCCTAACTTAGATAGAAATTGGTTTCCTAACTTAGATAGAAGTTGATGTAATTAGATTGGTTTCCTAAACTTAAGCCTTGATTAAGGCATGTAACACTATATATATTGAGGCTGGTTCTCCAAAGGAGGACACACAATAATAATACAATCTCAAGCATTCTATTATTTCAAGTTCTGTGCGTGAGTCTGTCAATAAGTACTTGAAAAGGCCCAAATTTCAGCCAAAAAAACCCTCGGAAAGTGGGTTAAACAGCGCCCTAAACAGGGGTACTCAGCAAGGTTGTAGTAGATTTGACCCGACTGTATTGGTAAAGTGCACGAGTTGAAAACCAAGCAAACGTGATTGTTGACATAAACAATAGAAGTGGGAATAATGGTGTAGTTCTCTGCTCTCACCTGATCTCCTTTATATACACTGTATTTGGTAACTACAATCCTCTTAACGAGGAATATTACAACTGATCAGATTTGGTCTTATCCTATCCTAGAGTTATATGTATAGTGCTAAGGTACATGTAAATTACAATAGTGCTCCCCCAATATACTATGCCTTTTCACACTCCCTCGCAAATTGATGCGTATCAGAAAGCATCAATTTGGATATGAAAAACTGATGTCTATCACGAGTCATTGCTTTGGTAAAAAAATCTGCAATTTGGTGAGATGATGAAATATGAGGAAGTGATAATAGATTGTCTTGTAATTGTTCCCGAATAAAATGACAGTCGACCTCAATATGTTTTGTCCGCTCGTGATAAACTGGGTTGAGGGCAATACGAATTGCACTAGTATTATCAGCATATAGCTGAATAGGAGTGGGAACCTTGATGCCAAATTCACACAAGTCTTGTAAGCCAGAGTATTTCTGAACAAGCAGAGGACATCGCTCTATACTCGGCTTCAGTGGATGATTTGGATACACGATCCTGCTTCTTGCATTTCCATGAAATTAGAGAGTTCCCTAAGAACATACACCACCCACTTGTCGACCGACGTGTATCTAGACACCCCGCCCAATCAGCATTAGCATAGGCGGTCAATTGTAGTGGTGATGTGCTTGAGAAAAATAAGCCCGTCCTAAAGTGCCAGGAGATATCTGATAATCCGGTAAACAGCAGCCAAATGATGATGACGCGGGTCAGACATAAACTGACTAACAATGTTGACCGCATATGATATATCAGGTCGAGTTGTAGTCAAATATATGAGACTACCCACTAATTTTCGATATAACGTGGGATTTAAAATTGGGTCGCCGTAATCCCTATGATATTTGACATTCACTTCCATAGGAGTGTCCACGGTTTTAGAATCAGCAAGATGAGCAAGGTCAATGAATTCCTTGGTGTATTTTGTTTGAGTGAGGAAAATCCCACGTGTGGAACATGCCACCTCCAACCCAAGAAAATAAGTCATTGGGCCAAGATCTTTCATCTTAAAATGTGACCTAAGACATTATTGCAATTGTCTAATCCCAAGAGCATCATCTCCCGAGATAAGAATGTCATCTATATACACCAACATGAGTAATGCCAGCCGATGACCGTTTAAAAAATAGAGAATGACCCAAGGAACTTTGTTTGAAGCCAAACCTGATGACAGTAGTGCGAAATTTTTCAAACCATGCTTGAGGCGCTTGCTTGAGACCATAAAGGGATCTACGTAACCGACATACATGGGAGTTGGGATTATCCAAACCCTCAGGAGGACGCATATAAATGGTTTCTTTTAGATCACCATGCAGAAAGGCATTTTTAACGTCCATTTGAAGAATTGGCCATGACTGAGTAGCTGCAATTGCAATAAGGGTCCGCACAGTTGTCATTTTAGCTACCGGTGCAAATGTTTCCTCATAATCTAATCCATATTCCTGATTATTCCCCAATGCCACAAGTCTTGCTTTATAGCGATCAAGCGAGCCATCTAATTTGAGCTTCACCGTATATACCCATTTACAACCAATAGGAGTGAAGCCTGGTGGACATGAAATAAGATCCCATGTGTGATTTTCTGACAATGCTTGCAGCTCTTCGTGGATTGCATTCTTCCAACAATCATGAAGAATAGCTTGTTTATAAGAACGAGGAATAGACACTAACTGGAGACTAGAGAAAAAGGAAGCATATCTTTCTGGTGAGAACCCATATCTTTTTGGTGGGTGAGAGACAAGTTGAACGACGAAGAGAAGTTGTAGAATCATCATTGACAGGAGCAGGAACAAGAGCCGTCTCGGTGGAGCTAGGAACTGGCGCAACTGTCTTTGCTCTTCGTTGGTAGACAATGTCCTGTGCAATATTCTCAGGCAATGATGGTGCTAAAATTGGAGGAAATATGGGCATAAATGAGATAGAAGAGGAAGAGGTCTGGACTAAGGAACGAAAATAAGGTTCATGATCCACAAATACAACATTACGAGATACATAAGTTCTATTATTGGTAGAGTCATAACAAACAAATCCCTTTTGTGTATCTCCATAACCAAGAAAAACACATTTTGCCGTTTGAGAAGAAAGTTTTGTACGCTCATGTGGAGGAAGAAGAACATAACAAGTGCACCCAAAAGTGTGTAGCATGTTGTAATTAGGTTGAGAATAAATAGACAAAAGTATGGTGATCGGTTATTCAAAACAAATGTGAATTGTCGATTAATCAAGTACACAGATGTACGAATTGCATCAACCCAAAAACGTGGTGGAACAAAGGAATCAATTAAAAGTGCTCGAACAGTGGAGAGAATATGTTGATTTTTGCGTTCAACAACCCCATTTTGCTGAGGTGTGTAGGGGCAAGAACGTTGAGATTCAATCCCCTTTTCTTTTAAATATGATTGAAATTTAGCAGATACATATTCTCCCCCTAAATCGGAGCGCAATGTTTTGATTCACGTGGAAAACTTATTTTCAATAAGTGTGAAATTCCTTGAATATACGTAAAACTTCAGTACGTGTATTAAAGAAATAGAACCAAGTATAACGACTGAGGTCATCAATGAAGGTAATAAAATACTTATAGCCATGGCGAGAAAGTAGTGGGGCAGGACCCCATACATCAGTATGGACTAAATCAAAACAAGCATGAGAAACAGTATCACTAATGGGAAAAGGCTGAGTTTTGCCTTTAGCCATGCAACAACTCCCACAAATAGCATTAGAAGATGAAAAGGAATATTTATTTTCAATCACACCAGAGTTCAACATTGCTAACAATTTATTGAAATGTAAATGGCCTAATTTTCGATGCCAAAAATAAAGAAATTGTTGCTTGGAATTGGAAAGTCCTGAAAATAAAGCAGTAGGAGAGGTGCCCAACCGTAAAGCAAATAGTTGTCCATCCCTATGCCCCCTCACGTCGGCTTCCCAGTTACCTGGTCCTGTATCAAACATCCATCACGAGAAAAAGAGACGACAATTGTTATCAACTAAATGATCGACAGAAAGAAGATTGGCAGTAAGGTTAGGAGAAAAGAGAACTTCTTTCAGATGCAATGGTGGAGAAGACAGATTACCAATGCCAGAAATAGAAATATGACCGCCATTAGCAGTACGAATGTGATGAGTATTATCCACAGATTTGATATTGGCCAAGTTTGTTAAAGAGTTAGTCATATGATGTCTGGCACTAGAATCTACATACCAAAGAGAGGATTTACTGTTACCTGAGAGACCCATGGTGGAAAAAAGCAGAAGCAAGGGAAGTTTGAACAATCTGTTGCACCATTTCTGTAGTAAGAGGGTTGTTGGAAGCAGTGCTGGAGGAAGCAGGAGTACTGGCATTGACTTGATAAGCATGTGCTATTATTCGATGCTGGGGACGCTTTCTGCACTCAGATATCACATGTCCAAGCTTTTTACAGTAGTTGCAGATTTTTCCATTTTTGCATGTATTAGCGAGATGCCCAAATTCTTTGCACCGGAAACACTGGATTGTGGTGACGTCTCTCTTATCTTTGGCAACAAAAGCTGTGATATTGGGGTTTACAGAAGTAGTGTATTGTTGGAGATTCAACTATACCTGTGACTTGCAACGTTGTTCCTCCCGTAGGAGTTCTTGGAGACATGTATCCAGTGTAGGTAATGGGGTCCGATTCAACAAACCAACCCAAATGGGTTCATATTCTCTTCTCAATTTCATTAAAAACTGATTAAGTTGAGTAGTTTGATGTATCTTCTGAACCATAGCTAATGATGCTTCAGGCACTGTAGCATAAACCAAGGAATCATATTCAATCCATAAAGACATAAAACCAGAATAATAGTCTTGAATTTGTTTGTCCCCTTGATTATATTCAGCAAGTTCATACTCCAACTGAAATTGACGGGCCATATTCTCTGGAGTATATAAATGCCGCAAATACTGCCACATCTCAGAGGCAGTGTGAATGTGTGAAAGAGACAGAGATTTAAAACAATGGATGGCTCCATAGAATTCAATATCCAGCTTATGACTTGAGCATTTTTCGTAGTCCATTTGGCCAACTCATCAGCTTTATCAGAGGACGGTTTTGCTGTAGTTCCGTCAATAAAGCCCCAAAGTTCTTTTCCTTGAACAAAATTCCAGAACTGAAATTCCCATAGAAAATAATTTTTCCCATCTAATTTGACTGCTAGTAGTTCTGTTTTAGCCATCTCCATAATTCAACAGAATTTGAAAAAAACAACAACAATCGAGATGGGGCTGCTGACAAACTACAGAAGCCCTATCTAGAAAGGAACAAAAATAGTCCGATTCCCGGATCGGAAGAGATTGATGAGTGTGATGCCCTATTGCAGAATATCTCCGTGATTGAAATCAAAGTAGAAACAATGTGTGATGAAAAACACTCCCAGAAACAACCAAAACAATCTCTGAATAATAGAAATGCTTTTAAAATAGCATGCAAAGATGCAGAAAAACACCACAGGCTCTGAATAGTCAGGCGAACTTGTAGCTAAAGTTCACTGACCTGGAATGCAACACCACAGATGATCACTTGATCCAAAAGCCAAGATGGCATTATATGCCGATGACGGAAAAAAAGCCGCCCTAGGTCGTAGTATGCTCTGATACCATGACATAAACAATAGAAGTGGGAATAATGGTGTAGTTCTCTGCTCTCACATGATCTCCTTTATATACATTGTATTTGGTAACTACAATCCTCTTAACGAGGAATATTACAACTGATCTGATTTGGTCTTATCCTATCCTAGAGTTATATGTATAGTGCTCTAAGGTACATGTAAATTGCAATAGTGCTCCCCCAATATACTATGCCTTTTCACAATTGTATCATACTGAAAAATAGCATATTTGAACTTCATAATAAGGACTTGGAAAGCCCCAAATTTCAGCCAAAAAATCCCTTGGGAAGTAAGTAAACCAGCACCTTAAATAGGGGTACTCGGCAAGGTCGTAGCAGATTTGGCCCGACTGTGTTGGTAAAGGGCGCAAGCTGAATTCTAGGAAAACGTAATTGTTTCCTATTGGAAAATAGCACATTTGAGCTCCATAATAAGGACTTGGAAAGCCCCAAATTTCAGCAAAAAAATCCCTCGGGAAGTGGGTTAACCAGCGCCCTAAAAAGGGCTAATCAGCAAGGTCGTTGCCTTATAATAGGAATGCAACAACTTCCTATGAAGTTTAAAGCTGCTATTTTTTAGTAGGATGCAATCACGTTTGTCTGGTTTTCAACTTGCGCACTTTTCTAACACAGTCGGGTAAAAAAGGCTACGACCTTGCTGAGTATCCCTGTTTAGGGTGCTGGTTAACCCACTTCCTGAGGGATTTTTGGCTGAAATTTAAGGCTTTCCAAGTCCTTATTATGAAGTTCAAATGTGCTATTTTTCAGTAGGATACAATCACGTTTGCCTGGTTTTTTACTCGTGCACTTTTCTAACAAAGTCGCATCAAATCTGCTACGACCTTGCTGAGTACCCCTGTTTAGGGCGCTGGTTAACCCACTCCCCCAGGGATTTTTGGCTGAAATTTGGGGCTTTCCAAGTCCTTATTATGAAGCTCAAATCTGCCATTTTTCAATAGGATACAATCACGTTTGCCTGGTTTTCAACTCGCTCACTTTTCCAACACAATCGGATCAAATCTGCTACGATCTTGGTGAGTACCACTGTTTAGGGCGCTCGTTAACCTACTTCCCAAGGGATTTTTTGGCTGAAATTTGGGGCTTTCCAAGTCCTTATTATGAAGTTCAAATGTGCTATTTTTCGGTAGGATACAATCACGTTTGCCTGGTTTTCAACTCGCGCACTTCTCTAATACAGTCGGGTCAAATCTGCTATGACCTTGCTGAGTATCCCTGTTTAGGGCGTTGGTTAACTCACTTCCTGAGTGAGTTTTTGGCTGAAATTTGGGGCTTTCCACGTTATTATGAAGTTCAAATGTGCTATTTTTCAGTAGGATACAATCACGTTTGCCTGGTTTTCAACTAACGCACTTTTCCAACACAGTCAGGTCAAATATGATACGACCTTGCTGAGTACCCCTGTTTAGGGCGCTGGTTAACCCACTTCCCGAGGGATTTTTTGGCTAAAATTTGGGACTTTCCAAGCCCTTATTATGAAGTTCAAATGTGCTATTTTCAGTAGGATACAATTACGTTGGCTTGTTTTTCAACTCGCACACGTTTCCAACAGAGTCGGGTCAAATCTGACACGACCTTGCTGAGTACCCCCGTTTAGGGCGCTGGTTAACCCACTTCCTGAGAGATTTTTTGGCTGAAATTTGGCGTTGGTTAACCCACTATGATGCAACTGTTATGTGAAAAAAGCCCAAACGGGATGGAGTCAAGTCTCCTAATGGGAAAATCCCACCCATACATCCTTTGGTCCTTTAAAATTTTCTTTTTTCTTTTCTTGTATAAACACATTTGATAGTTCAGATCTAGCAATACTTAAGATTTTAATAACCAGAGTAAGGCATTGAACCAGGCAATTCCTCCCCAATTAATGTCTGCAGATCTCATCCAGTTAGGCATGGAGGCATGGATTTTCCCAACTTTTCATCTCCAACGCTTCTGGCAGGCTTTGAAATGTTGAAAACACTCGGTCCACCTCAGAGCTAGCTGGAATCCAGCTAGGATCGGTTGTCTCCATGTCGGGCCATGAAGTCGGGCTCCATAGACTTATTGTATTGCAATTAATGCACTTAAAGCCCATAAATCTCCCACATGCCCACCAAAAGCCTATAAAACGAGGCCATATCCACCATTCCAAGGCATGATTTGCAAATCCCAAAAAAAATTCTACATCGTTTCTACGATGGTCCCCCGCCCCCCCCCCCCCCCCCCCCCAAAAAGGCCACCCAAACATTACTTGCGATTGTCAATTTGAACGAGTCCCCGCAATCTCATGTGAAGTCAGATTCGCTTTTCTTTCTTCTCATTGTATTTGTATTTTTAAAAGAGAAAAAAACACAAGTCTTGTATTTTCTTTTGATGAGAATTGTAAATTGCCTTTCACCGCATCCAAATTCTTCTAAATTATGTCTCTTTTCTTAACACAAGTGCAATGAAAGTTAGAAAAAAAGTTTATTTTCTTTTCTACTTGAAAAGGTGGATCTACGGACCATCGTTTGTTATTTCAAAATTGAATATAAAATTTGGCATACATGTACACAAAAGAAATCAATGCGGTTCGCTCGTCTCCAATCATGAAAGGGTTGGACCCCACGGATTCTCGCATCCACTAACCCCGGTAGTCCCAAGGCGATCCGCGAACATAGCACCATTAACAGCCCTCCCTCCAATCCCCAACTAGCTAAACAGAATCATCCATCCCCTACCTTCCCATCAACCCTTGTTGGGTTCAACCCTAAATGAAACCCCATCCACCAAAACCCATTACCTAATCGAGTCCAAACCCTATCCAAACCATCCCCGAAATTCCAAAAAAAAAAAAAAAAATTCCAAAAATCAGCTTCAATCTAACCACTCGCCCTTCCCAGAACCCACAAACCCTCTTCTTCTCAATCCCAAGCCCCAAAACCATTCCACCGTCCCTTTTCTGCAACCCTGAACCCACCCAATAGAGCCCCTCTCTCCATTACCCAATCGTCATTTCCACCACACCCCAAAAACCCCAAGAAAAAAAAAAAGCAAAGAAACAAAGAAAAGGCATAGAAGGAGAAGAGTAAAGGCGTACCTGGCACCTCGCATTGTCTGTCGCAAAATCCAGTCGAAGAAGACACGAAGGTGTCATGCTCCCTGCCTCTTGCTAGACCATCTCTCATTGTCGACAAAGCAGCAAGCAAAGCAAGGAAGAGAAGTCCATCTTCTTCTCCTTTTCAAAAGAGTGCAGCGAAAATAGCATAGGGGTTTTGACTATGATTTACGGATACTTCAAAATGAGCAACGTATCGTGTCATATCGTATCTGATACTTCAGTTTTTATGTGTAAAATCTGTGTCCCTACCGTGTCTACAACGTATCCTTGCCGTATCCATGCCATCTCTGTGCATCATAGGTTTTGAGCCTTTTTCTATTCTTTTCAGAAGCTGGAAATGAATTAACAAAAGAAGCAACACATGCCACCTTTTGTGACACCTGACTACCCTTAGTCCAGGTGGAGGTCATTCTCAGGGCAGGTGGACCCATTTACAACAAGGCCTAGAAGCAGAAGTCCTGCTGACGTAGTCACTACATTAGCAAAATTTGGTCAACAACATATTCAACCAGATCAACAGCCACAATTTGTTTCCGCGATATTTAAGTCATCTAACATTGGATTTCAGATTCATTTTCAGCAACGTATTTGTGAAGAGCATATCTACACATTAGGTCATTCAATTTTTAAATTACATAAAAAAAATATTTGCCTCCTAAGAAGCATATAGAAGCAAAGTCGTCTTTTTCCTCCATGGAGAAATTTACTATTGTTTCTCAATTATCTGCGTCCGTCAATCAAATCAAAGTCACGGTCAATCAGCTCCCAGTAAATCTTGTATGGATGGAAACCAGGCACCACAATTTAGAAAATGATCGCCATGGGAGTGCTTTTCGATACAAGAGATTGACATAGGTTCTCTTGCTAAAATCTCAAATCCAAAAAAAGGTGCCTTAAAATGATCTCAATGAGATGCTCTTGCGTCTTCTTAAAAGGTCTTAATCGATAAAAACTGGTAGCAATGCACATATTTTTGGAATTTCAAGAGAAGTTTGAACTGGAATTCGAAGTCGATCAAATTGAACATGAACATATAGAAGATCAATCTGCTGAATATTTGACTACAAAACTCACTTTGCAGGAAAAGTCAAATAAAGTTCAGCCACTGAGCTTGTAACAACCTAGGCCTACTGTCTACATGATATTGGCCGCTTTGGATTATGGGAATTCAACACAATCTTGTCGCACGAATTTAGAAGGCCTCATGTGGGGTTAACGCCAGGCCGCACTTATATACCCAAGATCGGGACTTGCATGTTTCCGATGTGAGGCTCACGCACCATTGCATAGAGTTCCCCCGCCCTCTCTCTAGGTGGATGCTCACCGAACCCAACGCCCTTCTATAGGGGGCCAAAGGCGTGCTATACTCCCCCACAAAACAAAGCCATCATCAGCTTTGATACCATTTGCAACGACTCAAGTCCACTGTCCAAATGATATTATCCACTTTGACTCATGGGATTTCAATCCAATCTTGCCGCACGGTTTTAAAACACATCATGTCAAGTCAAGATGGGGTTTGACTTATAATCCCAGGGTCAATCGAAACACTCCACCCTTACCCAAGCGGATTCCCCTTTCTTGGCATCCCATGAGGCAAGTTCGGGTCAAGTGATCTTGTGAACCAAGAAAGAAAATCCACAAGGGCAAGGGTGGAGTGCTTCAATTGACTCTAGGCTTATAAGTCAAACCTCGTGCGGCAAGATTGGATTGAAACCCAATGAGTCAAAGCGGACAATATCATGTGTACAGTGGGCCCAAGTCGTTACAGAGCTGGAAAACAAATCACGTGCTCCAATATTTTCACAAGAAAATCTATTTGTTGCCATCCCTCATATTGACTTCATCTTTGGAGATGAACGACGGGTATTCAGAGATTGTAAATTGATGGTGCACATTCTGCATTTAAAGCATTTGAAGATTTGATTGTGAATCCGCACAAACTCTGGTTATCGAAGAAAGTGATGGGTCAACCCTACTTCAAATTGGAGGAGAAGATCGACTACAGTTTTCAAGTTGTACATTGAGTTTGAAAATCTACCAACGGATCGGAAGTTCATCCGATGGAATTTTGACCAAGGACACTTATAGAACTTGAGGCCGAGTTTTATCCAAGATGAGAAGAATGATGCAGGATAAACCTCAGGCCACATGTGTAGGGCCCAAGTCAATTTAGGAAATTTTTTTTTCACTAATTACCTTTCATTAGTTTTCTAATTTTATTTACGAGTTGTAATTAAGATAGGTTTCTAATTTCCTTAGTTTCCTGGTATAATTAGTTTTCTTTGGGCCTAAGTTTTCTTTGTTCCTATTTATTGTTAGTTGGATCTAGGCCCAGTTGTACATTAGTCCTAGCCCAGCCCACAAGTATACTAAAACATGTGTGTTTTGGCCAAGTTAACATGAGATTCTGTACAGTAATTCTTTCCTATATTGTAGATTGTAATTAACTGTAATTGCTTGATTAGAGCATAGATTAGAGCCTTGATTAAGGCAACAGCTCATTGATAAATAGAGGGGATCAATCCTTTTGGAGATGAACCCAATTCATTACAATTTCACTGTTCATTATCTCTGTGAGAATTGGGAGAATGACATGGTATCAGAGCACATCGACAATTCTTTTTTTTTTTTTCAAGAATATGTGTAGGAGATCCAGAAGAATATTCATCGTTCAAGGCAGTGATCAAGAATGGCCCACCACGTGATCATCTCATCGTCAAAGAACTACAGAGACTTGGTCGCCTGATTATTTTGGACTTTCTGGAGATTTTTTCAGAGTTTTTGGGTCATCAGAGGTAGGTCTTCTAGACTGATTAGTGGTTATTAAATTTCTGGACTATTGTTTCATCAGATCAGATCAAAATTTTGGATCTAAAGTTGTTTTCCACAAAAAGTGTTTTGGGTGATTCATATTTACCATATCTCAGAAGCTTTGAGATCTGATTCGACCTTAGGAAAGGTTCTGGGCTGCACGTGATAATTCGATCACAAATCTACTAGGTTGTCATACCTAGTTTTTGGTGATATCTGTCATTTACTCACAGATTTGTCTTCTGGCTGGTTGTTTCTGGTTCTGCTGAACTTCTTCTTTGCAGTATCCATGTTCGGATCAAAGTTTTAAGACATCTGATTGCTGGGTTATTGGATGGTTTCATCAAGATGGTGATATTTCTCATTGGAAGAATTAAAGCACTCTTTCTACTTGTGATTTGTGGGTGTTTTTTTTAGACTGTTTACTGTTCAATCTTTCATATGCTTGCTGCTGTTCGATCTACATCGCTATTTGTTTGCATATGCTTGCTGCTTCTGTCATTCTTGATCTCCGGTGTTGCTTTATAGTAATTGCTGTTGAAATGGAGAAATCTGAAATGAACTTGATTAAATTTAACAGGAAAAATTACAGCACTTGGGCCTACCAATTTGAACTCTACCTCAAAGGAAAAGAGTTGTGGGACACATCAGTCGCTCCCAGCCAAAACCCACTGATGAAGATAAAATTGAGAAATGGGAAACCAAAGACAAAAAATCATGAGCTGGATTTTGGGATCTGTTGACGCTCAATTTTTTCTACATCGCAGACCATCCAAAACAGCTAAGGAGATGTGGGAGTACCTTAAAACAATTTATCATCAAGAAAATCATGCCCGACATTTTCAATTGGAACATGAAATTTCTCAGTTCTGTCAAGGAAATCAGTCTGTCCAAGAATATTACTCTGGCTTCCGTGCCTTATGGACAGAATACACAGACATCGCTTATGTGTTTGTTACTGGAGACACTTTAGCAGGTACTCAGCAAATTCATAAAATTAGTCAGCGTGACCAATTTTTAATGAAACTTCGTCCCGAATATGAGAACTTTCGTTCGAATCTAATGAGTCGGCATCCATCTCCTTCCTTTTTCTATGCATGATTCCTTATCTACAAATTGTTTTGACCTGATACATAGTGATGCTTGGGGCATTTCACAAGTCATTTCTCATTCTCCTTATAAATATTTTGTTACCTTTATTGATGACCATAGTAGTTTTACGTGGATCTATTTTTTAAGAGCAAAATCTGAAGTTTTTGATGCTTTTAAAACGTTTTTAGCCTATGTGGAAAATCATTTTTCAACATGTATCAAAAACTTACACTCGGATTCTAGGGTGGGTGGGGGAACGGGGGTATGTTTCACATCAATTTCAAAACTTTCTACAACAATGTGGAATTGTATCCCAACGTACCTGTCCCCATACCCCCCAACAAAATGGTTTAGCCGATCGTAAAAACTGACACCTTCTTGACATGGTTCGGTGTCTTTTACTTGTGTCAACATTGCCACTTTGTTTTTGGTCAGAAGCATCATCCACGGCTGTCCACCTCATTAATCGTCTTCCTTCTTCCAAAATTAACAATCAAACTCCATATTCTCGCCTTTTTCAAACACAACCTACATATAAGAATTTACACACTTTTGGGTGTGTTTGTTTTGTCCATCTTCCTTCATCTGAGCACACAATTATCTGCTCAATTGGCCAAATGTGCATTTCTTTTTTATGCTTCTAATAAAAAAGGATTTCTTTGATATGATCCAAAGGTCAAACGCGTACGTGTTTCTCATAATGGTGTATTTTTTGAAAATCAATATTTTTTCCAACATCATCATGAATCTTCGTCACAAATTACTTTTTCTGTTTTACCAGCTTTCTCATCTGATCTCCCTTCGTCCCCTCTTCGTTTTAAACCTAATGTTGGGTATGTACGTCGAAGTCGTCCAGATGTTGCCGAACTACAGCCTCCTCATGCACCACCTGATCCACGGCTTGATCCAGCACATGATCCAGCATCTGATCTAGATCTTGTGCCTGTCCCTCGCCGTTCTACACATGTTTCTCGTCCTCCTAATTGCTATGGGCTCACTTAGACCTCTTTTCTTGCTACATTATCTTCTACTGTGATTCCTAATTCTTATTCTCAGGTTGTTGGAAAAAGGCAATGCAAGAGGAATTAGATGCCCTTCCGGAAAATCAAACTTGGGATGTTGTCCCATGTCCATCACGTGTGAATCCGATTGGGTGTAAATGGGTGTTTTCGGTCAAAATGAAATCTGATGGCTCATTGGATAGATATAAGGCGCATCTTGTTGCTCTTGGCAACCGGCAAGAATATAGGATTGACTATGAGGAGACGTTCGCTCCGGTAGCTAAAATGACCACTTTTTAAACTATTCTAGCCATAGCTGCATCTCAGTCATGGACACTTTTCCAGCTAGATGTAAAGAATGCATTACTTCATGGTGATCTGAAAGAAGAAGTGTATATGAAACTTCCTCAAGGATATTCGACCACCAGCAATGGTTTTGTTACTCGATTAAGGCATTCTCTATATGGTCTCAAACAAGCTCCTCGTGCTTGGTTTGAGAAATTTCATGATGCTTTACTCCAGTTGAAATTCTACCAAAGTCCGTATGATCTTTCGATATTTCTTTATTGTACTTCCGCTGGCATTAGTATGGCTCTTGTCTATGTGGATGACATAATTATTACTGGCACGGATACGGTTATGATCATAAAACTTCAAGGGTCTCTTCATCAGTCTTTCCATATGAAAGACTTAGGGCCTCTTACCTATTTCTTGGGTCTTGAAGTTCATCAGTCAAAAAAGGGTTTACTTCTTCATCAACACAAATATACTGTTGATCGCATTGACATGGCTAATCTTCGTAACTCAACTCCAGTTGATACTCCTCTTGAAGTAAATTTGAAGCTTACTCAAGAAACTGGTGATCCACTTCCTAAGTTGACATTATAACAGCAACTGGTTGGTAGCCTAATTTACTTGACTAATACTCAGCCAGATATCTCATATGCAGTCAATTTAGTTAGTCAATTCATGACAACCCCTCGTCATCTTCATTTAGCAGCTGTTCAATGCATTATTCGCTATTTGCTTGGCACTCCTAACCGAAGGTTATTTTTCCTTGCTGGATCTTCACTCAAATTGACTGCTTATTCTGATGCTGACAGGGCTGGATGCCCGGACACTCGTCGTTCAATGACTGGTTGGTGCATGTACCTCGGCGACGCTTTGATCTCCTGGAAATGTAAGAAACAAGATAAAGTATCAAAATCTTCTACTAAAGCAGAATATCGTGCCATGTCTGCTACTTGTTCCGAAATACTCTGGCTTCGTAGATTGTTCATTGATCTTGGATTTCTTCAACCGCTACCCACGCCTCTTCATGCGGAAAATACAAGTGCTATTCGGATTACTGAAAATCCGATTTTTCACGAGCAAACCAAGCATATAGAGGTCACTTGTCACTTTATTCAAGATGAATATCTGCAGAATGTCATCAGTCTTCCCTTCATCTCATAAATCCTACAAATTGCAGATATTTTTACCAAAGGCCTTCCAAGACCTCAACATCAATTCTTGACTCACATATTGATGTTTGTTGACTCCCTAGCATCAATTTGAGGGGGGGTGTTAGTTGGATCTAGGCCTAGTTGTACATGAGTCCTAGCCCAGCCCACAAGTATACTAAAACGTGTGTGTTTTGGCCGAGTCAACATGAGATTCTGTACAGTGATTCTTTCCTATATTGTAGATTGTAATTAACTATAATTGCTTGATTAGAGCATAGATTAGAGCCTTGATTAAGGTAACAATTCTTTGATAAATAGAGGGGATCAATCCTTTTGGAGATGAACCCAATTCATTACAACTTCATTGTTCATTATCTCTGTCAGAATTGTGAGAATGTCCGGTTGATAGAATTGAGTTATCTCAAAGTTCGGTTGATAGAATTGGGTTGCCCCTTTTGAGATATGTCCTCGTTTATTTTCTCGGAGACGTATAGCGCCTACAGACATGTGCTTCGGCACCTCCGCATTAGCCATAACCCCACTGCATGCATCAACAATGTTTTAAATTAAAGTTACTTGGCTCTACTAGGTTTTAGACCGTAGCGCTGTTATATTCAAAATAGTATAGTGGCCTCAACTTTGACGGCCGATAATGCGGCCACTACGTTTCAACCATGATTGTTACATCGGGGGCTCGTACTCACACACTTGATGCAAAACGGGCCATACCTCCATACTCACGCACTTGATGCAAAACGGACCATAAGTGAATTTTCCATCGGAGAGGTGTGTGCTCGCCTCATGTTGAAGTCTCTGTGGAGACGATTTGAGGTGTCTGCAGACATGTGCTTCGGCACCCACGCAATTCCTAACCCTAGGGCCTGCATTAGCACTCTCACACAACACCCATGTCCCTAACCAGCTGAAGTAAACCCGGGGACAAATTCTCACGGTCATAACTGAGCAGCAAAGCCATCTTCAATTATTCCCATATAAAGTAATAGCTATTATTCAGTTTTCATATGAAAAAGAAAAAAAAAATTGATAAAGTCTACAGTTTCCAACCGGATGAGCCGATGCCATTAGAAGCCAACTTATCCCAAATTCAGAGCACAAGTCTAATCCATTACATCTGCCCATTAGTTAGAAAATTTCAATTACTATAAGGAATAAAGAAAATTCAACAATTCAGATAACATATCAAACACAAATCATGAGTACAATAAGAGGTACCCTTTTGATGCCTAAGAGTAGCACAATGCTGTAACTGGTCTCTTGTTGTTGGATTACTGAAATACCTTTCCAACCAGAACAACATTGCATAATTTGATTTCACAGCAATAGGGGAACTTAAAATCAACTTATGGTTAGGGACCTTAGGCATCAAATTATTATGAGCTTAGGTCATACTGTTCAAATTAAAATGTTGTGGACTTGTAACTAGGATTAGTAAGTGTTTTGGGATTACCCTTTTTTTATTTCCTTATTGTTAAGAGAAACAATCTCCAAGACTGAAAAGTTAAGCAAGAAAACTCAAAGCAGAAAACAACAGAAAAGTTTGAACCCTCCCTGTATAAGAGATCTACCAAAGAACTCTTAAAATATTTGTCCCGGGCTGTCACTCAGATGATAAGGGACACCAACGCCCGCCTATTGGGTGTTGCTTCCTGTAGGAGAGAGGATTCTCAGCACAGCTTTCTATTTCTATATCTTTCTCCTCTTCACCTTTTGTCTTCTACTGCGTTTCAGCAAGAAGATCACCATCATCATTAAGCCAGGCTCATCTATCAGGGTCATCTACTTCCCTTACAGAAAATTTTGAGTGACATTGTCAATTGGTTAAAATGAGGCCAACACCACAACTCTTAATTAACTTTTGAAGCTGAAACTTGATAGGCATGCCATGACTAAACCATGAGAATAGGACACATTATCTACTCATGGTTTGCAACAGTAGCAGCTGATAATAAAATTAACAACTCAACCAATAACCCTGACAAAAGCACAACTCATTTAAACAAAAAGTTTTTTATGGAAAGAAAATTATTTAAGAAGTATCACCTGTAGAGATAATTCAAATGACGCTGACTTTGTAATGTCGTGTTGTTGTTATGTCATCCTTTTCCAATGTTCATCTGCTCCTGCAATAGTCCTTCATTGTAAGGCATTAAAGGCTTCACCCGCATCACTTGCCTATGTCTAATATTGATCCCATATTCAATCCTTTCACAAAGTTCATCTGGCAAATCAGCTTTTCTTGCTGAAGTTAAAGCAATACGGACCAATTTATATGTATAATCTCTTGGAATACATCCTTCGTCTACCATTTCAGAAAGGAAATCTTGTGCTTCTGTTGGTCTTCCTGCTTCACATAATGCATGAATGATGGGGGTATAAGAACTGGATGTGGGGATCCCATGGCTTCTCAACCTCATATTTCGCATCATCTCAATAGCCTTATCTATCTCATTCACAATGCTATAGTATCTAATGAAAGAATTGTATGTGACCTTATTTGGCGAACAACCCTTGAGAAGCATGTCATTGAAAAGCTCCAATGCCCTGCCTATTCGATGCGTCTTACAAAGGCCATCAATCAAGCAGTTGTAGGTAACAACATCCGGAACAAAACCCTTCCAAAGCATAATCCGAAATAAATGGTTGGCTTCCCACAACCTCCTCCTAATTGCCTTGCGACACCCAGTTTGCAAGCTATATTTGCAATAAAACCCAATTAAAATTGTGTATGTGAATGTATCTGGTGGGCATCTAGAACCTGGCATTTCCATTTGGTCTAATAAGAACCTTGCCTTCTTGAAATAGCCAACCCTACAAAGTGCACAAATAATAGAATTGTAAGCAACCACATCTGGTTTACAATGAAACTGTTTCATACGGTAAAATGCTGCTAGGGCCTCCTTCACCAAACCCTCTTCTCCAAGATACTTTATAATGCAGGTTAATGTTGCAGTGTTCACAAGGTCATCTCTTCTTTTAGCCATTTCCTGGAAGAACTGCCAAAGTTTTGTCAAGTCATTTCCCTTGGCTAAAATGCAAGCCATCTCCCTACAAGTGGTCTCTGTGTGAACAAAACCACATTGCATTTCCAACCAATAATAGAACCCTAGGGCTTTGTCTACTCCTTGTTTGACTTTGATGGGGTCTTTGTAAGCAGCAGGACCATGAATTCGTAGCCCTTTGCGTAAATCCTCAGCTTCTTGGAAAAGATTCCTTTGTTTAAGCAGGGCACGCCTCCGAAATCCCTTTTGACGACCAACTGATCGTCCACTCTGAAAGAAAAATCTTGGGATAGCCTTCAATACCTCACGTACAGCATCAACAGTCCATATTTGGTGTTTGGGCGTGCCCATGAGACATGTATCAAAAGACCTGTTCTGCAGCATGGCAGTCATAACTTGCCTCACAAGAGAACCGTGAGAAAGGGGTTCTGACAAGCTAGCTTTGTGTGTAGGAGATGTGGTTGCAAGAGTGGACGAACAGAGATGCCTGAGACCAAATTCAAGTTGTACAAACTGAAGAGCAGATCGGTTTGGTAGAAGCAGAATGCAAATGATGGTTCTTGATCTTTCGAGTAAAGAGGCCATTTTTATTGATTCTCTCCAAGAACTGCAGCAACCACGATAAGCAAAAAGAAAGAATCATTCCTCATTGGTCAAAGCACACAAATTGAAATAGAAACAAATGGATGTGCAACAGTGGAAATGATCATAGTCTTATTGGTTATTATATTAGTTATTGGCCAAACTGCAGGGAAAAAGAACAAGTAGGAATTAAAAGAAAACCAACAAGAGAGAGAAAGAGGAAGATTTTAACACATATTCTTACAGTAAAGACGACAACATCTTTTCACAAGGTTATACACACACTGATAATAAGGACTAGCCAGGCCATTGCACAGAAAATGCCCTGAATTGGCTCTAAATCCAAGACTCATCCAACTTTTGCTCCCCTTGGATTGTTGTGCAGAGAGATTGTGGTGTGGGGGGGGGGGGGGGGGGGGGGATCATGTAATAACTATAAAGTTCAACTTTAAAGACTGAAAAACCAATGTTAGCATGCTCGTAGTTCTTTTTGAATGGTAGCAAATTTTCCCATTTTTTGGGCACACCAAAATTAAGAATAGATCTTTTCATTCCCCCTCCCACAATTGGCACGCATCAGGTATTCCCACAGGCTTTGTAGTCATTCCTAAAGGGGCCTATATATGTGTAGTAGTGGCCATAGTTAAGTAAGAAATCTACACAGCAACACTCCGCATGCAATCCAATCATAGGAAATTAATGAGGATGGAAAAATCTTATTGTGGATTAGTTTGGATTAAAAAAAAAATCAGCCTCGTCGTCATCATCATCAATATAGTCTTATCATCCATCTAAAGTAAGCTTAACGTGTTTGACTCAATAGACAGGTTAAATGGTCCTTCCGCTCGGCAGTCAGCTGACCAAATCACATAAACCCTAATTCCCAAAATTCCCCTTTACTCCTCCTCTCCATCGATTTCCAGAAAACCCCAAATCGACCCAAAATTTTTTTTCTCAAAACCCTAACCCGTGGCGAAATTCCTATTGCCGATTGAACTGATCCCCCAAACCCAACTAGTCGACTACCCACCGGCCATATCCACCCCCAGCCAACTAGTATCCAAGGCCTACTGAACCACCTTAAACCCATATTCCTTGGATCCGAACCCATTCTCAAAAAACCCACATCCACCAACGCTCCAACCATTCCCAGCTTCCATATGTCCACTGCTTCATCACAAACCGCAGCCCATTAAAATTAAAAAAGAGAAGCAGAAAAAAGAACTGCGGATACCGTGCACCAGTCTCCAGCCACAAGCAGCAGCACCAAGTCTGAGTATCACGACCTGCATCTTCTAGTGCTCTTCATTGCTTCAGATTCGATTCTGCAAACGACTGTTGATTATTACTGCAAAGTCGATTTGAGTTCTCGACGAAAGAGGAGTAAGTGAAGGTAGAGGACTCTCTCTCTCTGTTTCGACCAAGCAAGTCGATCAAAATCATCATGTCTCATCATCTTCTACCTGCAGCGGCAGCAACAAAAAAACATTAGACTATTCGTTTTGAAACCAGGAAACGGGGCAAGGACTTTCAGTTTTCACTTTTCACCCATTCTCGTCAGACACACGCCTGCGTTACACGTGCGATGCGAACAGCCTCTGCTCTTTCTGCCAGAAATTAGGGGTGAACCCACGGTGATTTGATGGATTTTGAGGGTAAGCCATCAACCAAATTAAACTCATGTATTTTCTAATTTTTCAAACAGAATTAAACAGCCCATGTGCTTGAACTAGTTTGGATGGGTTCGTTCAGTTACAGTTGGTTTTTTTTTTTTCACAAAATAATGGCAGTTCAACTGATGTGAAAGGTTGGACTTCAAGTAACGGAGTGAGAGTTGGAGTCTTCTTCAAGTAATTTTTCATATTTTTTGATATATTTTATAAAATATATATATTTATATAATTAATTCCGTTCGGTTCGGTTCGATTTGAACGATTTAACTGTACCTTCAAACTGAACCGAACGGTTTGAAGGAAATCTAAACCATGACGGAACTGATCTATTACAAAACTGATTTAAACCATCCAGTCCGGATCGATCTAGTAGCTTTTTTGTGCACCCATTTCAGAAATCCATACCAAGTAAGATTTTCCACCAAAGTGGGTCAGGTTGCCTATGGGGCCAACTGGTTGTGGCCCAATAGTGATTGGATTCCCACAGTCAGCCAATAGCAGTCAATTGAGCTCAAACACCTGCAGAGGCATCGGATTCAAATAATTCTTACATTGTGATGTATGTGGATTCCGTTCGGCGATTTTCACCTGCACACTCTTGAAATTCCGACCTACACATTAGGTCGATCTGATTTTTCTTAATAGCATTAAATTTTCAGTCCTTACCTCCAAGTCAATATGGAATTGCAAGATTTTGCCTTTCAATTTGAGAATCATCTTTAAAAACTTACATATGCAATTACTTATTGACAATTATATATTATATATATAAAGCGAAATGATCAATTGATTTTGACCATTTTATAACTATTTTGACAATCCCTTAACCCTCCGTTTGGAAAGGGTGGAAAATGGGAGGGAGGCGGTAATTCCCTCTCCTCCCCTCCCCCTCATTTTCGTTCTTCCTCAAATTTTCTCTCTCTTCCCCTCTCCCCTTCCCAAACGGAGGGTAAATCTACTGGAAACTTTGCTCTTCCAACTGCCCTTCTCTCTCTTTTCGTAGCCGGACCCTTTCCTTCTTCTCAGTACACAACTCCCCCAAGCCAACGTTTTATCCCCCCGAGCCAATATTTTCTCTTCTTCACAGCCCTTTAGCTTCGCACAAACCACTCCTTTCTCTCTCTCCTGAGTCGCGATGCAATCCCTCTCTAGCTTCGGTTCTATCTTTCTCTACAACACTGCATTTTTTTCCTCTCTTCATTTCTGCATCTTCCTTGGTGAGATTATGTAACTGGGGTCTGTTGTTGTTGAGATTTTGAATAACTGCAGCATAAGTTTGTTGAAATAAGCATTTAATTTACGCAAATGGGTTATGGACTTCTCCATGGTAATTTCTCTTCGGTTGAAATCCTGTGTCTCACCTCACCCATGCTTCCGGCAATGATGGGAGTGAACTATGGGACTCCAACTACTGAAATGGGAACCCCTTGAATTGGTTTTAACTGATGAAATGGTGAAATGAAAAAGGTGTTTTTAACTTTGAATTGCCGCACATGTGGAAAACGGTGTACCCAAGATTCAAACTCTAGCACATCAATCGCAATGCCCGACATCTATTCGATATTGTTCCTCAACTTCTTGATATTATTCCTTTGGTTTTTTATTTTCAAAGTTTTAATTTGAATTTTATTGGGTTTGCAGATCAGCTTCATGTATTGTCAGCTCTTCCAAGAGAAATCTCAATTCTGTCGAGCACGATGGTCATATTGGTTGGAGAGGGTATGGAATTTTATTCATTTTCTTAAGTGGGTTTTACTTATTGAAACAATATAATAAACTTGAGAATGTCATTTGGATCTCAGATCTTGAATTTATCCAAATTTTGTTGATTACAACCTTTATTTTTCTTCAAAGAGTGTGTTTACACCTATGCAGAAGTGTGAGTTGCCAAATGCCTATAGGATCTTCATAAGTTGCCAAATGCCTATGAGATATTTACAGGTTAGCCTCTGTCGCCATGTTTGGCAATTTCTATACTGCGTTTGGTCACAGCAACTACTGATAGCGATTGAGGTTATGTAGAAATTGTTGCTGTTGCTGTTGCTGAAGTTGGTGTTGCTGAAGTTGGGGCGGCCGAGATTATTGAAAATCAGCGATTTGAGGCTCTAGAAGCTGTCGCTGTCGCTGTAGCTTGTTGTTGTCTTGTATTTGTGTTTGGTCAATCGCTGTACCAATCGCTAATCGCTAATCCAATCGCTACGAAGTTGCTGTGACCAAACGCACCCTAAGAGTTTTACATGTGGTTTAAGCTATGCATATCCTGTTAGCAATCGATTCTGAGTAAATTGTAAATGGACATGGAAATGACATATAAACATTTCTTTAGCTTGCTGACTGAAAATCCATGATTGCCTAAACACCCATTACCTTATGAAAATGAATGAGAAGAGAAAAGGACAAAAAAAATTATGTTTTTCAAAGAAATGATAAACTCTGATAGCCGATCCAACTCCTCCTCTTTTATTTAACCCTGACAAGTTAATGCAAATATTGGCATATTTTCTTAGAAAACCAAAATATATTATTTAATTAAAAAAATGCATCGAGCTTTCTTAGTATTATTCTATTGTAAACAATTCTTATGTCATCTTGGTGGGCTCCACAAACAACATTTCAACCAAGGTGGGGACTTTAAGACAAATCACAATCATTAATCCTTGATATATATATATATATATATATAATATAATATAAGATGAAATAAAGTTTGATATACTTATTATCTAGGGCAGACAAAGTTGGAAAAAGTTGAGCGTCATTGCACATGCAGTCATGGGACTTGAGTTTATGGTTTCTTTTTTCTTTTTCCTTTTTTTTTTTGGTTGCTTTTGATCATAAGGACCTAAGAGAATTACACAAAGAATCATACATATAATTTTTTCATATTTTCTTTAATGTGGTGTTCTGAATCCCGAAATATGAAATAAAGATAATGGAGTTTTTCATGTGATAGATGTCTAAGGGAGGAAATTCTTATTTCATAAATTATCTTTCTTCTTCGCGCTTTTCACTGAATATGATGATGATGATCCAATCATATAAGATCAAGATTACATTGAAATTGTACCCCAAATGGCTAAAACAGATATATTCACTTCTTCTTTTTTTTTTTTTTTTTGGCTAAAAGACATATTTAGTTTGAATTCACACATAATGATGTTTGATTGTTTTGTTTTCATTGTTTAACCATATTTATTTTTTAGTTGCTTGGTTGTTAATGTTGGTTTTTTTTTCTTTTTTTCCGGCTAGACTAAGGGCTTGTTTGGCAAATCTTATCTTCACGAAACAGATCTGTATGATATAAATCTATTTCAAATAGAGCGGTTTGAAATTGATGTTTTATAAATAGACTGTTTGGTAAGACATTGATATTTTAAAAATAGACTGTTTGGTAAGACACATGTAAAAATAGATCTAATGGTCTGGGCATTTTACAAATATCTCGAGATTCGAGAAAGATCAACGGTTGAAATTTGGACACATGGCTGTGTTGGGCCTTCTTTACATTTCTAACGCTGTGGATCAACTTGAGGCAAAACGGATTGTGTGCAGAGATGCCCAAAACCCGGCCTCTTTGGCCAAGTAAATCAATGGTCAATCAGTTTTCAGTAAATTTCTCCAAGTTCACCTGGAATCAAAGACTGATTCTTGACCTCTTAGTTGATTTTGTCATTCCAAAGAATGCTAACGGTTTGGATCGTGATCACGGGCCCCACAAATTTCCAAAAATTAAGATCTATAGTTCAACTCTTTTTTTTTACAAAAACTCGAGATCCGTGATAGATCAACGGATGAAATTTGGCTTATGAGCCGTTTCTTGCCTTCTTAACACTCCTAACAGCTTGGATCTTTGTTTACTGCCCCATATTAAAAAGAAAAAAAAGAAAGAACGATGATACAAAAACTACCGTCCAAACACTATTCCCCTCACTGTCTTTCCGCTTCAGATGGGCAAGTCTATTCCAATTCATGTCAGTTTCCTTGCTGGCCGAATCAGACGAATTTCCACTTTATGAGGATTGAAGTAGATTTTCAAAAGTCACTTCCAAACGTTCTTAATGTGGTTTGAATCCTCTTTAAGATATTAAGAGGTTGAAAATAGACTTTCCAAACGGGCACTAAGTTTTTTCTGTCTGTTTTGTTCAGATATTTTTTTTCATTTTTTAATTGGATCTTATTTTCTTTTCTAAATGAATTGCAATCAACTTTTTGTTCTCACTCAATATTTACATGTGGTTCTATTTGTTGTTTAGATTACAAGATTTGTAGATGACATTACTCTCTTTTGTTGTTGTTGTTATTTATCTTTTTCCTTCTTTTCTTATTTTTTTGAAAGGATCCTTTTCCTTCTTCTCCTTTGCATCACATGCTCTGTTTGTAAAATCTTCAATATAGAAATGTAAGATTACATAGTTTTGAAATTTTTGCATGTGGTATGTATTATTAAGTATTCAGAGGTTTTCGTTTGGTCATTTTAGCTTTCTTCAGAACATTTGAAATTATTAGATCCCACATCTAAAATGGGGCTTATCAGTCTAGATATGAGCCCTTTAGTTGGTGAGTTATTGTTCCATCCAAGTTGATATCAGCATTTGGAACTCTATATTTTCCTTGCCACAACTCCTTTGGAGCCTTAGGTTATCCTCTTTTACCCCTCTCTGCTACATATTTATCAGGTCTCTGTGCGTTTCAAGCATTGAGGGGAGTAGGAAGAAGAGAAACTTGGAACATTCCAAATTGAACTAGAATCAGTGACATGTTATTAATTGCTTTGTTGCTTATAATTGACCGAAGTATTAGGATTGTCAATCATATGATTGGCAATCCTATGATTTTCTGTCACGACCCGGGCCCGAATCACGATAACCTCGAGCCGTGAGTCCATACTTACTCCCGTAAACTCCGAGTTAACCGAAGTTAAAACGGAATCCACAAGAGATAACATCCTCAATAAACCTGTCAAATACACAATATTGCGGAAATATATATATATATATATATATATATATATTTGACAATATCAATTTCGATTTACATGTATACAAAAAGAATAAAATCCTTATACATGTATCATTCCCATCATTTTCTTGTCAATCGGTGTGTACCCAAAACACCATGCAGTAACAATTAATTACATCTCAAAATGGTTAAACAAAATAACTTTTCAAAACGTTTCTCAAAATGTTATAGTTCTTTCTCGCGCTCGAATACCCATATCAAATGGTACTCCGTTCATTCCATTCGTTTAATCCTCCTGGAGGAACCGGAGCGGTCTCCTCCACTGCCGCCGAGGGCGCTGCTGCATCGGTCGGGACAAACAGGCATGTAATATCATCAATAACACTAATGAACATGACGGTTCAACAATGTATAAACCGATCTTGTAATAACACATGTTAATACATATAATGAATTCATTAAATCCAACTAGTAACAACTACCATTCTAGACAAGTCTAGATAATTCCTACAATGACAATAAGTAAACCGAAGAGTTAATCGATAGACATGTACAAGATGGTCACTATCATGGCTTTCATTCATTCATTTAATTTACCATCTTCCCTCAAAGAAAGGATTCATCTTCCAAATGGAATGCATCAATCAATACTCATAGATACGACCGGGAAATGTGGGACTTACTAGTGTCCGGGCCAAGAACAACTAGAATCACCATGGAGCTCCGGAACGCCCCAAATCTATCTGTTGCAGCAGGATTAGTCATTTGTTTCATTTATTAATTCATTGAACTCATTTAAAGTTCTAATATCATAGCTAGGTAGTGCTAAACTCAAGAGTTAATGCTCTCCAATAAGCAATTAATTACTAGATTCAATTCAATAATTCTCTTCGTGACAAGAGAAGGGAATAGTAGTGATACCAATCTCACTAGATTGGAACCCAACAATGTGGTGTACGATACAATGAGAAAACTTACCAATCATTTATGGTTCTACCTAACTCTGTCTCAAATCTAAACAACCATTTGGGTGTAACCATTGGTTTCCAAATGCACGTGTTATTTTCGATGGACATCACAATTAAATATTTAATGTGTGCATTGTATAGTCCCCGTAATTATCACCCATGAAGTTTAGCCTTAAAACTAATTTTTAAGGAGTACTTATACTTACAAGAAGTACTCTAAGCTTGGCCAAATTTTCACTCACTATGAATAATTTGGTCAGGTTCGGTTGCCTTGGCGGCTACCAAGCGGTTAGCCCAAACTGCACTGGCGGTTAGCCGAAACCTCGTTGGCGGCTAGCCGAACCAAGTTCGGTTAACTTACGGTCAGCTTTTCAGAAGCTGATTTTCTGACTGGGATTTCTAACTCAATTTCGGTCAGGCCAACGACCACCTTTCGGCTAGCCAAAATTCCAATTTCGGCTAACCGAAATTCGGCGATTAGCTTTCCAGAAACTGATCAAGTTGGGGTTGCGGCACCAGAACGACATTTCTGAGCTTCAGATTTCTGAAGCTAATTTCTGTACATTGAATCCCTTGAACTCCAACACCTCAATAACACACAAAATCACAAGTATATGTTTATACTTGCCTCTCTTGAAGTTTAGTGGCAAAACCCTCTTTTCCTTAGCTTGGGCTGAGATTAAAATCCTCAAATTTCAAGCCCTAACTCCATGAAAACATAAAAACACATCTCATAAGCTATTTATGCTAATAACCATGCCTGATCACTCATTACAACTTGAAAACTCATTAAAAGTTCTAAGTACTTGTAGCTCAATGAGAGAAATCTTGAGATCTTTCTCAAGCTCTACACTTCAACAATGGGGAGGATGGCTTGGGGAAGATGATGAAGATGAAAATACACTCCTCACAAACTACTTGGATCACTCCTAGCTTCTCTCTTGAGGAAGGAGATTGGAAGAGAAAAGGAGAGAATGAGTCTAGGGTTTTGCTTGAAGTGAAAATGAATGAATGATTCATTTTATTCTAATATAGGGTTCCTTCACACAAAAACCCCCTCTTAATAAGCTTTATTACATATTGAGTCAAATGAAGTTTCACTTGGTTCATTTGAGGTCAAATGGAATCACGTCTATTATGAAAGTTAACGTACTATTCGAGATACGTGTGTTGGTATCAAGAATTTCTGTATTTGACGAAATACGTAAAAACCCGTATTTACGAAAAAAGTCCTTAGCCTACCTTGTTTGAGTCTAAACTCACTTTAACCAATTCAATTTCATCTTAGTCCATTCCGTTATGCTTAATGCATCATTTGAGAATAATTTCTCCCTCTTCGGTCATTAGCCTTCATTAATCCAATTATTCATGCTTAATTAGCATTAATCCCAATTAATTAGCCTTAATCATTATTAGCTTGGGTCGGCGTGTAACATTTTCACAATCTAACCAGGGTAGCCAATCATATCAAATCATTGGACCATGTATATGGTACATATCCTCAATTCGATTTTTAAATCCTACCTCTTTCCAATCATCATATGAGGTTGTAAGTTTAAGTATTTAGTGAAATTCTTATTCACTTTTACACACCTTATATTGACATGCCTAATTTAGAACACAACTATGGCAGTGTGTTAATTGGTGGGTCAAAAGTCCAACCACTGTGCGGTTCATATTTCATTTCAAATTGGTTTCCATGATGTTTACTGTTCAACTTTACTTGTCATGTGGCTCACTATTTTTGCCAAATTTATATGCTACAGTAACATCCCTTGAGTTATTGTTATGCTTATAGACATACCTCTAAGATCACGAACAACACTAAATTGGGGAGAGCAAAAAGGTTTTATTGTTAACGAAAAGTAACGTAAAATTGCACACAAGAGATTATGAATAGTAAAGATTTTAAGAATTTAATATTTGAATATTCTAAAAGCTATCTTGCATCTTGTTGGATTGTGGATGCACATTTGATTAATATCTAGATCCAGTCCTTTGAATCCTATTAGATCTGGCCCAAATGTAGCCAATTGGGTGATATAACTCTACACAGTCCATATTGTGAGAGACTTGGATCTCTAAGAATTTGTGCATGGTTGATTGACAGTCCTAACTCCTATGATAGAGCCAAAAGCATTGTTTAAAGGCTCTATAGTATGAAACAATGGGTTACACTTACATGTCATGTGCTTTTTTTTTTTTTTTCTTTTTGAATGGTTACTATCATTAAATAAAGTAAACAATGGGTTACACTTACATGTCATGTGCTTTTTTTTTTTTATGGTTACTTTCATTAAATAAAACAAACAATGGGTTACACTTACATGTCATGTGCTTTCTTATAGATCCTCCCTACTATCTATGAAATTCTTTTGAAAATACTGTTTATTGCTCCTTGTAATTTGTCTATTGTCCATTAAACATATACATATTGCCTATTGATAATGGTTGTTCTTAGTTATCATTTTCTACAATGGATGTTGGAAATATGTTGCAAGTGGTTGTCTTTTTAGGGTGATAAATTGATATAATTAGTGAAGTTGAAAGTATGGAGAATTATGGAATGCTATTGTACACTTAATTCATGTTTAGTGTTTTTATTTATTTATTTAAATTTTTTTGTGACAGAGAATCTTCGACCACTAGAAATGTTACTACTTGCATTACAAATTGAAAGTCCGGGATCCTAACCCGGGGGCGTGGGGGGAGGGGAGGGGGGGGGGGGGGGGGGGCTACAAGTTAGTGACCAATTAAGACCAATTTTAATTTCTTTAAAATTAACTAGTCACTAGTGATGATTAACAAACAAAATGCGAAAGCTAACAATAACAATCACCACAAGCATACACCATCACACAATGATCTATAGTGGTTCGGCTTCAATGCCTACATCCACTACCGGCTTGCGAACCAACACCCCACCGGATTTCTACTATTTATGTTTTTCAAAAGGCTAAGCAATAACCTTTACAAAGATGTTTTTCTAGGCTAAACAACAACCTATCAATGTGCTTTTCTAGGCTAAACAATAACCTTTACAAGATGCTTTTCCAATGCTAAGCAATAACCTCTACAATGTGCTTTTCTTAGGCCAAGCAATAACCTTTACAATAGAAAATTTTCTCTCAAAGAAGTGTCTACACAAACACTCAAAGAGATACAATTTAAGTTCAATACATTTGCCTCTTAAATAGGCTGATAAGAAAGTTTAAATCAAGATACAAACATACACAACAATTAGCTAAGGTGTGTGCTCAAAGTGTACGAATGTTTACTTCAATCAATTTTTAAAAAGAAGCTCTTAAATGAATGCTTAATGCATTTAAAAATCCAAGCACAAAAATAGATGATTGAAGTGATAAGCTAATCACATGAAAAGTTCAAACAACTTGGAAAGACATGCTACACAAATTGTAAGAAGTTTAAAGACTAAAACACATGTGATTGAGACATGAGTATTTGCAAAACAATCTAATTTGCCGAAGTGATATGGTGTTTGCAAAACATCTCAATTAAAGCTAGAAATCATGCAAATATGAAATTACAAAGAATTAAACATGCATGGATTTTGAATGGAATTGAAATCAATCTTAACTTAAAAGATATACGTTTACATCTCAAACATTTTGATTTCCAATAGCCCTCTAGCTTTTTTAGCTTATTCCTCTTTTTTAGGCTTCAATATAGTTTCAAAGATTCACTCAACAAGCCTCATGAAAGAAGGGAATGAAATGGACTTATATAGAAAAAATAGTCCAACGGCTAGTTGGCCCGGTCGACCCCATGACCCTCGGGTCGACCTGGCCCAACGGTCATATTGACCCAATGGCTAGTTCCCCGGTCGACCGGGTGTATTGGCCATGATGCCCAACGGCTAGTTTACTCGGTCGACCGGGTGCAGGAGTCGGTCGACCGCGTCAACTGGCCTGGGATGAGTTCCTGCAGATTTTTTAATTTTCTAAAGATGAAATTTGGAGCTCATGGCCAGTGTGATTTAAGCATAATAATGAGATTCTAAAAATGAGAAATGTATGCAAATCACAAACCTAGATGTCTAACTTGATTTTCCAAAAATATGCACGAAGAACTAGGTTTTCAAAAGTGCATTTAAGTTCTAAAACATGCATGAATAAATTATTTGAAAATCAAATGCAAATGCAAGCTAGAAACTTAGATTCCAAAGTCAAAACTAAGATGCATGAGTGTGTGATCATTTGACAATGAAAGTGATCGTGAATCCATCAAGTTAGCAACAAACAAAAACCTAACACAAATATCACTGATTTTGACTATTACTTTTGCTTCATGATTTTCTAGGCACAAAATTGATTGCTATAGATAAGGTAGTGAAGGGATTGACAGAAACAAATGACATGGATGTTTTGCGAATTGTTCTATGTTATTATTGGGAATGAAAAAAAAAACTATTTTTATTGGATAATATTATTGTCTTTTTTTCATACATTCTCTCCATAATAGATAATCTTTTATTTGTTTTTTATTTGTTTTTTTTGTTTTTTTTTTTTTTGCTAGCTTAGCTTTTTAAGTCCATTTTTTTAAAAGCAATAAATTTACTATTATAAAAAAAGGATATTTGTATACACACAAATGAGGGCTCTTCACTGCATAATCTAAGGCTTCCACAAGTCATGTTGGTTTGTTCTTTTCATAACCAGTTATATATAACTTGATTAGGGGGAAAATTGGCTTGCTTTTTCAGGATGTTAATTTAGCTCTCAGATGAAACGCCCAATTACTTGGCAGTAACTAAAATAAACGAAATTGCAAATGAAATACCACCACAGATTATGATATGGAAATTGCATCACCTCACAATCTCACATGCTTCCACATGTCACCTTTTCACGCATATTAAATAGTACGTTTAAGTGATTCTTCCATCTCTTTTACCGGAAAAAGTATCCATCATGCACATTGTAACTCAAGTACCTGAGGGTTATAGTTAAGTGCTATATTGGAACATTTACAAATTGTTGAGTATATGTATAGGATGTGAAAGTTGTACAAAATTGGGATTGAGTGAGAATTGTAGCTTTAATTCCTTTTTCATGATGTACATGACTTGGTTTTCATTTTGTACTTCTAAAGTCCAACTCTTTCAATATTATCATCATTTGAAGTTTCTAAGAAATTCATCTACTGTGATTATCTTTCCTTAGTTAATAAGATCTTTACAATTAAAAATAAGAAAATAATCCAGTGGTCTTATTTTTAGTGAAAAATTGGGGTTCATGATGAAAGTTTTCTATTTTTAAGCGTAATTCTTTTATAAAAATTAAATTTTGATAACACTTCCAAGCAACAGAAGCCTTTCTTTTCAAACATATATATATATAGGATTTTTTGAGTAGGTGCCGTTGATTTTCTGCTATGGCGAGTTTCCTTTTCCCCTCTTCTTTTATTCTCTTTGTTAATCGGCGGATCTGATGATCTACTCCACGATTCAATAGATTGCTCAATATATTGACTTTTTACAGAAAATAAAGAAGAGGGCTGAACAATAGTCCATGTTGAATGAACCAAATTAAGTGTGTACCAACAAATCAGGTGGCTTTAGATTATTCGATCACTATGATTTTTTCACCATATAACATAAACTTTGGTTTCCGCTATGGTGGTTTGTAGATTTTGAACTTCCTCTAATTGCACATGTAGATTTTTTCCACTTCTTCCCTACTTCTTTCGGCATTTGAGACCTTTGATTCTCTCTACATCATATGCCCAATCACTTCTTTTTTTCGAACTTACAAGTAAACACTTTTGGTCACAAACTATAGTATTTAGGCTCTTTTTATTTTCAATTTTTTATCTACTTACAGAAGTCTCATTGGTTTTTTGTTCTTTTTGGAATCTCGTGTAGTTTGATTTTATTTTCTATTCTAATGAGATTTAATTTTTATGTTTTAAAGGTATTAATTTAGTTATGATCTTGTATAGAAATCTAACATGATAACTATTCACGCTATATGTGTTTGTTGAGTTATTTAAGTTTAAGTTTTTGTTGAAGTACTTTGCACTATATTGTTCATAGAGCACAGTTATTGTAAAATCATAAATTGATAACTATTTTATTGGATATGCGTTTTTTTTTAGCATGTCATGTGTATGTTAAAGTGGGGTTTAGGGGATTTCAATTAATAAATTTTGCGGAGATTGATTTTGGTTTAGATCTTGATGGATTCTTAATTTTTCTTTTGAAAGCTAATAATATATTATTTTTTTATAACGCAGGTATCCAGGTGGTATTAACCGGTCAAGACTAATCCTCCGGGCACACATGCTCAATTCATACATGCACCAGGGTAAAATAATAATATATTGTGATCGCGTAGAAATCTAAATATATGATTTATTTTTGCATTGTATGTGTTTGTTAAAATTTATATGTTGCCAAGCATTGTATATAGAGTAGTGATCAGTAGAAATCTTAATCTTCTCTTTGTTTTTCTTTGTATCTATTTGTTAGCATTGTACATGTCTGCATAAATCTCTGATCTAAAAACTATTCCTGAATCATGAACAATTTCTCTACTTAGATAGTCAACTATTCAGCTTATTTTACCACTTTTTTAATTAATATATAGAAAAACTTAATTCCTTCTTATTATCTTTTTTACACTAATAGAAATAAAAAGGCATAATTTCATTAAATAACTAAAAAATGTTTTCTCGTGCTAAGCACGGGCCTCCTTTGCTAGTTATTATATTATATATGAAGCTGACCGGGTTCAATTGTTGAAATCAACAGATTTCACCAATTGATTTTGACCATTTTGAATTTTGTTGTCCCCTTAACTTCCCACACAAATGCATATGAATGTCACTTCTTCATGTCCTGGTATTCACGTCTACACCACACTTCTTCTATTTTAATTCCTTAACTTCCCAAATAAATGCATACGAATATAACGCCTTCATGTCCTGGTACCAACTTCATGTCCTGTTATTCACATCTACCCCATGTTTCTTTATATTCAATTACATATTATCTCCACATGTTTCCGATCTCGTCTTCATCGTGTAACAAGTCTTCTTGGACCATTCGTAGGCAAGTCCAACGTCCTCTCGAGATTTACGAGGAACGAGTTCTGCTTGGAGTCCAAGTCCACCATCGACGTCAAATTCACCACGTGAACGCTCTGGGTTTGTGTACGTTCATCATCTTTCATCTTGTTTCTATTTGGGGGTTTTGTTTTTTCTATTACTACCATATTAGAGTTATTTTTGAATTGATTGTTTTAGAAATTGATAGAGCATCTGAAAAGCATCCAAGTCATGTGTGAAAATGGCATTGTCTTAACATTCCCCACCCTGTCTATACTCTCCATCTCTCTTAAGCTCTCCATCATTCTCTCTTAATACAAGATGATGGCAATTCATGACCGAAGCTTCTCTATGCTGCTATGTAAGGTGAGATCTCCTACCTGACCCCATCCATCCAATACAAGAAGTAGAAGGTGATAACAAGAATTGTAGAATGCATAGAGATGTGTGGATGCATAAGAGGTCTATGTTTGTTTCATATTATGCTCTCTGTTTTTTAAGTGAATTGTGTTTCTCTGTTATCATAGTTCATAGGCTGTTGAATGATCTTTCTATAACTACCATGACCATACAATCCATGTCACTATGGTCATCTTAGTTGGATCCATAGTTTGGAACTGATGAATGACCAGCCATATTAGCATGATTTACATGCTGGAGTCACCTGTATTTCATTGCATGTTAGACTTTCTGTATTTGATGCATTATTTGGGCTTGGTTTAGGCACTGAAGTTGCATGTATTTCACTCTCTGTTGGGTGTGGGAACTGTCCATTTTCATACATATTGAGTATGATTTTTTCTTACACTATTTACATGTTGGGTTTCCCATATTTTAACAACTGTTTGGGTACTTGAATTCACTCATTGTGCTCACTGTGTTGATATGCTTTGGATGTTGCATTTCATGTCTTTTATTTATTATTTACATGTAGAACATCACCCATTCTACTCATTGTTACGTACTTTTTGGGATTCCATTTACTGCTTGCCATTTGAATTCTATATATTTTTTTTCGTGGCGTAATTATACTTTTAATGCTGAATTCTACTTAGTGGATTTCACGCGCCTCATCCGTTGCTCTCTGTCTCATTTTGTACAGTAGTGGCTTGCGTTTTTTCCATGTACAGTAATCTTACGCTTGAAAGTGTTCATGATAGTTTGATATTTATTTAACTATCAACAATAACCAACTTTTACTTACTAAGAAAGTGAACTAAAGACTAATGTGAATGGCCTAATCTCTTGTGACCAAATGTCCTCTAAGGTCATTTTGAATCTTAAAGTAATGCTTTCTTTGGTGCATCCAAAGAATATAATCCATCTTGCTTACTCCCTCATCCCAGCATCTCATTTGTGTGCTGGTCCTTAATCACAATATTAATTGATAAGAGTCCAAAAATAAAGAGAAAATATGTTGCAAGCTGACCAGCATAACTTAAATTACTTTTCAAATCGGTGGCTAGAAAGACCTTTTTCTAAACACATCAGTTAGGTCCGGTACTAATACCAGCTTCCTCAACATCATAAGAGAGATGCAATTTATTTCCATCACCAACCATTACTTATTAGTAATTAAGGGCTTTCCCCCTTTCTTTATATCGCCATTTTATTTAAACTAATATTATCTAGCCCCAACATAGTTGGGACAAGGCTTTGATGATGACGACAACAATGATAATGACAATGATGATTTGAATATTATTTAGGAGACATCCTATCCCTATATATTTTTCAAAACTCCTTATTTTTACCATGGCTTTTATTTATACTCTTATATGGATTTTCTCTAATTTGAATGCTTCGAATGATTGTCACTAAAAATATAGTTCTCTTAGTAGCGACTGAGAAAGCTTTTACCATTTTATTTACTCATTTTCCACAAGCGGCTGATATATCATTTAATCTTTTCATGTTCTTTTGAGGATAACATCCAATCTCCCAATCTTCACAACTTCTTATTCATATATATATATATATATGCCTTATATTTTCTTACGGATTTCCTCTTATTTGACTACTTAGATTGATCGTATGTGATCTTAGTATTCGCCCCCGCAACGGTGCTTACAAATCTTAAGTGGCGTTTGTCTCCCAGGATACAATAATCGAATACACACAATAGCAGCACTACAAACTATGTGATAGTTAAACCAAACAGTGCAACAGAACTCTCTTTTCTTGACTCTTAATGATGACCCAAAATGCAATGTAGCAATAGCGAATTGAATGAGCAAAAGGGCATGGACAAGATTATTTTATAGCCTGCTTCAAGTCTCTTCATGAGGTTGCATCTGTTCAGAATAGTGACTGTTTAGTTGAACATATGCTTCTTTAGACACACCTCTTGGGTTGGACACACCCTTTCAAATGCGAATAGACACACCACTTTGGACACACCCCATTTGAAAAAAAGAATTTTATTAAATAAAATTTCTCCAAAAAATAATAAATGGGTAGTGGGCCGAGCCAAGCCTGACTCGCGCGTGAAGCCCAAGCCCCAGCCTAGGGTGGTGCGGGGCGTGGCGCGTGCGCGTGTGGTGACCCCACCTTGGTCTACATCCTCCATCTTCCACAAAAGTGAGATGCCCCTTGGGGCTCATCCTATAATACCAAGGTAAGCATATTTATATCCAAAAAAGGCTTTGCTCCTAAGCAATGTGAAATGGAAGTTCACTAATTCCTTTTGTTTCAATGTTTAACATGTTCAAGCAGTGGTGTTAGGAGGCAATTTTTCATTCAGTCCTTAATGGATTAGAGCAACCCAATAATACATGTTTTTAATCTACTCATGGAGTAGATCACATTCCCATGTATTCCCGCCTAAAAGGATAAGTGGGTCACACTTTTATTTTGGCTCAAAGATGACCAAAATAATGGGTTCTCTATCCATTTTTTCCAACAATCCCCCACATGAATGAAATTGACTGAAAGCAATAAAATGATATGCAGACACAGAGAGAGAGAGAGTACGATTGGAAATCTTTTGTATTGAGAAAGGTAGCTTGTGGCATTGAACATTCCCTCGTGAAATACTATTGGATTTACTGGTTGATCAGCGAACATGATGTGTTGAAATGCTCAGCCTTTTGTGTAAACCGAGACAATAGAGCTCACACAAAATCTTCCCGGACACAGTTGGTTCTCATGATTGCATTCATTTTGGCCATGAACAATGCTTGGTTTCATGAGTGTTTTAGAGAATTTAACCTTATTAGTCTCATAGAATTGTCCCAGTTCACACTCACATAGGTGATTCTTATTAAGAGTATCATGTTATACCCAATCCGATTAGCCAAGATATAAGAATCATTAAAAGCTTTGCTTACCCTAATTACCGCTACAGTTATTACTATTAATATCATAGGAATGAGCTGAAGACTTTATCTTCATAGTGATATCGTTAAGTCACACATAATTCGGTTGTCCTTTTGAACCTAGATCTTAGGATTTCCAATCAACTAGTTAATGACAACTTTGCATTCATAGGCTTTAAGTTTATTACCCTCGATAAATGGTTTACTTGCGCTCTCGCTAAACCTTTGGTAAAAGGATCCGTAATGTAATCTATTGAACTTATGTACTCGATCGTCATAACGTCATTAGAGAGCAGTTGTCTTACGGTATTATGCCTCCGACGAATATGTTGAGACTCACCATTATATATTTTACTCTGTGCCCTTCCAATTGCTGATTGACTATAGCAATGAATGTAAATAGGATGCACATATTTTGACCACATTAGAATATCTTTTAGGAATTGACTAAGTCACTCAGCTTCTTCGCCAGCTTTATCCAGTGCAGTAAACTCAGATTCCATTATGGATCTAACAATGCAGGTTTGTTTATAAGATTTCCACGATACCGCTTTACCACTAAGTGAGAAATAGATATCTACTTGTGGACTTTGAATTATTGGTATCTGATATCCAATTGGCATCACTGTAGCCTTCAAGCACAACTGGATATCTCAAGTAATGTAATCCATAGTTTTGAGTGTATTTTAAATATCTTAAAAACCTAACTATTGCCTTCCAGTTGTCTAATCCTGGCTTACTTGTGTTTCTACTCAATTTACTAACAACATATGCAATGTCAGGACAAGTGCAGTTAATCACATACATGAGCAAATCATTAACACATAAGCAAATAATGACACAACCATTGTTAGTGTTCTTGACATATACACACTTGTCACATTCATTGATCTTAAATACATTTGACATAATCAAACTGTCAAATTTCTCATGCTACTGCTTTGGTGCTTATTTAATCCATATAGAGATTTGACAAGCCAACAAACTTTCTTAGTTTGACTTGGAACACTAAACCCTTCTGGTTGTTCCATATATTTTTCCTTGTCTAATTCACCATTTAAGAAAGCTGTCTTTACATCCATTTGATGTATCTCGAAATTGTTTACAGCAGCAATTGCAATTAACATTCAAATGAATGTTATCCTCATAACTGGTGAATAAGTGTCGAAATAGTCAAAGCCTTTCTTTTATTTGTATCCTTTAACAACGTGCCTAACTTTGTACTTTTCGATTGATCTATCTACTTTTATCTTTCTCTTGAATATCCATTTGCGTCCAAGAGTTTTGCAACCTTGTGAAAGATCCACTAGTTCCCATGTATGGTTTTACAAAATGAATTCAATTTCATTGTTTATTGCCTTTTTCCAATATGGTGCATCAGGATTGGACAACGCTTTTTTAAAGTTTTGAGGCTCATCTTCTAACAAAAATGTTAGAAAATCTAAATCAAACGTTTTCTTATGTTCTAGCCCTTATTTTGTCTAAGTTCATCAATCTCTTGTTGGTTTTGATTACTGCTACTAGCAGTATCATGAGTTCTTTTAGGAGAACTTGATTCCTGCGAGGGTTTATTAGGAAATACATGTTCAAAGAACGATGCATTCTTTGACTCAATAATAGTGTTAGGATGTATATCATGAATCTCAGACTTGTGAATTAGAAACCGATACGTACTGCTATTATGAGCATACCCAATGAATACACAGTTAACTGTCTTTTGTCATATTTTAACTTTTTTAAGTGTAGGAACTGCCAATTTAGCAAAACACCACCCCCACACTTTCAAGTATTTGTAAGTAGGCATTCTATCTTTCCACAATTCGTAGGGGGTCTTATTGGTTTTCTTTTGAAGTATTCGGTTGATAATATGATTTGCGGAGAGTATAGCATGCCCCCACAAGTTCTGAGGTAATCTAGAACTTATTAACATAGCATTCATCATTTCTTTTAAAGTTCTATTTTTCCTTTCAGCAACACCATTTTACTGAGGTGAATAAGGAGCAGTAGTTTGGTGTATAAGACCATGTTGTGAATAGAATTCACCAAAAGGTGATTCGTATTCACCACCTTTTTCCCTTCTTATGACCTTAATTTTCTTATCAAGTTGATTATCAACGTCATTCTTGTAGTGTTTGAACATTTCCAAGACCTCATCTTTACTTCTCAGTAAGCAAACATAACAGTATCTTGTGCAATCATCAATTAATGTAAGAAAATATTTCTTACCACCTTTCCTTTAAACAAACTTTAGGTCACAAATATCAGAATGAATTAACTGAAGAGGTTTAAAAGTTCGTTCAATTAAATGAAAAGAAGTTCTAGTAAGTTTAGCTTCTACACAAGTTTCACATTTGATATTTGAATCAAAACTGCATTTAGGCAAACATTCCATATTAATTAATCTACGCAAAGCATCATAATTAACATGGCCCAATCTACCATGCCACACATTGGAAGACTCAAGCATATAAGCAGAAGACTTATTCTTATTGGAAATAATAGTCATTACATTCATCTTAAAGAGCCCATCGCTCATATGTCCCTTTCCTATGTACATCCCAGATTTAATGAGTACAAACTTGTCTAATTTAAATACCAGTTTGAAACCCTTCTTATTCAGTAGTGAGCCTGATACCAAATTCTTACGAATATCAGGTATATGTAGTACATTGTTGATGGTGAGTTCCTTTCCAAAAAGTCATTTTCAATACCACATGTCCTTGGCCTTCAACCTTAGAAGTGGTAGAGTTGCCCATGAAGAGTTGTTCTTCGTTTTAAGCATGATAAGTGGAGAACATCTCTTTGTTAGAGCATACATATCAAGTGGCCCCAGTGTCCACCCACCATTCTCTGGTGTTGCCAACCAGATTGACTTCAAGACCATAACAGAAAGATTGATGTCTGAAACATCAGTGGAGAGAGTGTCCAATTATGTCACGTTGGCCTGCGCTGGTTTCTTACTTGTATTGCCTTAGTCCTTGCGCTTATGACAGTCCTTAGCACGGTGGCCTGCGTTGTTGCACACATAGCATTTCCCTTTGAACTTCGTATTGTCGTTGAGACCTTGTTTTGGACCATTGGAAAAGTTCTTCCCCTTTTTGGGATTCTGCCCGTGTTTCACTTCATTTGCCTTAGCTTCAATGAAGGTTTTTCATGCTTTCTTTTCAGACGCACGATTGTCTTCCTCTATCCTCTATCTAACAATCAGGTCTTCAAGTCTCATCCCCTTTCGCTTATGCTTAAGGTAGTTTTAAAATCCTTCTAAAGTGGTGACAATTTTTCAATGATTGCTGCCACTTGGAAAGACTCACTAAGAGACATTCCTTCTGCATGAATTTCATGGAGAATTAACTGAAGTTCCTAAATTTGATTGAATACTGCTTTGGAATCGACCATCTTGTAGTCAAGGAATCTGCCAACAACGAATTTCTTCATTTTGGCATCTTCAGTCTTGTACTTTTTGTCAAGTGAGTCTCATAATTCCTTAACAGTCTTCAATGAACAGTACACACTATATAATGTGTTGTCTGGTCCATTGAGAATGTAATTTCAACAGAGGAAATCAGTGTGCTTCCAGGCTTCTACAACAGCAACTACTTGTTTGTCAATCTCGCATTCTTCTAAAACAGGAGCTTCTTCATGGGGGACCCTAGCCAAGTTCAAGGTAGTGAGATAGAATAACATTTTCTGTTGCCATCTCTTGAACTCGGTACCATTGAACTTTCAAGGTTTCTCCCTTGGTTCACCATAACAGCGGCAGGCGTACTGACTGAGTATTCTTCTCAATACTCATTTCTATTTAACAGAACATAAATCACTTAAAAAAAACACATAGTATACTGCAGAATTTAAAACTAATAGTACTGTAAACAGTAACTCAAATTATATGGTAACCAGTTACTGTATACTGAGTGAGGTAAGCAGAAAGTAATTTACAGAACAAACTGAATTTCTGTAACTAGTTATATAAAATGAAAGACCCTCAGTTTTACAATACTAGTTTTAGAAATAGAATAACTAGAAATCAGTAGTAAAACTGACATAAATCGAAACCAGAAATATTAAAGTAAAACTGATAACAAAATGTACTCAGAAATAAAGGAAATTTGTCTTAAGATTGTTGTTTCGAGTATATACAGAAGTAGTTCAGTATTTAGGAAACAGGTTTACAGTACAGTGAAATAGTACAACAACAAAAACAAAATTACAGAATGTAATCTAGAAATGTAAATCCACTTACTGTTTAAAGGCAGAAAAACAGTACTCTATTGTTGAAGTTATGAAACCCAGAAATTCACAGAAGAATGTTGATCAAGGCTAGTGTTTAACACTGTCCTTAAGACAAATTTCACCGCCACAACGGTGCTTACGAGTCTTTAGTGGCATTTGTCTCTCAGGATACAATGATCGATTATACACAATAGCAGCACTATAAATTGTGTGACAGTCGAACCAAACAATGCAGCAGAACTCTCTCTTCTTGACTCTTAATGATGACCCAAAATGCAATGCAGCAGCAATGAATTGAATGAGCAAAAGAGCATGGACGAGATGATTTTATAGCCTACTTCAGGTCTCTTCATGAGGCTGCATTTGTTCAGAACACCTCTTGGGTTGGACACACCATTTCAGATGCGAATGGACACATCACTTTGGACACACCCCATTTGAAAAAAAAAATTTATTTAATCAAATTTCTCCAAAAATATTATAAATGGGTAGAGTGGGCCGAGGCAGGCCCGACTCTCGCCCAAGCCTGGTTCGGTGCGAGGCGCGTGCGCGGTGGTGACCCCACCTTGGTCTAGGTCCTCCCTTTTCCTCAAAAATGGGATGCCCCTTGTGGCTCATCCTATACTACCAATGTAAACATATTTATATCCAAAGAAAGCTTTGCTTCCAAGCAATGTGGGATGCAAGTTCACCACTTCTTAAAAGGATAAGTGGGTCCCACTTTTATTTTGACTCAAAGATGACCAAAATAATGAGTTCTCTATCCATTTTTTCCACCACTATTCCAATTGACCATCATCAGCCCATTCAAACGAAAATCCTCGGTTGGCCGCTGGTCATAAGTACACTCTTACCATGAAACAATCCAACTTGGATTATGTGATTGGACCAGTATGAAACAGGGAAGAAGACTACTAACAAATCTTATAGGGTGGGCGGCTGTGTGAAACGTTCAGGCTGATCACAGGTGGGCCCGCTGTCTATTCTGAAATGGGCTTGGTTTACTGTGCTCAACCCAAACATAAGTCAGGCTTTCTGGGATTTTGCATTGGAGCCTGGATCGGCTAATCAAAGCCTACCAACAAGTGTATTTGTGGAGCCAACAGTTCTCAAATCTAGACAGCCAGAACAGATGGTACCCCGCTAAGCATAGATATCTGAAATTTGACTCCAATCAAACTAATATTCACTTGTTATTAAAAAAAGGAAAATCAAAATACCATCCGCCATTAAATAAATTATTGAAATAGATGATCAACTTCAAAAAGCAAATGGGATTTAGTCAGGTGTTTTTTGCTGGCGAACGGTCCAAAGTTTGATATTGCTCCTTTTAGAAGGATGTATTAGTTATCCATCTCATTATTTGAGTCAGGGGCGGACCCGGGCACAGCCATGCACCCGTTAAACCACCGCGCGCTTCAAAATGTTCAATTAAAATTATAAGCCCACCCTCAAAATCCATGGTTTGCCCCCAAAACCAAACTGTTCGCACCCCTCAAATAAAAATCCTGGGTCCGCAACTTATTTAACTCTAGTTGTTTTAATCACATGATCTTGACGTGATCAATTCCGCAGTGGGTGTAACTCTGATTAGAGTGTAATTTTCCATTTACTTTAAAACCAGACTAGCGACAAACGCCCGGGCTGAAACAAAGATATAGTAAATTATTATAATAATTAAAACTATTAAAGAAGAATCCACTATTATTATTTTTAAGAAGTTTTAGAAGAAAATAAAGTGGAAAAAGATCTTAAGATTTTATGGTAAAAGGAAGAAATTATCGTGAAAAATAATAATGAGAATCTTGTAATATCATGCCTATAAAATCTTTGTAAATTGAAAAAATGCATGGGATGAAAGTCCCTGCTAAAAAAGAAAAAACTTTGGATGGAAGCAAAAAGAAAAAATGATACCATTAAAAGAAGGAAAAAAAATGAGAAAAGAAAAAACAAATGCATCTATTTTCCTATCAATATCCGGCTGAGGCTCAGTCTGTTAGGTATATCGTGTGGAGTGTGAATGTGGCTAAGATGAGTCCCACACCAATGGCCCAAAACACTACCCACTCATTTTGAGCTTACTTACCATTAAAACACACATGTTTGAAAATGCAAATCAAATCCACATCCAACCAAACACTTAAGAGAGAGAGAGAGAGAGAGAGAGAGAGAGACACACACACGTGTAGAATCCTTTTATTCTACATCAATATCTTATATTTATTTAATAATAAAATAAATGATCAAAGGAAAAAAGATCCCTCACATGGGATCTATACCTGGTGCAAGACAACGATAGAGAGGGCAATTTAATTGCTTTCATCAATGTTGAGGCTCTAGATTTTATATGAATGTTGAAGCATCAAAACTAACCTCATTGCAAGCATGTGCAATAAGTTTTATAATTGAGAATTTCATTAAATTAATGGCCTGTTGTAGGAATTTCAATGGGCGAGTTTCCGGACTGGCCCATTTCTACTATCAATAGGGATTGAACGGCATGAGTTCAGGTGTATATCATGTCCTACATACTAAGTTTGAGCATGCTTACTCAAAAAATATGGGTGGGTTGAGACCGCCCCTTAAAGGCCGGGGTCAGACTAAGGTTTGAGTCCGGGTGCACATAAGATCATCCTAACTCAAACCACACGATAAAAAAGCATTGAAAATATATGACAACTCTTTAAAGGCCTCAGTTCAACAAAGGCTCCAGTCCATTTAACATTTGAGTCAGGTTGATGAGTTCTATGAGGTGGTCCCACTAAAATGATGCATGGGTTAGATTTATTAAATTCTCTAAAACTTTTGTGGGGTAACACGTAAATGAAAGATATTGTTATTTTTGGATCATAAGATCTACATAGTGGCCCCCCTTAGAAATGTATTTTGTGTTATTTTTGAAAGATTAACTTTAATTTTAGGGGATATTGATAGAGAGACTTTATGAGATAGAGAATATGGATAAAAAGATTTTTTTGGAGAAAAAAATGTTTTGTGGGGTAACACATAAATGAAAGATATTGTTATTTGAAAGGAGAATAATTGGATGCTGATGTGGCACCCCCCACAGCCCACCTCTCCTATTGCTTTAATATATATAGTGGGACAGTAACTTTAAGCGCTAAGCTGTGCATTTTAAAGGTGGCACCACCAGTGGATTTATTGTGTTGGCCTTTAGAGAGAGCTCTCATTTCTCTTAGGGCAGTCTCAGATTTCTGAGCCTACTGCTATAAGCTCATCAGAGGGACCCACCTATAACATGCAGCAAACAAGTTTTAAGTAGGAGATGGACTTCAATTAAGAGGAACTCCAGAAAAGATTGCTCTAAATGGGTTTATTAGAAAAGTAAAACTCAACCATAGCTAGATGGAATAAGGATTAAAGGATGAAGATATAATGATGCAGGATAGAAACATTATAAGATTCTCAAACTTTTACCTTCGAACCTGTACAAGGTGAGATTCCTAAGCTAACGGTTGTATCATATTGAGTAAATCACATTTATTTATCAGAAAAGGGTATAATAAAACAAGCTTTCATGTCCGCCCCAAATTGCTTTTGTCAGGCAGCTCTCCTGCTTAATTGATCCATAGATGTGCTCTCGAAGATCTTGTCAGCATTACCAACCTCGAAACCTTCACGCCTGTGGAACTCCTTGATCTACATGACCCAACCAGGAAAGAAGGAAGGCAGATTGAAGGATTGTACAGGGTTTCAGAATGATGTCATCTATGTAACTTACATAAAATTGGAGAGCCAGCAGGGATCCCAATAATTTTTTTATTAAAACTCATGAAGAAGTCATTTAATTGTTGGCTAAAATTATGTTTAAAAAAAAAAAAACGTAGAAGTGGGGTTCAGCCTTTCCTCAAGAAGATTTCGAGTGCCATATAAAAGACTTCTAAAAAATGAGAATCATGTGCTTTGCTATAGATAGGTCATATGTCGATCAATGTTGTGTTGGGCGAAATAGGTTGTGCATGGCATGTTCATCTGAGAAGTAAAAAGATTAAAAATTAAGTAATTTATGTTGGGTTAAGGTTTTCTAGACCAGAGTTTTTACGCAACAAAACTGTCAAAGAGGATTTCAAGAAAGTCATTTTGTTAAATGAAGTTTTCTCAAAACAAAAAGGGAGAATAAAACTATGGGTGTGGTGATTCAAACCAAATGGAAGGATGGAGGATTTAACATGGAATTACGGTGGTTCCACATGGCAACATATAGGGCCCACTTGATTTACACAGCATACACTAAGGGCCTGTTTGGATAGGCAAAAAATAGAGTAGGGTGAAGTTAAATGGGCCATAATAGTCTAAAATTTCAACTCTACCCCGTTTGGATGAGTCTTGGCCCGATAGATTAAGTAATGTTGTGAACCACATGTATTTCATTTCACTTCATCTCTAAATACTTCAATTTCCTTGAGTAAAAGTATATTCTACTCCAAACCTTAACTTCAAAATAAGTATCCAAACGGAGTGAAGTGAAGTACTCTACTTTAACTTCAACCTGCTTCTCTTCACTCCACTCCACATGTGAAATCCACTTCATTTTACTCCACTCCTCTTTTATCCAAACATGCCCTAAAGCTTCTTAAAAAGGCTAAACCAAATGACAAATAAGTTAACACCCAGTAGATTTGGTAACCCAAGAAGGAACCTTAGGCTTGATAACAAAGATGGTCAATCAATTCTTTCTAGCCCTCTCAACTAATCAAATAGGAAACAATCATTCTTGTTATAAGGAGGTGCCTAGAAGAAGATCAGATCATCATCTTGAAGATCCAATCCACTCAACTTCAAGCCCTTTCTCTAATAATTGGTTCTGTGAACTGACTCCAAGATCAAGCCATGATGACTATAAGATTAAGATCATGGCAAAACTAACAATTACCATTTTCATGTGATTTAAGTGATTAATAACCAGCCTATATTGAATTGAACCAGAATGCAAGTCAACTATTTCTATCACACAGGTTAAAAATTCAAGTAGTTTTTAGTAGGTTGAGTTTTAGCATGTTCTGGAACTCTAGCTAAAGATGATGCGGAGAGAGTTATCTTGTTTGTAGGACCCTGGATGTAAATTTTATTTTTTGCTGGTTTCTGGCTCTGGATCCTTATTCTGGTAGGGTAGGTATATTTCTCCTAAACAGATCGGATTCCTCTTTTTTTTGTAGATGAAATGCTAAATAAATAAATACTATTGCACCTAAGGATAGGATGGTAGAAAGGTGCACACTATTGCAATCTTGAGGTTATGGGTTCAAGTCATGTTACCAATGAAAAAAGAAGGATAGGATAGTAGAAGGGGACATTTAATCACCCAGACAGCAGCATCCTACCATAACATCTGAATTTGAACCAACCTTTTTTATTTATTTTTTTGGGTTTAATAGAGGAATTTTATAAGCAATAGTGGTGCCTTTCTAGGAAGATCCGTTCATGAGAGTTGGTCATCCATATGATCTATCGATCACACTATTGCAATCTTGAGATTATGGGTTGAAGTCATGTTACCAATGAAAAACGAAGGATAGGATAGTAGAAGGGGACATTTAATCACCTAGACAGCAGCATCCTACCATAACATCTGAATTTGAACCAACCCTTTTTTTTTTGGTTTAATAGAGGAATTTTACAAGCAATAGTGGTGCCTTTCTAGGGATGGAATACCAGTAAGGAAGATCTGTTCATGAGAGTTGGTCATCCATATGATCTATCGATGGAAAATATCCACATGTTATATGTGAATGCATCTAAAACATTCACATTCTATACCTAAACAGCGGGTTGATGGATCTTCCCCTTGGTTCTTTTGGTGTAATTGTGTTGTTGACTCATACCCATTGGTTATTTTTTGGGTTGCTTCCTCCCCCCACCCGATACATTCAAACATTAATATATATAGATATATATAGATAATTATTCATACCTCGTCGGCAGGCAAATTTCTAAACTGAGGCAGCACAAGACGCTCAGCAAATTCAATGTAAGAACAAGGAACAGATTCTGTGACACCATCTGCGAATTGAAAAAATCTTGAATCTGCCACAGTGGAACTTTGCAGCAAAAGGCCATCCGGGCTCACTGCTCATAGAAGGGAAGAACTTGGTGTCAATGATATTTACCACAACAAGAGAGCAAAGGAATGGATAAATCCAAAAAATATAAATAAAAAAGGGAAAAAATCTAAGATCAGTTCATTAAAGGTTGAGCCTTGCATTACATAAAACAAAGTGAAATGCAGTAGCAAGCATGGGCTTCTTTACATCTGTGGTGGTGAGGAAGAGTATATAATGCATTACACAGGAAGTGATTCATCATCATCATCATCATCAAAGCATAGTCCCAACTATGTGCAAGAAATCGTGTGTCCTGCCTGCCACAAGACTCATGTTGGATTAAGCAATTGGCTAAGATCAAGGTTTGATTAAGTCTTAATTTGTGACCCTAGGAAAGTTTGGATTAAGACCGGACTCTTAATAAAGAGTCCTGGATTGGCATCTAATCCAGGTGTGGCTTATCTCTCCACCAGTCAAGTGAGGAGGGGTAGACTTCCACGATAGCCACGATTCCTCGGGGTTGCTCTATTTAAGGGGGTTGGAAGCCCCTTGTGCATCCATCTAGAAGATAGAGCATTCACAGCGAGTTCACAAGATCTACCTCATACCAAAACATATAGAAATATTGGAATAGATCCGTATCTAAACCATCGGAGACTAGCACTGTGTTGGGGTCACCTAAACAAATTCTATTTCTCCATTCCAATCTATCCTAAGCCAAATCCTCAGAGAGCTTCCACTTCTTCCGTTTTGTCCTTACTATTATCCATGTCTTCTTGGGCATACCCATTCTCCATAGTGGGTCATCAACCTGCATATAAAAACTTTACATCAATGACGCTATTGTCAGCCTGCATTAGACATTTCCAAACCATCTCAAATGAGTCTCATAATTTATCACCTATTGATGCTCTAACTAAATGCTCCTAAATGCACTAATTTCTAATTCTATCTTTCCCAGTTTTACCATGTCCATATTTGCTACACTCATTTTGTGCATGTGTCGCTTCTTGATTGACCGATATTTTGCTTCATAGTTTAAAGCCGGTCTAATTGTTGTCTTGCAAATTTTTTCCTTCGATCTTGTTGGCATGCCCGATCACAAAGCACTCCAAAGCAAGTCTTCATTTCAATCATCTCGCTCTTATTCTATGTTCAACATCTTCCTCAATCTCCGTCCTTACTAATTATTGAGCCGAGGTATTGGGACAACACTCTTTGTCGCACCTTTTGAGCATATTCTCAAAGGAGTATTAGCTCTTTGAAAACCCCCATTGAAGTTGCAATTCATGTACCCTATCTTTGTATGACTTATTTTAAGACCTTGAATTCTAAAGCCTCCCACCACCTTTTAAGTATCACATTCACGTCATTTTTTTATTCATCCACTAACATTATATCATCTTCAATAAACATATACTAAGGTGCCTTTTTTTAAATACGAGCAGTTAGGTCGTCCATAATCAGTGAAAACCAATAAGGGCTTAAAGCTGATTCCTAATATAAACCTATGGTCACTAGAAACTCACTTGTCTCTCCACAAGTAGTCCGTCCACACATGCGTTACTACTCCCTCATGCATGTTTTTAAATTTTAATGGTTTCAATATAACCTCTTGGGATACTCCTTTTATCTAAACCCACAAAATAAAATCTGTAGGTACCATGCCCCGTCCCAATGCAGGCCAACATCAGTGCCTTTTTAGCCCAATAATGAGACAGACAAGACATGTGCATGTGATCTCTTAATAGCCTGAAAACAAGCCCACCAGGCCCAAAACATTCGACACAAAGGGCACATATATTTTTCATATGGACCAGTGGGCTGGCTTGGCCTGAATATTGGGTACAACAACTAAACGGGCTGGGATTAGAATGATAAAGCCGATCCCAACCTGGCCCATGAAAATCCCGGCCAGGCCTGACCCATAAATGGTCAATAGATCCTCCACCTGGTGAATGAAAGAAAGAAGAAATGCACATCACTTATTTCTGGAAAAAAAAAAAACTGACTAATAATTTTTTAACAAATAGAACACAGGTTTTGCAGGGGAACAGTATGCGTATGTCAGTCTAATGTCAAGAAAAGAATGTCTCTTTGGGAGTAAATTTGCAGTGAACAGACCTTTTAAAGCACCACCTTCAGAATTCAATTTGAAACCATTACGTTCGATAAAATTGTTGAGGCTGTTGATGTTTTTCATGTGTGATTTTAGCCGATGCGTGGAAATAGTGGCGTGATTTAATGCGAAACCATTGACAAGAGTCCATGCAGCATACTCACTTTCCCTGGAAACACACAAATAAATATTCCAGAAAAGTAAATAAACCCATTGCCAGAATGCATGCATATAATCAAGATCAATAGAAACCCAGTAAGTACAGAAATTCAAGCATATCTGAGCCCAATTTACTTCACAGAGAACGAAACTCAAATGAAGCCAAAAAAAAACAGCGAATCACTTTTAGGTTCAATGTCAAAAAAGTAACTCTTCAGCAGCAAAATATCAACTAAAAGCTAAAATTTGACGCAATGGTATCAATTCATAATCTACCAGGCAAAAGCACATAGCTCTAAAAGCTAAAATTTCTGAGCAGTACCTAGACAATTGTTGGTAATCAGAATACAAGGGCTCTTCCCATGTTAAGGATCCCAATGCACTTGCTAGAGCTGCATATTTGTTTCCACTAGGAGATATTTTAGTATATTTTCTTATTACTTCCTGCATGCATGAAACAATATTAATGGGTCATACACTGAAGAGAATACATTTTTGAGAAAAGTATTTACCATCCACATTGACACAAGTCATAAATAAGGCAGCAATGGCATAGAAGCATTTGGAAGAGTTGTCTTCAACATATATACATGATGGATAAAGATGACACTCAGCTTTCCTAGATATTCTTTTCATAATCTAAGTTGCTTCAAGCACCTAAGCAGTTAAAAAAGAAAAAGAGATGTAATATAATTACTTGACTCCATTCAATTAGGTTTAAGAAGTGAATGAATTAATTTAAAAATATTTTTTTATATCATAATAACTTTAAAAACCACACCACTGTTGCTTTGTTTTATTTCTTTTCAACACAGGTGTATTACATTCCTTGACTGTAGGGCCATCAACAAGCCGGTGGTCTGAGAGTGGTCCAATCCACATAAAGATGGTCGAGACAAATCTGAGTTCAAGTCTGACATGGACTCCAGAACTTGGATCTGAGCCCACCTGGTAATGGTTGTCATTTGATGACTGGGTTTAGTCCCCAGGCAGGTTTTTTTTTTTTTTTTTTTCTTTTCTTTTGGGTGGGGGGTTGTGGTGTTTGACGATCTTAAAACAAGACATGATACCTTTATCATCATTGTCGGCCCATCCATTTAGCTTTCATAGTTTTACCAATATGAGCCAAAATAAGCTAATTTGGAAGTTCCCAAATTTCTGATAATGGAACAAGAAAGTGCAGGTCTTTACATGTGTTTATGCATGAGCACACGAGCACTTGTTTGTGACAAGGACGATGGAACTTAAGTAAAAGAGAAAGATATACAGATAACACTCCAAGAAATTCCAAGGAATAACAACCTACAACATGGATCCTCTAAAAAGAAAATCAAGATATGGGGCACTCTCTGCATCAAGGCTGTAAATTCTACATCAAGGGATCACAAATATCACTATCATCATAACTTTATCCACCTGTCTATGGTTGCCTTTTCAGCCTCTACTTCTGCAACTGGGCCCTATTTTATGTCATCCTCTCTGTAACTCTACATTCTAGCATGTCTTTCTTCCGTACTCTACCGAAGGTCCATGCTTGTCTCCTCTACTCTTTCCACTAATTCCTTGATAGCCCTTCAGTTCATTCTAGAGGAGCTGTTTCCCACCTTCTAGGTATATGCCCAAACCATTTAAATGACATTCCTTCTTTTCTTCTATTGAAACTACCAGTAGGTTCTCTAGTACACTCTTTCCTAATCCTACCCTTTCTTGTAACTCCACACCATAGTTATCTGATTTGCAGTTCGCAATTCGATAGTTAATATGATTCGAAAACTCAATGGGGTAGGTTTAGTTAATTCATTTTTCAATTCGTTTGATTCATAGTTGGAATTCGATGAATTTGCTGGACTAATTTGAATATATAATATAATAATTGTGATGATTCATGTCTAATTTGATATGTATAGTTTGCAAAAGTTATTAAACGTCACAAAAGATATATAAAATAACATTTCAAGAAAAATTATAAAAAATTCTCCCATAACACATGTATCTTTCCCTTATAAAATATATATATATATATAGTTATTAAATGCATTTTAATTCAAACAAAAATGTCTCATGTGATCAATATGTTCCATCGAAAATTTTGAAAGAATATTAAAGGGTATCAAAGTGTGTTCTCAGTGGGCCTGTAAGGCCCTTTTAGTCTTTCCATTCTCCATGGGACTCAATGTCTAAAGTAAGCCCACAGCCTCCATTGCGATCACATTCCCGAATAATCATTTAATTACACATAGAACTATAGAAGGCCATCTGCTCTGAGCCCATCTTTATAATATTAATTATTAGGGGTCTGTAATTAACTAAAAGAGATTTAGCTCAAATATTTTCAATAGTTGCCCAAAGAGGACCCAGGTTTGGTTATAGAGTCAAAAATAGAGTCCAATCACGTCTTATCTATCTTATCTAGCTAGCATCCATAGATATCTCACTGTGAGTCCACATCCTCTTAGTTTCTCACTTGAGAGAAGTGAAACTCTATTGTTGGGCCCACCTATTAAAAATCTGAACTACTCAAAACTAAAAACCCACATTGATTTATGATTAGGGAAAATTTCACTTCAATCATAGTTGTATCAATTTTCAATTGTTGAATACATCAATTAAAAATACATGATTAAAAAAGTTAAACCACAATCAATCTGACGGTGAAAAGGACTCTAGCAAGAGTCTGGTCTCTAGTATTGTGAATTTCAAAAGTGGGCCACTGAAAAATTCATTTAAATGAACTCAAAGAATACGAGGGTATTATCGTCCTTAACAATGCACCGTCTCTTGCCCTTTTATCCAGTTTCGAAATGAAAGGGAAGAGTGAGAAAATCAAGAAAGGATTATGCAATTTCGAAATGGAAGAGTAAGAGGAAATCGGGAAGAGATTAAGCACAATCAAAGGAGGAGTGGCACAGCCCGAATCCGTGACCAAGTAGTAGATCAATCTCCCAAGGATTGATCAAATCCAACGATGGATTCCAGCCACTAAGGCACAATCACAACCATGAAACAATCCATAAAACTGACGAAAATTAGAAATCTTGATTAATTGAACAAGCATTGCATTACAATGAGGCCTAACATCCTTATATAGAGGAGTTGGCTTAATCCCTAAGCAACAATATTTCCTAATATAGTAATATCTGAATAATGCCTAAATTAGTAAACACACAAATATTAATCCTAAACAAATTAAAATACTTAATAAGATTCCTAAATAACAGGATGTCCTGTTGGGCGTATGAACTGGTTCCAATGGTTTGTCTGACCTATTGTCTAGCTTGCATCAAGGACATCTAAATACGGAAGGACACGAATCATTCTATAGAGACTTGCATTGTAGGAGATTGAAACGAAGTAACTTCATCATCTTCGCGTGATTTTTGAACTACACCGAACTAGAGCTTTTGAGATTGTCGAACCATAGTGAATTGAATAGTGATTTATTCGAGATGAATGGTTCGTGATTCGACGTCCATGGGAGAGAATTAGGTAACTCTGCTCCACAAATCCATCTTAGGATGTACATCTCAATCATAAGTACTTCAGCTTTTCTTGCTTCTTTGTTCAACACCCAACTTTATAAAACAAAATATGGCTAAATATTATATATCTAATCGAATTGATACTCGATGATCACATAATACTCCACTGGCCTGTCTCCACTTTGACCATCCTATGTTAATCCTATTCCTATCTGCTATCTGACTAAGCCTGCCATTTTAATAAACAATTGCTCCAAGTACTGAATACTCTCGTGCTGTATTACTAAGTTACTTTCAATCTAATCAACTTTTATGTACTAAAAGAAGAAAAAAAAAAAAAAAGAACGTGCACCAAATATATTTTGGTTTGATCTACTAGAGCACATCATTTACTTGCTTTCTTGTTTAAGTAATTAGTATTATATTTGCCAACAACATTCATCATCATAAAAAAAGAGACAAATAAACCCCATTAAGGAAAAAAAAAAAAACACATAGAAAGAGAGAACCTAACTCACTATCTTCAAAATAATCACAAAAGAAAGAAAAGAAACATAGACCCTAATACTCGTCATCCCAATCCCATTCAACCAAAACACTATTTTTGGTTTCCAACATTTTAATATATATATATATATATATATTTATAGAGAGAGAGAGGGTTTTTTTTTTACTTTTGATGCTCTCTCTCTCTCTCTCTATGAATTGAATTTGCATCATCATCATCATCATCACCACCACCACCACCACCACCATCATAGACTTGTCCCAACTATGTTGGGATCGCTTCATGAATTCTATTTCTCCATTCCAATCTATCATGAGCCAAATCCTCCAATAGGTTGCACTTCTTCAAATATATTGTTACTGCTTGCATCCACATCCTCTTTGGCCTACCATTTCCCCTCAGTGGGCCATCAACCCGCATAGAATTTTTTTTTCTCACCAGTGTTGTTGTTCGCCTGCTTTCAACATGTCCAAACCATCTCATACGGGTTTATCTTATTCTATCACCTATTGATGCCACACCTAAATGCTCTTGAAACACTCATTTCTGAATTGAATTTGCTATCACATATTTATGTATAGAATATGTATTTGAAATAAACTACTTTGGCCTTCAGTGATAAGCTTGGACTGTAAGCCCCAGGTTTGGCCAATTAAGGGTTATCATACCCTGAAATTGGGCTCCTAACCCAGCCTCTTTGGTCCATTGACAATATAATCACTACTATTGGTTTCAGATTCGGCTGGATTCATACCTGGATGGACCTATGTCGGTTGACATGCCTACGTTGTTGGCCCTCATTCATGTTTTTCTCACTAACCAATGGAACTTCCTTTAAAAAAAAAAAAAAAGCCTACACAAAAATTCCAATAGATCAGCATCAACTAAACATTAAGCCTCGCAATGATTTGGTGGATTGTTGCGATGTCTAAATTTACATCATAGTACATCGATAGAGTTTCCAAAGAAAATAGAACGAGGAAAAACAAAGATCACTCAACTAGTGCATAAAATGATCTAAATTCTCATCTTGTAAATGTGGAGAAAAATGGGAGGGAATTAGAAAATGGGAGGAACAGAGGTAGAATGAAATCAAATCTCAAATTTGGAAATTGCAGAATTTGTGGAAGCTAGGAAGATGAGCAAGAACCAGCATTTGCAAAAATTCGTGAGCAAAGGGTTTCAACTTTCAACTTTCACCAATGTTGGATTTACATTTTACCAAGTTATAGACCTTCAATTTCAGCCAACAAGAACGACAAACCAAATGATCAAACTAAAGAAACTACATACAAAAAAAAAAAAATTGGAAGGGAAATATAAGGATCAGATAAATATCTTTAAAAGATATCAATTGAATGTTTTTCAACTTTGTAGCTAAGATGAGGTAAGGTGTAAAAGGATTACTGTGGAAACTTTAAAAAAAAAATTCATTGATATAAAAAACAAGGAAAATGAAAAATAATTTACTGTCCTCTGCAGGGAAAAAAAAAAGACAGATTATAGTGAGAAAGATGATTTTTTTTTAAAGAAAGATAATTGATTTCAGTTTCCCTCAATGGATTGTATTGGAGATATATGAATACTAGGAAATTATGTTGTTTGAAAACTTGATTGGTCATGAAAAGACTAATGGGGAGAGAGCTATAAGCTGGTTTCTGAAGGTATCAATCAGTAAATGAGTTAATAATCTACATTCCAACACCTTCATATAGACAGATTGGTTGGGATTTCTAGATGAATAAACGGTTTTGATCACTAAATTGGAGAATTTAGGGGAGTAGGTGGGGGGCACAACAAGGGCATGCAACAAGGGGAGATCATCACAGCTACCATTTTCCTTCTGATAAGCAATAAGGAGCAAGCATGGTTAGCATATATCTTTTGATATAACACATCCAAATTCCTAATACATACTAGCCTAGTCGAAAAAAAGCCAAGGAGAACATGGCATCTACAGCCTGTAGTTTGTCAAATTTATACTTACGTTACGTATGAAGATAGAGTTTTCAGAGATGGCCAGGCCATCCCTAATCATGGAACAACCTTGTCTGTGGGCCCCATGTGGCCAGCCCAGTTATCAATCTAAACCAGTAAACCCTCACTAATTAGAAACCACGCCTCCACCCCTTTGATGAAATTAGCACTCATACAAATTTGACTCACATCCAAGTCAATAGGTCCTTGGGTCGTTCACACAGATTTGCCACCCAACCCATTTGAACTTCATCAAATGGCTAGGATTTGGATCACCTTGAGGCTCTCATGACTCTACCTCCAATGATCAGTGGACATCATTTTTTAGCACAGAAGTAGGTAATGTTGAGATCTATAAAACCCTCAATCCGCTGGTCATTCCTAAAAATGATCATTAATAAAGCTTAAAATACAAAATGCAGAACTCAATGTCATAAGAGAAAAAAGAATCAAGCAGAAGTATCTGACCCTACAATTGAGTAATTTTGACAGCTATAAAATATTCCAACAAAATCCACCTTTCACACTTCAGCTATGCAGTCCGGCTACAAATTAACCAAAGATTACATTCCTGGAACGCACCTGAGCCTGTGAACTCATTTCATCAACAATAAGTTCTGATATAAAAATTCTTGGAAGAGGCCCATTGACACCGCTCCCGCTGCCACTCTGGGAAGTATCAGGAGGAGTAAACCACAATGCCTTCAATTTTTTTGCAGGAAACCTAAGCTCGTCTCGGGGCATATAACCATAGTCCAGGAAAAACTTTGACATGGAGTCTATACCATAGCCATCCACCTTCAGTTGAAAAAAAAAAAAAAAAAGGGTTCACAGTACATCATAAAATAAGGAATATAGACAACACAGCATGCTAAGCAACTAAATTCTTTCATTGGAACTAAAAACAGACAATCAAAATAACCCAATACACTGTCAAAATAAACAAATCTTAAGAATAAAAAAAAATGTACCCCGAATGTCCGAAAAGCGAAATGATCATAGCAAATTTGATCACCTTCACATGAATGAACAAGATCTAGAACGGATTTTGCTGTCGGATTTCTACTTACATACACCTGTTCCATACTTGACAGTACACTTCTAAAGAATGACCCAGCACTCTGCAACAAGGACAACAATGGTCATAAAAAATTTTGTCATAACTAAAATATACAAAATAAAATGATGCCTATGTAAATACTTTGATCCAATAAGTATCAAAATTTCATCACAACTTATAGGGAGAAAGCCTTTTTCATTTTTCTTTAGTTTCTTTTTTTTTTTCAATTTAAATCAACCAAGGACAACCTAGAGTGATTCTGAAACTGAATTTGTTGTAAATTCAACAGCTGATGGCAATAAATGATTTCTTCAGTTTTAACAAGTTCCCTTCACTATAACTGATTGATTTGCTCTTGAAAACATTCTTCAAATTTCTAGCAAGCTACTCTTCATGAAATTTGAGCTGCTCCCTCTTCCTGGGGTCTCAATCAAAGTTGGCCCCCACACATTGTTTGTAGTGCCCACTGATCTCACAGAAAAAAACCAATTCCATTAGATTTTGATAACGGTAGGATCTAAGGACAACAAAATAAACGGTCAGTAGAAAAGGCCTAACATTATATTCCTACCGTCTATTCAGTTGGCTTCAGATCAAACGGGTATCAACGTCTAAATGGCCTTTTTTTTTCCCTAGTGGGCCCACAAACTCTGCCACATGTCGTCTGTTCTGAGCAGACGCACGCAAGAGAGATCCTCTGCTGCTGAGGCGGTAGAGGATCCAGATCCATCATCTTAAAAGATTTGAAACAAGAGACGATCCGAAAAAAATCATTCGCACCTGAGAAGTAGAATCAGAGAATTCATGGATCGTATGAGAAGCAGAGGAGGAGACGCAGAGATTGCGTTCGTGGATGGGAAGAGAAGACCTCGATTTCCATCTCAGATTGAGATTGGATGATGGTTTATTGTAATTCTTCTTCTTCTCCTTGAGGTAGGGAAAAAGAGAGAGTTGGGAGGATTGAAATCTGATGATGGAAGAAGAAGAAGAAGAAGAAGGAGGAGAGATGAGGGAGAGGGAGTTACAAACCCTAGCTGCTTCCATTGCTCCTCCTCCTACAGCTGACGCAGATAACTGCTGCTCGTTTTTCCCTGCAGACGGACGCTTATTTTACATCAGACCAGTCAGAGGCCACGTGTCGGAATGTTGGCACTTCTGCTGTCTGTCTGGGGTTGCGTAGGATACAATCATTTCCTAAATATTAAAATGGGGGAAGGAAAATACAAAGCGGGGAAAATAGAAGGAAAGTGGAAATTGATAGTGTTCAGAGAGGGAGACGGGAATTTAGGGAAAAATTGAGTATAGGGCTTACTCTAAAATTTTTTCCTTAAAAGTGGGGAGAAATTGAGGGGCAAAGAGGGAAATTTGTTTCAAATTATTAAACTGTCCTTTTGTCAAATTGAAACTTTTGTAAAAGCAAGGATAAAATGGTTTTTTGTCTTTCTACCTCACAAACAAATAAAATTATACTTTTTCACTTTTTTTCCTCTACTTTTAGACTATCCAAATAGGAGGAGGTAAAATTAATTTTACCTCCCCTCCCCCCTTCTCCAACATAGGGTAAAGGTCTTCTAATTCTAGCGATAGGGACGACAGAATGGAATCATTATAATGAAACGTCGCAACCGCAAAGAATCGGGTTGGATATTATTTTAGATGTATCGGAAAGCCAATTTAGGTTCTAATTCATAATAGGATCGGTTCCTGGTCATATTAGTTTCGACTCGTGGACCCGGGACCGGCATATGAGTCTTTAATATTATAAATAGTATCTTAAAATTAGCTCTTTTTTATATTTTTATATGTAATACTGGATGATATGTTTATTTTAATAAAATGAAAAATAAAAAGAAATTAGAATCGATTTTAAACTAGATTCATGTCCCCTAGGTGGGTCCGGTTCCGAAATTGGATCCAGGTTTTCCTATCAAACCTGGATCTAGAACTAACAAACCAGGTTCCGAGTAAAAACCGGATTCAGAACTGTTATTTAAAAACGGATCCGAGTCCACTATAGTTCAAATCTGGAACTGTCCAGTTTGCAAGCCTCGTCGCAAGGAGACTCTGTTTTTTTAAGACCCGGACCCGAGGTGAACCGGTACGTTTAACCATGTGAAAAATGAGATTAAAAAGATATATTCAGAAAAAAAAAAAAAAAACTTATTTCAAATATATGCAATGCAAATGTGCAAATCAGGTGAGGTGGATTTGGGTGGTATTAGAAGAACCCAAGTTTAATAAAAAAATTTAAGTAGGTGAAGTCTAAATCTAAATTCGTGTTAAAATGAAATCTGGAAAAAAAAAATCATGTTGTCTCAGCTGTTTAGGGCTTATTTAGTTAAGAGCATTTTGAAATGCAGTGATTGTTTCTTTGAATTAATAGTATTTTTTTTTGTTTGATTGAGTTTAGATTGTGAGAGTTTGTAGGGGTGGCCAGGGGAAAAAGTATTTCAAAATGTTCTTTTGCTTTGAGCATTTTGAAATTCCATTATTAAATTAAAAGTACACTTGGAATTCTTTGTATCCCCAAATACTAACAACCTGATAAGCCCTAAAGTACATAAGTGATTGAGTTTGAGTTCCCAATGTAGAAGAAAATTATTAATCTTCATATTTGTGTAAAATTTTAGTTGACTTGGTTGGCTCAGCTCGCAATGGGTGCCTAAATTCCTTTTGTTTGGTATGTTAAGATAAGGATGCCAAATGGGTGTGAGGACAGTCTTGCTCAAATAGAAAATGTAGATAACATAAATTATCTTCTTTATGACCAACATTGCTCCAAATTAAAAAATATATATATTGCTGTACATTGTTACTGTGTTTTAGGTGAATCAGATAATAAAAGAATGAAAGGAATGCACTGGGGCCAAAAGAGATTTATCTTGCTCTCCCTAGGTGCATAGGAATTATTTTGACCTAAAAGACTGAGAGACCAAACGTCATGAAAAACAAAGAGCTTAAAATTTTATTTATTTTTCTTCTTAAGTAGTGGCCTTGCTTTGGCCTACACGGATCGACTAAGGGCCCAGAAAGTACAATCCCTCCAAGAGCTTTGGGCAGCTCCTCTGAGACCTCACGCAGCCTACTCTTTAACAGCCGTATCCATAACCCAGATACATCACAGCAAGGGGAAAGGGACACTTGGGAAAAAACACGGAGAAGCATGGTCCTTACACTTGTAGGTATTAATTTTCATGAAAAATGAATAGATCTCTAAATTAGAACCATCTATCAACATTATGACTGTCCCAACAAATGAAGAAGATGGCTGATTCCAACGTTCAAGAGGACCCAATGACAAAGGGAAAGAAGTGTGTCTCAATCAGAGGAGCGCAATGACTATCCAAATTCAAGAGTCTCAAATCAGTAGAGCAAACCGTTTGTACTTTTCTGTTGATCCCAATGAAGCTAACGTCTAAAAGGAAACCGTCCGTTTGGCATTCTGACATTTTTGATACAGCCGTGCTACAGAGCCCGATTGGGGACTGAATTCGGCCCGATCCCCCAACAACGATCCTCTTGGGGGACTGGGCCCGAATTCGGTCCCTCAGTCGGGCTGTCTGGACTTTCCCTTTTTGGTATAGGACCGGCGACACAAACGTGGCCAAAAGGGTCTCCAAACGCCAAATGTAGGTGGGTCATTGTTTCAATTATTTTATATATATATATATAACTATAGGAATATAGTCTTCCTGACGAGAAGACACCTGTCACTTCACTAAGGGAACATATTCTCCCTACATGCTCTCTCTCCACTCTCCACTATCCTCTAACCGCATAACTTCCTCAAGGCTGATCTTATACTGGAAATACAGATACGTTGGACAAAAATGGGCTGTTAGAAGAGAAAGAAAAAAATAATTAGAGTAGGAGCAAAAAGGAGGAAGAAGAGAACACAAAACACCAACGAAAAGCACTCCAGCAGCACCATCACTCTTAGTGGTCAGCCTGCAACTCCATCTTCATTGTAGCAAAAACGCCTCTACCATTCGTTTTCATCCTAAAGCAAGTAAGAGATAAAAACCTTCCTCCTCTGATTCCTTGCATTTGATTGATCTCGCTGAAGATGGGCTATTTGAGAAAAGTTCCCACTGATTAGAGATTTGCGCCGTCCACATCGGCCATAAAAAAGCGATGACAATGTATATGGATGGATGCTTTTCTTGACTGATTTGGGTTGATTTGGGCTCTGCATTTGGGTGCATTTGGCTTTGTTTCACAAAAACCTGATATGGTGGTTTTTTTTTTTTTTTGTGGTGATTACAAGATGATAGTTGGAAGTGATGGATATGGTTTATGAGTGCAGATGTTTGAAATTTTGAATGATAGTTATGGTTTTGGTGATTAGATAAGCAGGTTATATGCGTATCACCTAAGTGATTTGTGTTGACTATTATGTTTTTGAGCAATAGCTACTCTAATCTACTCTAAACAATTCTTATAACTGATTATGAAAATAGAAGCACCTATCTCTGCTCTACCAGATTCACTGGGTTAGATTGAAAAGTGATGCACAATGCTTGGAATAGTGATGGAAAATGCTAAAGTCAATCAAGCATCTTCCATGAACTGGTGGGGTCCTCGAGTTGAGTTGATTCCTTAAACATTATGGTTTGATTGAGTTTTTTGGGCTCTGCATTTGGGTGCATTTGGCTTTGTTTCACAGAAACCTGATATGGTGGGGTTTTTTTTTTTTTTTTGAGTGAGTACATGATGATAGTTTGAAGTGATGGATATGGTTTATGAGTGCATATGTTTGGAATTTTGAATGATGGTTATGGTTTTGGTGATTAGATAAGAGTTGGAAATGAGGAGTCAAGACAGTTAATTGTGATCATAGAAATAAATATATTTCTACTTTTGGATGTATCTCCTCTACCTCTCCACTTTCCTCTCTCTCCACTCTCACTAACCGACCCAGATAACTTCCTAAAAAAAAACAGTACGTAATGCAGGATGGGTCCACAACATAATGGTTCTCCGGTGGGTCCTCCTTCGGATCCATGGATCGGATGGGTCATCGGGTGGCCCACTGGGTCCCGGTATCAACGCAAGAAACTGAATGGCCCAAACAATGATTGTAACTTGAAAAAAAAATCTTGCTTCTTAGCTGCTTTCTAAAACAAATACTCCCCATTTATTTTATCAGACGTTGGATGGTGGGTCAAACAAGGCCCACCTTGCATGGGTCCACTACCTACTGGGTCACCCATCGGTCCTTCTTCGGATCCACGAATCAGATGGGTCATCGGGTGGCCCACCTGGGTCCTGGTATCAACGCAAGAAACTGAATGACCCAAAAAATGACTGAAAGATTAAAAAAATAAATTCCCACTTCTTAACTGCTTCCTAAAATACGTACTCTCCCTCTCTTTGATCAGACGCTGGATGATGGGCCAATTAGAGCCCACCTCACATGGGTCCACCACCTAATGGGTCGCTGGTGCGTCCTCCTTCGGATCCACGGATCGGATGGGTTATCTGGTGGCCCACCTGGGTCCCGGTATCAACGCAAGACACTGAATGGCCCAAACAATGACTAAAACTTAAAAAAAAATCCCACTTCTTAAGTGCTTCCTAAAATACGTCAGCTCCCTCTCTCTGACCAAACGCTCCCACCTCGCACGGGGTCCACCACCTAATGGGTTGCCGGTGGGTCCTCCTTTGGATCCATGGATCGGATGGGTCATTCGGTGGCCCACCTGGGTCCTAGTATCAACGCAAGAAAATCAAGCAGAACACTTGTATGGCCCAAACATTGACTGAAACTTAAAAAAAAAAACAAATTCCCACTTCTTAATTGCTTCTAAAAATTAGTCATCTCCCTTTCTCTAATCAGATGCTAGATGGTGGGCCAAACAGGGCCCACCTCGCACGGGTCCACCACATAATGGGTCTCAGGTGGGTCCTCCTTCTGATCCACGGATCGGATGGGTCATTCGGTGGCCCACCTGGGTCCCTGTATCAATCCAAGAAAATGAAGGTGTACCGTGCATAGCACGAGGTGTTACTAGTGTGTGTGTGTGTATATATATATATATATATATATATATATATATATATATATATATATATGAAAGAGACTGATTTTAAATTAAAATTATTTTTAATTGATTTTGACCATCCCCTATAATTTTGAATTCTCTTATAATATTATTTAATTAAACTTAATTTAATAAAATATTATTTATTACTCAATCCATATCTCACCCTCTTTCCAAACGACTCTTCCCATTTTAGTTGCACTCAAATCCCATCACCATTGCAACTTTGCCCTCGCCTAGGAAAACCTCTCTATCTCTCTTTGATTGATCCACATTCAAAATTTGGTCTCCCTTGTCACTTTTTTTTTCCTTTCTTTGTTGTCATCATATGAGTTTTAGATAACGGTAAGTGACAATAATTTAATCAATGGGAAGGCAAGTCAAACAAACCAAAATCTGATATTGTCTTGAACTCGGCTAGGGTTAAAGTCTAAAACCCTCTATACCTACCCTAAACCCAACCAACACACCACCAAACCTGCATCTAATTGGAAAATCTCATATTTTAAATTTCTTATAATTCTTTCCATCTCAATATTTCATATTTCATGTTTCTACTAAAATCTTTAAAAATCTATATTATTATTTATTTAGACTTTTAATTGTGTGATTTTTAAGAAAGCCTGTAAATTTCTTTTGTGTGAGAAGTACTTTTGTTTTAGATTTTAGAGGATTTAACCGGAAAAATCACTTTATCCGCACGTGTTACGCAATCAAACACTTTAGCAAGTGGTACACCAATTAGAGCAATTGAGCCCAATTTTCATTTTCTTTTACCTATTTGGCACATCACCGGCGCCGACCTTATTTACACTGCATAAGGTCGGTGCCGGCCTTATTTACACTGAATAAGGTTGGTGCCGACCCTGTCCGCGAATCCTATTAGGGCTCGAATCCTATTTCTTCTCGTTCTTTTCTTCTCTCTCCCAGACTACCGCCAAGACCGACCTTGGACGAGTGTTCCTGCGTGGTTGCTGCCATTTCCACTTACACTATGTTGACACCAAAAATGTCTCTTTGCCTCTTCAACATCAAAAGGCCACGTGAAGCCGCATCCTACTACAAAAGGGCGTTGCTGCTTTAAGAATCAGATGCTGTCAGAATCAAACAAAAATTGCAAGATCCTTCAAGACAGCCAAAAGAGAGGTTCACATGAAGTTTCGGGCCATTCCGACATCATTTGGCCTAACTTCACTCCTCCGGCAACCAAACAGGCGCTCCTGGCAGCGGTGGCGTCGAAGACATCAAAACTTCGATCTGAGCCTATGAATGGTCTCAAAATACCTCCAAAAGGCTCCACGTCAAATTTCAGGTCATTCCGACAATGTTTGGCCCGACTTTGACGCTCCGAAAGAAAATCAAGCCCCTCGGCGGTGAGAACCACCGGGACCATTACTCATCAAACGGAGCACATGGACGGCTTCAACATGCTTCAAAATGGCTATACGTCAAATTTCAGGTCATTCCGACAGCGTTTGACCCGACTTTGACGCTCCGACAGAAAATTAAGGCTACCGGCAGCGGGGCACCCCAGAACCATGACATCCAAATTGGAGCTAATGGATCATCTCAAAATGACTCCGATAGGCTTCCTGTCAAATTTTAGGTCGATCGGACATCGATTGACTGCACATCAAAGCGCGATATCTTCCTCACGGCAAGATCAAGCCTAGTAGTGACGAGAACCCAAATGGCTTCAAAACTCAAACAAAAGCCCATGGTTGGTCCTATCTACTGCTCAGGAGGCCTCACGACGAATTTCAGGTCATTCCGACATCGTTTGACCTAGTTTCGACTCTTGACAAAAGTCAGCAACTTTGAGCAGCAAAGTCTTCGGCTTTTCCAAAAAATAGGAAACTTTGTGCCCGGTTTTGCACAACTTCTAGTTGGGTTTTCTCCAAGAGAACCAAGCCAAAAAATGAGGAAAAATGTCAAGAAAAATACAGGAGTAAAAAGAAGCAAAAAAGCTCAAAAAACGACCGACAAAACGGCGACCAAAAGGGAAAATTCCCCCATGGTCACCGGCGACCCTGGAAGTTCGGGTCGCCGGATTTCAGCCGGAGGGCCCTTTTTTCCTATTCTTTTCGCGTTTCGGGAGTTCTAGCCCCTGTGATTTCCTGAAAATCTGATTTTCGACGCTCGGAAACGACTAATCTTCGTCGACATCTTGGATCCGCCGTCAAGAGCATGAAATCGTCATCGATCGCTCCAAGATCGCCTAACGGCTGACCAAGAAAGCGCACTTTTTGTCCGACTGATCGAGAAATTGACAAGACAGATGTCACTGGTCCGCTAGTATCAACCAATGCTTAAAGTTGTGTGATCATCCGACATCGATCAGCATGAAGATCCATCATTGATCATAGCAAGAAGAATTCCAAAAGACGCGGCACGGCCCGCGACTTTTAAAATTCCCGGCGACCACTTAATTTTGTTAATTGACCCCACTAAATGCAGTCATTAACTCATTATTTTGGACGGCCCAATTAGATTTAAGGAAATGGGAGTTACAAGTTCAAGTCATCATGACATTTAAGTTATGAAACTCCTCTCATCATGGAGATTAAAGGCGATTAAATGCTCATTATCTCCACCGGCCAATCAGAAGCCAAGAAAAAGGAGTTACAAAACAAAAAAACTAAAACATGTAACTCCTCCCATTATATGGTTTTAATACATTAAAGCCCATAAAGTCACCTAAAGGCTACCAAATGCCTATAAAAGGAGGTGATTCCAAGAAGAAAAGATCCCCGAACACATACGCCCAGAAAAACACATGGAGAATCTCGGAATTCCGAACTCAAGATCCAGAAGTCCTGCTACTTTGAAGAAACTCTGCTGCAAGATGAAACTCTGGTGCAACAAACACCTAAAAGGTGATCAAAGTCCCTTGAGGGGGGGTGTGCCTCAAAGAAAAAGCCCCATCTTCTCCTACTCAACATGGC